>OU900100.1:5604021-6964145 GCA_918026865.1 Phyllotreta striolata
GGTGAGAAAATGAATTTCCAGTAATTCGGCTTTCATTAGTTCCACTACAGTCTAAGTTCCTCCGTATATTTCTTTATTTTTCCCGTCACGCTCCTCCACTTAGTGTTAAGTTATTCCATGCTACCTGCATTTTAAACCCAACACGATTACGCTAGGAGCTGCAAGAAGCACTAGACGTTGAAGAAGAACCAACTAAACTATCGATTCTAAATTTAAATCAAAGTTTATCGAATTATGTGAGTGGAGATTCGAAACCGTTAATTAGCGTTTTATTTTATTTTCTCTGTAAGTAGATGATAAAATTGTTAAATAGTAGGTTTGATTAAAAAGTTAATTTTGATAGAAACATGTTTCTATTTGTTAACTTTTTGATAATATTCTTCTTGTTCAGGCGGCTGAATAGGGAAAAGTTTATCGTTGAGCTCGAAATCGATAATAACATAAGTGCAGTTTAATACAATGAAACAGCAGTCGAACTTGTTGAAAAGTTTGTTAGTTTCCATTCAACCGACATTTCTCTTGAATAACAAACCCCAAACAGCGTTTGCGAGTCGAGTTTCGATCTGTTCGATGCATTTTTTTTTAATCGCAGTTTCATTAAAAAGTTGAAATTTATTAAAGTAACTCCTTTATTGGATTTCTCTCGTTTAACTGGATGGGTATTCGGGGTGAACTTTCTCCAGAAACAAGGCGAATTAACTTTCTCGTATACTCCCGCCTTTGGTGCCTCCACCTGTCGGCTGAAAGGCGCAAAATGAACTTTCATAATTTCCTGTTTCAACCGTTGTCGTTTTATTAAAATCGTAATTACAATTAGGAAAATTTCTTCGTAAATAATTTTGTAATTACTAAAATTTTATCCACCAAAAACGACGAGCTCGTTCAATATAATTAATATTTTCATCGAGCTGTATAGAAATGGAAAGATTCCTTGTGCTATATTATAGTATTAATGATAGATATAGGGGATTCTTAGATATTTAATAGCCTATATTATAGTAACGTCCTGTATAATGCATAAATCAAGAAGCATGTTTAAAATAAACACGTATGTAGAACATTAATTTCACGAATCTGTCCGTGATAATTACAAGATTATAACTGCAATAGTGTTTTCCTCTAAAATAAAACTCTAAATTTACGGTTACAAGAAAACATGCTTCCTTTTCGAATGATATCGCGTGCTCGGAACAACCCTCAATAGGAATGCAAAATAATTCCAGAACGAAATGTCAATAAAGCGAGATCTGCGGTTGATAAGAAGAAAAAAGAAACCCGAAATGTCTTCCTCTTGCCATCGGAAATACGTTCAGCGCGAAAACATTAATAAACATATACCAGCACCCATCGGGATATGCATGCGTAATAACTTAATAAGCGAGAAAAAAAAAACTTCCCGGTCCCGTCGAGGAACTCCATAAAACTTTTTAATTAAATCCGCATCAATTCGAATGGAACGATCGCGTACTTTTCATTCTGTAAATGACATCCCGCCTTAGTTAACAACACACCCCCGCGGCAACAACCGATCGATATTTTTGGCCGCACCCGCGGGAGAAGCACGTCAAACATGAACCCCCTTTTTCTCCCCCGCCCGTCTCGAAATATTATTATCTTAATCATTTAAGCCTTTAAGCTAATCGTCATCGAGCAGAACCGTTTACTTAACTCTGTACATATTGCCCTTCGCTATGACGAACTTCGAACCTCTCGAATATGTCTGTATATCTACCGGTTCGTTTGTTAATTAGCCCTTATGGTTACATATCAGAATTAATGAACGTCTACAATAAGGAAAATTGGGGTTTGATTTGAATGGTGGTTTGAAAAGTGAGATTTTGCTCCGTTTAGTTTTCTAAAGATTTTAATGAAATAAAAGGAAAAGCGTTAAGAGTCTAAACGATTGTTTTCAGATGAAATTCACTTATAATTTAAGGCGGAATTTTCCCCTTTTCATTCGTTTAAAAGTTTATAATGAAATAATCTTCGAGTTTATTAGAAACGGTAATTTATACTCTGAATTATTTCTGTGGTTTCTTGCTGCTGGAATATTTTACAACAAAATTTTTAACGCTCGCAGAATTTACAATAATTCGGTTAACAGTTGATACCTTAATTAATCTTCTTAATTACGTCAAGATTAATAATAAAACCACTACATCATTGGGCGTGCGATGTTATTAACACATTCTTCGCCTTAATTATCGAACATTAAGTTAATAATCGTTATTCATTAAACGAGTTTATAATATAATTTCATCAGAATTAGGCGTTTTCGTGAATTTTCCCCGTCGTTTCGCCGGCATGATTTTAATAAAATTAAAGTGGCAAAGGCAAAAAGGCTTTTATACAATGTAATGAAAATATCTTTCTTTGATACGCGCCACGATTGATCTTCGAAAGGATAAATCTCTTAATATCGGAACTGGGCTTTGTGCAGGAAATAGATTGGTTTTTGTTGCATGCGGCCAATAAGCTTCTGCTTCTATGATTTGACCAACCCAAAAAAAACCCGGAATTTCTGTTCGAATTTGTTCGCCGCGGTGCACTGTATTTCAATGGATAAAAGAGTTTCCTTTTTCGAGGAAATTAATCGTAAAACGAAACTACAAATATAAATCCATATAATGCGAGCCATAATCGAACCGCAATTGCTTGTTGCTCGACAGGCAATTATAAAATCCCATTGAAAATTGAAAATATTAGTAGGTAATTATATAATACCTCCAAAAAGAATCCTTGCAGAATCCGTATTTTATTCCTTCTCAACTCAACCGCGAAGAAAACAACGCCGCATTCCCAGTCTACTTCTGTACAAACCGATTTCATTGACAAGTAGAAGGGAATTTCTCTTTATTCGTTAAATCGTTGAACGCAAACAACGGCATTAGCAGACGGTGAATCGTCGGGAATGCCGAGTTTCAGGAACTATGTGGCGCGAGGACTCCAATAACCTACTTTCCTACGTGATTGATTCGGTTTTATAGCGAATGTGGAGATTCCGAGAAACATATGGAAGAAGTTAGTACGTGAATTCTTCCGTTAATCCCTCAAAGATAGTGTTGAACAATGCCGGAAAAACCCCACTTCCCGCAGCCGATTTCGCGTTGTTAGTAAAGTAATTTAACTTCCAAGCAGGATATTTATTCAATAGGAATAACACTCTGTTTGGTTCTTGAACATTTGGAACAAAACAACCGTCGGGTATCAAGCGGACCTTTCCTTATTCGCGTTAATGACCGGCATTGAGGAGTAAAATGGAAGGAATTCCTGGCGATCCCGTAGAAATGTCGACTAGTCGGATCGATCTAGGAACTAATATGAACTAATAGTCGAGTTGAGCATTCCTGCTAAATTATTGATACGTTTCGAAAGGGATGTTGAGCGTAAGTCAAATATTTGTAAGGTGTTCGAAAACATGCTTTATATCGTATAAATACTCGTGACCTTTGCGATTAGCTGTGATAATAATCTAGTTAAAATGTGTTTGATTGTACACTCTGTATATTAGGAAACTTCATTAGAGAAGGAACACTTATGTCGTCGAATTTCGTATAAATAATTAGATTTTACCGAAGATATAGAGAATAGTTAAACGGAATAATGGCTATTCCCTTAGATCTTCCAAGATTACGTTCTTATTTACGTCGAAGAGTAACGGCGAAATTTTATTTTCCTTTTTATTACTCATCAAGTTTAATTGCATAAGTAAGTCTCTTATCTACCCCCCCATCAAACGCTTTAATTTACTCTTTCATTTACCCTTTTGCTGGGCTTTTTGCTTTCGAGGTTTTTACTAGATTTTGTTGTCTTTTTTCGACTGCTATTCGGTTCGAAATCGTAAAGTTTATTTCTTCTTTTCCAACAAAGTGTACTAATGTTATTTATAGTGATATTTTAAACCCTTTATAGACCATTTAATTTTTACGTACTTACTTTATTTTTATTTGTGTAAAGCGGCTCCAATCGCTTTATTAACATAAAGCTATATTAATCTATCGAAGTTTCGGAAGTCCCAAAAAGTTGGCAATCACACCTAACTTTATTTTCCCCGTAAGTCATCAGTTTATCTACTCGAGTTCGGAAACTGAGAACGTTTGCATCGATTGCATCGCCCGAAGTCCGAATGTCACGTTGCGAATTTATGTCCTGCGAGAATTGCCTCGGAAAAATCGCCCGGAAAAACCTCCACTGAATTAGCTGAGGTTTGCTGCTCTGAGCTACAAGACACTCAAACGAATAAATACTTTGTAAAAATGTATCCATAACAGTACTCGATGTTTATCTAATTGTACTAAATCGGTTTATAAGTTATTTTTGTATGATAGGGAAGAATATTAGGTTATTATAAAAGAATGTTTCATTCGGAACGATTTTTTTCCACTAACAATCGAACCGGAAAATAAATATATATTACAAATCCGGCAATATGCACGCCAAATATATTCGTTCCCATATTTCGCTGCGAATTTCAATTTAGTCGGCGCTTTCGGCCGGCCAAAGCTATCATGGACGGGCGCTTCCAAAAGCTTTGACCGTTCTTCCATATTCGATCGTGTCATTTAATAATTCACGCGAATTCGACGATTGTTCAAACGAAATGCGCCTTTTAATTTTCTAGTTTGATGTAGTTAACAGCTTTTTGCAGATCCTGTGCAAGCTCGTTTCGCAGCTTATTTATTACCCGAAAAACTAAACTACTGCTGATTATTAATATCGAATAATCTACCATCAAGAGTGAGTTTTGGCTATAATATTACTAACCTTAAAAGATGATCATAACAATTTATATAATGGGTTATCAAATATTAATTATTTTAGGTTAATTTACTTTGGTATTTATTTAGGAAACAGATGTTAGGTATGGTTTAATTAAACCGCAAATTCAGAATAATTCGACTTGTAATATATGAATCTCGGTGGGCTCACCCCTTGTTTATTGGATTTTAATATCGAATTTACAGGAATTCTTAGTACTCGTCTATGGAATAAATTAAATATTCCGGGAAATGCGGCATTCGTTTATTAAAATTTCGTATAACGTAGGTACAAAAAAATTCAACCACAATTCTTCTGGTATTCAGGCAAAAATGGTTGTTAATCGTAAAATCCCCCAATTGTATCTCCAACAAATTAGAGGAATGCAAATAGTGGTAGTAATAATTGTGCTCTACTCATTGTAGTATTCATGTTTACTTTTATCGATTCACTCGAAACAATTTCAGTAATGCCGTTTTGAAATGAAAGCCCCTTGGAAAATACGGTCAACAAAAAATAACGAATCAGAGGAAAATTAGCGGGAATCAACGGGAGAGGTAAATTATGTAAAACTCGCGAGCCATTTCCATGCACTCGTACAAAAACGTTGACGAGATTGTTTCTGTATAAAAAAAATTAAAAACTAATTTAGAAACAGAAATGTAAATCCAAAATGCAATTATTTTAAAGAACAATTTATCTCTAAAACAAATGTAGTTGTTTATTGCTGGAATGCAGATTAAATGCAGTTGGAGCGAGAAATTGACATGCTCTTTTTAGTTTTTCTAAAAAAATCAGTTTTTTTAATGCAGAAAAATAACGTTTTATTTATGAAGCATCTGCTTAACCTTTCGAAGCTCCACTTCAACGGCAACTAAATTTATCCAAATGAAGTATTCACTATTTTGCTGCAGTGAGCTCAGCCTCGTCTGTTGAATGCGAATAAGAAATTAGATTGTCTTAAAAGCCTTTTGCGGATTAGTAAAAACGAATTGTTGGTTTGCGCGAGTTTACCCAAGTGGCTGTAAAATTAACTTAATTAAGGCCGTAAAAGAAGAGTTCTGCGACAGTTTGCTGAACATATACCCGCTTAATTCTTCAAATTACTGGGCTTTATGGAAGAGAGCGCGTGAATTAGCCTTGTTTTTGTTATACCTATAGAAAAACTATGTTGCAACTTTACGATTTGTTAACATTAACAGTCCTTTTAAATTTTGTTATTGCTTATCTCTTTCACAAGATTATTTCCTATACATTTGACACTTTTTTGCAGGTTACTTAACATTTTTATTATCGCTCTGTATATTTTCATTAAAAATGTTTCAATGGAAATCTTCACAGAAGTATAAATCTGTTCTTAATTCTTTTTTTAATCCGAACAATAGAATTTAATTCTGGCAGCTTCTGTTCGAGAGCGTCTGCTAATAGAAGCTCATTCTCTTCTTTTCGCATTGGAACTTAAAAAATTTTTCTTCGGAAAGTCAAAAGTCGAAGCGGTATTAATTAATGCGAATCTCCGGAGATTAGAACAAAATCGGAGCGGAGAAAAAAAATTAAAAGGGTCCTTATTCGGGCGAAGGAGCAATAATTGCGAAATTTCGGTCTTGCAAAGCAAAGAGAGAGCCCGAAACACTTCAAATGGATGATGAACTTTTTAATAGCAATGGAAAGTTTTCTATTCCCGACTCACATAATGCTAATAATCCTAAAATTTCGATTTCAACGAACATATTTGTCGAAATTCCGTTTACTGATTCTAATTAATTATACCAAATAACTTTGAAAAGTCCAATTTATGAAATTTATGGAAAATTAAAAAATCCTCATTAGGTATCTCTCCAGCAGGATGGGAAGTACAATTCGGAATTTTCCGCTTAATTACATCCCGAAGCGTTATCCTTTCCCATTCGACCATTATCTCCGATCTTACTTACCAGCAATGAAAATTTCCACGAGAAAACTTCTTCCGAGACTCCTTAAAGCCAAACTCCTCTTCATAATTAGGCCAGCGTAAACCGTGCAGATTGGTGGATGTTCTCTCTAATTCATGGCTCTATTTAGTCATGAACAAAGCTTTCGCTCCGAAAGTTTTAATATTCCGTCAGCCGGCACATGGTTAAACAATAAACCACGCCTTATTGAAAATATAGCCGAAGTTGGGCGATATATTAAAAGTTGGCTTTCGAATAATAGATGTTCATCAGCCCGAACGCGAAGCAAACAAGTACATTATGTATCAACGCGATTCCTCTATTGGCCATTAGGAAGCATATTCCTCTAATGAGACGCTTACTGGAAGGATACAATGGCGAAAGAAACCAAACGGAAGTCACTGCGAACAAAATAACCGGTTTAGAATCGAGGGAAAAAAAGGAGTTAATAAAAAACCTCCCGACATTCTTATCCGGAGGATCTCTTAACGAGGAGCGTTTAACTAGAAAGAGCACCCCCTCAATGACCAGGATAATGAGCCGGAGCCCGGCGAAGTCCTTAAGGCCCTTCCGGCTCGCCTCATCTTCCAGATAACATCTAACGGATGCTGACACTCTTTGATAGCGACTACTCTAATTTTGTTTGACAATTTTTATTAAGCTCTCGCGACGCTTCAAACTAGAAACTTCTTTTTTTAGTTAACTTCTTGACTGTTTACGATTTTAATATTTGCTAAAATTTTTGATTAACATGATGTCAAAATCTTCTAATTACATTGACGAAACGTTGGTGTTGGTTAAGAAGAGTTTTTTGTAAATCAAAGCTTGTAAATAACTGATTGATGATGCATTTTATCCTTTTAAATATTCGAGTTAGCTGAAGAGTGGAGTTCTTTTTTATGGAATCGGAATTATTTTTAGAGGACCTGATGCGACTGCCTTATGCTTGTACGGGAGACTCGTTTAATTTTATATTATTAATGGGTCCGGGGGATTATTCTTTTGATACTTACAGTTCCGGCTCGAACTTGGTGCTTTTTTTGGCTGCAACAAAGAGAATTCATTTATTATTCAATAATCTTGATTGAATTCGGAGCCATTATGAAGGTAAATTACATTTTTCCCAATTAATTCTCGGCGTGCTTTTTCGATCTAAAATTTTTAGACCTCGGACAGCAAATTTAAAATTAACCGCCATGTTCGATTAAAGTGATTTTTTAAAGTGAAGTACCAACCTGACAGTCGCCAATCCGATTTTTCTACACGACCCAAATTCGTTATTTAATCCCGTCATTCGGATTGTTCCATTGGTTTTTTTTGTCCTCAAACCCCGCTGCAGCGTCGACCGTATATGCAAAGTACATTATGCGTTCATGCCGGGCCTTTTAAGCACATTAGCAGGATAAACGATTCGAACTTTCCAATCCTCTAATTATGCGGATTTCGACATTAGGCATGCGGGAAAAGAACAAATCGGCGTTAATCCACATGTTGATACAAAAACCTTCTAATGGAATTTAGCCCGTTGTGAGTTTTGAAAATTCAAAGCTACGTTTTATTTTCATTTCAAATTAAATTATACCGATTTGATCATTAACATTTTGCAATCAGATATACTGATGATTAATTTTTTTAATTAAATACCAGATGGAAGTATTACAATCACTCATAAATCTATTAAAAATCGACTAATTAGTAGATATTAACGACATAAAAATCGGTAATAATAATCCGAACAGTAAATTATGAATACTAATTTCTAGCATAATAATTGATTATCATGCAATTACTCAATTAGTTCAATTAAGCGTTTAACATTTGAACGTTGTGGTCTCGCATGCAGTTCGTATTGTGTATACGATTATTAATTAAATATTTAACATTAAAAAAAGCTTGTACGTTAAACAGCAATGAAACGAAACGTGTTGGCCGTTGTTTCGATCACTTAAACCTCAATTAGTGTCAAACTATAGTGTTTTATTGGCCACAATTTGCGGTCGTTTTGGGTTACGTTCAGATATTAGGGTTAAATACATTACTAATAATACAATTCGTAATAGGATTGTGGCGACGTTTTAATTTTGAATAAATGATAGAAGGACAATCGACAACGTGATTTGTATGAAAACTTGTTGAGCTATACGTCAAAATTTATTTACATTCGAATTGGTGTTTAACGTGATATGGGGTTATTTATTTATGAAAATGTTATGGTGTGATAATAAATTGTTTATTTAAAATTATTCATTAGAGCGAAATTTTTTATGGATGAAATTGTGGCATTACATTATATTGTAATTTTTATTTAATTGTGAATCCTCAGGAAATTTTAATAGTTACAAATTTACGTCCTTTTGTTAACCAAAAAAGGATGTTAAGATTAAACCATTTATAAAGCTTAATTAAAATTTCGGGCTGCAGTGTTGCGGGAGATGCGGCGCACAATTCTTCAAGATAAAACCCCTCTCATTTCCACTTAACTCTCATTATAGCGAAACTTGCCTGCAGATCTGCTTTGCTGCTCCCTTTAATAATTTTATATATACATATATATTTCATGCGGATTCGCGGGCACTTTCCTTAAACACTTACGTGCTAAACGGCTAAATTGTTTCGAATCCCCGCCTTAATTTCTTCATATGGATGCAGATGGCCCCAAAACTGCACAATGTAATTTCCTTAATAAGTTTTGCTCTGACACCTCCGCCTTAACGCTTTAATTAATATTTATAAGAAACTTCCCGCTACTTATTCGGCTATTTATGAATATTCTAGTGGCGGTGTATAAGCTTTTTGAAAACGATTCGCAGCAATCATGACCAATGGTCGATAATGGGATATTCACCTCGAGTGCCTAAATGGCCTTCATTCAAAATGCATCGACCAGTGCATTATCCCAATGGACGTTTCACCAACAATCTGCTCAATTAGTAAAATTTAATAAGGACGGTGTGTGTGTGTGAAACGGGTCATCCCAATACTTCATCCTAATGTGAGGCGAGCCCCAGATTTGACCGTGTATTATAATTACGGCGGCCATTTTAGGATGGCTGCAATACAGTCTGGTTATTAATGTTGTACATATAATGCTCACATGTAGTTAATTATGATGTAAGCTTTGTTTGTTGATTTTACAACCGCAGACATTGCTATATTAACGGGTATTACTTTTAGTTAACCGTGACGAATGCGATGAAATACATTGCATTTTGTATGGAATTTGCGAATGTTGCTGAGGTAATTTAATTACGCAGTATTGAGGTAAAATGAAGACTAAAATTGATGATTGATGGAAATATGCATTAATTCAATAGAATAAAAAAATGATGCATTTATCATAATAATATACTCCTGAAAACTTTAAAATACAGTTCTTTAAACAATACTTATAACTTCATTCGAAATTTGCTTTACCTATTTAAGTGAAAACCAAAAAATATTTGATAGGAATAGAATATTAAATTACCAGTTCATTCGATATCTTTTATATTTAAATAATTGAGGCAATGACCTAGTACGTATGTATATTTTAAACAGTACATTAACTATACTATACGAGTAAGTATATAGCATATATACTATACGTTGCGTGACTCTGTAATCTAAATTAATTAATTTATCGTTCTATTACGCCCATGGCTATTGACTGCTGCTTTATGATTTATAAACCCGTAGTTTAGATAAGAAAAACGATATCAGGTATAACGAATGCCCTGCTGCCCCTCAAAAAATGTTTAAAGTCACACTATAACCGACGAAATTTCACATATACCCACACTGTAATCTGATGATATTAGAGCCGACAAATTGATTGTTTCTCGAAATTGTACTAATTTTAATTTGGAACTCGACTATGCATATTCCCATTAACGAGTGTCCAATTGTCGGTTGACACGCGAGATATTCTCCCGTGACTTTCCCCGACTGATTTCCATTTATATATTTTTACCCGCGCCCGCTATCTGCGGAAAAATCTTTTTATATCCGAATCATAATTTGAATATAATGGTCTTCGATTCGCGTTTTTTACATTTCGCTAATTTTTACTAAATTGTAGTTTATTAACTCCGTAGGGGAGATTAGGGCGCATATAATACTAATAGAATGAACCTAAAGGGATATTTTTTCATCTAAAAATTGATGTTGTATTGAATAAAAGTTTTCATAAACCTCACCAAAGTTTACTGTCAAGGTTTACAAGGCTTGCAAATGTTGTATAGAGTCAAAGAGACTTAATTAAATGTTGTCAGCAGGTGCGTATTATGCTCACTGACATCGCAAAGGGATTTATTTAAGATTGAGCAATCCTTTGTAGTACTGTATTCCTGTGGAATAAACAGCAGGAGCTTCGAAAACATCAGTGATAATATTTACGAAATTCATCGTCTTAAGACACCCACATTCGCAATTTGTTCGATTCGAAAGTAGGTCGAATTGTCGAAAAGACAAGAAAATTGTTTTCTCGAAGAAACTAACGAAAAGTTAGCAATTTTTGATATTCTTTCCGGTAGTTTTCGAGACGAATGGCTTTTTTCTTGGCAAAACGCTCACGTTCCGAACTCGGGCCGTATCGTGCAGGTGCGCCACGGCAAAGGGAACGTGCTCCCGTTGTCTATCCGTTCGCATTAAGTTCGTTTTAATATTTGTCGAACGCCGACGGCCCGGTATAGATGTCTGAAAAATTCCGGGAAAGTTTAATTTCTGTTACACATCCGCCAGCATTTCCATTATACTTCTCTTAACGTCTTAAACTGCGTCCTCCCGCCAACTTTTCCGAGAGATGAAAATTCATTGTTCCACCGAAACGGGGCAAGTTCGTGATCTAATGCGAACTGTTGCCGGAAATTTTGTTTAATGTTTCATAAACTTTTTATATTTAGCTACTGCAAAATAGTCCAAAAAGAGAAAATTTATGGAATAACCAGAGGTGTATAGATCTTAAAAAGCTTTATTATAATTTATATAAAACTTCATTAACTTACCAATCAATTAATGCAATTTTCCATCAATTAATCATCTCAAATATTAAATAACCGAATTTTTTTGGCGGGTATCGCAATCCGAAAACCACCTGTCGTTATTACAAGCTCGGCCTTTCACGTGCAAAATTTTCCTCTACCGAAACGACGACCTATTGAATATTCATTTCGACTGTGTAATTAATTTCTTCTGTTATCAAAGTTGGAACCGTTCTTGTAGCGTACTCTGAACGAGCGGCCCTCGAACGGAGTTATACACAGAGTTTAGAGCTAACCTTTGTCCGTTCGATGGCACTTGGCCGGTAATTGTTTCAGTCCTATACACAAAGAGTTACGTTGGAAAGTTCGAATTCAATTTGGAGGTAAAAGAGGTTTGATTGTAGGTAGCGAATTGTACGAGAATTGTTCCTGCGATATGAAAAAAAAATCTAGTTATAGTTTCCAAAGAATTAGGGTAAATCTCACAAATTTGAGAGTTTATTTGAGAGTGAAAATAAGCTCTATAATATGTAAATTTTAGTCGATTCAAAATAAGGTTCTTAATAAATGCTATGTATGCATTTATGCGTAAATGTCTGTAGGCTATAATATTGGCGGAATTGTTCAAATTAATTCCCTTTGTATTAATTTACCAATATTGATTTGGGTCGAACATCGTATACAAACTGATATATTAAATTAGAGAATTAGAGACACTCCAGGATAAATCAATATGTAATATCAAGTTTACAGTTGAAATTCATTAATTACAATAATGAAAGTAAACAATCGCGTGCTTCTAAAGGTATTCTACTGATTGTATTCGTGCCCTCGGAATTTAACCCAAGGTAGGTAAATAATTATTTTTGAATAATCTCCCTTTGCAAACAGAAAGAAAAATTTTTGGTGTGCCTTTTTTCGCAGCAAAGCGGTTTTTAATTCCCCACCTGTAGAAGCCTTATTTTGATTTCTAACCCCTTTCCCACCCCGGCTCGCCCGTTTATCAATTTAAACCATTAATTCCCAATTACGGACGATAATGATAAGAGCCAATGGGTGAGAAACGCGCTCGAATTTGGTATTCTTGAGGCGAGCAATCTCGGCGCGGTCCTTCGTCGCCGGGCTATGAACAATTTAAGAGCGTTTAGCGTTAATTGCTGGGGAGGACAAAACGGTGGAGGCGGCGGCGGCGGGGGCGGCTGAGGGCGGTCGGGCGGCGACACTCTAAACAGAATATAAATTGCGACCGATGAACGGCCATAAATAAAGGGAACGGGTCTGATGTAGATAGTTCTTGTTTGATCTGCAGAATTTGCGTTTAAGACCGCGCACGAATTTATGGAGCACGGAGGGCGAAAATTAAATACGGAAAGGAAACAACAATATTTTATGAAGCCAGCGACTGCTTATGCCCTCGCTGGTTTTCGGTATTTTTGAATTTGGATCGGAATTCACCTTATCAACAGTAAATCACTTTATTAAACAACAATTCACTGTACCCCTGAACGTCCCGACTTGAATGAAAAATCATTTTGTAATGAATCATGCCACCATCTTATTCACCAGACCGTATAATATAATATAAAGAATCAATATTATTTCAAAATCGAGCAAAACAATATCGTGCGGTAATAAATCTTCATAAAGGCCCTGTTTCTGGGTAATCATCTAAACTTGGGCAAATAAATTAAAACATCCTAATAGTGAACAACACTTAAAACTTTTGGTTTCTTAACTTTTATTAATAACTGCATTTTGCAATTCAAGATATAAAGTTGGCGGAGTGAAGTTTCCCGAACAACTTTCAATGAGGGCAATTTTTCTCTACAGTAACTCGAACCGTATAATCTTGATTTATTTATACAGAAAAGGGAGATATAATAAAACCGAAATTACTGATGATATTAAATTCTGGACGAATTTTATTAACTCGCCGGTCGTTGTTTGTTTTAATTAATAGAATGGTTATATTATGAGAGATTCTATATTTGATATACACCTTCGTCATTAAAATAATATTATCTACTAATTACCAGTAATCCTTTGTACAACAATTTTTAAATTACTATCCCGATTCGTTAAATTACCAAATGCGCTAGTATTTTGCACATTTTTGATAAAATGAAGTTCGGAAAACAAAAATACCGCAAGTTAATTAATTCGAAAAATTTCCATATTAAAGCTCGCAGTATTGTGTAAACGGAAAATGCTTGTTTTCGTTCCGAATTTTGCAATAATTAAATCAAACACGGGCTAGAGTTAACGCAGAGTTAAATTTCTACTTTGCGCAATAATGAAGCAACGCTAGTGAAATTACAAAGCGTCGAAGACGAGCATCTTGCATACAAATGAGAACTTTTAACAAGCTTTCCACTGCGATATATTCGCTGGATAAATTCAAAGGGGTTGTTCCCAAAAGCGAGCAAGTCAATTGAATAAACGCTCAGGTTTTTTTATAATGGAAAAATTTTTAAAGACATAATTTATTTATTTGAAATTACGATAAAAAAGTCAGTTGGTATAGAAATGAGAGCGAATCACGTTCATGTCGGAGGGCATACTCGAACCCTTAATATTAGAAGTTTAAATATTTACAGAGAGACGTGTTTGCTTAACATCAATCAAATTGATCCTCCAGAATATTGGAAAGAATAACAGCAGGAAAAGCTCATGGAATCCTATCTCTTTTTTCATCTCATCTCGAATAAACTATACTTCCTATCCTCATCGATGTATACTAAAGAAACAAAATTACAATGTACTTCACTGCAGTGCATAAATCAAAGAGCAGTTTCCTACTACGAAAAAGCACTTTTCCATCATTAATTCATGTTCTTACAAACTCGTATGGTGACCTCGAAGGTTTCTTAATATCCGCACCGGCAGGACCTTTTTCAATGGGTTTGACACGAAATAATAATAAGGCGAACAATAGGGCACGTATCAACGGAATCGGCGTCTATGATGACCCAGCGAAAGACGATAATCGAAGGGTTGTGTCCGAGTTAAAAGCCTATCGGCCCGTTTAAAATTCTGCGCGGGCCCCGAGCATTCGACCTTTCTACTACAAAAGGCCCGAAAGCGATCCGAAAAAAGTCGAAAGGCGATAGTTTAATTACGGGGGGCAGAAATTCTTCTTGCAGGATGTGATTTTTTAAACGCTTATTTTTCGTTTAATTAGAGTAAAATATTTTCTTTGTAGTATCGTTATGCAGGGAGAATAGACAAACGACGATAATTAACGAAGTTGAAACTTCGAAGCAACAAGTTGCACGAACGAATGTCACAGGCGTTTTAAACGGCGAGTTTTTTTTATAATTCAACCCGCCTTATTTCCATTCATTGAATATTCGAAACTAGTCCGTTACAATTTATGTTCTACACGTACTTGTACACATATATCTAAATGCAATCTCGAATGCGGATGGTATAATAAAAATTCAATGTTATATAACCGGGTATAATTCGACTATTGCCTGTTATGCCGGTATAATATCAAAAACGTAACATATTTTATTGACAAACAATGACGACCTCATAAATTGCCTTGACACATGAAAATATGTAAAACTTCCAATTCTTGATGGTTTCGACATGCAACGAAAACATTTATTATCTTATACGACGTAAAAGAATAAACGGTAAATCTATTAATCGTTTAGAAAATTGCCTCTATCGTTAAGGGCTGTACCTACACAGTATTCTCTGCTGTAATTTTCTTATTTAGAACCCCGATATCAGAGTAATCAACCGAACGGAGAGTCTTATTACGGTCGTGATTAATGCCGAAGGCATAATAGTGTATTCATGTTTGTAATTAACTGAACATATCCTTCCGAGAATAGTGAAATGTTTACATTTCTGTTTATAATGGCGTACTCGCGCTACCACATATTCTAATACCTACGGTTTACAATATCACCGAATTTCAATATGGCCATGCAACAACAGCTCTGATCCAGATAATTTTGATTTCAATTCAATCATTGACAATATAAAAGTTCTTTTGTACCACGGTCTAACAACGCTACAGGTCAATAGATCCCGCTTTGACCAAACTACTCTAATGATAAAGCTAAACCTTGTTAGTTATAGATAAAACTAGAAGTATGTAGAAAAATGTAGAAGTAAGAAGAAGGAATTTATTAAAAAAATTGGATGTTTGTCCTTTTTCGTCTCGAAATTAATGCCCCGAAACTACTCTAATTATATGTTAAAACTTGTATCCAAAAGGGATACTCATCAACGCGCCGAACGAATTGATTCCACCTGAATTCAGACGTCTCATTCGGTTGGCTATTCGGGGAAACTTGGCGACGCGCCTTTAATGCACCATTAGAATTTTCAATTAATTTACCGGAGCCGAGAGATGGGCGCAAAGAAGGCGTTAATGAAATTAAGGGAAAGCAAATGGTTGATTATTGTTATCTGATACTGGGACTCATTAATTAGTCGCAGAGGTGCCGGAACGGCGGCGATTTTCCCTTTGGTATAATGATGAATAAACTTTTCAATTCAATGTATTTTAGAAAATAATGTAATAATTTGGTGTTTGGTGTACAGCAAAAAAGAAATAATAGGCAGTAGGTAGATGTAGAAGTAAGAAGAATGAATTTATTAAAGAAATTGGATGTTGAGGACTATACTAAATTAAGAAACTAATAGTGAGAATGTTGCGAGAAAAAACAAGTCGATGAGATAAATGGTTACATAAATTTAGTAATAGTTTTATTATAATTTTTAATGGTATCATCAGTGAATGCCTTCTTTAATGTCCTAAAAAGCATTCGTCAATAATGCAAAGAAACGTACCCGCGGGGATCCTTTCCGGTTCCATTACTAATACAAACTACCTTCGGTCGGGAATGAACTGTCTCAACGGGAACATCAATCATACGAAAGAAGCAAAACAAATAAAACGTCATAACCCGGGTCATTCGTTACTTAGTTAGCTCCGGGTGGGAATCCACTTAAACCGTTATATTTCAGAAAGGCGCGCGGGACACAAAGATCAATACGCATGACGTTTTTTCGCATTTCCACAATTTATCATTTTTTGTTGGAGCGTCTTAATCGCAACTTTGGTAAACAACTCGAAAAAGACGCGGACGATTTGGCGGTATATAGGCCGAAGTTTGTTCGGTTTATGAAAGAATTAAAATTGAAAAGGGTCAGACGGAATAAGTACACAAGAAAGCGCTTAGTTCAGCTCCTAAAACAAACGCTGCATATATTAAACGTTCGCCGCATTTGGGCGAACTTCCCCACCGAGTAAATGTAAAGATAAATTTAACATGGAAACCGTTTAGATTAACAGAGAGAAACTTCTGACGTCGGTCACCGTGTCACAGATAATAAAGACGCCGACGTCCCCGTCGCCTCGCCCGCCCCCCGACCAAGAACACGAATCCTTAAAACACTAAAACCCTTCCGCTCCCTATGGAAAGTTACGAAGTATCCGAGACCTCCATTATCACTTCGAGCGCCTACCAGACACATGTAGAACACCGGTCTCGAGAGCGAAGTCGATCTCCTGTCGTGTTACATCGCGATTTTGAGCCCTTTTGTATGTAATTGAACCCTTCGCTTTGGCCGGCTCCGCTGGGTATACCTATATAGATATACGGGGGATAAGCCGAACTTATTGATTAGGCTGTGTTTGGGACCGCGCCAACTTTTTCGCGTTAGAAAAATTTTTACGCTTTAAATAACACAATTGCCGAGGTAAATTTTGTTCGGGAAGAAATGTGCGCGGATCAAATGATCCGAATAATTGGCCTCTTCCTTTGGTAGTAACCTGTTATACACTAGTTCTGGATTAGTTCATATCAATTTCATTGTAAGTTGAGATGATGGTTGAAGCATATCACTGACTCGGATGATTCTGTTAGGTAAATTTGAAGAGGTTTTCGGGGATTTATCGAAGGGGAATTTCGAAACGTCTAGCGCTGTTATTGTACTTTCTAATGTTTGGCGCGTAATCCGGAAAGTCTAATTTACATGGCAACCGCAGTCCACAAATTAACGTGGATTTAATTCCGCCGAGAAGGCATAATATCATTAGGAATAAGATACTATTAGATTTAATTGGTGCGCATATTATGCAAATGGTCCCGAGGGAATAACTACAAACTTTAATGAATCTATTATTATCTTTAGGCGGCAGGGCGGGTTACTTTTCAGGTGTTAAATGCAATATCTTCGCGCCAGATTTTGCCTTGCGCGCGGAATTATTTCTAATTCCCGGGTTACGGTTGCATTTAAAAACCTACTGAGCACCTCAAAAAATTTACTTTGTAGCTAAATAAAAAATTCAAAACCTGAAAAAATATTCCATAATTAATTTTGATCAGGATAATAAACAAAAGTAAATAGAATGCAATGAATAAGAATGGATGAAGTTTTGAATCAGTAACAAGTGTTAATATATGGCAACTTTACAATTGATATTTCGAACAGATATAAATGTGTAATAGAAAAATCGATTATATTCATTTCGTTTTTACTAAAATTTCATGTAGCTACATGAAACAAACAATATGTATTCATATAGTCGCAATTACATGCAGAATTTGTTGGAAGTTCGTTGCGTATTGAATTTAATGATGCAGATATATGTGTTGTTAAAACTCATCATTCTGGTGTTAATTGATATTTTATATATATTTTTGATGTAGAATCATAGTGTGACGAAAATTTGAAAATAATATCATAACTAGCAGTTCAGTGGATGCTTGAGAAACAGGTACAGATCGACAGAAATAGCTGAAACTGGCGTAGTTATATCGAAATTTTATTAAAACCTCGACCAAATTGACAATTCAATAAAAAAATCCCTAAATAAACGTGCCCGGATTTTCATATCCTCTTTCTTTATTTTATACGATTTTCCTTTTTTCTTGAAAACTCCGATTCAGAATACAAAACTAACGTAAGTAAACAAGAAAAAACCAAAAAGAAACTCAATTCGAATATAACAAGTTTACATATTCTAAAATGGCTAGGAATTCGTACGAAAACACTCTTTGAATATTCAGACCGTACACCCGGCTAAATATTAGAATTCTGACAATATACTCGCGCATACAAATCCAAACTTCTACGAGTTGTGCGTTGTTATATTTTAGGAAAAACCGGCGCCAGGTCAAAGTTTGTTTGCCGGGAAATTTTCGCGAATAAATGTTTGTTTTGGTTGGAAAAATATTAATTTAACGCCTGGAAAATATCACACATGAATTTTAATATTATTCAAAATGTTTGTTTTTAAGTAATCATATAAATCTAGTGAATAAAACGAAAAATACGCCAATTAAACAATTTTCCCGCTCCACATACGTAACACTGCGAAAAGCGGTTTTCATTTCCTGATATCCTTAACAGATTGAATATCTCACAGACTCTAATTAAATTCGTTTGCGTTACGCTGGTTCTGGTATAGTAGGCATAAATTGCATATTTGATAATGAGTTTTCTCGCTCTGATAAAATGTAGTCTGTCCATTCAAGGAGCCTGCATTGCAGCGAGGTTAATTAACTTCTATATTTGCTGCAAAATAACGAAAAAAAAATATCCTCCGTGATATCCTCCAAATGAAACGTTGCATAGATGAAAAAATAAAAATTATATAGTCATCTACTACGTTGTTTTTCGTGATTTTTCGTTCTTTTTCGTCCTTATTCCTTTTGTAATCCTTTCGTATTTGCAAGTGATATTCTGCTTGACATTAATTAAAAAACGCCTACAATAAATTTATGTTATAGTCCTAATTGCGAATGCCGCATTAATACCGATAAATTCTCATTTTATTATAACAATTAACATCGAAATTACAAGGGAGTTTCATTTTTAGAATGGTCGCGAAACATTAGTCGACGACGGACGGTCACTTTTCGCGCGGACGTTTTTTTAACGAGCTTTTAAATTCGACCGAGGCGATTCGCAGCGTCGCATAAAAGTGAGCGTTTTCATGAAATTTAATTCAAACTTCTAGGACACGTCTCACTCCATTTGCCTCCGGTTTTTCCCCCCCGGTAGCGAAACGGCCGCATAACCATTATTTTTTAAATCTCGCTTTTTTCTCTCTTTTTTTAAGGACCCCGCTCCGGACCGGAGTGCTTTGTTTTATTAGGGGATTTGCGTGTTTGCTAATAAAACATATACACGGTCAGTGAAAGGGCGAGTGCTCAGTGGCGCCAATATGGACAACTCTTTATTTGTTTTGCATTTGCATTTTTTCCGAACCGCCGACGAACAAGAGGGAGAAAATTGTTCTGAACCTGCCTAATAATCCTTTTTGTAAAAAACATCTATTTGCAAATGGTTAAATATTCGGGTTTTACCTGTGCTGATGTCTTTCAAAGGCGTTGTGTACTTGGCAGGCACTAAACGAAAATGGAATGTAAAATTCATCATATGCTCCACAGGAATAAAATATTGATGTTCTATATTTAGGAGTTTAATCCTTTTACGAATATACTTGCCAATGACTTTATTATACAATCAAACCAATACTTTGTAATAGACAGATTAATAATTAAATCGCATAATTATGGATATCATTAATTATTATTTCATAGGACAGCTATATAACTGTCCGAAAACGAAATTAAAACAACATGAAACGTAATAATTCAGAAGGCAAATATAGGTATTTATATTTATTTAATAGATTATAATTAAATTGTAATGCATTGTGTCATTATGCATTAAATATTCGCGGTGTCACGATTAAACATGTCTAAAAGATTAATACTGTTAAATTAATAGAATTATATAAATTAAAAAACATATCGGTGTTAAATAACTTGTTAAATTCCTTTTTATTTATTGGATTTTAATGAATTTTTATTAGACGTTTGACAAAAAACTTTAGCGTCGAATGACCGTGCAATTTAAATTTTCGCGCTCATAAAAACGAATTTGCGATTTTTTTTTCGGGTTTCATTCGTTTTTGACGGCAAATCAAAACGCCCGCACGGTTTTCCCTTTGCCAATTACTTGTCGGAGTGAAAACAAAGGAGCAAAAAAGGAACCCAATTTGTGAGTTCTTATAAAACATTGAATAATTCTCGATCGAACAAAAACGCCCGTCGCGAAAGGCACAAAGCTCGCTCTTAAACAAATACCGAGAAATCAAAAAAAAAACTCGAATGATATTCGAAAAGGAAAAACGAACGGGAAAACTTCTCCAGCAAACGTTCGGTCTTTTAGTAGATTGTTTCCCTTAATTTTTAATATACCTGCCCTGCTTGCGCATATGTTAAACACAGGAAATAATGAAAATTTTCCTTCAAGAATTGCTCGTTACATTCTTCACCCTTTTTCATCGAAAACAGAAGCATACTGTCCATCACATCGCCCCAAATCGTCGATCCTCGCCCTCATACACGATACCCTTTCCACCATCTTGCACAACCAGCCTCCCTCAAAAACATTTGCATTCCCATGAAAGCGATCCGCATCCGATGAAAACCGTTTTCCACTTCCAGATTCTCGGCCGCAAATTTTCATTCGCGGCAATTTCCTCGCGCGGTTCTTCACTCCGCCGGCGGAAGGAGCGTTTTCCAATTCGAGTTCGTCTAAGAATAAGCAGAGTTTCGGAAATTGCGTTTACGCCATCAGGAAAGGTCGGGTTTTCCAGCAATAAGCGTTCCAATTAAGGCTCATGAGCCGAGTTGATTCCCGAGTTTGAGTATATGCACGCCGGCATTATGGATTCTATTTGGAAGTGCTTATTAATCAGATTTTTTTACTAAAAACTGGCTAAGTGTATTTATCGAGTAGGAAAGAAAAGAGCTTGTTTTTATAATTTAGAAGTTAACTAACATCAGGATAATTAGCAAATTAATTAAAGTATAATTACAATGTGGCTCAAATTGACTGAGTGTGAAGGAAAATAAGAGGAATAGAAAGGAAGAAACAAACATGGAATCGATAACGCAATTTGGCGTAAACTAAATTTGAAACAAATCGAAAGAATCATTTCGTTCTTAGTCCGAAGGCGATGATAAAGGAGACGATATATTTTTGTTAGGCGATTTTGCGCTGTCTGTTTCCGGGATTTGCCGGGAAGAGATCACGTTTTAGATTAGATGTGTATTTTATTTTGTTTTTTTCGATGGCCGTTAAATGCTGGAAATTAATGCTGGAACAGGATGAAAGGCATTATAAAAATGGACGAGGAGGCTCTCGGTTTTTTTGACCGGCAGATAAATCTTTCCGGTGTATGATGTGCTATATTAAGTACCGGCCCATTGAGAAACTGACAGGAAAAATGCCCCGATGGTGTTTGTTTGGGTTTTTTTTATATTTTTTGTGCGGGAAATTTAGTGGTACATTCGACAATAATAACCGATTTATTTTCCAGACACCGGTAATAATCGTTTTCCGGTTTAATAATACAAAAAGAGGAAAAATAAATAATGATTGTTCGAACAATGACCCGCCGGGCTGCCTACCCGTTTTCTGAAGAGGACAATTTATAAATCCTGCTTTTTATTTCTTGCCTCTACATCAGCACATTATAAATGGGACGATTCTCTCATATTTCACCACCACCTTTATTTACTTATATTTATAGGATATATTCAGTAGAGTTAATTAGATTTTCGACTAAATTCTCTAAAATTTTTTTACAACAAAACATATATGCTTTTTATTTCATTCAGTTTGTTCTGAATGTGTAATAGGAAATAACTTTTAGTTGGGAATTCGCTTTGTAAATCCAGTTATAGTATTCATCGAAAAGTTAGGAAATTTCGAGGCGTAAATTGGCTAAAAGTGTTATTAATTAGTTCTGTTTTACACTGTAGTGCTACGGGAAACATTGAATGTGGAATATAAACAGACGGATAGGACTAGCAAGTTTTCCGAGCTTTGAGCAAACCCCTCAAATTTAATTCGAATATACCTAAGCGATTATTAAAAACAGAATGAGCTAAAATAAGAGGAAAATTTAATTATAATTTACATTAAAATAGTAAATTAAAAATCGCTAATCTTCAACTCAATTTAGTTTTAAATGAATCGCCCCGTATATTCCACATCATCTTGCCAACTTATCCGACACATTCGAATGTTTTCCCCCAGTCTGCTAGTGGAAATTCGTTTGCATTTATATTAAATTCTTACTATAAACGTGTGTCTCCCTACTTATTAAATTTAAAATTATAATACTAGATATAGACTGGGTCTTAAACTGTGACCCATGCATTTTTCATGAGATATCTTCGAATTTTCCGAACCGAACGTCTCTTTCCAAAACTCTATTTGATCTAGTTTTGTATTATACGTCACGTTCAGTTTCACATGTAGTTAACGATAAGGTCTCGACCTTTTCAGACATTCAACCAGCGTTCGCGCCGGTCTATCGAGTGCATAATACCTAATGCATTTTTTTTAATTTAATATAATAAACTTGCACGGAGTGATGGACCTCTCTGGTCGCCAACAATTTGTTCCTCGTCCGTCCCATTTGTGTCTCCGTAAATAAATAATCTTCCTCCGTCTGTGGGCATTCTTCACGTGTAACGGCATCTCCTGGTTTACGTTGTCGGCTCTCGCAGGAACGAATTGCCTCGCCATATATCTGCGCGGGAGGCATCGTATACATCCAGAGCAATTTGGTGTTTACGATGCCACTTAGTCCGCCTTGACTCCGCCGACGAGACGGGAATCACTTTCATCGTTGCGGACGGGCCGGGAGGCGATTTATGTGGATGGATTAGAGGCCGAAATGAGTGCAGTCGTTACGACTCCGGGGGGACATAATTACATCCAATAGGGAAGTTTTTTTTCATTAGGTATTGCTCCCCGAATGAGTAGAAGTTTCACAATAATCATCAAGTCGAAGGCTTCCAATATGAGGTCTTTCATACTATTCCCACTACCTTAAAACATTTCCTATTCTGTAGGACTTCGGTTTAAGAGCCTACAGTGAGATGGCGAGGTAATACGAAATAATGGTGGAACAACTCCATCGCCATTAGGTAGAGTTTTTGGGCATCGAGAGCTAATTTAAATCAATGACTGCATCTGGTTTAGGCGAGACTCTTCCGAGTTTCGAATGTAGTTTTAATTTGAGGCGAAAGCGGCCGGCGTAAATCAGTCTGAAGGGGATTTAGACCGAGGGGGCCGAGTTGATTCGCCGTATCCCGAAGCTAATTGATGGTCAAATCAAACTTTGCCGGAAACCCGGAGAAGTTTTGAACGATTAAACAATTTCGTCGGAACGTTGGATGGATTTATTGCACTGTCGCTCCTTTTAGATCTGTAGATTTGCGTTCGAGGCGATTAAAACCCGCTCGGGGAGTTTGTTGGTTTGTTATTCGGTTGGATTTTTTCGGGTATTAACTTGTTAATAATGTCTTCATTATTCTCCAGCTAAATGCTCTAAAAGTTTCTCCTATTTTATCTTCAGTATGAAGATTTATAGGTACAATGAAATATCTTTTATAATAAAGTTTTAAAGGGTATTTCAACAGGATTAGTATACATATAATACAATTCTGGAAGTCGATATTCTCATAATGATAGGTCCCGTAACGGTTTACGGCCGATTAGATTCATCCCATCGATAGTGCAGATTGTATTAGTTACGAGCCATTGAAGCCATTCAGGCGCACATTTCATGTGTTATTTGCTTGATAACATGGCGCAGTCGAAGCGGATTTTAATATCGATGCGTTTGTTCCTTTGAAATTTATCACTTGCTTCTGTTGATGTTCACCGGCGTAATTTAGCATCTCTGCTCATTGTTCTTGAGTACGAGCGTACATTCAACTGATGCGCCCATTTGGAACTTGATTAAATTCTATTCTGCATGCGTTTGATCACCCACCGGGCGTATACGTGTAGTATGTGTGTGCTGCTTGTTTTCACTAGGTTAATTAGAACGATAGCAGTTGCCAGTTGAGCAGTTGATGAAGGTCCTTGAGTCTAACTGAAAACTTAGATTTTGTCTTCCTAATCAATAGTGTTAACAGAGTTTATTTGTGGTGATTTTGGTAAAGCGTTGTATAAGAAAATCGAAGTGGAAGACGAACAACAGTTGCAGAAACTAATATCCAGATATTAGATATTTGCAGGAGTTTGCAGAGCGTATCCCGAAACTGAATCAGATATATCCGTACGCCTGATTGCTGGATTTGTCATTGTTTCGGCGAATTTGAATTTCCAGCTGATTTCGAGCGTTAACGGTTCTCCGGTTTACAATCGGAACGGTCCGGGCCTCGTTTTGCATCGGAAATTAACTTTATTGCCCAATTTCGTAACCCTTTCGACTTCCAACTATTTTCGAGCCCAAATGTGGCACTTCTCCTCGTGTCGGGTTTTGTTTTCCAAACTGCGCCGCTTCCCGAAATGTTCGGTTTTCGGGACGTGTGTGTACAGGAATTTAATTTACTTGAATCCCAGGACTTTTCGAGCCGGATCCCGACTCGAACTTCCACCAAAGGAATAGTTAATAGACAGATGTGATTTCCGCATTTCCCTTCCCCAAGTCCCCATTTTTTTTACTTTTTTTACCTCATATAGAAAGGTTAATTTGTTTTATTAAAAACTTTATTAAATCTTTTGAATATATAAAATTTATTATTACTAATACAGGTATTCTCTGCATAGACAGATGTTGAATAACAAAGGGTACATTTCTGTGAACAGGAAGAGAAAATTAACAATAAAATGTTCTCATATACACAAAGGGAATAGTTAATCAAAGTTTTTATTACGAATGTAAAGGTACAGCAAAACAATAACGAAGAACACGAGATGTAATGAAAAGAGGCAAAGGGTTTCATTATTTTAGAAATTCGTGTTCATAATTTAAAGGTATAGGGTTTAGTACCATAACAATCAGTCTATTATTTCGCACTCCGTCCGGAAAAGGAAATACGATATATCTATCGCGTTATGAATTTTCCACTTCATCAAAAGCCGTATTATACGCTTTGCGTATTCGAAACTTGTGTTACTCGTCCTTTTGTCTCGCGCAACAGATCTCCCTTTTCCTACACCGGGATGAATCATGGGTGGTGCCATCGTTTGAAATATACGACGCTAATCCCGATGTATTGCTATTGTTATTTGCGATATAGCAAACGGAGGATCGGCTGCAAAGTTAATGGCAACCTAAAAAGCGTACTGTCCCCGTATAAATCGGTATGATTTATTATTCGTCACATCAACGTTCGGTGGAGAAAAATCGCTTTTCGCGGTGTTTGGATAACTTTTTTTTTGTTAAATATTTTATCGATCGGTTTAACTCTTAAACGGATGAATAAATAAAGGAATGAGGATGCGGAATCAAGAGAATAGAAAATTTAAAATACGAGTACCTGTACCTTGGGAAGCGGAAGAAAGTATTAGGATGAAATATTTATTAAAAGGCTTTCCTTTGAGGATTAAAATTTCAGTTAGGTGAGAAAATGTTAAGATAACGTTAAAATTTTCCAGCGTATTAAATTTAACTTACCCATTTCAAAAACTTTTCGAGGAATACATTTATTCATATATTTAAGGATTTTTACACCCCAAGAAGTCGATTTTCACCTCTCCTTTATAACCATTCGCAAATATTTTGCGCTCATTAAAAACTTTTGATACACCATTTTTTCCTTCTTTCGATTAAATTACGAATCGTTACGAACGTCTAAAAAGCAACTTTTATTCTCACGACGGCAAAAATCTAAAATTCTTTATACTCTCCGATTCTTTAACCACGACACGAAGCGAAAGATTCGCCTTTAAATCTTTGCAAAAGAGCCCCAACAGAACCGGACTCACAAAATTAATCTTCGTATTAATGAACGTACAAAGTAATTATTTCGAAGGTTAACTGCGATTCTGTCTGAGAAAAATGAATAAAGAATAATTAAAGGGAATAGTAGTTAGATAGCCAGAATTAAAACAAAGAAAATAAAAACCAAACGAAGCAATAAGAAAAATGCCTCAAAATTCCATCTCAACCGGTCACGTTCGAACCCGTTTTTTAATCCCGCTACATCCCGCCCATTTTTCATTCTGATTAGACCAGTAAAATTTTCCCAGTGTGGCTCTGCGGTGAATAACAAGGAACGCAAGACGAACCCATGGGATATCTCGGCTCGCCGATTTACATATTCCTGAAAAAGGACGTTCGTTCGTTCGTTTGGCGCGGCGTCGAGTTGAAAGAAGTACGTTTCGTTATCGCCCCCGTTGTTTGAAAAACTCCCGGCAATCGTGTGTGATTGAATGTCGGCTTTTTTGCCAGCCGTTTTTCCAGACTCCGCGATTTCGATCGCGGGAGCTCTTTAGAGATTTTCAGAGGATTAAGAAACGCTAATTCCCGCTAATTGAAACACCCTATATACCAACGGGAGCGCTTTGAGTGGTTAATTTTGCGAATTTTGTTTCGCATTCGTATTTACCGTATCCAATTACTTTTTTAAAATGAAAACACGTTTCTGCTGGTCGGTGAAATTTCATTCGGCGAAAATTGTGAAACTCTCTCTCATATGATAACAAACCCACATCGAGCAATGTTGACTTTATCCTATAGATCGTAATTAACAATTATACAGGTATAAACCTGATTAATATGCTATATGTATAGTACTCTTTCCATTTGATTCTAATGAAAGCGGATCGAATGTAATGAATAAAAAGCGCCTTCCACTTTAACCCAGAGGGGCTCTTACTACACCGAAACACCGGCGAATGTAATCAATCCACCTTCCTTTTACTCTGCCGACGCTCGAGGTAACGCACAAGTTATGTACCCGCGAAAATTTTACGCCCATTTTTCGCGCCGAGCACGCCTTATAAATAAGCTTAACTTATTTATTCGAAACGTTCCCGTTTTCTCACGCATTTGTTGCTCCAACTTACGTTAAATATTTATTTAGGGGATGCCGGATCTACACCTCACGGTTATTTACGCTTTGACGAAGCAGGGAAAAAAACGAAGACGAACCGAAACTTTCGTAGATTAAGCGCGATTTACATGTTCGTTCAAATATTTGTTGTTATTCGCGAGTCTCTTGCACGAACGCTCGTCAAAAATGGTGAAACAATAATTATATCTACAATAGAATGCAGAATATAACTCAGTAATGGTCATTAAAAGGTTTAAAAAAATGATGATTAAGTCACCTTTTTCGATCATTTTACCATACCTACTTGCAATATTAAAACAATTCAAATGCTATGAGACGTGGCTATATTATCCATCGAGTAACCACAATCATAACATTTAAATGGTTCATCATTTTTGATGCAACCGGACATTTCTCCATACACTCCAACAATCGTTTATATTATGCATAAAGTTACGAATTTCTTGCTTATTCAATCGGCATATTTCGGTATTGATTCAATTCCCGTCGGTGCATCCGAAATGACACGTAGAGCTTTTACCTTGCTGCTCTCGCTCCATCAATTTCCATTCGTTTTAGTTATTTAAACTTAGGTTTGGTCGGTGCTTAGGTGAAAGATAGGGGTCGAAGAGGAATAATATTGACGGACGGCGCGGTAGAAGGAACGGCCGATAATGACCGGCGTACGGAGGGTTTATTTACAGGAAATCTAATGCTCGAAACCGAAAAATAACAACTGCAATGCTTTCAGTGCCTTGTTACTGCATAACGCGGACTGTTTGATGTCCTATACGTCGGTTTTTCTGTGTAATTACGGGGAAATGGGCGGGATGAAACGGATAACGGTTACCTTATCTCTACTGCATCATTCCGGTTTTTTTTTTCGACAAATAAATAATTAATAGATAGAAGACATCGGGATCCTTGACTGGTGTGGAATTGTCGATTTTCCGTTGTATATGCGCGATGGATTTTAACCTGAATATCGTAGAGAGAACAACGATCTATCGAACCTGTGTTTGTACAGCTGAATCCGTTCGCTTCTTGGCAAAATATTTACTTTCCGATGAAATGATGGAGCGTCGAAGCTGATGGCTGTTTCGTCGACTGCACTGGGAGTTCCTTTCGATTACGTGTTAAGGATTTTAGGGCGAAATGGCTAGATCGATTGGTAGCTTATTATATTAAAACAACGAGATTAAGTAGAAGCCGGTTTAATACGGATTATACCGGGAAAATCGATTTTTATTAACTAGGAAATTAACGGAAATGAGTTGTTTAGATTATAACGGTTTTAATTTAATTGGCCATTGTTTTTAGAAAATGTTGCCGTTATTAAATTAACCATAAAAGTAATTTAAAGCGTACATAATTAGAAATCACTGGATTTAGCGTGCCTAATTATACAATCGATTAGTTTTATTTTCATACATATCGAAATTTACTATTTGTATATTCTCTTTAATAATTTGAATTTTCCCGCTGAAATGTACGACAATTTATTAAATATTCTACAAAAGGGAACAAATTATTAAGACATTTTTTTAGTTTTCTTTTTAAGACTTGTTTCATTCAAACAATTTATAATTTACTATACACTTCGTCTTCGGAATCTACAAGTACACACCACACAGTGCCTAATAATTAATTAAAACATTTAATAATGAAAATCGAAACGGAGAACTATAAAGTTTAATTTCAATTAGTGGTTTTCCCGTAACAGAGAAAACAACAAGGAAAACGGAAATATCTTCTTTCTAACGTTGCCATTACTAATAGAAATTTAATGTTTCCTTCTTTGAGAGTAACGGAAATGAAACATTCACGGTATTTAATACAAAATTGAATCACTGTCAGCCAATTGATTAGATACACGACTTTAATTAAATTTATCGCAAATTACAGAGTTAATTAAAAAAAAAAACTAAGTAACAAAACGCCATTATTTTGCCGGCGAAGATAACATTGTATAAAAAAAATAAAACCCCACTAATTAAACTGTGTTGTATAAATAAAAGACTAAAAATCTGATAAAGTACGTTTTATGCGCCCGTTCCGCTGCATTGCATACAAATTAAACACTCTTCAGTTGGGAAATGAACAATGCACCTCTACGTAGAGAATTTACATGCCATAAAATGTTAATTTTCTTTCACTTAACATTTTCTTGACGTGCTAATATTTGAATTTCCAGTTTTATGGGAAATTTTCTGATTGTAACAAGCGAAAAACATGGCAATTTCAATGAATTTTACTGCCTTTATATAGCCGTATCGTGCAAGTCAACAAGACATTAGGCTCGTAATAAAAAAATATAAGAAACTCTTTAGTTGCCCTATGAATAACTATTTTGTAACCTATTGGGATTTGTTACATTTCTTTTACTATTTACCACAGAAATCCTAAAAATCCTCTTTTAAATACATAGCAAGATCAATAATATAATGATATTTTGTAATTTAATAGAAAAAAATTGCATAGCCGCTATCTCCATTTTAACCCAATTTCACGTTCATTAAGTAAATTGATTCCGCTTTTTACCTTCTCCCGTTCCATTTCCGAGATTTTTTCCACATCGTTTTGATATACAAACGAAATAAAATTTCATTTCTTTAACGACGTGTGCAGCCCGATCGTCCTGCTGCGACGTTTAGCGGCCCTTTGGAATTAAATGGGATATCGCTTTCTCCGCGCAACGGTCCTTTCCACGGGATACAATAAGGTTCTTCGGCTAAACGGAATTTAGTAGGGCGTTAGGTTAAGTTTCCTGCGGTCCGGTCGATAGTCGTTTGAGGTTCGAGTTTTCGATTCCGCCACTAACTGTCGGCAGTCGGCTCACTTATATTCGAACATTCGCCAACGAAATGAATTTAATTAAATTTCTTACAATCTCGCGAAAATGGAGTAATACGATTCTAATGCGAATGTTTTCAAACTAATAAAAATGCTGTACAAATTCCTGCTATCACCTAACATGACCTAAATTGTATAAATGCTGCATATGCATATTTTCTTGATACTACAACTGTCCTGTAATTCACCCTTTTAACACAAGTTACAACCCTTTTAAGCAGTACTAAACATTTGTGGAACTGGTTCAATTAAGTACACTGTTCAACAATTCATTAATCTGTAAAACTCGAGACGTATTTCGTTTCGGCTGTTGGTCGGCAAGACAGCCGAGAAATTTAAAATTCATCGATCAAACTCGTCCTTCCTTTCCCCAAGACGTCGTCGCCGGGACAAATTGTCCGAAGCTCTCTCCCGGCCCTTTCTTTCCGTCTCCTCGCGTCCTTCTGCTCGGTCGACATGACTGGCGTGAAATTTCCACGTTGATCTGCGGCGGCGAATTTATTAATCACCCGCTATCTGATCCGGGCGGCGGCGACTCGACCGCCACGTCCTCCGCCTTTATTCCCGTCCCGATCCGAGTTTGAGATAGCATTGAAATCCCGTTAAGTATCCCAGGGGGTTCCTGATCCAATAGGAGCGTTACAAGGGTGGCTGCGCTCCCGCATATGCATAGTACCCCAATCAATTTTATTGGAGTAATAATAAACTTTTATTTGTAGGATATATGTGTGTCGAAGTAGACGAGGAAATAAAATAAAATAGGTCGATGTTCTTCTCATTTTTTTTAAATCGACATCCGAAACATGCCGCTCGCGATATTCTTATTCTTTTATATAAAGCGATACAATGGCAGATGAAAACTTTTTCACTGTGCGCCGACGTATCGATTGCCGAAATCGAGAATCTTTATTTTCCGTACGTGACTTTAATTTCGGGGGGCCGGGAAAAATTATGCCCTTTAAACGCCACGTCGAATACTTTAGGCGCTACGTAAGTGTACGTATGAATGTCGAGATGGAACTTTCGCAATTTTTCAAAGAGCTTTTTCTCTTCCAAGTCCCATTGAAGGATTCGTTCGGAGTGCATGAGAGACTGTTTATCGCTTTGTCGGATAAAGCGGTATGATTGCAGGCGATTTATTTAACATATCTTTCATATTAAGAGCTCAAAACAAACATGATTTAGTTACCTAGTTAATGATATTATAAAAAATTAAGGGCACTATTTAATTTTTTCGTACACCACCACACAGCTATAGCGCATATGAAACCTCATTCGAAGGAAAATGGAATATTTTACACAAGGGGCCTATTACCTAAATCTACCTAAAACCCCGCGTCCCTCGCTTCTGATTCGTTTGGCAATAAAAAGAAAAATTCTCACTCCTGCCAGACCTGACATATTTAAATGCGAATAAAAGGAACAAGAGCCCTAAGAGGCTAGTGATAATGGCGATGAATTTTTTTTTCTCGGAGAGACGACGGTCGTAATAAAACGCCGTTTTATATCGTTTGCGTTTCTACCATACTTATACCTAACTGGAATATTAAAACACAATACAAGAGATTACGTTAGAAATGGTATTTTATTGCAGTTTCCGCACTAGATTATATGAAGTAAGGACGTCAGTAGGTTTTTTGTTAGGAGAAAAATAAAAGTTTAAGCAGAAGATTCATTAAATGTTAAATAAAAAACCAAACAGAACATCATAATAAATAATTCTCTTTCAGAAATAAAAAATCTATTTCTATTAGATTGAAAACTCCATAGCCATTAAAAGTTTCCGTTTCCTGCTAATACCTCTAGGTAAATAAAACTCTTTTATAATTGGGCGACAGATGCTTGTAGCAACTGAAAAAACAACCAACTCTAACGAAAAATTAGAAGGAACCTCTATCTTTATCCAGTCGTTCGCCATCCAGAATATCCCGGGACTCGCGAAATAGCTGGTAACTATTCCGATCACGTTCGCCCGGCCGGGGCTAATTGCGCTTCTTCTCAGAAATTCTCGGAGAGATTTTAGTTTAGCGCTTTATTCCGGCCCGGCATGCTTTATCTGTTCTCGAAGCATTTGCTTACGTGATTCTTAATTACTTCATTAAACCACTTTTCGCTCTCGTTCGTCTTTTTCGCGAACCGACAACAGGCATAAATTCCTCGGATTTTAATTAGCGCATAAGAGCTTTCCCATGTACCTATGGAGACGCCGGATTTGCGGTTAACAGATGCTCGATTAATTTACGTTTGTGCAATACTTTTTGTATATAGGAAGATACGTTTCAAACTTTCAAGACCAGTTCATAATACTTCTATCAGGAAGACTTGTAAGGAAGTTAAATAAAGGAACAAACGATATAAAAAGTCCTTTGTTTCCTGTCCCCGACATTCGACCCGGTCCTGTTGTTGGTGCGGATGTTCTTTTCCCTTATCTTTTCCTCTTATAATTGGCCACATTCTTGTACAGAAACTAGCAATTTAAAGAAGGAAAAAGGCTGCATTTTCGCCGCAGAGCAAACAGAATGTCTCCCTTTTGAAGTGATAGCCGCGTCGCGCAGTGAATTTCGGATAACGTCGCGGAAAGGTTTTCCTTTTTCGCGACGTTTTGCTCGTTTCCTTGCAAAAAAAAATCAACCACTTCAACGGCGACCGCTTAGAAATAATCTTGCTCTCGAAACAATAGAGGGAACGTCTGTTTGCTTTAATGGAATTATTATAAGGTACCGATTTACACGCTAATTTACTGAACTTAAAGGTAACGCGAGTCTTCCGAAATTCGATAAGTTTCTTCAACTGGAGGGAAAGTTTTCGATCGCCTCCATATCGACACGGTCCAATGTCAAACTCTATACAAACCATCCGTCCCCGTGCGGCGAAGTTTCCGAACCGTCTGATAAATCTGTCTTCCTTTCGACCTGTTCGAAATTAATTCCAAAGAGATTTTATTACGAACAAGAAAGAAGAGTTTAGTTCGACAAACAATGGCGCGGAATCGAGACGTGGAAGGTCTTTTGTGTTCTCGGCACGAAGGCGAATTGCTTGGATTTTTAGATTCTTGACGCCCGGTTGTTGGAAGTTTAATAATTAAATTTCAGTTCCTATACAACATGTATCGATATGTAAAAAAGAGTAGATTGAGCAATCATTTCTATGCTAATATCTATAAACGTTCGGTAAATCTATTGGAATGATTGCTCATTCGTAACATGTGCATTCGAAGCGTAAACGCTTTAAAATAGATACTCCACATATACCGCAGAAAGCAAACCGTGTAGCCCGTAGCATTTAACCCGCTCGGAGAGTGGCATCCCCTGTAATTTTCCAAGACATTATGGTTAACAATCCCAAGTTCACGGCGGCGTTTCCTTCAAAACAATGCCGGTCTTAACGAGCCCCTCTCAGGACGGTTGTATCAAGTAAATTCGGCGAGAGGAACAGCACCGTAATCGGTCCCTTAATTGGTCCATTGAGCTCCAAGACGGCACCTCGGACTAATCTAGTGGTCCATTGATTTTCGGATAATGGATGTTTCTTGTGGGATAAGCAGATCTGCATTGTGTTTAGTTTGCGGCTTTGTTCGCGTATTAGTTCATTAGTTGCGTTCGGACTTAAAACCGATGAATCGCGGTCGCGGGGAGTTTTAAGCTGTATGTAGGGCCCGCCGTGGTGGAGAGTAATGTGTGGCCGCGTGGAGAACAAGAAGGGAAATTTAGCTTTGCTCAAGAAGATTACTACTATGTGTTGCATTAAGAAACATGCAAAGTGTATCTCCGGAGCCTGCTGTGTTGGTCTTAAGACCAAGTCTCGTCGATCAAAGTCCTTTAGATCTATCTTCGCTACACGTTGGTGGAGTTAATTTATTCTCGCTAATAAGTAGATATATAAACATTTTCAAACGTTATTGTGGAATGTTAAAAACACCATTAATCTAATAGCACTGTGTGGAGTTTATGTAAGTTGGATATCCTAAACATGATCAACAGTAACCTAGTGTTGACGGAGTGTGTATAAAGGAAGGCAACAAAGAGATAAATTTATGGATAGAGGGAGAATTCGAAGAAGGAATTTTTATTCCTCTTCGCGAAATTATGGCCTGTTGAACACGGCGGAAGACACGGGAATGCCTGCGCTATTTTCCGGTGAATTTAGCGCGGCCGTGTTCCGTGACAGATGTTTTAATTTGAATATTCGAAGCAGCCAACAAAGTTGTTTTCTTTCGTGAAATTCAATAATGAAATATTCGAAAGGAATAATAATAAATTTTTATACGTTGTTTTTTTTTGCAAAACAAACAAACCTTGCATAAAATGAAAAATTCGAATTTTCACGGGGAGTTCTTGTTTAAAACAGAATTCGATTTGTTTGTTTTCAACAAAATTGCGATAAATTATGAGCGTTTTTCCTGCTTTTTTTTTGCTCGTTATTTCTTGGCAAAGATCGTAAAGTTAAAGAGATGGGTTCATAAGTCAAATGAGTTTGATTTAATTAAACCCACAAAGGAAGAATAACGACCTTTTATTCTTTGCCGCTTTCCTCGCCCAATTATTTACGTTTATGTAACAAGAGAAAAATTCGACTTATTAGTTTATCTTTGTGGCCCTTTTTAATTACCAACTGACGTAACGAACAATCCTATAAATTCTCTTATAATAAAAAAGGAGAATCTTTTTTAAATTACCTACTACTACTTCTACTGTTTGTACAAAAAACTAATCTATTTTTTTTAGTTCCAGGTAAGAAAAGCTACCTTTTCGTTGGGCAAGTAAGTAAAAAACTTTGCGTAAAGTTCGCCCCAACCCCGCTTTACTTCATTTTAATTGTATAATTAAGCGTACGTCTTATTTAAGGATCACTTAAACTGTCATCTTAACCTTAGCGGCGTCAAAGAGTCTTGCTTTCGTAAAAGAACTCGCCGAATGTTGCGCTTTTCCGCTCGTTAACCAGTTTGATAAACACGCCCGAACGCCACGCGTCACTCGACAATCCCCCGAGGAATTCTAATTAAATTCCGATTTACTATCCAACGATTTTCTAATTACCTCACTCCCTCGCCCACGACGGCGCCTCGTTACGGAAAATCGGACGGAAATGTTATGAAAACTCCGTTTTCTTACAACTGTTTTGCCTTGCGACAACTCGATAATAAAACAAATTCTCGAACGAATAATCCATTTTGAGCGTCGCTATGAACTTGTATATTTTTCTATTACCTTCGAGCTTTTCCGCTTTGAATTAAAAAACAGAGCAATTTATTAAGGGACTGATGTTTTATTTATATCGAAATACGGTTATATAATTCTCATTTTTTGGGCACTAAAAAGTTTTTGGAATTTATAACAGCTAATATGAATATTGCTTTGGAGTGGGTGTTTGAATATTTCCCAAGTGACTCGTCCCTCAGGAAATTCCTCGATGACCGACGGCAAATATTATTTACCGGAATAGCTATTGCTACTCTACCCTTTTTTTCAACTTCCACTTGAAGTAGATATTTTTAAACACATGAAAATTTACTAGTCAGGACCTGGAGAAACTTCCCAATGGTGCATTTTTCCTCCTGTAACTCCCAACTCTCGGTTGTTTAAATACAAAAACAAAGCGTGCAATTACAAAGCGGGAATTTTTCGTTTATAAATTCTAATTCTCGGCTTCCTAACGTATAGGGAAAATATTTTCATACTTGTCTAAATATTTGCATCGCCGCAAAATACGTGTAATGATTTACGGTATAGTTGCCGGGCCTTATGAATTTATATTACACCTTGAATATTATATGGAAAGCGAGAATGCGATATTTTAAACTGGAAACGAAACTAAAAACGTTGAGCATGATTTATTAGAAATTCGTGGAAAACGTTTTGCGGGAACGCCGTGAAAATTCGATGAAATTATAGTTTCAATTCCGCTGTTATCTCTGTATAGGAGTCCCAAAAGAAACCAGAAAATATGAAAACAAGCCGTTTATTAAAAGAGGCATTCGTTTCTTTGATTAATCACCCTTGCAGTGATATGTATTTTCTGGTGTCTATCAGACGCATGAAACGCCACCCCCTAAATCCTAGGGATAACTTCCCGGGATTCGACTTGAACGGAATTTTGGATTTCGCAGTAATCTTCGTTGACAAAAGGAAGCTGGAGTCCATTTCGTCGTTTCTAATAAATTAGATTTCGTGATGGGACTGTTTACTTTCTACTTTTCTCGCAACTCAATAACTTTAGACACATTTTAATAAAAGAATTATATTATTTTGTACTCCTTAACAATACACTCTACACAATTAAATGGATTTATACTTTTTATCTTATCTAGACTTCACACCATTGTAACGGGCTTGAGAATTGGTTTGGGTGCTTTGATGGTGGACGCCGTTATTAAAATTGTATTGAGGAATAGGTAATTGTTTCGGGCGATAATATTGAAAGTGATGACTATTCATATGATCATGGTAGGGATGATTCTGGTGATTCGTAGGTACAGGATAATTGGGGATACTTGGAAAAGGTTTATTCATTGGAGGATTAGGCTGTGACTCCCCGAATCGATTGCCAATGGTATTCGCAGTCACCGTCAACCATCTGTCTTTAATGAATTGCACACCTCTTTCGGCCATCATTACAATCGAAGCATGAGTGTTTCCGGATACTAATTCTGGCATAGCGGACGCGTCCATTACTCTTATTCCATCGATACCATGCACCATTAGTTTGCTATCTACAACGGCGAGTCGGTCCGTCGACGGGCCCATTTTTAACGAGCAAGCCTGGTGGTTTTCTGGTCCGGTATAGTACCTAATGGCGCAACCCCAAAAATCGTCGGAATCGAATCTAAAAAACTCAAAATAAACATCCGAGCCCACAATTATCCTCTATTACTTACATGTGTTTCTTAGCGCAATCTCCGGGCTCTTCTTTCAACAATTCAGCGCCGTATTTCTGTTTCATGATCGTAGTGTTCATGAGTTTCTGGATAACTCGTACGCCGTCGATTAAAACAGCCAGATCCTCCGGTTCGGTGAGATAGTTGGCGACCATGATCGGCGGTTCCATGGGGTCCTTGGATCTAAGAGTAATGTAGCCTTTGCTTTTCGGATGCAGAGTAACCGGCGACAATGTAAGAGTTTTGGGGAAATCCGGCTTTTCCGGTTCTTCCAAAGATTTGGCTTCTCCGGTTTTCGCGCACTTGGCGAGATAACCGGCGAAGAAGATCTGGAGATCTGGATGGGTGCCGCTCGGATCAGCGTACTTGGAGTTTATTCGAGCGGTCACTTGAGACATTCCTGGATAAAAATATGAAGTATAGGATGTTTTGATAATAATGCTAGTCAGTTAATGTACCTGTAGAAGTCATAGGTCCTTTTCTGTTGACTATGTAATTCAAAGCAGTCGCCCAGTCCAAGTCGTTGTAGTTCTTTTCTTTTTTTAATAAATACGTTATGTAGAAACTGACGTGGTTCTTGAGGTTCTTTCCAACGCCCGGTAAATCATGTACTTGGTTTATACCTACCTATAATAACCAAGCGAAATTTTTATTATTCGTATTAGCAATTAGATTGATTGGGAATTAACCTTATCGAGATCCTCTTTAGGACCAATTCCGGAGAGCAGTAAAATTTGCGGTGAATTTACAGCTCCAGCGGCCAGAACGGCTTCTTTTTTCACTTTGACCGAGTAATTCCTTCCTCTGTAGACGAATTCGATAGAATCGATGATTTTCTTGTTTCCCTCGGTTCTCAGTTTTATTTTGGTTGCGGTAGAATTTAACATAACGTGAAGGTTTCGGTTGAACCTCTGCGGTCTCAGGTAAGCCCTGGCGCTGCTCAAACGAACTCCGTTTCTGTTTTATTGGCAAAAAATAATAATTTATGTAGTAAAATCTGATTAAACGCGATTTTAATCATGCAATCAAAGCCGAGTTTATGATTTACTTCTGCGTTATTGCTCTTAGCAATAAAATTAATTAGATCGCTTCAAAGTAAGAATTCCGCTATAAAGTAAGGATTTTGATTAAATTTCATAAAACTTCGATCAAATATTACGACGTCACGATTTTTTATGGAAAAGTTTATTACGAATAAAAAATAAGAGTCATTTTTACTGGCGAGCTTTGAGAGAATGCGGAAAATATTTTTTTATGAAGCTGTTGAACTCTAGTTGGAGCAATACATTCCAAAATATGAATAATTAACTAAATCGTTAGTTTATTTAATAACATAAATTCCACTGTAAATTTGCGTGGATGGTAAAAAAATCCTCATTGTATATAATTTATTGGCACAAAAGCCTTCACCTAACAATAAATCAATTATTATTAATATAGATTTGGATTAAAGTAAAAAAATCTCATAAATATGGAATATTAACAAAATTTTACGACTCTCTAAAAATTTATCCAGTATCTACGATTCAGACTACAAAAAAATTTTACGATTATTTTATGTCGCCTAACATCAATGCCGAAGAGTTATTTCAAATTTTTATTGTTGCCGGAAAATATTCTGCAAGCATTGCATTTAAATCGTATTTTTACAACATGTCGAATGCGTTGATTAAATTTATTAAACGAACGACGAAAAAGTAATATCAACTAAGTTATTACCTGCGTCAATGTTGTTTGAAAATTAAATATTAGCGTTTGGAGCTCGAAACAAAAACGTTTCCTACATTTAACGAACCATTAAATATGAATCGACGAAAATATTAATAATTCTGAAAACTTCCACTTAACATGTCGTATTTCTTGTTTAACTTCATGAAGTTGTTATAGAGTTTCGAGTTTCTGTTGGTTTAGATTTTCTAATATTTATGTCAATCAGAAATTATAAAAGCATTTCATCCGTGTTATGCACGATTGTTTAAATTATCGTGTGTGAATTTACCTTGTATTCGACTGGGCTATGGCGAATCCAGTGTATTGTCTGCCGTTAAGGTCCTTGCTAGGTCTGTATCCTATTTCCAAGGAAGCGTTTAAAACATCGTAAGCCAGTGGCGGCTGGTCAATAAATCTCATAGTCGTCACAGGACCTCCTCTACCGTGATATTCTTCCTCTACCAAAGTGCCTATTTCTTTGTTGTCTTCGAAGCTTTTGAATACTGGCAAAACGTCCTTGTAGCTCCAGCCAGGATTTCCAGCAGCCTCCCAATTGTCGTAATCTGGAAAAAATAGTTAATATTCGAAAAACTGGTGCTCAGAAAAGAGTAGATTCGAAAATTAGGTGGTTGGAATTTTAAGGAAAGTTAAGGAAGTTATTATAGTTGTAATTTACTATTTGGTAGAGAAAGCCGTGGAGAGTTCTTTATTTAATGGCAATTGGTAATAAAATGGAGTTATTAAGGATGTACATAACACAATTCCAATATGTTCTGCGATGGCTTTGTTGAAATATTTATTTGAAGCGTTTATTGAACTTTGCGGCTTGGTTTTAGCGGTTTCCACCATTCGAGTGACGAAACCGTGAACGTGTATAAATTTAATTTCTCGATAAATCTCGAAAGGAAACACATTAAGTGGTTATAAAGGTAGTAGGTATAACTGTGTGATAATAATAGGGAAGTAGTTTGGTTTCTTCCTTGAGGAAGTCGATATCACTTGTACTATTTATTGTTGATAAACGCCGGTTCGCAAATACGTGTTTTAATAAATTATTACAATTGGTTCAAAATGATTAAATATGCTGCTACTAAATATAGAAATAAGGTTTTTCCAATATTTAAATTCAACAAAACGGAATTATTAATCATTAATATAGTAATTTGTTCTGATCAGATATCGTTAAATCTTTCGACTGTTCACTAATCTTGTTTGAATAAATAAATTACTACTAATTTATGTAAACAATACAATTAAATATATAAAAAAACTGGTTTCTGCTTATTTTTGGGTTCAATAACACACATTATTATGCAACTATACTACTTAATCAAAATTGAGTCTAGTATATTTAATACGTATACTAAATTGTGTTTCCCCAAGATTATTTTCCCTCGCACGAAGCCGTAATTTAAAATGTAAATTAAAATCGTGCACGTTTTTTCTATCCAAAAATGTCCAGACAAACAATTTATTTATGCGTTTGCATTGTACAATACAACACAATCGGTAATAGAACCCCCCTTTTGATAATCCTATTGCGTGATAGGCGAATCACAATTTAGAAATTCCCGAAGCAAAAAAGAAATAAAGAGTTTTCACCTCTGGGCGTTCCTCGAGTGTACATCATGCCATTGATAACGCTGCATCCTCCGAGGACCTTTCCTCTCGGCCAGCTGCAACGTTTTTCCGGGAATCCTTGACAAGCGACCGGTTCCGGCTCGGTCTTGTAATCCCAATCGACGTATTTGTTGCCGTGATAGTTCACTACCATCGATGGTACCTGGAACGTAAAAATTACGAATTGTTAGCCGTTAGTTTTATTATTAGTTTTATTGATATTTTTTAACGATTCGCCTGGAGCTAAATGGATTGTATTATTTGCTTGGTATCGGCCTCGATGTAAAATGTATATTCGTCGTTTTTAACGACCAGTATTTAAATTATTCATTAGATTGTGGTGAGTGATTTTTTTGTTCCATCTCGAAAATTCCCAGCTTAATTGGAACATAATTTGTTATCGTTTTTAGGTAATTACTTATAATTAATTCACAAATAAATATTTGTACCTGACTACCCGGTGGTTCATCATTTCCAGCTTCTATCAATAGTACTTTCCAACCGGGCACTTGAGCTAATTTTCCAGCTGCTGTAGCTCCACCACTACCACCCCCAATCACCACGAAATCGTACTCCGGATCCGGAGTTCTTCTGGGAATCACCTAAAGCAGATCAACATCTTCTGAGTATCGGAAATTTAGTGATGGGGTGTATTGTATTTACCCTTTCGCAGACTTCGGATATATCGCAGGTCTTCCTGATGAAGGTGTCTAAAAGTGTCATGAATAAATAGACGGACCCGTAGCCGCAGGTTTGGTCCAACGATGGGCCTAGAAAATTCGCAGCACATCCACCGCACTCCATTTTGCGACGAGTACCCGGCGAAACTGATGGCCCCGAACGCGACTGGGAATATAAATGGTTTTCTTCGAGAGTATTACGCAATAGTGTGGTTAATAATAATTTAATTTTAACGAAATATATTTAATATAATTTTAATGAAATTGTTTAAATGTTTTTAGTCTCGTCCTGTTGCTTGATTAATGGGTTATCGGATGTATTGAAGTTGAGATAAAAAATTGTGTTTTGATGTAACAAATTTTCGTTTGGTATTGTTCGTTTTCGTTTTGGTTATATATTTTGTTATTTTTCTGAAGGAGTTACTTTTTAGGTGATTTTTTTAAATTAAGGTAAAATATAGTATATTCCATAAAAACCTATACCTCAGAAAATCTAATATAATTCCCTAAAATGCTCCTATATGCTAAATTTGTATTAATTTTTTACACCGTTCTTCAGAATCTTCAAGAATTTGATCAATTATTAGACCAATGTTTTTTTTTAATTAGGTAAGTATTATTTTCTTAAGAGTAATAGTTCCCTTTGGTTGAATTTGACCGGGCTATTATGGAAGAACTGTTACTTGGCCAAAACTTATCTGTAGTCTAACCGGAATGACGCTGTAAAATCGGGTTATTCCGATTGAGAAACGAACGAATTATGAATCCTGATGCGATTTAACGCTTTACCATTTTGTGTAAACTTTTTCAGTGCCTAATTAAAGATAATTGTAGAATTAATAAGAATTTTCCCGGTTCTGGAATTTTTATTATTTTAGATGATTTAATAAGGTTTTGATCGTTTTGGAAATAATAATTATTTTTTGATTAATTATTTTATTCCAAGAATTGTTGATATAAATATCTGCAAAATCGTATAAACTAGATACATAATTTAAAGTATTCCTAATCCAATTTATTTACCAATATGTATATTTTTTTTCTTGAAACGTATAAAGAAATAACGCGTTTTCCATATCACTATTACGTCTCCAGTATCGATTACGAAACTGGCATATTTCGAAACGGAAATCCATCTAAATTGGATTTTTATGCTGCCTTTTCCAGAACCCTTAGCGGCGATATATACAAAGTCAAAAACAGCGATCTCGTTCGGCGTAAAAAACAAGATGAACACCTATAAAACGACTGACAAATTACACTTTTACACTTACGTAGATGGAAAAATAAAGAAAATGAAAGAAAATGAGATTGTTACTCGGAAAAAACCAGAAAGGGAAAATATCCGAGGAGGAAACTCGTCTCAACTCGCAACGACCCCATTCGAGAAATTCGAATAATTATTTCGGCGTGTCAACGAGCAAGATCTTATATATTTAAATTATCTTTTTGGGGAACGTTTCTTGGTTATTTCACAAGTTTCTCAGTTAACCATAAAGTAATTTTTTATTTAAATAAGACAAGAGTTTCCATTTATTAAAAATATCTCATTTAATATATACTTCTTCTTTTCGGAAAAATCTCCCGAAGATCCCTCGGGATAACGTGACCTGCGCGACGATATTCATGTGTATTTGTTTCGCATTAATATTGAGTGGTCATGTACACGTGTAACATATGTGTCTGTTTGTAAAGCATGCATACAAATGTGTAGTTATGATTTCGGTTCGACGCGTGTTGTAATATCGATGCAATTTTGTAAAAAATATATGCCGAAAAAAAAGTTTAATCGCGACTGCATCATTGGAAATAATTGGCCATTCGTCTGTCGACACTATATTTAATGGGAAATACAGGAAAATATTCAGCGATTTCCACCGATTGGATGCTTAATGAGATCGCCTGGAGTTAATTACAAAGCTTGAGCAGCTTGTAGAAGATACTAGTGAGATATAGTTAAAATGATAAGGAGCTTGTGAAACTGTTGATAATCTAGTATGTATTTTATTCTTCGTTGGAGAGCGGACCAAACAAAATAAAAAAACTACAAATACTTTTTATATCCAATTACAAGCTTTATATTATTTATTAATTAATGATGTGGAATTTCTGCAATACGACGAATTTTTAATCGAATTCGCATAAAACAATAATCACCGATTTCAGTAACGAATAACCGACTTTAACAGTGTTAGATTAATTAAATAAAATTCCATAAAATTGCGAATCGGTTTTGTAATTACTCATTGAATTTATACCGCTTTGTAATCCAAAGCATTTTTAATTTCATTAAATTTACAATGGTTAGGAAATATTGTATATTTGTAGTACATTGTTTTAATTACAGCAATATTTGCTCGTTAAAATCTCGGAGCACTGATAGCTCATTCGAGGTCTCGCTCACTCCGCAAGCTAGCCTTTTGCATCCAGCTCGCTGCACGAGCTCGAGTCCTATCTCTTTAACAACTATTAAAACTTGGATTGTCAGTATATAATAGCAGTCAACAAGGGAACATAAACATCTGCATAATTAGTCGTCGGCGTTTCTATGCCATCGTCGCCTTCTGAGTAGCAACTTTCCGCGTAAAACTTCCGGAAATAAGTTTTCGTTACGTCGCAATCGAATCCGGCGGTGCCGGAGTTACAACCATCCAGCACCGCCGGCAACCCTGACACATGCAGAGCGCTTATTAGGAAACTCCACAACTATACTGCAAATGGGGAAACAATCTTAATCAAAAAGTTTATTGTTCGAAAACAAGTGGAAGATTTCCTTATAACAGCCCGCCCGTCTACTTCGAACAATGCGAATGCATCGAATTTCCAGCTGCATCTCCGAGTAAATTTCGTTCTTGTCAACCGGGATAATGAAATAGTGTTTGTCTTATGAAATTTGCTGGTTGCAAGGTAGGAAGTTGGAAAATTAGAAAATATTGATTTTCATTAGCTTCATACATACCTATGATGTTGTGAAGCCACGCCTGACGTTATCACAACATTTTATCGCCTCCTAAGAAATGCTAAATTTATATTATTTGGTAATTATTTTTTGATATCCTAAAATCGCGAATGGTTTAATTGAAACAAGCATTTACGACTCGACGTAACAATGCTCTCCTCATTGTTCGGAAACACGCATGTTAAAATGCGATACATACTAAGTACTTCTGGTGAAACATTGCCGTTTTCCACGTCCTTGATATTTACAATTTATGGCCGACAATGTTTATCTAACGTTCCTGCATAATTTATCGCTTCATTATAGTTTTTCGTGCTCGAGCTCTTCGCCATCAATGAAACGTAAATTTGCGCCGAGAATTTCACTAGGAACGGAGTTTTCTGCACTTAAACGTTGCACAACGAAATTAATTTTCTGGATGCATTATCTTAAAGCAGAATGTTTAAAGTACCTGCCTGTTAGTATAGCGAGAATAACATAAAAACGTCTCATATTTCATTTTATTCTTTACATGTAAACTATAAATTAATTAATTAATTAAATAATTAATTAACATATCGTTTCTCGTACCTAGTATCGTGAAACGGCTTCGTTGAGGATTATATTTGTTCCGGTGATTTTATTTTGTGGCGATAATTTAACCTGATATATCAAACAGGAATGGTTTCGGAGGTTATTTAATAATTTACTTCCACTAATTTCCACTAAACCCCCACGTATAACTCAACTTTTCTCATTAAGTATGATAAAGTCCGCGCGACTGTTAGATCAGTTTTATACAAGCGTAGGTGTAGTTATAGTTTTAATTGGGTCGTCGAGGTTTTTCGTTTCACAAACAAATTATAATCTAACGATAACATAACAACAAAAAGAATTCGTAGTTGCTCAAACTATCTGGTTTTTATTTTTGCCGTAGATGTATAAAAGGAAATATTTTACAACGATACGCTGTACCAGCAAAAATTAATAACTCCCATAACTCTACCTTAATTAAACAGAGAACTAACGAGAAATTAGCATAACTTGAGTCGAAACTTCCATCTCGACGTTTCGAATTTAATTTCCCGATGAAATTATCATCCGTCCGAATGATAATCCGGGCACGTAGCTCGCGCCGCATTTCCACGCGAAAACTAGTAACGTTACTTTAAAAAGCTCCGCATTTTTAAAGTTTTCCATCCAGGCCTTTCGCGAGGTAAGGTACCCCACTCGAAAAATCCATTAACTCGCAATAAAACCGGCGCTTCACGTGCTTTTAGTACCGCCGATATAAACTAATAAGGTAATAATGTTCATTGCATAATTGCCCGGTTGTAATTTAGAAGTAGCTAATTTTTCAGAAGAAACGTTGGAAAATTTAAATGACAAACGCGTAACAATCGGCAGGAAAGTGTAGGGAAAGTTCACAAGAAATATACCCCTATTTAGCGGAAAATATCCCTTCGACTAAGCGCCGCGACGTCGACGTCGCGTCGGCTTATTTTTTTAATTACTCCATCGCATCGGGCCGCGTGTATTTTGCACGGGGGTTGTCGAAAACTCGCCGAAAAATGTTTTCGTGCACTTGCCATTAATAATCGCTCCTCGCCCTGTCAACTCGCGTCAAATGGGCGTCTTTTATCGAATCTCTTCTTCATTTTTGCGTCCTCATTTAATCGCATCGAATGATCGTGTAGCGGGCGAAATGGGGTCGACAGAGCGGAAAAAAACCCGCCGTTTTTAATTTATGATGTGCTTTATGAATTTTTTGGCAAAATATTTTCGAATCCCGACGCACCGAATTCTCACAGATTCACGCTAATATTGTAAATGTAAATGTATAATTATTGTAAATTGGATTAAAACAAAGTGTTATTTCCGCAGGTGTAGTTTCGAAACAATTCTGCAGCAACCCTCGTAACCAAAAACATACGAGTGTTAATAAAAAAATACCAATAAATTAAGGGAATTACAACGAAATAAAACCGTCCAGTTTACCTAACTTTTAGCTAGTTTTTATCTTCCGGAAAAGTGAGTCGGGACAAACGAGTATTTAAGAGATAGTAATCGAAACAATAAAGCCGAAATGCGCGCAATTAGGGGGCCGCCGACTTGTCGGCTTTCGGTTAATTTCCTCGGGCGCGGGCGTTGTGGGGATTAGCCGACAGAGGAAAAATCGGATCGACGCCCGAAAAGGAAATGAAAATCCATAATTCGCGCGCTTTGATTTAGGCCGGTTGATATTTCAGGAAGCCGGGATTCGATTGGGATTAGCGGGGTAGAGCGAACGTATAGGAACTTTAACGCGTTCAAGGAACTTGAATACGCGTGTAATGGTGATCGATAATCCCTTGGATTGACTGAAATTAATTAAATTTTCCGTAAGTGTCCAGAAATTTTGTACGAGAATCTTCTAAATAATATATGGAAACAGTGCATATTTAATGATCCTCTCATTATTAATAATATATAGGTACTGTTGATTCCGAGTCTATAAAAAAAAAGAAAATATTCAAATACCTACATTTTTTAATATTAAAGAAGATTTAATGTGCAGCAGGATATCAGTTTTAAGGAGCTGAATTTGTATTATCAAAGAGATGGAATTAATAAAATTATATTGAATTTTCTTGGAATAATGGCCTTTCACTCTCTATACCCATCATAAAGAAACTTTCCATCAAACTTTTCCTCTCATCTCGAAAGATACTTTTTTTATATGGGAAGTTACTTACACGTGTACCGGCCGCCTTTTGTCGGCTCGAAACGTCCAATAAAAACATTTTCAATTAAGGACTTTTCTGGTAAATAAAATTTTATCGACAAGCTTTAACATCTTCGTTTCTTCTCGTCTTAAAAATCAACCGTTAAATTGTCAAAAGTACATAAAACTTTTCCAAAGCATAAAACAAAACTTTATTTTACGGCGCCGGAAGAAGTTATTAAAACGGCTTTTTTCGATTAGAATTTCGACTTTTATGATAATTTGAATATTTTCTGAAAATCAACATTAAACGCTCCCTGCGTTTAACTTTTAGGAGTATAATTAATCTGGATTAATACAATGAATAATTCAACCTACTATATGTTTTTTAAAATTCCCAAAAATAATATTTAATTAGAACGTTGAATTAAACCAATTTATTTTATCAGCTCCATTTGAATACTATAATTGTTAAAATATCCGTTATACGAGCGATTAAATGTGCACGTTCGCAGCGACACCAGCTCGTATTTTTTTAATAATCCGCCCGAAATTAAATCAGAAACCGTCGAAAAACAAATCGGGATTGAAATTTTATTCAGAAAAATACGACGATTCGCCGAGTAATAGGTCGGCGGGAAAATTATCATGCCTCATGTGGAGTCGCTTTAATTAAGAGCGGTCATGAATTCGAACAGAAATACGTATATAAATATTCATAAATTGTTGCGGGTCGCATTCACGCCCCAGAGATGCGCTTAATTAACTTCTTTTTCCGCGCTGACCGAGAAGCAGCTCCAAGGATTATTCCGATATTTCATACCGTAACCAAAACTCATTGGCGTACGAATTATTTTAAATTAAATAATCTCAACCTAAGTAGCAACCCCTTTGCGAACGAATCGGCATTAGGAAAATGCTGATTGAATCGGGAAAATATCAATCCGGATTTTTCTCGGACCCTCCGTCGCCCTTACGGGAAAATTCGGATCGTTTGGAAAAAAATTCCCCTGCACACCCTTTTTATAACGAGATATCCGGCACTCGACCAAACACAATTTCGTCTCGAATTGTTACAAAACAATTCCCACTCTTTCCGATTGTCTTCCCTTTTGCACATCGGGCCCCGTCGTAATCAAACATTTTTCCTCCTCGCGCTGTCGAACTGTATCGCAAACGTAATTTGTTTTCTAACTTCCGAAATCGACCCGATCTGAAATGGAAATATCCGCTAAACTATACAGTGTATTAGGGAAAACCCGATTCGAATTCGTTTCCGCATTTCCGCGGAGATACCTGGTGAAACAAAGCCGGAGGAGGAAGAGATGATCGGCGGATACGCGAATCGAGAAGAGATATTTGATATGTAGTTTCGAATACGAATGGAAGTTGCACGTGCCCCGTTTTTTATTTCAATGAATAAAATACCAATATCGAGATATTCATATTTTGGATATATCGATGTTACGTTTGATTGGTTCCATAGATACTCGCTTTACCCGAAATGTAAATTGCTTTATTTAATTTTAGATTCGGAAAGACTTGTTTCATAGAACTTGATTGAAATCCTAGTTTTTTTATGGCAAGATTAATTCATTCGATTGGTTTTGTTCGGAAAAGAACTGCGCCAATAACGAGATAAAAGCCACTGCAAACATCAAAACTCCAATCTCTCATCAATTTCATAAACAGAGCCGAAACAAAAGGGAGCAATCCGCCGCCGGCGTTTTTGTCAACTACTACAAAAGGTCCTTTCAATAATTCCGCCAGTGGCGAGTTTTCCACGCGGAAAATCTTTTGAAACGCGCGCGAAAAAAGCGAAAACAATGGCCCGATGCAATCGATTAGTAATTAGCATTCATCGTCGGGGAGATGCGACGACAGCAGCACTTTTTTTTTGCTCGTTTTTCGTTTATATACCTATTAGGGGTTGCTTTTTTTCTCGCCGACAACGAATTACTGACCAACGTTTCACCTTTCGCCGGCCCCCATTTACATTCGTTTACTCTCCAAATAAACTACCCTTCGTTAAATTTATCACGCCCCGATTTGATTTCTCTCCTTTTTTATTCTTTAAGTGATCGCAATAAATTCCGGTTCTTTTTGTTTCGTGATAAAGGGTGACGATATTTCCTCGGCGCTACACAGTATAATGATTATTCAAATTATCGCCGTGAAAAATTGCCGGAATAAATCGTTTAGATTAGAAAGAATTAAATTGAATTTGTTCGAAATACCTCCGAACCATGGTTCATTGTCGACGGAAATTTATTATTTAGTTTTTTTGCACTGTTCATATTAATTGTATTAAGCTCTTTATCATGAAAAAAGAGCGAGATTTCGCTTGGGCCGTGAAGTATCATGATCTAATGGACCATGATCTAATGGATCATGATTTGATGGACCATGATGATATGATGAAAATGATCAGGGTCAGCATCATTGAAACAGAGAAAAAAAGAGGTACAAAAATTGGGCCGAATTGGGCATTGGAGTTTAATTAGTAGAAGCAATTAGAAGGAACGTAATTTAACTAATAGTAACGACAATTTCATGTATCGACGCACTCGGCAGATTGCCGGATTCGGCAATTCCGACAGATAGCGCCAATCGGCGAATATAAATCCTAACCTCAACCTACAAATCAATTCCTCTACCATCACTCTAGGTTTCGCTCATACCACGCACACACACACACACACACACGCTCGCGTACATACGCCCCTACTGGAAATTAATTACAGGGAGGCGCGTATCGCGAATCGAACCGGTCGCCTTTGTTAATTGAATTATTTGCAAGACAAGTCTTAACTACGCACTATTAAACATTTACATCCGCCGTTCCTGATATTTAATACCTAGTTCCGCGCGTTTGATATTCGCTGAATAATTTATGTTCGCTCTATGATATGGTTTCTGGCGAATTCGTATATCTATTATTGGAAAATCCGTCACGCAATAGCGAGCCTGCACGCGTCACTGGTTGAATGATTGATTGACTGGATCGTACCTGAACAAAAAACGCATTGGGCTATAGGCAGAATGTTTGTTGGTATCTATTTCAAATTCAACGAATATACATAGAGGAGAAAACGTGCGCTTTAGTGGTATCCAGTGAATTAAAGGGCGCATTCGTGGGTACCTAAGTGAATAAAAATTTTAAACCACGCTAAAATATTAGACAGTAAATCACCCTGTAAAGCTCGAGTCCGGGACATTTTTCATCGAACGGTGCTACAAGAATTGCCCACTTAGCCGTTTAACTCTCCCGGCCGGGGAAAATTAAAGACCAACGGGGAAGTACGCGAGGGCGATTCCATTTTATACATACATACGAGCGCTGCTTCGACACCTCTCTTCGCGTTTAATTATGACAAGAGAGCGCGCAATAATATATTCAAACCACTCCGAGGCAGTAATACTGAGTAGTAATGCGAAGTTACGACTGCGGATCCACTTAAGCGAGCGTATAAAACAGAAGCTTCGTCGAGTGTCTTCCAGCCATCGATTTCAGGAACGGACTTGGCTTTTTCCAGGGATTTGGGCGCCTATTAGTTTGCTCTAATTGTGGTAACTACCTTCAGTTAGGATGGGAATCAAACTGCTTTAACCCAGGATCTAAGTTAAAGTCTCTAAGGGAAATTGTTTAAATACATTTAAATATACTCTTGGTGAACACAAATCCTAATGTCAATTACCTCGTATTTGTTTAGTATCTGTGGGAGTTTTTATGGTAGTTCATTAATTGAATCTTATATGAATATAATCGATTTTAAATGAGTTGAATTGTTTACTTTTATACATACATAGAATTATTTACATTTTACTGTCTACTTTTAGACTCGTTTATCGAAGCAATTCAATATTGATTATGCGCACAATTAACTTCTTTTGCATTGACAGAGTTGAACATGGGTCGGTAATTTAGATGCAGTTGATATATTTTTTCTTTTCGTTGTGTCATCGATGCATTTAGTAATGTCATATTACTAAATTCTTTACGGCATTCTTTACTTAGTAAAATTTTATGAAAAATCTGTTTTCGTGCTATTAAATTGCGACAGTTTATGAGGAAAGTCGAGTGTTTTGATTAGGTCCGGACGGTGAATTTTCATACCTTTTATGAAAATGAGGAACAGACTTATATTTCAGTATCATTTCATAATGCCAGTTTGTTTCGAGGATTTAACGGTATTATCGTTATGAAGAGACCATTCATATTTCTAAGGCCCTACGTAGCAATGGAATCGTTTTAATTAAAGACGGGCAATTATGCTAGATAGGAAAACCAGTGGCGTATCTTACGTATGGAAGTGTGTTTGATTTATTTGAATTACTATTTACAGAGAAAACTCAGTTAATGAACATAAAGAACATACAATCGTTGCTATAAATTTTGATAATAACTAACGCTACTGAATGTATAGTTTTTAAATACTTATTTCGCGAGATGGTAGTAAATTTCGCAAATTAAATCCGTTTGAAATATATTGCAGCTTTACTATCTGGTGAATTTCGAGCGTTTAATCAATTTCACTGCAGAATTTTAAGTCAACACGTATATTGTACTTTATGCGTCTTTTCTAAAGCGAGAAAATTTTATTATCATTTATATTTATAGATAGTACCTAAATTTTCTAGGTACTACACCTATATCTAAAAAATTGAAAAAATCGAATCCTATTAAATAAACACAATTCAGAAGGTCGAGACATCCGACCCCTTACTGATTTCTGTAAACCTTAAATAGACTTTTCTGACGTAAAAAAGAGTTGAAATATTCTGATATAGAAGTAGTAAAATTTCCCATTTCCGTGTTACAGCCGCACAAAACTCGGCTAGTTTATGAAGGTCCCTTCTTCGACCCTTTTACACCGCACACACACACACATACACACCAGTCTAGAACTTTATGGAAAGTGGCGTCGAATTTTTACGGTTTTTCGATTTTGTTATGATTGTATTTTTTTTAGAGCGCCGGGAATATAAATTCTCGGTTATGTCGAATCGAAATCGAACCGAAGAGAATATTTCTCTCGCGAAATGCGCACTTCTCGCGTTTATTTTTATTCGAGGCGTTACGGAACGCGCTCACGTCCCGACCCCTCCAGGAACTTTGAATAACAATATTAACAATCAAGAACGCCCATCGGTGAACTTATTTTAACCGAACTTCCACAACTTATTACAATCGAGGTAAACTGGCGTAAACGCTCAAACCGGCTCTTCTTTTGCTTTGTTACCAATCTGGCTTTTATTCGTTCTGAAAGACTCGGGATTTTTCATTTTTTTTATTTCCAGTTTCACCATTAATAACAACTAAAACTGCAGATTTACTGACTCACGGTAGTTATAACTCAATTAGCGACTCTTATGCGTTGTTTTTTTTATTCAAATTTCAAAGATTTCACACTGATATCGTTGAATTTGTATTACATTTTCTAGAATGTTAGTAACATAATTAACCTCGCAATATCCTCGAAATGAATATTTAATAACACTAAAACTATGCTGCTATAGAGACGTCACGCGATTGTCCTTTTCGAGTTGTGCAATAAAGCCCTTAGTAGTGTTCCAGAAGTTCCGTTATTGCTTGGGCGGAACTATTTCAACTATACGCAAATAAATTCCTTTATGTACAAATGCAGCTATACCATACTTTCCAGGTAAAATTTCCGTATTTGGTATCGATGTATAACCATGCATCCTGAAGATTACTTGCGAGCAATATCGACAGAATGCAGAGGTCGATGTTGAATATTTCCTGCCATTGTGTATTTCGAACGGCAAGAAGCGAAGTTGAAATTGTTACGAAGTTGAGGTGGTTTTTTCTTTTGCTATTGAAATGAATTTTCTACACAGGGTGTATGAAATATGCGCGTTTTATATCTCCTATTATTAAGGAAAAATGTTAATGGTATTTTTTTTTGATTTTGCAGTTGTTATTGCGCAAGATATTCAAGCGGTAGAAGGAAAAAGCGTCAGTTTACCGTGCGATGTCATTCCGCCTGGTCATGATAAAGTGTACATGGTCTTTTGGTTCCAGTACGGCTCTGGATTTCCAATATACAGGTGAGTTTTGAATTTCCTGTATTTAAATTTATTATACACTCTCGTTTATTAATGCATCATAAATACTTTAAGTATTTACATCAAACATTTCATAATATATTTATTACTACTATTATAGAGTTACTAGATTTAAATATTTGCTTATAAAAAAGCAATACCGTTTAATTTTCCTTAAAACGTAACATTTCCGCTACGACAAAAATACATTCCTATTTATTGCACGTCATTTAAATTCATTGCAGCTGGTTTCAAAGTTAATTAACCAACAGAAAACACGACCGAAACTTTAAAAATAAAGGGAAACTTTGCGGTAAAATACTAGCGACATGACAAAATTTTATTCGAATTCATATCGTCTAATTTGAACGAATAAATATGGGAATTCCTGCAAACAGTTTCCGGGATTAAATTCTAATCGAAAATAGCGTTATCCTCGAACCGGCTTAACTCGTTTATAATAAAGTAGCAAATGTGGTGCATTAAAATATCAGAAATTATTAAACCGTATTAATACCGTATATGGTATTCGAATTTGTGCGATATTTGTTTTCCGCCTGAAAACCCCAATTTAAAATGCGTAGGTATATCAATAAGGAAATTTGAGCTTATTCTTCTGTTCGAGTAGACCTTTTAGAATTTAACAAACGTATTCGATTACAATATCATTTTCCGACCAACTGGAGTAAAATAAAATAAAACGAAAAAAAACCCACATAATGATCAATTCAATTTAACGTAGAAATGATACATAAATCCGTTTAATCAACCGATAATTCGATAATCGCTAATTATTCCCATTAAAATTATTTATCGCCGCCGATTGTTTTCGATAAATTACGATTCATGCGCGTCGCGACGCCCAACATGCTTTTTCCTTTTACCGTATAATTGTTATAATTAAACGCATTATTAAAAAACTACAATGGATCATTCGAATTCTGCAATTTAAAATACCTGTAAGTTTCACAATGCGCAATTATTTGCAATATGCGCCGATTACAATCGTAATAACCATTATAATTAATTTAATATTAAATTGCAACAATTTATTAAAATCGTGTCAGGAGGAGGGGAGTCATAATAATTTACCTAAATATGGGAATAAACTATTTTATTTTTGGTTGTAACTAATTTTTAGCAAATCGATTTCTCTAAGTGCTTCTCATTAAATCCTCGTTACAAATAGTAACAGGATACTTATGCCGGTTATTTTTCTAAATAAAAATAACTTTAATTGCCCATAAACTTTTTACCGCCGTCTATTTATCTTAATAAGAGGACCCGGAAAATGCACGGGCGCCGGATGGCGTATAAAACTGGACATAAAACGTCAAAATTAATGTTAGATATGGTAATAGAAGGGCCCCTACACTTTGTAGACGTAATGTCTTGATAACGGTCGCGCCCTTCGCGTCCCGCGCCCGAAAAAGGGTTGCTGGTAATGGCTTTTATGCGGATTAAATTATATCGGGTATACATTTTTACGACGAAATCAACCGTGTTTACGTCTATGAGCTTAGTTTCTGTTAGGCGGAGCTTTGGCGTGGATTTTAGTAATCTACACTAGGGATAGATTTGCTTAGTTGGAACTCTCAAATTACTCTAAAGTGGATTCAAAATGAGTGAAATTATAAAGTTTGTTACAAGATTTGGTCAAAAAGGTTTCAAAAGTATTGAAATTATACTCCAATAATTTTTTTATTCACATGATTTGATTCACAATGAGTTATTATTTCGCAAGTATTTTTTTTCTCCGTAAATTGGTTGTTTTTTCAGTCGAACTTTTTCCTTATCGGTCCTTATCATGGAAATATCATTTATGTAACGATGCTGCTCGATTATTTAGCCGAACGGCATCGAAAAGTGAGCCGATCGAACGAAAATTAATATTCCCTTTTTTCCTGCTGAAAAGAAGCGCGCGTTTTCGAATGCGACCGAATGGAAAATAAGAAAAAAAAATAAAGAACTCAATCTAACTTTCGGTCGGGGTGAGCCTCGTTCGACATCAAAAGCAAAAGTAAATTTAATCGGAGCGTACACGGTAAAAACGAAAGTCGTTTCAAACACAACGCGCAATAATTGCGAAATTAATGGACGATTTTCGGTCTGATGAAAGTCTAGACTCGTTCGAATTGTTAATATCGAAATTTTAATTAAGTTTCTTTCTACAATTTGATAAATTATTAATTTCCTTTCGTTTGATCATGATTAAGTAAGTAGAAATATTTATGGTGATAACGGTTACATTATTTCAATTCGGAATTTACTTGCATTGTCTATAAAATAAGTTTTTATTTTTTCAACCAAATTGGATTATCTTAATGCTTATGAAACAAGATTACTTCGACATTATCGGATGTTACCAAGCACCTGCCTGAGACGAAACTTCCTACTACCTATAATACATTTTTTCCGGACACGTCGCCGCCGTTAAAGACGCCCGGAAAGTTCGTAAAAGTTTCACAATCGGCTTAAAACTTTCATGTACACCAGTGTTAATGTTTGTCAAATTATTAAATAACGAAATTCGGAAGTTGTCGCTTACGCCGGAGCTCTAATTTCAATCGCCTTATTTACTCCAATAGAAAATCCATCAGAAAATTATAGATGTATCGAAGAACCTCTCCCAAATTTGCATATACACTAAATCTCTATTAAAACGAGCACCAAACAGACGCAATACAATTATGTCATTCAATTAAAATTCAAGACATTTAACTCAGCCAGCCTCTCGGGTAATAAAGTAACAAGCGCCCTTTACCTTTACCGCCCCTTCCCGCCCCCTCGACATCAACGTGCAAGTATGACATTGTTATTTCTATTAGACGATTAGCATGCGAATAGAGCCGTACACACACATTCCGTATACAATAATAACGTTGTTAGAGAGCTCCAGGAGTTTATTTCAAAAGAAAAACTTTGCCATTATGAAGACACTACAGAAGTAAATTTAATAAGCTTGTTGCGGTTTTGTTGTTGTTGTTTTTTTAGTAAGAAAACGTTGGTAAAGAAGAATTATTGAGTGCTCGTTAATTTATAAGTTAATAAGATTTTATTCGTATTTATCGTGAGTTTGAAAATGCAAAACACAAAAAGTCCAGTGATACATGAAATGGAAGTTATTATGTTTTTTTAATTAAAAAAATGTTACTCAAAGGACCAAAACGCCTTAGTTATCAATTTCTTTAGAAATAAAGGTACATTTCACGGTTATATAATTGTATGAAATATGAATTGCAACTGAAAATGAAGACGGATTCCTTTTTCGCAATGGAAATTCTAACAAAAGCATTCATTCGACGGCTCGAAGAAACTTCGACGTAAATCCTTCAAAAGCGTTTTAATGTCCGGAAAATTATCAATATATTATTCAAATAATGAAGTCAGTTCCGCCCGATTTCCAAGTTCCGCGGTCTATATTTCCCAGCAAAGGAATATTAAGAGACAGAATAAAGGCGAAATTTATTTAGAGACCCGCAGCTCCGCCGCGGAATTGTCTCAGTAATTGAAGTTTCTCCAATTTCTGCGAACGCTAAGGTCTCGGTAACTTCACCAACAGACGTCGTAAACAAAAAAAATACACAACAAACAACTCCATAATGCAAAACTTCTGGCATCTGAATCTGAATAATATTTATCTAGGTGCACGTTCGACGTTGTTTATTTTCCTGATAGTCGGGAAATATATAGGGCTAGAAGTTTATCAAAGGCGCAATTCGCGGACGGACGAAAATGTTTTAAAAGTTAATTAACGCAGCACAAACGGTACGATAAATTAAAACGCAGCTAATTAATTAAACGCCGAAGTGCTCCGGTAAACAAACTATGAATTAAATTTCAAACTAATTCATGGATGAATGTTTGTTTAAACAATATAGGTACCTACTGCAACACTCTAGTGCACTGTTCGTAGGTAGATAAATTAAAATTACTCCGCAATTGCGGATGAAAATTGATCGTTATTATAAAGCTTCATGTTTGTACAGTAGGTACATGTAAATAAGGGTCAACAATAGTTTAAATTGTTTGTAATTGTTTCTAATCATTAATTATTTATTATTCTGTAAATTCTATACACATACAAACATCTTTAAAATTTATATTTTAAACATATTTAGCTCTATTTTAGTCTTCCCATATTCTTTCATATAAACGTAGCAAAAGTCACTGACTGATTGATAACTTTTATGATTCTTACCAAGTGCATGAGTATATGTAGTAGATAAACTTCCGAACTGCCTTTCGTATAAACAAAAGGAAAAACGTCTTTGGGAATAAAACGAAACTTCTCGTTATTTATTCAGTATATCTCGTTTCGCGGCGTCGTCGGTATCAGTGCATAAGATACATAAATTCATATCCCTGTAGGGATAATCTAATTCGAGAGAATCATAAAAAGGTGTTAGCGGAATTGCGGGAACAACGAGGGGGATTTTTTTACGCGGCCGTAAAGCTTAAGGGGGCGGCGACCGCATCTCGCGAAATGAACGTATACAATGTTATCCGACTTATAGCCGGGAAGTCGGGTCCGGGGGCGGCTGTTCGCCGGAATCGTCCCTTCGGGGTGCGTGCAGTTTATGAATTGCAAATGCGGTTTTTATGAGCCGTATAGAAAAAAATATCGCTGATGATGGTTTTACGAGGGGCGGTCAATATTACCCTATAACTGCACCCTTGATTTACCTAATAGCTCAACTTTTGTTTTCGTTAAAATCTCTCGAGTGTTTTTGCTCTTAAATGAAAAATTTATTTACCAACAACGTAAAAACCACTTTTATTCCACCGTATATAAACGATGCGCGGCTTCGGCGTCGTTTTATAATTTATAACTTTCGAAATTTCTCGTGTATCGTAAAATAACCTGTTTACCCTTTAAACTGAAAACCATTTTTTGATAGTCGCATTTCGTTGGATCGTAAATTCGAAATTTTACTGCCGCTCTAAATTCAAAATTGGCCCCTGTATAATACACGACAACCACGGAATTCACGGGCATTTCATGATATTCCAAATTACGCGTTCGGAATATTTAGTTTGAATATAATTCTATAACAAAACCAAATGATCTTAATAATATTATTACTTATACAGTTAGCATAATTCTTACTATATTTATGACCATTTTGTCTTATATGAATGTCCTCATTAAATCATAAAAGCAGTAAAATATTTCAAAGAATTAATTTAATTTAAAAATGAATATTAAATTGGCGGTATGTAAAGTAACTAGTATCGATTAATACGTAAAATCAGAAAGTTCCTGCAAATTTATGGCGAATAATTTACGAGATCCAACAATTCGTCTGGGAAAATTAGAACCGTTAAGATTAAAAAATGAATTCTTCATTAAAAAGATCCTTTATAAATTGCTTATTTTCCATTCAGAGCGCTTAAAAAGTCCTTTTGAGCTTCGCAAGAATGCCACAAACAAGTTTAAATAGGATGTATTTCATTAAAAAGATCAAGGATTCGCTATCCTGGTGTATACACACAAAACAGAGGCGAAAACTTTTATATTTGCCTATTTTCCATTAAAAAATAAACCAAACACTTACCTAAAGCACCACTTTCCTTATCCCGGGTCCTTTGTTCCTCTTAATATTCATGTCGAATTCGAAAAAACAAGGATTTTCTCTTAAATACTCTTTAAAACTCTTTTCTAATGATCTTCATCAGGAAATTGAACTATCTACTCTAAAAAATTAAGTACGTACTTACGGCGAATTAGAAGAGAAAACGTTGACTAAATCTTTTCGAGTTCATTACGTTTACGTACTCAACCGTAAATCCGGCACCAGGAACATTTCCCGAAGGACCAAAATTATTTTATTATTCATTTTAACGCTGTACCAGCAGACGTGACGTGTGTGCTACACTTCATTAAGGATTAATTCGTCTGAGGATCTTGCGGTGGAAAATAAAACGACTTTTATGCGGAATTATTCAGAAGATTTTCAATTTGATATAGAGGGAAACTTGATTTCGTATGCATTTATTGGGGGCAACTCTATAGAGGTTAATAATTAGGTTTTCTTAATGAATATGATGACTTTAAAAAGTTCTAAAGTTCACTCTGATGTTATCTATGAACCATTATTTACATCTGGAGTTTACAACTCAACGAAATTAAAGAATGAAATTTCATATGTCGTGGAAATTACGGTGGATATCGACCAATTCCTAATTGGCGCAATGTTTTGTTGAAGTATCTAATATCATATCATGTTTTGGCCTCTCTCCTTTCTTGGTCTGGGAGCTGTCCAATTACTGGAGTTATTGGGTAAACAGCGAACGCCGCGCTGACCTACTAACTTCGAATTGAACATTAATTGTAGTGCCATGTACGGGCTTCAAACTCACGGCAGTGTCTAGCATTTCCTAGAGTCTAGTAACTTTTAAATAATATAAAAATTTATATTAGAAGATGCGTTGTATCGGTTTGAATTTGTTGCATTTAATTTCGCAACGTGCTAACAGATTTAGAGTAAAAAACAACCAGTTAGTTTCTCGCATAAAACAAAGAGGGTTTTGGGTCGTTTTCTGGTTCCCCGCTCGCAGATAACTGTCCCATAAAGTGGCGGTAATGACTTCTATGTTCACAGGTGTTCGCGCGCGCTCTTGTATTTTACTTTTCCCCGGCGTTGGTGGGTTCGGTGTTTTCGGTAATTGCCTAGTTACCGTGTACGTTTATCGGTTTGTTCCCGGATCTAAATCGGCGTTTTCTTGTCATGCATGAACGGGCCGGGAATTTTCACTGGAATATTCGACTTGACGTGATCGGACTGGCGAACGCGCGTCGAGCGAATGCTATCGGAATTTACCCCAGCCGGGGGTATTTCTCCGCGATTTTAAATCGCCCGTTTATTAGCGGTCTAATGTCTTTTAATAAACCTTCTAAAGCGGAAAAATTAAGGGTCGTTTAACCCGAGGAATAAAAAGGAGCGCCGCTATCTTAATTAAATGTATTTCGTTCTATTAAATGCTGGAGATTAAAAAATTTCCCTTAAATTGTATAATTAGAATGCTCGTTAATTACGTCGACTTCCTTTCGTTGCAAATATACATTATAAGGGAATTAATAATTTTTGCTGTAAAAAAAGAATTTATATTAAACATTGTTTGCACAAATTGCGACGACAAACATAATTAAAGCTACAAATTTTTGCATTAATTTAATTAATACAATATACATTGCCTCAAAATAATATATAGGGTGATTCAAAACTACGGATCCGTTATTATTCGTATAAAAGCTGGCTTTAGGGAGGTATAGGTTGTAAAAACCTTGGGAGCTTTATAACAATAATAATAATAGACAATAATATATTCGAAATAGTAGAGTTTTATGGACGGGCTTAAACGAAACTGGCTGTTAGACAGAGGTGAGATCGACTCGGCTTTCGACATAAACCGCTTTTTGCAACCGGTCATAAAGCCGAAGCTTTCGCCGGATAATAAATAATGCACGTAAATGACTCAAAACTGAGGCGGAATGGAAAACGTCGCGCATTCGACTCGAATATGAAAGGCATATGAGAATATTCACTTATGGAATGACTATTAAATTTAGGAAACTCTAATGCGAATATTTCAGCTCGATCGCGCTAAATACAGGGCGAGATAATTTATAGACGTTGTAAATTTTTATTGGATACGTTAAAATTTTACTCGGCCGTTTCGAGTTAGTAGGTAATTATGTAATTTTATATGTTTGCTTGTGTATAAGTTGGTGCAGGTTTAATGTGGAAAAGAAACGGGCTAATTATAATTTCGCAAATTTGCGGATCAAAACACATATAGCGAAGCGGAAAAGCCTCGAGGAAACCGCTGCGTAGATGGAAATCAACGTATTTGATATCGCGCGATTAAGATACAGCGAGCATTCTCTCTCTCCATCTCCCCGGAGGGCTTTTCGTTTTCTAATTTGATTTGCTAATGGGTTTCTGTTATAAAGTTATCCAACGACATACCAAATGGCCTTTCCCCGTGCCGAGATTCGCATAAAATTATACACACATATACCTAAATATGTATACATAAGTGTCGGTTCGATTTGCAAACCCATTGGTAACTGCTGGTTTAAAAGGACAGGATGTTTAATGAAGTGATTTGAAAGTTTTTCCATGATGATCCTTAATCAATCAGTTTTAAATTATGCTGATAGGACATTCCCATGCGGATTGAATGAAGTCATAAAAAGGGCAACTTGACTTCGATAAACTCTCTCGTCGCTACTTGCGCCCCCCCAGTTTCTCCAACAGGAATATCCATTTTCAGGAAAAGTAATATACCTTACCTCTTATATACACCACATGTGCTCTTTTCTCACGGCGCGTCGGCGGGATAAATGCGAAATAACCGGTTCCCGATGACGAACTTAATATCTATTGAAAGCGACGTCGCGCGAAATATTCCTTTTCCTGGCACTCCTTTTTTCTTTCCTCCTTTTCCCGAAGAGAAAATGTATATACTTGTAACGGGATTTTCGGAATCCTTTTGTCGCCTCCCTTTTTTTCCCGTATCCTGAATTCGTACCATATGTGATTGGTTTCCTCTTTTGAAACGATTTAGAGTGTGCTCCTACATTAGATATATTAAAATATACCAATATAGGCAAATACGACGTTCCCAGTCATAATTTTTATGGATCCTTGAAACCATCAAAGCAAAAATTGCGCAAATAAAAATATTTTTAATAGATATCTACTAGATAATTTGGAGTATCTACAGATTAATCAGTTTGAAGTGAAATTGCGTATGAAAAATGATAGCTGATTAAACTATCATCAGCCGCACCTGCGAATTATGGAGTGTAAGCGATTCTTCCGAAATTGCTGTGTCACGAGAGAATTGTGCATTTTATACTAACGATTCGCTAATAACTGGTTAACGACCTAAATACGTTATCCTAATAGTCCTGAAAGGATCCGAACGACCAAAATGGCTCTCGATGTAACAAACGTTGCATCAAATCGGCGCGTTTGTATGATCTAATAAAGGTCCAGTCGAATTATCTAATGATGTTTCCGTCGACCTGTAGGCCGATTAGAGCGCTCTAAATCGATGTACACAAACAAGACAACTGTAATGCTCTTGTAGCTAAGCTAATATTCAATTTAAATTGGTACCAGACTGCCTAGCTTAACATGGAATGGGTTAGAATTCATTCAATCAATTTTTGTAGTTAAGCATTCAATTAAGTGCAGAAATTCCGGCGGTTGGAGAATACTCACGGAATCTTCTGTCAGAACGTGCAAGTCGTCACGTCTCGAATAATTCCCATCGTTTCGTTTCGTATCGCCTGGTGTATCAGAGTGGTTGTTATTCATTCGTTGTTTTGTTTAGTCGCAGGGATGGCGCGGTTTCAACGCTCGTTTGCGAATAAATTGAAATCCCGTTATTTCGACGATGGAACTTGACAAGTCAGGTCTTGTTTGCGCAAACAAACGGCCGGGAATGGACTAATTCTGATCTAATTCTCTCTTGAAAACCGTTTTCTCTTTCGCTGAATGTGAATATCCCAAGAGAGGCATCGAGCGCCCCGGCGATGACGTCGCCGGTATCAAAGGAAATATCCCGGTCGAGTTCAAAGAAACGAGATCCGATTGTTTCGAAATAATTCCGGGATAACTCTGAATTATGTAATTATATTGTCTTTAGGAGGCCGGAAGTTGTTTGAAGATGAGAATGGTTTTTATCTTAATATAAACAGAATGGAGAGTTTTTCAAGGAGTAAGAGATGAAGGTAAACACTTTAATACGTTTGATTTGTAGGAAGATCAATAAGAATTAATTAACTTTCGAATGAAATATAACTATCCAATTTGCACTTAATTTTTGCCGGCACCATTGTTGCTCTACTCTTTTGGTGTTGTGCTATTTATGCTTATGGAGCAACGTGGGAGAAACCTCGACATCTTTACAACGTCGTACGTACAGATGTCTTGTTTTCCGTATTCAAATTTCCCGATAGAAATAATATTGTTGTCGATGGCGCGGCGGAATCGCGAGCAGCTTACGGCGCCGAAAGTCGCCGGAGAAACGCCGAAGGATTCGATTATTTAAATTTTCCGCCGAGATGGAGAACACCAGAAACGAAAATAAACCAGTTTTTTAGCCTGGTATGACTTTTGTTATGATAAGAGAGTGACAAATTGTATTGTATCTGCACGTCGAGTCTCCGGTATCAGATACTTTATTCATTGGGCGTATCCTGAGGCGACGGCGTATCAGATTTTCATCTAAAATTCGACTAGATTTAATGAAATTTCACTAGATATGGCCATATTGTAGATGAAACAACAATTCAATTAACGTTTTTCAAATGTACTGGGTATTAAAACTGGTGTTTTTGTGGTTGACGGAGCAAATTGAATCGTCGAGAAAGCTATATAGGGTATTTCAAATTTCAAGTCGTAGATGGCTTTGCAATTTTGGAGGATTGTTTGATGAAAAGTCAGCAGGAGTCCCCGAGTCGCGAGTACCCGACAAACGAAACATAACTGCATTCAGTTTCTGATCCAACAATACATTCTCTCGCCGTGTGCGCTGCGAATTTGCATTGTGTACTATTTCGTCGGATTTCTGGTTTGCATATAATTAATTCCAACCTCCCCATATGTATATGTTCGTTATTAATTTCCTCCCGTCCGCGTCCTTTGCGGTGGCCGGTATTTACTCCTCTTATAAATAGAGCACGCAGGGTGATTAGATGAAAAGTTGTAATCGATAACCTACCTCGAGGATATCCTAATTGAGTTGATTAACTTTTGGATGTACAAAGTCGCTGACATATTGGATATTGCAACGGTATTAAGGATCTGCTGTTGAAAGGGATCCCAGCAAGATGTTATATAAGGATTACCGGGGATGAAGGTCTTCTTGGGTTGGGTATAAAGGAGGTGATTATATCTTGAAGATATGAAAAAATATCAATAAGGATTAGATATTGGAGTTTTATAGAAAATTTAGTAATCTTACAAATTTGATAGGTTCTAAAAATTTTATGATTTAAAATAGGTATATGAGGTTACTTAATTTTGTTAACTTTGTTGTTTTTTTTATGAATTACTGTTAGATCATTAAAAATCTATTATAAGTTGGTGAATATTGAGGAAAATGTTCGACCTGTATAAATAAAATCTACTTTTTAACATAAAGCGTTTTACGCCATCGGTTCTAATTTAAATTTAAATTTTAATTTAAATTTCAATTTTAATGAATGCGGTGTTTCCGCGAGAATGCGAAAAAGTGGAATTCGACGTTTAAACAGCCGCCGCTTCCCACGAATCCTTCTTAACGTTTTTAGGGAAAACCCTTTAAGTCGTATAACCGGAAGACCCCCCTTCACTCCATTTCTCTCTCGCTTAATATTCAACTCTCCCTATTCCCTCGGCTAATTTCTGAAATGGTCAATTCATTTTTCATATTTAAAATGTTAAAACAGGTTTTAATACGTCTTTTAAACGGATTTTCGCCGTCCGCTTTACACAGTCATCTTCGTAGATACTTAATCCAAGTTTCCTCAAATATTAAACAATTATGCTGTGTAAGTTGATATTAAATTTACTAGCAAAAATCCGTTTACAACACTCCGACGTTGAGGTAATCCTTAATAAACTCGAAACTTTAGTAAAACGACTTCGAAAATCTGATATTTTCTCCAATCTAATTTTCGATGCTGCAGCGCGCTGGAATGCAATGCGACACGAAATCACCTTTATCCTGGCATTATTGTTAACCGGAAATAACTCGCGATACGAACGTTTATCTGTAGTGGAGTTTAAAAACGGGCTCCGGCTCGAGTCACCTGGAGAATTCAAAAAGAAATTTATTTACAGCTCGAGACAGGTTCTCTCGTTTCAGTTCATAAAAATCGATTTCAATGTACGTATAAAGTAGAAAGATGTTTCCATCACTACGATGAGTTCATTAACTGAATGTAAAATAATACAGTTATTGTTTGTAATTAATAAAATAACATACTCATACCTCAAGGGAAAATTGTTTGAATAATACCTCTAAATGATATTTTATAACAATGTTAATAGATTCATTTTGTTATTATACTATATATTTTGTTAACGATGATTGATTTAAAAAAATAGAGCTTGTAAAACGTGCATGAAAATATATTCGTGTATTTCATTATTCATGTTAATTCCTGTAGGCGCTTCATTGCTAGAAAATAACCACAGGCACATGAAATTTTTTATTCAATGATTTAAAAAATCCACATAGGTAACAGAGAAATTTTCCATTATCTATAGTTGTTTGAATAAGTCGCTTGCATCATACAGCTCATTATTTTTAAATTCCTCCTCATTTAATAGATATTAGGTATAAATAAAACAAAAATACAATTCAAACCGCTATTTTACTTTACCAAAATACAAGCGAAGTTATTGATTTGGGCGATAAAGCAATCTCGATATCTTTACTGTTTGATGCATCTCTTATCGTTGCATTTTTAGCTTCGGTATCCCTAAAATAAAAAAATTCCACTTAAATTTAATCACAATTCTTCGAGTTCAACTTACTTATTCAAAACCACCACGACTGTTCCACCGTCAGGTCTCCTATAAGCTCCTACGTTAACTTGGTCATCGAACGAAGAGGATTCCAGTCTCAGCGATCCTTTGGGAATGAACTTAGAAAAATGACCCAGAGCGTAATACATCGGTTGTTTGTAGAATTCATTAGCGGCTGCGTTCACTATAATAGGAGAATCAACCACGTTGTTGATGAATGTTGGTCCACCATCAACATTTAGAGCCATATTCCAATCGGTCCATCCCGTTACCCAGTGGTTTAAATCCTAGAAATATTTTTGTATAACTCATATATACTCCTTTATGAAAATAAGATTAATTACTTCTATAATACTTTTCGCGTACGCTTCTCCTCTATCCCAATTTCCTATTAACACATCGTTGAACATATATCCTGCGAAAATTTGGAGCAATTAAAAAGAAACTGTGCAAATTGGTATCCCTACCATTACAGGCCTCTGTAGCTAATAAGAATTTTTCTGGATGATTATCGTTAGTGTCATCTAGATTTTTCGTTGATATTATCCAGTCCGAATACCAGTGTACAGCTATACCATCTACGTACTTATCAACTTCTTTATCATCGAGTAACTGAAATATATTCATTAAGCTATAAAAATATCGATAAAGATGAAAACAGAAAGGCGCGTACCTCGTTGGCTGCGCTAGGTAATAGTAATCTCTGATCATCGAGCATCATCAATTTGATATCGGAGAATTCGGATTTTCTCAATGCTGGGCCAAGGTTTTCTTTAATCCATTTTTTCTACAAAAACTTTAAGTGTAGAAAATCGATTTGCAAATCTATTCAAACATACCGCTAGTTCAACGTTCCAGGCTACAGATGGAATTTTTTTCTGACCATAAGCTGTAAGAGGTTCGTTACCAGTGGTTATACCCCAAAAAGGAATGTTTTGTTCTTTATAAGCTTGGAGGAATTTCACAAAATAATCCGCCCAGGCTTGGTAAAACTCGTCTTTAATAAAAGAATCTCGAGCCAAAAATCCAGGAATGGTTTTCATCCAGTTCGGGGCTATCCAAGCAGAACCAAACAAATCTAGTTTATTGTTGGTCAATTCAAGAGCTTTAATGATGAATGGAATCTAGAAAATTATTAATATATTTTTAATGGTTTACTATTGTTGTGAGTGTAATTACTTTGTAATCATGATCGGCCGATGTTAAGTTGAATTGGGTTAATTGTGGATCAGCTGTATCGTTTTCGGTGTCACAGTAGGAGTATCCTTCCAATGAGAAATCGGTTCCTCCAATTGGAACTCTACCAATATTGTATTCCAAACCGTTTTCCGAGAAATATGCTCTATAAATTAAACATTGCATCTCTGTAAATTAAACATAAATTCTACGAGTACTTACTGTATTAATTTATCTTGCACATCTTCGCTTAAACTTTTAATATTGATTCCTGTTGCGTCGGTGAACGCTCCGCCGAAACCGAGGATCTCCTGGTAGGTTTTCTTACCGATGTTTATCAGATTCGTTGCGTTCTCTGTCGATGCTTCGAGACTGCCTTCGTCCTTTTTGAACCTCAAACCGTCGAGATTCGACGTGAAAGAAGCGTATGTGCCCTTCTGGACTTTAGCGATGGGAGCGAGGGTGTCGCAGTGGTCCGCATTGCAGACGCAGACGGTACCGTCGTTGCCGAAATCTCTGCTCAGGCAGTCTTGTGCCGAGGACAGCTGAGAAACTGAAAAAAATCATGTAAAACATTTTCTTCGCTTTTCTATTTTTCTAAGAGGAAAAATAGTTTCAGTGAAGATGATGTAACGTATTACCAATTAAGAAGCTGCAAATTGCCACCAACACAATCATTTCGAAATAAATGTGATTTTAAAATCGATAATAATCATTGAACGTGTGCAGATAATTGAAATAATTTATCGATAAGCGTAATCAATTTTATTTACCAAGTATTCCTAAAAGTAGCGTTCTTTACATATGTTTATCTCAATAAGTAAATAAGTAAAAAAATACATTGTACCCATAAATTTTATTTAATTTATTTACCAATATACAAGAGTTGTCAAAGATTTAGGAGTTAATGTAATATGTGCATCGCCTCGTCCGATGCATCTAACCGCCACATCAACAACGACATCTAGCCTGAAAATCAAACAATGAGTAAAATGTCCTATAAAAAATTTCAAATATTTACTTGTTCAGAATGACAATGGCGGTACCGCCATCAGGTCGTGCGGCAGCAGTGACCATTACGTCGTCACTAAAGGGAATTATCTCCTGTCTAATGGACCCTTTGGGTATGGCCTTAGAGAAGTGACCAATGGCATAATACATGGGCTGCTTGTAGAACTCATTAGCAGTAGCGTTGACTATGATGGGCGAATCGACGAAATTATTAATGAACGTTGGGCCACCTTGTACGTTCAAAGCCATATTCCAATCGACGAATCCGGTTATCCAATTATTAAAGTACTGCAATTGCATTAATTTTATTAATTATTCTTAGTATTGACAATAATTATTAACTCACTTTAATTATAGTTTCGGCGTACTTTTCACCTCTATGCCAACTCCCCAAGAAAATGTCGTTCTTCTCGTAACCTAAAACGTTTGATTAATGCAAATATAAATTGTGGTAAATTTAATTAGTTACCATTGCACGCTTCTGTAGCTAGCATGAATTTATTGGCATAACTCTCGTGTGCCGCATCTAATAATCCTGCAGTGTCTGCACCATACCAATCCGAGTACCAATGTGTTGCAATACCGTCAACGTAACCATTAGCAGTTTCATCAGCAAGTACCTATAAAAACAAATCATAAAACCTATAAAATGTGTCTAATGTTATGTTAAAATTATTACTTTGTCTGCCATCTCTTTCATAAATGGAATTTGATCATCCAAAAGCATGAGTTTGATATCTGAATGGGCTGATTTCCTCAATGCCGGTCCCAAATTTTCCCTAACCCATTTAGTCTACAAAACAAAGATGTGGTAGTACCTAAACATTCAATTATTTGATTGTAAAATTACCATATCATCAGGTGTCCAAGCTACCGAAGGTATCTCCTCCTTAAGCAACGCCGTTTTAGGCTCGTTGCCGGTGGTTATACCCCACAAATCAATTCCCTGCTCCTTGTAACTGTCTAAAAATTTCACTAAATAGTCGGCCCAAGCCTGGTACATTTCATATTTGATGGAGGAATTCCTCGAGGTGAACCCAGGAATGGTTTTCATCCACGATGGTGCCACCCAAGCCGAGCCGAACAAATCTAGTGAATTGTTTCTAAGTTGGCGTGCTTGTCGAATCAACGGAATCTAAAAGAAATTGTTAATTGTTGCAAAACTTATTGCGTATTACAAGTTACTTTATATTCGAAATCTTCGGGTTGTAAGCTAAAGGAGCTTAATTCTGGATCCGGAACGTCATCACGAGTATCGCAATAGGAGTATCCTTTAAATGAAAAATCAGTTCCTCCTATCGGAATCCTTCCGATACTATATTCAAGACCATCTTCAGCAAAATATTGCCTGTAAAATATTATTCTAGTACCATTACGCTAGTAACTTATAGGTACTCACCTCATCAATGTATCTCCTAACTGGTCTTTAACGTTCTTGATGTTATAACCCGTCGAATCTGTGAATGCTCCACCGAAACCCATAATAGTTTGATAGGTGTTCGAGCCCAATTGAATAACATTAGCGGTGGGTCCATCATCACTGATGAATTCACCTACTTTTTTCTGAAACCTTAAACCTTCCTGGTTCGACACGAACGTTACATATTGGCCAAGGTCAACTGGCTGCAACGGCGGGAACTTATCGCAATGGGCTACATTGCAAACGCAAACTGTCCCACCTTGGCCGAAATCTCTGCTGAGGCAATCTTGCCCAAAGCACGAAGCTGGAAAAACCGGTTAATGCAGGAGAAATTCAAGTTCGCGCAGAGAGCGAGATGATGAAAATGTCGCAATGGAAAGGCTGATGATTTGAAATTTGAAAATTTGTATGCTCGATTTATTTTTAATTTATATGATAAGAAAGATTTTTGAAAGTGCACTGAGTAATAAATCGTAATGCGATGAAGTTTCAAGTGAAATAAAAGGTTTTTTTTGGTACGTTACCTACGAGAAGGGCTGCACTTACAACCAATAGCCTCATCTTTGAAATAAATATTCTAGCAGTTGTGATGGGCTTTTAACAGTTTAAACTTATATATTAAATTGATAAGATTAAATACGTTTGTAATAATAACTTGTAACCAAGTGCTTCGAAATATTATTCAGAATCGTCCACTTAATATTTTTTATAATTAATATATTGTTCTTGAAATATATACAGGGTGGCACATTAGTATGGAAAAGCTCAATATATCTGTTATTAAAGAAGATATCAAAAAAACCTCATTACAAAAGTTGTAGATCTTTTTAAGCTGCATATTTTAAAATTAGTTACATTTATACAGAGTGTCCCGTTTTTCCGTACTAGATCAAACTTATACTTTTTTTAAAGGAACACCCTGTTTTTAGCTCGTCTTCAGCTTTCCAAAAATATAATTTTGTATAACGTTATACTGAGTAGTTTAAAAGTTATGACCACTTTTCCACGAAAATCGTACTAAGTTTACCATTCTGTAGAAACTAAATGGATTGAATTGAAAATAAATTTTAAATTTTACAACATTGCAAATATCCTAAAAATGTATAAAATGAATATTTTTCGTGAATTTTAATCATACTACTTACAGGGTGGATCCAAACGCAAAAGTAACATTTTCTCTGTTATTTTAAATGGATCACCCTATATTTTTTATATCGTTAACAAGAAGTATTTTTGAAGTACTTTAATTCTTAATAACCATTCCCTATATCTAACACTTTTCCAGATATTCCAATTAAAAAAAACTAGAACGAAGAATTGAAGATAAAAAAATTAAGGTTTCTTTTTGTTAGATGTACACGTTACAGAAAGAAGTAAGAAACTAATATATTTTTAATTGTACTATTGTTGTGCTCTATAAATTAAACGTAAATTCTACGAGTACTTACTGTATTAATTTATCTTGCACATCTTCGCTTAAACTTTTAATATTGATTCCTGTTGCGTCGGTGAACGCTCCGCTGAAACCGAGGATCTCCTGGAAGGTTTTCTTACCGATCTTTATCAGATTCGTTGCGTTCTCTGTCAATACTTGAGGACTGCCTTCGTCATTTTTGAACCTCAAACCGTCGAGATTCAACGTGAAAGAAGCGTATGTGCCCTTCTGGACTTTAGCGATGGGAGCGAGGGTGTCGCAATGGTCCGCATTGCAGACGCAGACGGTACCGTCGTTGCCGAAGTCCCTGCTCAGGCAGTCTTAAGCCGAGGAGAGCTGAGAAACTACAAAAATTACGTGAAAAATTTTCTTCGGTTTTCTATTTTTCTGGAAAGAACAGTAGTTTAAGTGAAGATGATGTAACTTATTACCAATTAAGAAGCTGCAAATTGCCAAATAAATGTGATTTAAAAATCGATAATAATCATTGAACGTGTGCAGGTAATTGAAATAATTTAAAGTATTCCTAAAAGTAGCGTTCTTTACATCTATTTATCTCAATGACATAAGTAAAAAAATACATTGTACCCATCAATTTTATTTAATTTATTTACCAATATACAAGAGTTGTCAAAGATTTAGGAGTTAATGTAATATGTGCATCGCCTCGTCCGATGCATCTAACCGCCACATCAACAACGACATTTAGCCTGAAAATCAAACAATGAGTAAAATGTCCTATAAAAAATTTCAAATATATACTTGTTCAGAATGACAATGGCGGTACCGCCATCAGGTCGTGCGGCAGCAGTGACCATTACGTCGTCACTAAAGGGAATTATCTCCTGTCTAATGGACCCTTTGGGTATGGCCTTAGAGAAATGACCAATGGCATAATACATGGGCTGCTTGTAGAACTCATTAGCAGTAGCGTTGACTATGATGGGCGAATCGACGAAATTATTAATGAACGTTGGGCCACCTTGTACGTTCAGAGCCATGTTCCAATCGACGAATCCGGTTATCCAATTATTAAAGTACTGCAATTACATTAATTTTATTAATTATTCTTAGTATTGACAAGAATTATTAACTCACTTTAATTATAGTTTCGGCGTACTTTTCACCTCTATGCCAACTCCCCAAGAAAACGTCGTTCTTCTCGTAACCTAAAACGTTTGATTAATGCAAATATAAATTGTGGTAAAGTTAATTAGTTACCATTGCACGCTTCTGTAGCTAGCATGAATTTATTGGCATAATTCTCGTGTGCTGCCTCTAATAATTCTGCAGCATCTGCGACATACCAATCGGCGTACCAATGTGTTGCAATACCGTCAATGTAACCATTAGCAGTTTTATCAGCAAGTACCTACAAAAAAAATCATAAAACCAATAAAATGTGTCTAATGTTATGTTAAAATTATTACTTTGTCTGCCATCTCTTTCATAAATGGAATTTGATCATCCAAAAGCATGAGTTTGATATCTGAATGGGCTGATTTCCTCAATGCCGGTCCCAAATTTTCCCTAACCCATTTAGTCTACAAAACAAAGATGTGGTAGTACCTAAACATTCAATTATTTGATTGTAAAATTACCATATCATCAGGTGTCCAAGCTACCGAAGGTACCTTCGTCTTACTCAACGCCGTTTTAGGCTCGTTGCCGGTGGTTATACCCCACAAATCGATTCCTTGCTCCTTGTAACTGTCTAAAAATTTCACTAAATAGTCGGCCCAAGCCTGGTACATTTCATATTTGATGCTGGAATTCCTCGAGGTGAACCCTGGAATGGTTTTCATCCACGAAGGTGCCACCCAAGCCGAGCCGAACAAATCTAGTGAATTGTTTCTAAGTTGGCGTGCTTTTCGAATCAACGGAATCTAAAAGAAATTGTTAATTGTTGCAAAACTTATTGCGTATTACAAGTTACTTTATATTCGAAATCTTCGGGTTGTAAGCTAAAGGAGCTTAATTCTGGATCCGGAACGTCATCACGAGTATCGCAATAGGAGTATCCTTTAAATGAAAAATCAGTTCCTCCTATCGGAATCCTTCCGATACTGTATTCAAGACCATCTTCAGCAAAGTATTGCCTGTAAATTATTATTCTAGTACCATTACGCTAGTAACTTATAGGTACTCACCTCATCAATGTATCTCCTAACTGGTCTTTAACGTTCTTGATGTTATAACCCGTCGAATCTGTGAAGGCTCCACCGAAACCCATAATAGTTTGATAGGTGTTCGAGCCCAATTGAATAACATTAGCGGTGGGTCCATCATCACTGATGAATTCACCTACTTTTTTCTGAAACCTTAAACCTTCCTGGTTCGACACGAACGTTACATATTGGCCAAGGTCAACTGGCTGCAACGGCGGGAACTTATCGCAATGGGCTACATTGCAAACGCAAACTGTCCCACCTTGGCCGAAATCTCTGCTGAGGCAATCTTGCCCAAAGCACGAAGCTGGAAAAATCGGTTAATGCAGGAGAAATTCAAGTTCGCGCAGAGAGCGAGATGATGGAAAGGCTGATGATTTGAAATTTGAAAATTTGTATGCTCGATTTATTTTTAATTTATATGATAAGAATAATTTTTGAAAGTGCACTGGATAATAAATCGTAATACGATGAAGTTTCAAGTGAAATAAAAGGATTTTTGGTACGTTACCTACGAGAAGGGCTGCACTTACAACCAATAGCCTCATCTTTGAAATCAATATTCTAGCAATTGTGATAGACTTTTAACAGTTCAAACTTATATATTAAATTGATAAGATTAAATGCGTTTGTAAAAATGCCTTGTAACTAAGTGCTTCGAAATCATCCACTTAATATTTTTTATAATTAATGTATTGTTCTAGGAATGCATATGTACACATCTATTAGATGTGTATTCTGAAAAGTTGGAAAAATTTAAGATAGATTTTAATAAAAAAAGTTAGATATTACCGTGTGTATAAAAAACAAAGTATATTAAACAGTAGGTTGGTAAGAATTTTAAAAATTTTGAACAAAGTAAGTTTGACTGGTCTTTTATACAGCTATAAAAAATAACATTTAAATCTAATTGGTTTATAATATTATCATAAATAATAAGGCCCAGCACTTACACTACTTATTAAAGAACTTTATAAGTTACGAACACTTATAATAATTAAGAAGATAAGACTTAATTTTTGCAATATGAACAATGTACCGGGTGGTCTATAAACATTTTATAAATAGCAGGGGGCATAATCGCCATCTTGAATTTTCAAAGTGATTTTTCTCTGAAATCCACCCAGTAAATGTACTAAAAAAATATATTTAATCTCAAATATATGGTCTCATTCTAGTGAGACCAAATTCATTGAAATCTGTTGAGTCCTTTAGAAGGTACAGCTGTTTATCTTAAGAATAATTAGGTCACCTTTCACTACTTTATTTTAATATAGCCGTCAAAATGTGTTGAACAAAAATTACTCCAATGAAGCTTATCTTATCTTATAAAATGCATACAGGGTTGGGCAAAAGTCCGGAATAAAATTATTATCTGTTAAACCAGTAATTTAAACAAAAAACGCTGAAACACGTAAATTGATTTTATATTGGACAGATTTGTTGCCAATAAAATGATTTTTTTTTCTTCAACCCCTTAGTTGCAACCCTACCCAACTTTATTTTTTCAAATGCAAAGGTATGTCGTGTGTAGGGTCATTGAAAAGCCCGTGAAAAATGGAATCTAAAACATACCTTTTTTTTTATTTTTCTCATTTTGTTATTTGGAAATGGACAAAAAATTCTTTTAAAAACAAATATGTTACAAATACTTTTTTAGTGGTATCGACGTGTGAATTAAGGCTTACTCTACTTAACAGGCTCCAAGGCAATGGTAAAACCTAATATCGGTAGCCTATCTTTAATTCTGAATGAACTTTTATTAAAAGCAGGCGAGCCTGGTCAGGCAGCACACCAAATTTTATTGATTTACCGTTTAAAACTGATAAGGCAATTTAGCATCAACATTCGTTGAAATTTATGTTTTAAGAAAAAACAAAAACATAAAATGGGTTTAAATCTAAGCCATTATTGATCAGTGAACTTCAAAAAGGAAAACAGGTGTTGCATTTTTGTACAAGTTTTTTTTACCAAAGGTTCGCCTGTTTTTATTAAAAAGTCATTCAGAATTAAAGATATGCTATCGATATTACGTTTTACCAATCCCTGGGAGCCTGTCAAATAGATGGTGAAGGGCATTTTCAACATTGCTACGTCGATAGCACTAAAAAGGTATTTGTAACTTTTTTGTTTTTAAAAGAAATTTTTGCTCATTTCCAAATAACAACATGAGAAAAATAAAAAAAAAAGGTATGTTTTAGATTCCATTTTTCACGGGCTTTTCAATGACCCTACACACGACATACCTTTGCATTTGAAAAAATAAAGTTGGGTAGGGTTGCAACTAAGGGGTTGAAGAAAAAAAAAACATTTTATTGGCAACAAATCCGTACAATATAAAATCAATTTACGTGTTTCGGCGTTTTTTGTTTAAATTGCTGGTTCAAAAGATAATAATTTTATTCCGGACTTTTACCCAACTCTGTATATTATGACCGCCTAACAGTTTACCTACGACGAATAGATTCCGAGATACCGTACTTTACATTCTTATCCACTATTCTTATACCACCCCGTACAGAGGGCTTCTCAAATATTCTTATTAAAATAATTATGTATTTACCTAAAATAATCTATGAATGTGTGAATTTATAAATAGTTACCAACAAGTTTCGTATATTTATGATAAAATTAAGTGGAAAATGTAATAGAACCTAATTGTTTACCTAAGTGTTTACCACTTATGTACAAAATTGTAAAGGTTAATGTGTAATTTAAATAAGATAAGATGATTATCGATTATGCTATAATTATAATTAATTGAAAAAAATATTTAGATAAAGAAATAATAAATTAAAAAAAAGAAAAAATTTTGCAAAATTAATTTATTAACTATATATTTATCAATATAATATCTAATACATTTGTCGTATAATATTTATAAGGTATATTTCTTAATGACATAAAACGAAAATATTTATTAGGAACATTAAACTTGTTTTTAAAGTAATTTACCGACTTGACTGTCTTCTCTCAGTCCCGGAGACATAAATTTTATTTAAGAAAGTGGAAAACGCCGCAACGGAAAATGTACGACGCAAAGAAAGTAATTGCTACAGCAATTTTACAGTAACATTCGTTCTTCGGCTTTCATTAAAAGAGTCGTAGAATTCGATAAATTCATTTTCTAAATAATGCAAAACTTCCACGTCGAGTGATTATACCGTTCCGTGTAGAAATGTAGAGCTAACAATAACTCCCAACAACAGCGGATATTCCCTTACTCGTATAAATATTAATAAAAAACTTTCTCCAAGTAGAATCTAACGTATTTAAGAGAAAAGTTAGAGCCCGACAAAAATGGCGTAAATGAAGTTCCGCTTGTCCGGACAATTTACGGATTACCCGGCGGGGCCCGCTGAGTTCCATTAAAACACCTATCCCCCACGTTCGAGGGGTCTTTAAGAACTCAGCGTGGGCGCCTTAAAAATTCCATCAATCGTTTATGAGCCGTTTATTAAAAAAAATCTCAAGTAATACAAGGCCATCCGAAAAACCAACTCGCATAATACTTACTTGACAAATTTAATATAGCATAATGAATTTATTAATATTGGAATAGCTAGCGTAATGCGAAATTTCCGGGCCCTTTGACGTTCGCTTATCGACGTGTTATATTTACAATGTAAATACAACGGGAGCAAGGGGCCGGATCCTGAGAAATTGGAATACGCCCGGTAGCTCCGGAGAGCTCCGGATAAATCGAGCTATGATTGGAGTTCTTTGTTTTTGCTAACGCAAGAGAGTAATACTGCCATATTCATGTTTGGCAAACAGCCTTTGATGAACGACGACAAATATTGAATTATCCTGTTGCTTGCAGGAGCTCTCGACGTTATTGTTTTTTTTTTATTTCGCGAAACGACGCTCGGCGTCGCCGTCATCGTTCTGTTTTCTCGCGAATTACGGATACTTGCGGCGTGATGGATTATGTAAAATTATGATATCGGAATTTCAGCGGGATTAAAACGATATAGGTGGGTGGCTAGGTAAATTCAGAAGTGGGATGATTTCAAAAAAATCTTTGAAATTTCATGCGGAATCACGGTTTCATTGGGTTTTGGCTCCGTCAATCGACTTGAAACATCGTATCAATCTGGATAACGTCGACACTTTATTATTCCGCAGGGATTAGGCCAGAGCTCAGCTCGCCCATACAGCAGCTAAAAAACCGACAGGAGAGGATTTATTTATTTTTCAACCATTACAAATATGACTATATTCATCATAAATTTTTCAAGAATGCTTTGTGGACTATTTTTCACCATCTAAAGGTATAATAATTCCAGTTGTATTATTAGTGACAATTTAAATGAATATTTCGGACGTTCCAGAAATGATTTGTGAGTTCGAATTTTTCCTCTCATTAAAAAATCATTAGCGACAGGTAGAAAATGCGTCAATCTACTAGGCGTAATTGACGAGTGTATTTCGATTCGTCGGAATGAAAGCGACTAGGGAATTTCGCTCGTCTCTCCAAAAACTGTCCTTTCTACATCAAAAGTCGGCGAGAACTTAATTATTGCCGTAATATTTCCACTCGCCCCGCTTCTGATTTTCCCCTAATCTTTATACTTTCTACGAGCGCTCGGCTCGAAATGAAATTGTGTCGGCGGTAGAGCAAAAAAAAGAGAACCGTCCGAACAATTACACATAACTTTAGCGAAGACATATTAACTTTCTTTCTCCGAATATATTCGACTTCTCGCGGCCCTTCTGGTCGGAGCAAAAGAACAAAGTAATCAAAGCCAGACGGCTAAATAACGCGCTAAAGGAATATCTGTTATTAATTGACTTTCGACCTTTTTTTTACGTCGATATTAAGTTTAACAGCGCTCCCGCAAAATCCTGAGAGGCACTAATTTCATCCCTTCGGGCAGCGCGCTCCGGATTTTATTAATGACAGATGGAAAAAAAATAAGTGTCGGGTATATAACCGCCTGCCATATTCAGTAACATATTTCTCTCCACCGGTCTAATGGATTTTTAATATCGCCCGAAACAGACAAGTTTGTTCCAGTTTTTTCCTCCTACTTCCATAACTAAACTCGCCATATTTGAATAAATATATTGGCGTTTATTATGAGATTTAATTAAATCTGGATAAAAACTGGAAACGTAATTATACAATTAAATACGAGTCGAATTGATTATAATTGCCGATTATGTCTCGAGTATTTTAATTAATAATTATTAGCTTCACCTTCTTCTTTGATGGCCTCCTCTGCAGGAATGAATTCTCCCAATTAATTAAGCCCGAAATGAAATGTTAAAAGTCCCATCGCGATTTGACTCGAAAAACGTTTAGCACGAGGGGTGTCGTTTTATACAGGGTGTCTCATTAACATATCTACTTTGCTCACTTAAAGTTAGGCAACTATTCGTGCAGAAGTTATGCAACCCATCTTGCAGGAGTAGTAAACTGATTTTTTATCAGTAATCTTATAGGGTGTTTTAGTGACAGGGCATACAAAATATCTTAATAGACTTATTATTAAGGTAGGGTAGGGATTTTTGTCTGTTGCATCTGTGCTGATGTATTACCCGCCACCGCAGTAACTAAGTTTGAGACCGAGCTGTTCGTCATCGAGGGCATTAGGGCTATTACTTAGACCGGCGCTCCATCTGTTACTCTTCCATACGGGCAACGACAGATGCCCTTATCTCGCGACCGTCGACCGCTGATATTACGTCAAAATAAACTCATTAATTTCCGGGAATATGTCGCGCAATCGACGGGGAAAAAAGGACTTAAATTGACTCGGAGGTCGCCGGTCGGGTTTTTTAATTATCGAGGGATTTTTGCTAAGCAAAAATGTAGGTTACACGCGCGCTATGAGGGTTCCTATCCAGGCAGGGCGGCTTTCTCCGGGCGAATTGCCTCCTGAAAAATTGATAGGGTTGTTAAGAGCGCCGATTTACTGCGCGGGCGGGTTTTTCATTATTGCTTTTACCTAGGCGAGGGGCGGCTTTTATTGTGATTACGGTCGTCATTCGGCGAAGGACAACTGATCCACCGTAACGTCCTTTCGGATCCGTTTATTGGGCCGCCTTACGTGGAATCGAATCCGATATATAAGCAGTCGGCGGACTACTGATTGGTAAATTGAAATTTCACAGTTCGATGTCATTTCCCGAGTTGTAAAAATTTATATACTTCGAGGATGTCGCAAGGATAATGCGGGATGGCCGATGTCAGCGATATCTTAGTAACACCGACGGTGATAAATATTTTAGATTACGACCCTGTATTATACCTTACGCTCAGTAAAATATTTATTACGGTATCTTTTTCTATCTGTATAGAGGAAAAATATTTTATACAGGGCGTGTATCCAACACAAAAAATTCTCTATATACACATTTATCTTAAACGTTTATCTTTCGTATTAGTTATTTGCGATGTTTTGAGTTTATCTGCAAACTAACACTGTCTAAGGCACAATAAACGATCGACTTATCAACTTTGTTTCGACGAGGACGATATAAGAAGAAAAAAAGGGGCGCGGAAGAAGAGAAACGCCCCGAAGGAACCGAAATTTATCCTAGTCTTGTAAAAAGCGACGCCGAGCGCAAAGATAAAGTTTTTATTTTATTGTGCAAAAGGGATAACCCTTTTTCCTCAAACAGTGTTTGTCGTTGACGTATAAACATGTTTTTATCAGAATGCTTTTCGTTCGCTCTTTATAGTCCGAGAAGAATGTTCCAGAAGTTCTCGAATAAAAATGGAGAAACAAGCACCTGCTATCCTTTTAGCAAAACTGCTTTGTATTCGCTAAATCGAGCTAATAATAATATATCTTGCTTTAATAGAATCCCCGGTAGGTAAATTGAATTGAATTTAATCTGAATAAATTTTTATTTGCATTAAGGCACTATAACATTTATACAGTTAAGTTTCGTATAACTTCCGTTATAGTGTTAATTATTTTCGCATAAAGTCAAAAAAGCAAGAATTTAATTAAACACAAAACTAAATCCAATTAGAGAAAACAAATAACTATTGTTGGTTGAACAAAAGGAACTTTCGAATATGAACAGATCAAAATTCCTGTAACTTTTTCGCCGCAAACGGGCGATTATCGCTCACTCGGCAAATTAAAACTTCCGTATAATCCGGCGAAATCTTCGCACTTTCGGGAGAATAAGGCAAAAAACGGGAACGCAAAGCGTCGCGTATAAGAGCCAGGCATATTGAACTCGACGGCATTTATCGCATTGTTTTTGATTTATAATTAATACGGCGAAGTTTATTGTTCGTTCCGCTTTCCGAGCCGGCCGAGGAAATTCCCGGTATTCCCGGCTTACTGGAGGAACGGAGAGTTTTAATGAAGCAGGATTTGCATTGTTTACTTTTTCGATTCCCTTTAACGAACAAGGAGGCCAGGGTGACGGAGCTGTGAAAGAAAATCCTTTAAAATTTAATTATTTAATAGGTTATTTGTCGCTTATAACGCTCGCAATAATTCATCGCAATCTCTGCTGCTTCAAAGACTACAATAATTTTCTAATATTTGGTGGAGGAATTGGTTCGTTAAATTTAGAAGCTTCCGGTAAAAATTATTAATTTCAATGTTACCCTCACTCGACTGGACTTTAAAAATTAATCAGACAAATTGCTCGAGGGCAGAACGGTTACACCCTCGCTCTTTCCCCACATTTTTTTTTCGCTCAGTTAAACTGCCTTTTTATCCACACGCTCATCCAAAGTAAATGCAAAATACGCGATTAAAAATAAAACTGACAACAGCGCACTTTTCATCACCTACCCCGTTCAGTATTGTTTTCGAAATTAATTGTTCGAAAATCTAGCCTGATGTCCAATGATCGATGTAAATTCCACCGGAAAAATATAAAATTGAAATACTGTTGTCGACTAAACTCGTATATAGCGCCATTACAAAGCGACTTTGCTTTCATGATATTCCCGGATTTCGCAAATGTCGGTAGAAATTGCGAAATCGCGGGTCACAATATGCATGTATAGATGTACATTTTAATGGCGTATATCGCGATAGCAAATAACCAATAGATTTATGCAACGTTCGCGGGACATAATACAGGGCACGATATGATAATTACAATCTAATATAAAGCGCGTTATTCATTTTAACGAGTGTAATCACGGCTCGGGGCATAAATATTAACAATACTTGTCAGATTTTCCCAATAAAATGGTCCGCTACGCGCGCGTATATATCCCCAGAGATAGTTCGGGATTATTGAAATCCGGGAGAACAATAGTATTATATTTTCAGCAAAGGATCCTACTAAATTTCAAACGCGAATAATTGCAAAACGGCCAGTCTTTATTTCATTGAATTCTACTCACACGAATCCTCCGAATTTCTCTATACAATTTTCATATACCATTTACTAAATATCGTTACGTTAATTTGACGTACACATCAAATAGCGCGCGACGTTATCGCGTACGTTATCTTCTCGTTAGAGAGCGGGCGGTTATATAGACGGAAAAAGCTCGCGTGTGGAGATCGAGCGTCGCGACGCCGCCGCGCCCGCCTGTTTCGTTAGTCCCACAAAAGGCGTCGCGATTAGAACGCCCGAAACTTTTCCGAGTCGCTTCCCTTTTCGAATGGGCCCTTGATCCGCACAATGACGGCCCTAATTCGAGGGCCAATAATCGCGCGTAAAAGTCATCGGAAGAATAAGCTCGTGATTGAAAAAAGGGATTACCCGATAACAAGATAGGGAATAATAGACGAATAGTGGCTGAATGGTTGCTTCTATAAAGGCCTTGTAATGTTACAATAAAAATAGAGCATGAAGTTGTCATGATTTGATACCCTATTAGTATTGTAATTGAGTAGTGATAATAAAAATGAATAAATATTAATGACAATTTGTAGAAATTAAAAAATATTTTGTTATCTCTGGATATTGTAGAATTTAAATTTTAATGGTATGTACAGGGTGGTCCTCTAAGAATGTCCCTCCGCTATATATCGCAAACTAGCGGCCATTTTAGGGACTTAAAAATAATTTCCAGCTGTTTCTTTTGGCCAATTTAGTAATAAGATTTTTTACCGCAAGTTTCTATGACAATTAGTTTGCCAGATATAACCGAGGGCCTGTTTTAGAGGACCACCCTGTACAACATAAACGCGTTTTTTGCCAGTTAATTTATAGTCGAGTTATTTTAATTTTATCGTACGTTTTCGTTTTAATGTATATGCAGGTTTTCATTATGTCATATTTCACCTAATAAATTTAAATACTCGACTTTCCTTAAATCATTTTATAACAATCCTATGCGGAATAATAAAGAGAGCGTTGAAATGTGCAACTAGAAGTGGCAAAAATTCATGAATATTCAGCACTCGAAATATAACACTTACTCGAATAAACTTCTCTCGCCCTTCCTCTCGCTCGCGCGCTCGCATCCTATTCATCCTTTTTTTTTTAATCTAGCTGAGTTTATAAACCTTAAATTTATTCGAAGCGACTGGCTCACTTTTTACGAATTTATCGAATGCGAAGTTGACAAAAACCGTTTCACTCATCAGCAAAGCATAATTTCACCTCCCTTAACTATACAAGCGGCGCAAAAAATAATATTAAACTACTTCAATTCGCTTCGAAACCGATTTCCTTCATTTCAGCGGGTAATATTTTTCGAAACGCCTTATTGATCTGCTTTCTCGTGACTATTCAGAGTTTGAAGAGGTTTCGACGTCATTTCCGTCGCAATCAGATTTCGATAGAAACTTTTCCTTTTTTTTGCTGTACTTCGTCGATCTTGTTTTTTTTTCGAAAAAAAAAAAATATCGCCGGTTTTTCCCCCATTTCCTCATAATCACCTTCCGGAAAGCTTCTGAATAACGTGACGAGTTTGCGTCCAATTCACCGTTCATTTGATTGATAATATTGTGTGAATAAAAACACGCTGAGTTTCTAAACATATTATCGCGAATTTAGCGCATCTTTATATTAAAATTTGTTTGCTGGTTTGAAAGCTGCCGAAAAATATTTTAATCAATTCGAGTGTAAATTTTCTTGGACCGCCGAGGGTTTTGTTTTAGCGGAATAACTAACCTAATGAGATTTCTCTGTTGCTCATTACGTTTTACGCTCACATTTGTCCGAATCGCAACGACCGAGGAACATCCGACAGACTTTTAATACGACAATATATTACAATTTTAATTGAAACCGTGCGCACTAGTTACGCCGGTAATGGCCTTCTTGTTACGATAACGCCGGTTGTCGCTTTTTATTTTTACTGCAAGTGTTTTTTCTTACACGACAAATAAACGAATTGAAACGATAAAATTTTGCACCACCCGGTATCTATTAAGAGACTCAAAAACAGTAATGGTTATGAGAATCAGAAGAAAGTAATAAAATCATTGTATCCTTTTTATTAAAAAAGAAAGTTCATATCTCAAACTGGAGATTAGTCGGGGAAAAACGCGTGGCAACACATGTTTCTAACAAGAAAACTTCCGGCACGGGAAAAAACCGCATTATGCTAATGGGCGCTTTAAACGTTCAAATATCCAGGAAAAGTTCGAACAAATGGATTATTTCGCGATTCAAAAGTGCACCGAACAGAAAAAAAAAGGATCCGATATTATGTCCTCCCGTCGAGGAAAGTTTCTTTCAGTGAGACGTTCGGCGGGAGCTTATTAAAGTTTCGCTAGTATAAATTTTAAATGTTCCATTACTTCTCTCTTTTAAAACTGGAACTTTTTGACGGCGATATTTCTCGGAATTTTTCCTCTTTAGCCTATAACCGGTGCAGGTGTTTCGAAAATTCGACTTTTCGCCGAAAATGCTATGCATCTCCTCGGCTAGACGTAAGTAACTACCTCAGAATATACCAGATTACGAAATGTGCTATAGTTTGGAGAATCCCTGGATATATCCAGCGGGGCATAGGCGTGCTAAACCAATTTATTTTTACTTCCACATCCAGTCGTTTCATGCTATAGCAAATGTACTCGTTTTCCTTGTACTTTAATATACTTTTTCATCAATATTTCCTTCTATTTTACGGTTCAAATATTTCATCATTACAGAAGCATTATGAAAAGAGTTTTTTTTTACAAAAATTTATACCCAAAATGCAACTCTATAATCTCGTAATTAATGCAGGAAGCTTTACTAGAGTTGAAACTAGCTTTTGCTAATTTTAATTGTACACATTCAGCATTCTTGCGCTCGTTTATGATTTTACAACGCATATTAGCAAACGTATTACATTGTTGACACGATTTATAACAAACTGCAGATTATTATCGTCGTAGGTGCGCTTTCCGGCGTGAAAAATAACAGTTCCGCAATATTAAGTCTGCAGCAGTCGTACGCTTGGCGCGACGCCAGCAGGAAGAAAATGCACCAAATATAGTTTATTTAAAAAAATTATTTACTATCCGTTTCTTCGGAATAGCCGCTTTGATAACGCGGTAATTAAGCTTAGATAATTCAAGCGCTTCTTATTAGAATAAATTGGACTGTTCCCTAAAATTAATCCTATTAAAGTATGTACATATATTCAACTAAGTCCGCAGAAGGGTAGGTTTCGCGAACTTCGTCGAAAGTAATGCAAGATATATTATAACATAATAGTTTTAGTGAATAACAGTAAGACATTTCCACGAATGTTCGAAGTTGGCTTAAGTTGTACGAAGTTATTAGAGCTTTGCAGTTGGACAGAATAAAATAACTAGGTTTATAGAAAAGGCGTTCTTACACAATCGATGGAAACACGACAGTGTATATTATTCACAAGTAAATTAGTGGGTATTTTTACTGAGTAAGTAGGTAAGTACTCACATTTGTTATATAAAAATCTCGTATTTTTTTCGATTTGTATGTGCATTAACCGTCCAGAGCAGGTTTTAATATGTTTAAATGCCTAACGAAACGCACAAGGTAAACAAATAACATATCCTGGTGAATATACGCGAAAGGCTAATCTCGAAAAATGTTTATTCTCTCCACGAAAAAAAAAATCGAGCCATGAGTTAAACGAGAAAATATTGGACTCATATTTTTCGTCGAGTATCTCCCGCTTTGTTTTTAATTTCCTAGTAAACGCCGTTCCGTTCGAAATTTCTAAATTACAACGCAATTAACCTAATCAGTATGTCCCAGAAAAAGGATTTCCGCTGAATAAATAAATTGTTGAATTTTTTCATAAAGCAAATGCATTGCAAATTTAACGAGAGCCGAGCATACAAGTGGGCATGTCTTTACTGCACTGCAGGATAAGCTGCTCTTGCGAAATAAATATGCAAATCTTCCTGCTATAAACGTCAAAATGCAACTGCTGCCTGGAATTTCGATCAATACAATTTAAAATAATCATGTTCGAGAAACGAAGTACCCCATACATATCTATGCACTGTACAATAAGTAGCTAATAATATGCTATGTACTTTATTATGAGTAAACTTTACCGCTAAATTTTTGAAGTTTGTTAGATGATTTACCCGCTCGTGGCGTGATTTCATATTCACGTGTTATCACACAAGTGTATCGCGTTATAAATTAGGGACCCTTTGACCGTCCGCCGTCCCTCGGGATCCTCCCGTGTAGCGTTGCCTTTCCCGAGCCGGATTATAGTTTACCCTTTAGAGATGTTCATTCCGAACGGGGCATTATTACCTTACACATAATTATGTGCAGGATGTGTGATAAAACGCATTAAAATCTTTGAGTGGGGTTTTTTGCGAAAAACGTTACCGAGAACGAAATATTTTTTTTGTTTTTAAATTTTGGAGGAAATGCCATGCTTCCGCCAAAATTTTAAAAAGTGTAGGATCATATATTGCAAAGAAATTTGCACTTATACCCATGCATACAAACTACATAGATTTAAATCATATTCATTTGGTAGAACTCCCCCAATTAATACAATTTGCCTGGTATAAATTCTGTTTACCAATGTTATTCGAATACTTAAAATCCCCCAGCGCAATACAATAAAGAACGCAATTGTGTATATTACAAAACTTTTAGCGTGTCCTTAAATAGATTTGAACACCGACTCTTACACGAAATATTACCTGTCACTTACTAAAGTCTTGAACAAATTAAAGTGTCAACCCTCGTCACGGCGCCTATTTGAATCTATAACGTTTCCTCCTTTTTATATATACATGTCCAATTTTTTGCCCGTTTCTAATTGCGGCGGAATCGTGTGCGATGCGTTTCGTATTATATATTTAAACGACGGACGTCGAATCGAAAAACTCCCAGGCCCGCGCAGCGCCACGACGGACGCTTAACTTCTGTCCCCGAGAGTGAAGGCCCAGCGACAAGGGTCGCGTCCCGTTAAAATACCATTTCGGAAATTGTTCGACCGAACCAGCAATTCCGGGGAATATTTGTCACGGACCCGCCGCGGATGTGTCTTTGTTTAGTATTTTTATCGCAAAATATCATTCTTTTTTCATGCAGAATCACCCCCTGAACACCCTGTATAACAAGTTGGGGGGGCAATTAAAATAAATGCAAAAATGAATTTGCATTTCGGTATATTCGATTGCTGCAAATTGCCCCCGATGCGGGCGAAACGTATATCGTAAATCTATCGGCTATTTGCTATCGAGATTTCGGCGGGGTACATGCACGAACCGGCATGAAAGTGGTGTGTTATTTGCGTTCGGGCCGGCCCCGCCCGTTTTCGAATTATACATTCGCGTTAATCGCGCAAAAGTATGTCGGGCCGAATGTGTATTGTATGCCGCCCCTGTTTATTAGGGCCGTAAAACGCTTTAACGACGTCCATATACGGAAGATTTGCGACTACAATTAGATCGTTATTTATTCGGTATATTCATAAATGCCGGTCACGATATTGTCGATTGTCATCTTTGATTAGAATATCAGCCGCGCTATAGACTCGGATTCGATGTATAGAATTATTTAAATTTTAGCTATTAAGTTCAACACTATTCTCTAATATGTTACCACAGAACATTTACGAACTCATACAAATTTGGAACACCTTATACAAGTATACCAAACACCATAAAATTACTGCGTTGATAAGCCAAAGTACAGCAAATCAAGGGGTTGAATCAATATCGCGTGGAAAAAAATTGATAGTCGATTACATCGGCGATTTCTCCATCGTAATATTTTGTGTTGGCGTTCGCGCTCCGCCAGGTAAAATATTCAGTTATTCAATTACGTTCCTTTTCGTAACACCATGTTATTTAGACCGACGCGCGGTTGATTACCCTTCTTCGACGTAAGCCGATATTAAGGGCCGAACACGCGACGTCTTGCCGTATTTCCGGATGTTCTTCGCGGCGCTTTTTCCCTTATTCCTTCTTCGCCGTTTTCGTTGCCAGCGCGAGCTACAGTTATTATATTTTTTTTTTTTCGGTTAAAGTAGATATCATTTTGGCTGATGGAATCGAGCCAACTGGAGGACTCGTACCGTACTTGTAATACAGCCATTTCGCATGGAATTTATATGGGGTGATTAATTCTAGATGCTCGCGTGCTTGTCACTCTTCTCGAGTATTTATTACTCGGTTGTTACGGTCGCAATAAAAACGCGCTATTTTTTTCAACCAAGCAATCGAACTGGAATTGAGTTAATTATTCAAAACTATAATAGTGTCGTAACGCAACCGGTCGAGACGTTGATCCCAGGCTAAACTCAATCAGAAACGTGTAAGGAACAGAGAAACCGCCTTTGATTAGAAACTTCCCTCCCCGAAACGCCTCGCTAACCAAAATCAAACTCACCAGACGCCCATCGGAATCGAACGGCATTAAAGTTGGTGATTAAAATTACAGCTCCTAACTTACATATAACAATCTTAACGAATTATATTCGCGCCCTTTCTGTCCAGGAACGTATTTCATCACCAACACAATACCAATAACTCGAGTCAAATATGGATAATAGAAAATACTTATTGAAACCTAAAGGGATGATAAAGAATAAGTTGAGATTATAAAGATTTATAAATCATATAGGAATTTCTATTAGGATAGAGAATTAGTGAGATCATAAGAAATTGTGTGAAGATCAATTGTGAGAAACATTGTGTAGAGAATAATAAATGTTAGAGAATGGGATTTGACTCTAGCTCGAGATTCGAATTGGAATAATACGCGATAAGTATAATAGATTACAATGGACCCGAGTTTAGAGTTAGTACGTTCCTGGCGATTAAATATTGTCAGACGTACAGTTATTGTTCGAGTTCGGTCCTGGAGGTCGTTCGCACCCCGGCGACTTGGATATCGTAAAACCGGGGGAATTGTAGTTAAACTATGTTTCCATTATGCGTCCAATTTGGACGGGCGCCCTTTGTCGGACCGATATAATTGTTGCGAAGGTATGTCGAAGTTTTGTATCGCGAAGTTCCGTCCATTCGGTCGTTTTTCCGTGCCGTCGCACACCCTCTTTTTCCGGACGGCGAAAAATCCCCCAGCGGTCGTATCGAAGGGATTCCTCTATTTTAATTTTCCGCTGGTTTCCTACACGTTTTCCTTCTATTAAAAATTCTATCACTACTATATACATTTCGACACATTACTATGAGGTCGAAAATTAAAAAACCTTGTACGAGTTGCCCACACTACATTTTGTTCATTCGTATATTTTTTTTTCTTGTAATTGCAGTTTCGACGTGAGGGGGAAGCCCCTGTCGCAGGCGCGCCACTGGTCGGCGCCGGAAGTGTTCGGCTCCAGGGCCTACTTCCGCACGGTATCCGAGCCGGCGCAGCTCGTCATCGACGACATCCGGCGTCGCGACGAAGGCGTCTACCGGTGTCGAGTGGACTTCAGGAACGCCCAAACCCGCAGCTTCCGCTACAATCTCACGGTCATCGGTGAGTAAAATCTCGTTTAGCTCGATTACATTCCCGCGAAATCTTATAAATAAACCGGCCGTCTTGATCGCGAGAGGGCTTGTCACTTGTCACTTGTCGATTCGTTAAGTCCACCTGTCAATTATTCAAGCCCGCTGGGATAAGCTGCATCTTGATCGCTCGGAAACTTGTCACTTGCAGACTTGTTAAGTACTTGCGATCTGTGCTAATGTACTAATTAGGCGATTATAATAATTAATACGATTTAAAATTGCAAGGAGAGAGTTTCGAATCAGCGTAAGTGCGAATGTTCCGAGAGATAGATAAATCACCGCCTTCCTAAACACATATTCATGAACGAAACAAACTCTTTAACCGTTCGGAAAGAATTAAGAGAAAAAGATTAATCGTTCCCCGGGAGGAGTTTAAATTAGGAATTGCTCGGAATTTATTTAGGTGCGCGTTTGTTCATTTCGGATTTTTTCGATTTGATTGTCCAACTACTATAAAGCTGCAGGGGTGATCGATTGAATAAACCTTTCTAATTTTAAGTCTAAAAAAAATAATAGACTGATCGCGTGCTAATGAAGCGTTCGCAGCACCTTGTTTATAGATCAATAAATTGATCAGCTTAACCCATGTGATTTAGTTTGTGCTTGAGTCGAGGCGTATAGTGACATCGAGAGCTCCATCTGGAGTTAGAGCGGGCCACTTAAAATAAAGCATCGTTCGCGTAAAACCCACTTTTCATAAACAAACCCCACTAAAAGCCGGTAATTAAAACCGGCTTATTCGCTCTGACGATGAACGGCTTTACCGAAACGCGATTCGTTATTAATGCATTTCAATTTGTCGGGCTTCGATCTTCGTATTAATCATTTTCGCGGAGCGGGGGGGCCGGCGTACCGAGAGGGGGCAAATAATAAATTTTAAGCCCTCTTTGTTTTCCGCGTATCCCCGGTATCGGGATATGATCGATCGGTTTTGGAGGGATTAAAATTTCGCGCCGTGCGGAATTTGACGTGAACGACTGTCGACGGGAACGGAAAAGGAGACTTTCCGTGGATAATAAATCGCCGACGCGGATTTGGAATTGCGCTCGACCGACTTCGATTCGCAGCCGTTAGAACGACAATGCGGGATATAATAAATTCCCTTTGAATTATTTACGGCGGATTAACGAAACCGACTAATAAAATCACCTAATTGTTCCGATTAGATATACCTAAATAATATTATTAATATATCACTCGCGAGGCGTCAGTTTGCGCTACGAATTGAGATTTCCCAGAGTTGAATTTCTGAATTGGTAATGGAGCGCCGTCGATCTAAATCGAATCTTTAACTGCTTTCGGTAACAAACAAAGAGAAGGAAATAATCAGGATAATTTGTCGGATTGCATTTCGGAAGTGGTTTTTGGTTTTTGTTCTTTCCGTTCGATTCCTTATTGGGGTGGAAGTCGTCGAGGAAAAAAAGCAGAAGAAGAAGTCCGCAGTATAGGCTCGTTTAATTAGCTAAATTGAGTTTTTTTGCTCGGGCTATCGAAGGAATCGCAGGATCGTCTTACAGCAGTAAATTAGGGAGTTCTTTTAGGACGAATCAAAATGATTTTTTGTAGGCTAATTGATTATTTAAATGAATATATAATGAAATGCAGTTTCTACATCACATCAATTCATTTTGCAGTATTTGGTAATTCTTAAGCGTACGATAATAAAACGAAAATAAAATCGCAACTGTATATAGAGTTGGTTCATTAGCATTTACCGATATCGCCGCAGTTTACAAAAGCATTCAAATGAAAGGTTTTTGATTCCAGCGAATACACTTTTTACTCTATGCCGGCGTATTAGCATTGTTATAAATTATTCACTTATTCGCATATACATCTAATACGACTAAGATTGTCATGAATAATTCACCGTAACAACGAAAAGAAAACCTCTCCGTCGAAGTTTCCGTGCCGTTAGGGCGTTCTCGAGTTTTAATCGAGCGCGGATTCGAAACAAACCTATTCATAAATAATTCATTTTTGTAATTTTTCCGTTTCGATTACGCATTTCGTACTGCATGCAGCGTCTGCATACACATCCTCATTTCCATTATATTAATGAGACCACAACTCGTGATTTTCATTCGAGAGTTAGACTAGCGTTATTTTTGCTGTAGCTATACACTCGGCGAACAAAAACAACGCAAATCTAATAGTAATCGTCGTTTACCATTCCCCCAACGGATTTTGATTAATCTAAAAAAAAAAGAATTCGTTTTGTGAGCGCGCACTCCGCATATTTTCAATATCATATGATATTCCATATAAAAGCGTTCATATCCCTTTTATATTCATTGTTGTTTTATTTACTCGCTTCCGAAGCGTCCATTGATAAAAATCGACATTGGAAACCTTTTTCTAAATTGGACCCATACATAAAGATACCCGTGGAAACATAGGCGGGGAAGAACTATTTTTTTGACACTATTCGTGATGAATAACACTCTAATTACAGCTCTAGCTCGATTCAAACTAAGATAATTCTCCAATTTCATTGCTTGAAGGTACAACGAACTTTGTGAATATCGCACTAGAATTTAAGTAAGGGTGAAATAGTATCGACAAAAAATCGTTTCTCTGTGTCACTGATGGGGGATTTTCGTTAGGGGATTTTCCGTATAGAGAAACAAACCCGAAATGAAGCCCGGGATGTACGCGTGCATTTCGATGGATGGAAAAGGAAAAACGGATCTTTGGTTTATGCTGATGGAGTTAGGGAAAATTCCTGACGAATTTGCTAGAAACCAACCTTCACAAAAATATGCCTTTTCCATCCGAAATTGGTATTAAACAATTTGGGATCTACTCTCAAATTGATGTCGTTTAGTCCTAAATTTATGACGGTACGGTTTAATTGAATTTGTTCCAAATAGGGAGGAAATATTTGGGATTTTTCTGGTTAATGCTGTAAAAAAACTCCACCGGAACGTGACTAATCAGTACGGAGAAAAACGTAGCGAGTTAATGTGTATCACACGGATTTTGGGAGTGATCCCATCGACAAATCGCATTTATTTTGAGCTTGTGCTGACCTCGACGTCTTCGCCACGAACTGATTGGATTTCCAAACACTTTTACCGAATAAGAAATTAGATATTTCCAATCCTGCGACGATTCTCATGATGGCGTTTCACGATATAATCGCCCCATTAACACTAAACTACACCTTCTGGAATGTTAACTACCCTATAAGAGATCTACATTAAAACCCCCCAACTTCGAAGCCCCATCGAACGCTCTTAAAATACTCCATAAAACTTTAGCGAGCAACTAATGTACCTACGCGTTATAAAATAAAAAATCGCTTTTCTCCGCCGATTCGAAAGGTTAATGCGAGATAATTACATCGTAATTACCCCCGAGTAACTAAAGTTTCGCGTAATTATTTACCTATACGAATCAACGACGCGGCTGACAAATGATGATTTAGAAAGTTCCTTGGGAAATTAAAGGGATTCCCCGATAAATCATTGGAAACGTCAAACGCTAAATTTAATTCCGGAGTTTGTATCTCCGCCGCCGCGCGCGTCTCGATAGAATTATAAATTATTTGGCGGTCTCGAAAATGGAATTTGAAAACTGGATATCTTGTAATTATTCACGACGCGATACAGAGCCGATGCCCCGGAGCATTCCGGCGAGTTTGCATAGGTGCACTCCGGAACGTAATACACAGTTAAACGAAATTCAATTATTCAACGGTTAATTGATTGTTTGCATTCGTGGTACAAATTCCTGCCCGTCCGAAACTCGTTCAACTTTGACTTGGTTATAATCATTTATGGTTATTTATTGTCGAATGGTTATAATTAAATTATTTCCTAATTGTAATTTATCGAATTGTCAACATATTCAACGCAATATTAAATTGCAATGAAACTATTTGCAAAGAAAATTCAATCCTACAAATCCTGCAGCAAATCAAGGATAAATTGCTAGCAGTGTATTATAATGAGAGCAATCTAATATAAACACTTGTTGCATAAATCCATCTATGCTCGCAAAATAAATATATATCGTAAGGATTTCCAAAGGAAATGTTCCCGTAGTTTAACCGGGTCGAGCATCAATCGGTGTATTACCCGACCGATACAGCGATTCGAGTATTAAGTGGAAATATTTCCTAAAATAAATTTTCCAAGATTGAATGGCGAAGCGACCGAGCGCGTCCCGGCGCATGAATTGAAATTGATACCGGGATAATGGACGTTCGATGGAAAACCGGACCGAAATGATTTAATGGCCGATGTATCGGCCGTATTTCGCAAATAAGAAAATCGACTATCGGCTAATTAGGGATTTATGATTCGATTTTCGTAAAGTTTTTACCTACTCCTCTGCAGGATTATAAAATGTTAATGAGCGCCGCCGTCTCTATCATAGCAAAAGTTTCGCTCTAAGAATAGAGGAGACTTACTTCTTACTTAATAGCTGAGCTTTATGCATCTTTTATGATTTAAGTAGATACACAAGAGTTCAACGAACGGTTAGTTCAAAATAAGTTTTCCACCTCTCTTTTATTTATCATTGTCGGTTGTGTTTGGTTTGATAAGCCTAATTAAAGTTTCAATCCTCTCAGGAGTTTTTACTGAGCACTTAAATTTTCGCTTTATTACACTCTTAATACAAGCAAAACGTAATTAAAAGCTAAATAATAAACAATCTAGGATGTTACAGAGGGCGTTAAAAGCAGTAGTACATTAATCCTATAGAATGTTGTAATATTGTAGCGAAATCGCGACAATGTAAGAGGCCAGTTTTTGCGTCAATAAAAAGCACACCTTAAGACATTAAACCCGAATCCGATTTTTGAGGTGAAAGGACTCGCGAGCGCTGAAGATATCATCGGATTTATCGCGTCGTCAAACGCACATTAAAGTAAACGAAAACTCCCGAGACGGGAAATCGGCCGGCATATTTTCCTGGAAACGAGCGCACCTAGAAATAATGAAAATATCCATCCGGCACGGAGATTACCAGCGAAATCAATAAGGACTTCATTACGGGATCTCTAGCTTCGAAGGATTACGAGCGCGCCCTCTCTTATTCTTGTAATCCCCTTCGGAGATTCGAGGGAGAACGTGGACAAAAGCAACGGGGTTGATAAAATTTCCTATTGAAATATATTCACCACTAAATCGATTTATACCAATAAACAATAAATTTAACAGTTTATTATCACTTAAAGAATGGATAGATACATCTGTTAGAGATATAGTATAGAGTAAGGTGGAATTTAATTAAGTTAGTTTACTTAAAGACCTTAATGGTCGGGAAATAAGCTCGTTACAGTTAAGGGCATAAAGTAAACGTCTAAAGGGGAAAGGGCGTAAATCCCTTTCCGCATGCCCTTCGCGCTCCGCCGAGGAATTTCTTAATATGCGACGAACACGAAACACTATTCAATTAATCCGATGACCGTGCAAAAAGTGCCGTCGCCGAAGCTCCGTTCGACTCCTGCGGTCGTCATTACTGGGCCGTAATTATAGCTAACAACTGCGCGTTGCAGGAGGGAAAAAACGGCGGCGAGAAATCATTAAGGGTTCTTAATACGAGGGTGTTTTCATGCGTTTGTTGATGACGATGCTGTATATGGCGCAGGGAGATTAAGGAATGATTGTATTGAAGCTATGCACTCTCTATAATATAAAATTCTCGAGCGAATAAAAATAATTCATAGATAAAGAGTGGGTATTTTTAGAAATTCAAGCAGGAGTAAAGGCGTAGAGGTGCATGTGCAGCGAAGCCCGTTTCGAAAATTGATATTTGTTGCAGTTGATGTTTCGATCGACTTGGCGAACTGAGCCGTTGCCGGCGACCCTTGGGAATCCCCGGAATTGGAAATTACTAAGACCTAATATTCTCTTTTAACTCCACTTCTGCTACGATAAATTTCATTTGAGCAGTTCGATTTATCGCTGCTACGTATTGTTCTGTTTCGGCGATTTAATCTTTTCGTTCTTTGCCGGAGTCGCTCGGAGTTGGAGCTGCCGGAATGGCGTTTCCTTTTTTTTCGAATTTACAACGATCGTGAAATCCAATTATTCTACTCAGTCGCATATTTAGTTATTTAAAATCGCCTTTTCTATCGAGAACATCGGAATCCCTTTGAGACGGATTTGATGTAATTCGCAGAATAAAGTTAAGAAAATTTACTTCAATTATTTTTCGATTTTCTTCTTGGAATAGTACGATAATTTCTAAATTGTTGAAGAAAAAAGGAAATTAACTTTAAGCGAAGTACTAATGAAATTAGTTTTTTTTTTCGTCGAAGAAACCGTAACGCTGCCGGTTTTATTACGAGATGGGATTCCTGGTTTTCGTTGCACTTTGCAATCATCCTGGGGTTTCCCGGAAAATCCGAAAACCCGGCAAAAAAGTAGGTCAGGAAAAATATATTGTGCAAGAAATAACTTCGAGTGTCGGTAATTCCGCTGGAAATTTTCCCCGTTACGTATGCACATATTTTCCCTTGCTTCCTTGAGTACTGCTTGAGGATTTTTAGGGCCGCAAAATATTGTTATTTATTTGCTATTCCTACGGGAATGCTGAGAGCCAAAGTTGAACAAACATGTGGTTTTTATGCAGGATTATATCTGGAAATGCCCAAACTGGGAGAAAAATATATTGAATTAATTCATAACCTAATAAAAACTAGTGCAAAATTTAATCGATTAATTATTTAGTTAATTAATTGTCCCGTGGAATTATGAAATTACAAAAAATTTGTATAAAAGAAGGTATCCGAAATCTAATGATGATTAAACGAGGAGCGAGCTTGCGGTAAACAATTTATCAACTTTATTCGAAAAGTCTATTCAATGTTATACCGTAACAGATAAATAGAAAGCCGGTTTCGAAGCAAAGCGTTTCTGGTAATTAAATATTAATTTAAGAATCATTAATTACGAAGATAAATGACCCCTTTAAAATATTAATTAAGTGAAGGGTGGGCGATCTTAAATGATGCCGCCGATTTTTTTTAATCCTCGATTCCTGCATCTTCCTCCGCATCCCCGGTAACAAATTCGAGTAACACAAACGATTTGACTTACTCTTAAAAGATTGGTTTTTGCATGTAATCATTTCAATCCCGCCACTTTACCCATCATAGCAATTCTTTTTAACCTTAGAAAATCATAGGCAATATTTTTTCGCTTCCAGTTCCACCGGAACCACCGACCGTCCTGGACAAATGGGGCAGGCACCTCAACAAAACCATCGGGCCCTACAACGAAGGCGACGACATCACGCTGACCTGCCGCACGGTGGGCGGCCACCCGACGCCCGTCGTCCGGTGGCTGGTGAACGGGCTCATCGTCGACGATGAATTCGAGCACAACGCCGGCGACGTCATCGAGAACATCCTCACGTGGCCGGCCATCCGCCGGAAGGACCTCGACGCGCTCTTCACCTGCCAGGCCGTCAACACCAAGCTCACCGAGCCCAAGGAAGCTTTCGTCGTGTTGAAGATTAACCGTAAGTCAGAGATAGGATTCGGCATTCAAAATGGTTAATTCCGACGCGTTTTGACAGTGCGACCTTTGACTGCTGAGATAATGGAGGTGAAAGGACCTCTGGTGGCGGATAAGCGGTACGAAGTTACCTGCCAGTCGGCCGGATCTCGTCCTCCTGCTATAATTACTTGGTATAAAGGCAAGCGCCAGTTAAGAAGGACGAAGGTAAGAGTTTTTATATGTAATTTGATGAATCTCTAAATTCCTTAAATAATCGAAGAGATTGAATATTGACTCAATTGTGTAGTAATTCCATTGACAATTGACTCATTTGACTATTAACTCATTTGCCTATTAACTCATTTGCCTATTGATTCCATTAACTATTGACTCATCTGTCTATAAATTCCATTAACCATTGACTAATGATTTCTCTATTTATTCCACTGACTATTGATACATTTCTCTATCGATTCCATTGACTAATTGATTCAATTGACTATTTACTTAATTGTCTATTGACTCAATTGACTTTTGACAATGCATATTAGTACCTATAGGTACTAGAAATCAATTAATGATGGGTTGTTGGTCGAGAAGGCGCCGGGTTGGTGGAATTTAATTTAAAAAAAAAGCAATCGCCGGAAGTGGCGCATGAAATTGAAAACTTTTCAAGTGGCGCAATGTTGAAACAATGTCACATGTATCGGGTATGGGAGTTTAAAAAGCTCGACGAAAGTAATATTTACCAACACGCGAAATATCAATTCTGTCGTGGGTCGATAACCGTTCGAAATCCCTGAACTACTTTCGTGAAGTGCACAATGTTATCGTGAAATTTACATTCCGATAAAAAAATCTTAATGTAAGGGTTGTTGCTCGTTGTTGCGCTAAAATAAGTTACCCAACGCGTCTCCTAATTAACAGATTTAAAAATTTTTATTTGAAACTAATGAAGCTGTTTTTTTAATAATCCAACCTTTCAAAAAACGCTCCTATTAGCTGCTGAAAAAGAGATAATAACTAGGTAAAATAGGTATGGAAAAAGTGGACGCGTTGCAATCGAATGAAACGTTTCCATCGTATTTAATTAGCGCAAATGCAATGATTTATTCGAGCAGATCATTTTTCCATACGCCCAGATTAATTTATAGGAATTTATCATTGCCGTGCGTTTATGTTGAATGATGAGTTTCGGGCAATCTCCCATAAAATAGTACGAATGTAAATCACGCCCGTGGAATAATTGCAACTGAATATAACCGTTTGCGAATACGTTAATGCCGTGTATTGTTAAGTACGGAAGCTTCGATACCTGCTTTTTTATTCGAGAAATTCAATTTTACTTGACTGGTTGTTTATAAAAAAATTGCTTCCTGTCGATGAATCTAATTTAATTCACCCTCGCTGTTTCCGTAGGATTTATCCGATGTTTCCTCGAATTTTTCTGTAGTGAACAATCTAAATCGATTAACCGATTTTGTTTGTTTTCTTTCATGTTAACGTAGGTATAGGGAAAAAATCCCCGGAAAATGAGCTGTTCGATCTGCCGCCTAAATACATTTGCAACATGTATTTCTAGTATTCGTGTGATTGATGGGGATATCGGTTGGACATTTTATTTATTAGCTTTATGAATAATATCTGATTCCGACCGCGGCCGCAACGAATTTAATTTATTTTATTCCGGCACGGAAGCGAGATTTATTAAAAAAAAGCAGGGCGTAATTGGAAAGAAAAAGGCTTTTATCGGCTCTGATAATCCCCTCTGTGTGCTTTTGCTTAGTCTAGACTTTCACACATTTATAATAAAAGTTTGTAGTATGCATTAGGAAAAAAAAGGATTAGGTCGTAATTCCAAATTATACGAAACAAACTTAATTCACGTCTCTATCTCGGAAAAAACTGCGAAACTTTGTAGCAAAATATTTAAGTAAAAAAATACAAACGAGATAAAGCTCGGAAAACGGGCTTTTTATATGCAAATTACGGAACCGTTTAAACTGATAGAGTTCGATATCCCGAAAGTGTATTAAAGGTATATCTACGCGGGCCCCACTCTCCGTTATTACTGCTAATATTGGCGTTTCCCTAAACTATTTAACTATTCCAATTTGCAGAGTGGGTAAATTCGTTTATAATTTCCCTTCTGAAGGCGGAAAGTGTTTACAGTTCGATTCGATTGATATATCGAAGCGACGGATCGACCTTTAATAAAAGATTTGCAGAGGTGGATTATTTAATTAAAAGTTACGCTTACCTACCGGCTATTAGATGGAAATTAATTCGAATAACATTACAATTAACTACCTGCAAAATATTTACAGATTGTCCGCATGCATGTACAGAATCATAATTCACAACAATTTCCATGGATTTAAATAATTGCGCTAATAGTGGAATCGTTCGATTCCGTGCTCGGTGAAATTTTCCTCGCCACGGATTTTCCGTCACGTCGACGGTCTGGTAGCCGTTTTGTAAAAGCAGTAACCGGTCTTAACTCACTTATTGTTACGACCTCTCGACTTTGCCGGTGCGAAAATAAATGAGAAATTATGGAGCGATTAATTTGAATTTTAAATCGACCAGATTCGTCGGAAAATCGCAGAAGAAACGGAACGTTCGAAATTAAAGTTTTTCTACTCTTTTTCCGCGCCGCGTATTGATTTATGCTCTCGGTATGTTTGTGTTATTAATATCGCTACAGATTTTCCGTGGTATTTTCGTTATTAATCGCAGATTAACGCTTAAGTTAATAAATTATCGAGCTGTCATAAACAAACCGAAGTTCTCCTTGCATTAATCGTCCTTTCTTATTCTAATTTCTCGGCTGAATTCCGAACGCCGGAGTAAACTTTTCGCTTTTCCGCGGCCAGTATTTAAATGAAAACTGCATCGGCGGTTTTAACCGAATTAAAAAACGTAAAATCGTTGAAAACTTATGATCCCTTCGTGAGACGCCCAAGAATTAATTGGATTCGAAAGCGTAATCGAAATTCGTGTTTCTAACAAAAAAAATCAGAAATTTAAATATCTTTCCGTTATTCCCGCAACGTCTTCGATAAATATTTGAACAAACTCGCGGCGAAAAAGAGAGAGCTGTTGTTATAAAAAGCATGTAGTAATAGATGTATTTTATTTCGGCAGGAGGAAACACGAGAAAACGTAACGATAAGCGAGTTGAGTTTCGTCCCGACGACGGAAGATGATGGAAAATCCATAACATGCAGAGCAGAAAATCCAAACGTCACCGGCCTTTTCCTGGAGACTTCGTGGAAAATCGACGTAGTGTGTAAGTAGACTTTAGCAGGAACATATTTATTTTCTCCAGTTCCCCGCTCGTTTTTCATTTGTTGTTCAATGTTTAATTTTTCAGTACTTGCATGGAAAATAATTGACATGCTTAGTACCTAATAGAGACAGAAACTCCTTCGGTTAGTTTAGCTTAATCGAAAGGGACCTTTCGCGAAAACGAAGAAAAACGACCTCCAAGAAACTCGAATCAATTTTCCCTGGAATACAATTCCCACGAAACTTCCAGAATCTGTTCATTTCCTCAAGGAATGTATTGTTTATGAAAACAGAGTGTCCATGGTGGTTGACGCCTAAAGCCCTGTTGTTTGGTATATAATTCCTCAAGTAATAAAACACAAACAATAAAAATTCAAAGTAACTAAATTAAACTCTTAAGTAGCTGTAATAAATTGCTTATTTTCCTAAGTATAGAAAAATAGGGAATCTATATAGCAACCTATTGAAATTCAAAGAAATTTGCTATTTCTGAACATAATAAACCAAACAGCATTGGTGATCCTGTCGAGTAGTTCATCGATGATTTATCCCGTGTAACTCGAAGGGCTTTTTGTCCATCTTCTCGTGACTCCGCAGCGCCGCGACGCTTTCATTGTTCCGTCTTCCAGATCCCCCCATCGTGACGCTGTGCCTGGGGAGCACCCTCAATCCGGACGACATCAAAGAAGGCGACGACGTGTACTTCGAGTGCCACGTGACGGCCAATCCCGTTTGGAGGAAGCTCACCTGGCTACACAACGTAAGTGTTTCCATTATTGTTTAGACTGGCTCAAAAATACCGATCGACTGGATGAATGGAAAACGATCAGTCAACCGCAGCGCGTTCGTTTCTCGTTTAATAATTTTCCAGTTGCCTTGCCGTTACATAACCCAGTCTGTTATGTTTTTAGCATCTGCCCATCCGCTGACAGAAACTGGTGCTCGCCTTAAATGCGAACGAACGGTCACAAACATCGCCCTTCGAGCCGACAAGGGTGGAACATGTTCGGGTTTTTCCCATCGACTCGTTTTCGGTAGAAAAAAAATTACTTCAAATCAGTCGGTTAAAGTTCATATAAGTTCATATAGATGTAATCTTTCGAGTGAATTAGGCTAAGTACAATTCGGTTAAGGGCATTAAAATTCATGAAAGCCGCGGTCAAAGGTTTCCTGTTGTTTAATTTTCATTTCTGAAAACGGCGCTTCGTTTTTATATTTATATAAATAGTGGGTTGGCTTTAATTTTCAAAGAGTTAAAAGCAGATTCGCTGATATAAAAACGGAGATATGAAATTGAAAAGTCCCATTAGCGAACGGTTTTATTACTCTAATGGATTTTGTGCACTCTCTTTAATTAAAATTCCCGATAATTTTTCCTTTTGTTTCCGGACAACAAGACGAAGGAAAACGTCGAAATAAAATCGAGTGAATAACCTACAAATATCAAGGGGTTAATATGAATTCGAAGATCGGAGTTTAGCGATAAGAAACGGTAAAAAGTAGAGGAAATGGGAAATTATGTTTTCCGAACAAATTTAATTTCGGCTCTACTCACACAAGAAATCGCATTTGCATAATCAGCAGTAATTTTTCACGAACATCCGATAAAATACGAGCAGGTTTACAGATGTTCTGCTTCATTTTCATATCTGGCAGGAGCATTCGCGCCGCGCTTCCTCGATGGATATTATGTACAGGATTATTTATAGGTTTTTATTATGCCTAGCCGGGACGAAATTTCGAAATTTAATTAAATGCATAAATTTCCGAAGAGTATCGGCGGAGTAGGAAAATTGATACGCGGTTTATAATATACCTACTTTAAACGGTAATTTTTATCGAACGCCCGAAATTAATATCGCCCTATGGAACCGAATCATAAATAAATTTCTAGCCTCGAATTATTTTCTCTCGAGATTGAATTTTCTATTACTTACTATAACTAATTTCGTAAATTGTTTATGGTGCAATATATTTCATTAAAAAATAAGTAAAATCCCAGGATATTCCACCGGCTGCAGATCCTATATTGCTCATAATAAACATCACGTGTGACCGTCCGTTGAAATCAGCAATAAAAGACCCCTGTATATGCACAGACATTTCTAAATTCGTACGAACCGAAGAGCAAATAATCCAACGGGAAAACGCTTACATGAAGTTAACCTACGTTGGCAGTTTACTCCGGCCGTATATATCAAGGATTTGGCCCGATCGGAGATGATCAGCTGTATTGACATCAGATGCTACTGACGTTTTCAAAGTAGCTTACATTATGTTTCGGTTTTTACGGCCTGTCTCCGCTGGTTTGTCGCAAACAAAAAAAATATACCGCAAATACACGACGCGTGTTTTCGAACGCAGAGCCGTTCAAAGGAATATTTGCGTTTCTTTGTGCGTTTATAAATAACTGATTACTGTTTATCCGGGTGTAATCGGAAAAGAGGATGTTTATCGATGATTTTGGTTGGTTTGTAGAATGATTCGATAATAATTGTTTACGAGATATGTATATTCCAGGATAGTGATTGAATTAATGATTTTTGTAGCTAGCAACTTTTTTATTTTACCGATACATAAAATTATCATCTCAAAGTCATCCAGTAATCGAGCGGATAAAATTGGATCGCTCGATATTTGTGATTGATGTATTAGTTATAATCCCGTTAAAAGCGCGCTTTGTAAGAGTAAAAGTCTCCCGGAATTCTCCCGCCGGAGTCGGATAATAATCAGTAAATTGTTTCCTGCTTTATGATACACGCGGAATTTTTTGCCATCGCCTTATCCAGCAGTAATTCCGTTCCGCCAAAGAAATTCCTCCCGACCTTTTCCACAAAAGGTCCAACGGAAAAAAATTACGTATCGAAGCTATTAAGAGCCACATTGTCAGCGCGATATTTTCCGGATTTTCCTCCGCGTAGGATGTACGAGCGAACGGCGACATCTTTCAGAGCCATCCGTTCCTTCTGTTCGTTCATAGTTCATTAAGCTTTTCTCTATTCCCCCGTCTACTCTTTATCAATCTATGACTATCGATCCGCTTCGCTCCATAACTTCCACATTATTGTACTAAACTCGATAATCGGTTATGTGCCCAGAGGACGTTTCGGAATGAAATTGGGACATTTTTCTAATGAGACACGAGAAGAATTCCTGAAAAATCAGCTAACTGTAAAGCAGCTAGTAACAATAATTGACTGGTTAGTTGAGTGCAACGTTGTAGATATATTTTGAATAATAATCATTTGATATATGAAGAATTCTCTGGTAGATTTTTATCTGCGAGAAAATTGCATGGGAAAAACGCGTAAATGGATATAATAGGTATTGAATGATTTTAAGTTCAGAGGAAAACATGCGCTTTCGAAAATAAAGTAAAACTTCAAAAGAACTTTTTTGCTTGCTTCTCGCCGGGATGCACAGAAGATTGCAAAACCTGCCAATGCGCTTTAATGGGATTTTATTTTCACAGTATATAAAACGTTAAATATAGGTGGAATATACGGGAAAATTATACGTGCGTGCAATTTTACCTCTTCAATGAAGGAAAAATTATAACGCTATTGTCTGTTTTGATTTAGTTAGTACAAACCAAATTTTCTAAAATATTTAAGCACAAATAAAAATAAAAAAAAACACTCCATTCGATGAAATTTCCCGTTAATTCGTCGAATTAAATGGAACCCATTCTTCTTTTCCAACGAAACGAATCCGTCCATATAAGTGTTTATCGGATCCATTCGCCGTATAGCACGGCAACTTTTTATCTACCATCGGAACAGGGCTCGATTACAACCCGCATGTCCGTTAGTTTATCGGCGGTTCATGACGCGCGTTTCATCACGGACGTCGGAAAGACGGATTATCTTTAATTATCCCAAACGTCGAAAACGACGCCCGCGACGTTCGGCGCCACCTTCGGGACGCTATCGGAACAACTTACCAGCGCACTAGCGAATCTGGGTCAGATCAAGGGATTTTCATCTACGATATGGGCATCTCTCAACTGTCATATGCATCTTTCAACAATCATGTATGCATCTCTCAACTGTCATATGCATCTCTCAACGATTATAATGCATCTCTCAACTGTCGTATGCATCTCTCAACAATCATAATGCATCTCTCAACTGTCATACGCAATCATATGCATCTCTCAACTGTCCAATGCATCTCTCAACAATCTTATGCATCTCTCAACAATCATATGCATCTCAGCAAGTTTGCCAGTAATCATGTTAATTTTTGGTTGCAGGACGTCATCTTGAATCACAACTTGGCGAGTCGCACGATCTTCAGCAACCAAAGCTTGGTGATGCAGAAGGTAACGCGACAGAGCGCCGGCAGATACAGGTGCTCGGTGGTGAATTCCGAAGGGGAGACAGTCAGTGACGAATTGAACTTCAGGGTGCAATGTAAGTTAACAAATTTTTTTGCGTGGTTTCAATTTTTCAGCGGCGTGATTAGAGGAGAGAGAACATCGCAATCAACTTAATTCCACGTTTTTTTGCTCGACTAGTGTTGACTGATTTCTCTTGGTAAAATGAATAATGTTCGTTACTGTATTTAATCACAGTATTTAATCACTGTATTTAATCACTTTACGCTATGGCGATGTAAATACCATTAGGTAATATCGGGAAGTACTTATAATGGAAAGGGGTTTTATACGTAATCCGGCGGGCTATTCAGATGATTAAATAACTTTAAAAGATTTCGGTTTAATTGAAATAAATCTTCCGCAAGTACGCGCGTAGCTTAATTAACGTCTAAATGAAAGTGTGCGGGTAATGTAAAATCTAATTAGGCGAAATTGCGCATTTTTTCGCGGCAATACTTCTGAAAGCCCTTCGCCCTTGAAATCCCGAAATCGCGAAAATGAACACGTCAACCTAAAATATTAAGGCAAATAAGTCTAAAGAAAAGAAATTTCATTACGGCAGACGCGGTCGCCGTTGTAGCCCGGCCGGGCTTCAAAGAAATTTATTATTTATGAAAAATGCCTACGTCGCGATCCGCGGGAATTCGGCGAGAATCTCCCGGGACTCCAGATAACGTCGACCACTCACTTTGATTACGTCATATTTTCCTTTTATGTACTGCTCACCTACGTACACACCGGTTTATTTTTTATTTCTTATGTTCGTCATCTGCTTGATGACGCCCTGTCGCATTGTTAGCTCACTATAGCTTTCGGTCTCACCGTTTCTTCCCCTTTAATTCCAATCCGCATTTGATGATGATTACTATTTTTTTTTAATAGTCGCTAGATGAAAGTAACGCACTGTTTGTGCGGTATAAAACAATATTGCCTTATCTTAGGTTTTTCGTTTGTAACTTCGAAACAACTCACTCGAGAAACTTCATTTTTGTTTCACTTTATAAAGAAAACTTTATCCTGCAACTTTCCTATTTACCTACTTTCCGTATCTCTCATAGTTTCGGTAATATATCGGTTTTACTTGCGAAACAACTTTTATTTATCCGATTTATTAATAGGCATAAGCGAGTGAGTTTTTTTCCTCGGATCAAAAAACGCGGAATGTCACGTTTAACGGCGGGCAGAAATAAAATATCGACGTAACATTTAACGTATAGGTGTTGGTTCGATAGTTTAGGCCCGTTCGCTTTCTTCGACTTATACGAAAATGTCAGTCCGGAGACGGGAACAAATCGTAGCATTACAAGAAAAATGAGTCTGTTTATGATTCGAGTAAACGCGCATTCGGAACGTTTATGATTTGTTGTTAAGCGCCGAGTTGAATGTATGCAGCCGCACGTTTTCGCTCATTTTATTTACGGAGCTTTTCTCCGGGGGGAAACTCAAGCGGACCACACCTTGCAATGCCATCTTCAAAATGGATCTGAAGATTAATAAATTCATTTTAAACCAATTCAAAATCAGGCTCTATTAGCTTCTTTTAGAACCTTTTTCAATTCAAAATTGTTTACTTTTTAGGTGAAAAGATCTAAATAAAAACTTTTACATATATTGCTGCGTAAATAGATAAGCATGTTATTGCAAAATATTTACATGGTATTAATTACAAGGAGCAATGTGGCGCCTGGCCTAATTTGGCCTTTAAAAGTTAGTAAATAGTGCATTAATTACAATATCAATTTAAATTTTTTTTATTTATATCTATCAAAATAAATGAGACATCTATAGGAATAATAAAAAGTACTTAAATGTAAGGACTGAATATCGCAATTTAAAAATCACGGGAATTACTTACAATCTGATCTTCTTCAAATAATTCTTATAGTAGTAACTAATTCTAATAATACTAATAGTAATTCGTTACTATACCCAGAAATCGGTTCAAAATGGCTCCTACTCACCTTGTATGCGAAAGTAAAAACCTCACCAGAGAGTACTTATAAACAATCCCTTTATTTCGAATCGTAATCGCCATTAAACCGAGCAAAAAATCTCTCATCCCCGTTCTCGCCCGTTCGGCGTTAAATACAGAAGAGCTCTCGCCATCGACCATCATCGAATCGTTTATTTTACGAGTAGAAAATCACCCGTTCGACGCCGTCCTTTCATCGCCCTCTTCTTTTCATTTATTATTTTTATAGAGTGGTCCATTAGGGGGCGCCCGTCGCAGGAGAAGGCGCCTTCTTCTCGCAGGAATCGTTCGAATCACGACACTCCCGGCGTCCTTGCTGTCTCCTTTCTGTCGCGGGGGTCGTGATGTATGGCCGACGGCCGCCGGCCATCCGGACACTTTGTTATCCCACGGTAATTCCGGCATTAAACAAAAGGGTGTTTCGAGTCGACTCGACAGCACGGTCAAATCGAATAAATATTTCATTACTGCGTATTATCCGACGCGCTAACCTAAACGAATTGAGCGATTTTATGCCGATACTAAATCGGCGATATCGATTCCTTTAGCATACGTACTTGCAATGGGTAATTCTTAGTTATTTTATAGTAAATCGGTAGGTATTTTAAGTTTTGTATACCGTGCTATTTAAGATATTTCGCTGTAAATAAATATTCTGGATATGGGTTTAAAATTCGGAACACGTTTTGCGCCAATGTAAAGCATTTGTGCGTTATTTTAATGGGCTTTCCCGTAGGACGATTAAACGTTTAGGAGGGTATATTCCTAATTTGTTGACTGCATATTCATGTGGATATACGGGGATATACAATAAAGTTAAAGAAATCAAATTAAACATTCCTAAACTAAAAATTTATCGCAAATTCACTAGCCTCGATGAAACGAACTTTAATTGCATTTGTATTTACGGTATTTGGTAAAGTACCTACAATAGAAACGTGAACAGAGGCAGAGAATGTTTGTTTAGTTTAGATTGATTGGCGCTCGGAAATTATGCACGGGATCATTTGCGGTTAACGGGGCACTGGTGCTAGATCATCCACGTATATCGAACCGAATAAACTCGTAGATATATAACCGAATTTAACGGCCGCAATTCGCCGATATCCGAGACCATCGTTGATTGTTTATAAGCGTTTGGTCTAATGCACCTAATTTGGTTGCGAAAGTTTATTCGAGGATTAGATTCGGACCGAGGCGAAGCCTCGGCAACAAAAACTCTCGGCTTCTCGCAGTCACACAAACGGGTCATCGGCGCCCCATTAAAGGATTCCGCATTAAGCCAATATTGAACTTCGACCATAATAAGAATGAGCCCCTTGGATTTGCGAACATTTCTGCTGATCATGTTTCAACTGGGGATTATTGTCGGCCATTATTGGTTTTTGATATGGGTGTATCGGATGGCGGAGAAAAGGGATCGGCTTTTGTTTACTTTCGTCGTTGTTCTTAATCGATTCGCTTGATGCAATAACACACGTGCCTGATATGGAGATCCACCACACGTGATTTCATTATAACCATGTGTGTACCCTTTATACAGAGTGGCCCAGAATATGTGGGCAACCTACAGGGTGTTAATTAGTGCGAGAAACTTCAGGATGTGATTCTGCATGAAAAAATAATGATATTTTGTATAAAGTTACATATGTTTATATAGCAAAATATCATTATTTTTTCATGCAGAATCATCCTCAAGCAAGGGTTGTCATTTGATTATAATAATTGTCGATGATCGAAATAAGTTTGAATAGTTTAACGTGCTTTTAATTAATTCTTAACGGAGAAAACTAAATGGATGTTATTCAATAAATTCTAAAACATATTTCGCAATATTTAACAAATATGTTTGTAATTCAAAATGGAAAATGTTCGATGAAGGTCGAAAATGCCGAATGTAGCGCACTTAAAACTCGAATATATTGAAAATTATATAAAATTCGAGCATTTATGAATATTCATAATGGTCGAATATTGAATGCGAACTTTTGAAACATTATTTATTACATTTTACGGATGCACTTTTTAAAAATTATCATTTAAAGTGGATCGTTTGATGGCGTACGAAACATCGCCCACATATAATAAATATTACATACCGAAAAGCACCAAACCAAAATAATCAAATCTACGCCATATTACATTTTTTTCCAACCAACCAACATTCATATTAATATTTCAAACAACTCGCTCGTATTATTCCAGACGCACCCATTTGCAAGTACGACAAAGTGACGATAGTGGGCGCTTCGCGCGGCGAAAGCGTCGACATTTCCTGCGAAATAGAATCCGATCCGCCCGCGAGATCCTATCGATGGAAGTTCAACAATTCCGGCGAAACGTTGGACGTCGCCTCCGAGCGCTACGCCAAAACCAGCAACGGCACCACCAGCATCCTGCGGTACACGCCCGTTTCCGAGCTGGACTACGGCTCTCTCTCCTGCTGGGCCTCCAACATCGTCGGGCACCAGTCGGAGCCCTGCGTCTTTCAACTAGTCGCTGCAGGTAACTGGGATTATCTTTACTTCTACTGTATAGGGTTTAACGAAATAAAGTAGATCTTGCAATGTTTAAATCATCTGTAGCACCTTCCAATCTTGTGCAGGAATAGACCATATAGAGAGATTGGACGTGAGGAAGAAAATATTCCTCTTCTAGATGATGATATCCCCTTAAGTTTTGTTGCTAAAAAAACTCTGTATACCGTCTTTATACATCAGTTATAGCCTCTTTCATATATGTAGTATTAATAATTGTAATAAATTCCGGGAAACGCTTATACGTCAGGAATAAAATTACATGCACCGGGCGCCGAATTCTTGCACAATACACACCAGTAGTTGCACGTAAACGTAAATTACAGTTGCGTGAAATGAGCTGTCGTCAAGATAGTAATAATAGTGGATATCAAGGGTCGGCGCCCCCTCATTATTTTCCCTTTTCTTATCTCAATTTGGTTTTTGTGCCGACGCTCGGAGAATGTAGGTCGAGGTTTGAATGTTTCTAGATTACGGTGAGTTTTTTTTTGCGCCCGGGAATATTGTTTGGGTCGTCTTCTGTCTGCTTTTTTATCCCCAATAAAATTTGTACGTAAAGGGTTTATTGAAAATCGGAAGAAAGCACCGTAGTGTCAACGCGATGTTTTATATTTGTTTTGCAGGAAAACCGTTTCCAGTAAAAAACTGCTCGTTGTCCAACCAAACCAGTAGCTCGGTGGAGGTGTATTGTCTCTCCGGATTCGACGGGGGTCTTCCGCAGCACTTCGTTCTGGAGTTGTACTCCTCCAATTCCGGTTCGCCCAGATTCAACATGACCTCCTTCGCGGAGCCGTACTTTTTCCTGGACAATCTGGAACCCGACGTCACCTTCAGGATAGCAATTTACGCAGTGAACGTCAAAGGAAGAAGCCACGGAGTAGTCCTCGAGGAACTAACTTTCAGAGACGCCGAAAAGAGAACCGGTAAGTAGCGTAAAAGTAGTGAGAAAATACTTCATTTCACAACTATAAAAAAAGCGATTAAATTCAAACATATAATTAGTTCACGAGTAATTTTCAAACGAGCCATTCCTGCCGCATTTACCGACGTATAAAACAAACGATTCCGCCGAAAATTCGCAGATACACCGGGTTTAATCTAAAATCAATTCCGCATAGGTAATTTCCATCGGATAATTGGCGATGGTACAATCGACCTGTAGCCGATAAACACGCGTTACATCAGATTTACCGAACGTCCATTTTTGAGAATCACCTGAACGAATAAAAAAAATATATAAATGCGCCCGTATCGACAGTTCGCAGTTCGCACGCAAATTCTCGCTCGTCCTTTTTTCCTGGCAAACTGATGAAAATCCGGCCCGGAAACAAATCAACGTTGACGAATTAATACGCACCCAATTCTATTGGAAAATAAGATAAAAAACGAAACAATCGAGCCTGGTATAATACCCAGTATCGCTTTATGCGATACTTTTATTATACAGTGTGTCACCAGCAAGAAAATTGCTGCGAAAATTCATTTTTTTATTTCAATTTTGACACTCTGTATCTTTTTTATTTTCAATATTTTACTAAAGCAAGTTGGGTCAGATCGTAATATTTTGAGGCCCAGAATCTTCCCTTTCACTTTTGGACCATTATTTACGGACCACCCTGTATTATACACTTTCAAAAATGAAAAGAATAAACATTTTTAAAAAATTACTCATCAAAATTAGTTTCCAAAAGGCATAAACATTTAAAATTAACAATAAGAACAATTTAACAAAAGATATTTAAAATAAAAAATGGGCAGTGGAATTTCAACTATACATATAATATGCAAAACATTTTTGTGTATGTGTAAATTGGTTCATGCAGAGATGCATATAAAATGTGTATCATTTTCTTTATTGACAAACTGCGTTATTCGCTCAGTAAACGATCAATTCTACTATAAGTTTAATACTAAAAGTTTAGAGTAGTTTTATGTATGGAATTTTTTAAGTATATAGGTTGAAGGAGATAGACAGGATGGAATAATCGCTTTGTTGCGGCGCTGCTGGTTTCCCTTTTGGAGTTTATCGGGCGTAAATGGACGACCCTTCCTTACAAGTATCAAATCCAGTATTCACTACATTACAATTGCGGCTTCCAAAGGCAATCGATAGCGATGGGCGTTGTTGGGAAAATCTTCCGGGGTTTAGTTTTTCACTTTGTCGGCTCAATTGGATGATTTATAGTTGCGGCGGGGGTCTTCAATTCGACGAGTTTTATTGATAGTGTCCGTGGCTTTCCGTCGGGGTTTTTTTCTTCTATTTTTACACGCAAATACCGCGCCGCGTTAGTAATAAATCGTCCGGAAGTTCGGGTATTTTTTTATTACGACGTCGTTCCCCGCTCGCGAATGAACGCGGAAAACTCGCGAGAGAGGAAAAATACAAAGTCAATCAAATAAACACGAAATATTCAGGATTCCATCTCGCCGACCGCGATGAGCAATGAGCACGGACACGACAAACAAAACTTTTTCCGGGGAAATGTTTTAAAACTATACGAACTGAAAGAGCATGTGAAAACAACATTGATTTTACGGGGGACGCGGCCCTGGAAAACAATTATGTAGATATATTTTCTAGATGTATCCGCTGCGGGAATTATTTTTCATCAGTTTATGATGCCCGGAAAGCTCCGATAAATTGAAAGTTTTATAAATGAAACGTACCATTTTTTTGTCTATTCTAGTTACAATATTAATAAATGCTCGTATACAAGATTCGATACAAAAAAAATCTTTCTCGTTATTCATTCCGCACTAGGAAAATTCGTAAAATAAATACCCCATTCGAATAAGTACGTGATATTCGAATAATTTTTCCATTTAAGCGCGCCGCTGGTGGGAAAGAGGTGCGGTCGGCTTCTCGGCTTTCGGAGAACAATTACACAGTTCAGTCTTATCGAGGATAGTCCATTATATTCGCTATTCCATTCAATTTCCATCGTTGTCACAATCGTTCCAATACAATTCAAGATGGATGGGCCTCGGCAACGATTTACTACCCCGCCCTGGCCTTTTATGCAAACATCCTAACGATATCCGTCGAGATATGATGAGGTGTAAAAAAACCCCGATGCGGATCTCTCGCAAATCCGGGAAAATTTATTATCCGGAAAGGGGTTTTTTTTCGTCTATTTAGGCAACTTTTCCGAACGTTTTATTCCGATTTGAGGAAATAATTATCGTGGAAGATACTCGAGCAATAAAACCGTAATTAAACGAAACAAAGAGCAACAATAAAACCTCTTCAGGCAACAATTCCAGTTCCGGTCTATTGTCCAAAACCCGCAACAATTACACAATCAATATCTGCAGTATCGAATTAAAATTATAATACAAATGTAGCCGGTCCGCGTATCTAAAGTGCGTCGTTAATAAAACGATGGGATTTTAAATATTCCAGAATTCGAGATAACAATGGCGGAAGAATTTCCAGCGATAATGGAATGTGCCGTGAGGCGAACGAAACCGTTTGGCCCCCTTGAAGGGTCGATTGTAATCGAAAATAATTGTGGCTGATAAAAAAAACGCCGAACGGATTAAAGACATCCGGAAAACGAGCGGTGGATTGAAATTTGAACCAAACTGACAACTGGAATTCTCCACCACAACGTTCGATTTATAAATTAATTAGATTCTAATTGATTTGACCAATTTCCGCAGCTCAAGACGGCGACCTGACCTTCTCCCCTATACTGGGCGTCCTCGTCGGCGCCACCTTCACCGTCATAATCGTCATCTTCCTCATCATCGTACGAATCAGAAAATCCCAAAACGCCTCCGGCAGCGGCGTCCTCGAGCAGAAGGTCTCCGCCGGCACCACTCACCATCAAAACACCACGTCTTCCACCAAACCCCTGCTCAGAAGCGCCTCTCCCAGAGACGCCGACGAACGGGATCCCGACGTCATCCCCGCCAAATATGGTAAGCACCCTCATATACCAATGACCTAGATCTATAGGCCCATAAACTCAAACACCCACAGACACTAAGGTTCATATAGGTCCCCATAGACTCTATTTTTGTAATGCAGGTTCTCCGGAAGCGGAAGGTGACAGACGGGTGGTGATAGGAAGTTCCGGTTCACAAACTATGCCTGCTAGAAGCCTTCCAAAAGCGCAGACCTACGCCCAAACCAGCATGCCGTCGCCGCAATGGGTTAGTCCGGTTACAAACGAACAGGTAAATGCTGCTGGTTCTCCTCTTGGAGTCTCCGGTAAATTAATTCTCGGCGTTTCAGTATCACCAGTACAACAATCCGGTTGCGATGGTGAGCGGGACGTACCCGAGGGAGACGCGACCGAAGGACCTGCGCCTGGGAAACGGAAGTTCGACGGTTCACAGCGCGGTCGATGTGGAACTCAACGGTCTGGCCATAAAGGAGAGGCTGATGGCGAATCGGCTGCCGGAAAGTTGCGTTTGAAGCGGTCGTTTTTTGGTATTCCGACGCTTTGTTTACCGTCCACGATAAGTAGCGATCGAATGAGGATTTTCTGTAAGGCATTTAGCGCTGAACACGATGTGGAATTCGAACGGGGATTCTTTCGAAGAGCGGAGAAATAAAAGGAATCGTGTTACCTATAGGTAGTGGAAGCGAAATGACAATGAATTTAGAATGAAGTTCTTTGTTTTCCGCCTTCGAAGTAATAGATAAAAGTTCGTTTCTGGCATTCTAAGCAGCGTGCTTTACTTCATCGGCGGAGTCCGAAAACTGGGAAAGAAGTGCAATAAAAACGGTCGGAAAGTTTTTTGCGAAAAGAAAACAGGAGAAAAAGGCGACACGGGGTGAACTAGGAAACTTTTCAATGTACTGAACTTTCGGAACTTAGGAAGATGAGGTGAAACTTTAAACCAATTAAGAATTTAATTGCTTTTAATCTGGTAGCGGTTTATTTGTATGTTTTCTCGACTAATTCTTCTAGAGGTTTTTGTTTCAAAGAGGAATTATCGTTCGGATGATTTGGATTATTTGTTTTATTCAAAGGAGGAAATGAAGCAAGGAAGTATTTTTGTCAAGCAAGTGAAATGTGTTGGACGACAAATATTTATAGAAAATTGTCATTTAAATATCGATTTTTGTTTAATACCGATGCGAATTGTTTAGACTGAACTTATTAAAGTGAACTAGTATTATCGGATATAGATGGAAATAAATTTTATGGACAATCTCGTGTATTGTATCTACAATTGTTGTGCGTTTTTATAATAGGCGTTAATGAGTATTTGCTGAATTTCAATAAAAATTTCCTAAAATATTCTCGAAATTATGAACCTACTTGTTATGACTGAGATAATCTAAACATATTTTGTTCGTACACATCAAATGTAACGAAACACATATCTATTAAAAATTTTGTTTATTTCCTCTATATTTTTCCAGTTATACCAATCTTTTCGTATAATTAAAAAGAAACTGTTAAATTTACTGTTCCAAAAAAATAATGAAGCCAATAAGGGAAAAATATAAAGGAAACAACGGTAAATTTGTGTAAAAAAATCAAAATATCGAATTGTTTACCCACTTTTCCGTTATATCATGTATTTTGTAAATAATTGTAAATACTTATGTTAATATTGTACATAAGTCCATGTGGCATATCTGTACCTACATATCGAAAAGGTACGAATGTTCAAAATTAAAATAATAATTAAGTAAAAAAGTGTTATTTTTTAACAAATTAGATGGTCCGCACTTGTTGTTTATGCGCTACTTTGTTTTTTAATAATAATTTTCCTCTAAAAAACATATCTATAAAAAAAACATTTTTAAGCATTGACAATTAATTCAAACTTATTAATCAACGTCTTCGTTATTATAATTAATGCATGTCTAATAGGAATATTTTACTTTACATATCCATACGCACTAAACTCGAAAATTATTATTAGGAAAACAAGCTAGTCCAAACTGAATTAGTGGTAAAATAATAATTATTGTGATATTTTTCGTAGGCTAACGGTGTTTAGCGTTTATAGGTAATCAATAAATGTATAATGAAAGAAAAAAGATTTATTATACCTCCTTATTTAACTTTCATGCTTGAATAAACCATTTGTTAATGGTTATTTGAAAAATCTATTATTTGTAAATAAAAAATTATGTTCGTTCATTTTAGATATTCTGAAGATCAAAAGTTATTTGAAATTATTCTTTTTAATGCTTTAGATCTTAATGCCATGTAACAACATTGCTAATGCTTGCGATTATTCTTCATTACTGCAAACAAAACGTCACAACATGTGTAAAATTATAATGAGTAGGTACGCTAGATAAGCTCATTAATGAGGAAAAACTTCATACATAATACACATTCAATAATATCGGGGACAAAAAAAATATGGTTTCCACTTACCTGTTATCGAGCCCTTATTCTTCCACTTACCATCAAATTTTTCAGCAGAATATAATTAGATAAAAAATACTAATAAGTTCCATTGCTATCGATTTTCCCAAAAATTAGGAGCACAAAGGCATATTTGTAACATCATTTTTATCTCGAGAGAAGTAAAACGAAGTCCACAACTTTCGGAAACACCTCGTATTAATCTACCATAAAACATAATTATAGTCAACTAATTAAAACCCAAAAAAGAAATAACAAGGGAGAATTATTGTTATCAAACCGGTATTTATTGTTAACGTATATCAAGTACTTATCTAAACCCAATTTCCCAACTTTTTTTTTTCAGTAATAATGTACAACGAAGTACCGATAACAGATAAAAAGCCATCGAGCAGATGGCTTGGTAAATCAACATTCAATTGGTACATTTATTATTGTTCTTTTGCCGGTAAGCGATTTTTCATTTCTAATGAAACAAAATTAACACTTCATATTAATAAATGAGTGTTTTCGTTTTCAGCCATTTGGTTGACTATTGCAGGTACCGTAAGTTTGATATGGATATCACCAATGATTTCGATATTACAATCCAACGATCCAAACATTAATCCATTAGGCAAGCCAATCTCAACAATCCACTTGTCCGTATTAACGTCCGTTTCGTTTCTATCTCCGCTTTTAACGACACCAACAATAGGAAAAATATCCGATAAATTCGGAAGAAAAAATTCGATGATTTTCTCGGCTACGTTGACCGCTTTGTCCTATCTTACGATAGCGTTCGTGCCAAACTTTTACATCTATTGCATTTGCAGATTGATAACGGGCGTCGCCAAAGATTACATTTTGGTAAATTGTAGCATATACAGCAACGAAATAACTGAGCCGAGCAAGAGGGGGCGCTTCGGATTGTACTTTACGCTAGCCTACCCGTTGGGGTACTTGTACGGCTACGTAATAGGAGCTTACGCAGCTTTTAGGTTATTCAATATTTTGTGTTCCCTGCCGGCCGTCGTGCATTTACTGCTATGCGCCTTTATCACCGATTCCCCGGTGGCGTTGGCGTTGAAGGGTAAGCGAACGAAGGCTCTCAGGGCGTTAGAGAAGCTGCGAGACAGCGGACAAGAGAAAGACCTCGAGCTCGAGCTGAGCGCGATACTGCGAGAGGTGAAATCGAAGGCCGAAAACAGCTCGTTCCAGTTGAAGAATTTGTGGAACAACGCCGCCAGCAGGAAGGCTTTGTTGCTGGGGTTGGTGGTGACGTTTAGTGAAAAATGCTGCGGTATAAATTTCGTGCTACCGTTCTCTGCGGATTGCTTCAATCGCTTAAATTTGTCTGGGAACACGGTAAACATTTTGATAGCCGTCATACAATTTTTCGGCTTTCTATTCTCCGCTTGCATAGTGAATAAAGTGGGGAAAAAGCGGCTCATGATTTCCTCCATGATCGTTTGCATACTGTCGATGCTCTCCATGGGATGTTACCTTTTTCTGCATAGCAAGCAAATCGTGTCTTCGAACTTGGATTGGTTATCGGTGGTTTGCGTATTGGTATTCATGACAGGCTATAGTACAGGCTTAGGTTGCGTCGAACTTTCCATTTTGTGCGAGTTGTTCCCCACTCAATTCAGGGCGCTGGGAGTCACTTTGGCGGTAACTGCTGGAGTATTAATTTCATTCATCAGCCTATTTGCGTTTCCCATCGTCAGGGAAAGGTTTGGAGAGTATCCCGTTCTTTGGTTCTACGGACTTATTAATAGTGTTTTTCTAATTATAGTGTATTTTAAATTACCCGAAACGACGGGAAAAAGCTTCGAGAAAATACAGAATTTGTTAGAGGAAAATAAATAGGATGTTATAGGTATCTGTCAATTTAAATAAATTGATGTTTTGTATAAGCTCTTTCATTTAAAATATTGTTAATTGTTCATTTAAAATATAAAATATATTTAAAATAAAACAAACGATAGATATGTGGCTGATCTCTCACTATTTATTTATATACCTTTACTCTCGCAGAGCACTTTCAGAATACTGATTTCATTTGAATTTTTCTACTTACTCTCGATAGTACTAACAACGATGATCCTCACAACATTGTCCACTGGCGAGAATTACTCTCCAGAGCCTGTTTTGGCAGTTTTTCTCTCAAATGGACACCTAGCACAATACACATTCAATAATATCGGTAACATTAAAAACCTTTTCCACTTGTAAAACTTATCGAGACCTTATTCTTACCCTTACCATCAAATTTTTCTGCAGAAAACCCGATAAGTAGGTATATTCGATTGCGGCGCCAACAGACTTCCACAATTATGTAGATAAAAAATACTAATATCGACTTTCCCAAAAATTAAGAGCACAAAGTCGTACTTGTCTCATTTTTATGTCGAGAGAAGTAAAACCATGTCCACAACTTTCGGAAACACCTCGTATTGGTTCTGCAAAATAAAATAATTAGTTAACTAATTAAGAGCCAAGAAAGAAATAACAAGGAAATAATTGTTATCGAACAGTTACTTATTGTTAACGCAAACCACTTACTTAACTAGACCCCATTTCCCTACATATTTTTTCCAGTAATAATGTACAACGAAGTACTGGTAACAGATAAAAAGCCATCGAGCAGATGGCTTGCTAAATCAACATTCAATTGGTACATTTATTATTGTTCTTTTGCTGGTAAGCGATTTGTCATTTTTAGTGAATAAAAAGGACAATTCTTATTAATAAATGAATGCTTTATTTTTCAGTCATTTGGTTGAACATTACTGCTAGCGTAAATTTGGTATGGATATCACCAATGATTTCGATATTACAATCCAACGATCCAAACATTAATCCATTAGGAAAACCAATTTCAACAATCCACTTATCCGTATTAACGTCCGTTTCGTTTCTATCTCCGCTTTTAACGACACCAACAATAGGAAAAATATCCGATAAATTCGGAAGAAAAAATTCGATGATTTTCTCGGCTACCTTGACCACTTTGTCCTATCTTACGATAGCGTTCGTGCCAAACTTTTACATCTACTGCATTTGTAGATTGATAGAAGGCGTCGCCAAAGATTTCGCCTTGGTAAATTGCGGCATATACAGCAACGAGATAACTGAGCCGAGCAAGAGGGGCCGCTTCGGATTGTTCTTCACGCTGGCCTACCCGTTGGGAAACTTGTACGGCTACCTAATAGGAGCTTACGCAGCTTTCAAGTTATTCAATATTTTGTGTTCCTTGCCGGCCGTCGTGCATTTACTGCTATGTGCCTTCATCACCGATTCCCCGGTGGCGTTGGCGTTAAAAGGCAAGCGAGCGGAGGCTCTCAGGGCGTTGGAGAAACTGCGAGACAACGGTCAAGAGAAAGACCTCGAGCAAGAGCTGAGTGCGATTCTGCGAGAGGTTAAATCGAAGGCCGAAAACAGCTCGTTTCAGTTGAAGAATTTGTGGAACAACCCCGCCAGCAGGAGGGCTTTGTATCTGGGGTTGGTGGTGACGTTTAGTGAAAAATGCTGCGGTATAAATTTCGTGTTACCGTTCTCGGCGGATTGCTTCAATCGCTTAAATTTGTCCGGGAACACGGTGAACATTCTGATAGCCGTCATACAATTTTTAGGCTTTCTGTTCTCCACTTGTATAGTGGATAAAGTGGGGAAAAAACGGCTAATGATTTTGTCCTTGATCGTTTGCATACTCTCGATGCTCTCCATGGGATGTTACCTCTTTCTGCACAGTAAGGAGATGGTGCCTTCGAACTTGGATTGGATATTGGTGGTTTGCGTATTGGTATTCATGATAGGCTATAGTATAGGTTTAGGTTGCATCGTACTTTCCATCTTGTGCGAGTTGTTTCCCACTCAATTCAGAGCGCTGGGGGTCACCTTGGGGACAACAGCTGGAGTATTAATTTCATTCGTCAACCTATTTGCGTTTCTCATCGTCAAGGAGAGGTATGGACAGTATCCCGTTCTTTGGTTCTACGGGCTTGCTAGTTGTGTTTGTCTAATTATAGTGTATTTTAAATTACCCGAAACGACGGGGAAAAGTTTCGAGACAATACAGTGCATGTTGGAGGAAAATAAATAGAATGTTATAAGTAGGTATTTAACAATTTAAATAAATTGATATTTTGTATAAGTTCTTTCATTTCAAAATGGGGACAATTTTACACCCACTCGCAATTAACTCATTTAGAATATACAACCTAGTAAGTATAATTTTTATTAACAATACACCTCTAATGTACGGTTTCACCAAAGAAAAATAAGACCTTATTTGATGAATAAATTTAACTGCTCAATGAAAGTACACAATTTCGTTCCACCAACAATAAATAGCGTCATTTGACGATTAAATTGACGTTTAAATTAACCAACGAAATTTGATGTTGTAATTTGTAATATCTTTGCAAGTGTTTTTCTAATTGTGAATTTTTATTTTTATTTATTAATTGTATTTTGTATGTATTTTTTAGTTTGTTTGTTTGTTGATATTGGATATTGGATACATGATATTATGCACTGTTTAAGCTATAGTTCAATATTATTTATCTATTGACTATATATCTATATCATCCGATGGAGATTTTCATTATAGACGACCTCGAATTGTTTTATAGAAAGAAAGATCGTTACTAAATTTTTCTTCTCCTCTTTCAAGTATATAATTATTACTTCTTTCCCTTTTTCGATCCATTTCAAAATCACACTCAAACTGGTTTCAAGTTCGTGCATGGCGGACGTGGGCAGGGCTCACAATATTTAACCATAAAATACTTTAACCATCTCAAATTTATTTTATTGTCTGAGTGAAAAATTTTGTGTCCGAGTTTAAAGTTAAAGTGTATCTTGTGAAATTTTTGTAAAATCCGTTAAAAATCTGAAATAGATCCAAATTATAGAATACTAACCTTCAAGAAATTCTTTTTCTTGATTTATAAAGGCCTTAATCGCCACGGAGTGAGTGTAAAAGTGTCCCCATATTTTAAATGCAAAACAACTTAACTTATACAAAACAAAAATTTATTTAAATTGGTAGTTACTTATAACAATCTATTTATTTTCCTCTAACAAGCTTTGTATTTTCTCGAAGCTTTTTCCCGTCGTTTCGGGTAACTTAAAATACACTATAATTAGACAAACACTACTAATAAGCCCGTAGAACCAAAGAACGGGATACACTCCGAAACTTTCCCTGACGATGGGAAACGCAAATAGGCTGATGAATGAAATTAATACTCCAGCAGTTACCGCCAAAGTGACCCCCAGCGCCCTGAATTGAGTGGGGAACAACTCGCACAAAATGGAAAGTTCGACGCAACCTAAGCCTGTACTATAGCCTATCATGAATACCAATACGCAAACCACCGATAACCAATCCAAGTTCGAAGACACGATTTGCTTGCTATGCAGAAAAAGGTAACATCCCATGGAGAGCATCGACAGTATGCAAACGATCATGGAGAAAATCATGAGCCGTTTTTTCCCCACTTTATTCACTATACAAGTGGAGAATAGAAAGCCTAAAAATTGTATGACGGCTATCAGAATGTTTACCGTGTTCCCGGACAAATTTAAGCGATTGAAGCAATCCGCCGAGAACGGTAACACGAAATTTATACCGCAGCATTTTTCGCTTAAAATCACCACCAACCCCAGCAACAAAGCCTTCCTGCTGGCGGCGTTGTTCCACAAATTCTTCAACTGAAACGAGCTGTTTTCGGCCTTCGATTTCACCTCTCGTAGTATCGCGCTCAGCTCGAGCTCGAGGTCTTTCTCTTGTCCGCTGTCTCGCAGCTTCTCTAACGCCCTGAGAGCCTCCGCTTGCTTGCCGTTCAACGCCAACGCCACCGGGGAATCGGTGATGAAGGCGCATAGCAGTAAATGCACGACGGCCGGCAGGGAACACAAAATATTGAATAACCTAAAAGCTGCGTAAGCTCCTATTACGTAGCCGTACAAGTACCCCAACGGGAAGGCTAGCGTAAAGAACAATCCGAAGCGGCCCCTCCTACTCGGCTCTGTTATCTCGTTGCTGTATATGCCGCAATTTACCAAGACGTAATCTTTGGCGACGCCTGCTATCAATCTGCAAATGCAATAGATGTAAAAGTTTGGCACGAACGCTATCGTAAGATAGGACAAAGCGGTCAACGTAGCCGAGAAAATCATCGAATTTTTTCTTCCGAATTTATCGGATATTTTTCCTAATGTTGGTGTCGTTAATAGCGGAGATAGAAACGAAACGGACGTTAAAACGGATAAGTGTATTGTTGAAATTGGCTTGCCTAATGGATTAATGTTTGGATCGTCGGATTTAAATACCGAAATCATTGGTGATATCCATATTAAATTTACGCTAGCTGCAATATTCAACCAAATGGCTGAAAACGAAAGCACTCATTTATTAATACGAAGTGTTAATTAATTTTGCTTGATTAGAAGTGGAAAATTGCTTACCAGCAAAAGAACAATAATAAATGTACCAATTAAATGTTGATTTACCAAGCCATCTGCTCGATGGCTTTTTATCTGTTACCAGTACTTCGTTGTTCATTATTACTGGAGAAAAATATGTAGGGAAATGGGGTCTAGTTAGTAGTTAGGTACGTGGTTTTCGTTAACAATAAGTAACTGTTCGATAACAATTATTTCCTTGTTATTTCTTTCTTGGCTCTTAATTAGTTAACTAATTATAATTTATGGCAGAACCAATACGAGGTGTTTCCGAAAGTTGTGGACACGGTTTTACTTCTCCCAAAATAAAAATGATATTACAAGTATGCCATTGGGCTCCTAATTTTTGGGAAAATCGATAGCAACTTATTAGTATTATGGAATATCGAATTAATATTATGGAATATAGTTATTATGGAAATCTGTGGAATATCGAATTAATATTATGGAAACCTGTTGCCGCGGCGGTCGAGTATATCTATATTTCGTGTATTCTGCTGAAAAAGTTGATGGTAAATGGAAGAATAAGGGCTCGATAACATGTAACAGTTAAGTGGAAAAGGTTTTTTCCACCGATATTATTGAATGAATTACGTTTAAAGTTTTTTCTCATTAATGGGCTTTATCTAGCGTACTCATTATTATTTTACACAACACGTGTTGTGACGTTTTGTATACAGTAATGAAGAATAATCGCAAGCATTAAAAATGTTGGCACGTGGCATTAAGGTCTAAAGCAGTGTTTGCCAACGTGGGGCCCACGCCCCACAAGGGGGCAATTTCATTGTTAAGGAGGGCAATTCAAAAATGGAGTAAACGTGTAGTAAATGAGTTTTTAAATTATTTATTAAATACAACAATTCGTACTTACAATGTATGTATGAGCAAGTGAAAGAGCCATTACATTTCATGAAATAGATAATAATTGAACAAAAAAACGTTTCATACGAATACAAAGGGAGAGGGTATAAACTATTTAAAAACCTAATAAATTTAAATCGTACTGTCCTTAATACTTAATCAGCCTCAACATGCAAATTCTAATACATATCACTTCTTACGTTTCATAATTGTACGGTGAAAACAAATAATAAGAAATCGGTGATGCTTTGTTATATGTACAATAAAATTTGATATGTTAAAATTATCTAAATAAAAAAAATATATATCACTAAATATAAATAGCTACGGAAAAAAATATGTATGTATAAAAATCGATTTAGACGTTTACTAGAAAAGATTGAATTGTAAATCTAGAAGATCTTTAAGAAACACTTACTAAATCTGTAACGATGATAAAAAATAATCTATTTAATCGTGCATGTGTAATAAATATTCATTTTATTTCATATTCTCTAGTATTAAACATCTAAATCAACTGTGATGCGTTCATTTTAACATAAAATTTCATATTTCATCAATTTAATATAATCTCGTTACCGTTAAACTATACTAATTCAACGTTACTAGTACGTACAGGACGTGTTGATAAAAATAAAACATAAAAACGTTAAAAAATTAAATTGGAATGATAATTTCAGAATTTCTTCCACAACAATCAATTTAAACGGCCTTAATAAACGAAAGGATCGGTTTGAAAGTTCCAAAAATACTTCACACACTCTTTAATTGGGATATTCTTTAGATCGCTTTTCAAATTTGTCTTCAACGATTTCTCTTCAGTTTTTCCACAGCTACATTTCTGTACCAATAATTTCTTATTCTATCATTAACTTGTTTATTAACAATTAGTTTTCGCTTGTTGTCGAACGTCGAGAAGGCGTTGATTGCTAACTTCCTGCGTCCAATTCGTCCATTAAGCGTACACAATCGAGAAATTCATTCAAATCCCCCAACAACAGCAGATCTAATAATAGATTTGATCCAATAAAAAGTACAAAATTGTTCGAAACTCGACCGCGGAACTTATATCAAAAGAAGCCTAATAACTTCGACCCGTCTCCATTTGAACGATTGCCTTATTCACAGACTACTTACTCTATAAAAGATGGTTCACGCACGCCTAGGGGACACTACTAGAGAATTTATAAGGAATTTGGGTTTAGTTGAATGTTGATTAATCGTTGTTAAAAACTGGCTTTACTTTTGTAGAAATTTTTGACTTTTTTCAGTTGGTGTTTGAACAGAAAAGTTGACTTTAAAGTGGGATTCTGTTTAAAAGATTAATTTTGAGTTCAGTTTGTGTTGTGAATGATACTGTTAAATTGTTTTATTCAAAAATAACTTATTTTATAGCATTGGCGTTCGCGTGAGACATCTATAGAGTATATCATCTTTGGCCTTATTCCATGGAACGATCCGTCTAATCGAAAATTTGACATTTCAAAGATTAGACAGGCCTTTTCCGTACTACGACATCGGCTATACAAACGACACGGGTTTGGCACGGACAAAATCAACGTAAAAATTATTGCGAATCGTACACACACAAACACACGAAATAAAAACGAGTACAAATCTACGCGAGTTTATCTTACTAAGTACGCCAAGTCGCCGGGAAAGCCTTTCGCCATTCGAACAGCGACTTGATATGTTTTTTTTTTGGTCTGATAAAAAATCGCCTCAGTCTTGATTCAAGCCTAATAGAAAATGAGCAATAACTTAATAATTAAACAGGAATGTAAAGGGTGATGTTGGATAATACACGGAACCTTTTTAAGCGAGAGTCTAGAATGGTCCGGTACGTTTTTGGAATACAACTAGTTATTATACGACTCGTTAAAAATACAAAATGAGAATTCATGATAATTATGCGGATTTTTATTTGGCATTCGATACAATACTCTCCCTCTTTTGGTCGATGTTCGAATGGCGAAAACTTCTCGCTACTTTATCATAACTCTATTGGAAATAAATAATATCACTCGAAAGAAATTATGACATTTATGAGTACTAGGACGAAGCCGTCCAGCAAAAATTCCCCGATTTATTTTCATCGATTATTAGACGGGAATTTTATTCGAAAGGCTTCATAAAATCTAACAGCTACGATTATTGTTATTGATATTTTCTCATGAGTTTAGAATGACGGGTGGTGCGTAATATGCCGGTAATGTTTTAGAAAACGAGTTTAAAACTCCAAAATCTTTTTTGGTCAAATTAATTTTCGATGACAATATCATCGTTCTAAACGAGCGGCGGTGGAAAAGGTGTTATAAGATAATTTGATCACAAAGCTGAAGGTACCGGGTAAATTAGAAACAATTGTAAAAATAGTTTCTAATCACCCGGCAGTTATCTCAATTATGTTTACTAACAGGGATAAAAAATCGAGTAACGTTCGGTATACTCATTTAGTTCTTTTATCGCAACTATTCAAAATATTAATCAATTACTAACGTCGATTAGTAAATACTCGACAAGTTTCATTTCGATCATCCAATCGAACCAATTAATCATCGAATTATCTTACAGTTATAAAACAACACCGGCCCAAAAGCTGCCTAACTAAATCAACAACGAGCCTTTATCTACTATCACTTTTTTCGAGTATTTACTCATCACATCGGCTATGAAAATTTAAAAAAGAAATCGCGCGGTCAATGAGAGAAACGTCCGGCAAACTCGCTAGAGCTCCGCGGGTCATCCCTTTTCCTCGGCGGGCAGCACGATGGACACCGACTTCCTGGGGCCGTTCCGGTGCACCGGCACCTGCTCGAACTGCGAATACTCCACCAGGTTCTGTTGGTCCGGCACGTGCACCAGGTTCGGACTGTTGCACAAAAAAATATCAACGGTAAATAGAGTATAGATTCGTCGTAGCGTGAATCGTACCTGTCGAAATGGGCGCTCGGCGGCGGCGTCGGCGTCCTCGATAAAGGGAAACTGGCCACCTCTCTGCCGCCCGTCAGCGATTTAATCGAACCGAACGGTTGATCGGGCGACATTTGAGCCACCGGCGCCACCAATACTCTACAAATAAAACAAAATCATCTCTTAAGCTGTTATAAAAGAATCACTCAATTAGTGCGCTCTGCAGCTTTATAATATCTTAAAGGATGATAGAGAGAATGGAGAGGAGTACGATGTGAGATATACGGTTTTAAACTAGATGTATGACTAGAAATAAGTCATTAGAAGCAGTTTTCAGTTGGTGAAAATATTCAATATTTTAGGAAATACTCTCGTCGTACTCCTCTCAATTTTCATTTGGCTGATATCCGCGAAACAAAAACGAGGATACGAACGAGGCGGTTCGTTTAATCGCGCGCCGGACCGGAACGCGATTAACGGGATTCCAGCTAATAGGAAATTGGAATTCCATCATCGGCCGAGCGGCGTTCGTTTTAGAATCGAGATTGAAGAGCTCGCAAAGGAAATTCGTATACGGGAGAAATTTCGCAGATGAAAATTTAACGTTCCCTAAAATGCTTGCATCGAAAATAAAACAACATTCATGCGTTATGTAAGAGTAATTACGGTATGTTGAATCGAGCTGTTCGGCGAAATAAATATTACACAACACATCAGAAAATTATAAGCATGACGTTACTATAAAAGAATTGTAAAAAAAGCCATAATATGAATGAATCTATTATCACCAAAATCGATCAACGATAATAAACCGGTACAAGAATCCCTTTCGCGTAAAACATTGATACCGGTTGGGGCATTTTAAGGTTTCCAAATCCCGCGTGCTAAAATCGGCCGATAGGTAATTAGATTTAATATTATAAGAGCATTAACTTTAGGTAGATTTTTGCAAATATTTTGAAACAAAAAACATTTTCTGTACTACAATCGTGTACATTATCGCAAATACTATTCACGGAACGTCACTCGCGATTGACTAAAAAGGAACAGCGGAAATTAAATGCAAGTCACGTGTACACCGAAGAGGACATCCCAAGTTGTTAATGCTGATGCGTTATCGATTTATCATCATTCCGTTACTAACATAATAGATTTACTCGCGTCAATTTTAATTAGCACAATCTAAATTCGCTCAAACTAGCGCGATTTTATCTCAGCTAATTCCAAAATTCATTAAGTATTAATAAATCATGCTGTAGACTCGCTAGAATTTGATCACAATTTTTAATAAATTAAATTAATTTACATACGGTCCTATAAAGCTTTATATCAGATAATTTATAGAACAAAGAAAGCACAAATTTCAGCATTGTTGCTATGGAAAATATTAACAATAATTAGTACGTACCCGACCGATCCTGAATTTACCAAAAACGGCAGAGGAGTGGGACACTGGCTGTGGGGGGAACTGGCGATCGAACTCCTGGTACTCGACATTTGGCTGTGTGGACACTGCGGAGGACCCACCGATATGGCGCCCGGACCCCGTTTCCTAGGCCAACACAGGGTACAAGTTCTACCCTTTTCGATGCTACCTGTTTATTTAAAAAAAATAAATATCGCACGTTTTAAATACAAGATGCGCTGTGCAAATAGAATTGTAAATTAATAGCGTTGTAAAAGTTGTGTAAATATGATTTGTTTGTACAGTAGGCATTCGTTTATAGCTTTAACTAGTGCTATACGTTTTCAATATATTATCGTTTTGTTTATTTTGCTTTATATTAAGAATTATTATTAATATAGAGATATTATAGGTATTAACTTGGACCTACAAGTGTAGAGATATACAAATTGACAGTAATTACTTATTAATGCAATCAAATAGTATTAATTATAATATAATCAACAATACAAAATATGTACATGCTTACTTTTAAAAAAACATTTGGTTTTAACAGTACAAAGTTTAATTATTTTAGGATTAAAAATCAAGGTTATCAAAATAGCGCGTTATTTCGCAGTAGTACCCACATTACGCGAGCAAATTAAGCATAAAAATCACGTTAAAAATAAAATTTCGGTAAAAAAAACTCACCCAATGTTCGGGAACTGGACAACGGGCTGAGGGGATAGAAGTCCCCGTGCAACGGGCAATGGAACCCGATGGTTTGCTCCCTTCGTCGGGCCCGCCTCGTCAGCACGCACAGCACGCAACCGGCGACGAGCATGAAGAAACCGACCACGATGCACGCCGGACCGAGGATCCTGGAGTTCCCGGTGAACGAGATGCGGGCCTCGTACCGATCGGGATCCTCGTCCTCCCCCGGACCTCGATACGAAGCGGCTGCAACCGTTTAGAAATTTAGAATCCACCCTGCACGTTAGTTTTTAACTCGTTGATAGTGCTTACCGGTTAAAACACAGCCGACTAGTAGAAAGAGAAATCCGAAGATGGGCAAAATTATTTGACAATTGGCGGCGACGACGACGCCCGCCACCATGAGGCCGCCCTCGATTTTCTCGACCCTCAGCCGGGAAATGGGCGCGGGACAGCGGAGTTTGCTGCCGCCGATCGCCGAGCCGGTGCTGCTCGATATCTCGTTAGGCCTGGAAGAAAACCGTCGGAAAAAAATTATTCTTCTGTAAAATTTTACATTACGGTTGTGAAAACCGGCAGGGAAATCGATGGTTGTTTAAAAGAAACGTTGTAAACAACTAAGATTTTTTTTTGTTATCAGCGAGGAAACTTTTACTGTTTGTTACGAGTTCAGCGCTTTAATAACAAACAAGACAATTATCTAAAAATATTTGAGTTAGAAATGAGAAATTGACAGAATTTTATCAACAAAGTGTTTATAATTCGTCCATAAATAGCATTTATATCTATCTAACTAATTCTAAAAGTTATAGTATTAATAAATAAATTAGTAAATTATCAAACTGTATACCAAACCAAGTAGATCTACTTGTTATAAATAAGTAATTCATAAATCAGTAGCTTTTACATGAAATTTATTTAAATTGAAAGTCTAACAAGCATGGCAATTTGAAAAGCACGATAAAATGAATTTAATTGGGGGAATATTTCAATGCAACAATAGAAAAATCACGTGAATTGGTAATTACAAACACGGTACTTTACCGACGTTAAAATATTTTATTAATTATTTTAACCCAACAAAAAATCAACCGGATGGATATACAATATTAAAATTTTAGCTGTTATATAAAATTAGATTTTATATTAGAATTTTGACTACCGTTTTACATACAACTGGAGTGTGGGAAAAAATCCAAGTCCAATGTAAATAGCAGGTATTTAATTATCAGGTGGTACAAACGCTATAGGACCCACATTAACTTTTATAACCCCATAAATCATTTAGGTAATTTTACGACCCATCATCGTTTTGCCGGCGAATTGTTTGTTAAACCGTTAATTTTCATGAAAATGTAAATATTTTTACTGGCACCTTGATTTAACAAGGTAAATGTCATCTTTACATACCCCAAATATTTCATTAAATATAACCTTTTTACCTATAAATATTGACATTCAACTTGTTTTTTGTGAGAATCCAGGAAAATTAGGTGAAATAATTGAATTAATTATTTAGGAGTGCTCCAAATAATTATTCTACTAAACATTCTAATACAATTAATTATCTCCTCATATTTAATTGCAGCGTACAAATATTTACTAATTAATTAAACATTTTATTTTTTCAAAAATTCACAATAACGGCGCAAACAATTTATTCAACAAAATGAAGTAGTAAATATTTTCCAGTATTGGAGACAAAAAATTTCATTTTTTTGTTATGTTTATTTTCATCAGCCAATCGCATTTATATTAATTTAATTGCCTACACGTCTAATAATAAAGTAATTGCTAAAAAAATTGTTTGTTAAAAAAATTCCAAAATATTTTTATGTTATGTTAGAATGTAGGCATTATTACGGCAAATTACGGAAAATCATGAGGAGAAAATAAAATAGATTTCCTATTCTAGTAGATTAGGAATGTTCTCGAATGAATCAATACAAATCCACCCACAATGCTTTGGTAGTTAATACGTATAAGGGCGTATTTGTGACCCGACTTTTCCTTAGTATATCCCAACATAATATAGTGGAAATTGGAAGTTTGCCAAACATCTACGTCACAAAAGATGATATAAATATGTATTTTCTCTTCTAAAATCAAACGAATTTCGAATGACAAACATTTCTATTATTTGAAACACAATTACCTATACTGGATCATATAATAACATCCCCTATTTCTCATGGTATATCTTGTGAAAAATGCTATGCTGTAGAGAGAGGTTAAAGTTAAACTTATCTGGATATTTCCAGGTATATTAAATATATTTTTTTCCGATTTACTCCAATGACTCATATAAAGTTTCCGGCTGAAAAATTCTTCAAATTATTAAAATAACAAATAATTGGCTCCTATCCAGCTCCGAAATCGAATCATTCCTGATTTCATCCCGTGTCATATGTCAAACGGTTACTCAGAAACATTCACCGTAATTTCCAAATTGCCCACTCTAAATTCGACGAAAGGTTAATGAAACTTCTCGTTGGTATATTTATTGACTTTCTCACTTTACAGTTGTACTTCACGACGTATTCCTTACTAATTAACGGTCGTAAATAAACAAATAAGCAATTTCGACAAATAAGTTTACGATTTATGGGAAAAAGTAATTGTAGGGTGAACCAAAAAATACAGAAGTCGTGTCGAAACCGTCGAAAACACGTGAAAGTAGCATTAAAAATTCATTTAGAAAGTTTTTCCTATATCAATTTTCTTAATATTAACAGAGAGAACTACCAATTTTTATAAGAATAACATGGTTACGTTAATTCGTAGATTCTTCACAACATTCCTGTATAGTTTAGTAGTGAATATAAAAAAATGACCCTGTAGAAATTATTACGAATTAACCTAATTTCTCGTTAAAAAAAAACCTTAAACAGTAAACACGTATTAGTCATGAATATTCTCCGATCTAATCGAATCCTTTAAATCATTAATTCAGGATAACGTGGTGCTTTGGTCAATATCAATATAGCCGATATTCACAATAAAAGAACACAAATCATCCACATTTATTATTTAAATCTAGTACTTGTTCGAAGTGTTCTGTCGCCAATCGATTAAATTTATTATTAATTATTAACTAATTTTTAGTTTTCCTTTAAATAAAATATTGTACGAATAAATTCAACTGTTGCTAATTTATTATTAATGCATTTTTCCTGTTTTTTGCATTACCTTGAACTAATTGCCGTTCATAATAAAATACCAAATATTCCACATCTGCAGCTATGTAATCAATAATTACTCGACCAAAAAAAAACCATGAAAACACGAATTTATTTTATGGAATACCGTAGCTAGTAATTTAATAATAAACATTAAATTTTTAATAAAACTCGAGTCATAAATTTTTTGACGGTACAAATTCGCCGTGTTAAACGAGAATCTTGGTTATGTTCAAATGTTAATGTTTAAAGTTCAATTTAATACTTCGCTAACAATCCAAATACAAACAAAAAAAATAACGTCACATATATGCCTGCTCGCATATTTAATTTATTGAAATATTTGTTACGTTATAAATTATTGTCGCAGACTTGTAATAGCTAAATAATCGTACGTAGTTGAAATTATTTCGATCGATAGGCGTAATATGGAGGGATAAAAACTTGGCAAAGTTATCCAGACGAGCACGCAATTAAAATATTTTATATTCGATATTAATTCGAATAGCACAACAGCTGATAACTATTATCATTTCGGGAGATAATTAAATTAATGCACGATTCGAATTTTAATACGTTAGTTTTACGAACGCCCATATTTACACTCGGTATTTCAATTGCAGCGGTAACAAATCGAATTTTTATCGAATTATTTTCTAACGCAAAGAAGATTATTTTATCAGAGAAATCGGAACAATAAAAGAAACCAAACTTTCGCTTTTTAATCGAAGCGAAACTATCTCGACAGCCAGTCGGCGTTTTCTATTCCGTATGATATGTAAAGAAAAGCCAAATCGTAATGAAAGTTCATGAGACATATAAAAATTTATTAACGTGAGTTTCACACGAGTTTTCAAGCAATAAAACACCCTAAATATCTACTAATATTCTACGTGATATTGCTGTACCTCAAACCCTAAACGCGAGCCTATAATTCTCAATAATTACCCCAGCTCTGATAAGATTTTACCTAATAAATTCGATCATAATCTTCACCTCTACCGTTTTGACTAGTTCGCTAAAGTGAATAAAGATCCCGTTAATTTCAAAATGCAAAACAACGACACCTTAAAGATGATTAACTGCTTTATTCGGGCGATTCTTGAACTATACAACGCCATTTTAATAAGCAAGGCGAGAGGAAAGTTCAATGAACCAATTAATTACTCACATGTTGCAATTTCGTGTGAATTATCACGAAAAAAGTGAATATGCATTGTCATTAATATTCGTGCAATGAGTATGAATTAGTAGAGGTACTCGGGAAGTGTCATTAATGAAAAAAAAACAACGTGAGTTTATTACTAAATTTTAGGTATTCGAAGAGTACTTAACATTTACATCAATGTCGACCGTAAATTAAAGACCACGCATATCCTCAATAACTTTTTTTCCTTTTTTAAAAATAGAATTTTTATGCGTGGGTTTGTTGTAGGTAAATTTAGTTTCGGTTAATGACAGAGAACAATATTTGGATCGGTTCTTTAATTCCTAGATAGGTACTTTTTTGGACGTTGTTCGATAATTATGAAACAATTTAATTTGAGCAGTAAAGACGATACAACACCTAAATAAATAAAAGTTTATAAATAAGTTAGTAAATGTCGATATTTATGTACGGAGATAATATAATCGAATGCGGTATTAGTAATGTTCATTAGAAAATGCATTTTTACATCGTTTTATAAAGCGTTTCGGTGCATCAAGCACGCGATAGTGCAACAAGCGATAATTAAAAATCATTTTTATTACTAATATACGTTTTTACAATAACAAATACCGATAATTACGTACGTAAAAATTTTAAGGATAAATTCGTTGGATTTTTACCTTGAAGTACGTTTTCAACGTCAGGAAATCAAAAAGGTAAACGTTTTAAGCAAACAATTAATACAAACTTGTTAAAATTTTCTAATGGACGTGATTTAAATTCGAATTTGTTTAATGATAATTTTATTATCTGGAATTATTAATAAAGACGCAAAATTTTACATTGGAAACATTTATTAGGTACTACATTTAGAAAAACTCCGTATATAAAATCAATAAAAAATACATTGTATGACTTGAATGCAACTAAAATTAGAATGTAGACCTAATCAATAGTTTTTGTATGAGTTTAATTCATTATATCAATTTATAAAAAAACGGAATTTTTAACCACATAACACACGATAACAATTAAATTATTTTTTACGCTTAATCGATAATTTCTCATCAGAAATTAGCAGAAATAATTAAACGTCGAACGAGGAAGAGTAAAAGTGAAATCGCTTCATTCCGTTTAATTCCAAACTGCAATTCAATCCTTTTTGGTTTACACAACAGCTGTCGAAGAGATACTTTCAAAACAACGTGGTCTTGAATAAAACACATTTTGAACTTCCTACATAATAAATACCGAGCATTACGACTAATATAATCTACATAACGATAAAAAAAAGATCATTTCATTACGACCAAACAATACAATAAAGTTCGTTTGTCGCAATCGCTGTACGATCCCAATGCAACAATAGACGCTCGTTTCTCTTTCAATGACATACTTCGATGGATAGCGCCGATAAATTTGACATGTATCAAATCGAAATCGACTGATATTGGAATATGGATTACTTTAAATTAATGTAACAACGGAAAATAACGCACATCTTTCGCTAATTCGTTAAACTTCTGCTTGGTTGTCCTTTGGTGCACTGCCAAAATGTTTTTATTTTTTTCTCAAAACTACCTTGAATACTTATTGCTTACTGATTGAAGTATTTCATTTCAGAAGTGACAAAAATTGTCGGAAATAAGTGAAATGAAAAGCTTGGAATAAATTGTACTGGGCTATTTAAATGTTGCCCTTTGTCATATACATTAAAGCTTGAAAGTTTACATTATTAGAGGGAATATTGATTAAACTTAGTTTTTTTGGATAAATTTGAAATAAACTACAAGTTTATGGAAAATATAAAGTTGAAACGGTAGGAAAAAAACTACTAAAACAGCGTGTAATTTTCTCAATTCCTCAAATTTGAATATCTCTCATCATCACCAATTAAGTATTAATACCTACAACAATTATGTCAAATACCTCTAGCATCATAAATAAAAAATGTGAAATAATTCAACGTAAAATTATGGTAATTATTTCTAAAACAGCCTACCACGGTTTGATATCCTTCGCAGCATTGGAGCTTTCTAATCCGCCAGCGTCCCGCATACCGGCGGATTTTCTAGCGCACTTCGAAAGAAACGTCATCGCACCATCAACCCCGACTAAACATCAACGAATGAATAATCACCCTATATCGAACAAATAAAAAATAAAACCAGCCGGCTGAAAAGCTCGACGCGCGCTCCCGATGTTAAATTTCATCAATTCGGAAAAACCGACGCGAATAAACTGCGGTGTACGGAGACTACGGAGCAGAAACCGATTCGGTGCGATATCGCGAGCGCTTCTGCTGTGTGATGCTCGGAGTTGGCGCGGACGCCGCGCCGTTTCTCGCCGTGCACGCCGTCCACCGGGTCCGTGCAGGAAACACCTCCGAGGGGGAGACGGCACCGGCTCGACTCGCAGGGTCTTTAGCCGGAGCCATCCATTGTTGTTTCGTCCGATCGGTCCGAGTAGGTTGCATTTAATTCGCGCGGAATTCGCAGGAAATGCAGATAAAAATCTATATGCATTCTCAAACCGGACTTGTTTTTATGAATTTTTATTAAAATAATCAAAAATAACTGATCGGCAGTATAGTTAAGGAAGTTCGCAAATTTTGCGATTATTTTAAAAGTTACAGACTTTTTGATCGCCAATTTTTTAAATATGCGAAATTAAATGTTTTCTCTCATATCTGAGCGGATTTTTTGTCCCTACCTCTACAACTCATACTAAATATGGCGATCAAAAAACTTTTAAATTAATCTCAATATTTGTAACCTTCCTTAACTTTTGTGGAGCAGTATATTTGCCTATCAGTTATTTATAACTGTACCTTTCAGGATTTAGGATGCTGAGATTATTATAATAAAAACTAAATCTTACTAAAGTAAGCACCTACTTACCTATTAAAAAATGAATCACAAACAGCAAAGGCAAATTTATGAAGAAAAATTACAAAGCACTTAACGCACTTAATAACATTTTAAACGAAATCTGGTATAATTTTTGTATTTATATACCAAATCAAGTCAACATTCTCATCGAATTAAACAGCTCATTGAACATTCAAAATATACTTTTGTGACTTTTTACAAAAGTCTTATTATTCGTTTTCTTGTAAATAATTCAATCAATATTTTAATATCCGAGAGATGATATCTTATACTAAACAGTACAGTGTACTTACTATATTATTAATAAATTGAATGAATTAAACACAAACGCATCGAACGAGAAACTTTAATCTTCCTTTCCTCAAACAACACTGAAAGATAAGGCGTATCAAAAGTTGTCTTTTAAGATATAAAAAATACACAAGCCTGAGTATAATTTTATAGGTAATTTTCCAATTAAAATTCCGTTCTCTCGCTGCATGGGTTTTGGCAATAACCTAATTTAACAAAATGCAATTTTAATTTGGTACTCGCTTTGTTTGGGTTAATCGAGTCCAATTTAAAGGCCTAACTTTACTATTGTAGATATTTAGAGGTAATAAAATATCAAAGACTAATAAAATTCATGATGCGGCGTCTTCAATGCATGAATGGAAAAGCAACATCTATAGATCACACGATGTTCATGCAAATTACATAAAAAAATTTGGCGAAAGACCAAAAAGTTTTATGTAATGGAAATGCAACCAACGAAATAATCACTCGAATATTCAGTGCCGGTTCGCTTTGCGCTAAGTCCATTAAAATCAAAGAAAAATAAACAAAAAAAAAATATGTTTTTCAAATGCGCGTACGCGGCGAGGCCGGTTTTTCGCAAACCGAGTAAAATCGCTAATTACATGAACGACATATTCGACATCAATGGGATTTTATATCTGATGGTAATTGGGAAATCGTTGCAGAAAGTCCTTACGGACTTTTGATATTTTGTAATTATAGAGAAGGTACGTAATTTTACATGAATATGTTAGATAATAACGAAAAATACTCAATAAAAATTACAAAAAGTAGGGCAATTTAGCTTTTAATTTCTCAACAAAATTTTCAAGCGGTTTATTTTCCGAGTGGGAGTTTTTTTGCATATTAACCTCGATATAAAAGATAATTAACAGAATTTATATCATGATATACCTACTGCAGTTTCGTTACACAACATTGCAGCTTGAAATAAAGAAATTTACATTAGATTTATCGAATTTTATCTTGAGTAAGCATTGGGAATATCAACTACACGGTACTGTTAAAAGAACAATAAATCATAATTGTGTTTAAATAAATATTTTTTCACTTTTATCGTTACAATAATGGTATAATTGACACTACGTCTTGCAAAATATTTGCTCCAATTTCCACAAATGCACCATCAAAAATTAAATAAAGCGATTAATTATTTAATTCATTCTACGCCGTATATGTACCTTAACTAATCAATCATTCAGCGAATCGTTAATATCATAATTATTTCATGACAATGGAAAATTATTTCAACTCGAATCGAATCCACGTTCACGCAACCTCGTTTTGATTTAGATTAAAGAAATGTAACAAAATTATTTTCTTGTAGATTGCGAAGGATATGTACCTCTACTCGATTTTCCTTGTTTCCATGGATGAAAATTCAGGAATTCAGAAATTCACAGCGTCAGCATAAATTAATGTAACCGTCCTTGAAAATTCGAAAATGATTTTCCACTTGTTTTATCCCGCATAATGTACAATAAACCGTAACAAAAAATTTCTGAAATCGATATTTTATCGATAGGCAATCTTTTTTATTCCATGACAATGCTCCTGCACGTTTTTATGGCGATACAACAACAATGAATCATCCTAATTATAGTTTTTTTACATGATAATATACCATGAAGTTGACCTGATGGAGAACAATGCTCTTTTCGATTTCGAAATTCTGCTCTTTTACTCTTTTTGCTATATCGCGATTTTTTTGGCACAATGCTCGTAATACTTCCTCGATAAGTATGTAAATTTTATCGCTTTTTGCACTAACGGTTTCTTTATAATCGAGTAATTTTTACGGCTAAGAAGATACCCATTGAAATATAAACCTCGCATGCCAGTTTTGCATACAAAACACAACAAAGAAAAAGTTAAAGATTAATCATTCCTCGACAACCTTCAATTTTTCTCTGAAAATAAAGATGAAAACGCGCAACACGCTCATCCGTTGCAAACCTGAAACTCGCTTTTCGAAATGATTTTTCATCGCTGCACATCTGCTAAGTGAATAAAAAGAGTCAGAAATTCAGGTTGAACGACATTCGGGTTTATAATTAGGCAGTCGGGCGATAGTTGAAGAAAATATGGTGGAATATTCAGACATTTTACTTTCAACAGGAATTTAGTTTGTTTGGTGAAGTCACTTCTAATTGAGTAAAACGTATGAAAAATGCAAATTAGATAATTTGTCTAAATGGTGACAGGAGGGAGTTTGAAGGGGAGCTGCATTTTTCTTAGGTGAATATTCCTGTAGACCTCAAAAAACCAATTTGTAAGGAAGATAAATCTCAAATCTCGCCCTTTTTCCGACTTAAAAGACGATTTAGTGAACACGTCGACATAAATAGAAACCCCTGCCGCATCGACCTTAAACGTTAACTACAAATGTATCTTAAAAAAGGGGGTAAAACGGTCCACTTAAGCCACAGCAATTTCCATGCGGCGCTCTATTTTTAGATCCGGAAAATGTGTTGTCGTGCCAGTGTGTTGTTAGAGCACGATTGCGGATAGAGTACGAGCAGAATTAAAACCGATGATAGTAGTCGCTTTTAACGATCATCATATTTCATGTAATAATCCACTGCGTCGAATTTATCAAGCAGGATGTGTCGATTAAACCCCCCATGCTAAATACTCGAATGCATTTTTGCAATTCGTTTAATAGAAATTAACAGTTGTCGTTTGATAGGTATTTTTTAAGTGAATTTTTATCGGTAATTAGAAATAAAAAATGGAGTAAATTACAAGGGCATTGAACACAAATGCACGTTTCCTACCTCATTCGAGGTTAAACCATTTATTGTGCAATAGGATTAAATGCAGAATAAAAGACACAGTTAATGTTTTATGCGTTTTAAATAAGGAAGTTTGAGGCATACCTAAGGTGATAAATACATATACAGGGTGAATTAAATAAACGAGGCAGTGATATTGATGGGGTGACTAAGCAAAAACTTGGTTTAGACATATATCAAAAATGTGCCCCTAAAAATTGCACCCCTTATAAATATCAGGAAATTGTAATTAGTAGCTTAAATATGAAAGTATTTTTGGAAACACTGTATTTAAATCAAACTTGCTTATGCATAACGAGCTATGTTTTTGTAATTTAAATATTATTATTTTTTAAACCATCTAATCCATTTCCATATGGACCATATATCTAATAATTAGATATTTCGATAATTATTAGATTTTAAATTAAATTAAATTTCAAATAAAAATATAAAGTACGTTGAACCTACCTATTCGATGTCAATAAACTGTTTATAAACATTTTAATGTTATTCGCATGTGGAACGGATTTTAACATTTACCATACATTAAAATTTATTGGATATTTCGTATTGGATAATGGGACATAAGATTCCGTGAATAAAATCGAGCAGTTCACTCTTATCTACAGAGGAAAATAAATTCGAAAATGTAATGCAAGAATTATCATTATTTAGAATAGTTTAGTCGTTCGTGTTATTGAGAAAATCGATCCGGTATTACTTACATGTCAACGTTGACGTTCCGGCTCTTCATAAATAAATCCCCGATCAATTTCCATCCGAGACGAACGGGAATGCAGTTGCAGTATTATCAATCATATCGGGAAAAGTCTTAAGCAGGTCAACGCACTTTTGCCTACTTCATGTGAAGAAATCGGCGCATTTTCCGCTCGAACTCGAACCGCATTCACATTACGAGCGAACGATTACAACCCTTTTCCATTACCATTCGTCTCCAACCAGCTGTTTTCAACATAAACCCATCGAATCCAGTTCTTCGGGTCACAAAGGAAACGGAGGCAGCTCTTTTTTTTTATCGCGTCTCCATCGATCGCTGCTCGACGAAACCGTTCGAAAACCGCCGCATCGCCTTCGCCCCGACTTTAATTCGATCTGTTCTGTTAACGAAAACTCTATACCGGCATAACTACATGGCTATTTCGAATAAATCGTCCGCATGAACGAGAGACACAGATTTCGATCGGACGTTTCTTGACAGTAACACAGAAACTGCGACAGCGCCACCTTTCACCGACGCGCCCGAAGAACGTACTAAAAAGAATGACGTCACTACGTTGTTCGATAAACGCGGGGATGTTTGCAGGACCGCACTCGGCCCGATGGTAACGAAAGAAATTTTTATTTATTCTTCGCATACGCAACATAGATGTTTTGTTAGTTTAGATGGGGAAATAATAGACAACGCAAATATGAAAAAGTTATAAAAATAATACAATATTACAGTTTATCATTTTCTTGGAAGTTTTATAGGTTTCGGTATTTTGTGAGCGTATTTTTTATCCTGTAGGTGTTTTTTAATGTTTTTGTAGCTTTTCATGCATATCACGCAAACCGATTGCCAATCCTTTTCGCAATACAGCAAACAATTCACAATTTTCTCATTAACAGGATCATCGCCTAATTCCAATACTGTGTCATCGAATTCCTCAGATTCCTCCATCACCCCGTTTGAATGAGGCTGGTCATCTATCGCTATCTCCATATTTTCTGTAGGTGTTTTCTCTGTTTCTTTCGATTTACCAACTGTAGTCTGAGGAGGCTCTAGATCATTTAAATCGAAAACAAAAGAATCATCCGAGGAATCGTCTTCGACTGGTTCACAAACAGGTTGTATACTCGATTCTGGGGAACTTCGAGGAACTGAATCAATTCTTACTAAAATGCATACAAAATGTAACCATACAAAATTAACAAATTTATTATAAAAAAACTGACTTTTCTTGTTTAATGGTAGACTGTTTGATGAAGTAGGTTCTTCCTGAAAAAAATTATGTACTTAATAAAAAAACTAACAATCGATTGTATCAGCTTACTTTGATATCAACGGGTACATTGCGTTCCGAACGTTCTGGCGCAAAATGGACGTTTGGGAGTACCGAAGTACTATCCGGTTTTTCTTGTTTAATCTTCAATTCCCTTGGATTATTCGGTGGAAAGAAAAATCGTTTCGCTTTTTCTACCTCCCTTTGAATTTCTCGGAAACATCTCGCATCCCCGCGATATAACAATTCCAAAATCACCATTATAACTTCGGTTGAAAATCGTTTTACATTTATCTCCAACTGGAATGCCATAGAGTAAGATAAAAAATGTATTTAGTGGACATTTTACCATTCCATTTCGGTTTCCATTCCGTTCCTTACTTTCTATTTGTTCTCTAAGAACATGGTTTTTCATTAATATACTGCTGTGGGCAGCTACAGTATCGTCTGAACAAATTAGATAAGTGTCTACATTTTTTTTCATCAGGTATTGTTGGAAAAGTATTTCCGAGGAATTGAATGAGTCTTCTACTACATGAATATTGGTAGAGGCATCCATGTCAACTACACCCTTCAACAGTTATTTGTTGCTAATAAATTAGCACTTTCTATATTATTTTTTGAACTAGGTAAAGTTCGTTAACGTAGACCATATAAAAATATTAAAAATGGACAATAATTGACATTGACACTCTTGACATGCAACATCAAAATGTGTCAGTGTTGCCAACACAATATCCGTAAGGAAGAATAACCTCGGCAGCTTAGGCCCAATACAAAGAAGAATTACCGTTCAATTGACACTTTCTCGAATTGAATGTTTAGTGATTAGTTTAGTTCTGTGGTTTCGAATTCAATTGAATAAAACAAAATGAATTTAGATCCGAGGGATTTTGTGCCGGATTGCGCGAGTATTCGATATGGTTCTACGAAAAACGAAAAATCATCAACAAGTATTTAAGTTGATTGAAATTTGTTCAGTTTTATTGTTCTCTTTCTATATTTCAGCCAAATACGTTTATTTTACAACCCTCTGCATCTCTGCGGTAATATGTATATGGGGAATCTACTGTAAGCAGCAAATAATATCAAATTACGCTCGTCTTAAACTTGCTTTTTTTTAAGATTGGAGCACCATTCGAAATATGCCGAAATTCGAATACACCGACATCAAAATCATCGAGCCAGTTAGAGATTACTACGCGGAAATCGAACAATTGAAGCAAAAAATAGACTCGCACGACGAAATGTTGCGGTAATTTAACACAAACTTACCTAGTAAATATATACGCTTAAATTGTTCCAGCAAATACCACGAGGAATTGTACAAGGAAATTTACAATTCACTCGAATCGGCCTTTCACAAACAACTCCACGAAATTACCAATTCGCACGAGAGCGATTCCGACAAAATTGGATTATTTGGTAAAATCTTCCTCTATAGTCTATACAGAATACAGAACACGGCCGTATATTATTTAGAAGGCCTGGAAATTCTGATTATTTTATATATTACAGGAAGTGTTGCACTTATGACTTTGGTTCGAAGGTTTACAGAAAATTCCGCTAGGAACACTAGTGTCGGGTAGGGATCCCAATACACTTCGGTACGATGCACGAATATTGTATTTAAATTAAATTAAAATTGTCGTAAAATAAATAAAAATGATATTTGAAACGTAAATGAACGATTGAACAACACTACCCGATACTAGCCCTATCTGTCGGGAGTCACATCATCCGCAACACATTTTCATCATGAGTTTCCCGACCTATTCTTATTATATGACCGTGATACAGTTTTCACAAGTTGCTGCATAATCATATTATTAGTTATTACACCATAATCTCAATCATATTACTAAGCTAACTTCTAATTGAGCAGATTACGCAGCGCAAAATGCCGGGGGCTCCGTCCACTCCACTCCGGACACCATTCCTTACCCCACGAACAAAAGCGTAACGCTATTCGGGCTCTTCAGCATCAACATCGTGTCGAATCCGGAAAATCTGCTGCAGCCCGACAATTTTCCGGGCAATTGCTTCGCTTTCGTCGGTCGCACGGGAACCGTTCGCGTGAAGCTAGGCAAGAGAATTGTCGTGCGAGCCGTCGGCATCGATCACATTCGATTTTACGGAGACAGAAGCAGCGCTCCGAAGGACTTCGGCGTCTACGTGAGCATCTCTACTTCTTAAAAAAAAGTATAAGATTTGTATTCATCGTTTGTTAATCGCAGGGGATGAGTAACGACGATGGTGAGGAATCCGGAAAGCTATTGGGAAAATTCAGTTACGATATCAATGGTCGTTCGGTCCAGACGTTTCGGATAAACAACGATTTGAGCTTCGAATATGTGGAGCTGCGCGTTCTGTCCAACCACGGTAAAAGGGAATTTACGTGCGTTTACAGGTTCAGAGTACACGACGCGTTCCTATAAATATAAAGTAGTCTGCTAGTACTTGTGGCTTATACAAAAACGTATTTAATTTAAATAAACAAAAAACCAATTTTATTCACCACAATTCTCTCACGTACAACCACAACAATCCCTCTTGATAAACATTTCCCTGGCCGTTGACTTTCGTTTGCTCAAATAATCGATGTATTTAAAAGAATCACTGGCCATTTCGGCTAATGCAAATATAGCACCGTTAATATTACCGCTGGTAAGCGTTGGTAAAATTGAACCGTCGACTACAAACAAATTATTAGTACCTTTGACCCTAAACTCGTAATCCACCACAGCGGTTTCATCATCAGGACCGCCCATTTTACAAGTACCGACCGGATGGTAAGCTGTACTTGTAACGTGCTCGATGTAACAATTCCAATACTCCCTTGAACCAAAAAGATATTGTTTACAAGCAGGTAAAACGTTCGTATTAAACCTAGCACCAAACGATTTCATAGCTTCGGTATCGACTAATCTCCTTATAATTTCGATACCTTCGATCAGAGTATCCCTGTCGTAAGCGCTTGAAAGGTAATTGGGATCTATCAGCACTCCGCTGGAGAAATGTTTGTCTTTCAAACGAACGGTACCTTTACTGTTCGGATGCAACAACACCGGTAGAATAGTCACGGTAACTGTATCGTTCAACAACTCGAAATATTCGTTCCAAGTTTCATCGCTAATGCCGACGAGCTTCCTCAAATGAACACCCCGATCCGCGTTCAAACCCACATTCATCACCATCAATTGAATATCAGGGGCGGCCGATCGGTTACAGGTAGTGTGCAAATGGGCTACGACTTCACAACCCGTAGTCGTCCAGGGGCCGGAGCCGCTCCAGAAATATTCTACAGCTGAAAAGGGAGATAAAGTTTCGGCTATTCCTATATCGATTGAATTATTGAGCAACACGAGATCGAATCCGGTCGTGAGGTGGTCTTGTAAGTTCTCTCCGACTGGTAGATTCAGTTTAGTCTCGATGCCTATTTCTTCTAGATGATCTCTAGGGCCGATTCCGGAATGTAGTAATATTTTAGCGGATCCGATGACTCCTAAAATACATTTTAGCAAATTTATTCATAACGAATTCATGTTAAACGTTTATACCAGCAGTTAAGATGACTCCTTTAGAAGCCCTTGCAATGTAGGTATCCTCGAAATACCTGTATTTAACTCCGTACGCTTCGTAATTGTTGTGAAATAAAACTTTTTCAACGATCCTTCCGGTGCGAAGGAATATATTCGGCCGATCTTTTTCGTACAGAGTGTGAGCTGGTGTCCAACGTTGGCCTCTTCTCGAGTTGATTTTTGGTATCCCGAAACCTTGAATAAGTGTTTATACAGATTTGGTTTATTTTTATTACATTTATTACCTTCAGCACAATTTTGAGTTAAATTTGTAAAAGGAAATTTCAATTCCTCGGCAGCATTTAATACAGCGTCCGTTAGTTTTGTAGAAAATATGACATCACTAAGATGTACGCTACTGTAGTAATTATCTGAAATTTAACCGGTTAATTTTATTTGAATTTATTTGATAACATTCCAACCTTTGTAAATAGAGTCTTCGACTTTTTGAAAATAAGGTTTCACGTGGTCATCGAACGAGTATCCTACTTTTCCTTTGAACCAGCTATTAAAGTCCTCGGGATGGCCTCTTATGTATATCATATTATTCAACATACCAGTTCCTCCAACCATTTTACCCATTGGCCATATACTAGACTAAAATATTGGTATTTTATTAAAAAAAGGAGTAATTATGGAGATTCTTACATTATTATTCATCGAGAAGCAACTTTTCTTTTGAGGTACTGTGGTATAATGCCAATCGAATGGAGTTTGTTGCAAAAGCAACCCGAATGGAGGTACATCAAGTATGTTATTTCCAACATTTCCGGCTTCTAATAGTAAAATTTTCAGGTTTTTGTCTTCTGCAAGCCTTCGGGCAACAATGGAACCGGCTGAACCGCTTCCCACTAAAAATTGATACTCTAATTATAATATTTATTTCGAAAGAGCTGAACTTACCTACGATATAATCGAATATAGTTTTGGGATCATCAACTTGTTCGCAAATAAAACGCACGAAATAATCAGCATATTCTAAATATCGAATGAAACATCCAAAAAGAAATATACAAATTAAGTATAATAACAACAAAATGTTCTGCTTGATAAAAAAGAAACCCATAGTGTAGTGTAATCTACAGATTAGTTACATGATTTTTTAAATTTAATTTAATTATAACAAACAAGGTTATTATGAAACTGAACAAAATATAAACATTTTCGTTTTTCAAATATCGAGTAGTTCAAATGACTCAAATGAGTGACAATTGACAAATGACATTTGCTTATCAGTGACATTGACATTTGCACTTGCAATAGTTTGTTTGATCTTTTCTAAACCGAAGTCCCTGTGGCATCTTCTCACGTAAGTTAAATTTTTAAAAATCTCAAACATCCTTCGACATTATTTATCAAACTTAAGTTTTTTCACTACAATTACTCTTACTTAATACAATGCAATATTTAGTTTTATTAAAATTTACAATATTCTCGGTTTTTAGACCATGTCGCCCTCCGCACACCTAACCTCATTCACCAACAATAACAATGTTTCTAACATTTCCCACAGGTTTTCTCGTAACTCATTCGAAACGTAAAGATGTCGGGCGGTATAGAAGCTCTGAGCCTGAGGGAAGACGATGTGACCAAGATGTTAGCGGCTGGAACCCACTTGGGCACCTCCAACGTGGATTTCCAAATGGAACAATACGTCTACAAGGTGCGTCCCGACGGCGTCCACATCATCAACTTGCGCAAAACCTGGGAGAAACTCCTCCTGGCCGCTCGCGCCATTGTCTCCATCGAACACCCCGGCGAAGTGTTCGTCATTTCCTCCAGACCCTACGGACAGAGGGCCGTATTGAAGTTCGGGGCGCACACCGGAGCTACACCCATTGCTGGAAGATTCACTCCTGGTAATGATTTACTTGAATAGTATTGATTTAGAGCTGTATACAACTGATGATAATCACTAAGGAACCTATGAAAATTATGATTTTATTAGTTACGTCTGAGCAAATTGGAACAGCTGTATCGATTAGTTGGTTTATTGGATTCGTTTTGATTGAGGTTTTGTTTTACAGGTGCTTTCACTAACCAGATCCAAGCGGCCTTCAGGGAGCCTCGTCTACTGATCGTTACCGATCCAGCTTTCGATCACCAACCTATTACTGAAGCTTCCTACGTAAACATCCCCGTTATTGCTTTGTGCAATACTGATTCACCTCTTAGATTCGTCGACATTGCTATTCCCGGTAACAACAAATCCCCCCACAGCATTGGATTATTGTGGTGGTTGCTCGCCCGAGAAGTAAGTATTTTAATGTAAAATGCCTCTTTTTATGCCTGACATTTTTTTAACAGGATGAACTATATTTGTTCCCAATACATTGATTGAACAGTGATTTACAATTTTTCCATCTGATTATACAAAAAACGCGTGATAGTAACACTCCTGCTGGTTATTGTGGCTAATTGATTATATGTTTTAGGTGTTGCGTCTACGAGGTAGCATTCCCCGCGAAACCAAATGGGACGTAGTGGTGGATTTGTTCTTCTACCGTGAGCCTGAAGAAGCCGAGAAGGATGAGCAAGCGGCCAAGGAAGCCGTGGCCGTTGCCAAACCGGCCGAGATCACTCCGGCTCTGGTGGAGCCCGATCAGGAATGGAACGCCATCGAAACTAGCGAATGGGCTGCCGATGTTCCTGCAGTGGCTCCTGTAGCTGCGCCGGCTTTCAACGTCGCAGGCGCCCCCGCTACCGACGATTGGGCAGCGGAAGTTGCCCAGGAACAGTGGTCGGCGCAGCCCCCGGCGGCCGCGGTGCCGGCCCCTAACTGGGTCAGTTCCAACGACTGGCATTAAATGGTTTGTTTGTACTGGATTTGTATGAATAAAATGAATCGTTTATATTTAGTTGTTTTATTTAGAAGGTTGTTACAATGATAGAAAATCTTTTGTTGCTATCCTACTGACAATCGAATCTAAAATGGGTGTTACACTTGATTCCTTGTCGTTTATTTTGTATATTTTCTTTATTAAATTTATGTCTGTGTAGTCGCTGAGTTTCTCTATGGGAGCTTCCACGGCGTCGATTTGTTTAAGAAAGTCCGCTTCTTCGTTTTCTGTGTCCTTGCAGAGTGTTACAACGAGTAGGGCGTCATCTTTTTCGTCGATACCAAAAGTCTGCAAACTTTTCGATATATTTTTGGTGGGCGATAAATTGAATAAGATTTCGGTGTATACAGTCTTAGTAGTCAGTTTCTCATTCAGCAGAGCCTTATTAGCGGCGACTGCTATTTGAAAAGGATCCAAAATCAACGATGGCTTGATCATGCTACATTTAAACTCGCCTTGTATTAGTTGTTCTTTAATTTCCTTTGCATTTTTCACTTGGGTGAATAACTTTATCGATAGTTTTGTGTTTGTTTCTGGATCTAAATCCATGTTTTATTGTTTATTAAACTTTTCGACACTTATAACATAACCTCAAAACGTGAAATTTTGAAATTTGACACTAATGCCAGTGACATAAAAATAAACAATCTGAAGTTGTTACGGGTCTTTTGCCTCAAAGTTATTAAACCATTTTTGCAACAAAAAAGAAGAATTTAACCTCAACTAACGTATAAACTTGTCATTGTCAAAGTGAACTCAAAACATTTCGTTGTAAATTACACTTTACGCATTTATAAGCAAACGAAACCATTTAATTCTAAACAGCGTTTATTTACAAATCGGCAACGATGGCTTCCAGCCATCAAGCCCTTCCAGTATCGGCCATCCTGAAATCCAAAAGCGAAGTCGAGGATGAGCCCAAGAAGAAGTCCAGGGAGGATTGGCGTAAGGCCAAAGAGCTAGAGGAGGCTCGAAAAGCCGGTACAGCTCCGGCGGCGGTAGACGAGGAAGGTAAAGACATCAATCCGCACATTCCGCAGTACATATCTACAGCTCCCTGGTACTACGGAACGTCCGGCCCCACTTTGAAGCATCAGAGACCCCAGGATGAGAAACATAAGGAGTATTCGGATTTGAACGATTGGTACAAGCGAGGCGTGGATACTGTAAGTGTACACGTTATTTTATCATTATGATTTGTATTCACAATCGATTCAATTTCAGTCGAAGATCGTAACAAAGTATCGAAAAGGCGCTTGCGAAAACTGCGGAGCCCTGACTCACATAAGGAGGGATTGCATGGACAGACCCCGTAAAGTCGGAGCTAAATATTCCGGTGCGAATATAGCGCCTGATGAGTATATCCAAAAAAATTTATCACTAAGTTTTGACGGTAAAAGAGATAGATGGAGTGGGTAAGTTACTCGTAATGTACACTTAAAAACAGCTTTATTAAACTGTCTTTTTGTAGTTACGATCCCTCTGAGCACAAAACGGTTATCGAGGAATTCCAGAAAGTGGAGGAAGCCAAACGGCAACTGAAATCGGATAAATTGAATGCGAACGAAGAGTCCGACGACGAAGAAAAAGACGAGGACAAATACGTGGATGAAGTGGACATGCCCGGAACGAAAGTAGACAGCAAACAAAGAATAACGGTCAGGAATTTGCGTATACGAGAAGATACGGCTAAATACCTGAGAAATTTGGATCCTAACTCGGCGTACTACGACCCCAAAACCAGATCGATGAGGGAAGATCCGAATCCCGGAAACGACGCCACGTAAATATTCTCATACAGCCATCTTTGAATATTATTAATTTGTGCATTTTAGATACCACGGGGAGAATTTTGTTCGGTTTTCCGGAGACACTACGAACCACGCGAGAGCTCAGCTGTTTGCATGGGAAGCGCACGGTAAAGGAGTGGATGTTCATTTGCTCGCGGAACCCACGAAATTGGAATTGTTGAAGAAAGAATACGAGAAAAAGAAAGACGAGGTTAAGTCGAATATTCAGGGAACGGTTTTAGAGAAATATGGAGGTGAGGAGTACCTCGAAGCGCCTCCGAAGAGTTTACTGTTGGCTCAAACTGAAAACTACGTTGAATATTCGAGGTAAGTTTTATGAAATTTTTGATTAAAATAGAGTTACTATATTTTTTTCGTGATTATAGATCGGGTAAAGTTATTAAAGGCGCTGAAAAAGAAGTTATTAGATCGAAATACGAAGAAGATGTGTATATTAATAATCATACGTCTGTATGGGGTTCTTATTGGCGCGGAGGACAATGGGGTTATCGATGTTGCTATTCTTTTATTAAGGTATTTATTATTTTTTTCTTATAAATTTAATTCTAATAATATTATTTTACAGAATTCTTATTGTTTGGGAGAAGCAGGAAAATCAGTTAACGCTCAACCTATGGCAGATATAAAAACTAATGATGAGCCTAAAGAGGAACAACATCATGAAGATGAAGTTAAAGAAAAGAACGAAGCAGTGGATAAAGAAAGCGAAGAATCAGATTCTAGTAGTTCGTCAGAAGAGGAAAAATCTAAAGCGAAATCGAAGAAAAAATTAAAAAAGAAGATGAAGAAGCAGAAAAAGAAGCAAAAGAAAAAGGACAAGGAAAAGGAAAAGGAGGTTAAAATGTCGGCGTCGATGAAAGAAATAGACGAAGACGTGATTGCAGACGATAGAAAGCGGCCTTACAACAGCATGTTCGAGGCGAAGAAACCCACAGAAGAACAAATGGAGGAGTACTACAAGAAGAGGCGAAGGGACGAAGATCCGATGAGCCAATTCATGTGAAACTAAAGTAGATTAATTCGTTTATTTCAAATAAAACTAAATAGTACAATCGCAGCAAAAATTGACCGCCCGCTCCTCCCACACCCACATCTCCTTGAGATCGCGCGGCAGGCCGACGTTTCCGATTTTCGTTCCGGGCCCCGCCGTCGCGCACTTGTTCCTCATCCGCTTCAGTATCTTGATGGTGAACGAGCGCGGCTTGCACTTGTACAGGTTGAACCAGCAGTCGTGCGACAGGCACTCGACGGACCGCAGATACCTGGGGAAATAGTCCCTGCCCAGGTCGGTCCACTTTATTCGCGACCGGCAGTGCCACTCCTGCTCGTACTCCGAGCTCCTCTTCCACCTGCAAAGAGATTGTTAAAATCGAGAGGGTGTTTGGAGTTGATTGAAATGCGAGAGGAGAGGTGGGTTTTTTTTATCGACGCGTTTTTTAATTTCCTGATTACGAGCGCGCGAATACTATTTCGGTGTTATTTCCGATGTATTTTCGAAGGGCCGCGATCAACGTGTGAAATATGTAAATGAAATTATAGTCAAAGTACAAAGGTACAAAATGTAGTATGTAATTAAATAGGTACGAAATGGCACGAAAAACTATCTCTAACGGACGAAAAACGCAAAAACTACTTGTAAAGTTGAAAAATAAAATACAGGACAGAGGAAAAAATCGCTGAGAATCATTTAAACCTGTCTAGAATCATTTAGAACTGTCTTAAAGCATTTAGAATGCTCCAGAATCATTTAAAACTGTCTAGAATCATTTAAAACGCTCCAGAATCATTTAAACCTGTCTAAAAGCATTTAGAATGCTCCAGAATCATTTAAAACGCTCCAGAATAATTTAAAACTGTCTAGAATCATTTAAAACGCTCCAGAATCATTTAGAACTGCCTAGAATCATTTAGAACGTATCTGAATTATTTAAAACGCTCCAGAGTTAATATTTGACATTTCGAGGAGAAAATGGAGAAATACATTAACCGAAGATAGGCGAGGCATGATGTTAACAACACAATCACCGCTGATTTAGGTATATTTTGATATATTGTATCTATTTTTAGTTTGAATAAAACCTTTTTAATTCTAATTCTATATAATTCGTACGCAAAAAACCGCAATCCTTTACAACATCGAAATATACCACCTTGGGTTCATGTTTGTACTGTATGTACTTCCACGTACTACTATGTACTACAAAAAAACAAACAGTGTAGTTTAGTAGGAAATGATGTATGCTGTAGGGTCAACCAGTACACCGATAGTCGAAGTCCGCGGCATTAGTACAACGGAATATCCATCATCCTGTCGTCCCGCGGCGGAGCCTCCGGGGCGGCAGCAGGAAAAGACGAGAGAGACACGCCGATGACACGAATGCGGTGTCGTTCAGCTGCTGCGCTTCCTCCCTTATCGTCCGTCCGCCCTTCCTGCCCTCGCCGCGACGGTCGCTCCTTTGTCTTCCCTAATTTCCCATCGCCGCCGGACGAAAAACCCCCCCGATACATTTATAGCGAACGTTCCCCAACAGCGGGCGATAAAAAAATCAACGAACGAGCAGATTTATACGCGACTTCCACTTTGCTACATTGAAAAAGCCCCGTAAGTTGTAAACAGCGGTTGGTAAACGAAATAAAAACCGGCGGGAAGAAATCGAATGAGCGCCCATCAACGTGCCTTAGTTTTAGTTGTGTCGTTACGCTTCGCCGGAGCGCGACATAAAAATGAGCGCCCGGAATCCTCCGGGAGGACGGGAGAACTTGTTGCGAAAACTTTATAATAAACGACGGCGCGGCCGGTAAGCGGAAATGCATTTTAAATTGTCCGTGCCTGAAGTTGAGCGACTGCGAAAGACGCAACTTTTACCTTACTTCTCCGGTCGACCTCCCGGAGAAAAATGTTTACAATGCTCTGCCCGGGGGCCATTTATTAACTAGATGATGCCTCTAAAAACGCGCCCTCGAAAAACGTGACGGTCTCGCGCGTTCGAATTGAAAAACTCTGGGTTCATTCATTAATTAATTGCAGAGCAGAATTAATTTCTATTCTAGCTACATTGTTGAGTTTTTAATGGTACTCTAAATTTCTAGGCAATATATTCTCTTTTTGGAAAAGTCTTAACAATTTTTTCCAGTTGTGATAAATTGGGCGCAGGGATATACATATTTATTATTACCTGACATCTATTTCAGGTAAAAAAGAGAATTATTTAAATTCATTGCAAACTTTGAAAGCAGAGAAGAGCAGAGAAAAGAACAGAAAAGAAAGTAAAGAAGAATAGAGTAAAGCAGAATACATGGAGATTTCTAACATTTATAATTATTATATTGATAGAGAATATGTGCATGAAAATACTTTACTGTAAATAAAAAATTCCCAATCTTGCGGTCAAAAGAATTATTTCTCTGGACCTTACACTCTCCCAATTTACATCATTCCTCCTTTTTTTGCACTATTACTCAGTAGAAACATAAAACTTTAGTTACCTGGTATCCCTAATGTCTCTAACTCTAGCCGCGTGATTCATCAGACTCCACGCCGGTCCGTCTTCGATATCCTCCTTGAAATCGCTGTCCACGTAAAAATCGGCCCCCTCGCGCGTGGTCCTCTTGCCGTTCTGGTTCGCCTCCTCCGCGGGCTGGTCGATGCTCATGTATCGCGCGTTGAAGGCCGCCCCCAGGACTTCTTCGAGCACTTCGGACGGTATTTCGTTGCAAATTACCTGCGGCGGATTCGGCGTTTAACCGGTGCATTTATCCCGTTTGAAATACTCACTTTTCCGTCTCGGTTGAACGTCGAAGCGCAGGTGATAATGCTAAAAAACTCCACACAAAAGTACGTAAATAACACTAGGTAGCCGATTTCACTGAAACAAGGCATGATGGAATTTTGTAAATTGATACAGATGTATTATAACGTCGCTGCGAATGTTGTACTAATGCGAGTCTTGCGTCTGATGGCTACAATTTGTCTACCTAGTTTGTAATGGATCTTCGATAATAACAGATATTTGTCGAACTGGCTTCTAGCACTTCTGGGAATAATGTAAATTGATTAAATTCAGTAGTTTTCACCATAGGCGTACAACCCCGACTGTATTTCACCCTAACACTAATCAGTATTGACTTCGACTGCACCGAACAAACGACCACAAAAGATCCCGATTTCATACGAATAATAATTCATTTCCACACAACTAATTTGAATAAATAGTTTAGTTAAACAAACATTTAGATAAAACCGCTGGTACGCCACTAGTTTTGAATATCAATTCATTTCGGAATCGCCTTTTAACGATCTTTCTAATAAGTAAAAGTTAAATACCTACCTGGTTTTAGTGGATTAAAGGCTAGATAAGGACTGGCGCTGTGAGTGACAGAAAATCCCTTTACAAAAAATTAATTATTCTTGAATTTTAAATCTCTTAAATGGAAGCTCCACCATAATGGGATTATGAAGTTAGAACGGGCGTTAGGGATATTTTAATATTACACAAACCCACCATGGGGAAAATTTTTTGATGAAGATACTTATCTAATTTATCGCAGAATTTCCTGATTTAAAAGTATATAAAGTAACTTCCAATCAACCGTACCTTACCTAATTACCTTCTATAATAACACTATTATTATTCTTAGCTTATTCCCCCCTTTTCTTGCATATTTATTCTTCTCTCGGGGTTGTTTTTTAATTAAAAAGAGGAGCCAGTCCCGAAATCCGAGTGCGTTCCTAGCGGGGTCCCTTCGTCCTTTAAAAATATAAAAAAAAAACTGGAAGAAGAGGAACGAGAAAGGGCTTTGATTGGGATGGTCTGGCGCCCCGATTGACACCAGGTGCACAAATAATAACTTTTTTTCCCCCGAGGGGGGCGGAGAGAACCGGGAGCGGCGGAAAGGAACGGGGAGAGAAATAGAACGTAATGCCGAAAGCGGCATTCGCAGAGAGCAATATGCCATGTTGGTCGGGAGAAGTAACTAAAGCTAGAGGTGGTCCGTTATTTCACATACTGCTATATTTTAACACAGTTGAATTATTTCGCGTTGTATAAATAGATCAAGTTTTGCAGTGAGAAAAACATTTTAACCTTACTTAATTGTCAAAAAATCTAGAGAAAGCAAGGTTACTATCTACTTGTTACTAACTGTAGCCTTCTAAGTGACGGTAAACAAATTAATTTTGGAATTAATTGAGAATTTATTTTCGATTTTTTTGCTATAGCATATTTGTTAATCTATATACCAATAATGCATTTTAATTGCATACCTAAAAAATCTATGTAATTTCTCATAATATTAACATTCTGCATATAGTGCGTTCAACAGATTAATCCGGTGACGTCATATTGCTGTTAAAATGGGCACACTATACGATTGCACTTGTTGCGCGAATTTGGTCGTTCTCGGGATCGCTTCCACCTCTACGTATCGGGAAAGGAGGAAAGCACCACGTTCGGGTTCGGGCTCCGCGGGCCGCGATAAAAGCGCTCCGTTCAGTCCGAATTCGCGTTGGCTATCGATGCGAGGTCGTGTTCCGAGCCGCGTGAAACCCGTTCCGTGCAGGTCTCGCGCATTTCGAGGAATACACCGCCGGATTCGAGCACGCCTCCCGCAACGCGAGTAAATATAGGCATCGCATATCGCGGCGCGTGTGAATTATTTCAGTGTACAACCAGTTCGTATGTATACAGTGCGATGATTTTAATCCTAACCCGCGTTGTGTTTTAGAAGTAACTCAACGTTCGAGGATATTTTTTTTTTTCGTTTGTAAAAATGGACGATATAAATTTCGCGGCGCAATGTTTACTGGAGATGTCGCACAGCAAGGACCACCTGAACCCCCGTCCGCTGGACCTCTCTAGGAACGTCCTGCGGGAGGCGGCGTTCGCGAATCCGACGCCCGCCGTCGTCGTCGAGCCGATGCCGTTCGCCAAGGGGGAGCCCGTCACGGCGGAGTCCTCCTCGTACATGGTGGCCCGGATACTCACCGACCTGACCAGGATCGAGCAGGAGCCGGTGCCGGAGGTGCCGTCCGACGGCGAGGGCCACCTCACCATCGACGAGGACGCGCCGGGCGACAAGGCGCCGCCGGCCGTCGCCGCGAGCGGGCACGTCGCCGCCGCCGCCGCCAAGGGGGCGAAGGGCGAGGGGGCGGCGCCGCCTAAGGCTCGCGTGCCCGCCTGTTCGAGGACGGGGGCGCAGATCAGGAAGACGCACAAGTGCTCCTACGACGGCTGTCACAAGGTTTACGGGAAAAGCTCGCATCTCAAAGCTCACCTCAGGACGCATACAGGTGATCCTTTTTTTTTTCTTCTATATTTCCCCCTACTTTAAACTACAGGTTGTTAATTTATAAGTGCGACAAACTTCAGGGGGTGATTCTGATTCTGCATGAAAAAATAATGATATTTTGCTGTATAAACAAATGTCCGCGAAAGCTTCGTTTTCGAGATAGGGGGTGTTAAAGTTTCTTCTTAAAAACCGAAGATTTATTTATTTTTCTGAAACCATGCAGACGAGATATTCAAATGAAATTTGGTGGGTTTTGAGAGGTAACTATTACGCGTTTTTTGACATAAAATTAAAAATTTTATGTTCATCATTGACGCGCATACGGGTAATAATAATTTTTTTTCTTTAAAAAATTATATGGGTACGCCACTGAGGCATTTTTATTGAAAATTCAATTATGAATGAATTCCTCGTTCAATTTGTGACAAAAAAACTCCCTTATGTTTTTTTCGTATGGGCCGGTGTTTTCGAGTAAAAAAATAAAACATCTTGACGTGTATTTTTCATTTCCTCAATATAATTTATCTAGTAGTGAAGAAACTTTAACACCCCGTATCTCAAAAACGAAGCATTTGCGGGCATATGCTTATATAGCAAAATATTATTTTTTCATGCAGAATCATCCCCTAAAGTTTGCAGCACTTTTTAATTAACACCCTGTATTAGTTGAAACGTTAATTGACATACACTCTTAGGAAATTTTACTCACCCTAGTCGTTTTCGAAAGATACAAATCTAATTATGTTTTGATCGTTGGGCCTCAAAATTCCAACTACCCTATTTATAGTTCTATCGATTTAACACCATGACATTAAAAGCACATTTTATTATACTAAAATTTGACCTACAGCTACAGGGTATTTTTTAATGATTAAACCAAGGAATAATCTTATCTTTACTTTAATTAATTCAATCATTACACAGGGTATTCCATACATACAGACGAACTCATATCTTTTATGTAGGTATCTGTTTTATAGATGGTAAAATTGAACATTTGTGCGAAATTACACCTAATAGATACTAATAATCATATTTCTCATTACGGTTATTACAAAGTAAATTTATGTACCCGCATTCCGCACCTTACCGAAATGTTTATTACCCACCACCTTTGGCGAAATTGCTTTTCGATATAACCCGACAAACCGGCTTTTCCCACTATTCCTCGATCGATTTCCCGTTAATGCACACTTTTCTCACCGTTAGTTGTATCTTGAATAAAAGATTCCGCAACGTTATACCTCCCTTACAAATCATATTCCCCGCTTTGTTTTCCTAATCAAAATTCAGGCGTACGCGTTAATCGAAACACTAATTAGGAAACCCCGAATTAAAAACGTTTTTTTTTGTTCCTCTTGGTTATGTTTGCGCTTTGTTTCGATCTCCTGTTTAATGTAGGTGTGTAGACCTCACCTTTTTATACCTGGTTATAATTGTTGCAAAACCACCACAACAAAAAAATCTTATTACATAAATGGTATAGTGGCATTGAAAAGTTTCTTGCTGGAAGTCAAGGCCGTATTTCGAATTGAAGAACACGAAATCGACCAGCGTGAAGATTTTCTGCTGGTTAGTTCAGAGATAAAGAGTAGTTTTTTTTGTTTGTAAATACGCTTACACGTGTAGCACTCGGTCATTCCGTTTTGTTAATCAAAAACTAATTGACGTTAATCCGGTTCCTATATGATTATGGGGCAATACTTTTGTAACTATATACAGGGTGATGTTTCATAATGAATACATTCGTGTGTAATGATAGGTTAAGGAGATATGTATGTGTTTTTTTTGTTTAAATATACAAGAGTTATTATTATATCGAGGATGTTTTAAGAGCAGCAGTAGAAACCATGTCTCTCGTTTTACCATTTATTCCCTCGTCATCGTTTTTTGTTTGCACAAAGAGAGAGAGGCCGCGGTAATTTATCTTTTTCGGTAAGGTCGACACAGTCGCTACACATAAAATTTAGTCGTCGAGCCCGCGAAACTGGAATTTCCTTTCGCAAACCGCGGTGGAGGCGCGCCGATCGGGCCCACGGACCAAAAACACATCTTGCGCTCGATATCCTCCCCGACCGAATACCGATAAGGAGGCGAAGGGAGAGGAGAGCGACTCACCCCAATAAATTATTTCTCGATATAATTTCCTTTTCTCCCGAGATTTCCTAATCCACTACCGAACTCCTTTCGTAGATCGAACGCGATTCCAAGTGCGGGTCGCCCGTTCTCCGGTTGTCTTGATGCGAAACATCTAAACAACCCGACTCGCCCAGATTGATCGACGGAAACTGTCACCTTCGTTTAGACGATTGATTTTGAATCATGAAGTAATGTCTATACCGCACGAAAAAAAAAATACAGGAAAGTTTCACGGGAGAGATTTTCATTTAAAGATTTATGGAAGTTCGAGTGGATGTAAATTGAGCGCAAAAGGGAGTAAATACAATACTCTTCTACTCACTTCTATATCTCTTGTGCCCGTTTACCTATAGGATTAAAATACCATTTAAGCTCTGAGGGGCATATTCGCCATAAAATTGAAAGGACAGATGGGATAATTGGAAGTAGTACAGAAGTTTATTCGGATGGGTGGCGAATATTAGGCGCGTCCGGTCCTAAAATAAGGATTAAAACTTCCGGCGTAGAAGAAGAACGATAAAAACCGGGGGGAAAATCGAAAATAGAAACTATTAAAAAAGTTTGTCGGCGCGAATAGTTCTCGCCTATCCCGGTTATTACCGCCAATTTTCCGGATGTTTTCCCCCGGCTACCGTTTATGGCACGCATTAAACTTTGTCGCGCAACAAACAACCTCGCAATTTTCGGCCGAAAAGAAAAATATTCAATTACATCCACCCGATGGAAATTAGGCGATGCTTGCTACACGATTCGAATTTTAATTTCCACCTTTAATTCCGTCATGAGCTCGCGGAGTTGATTCGCAGCAAAACTCGTAATACGTGACCACTTTTACGGGAGACGATCGTCGGTTTGAGTGCCGCAATAAAGCTCTAAAATCGAGATTTAGATGGCCGTCTTAAATTCAGAAATAACGCTTCGATAGTAAAATGAAAAAGGAACTCCCGAACACTCGCTATCCAATTACTGCTTTTTTCCCGTTCCATTTCGATCCTACTAGGGATTACGTGATTGGATGCCTTATCATTTTTTTCGTGTCTCGATATATTCCCCTTAGGGGAGGGCTAATCTTGCAGGTGTAGCGAAATTAAGACGAGCTCCCGCGAACGGCTTAATTTTTCAGTAATTAAGCGCATTAAAATCGAGTCGAAAACGTAATCCCCGGCAATAAAGAACGTTTACGTTTTACGTTGTACGGTTTCGGTAGCGAAACCGAAGGGAGAGAAAGGCGAAAGAGTACCCGGAACGATTTAGTGTGACGGTAAACCGGAATTTAATAGAAACAGAATCATTTTCTCGAAAGGATTAGTCTCTTGCACTTACGAGGCTGAATGCGTCTATTACTCGCTACGAAAATCGGGAATTGAATGAATAAAATCCTTATTCTTATAGTGTTGCATTGAAATATACTAACGAAACCTATACAGAAAATTCACTGGCCACGGAGGACTTTATTTAAAAGCTAATTATTGTAAACTATACATTTCAACCACAGAAACGAGTTTCTCAACAATTCCACCCTTATATAAGATTGCGGGAATAATTGCGCCGGGCCGGAGGGGTTTCCTTTCGCGTCGCGTTTTAATTTTAATTATTTCCACATCGGCGGAGAGAATTAAAAAACCGCGCGGAAATCGTTTTTCGCAAGGCGATATCAATTTCCAATTAAGCAATAAAATCGGCGGAGGAGCACCCTTTCCAGAAACAAGCGCGGCAAAAAGAAGAAATTAAAAGGGGCACCGATTGGAAACGGATCTCGCGCTCGATCGCACACACGGAATATTATCGAAAATTCGGGTAATCTCGCCTCGATAATGCACGATTTTGATTCCTTATAATTTTCCTCCCGAAGATGTTTTAATTTCGAGGCGTTTCGAGGGTTTAAACAGGGCGTATTTTGAGTAAAAAAATAGTGTCTTTTTTTAAAAATCACCCCGAAAAAGGGAAAATTCGCTTTAAAAAACCATCCCTTTGTTTGCCTCGGTTGCCTTTTGTCCGTATTTTTCTCTACTGATTAGAGTGTATTTAATCAATACGTTAAAATTAAAACGGAACAAACGAATCCCATTTGACTTGACCTAATTTAAAAATAGGGGGGCTCCCTTCAAGGTAAAAAATATCCACGGTATCTCTCATTATTATTGTTTAATTATCTTAATTAAACGCTTATCAGAGTTGGCTTAAGAACGTTATTACTCGATTCTCTGAAAACTTATTCTATACCTATCCGAGGTGGATTACTTACCTTAGGGAAGTTTCGGAGCTTATTTCGAATAGTAAAATAAATAACCGGAAGCTTATATAAGAAAGTTTCGTAATTGTTATCTGCAGTTCTGAGTGCCAACTTTTACGCTTTTAATTTTACCCGGGCTGGAGAGGGCGGCTGCTTAAAATTGGAAAACTCGACGAATGCGATATAAAAATTTATTTATTCCGTGAATTAACGGGGAGTTTCGCGCGAGTATTTCAGATGGATTTTTAGCGATTAAAAAAGTGGAAAAAAATGAAGAAGCCGTTTCTCGTCTAATATAATAATCAGGCGCCCGGAATCCTATTTATATTTAATCGGCGAACTTCCGATCGAAAATCCAAATGGAAATCCGACGATATAACGATAAGAAAATTCCGTTTCGTTTCGAGAAAACTCCGGGACGGCCCGGAAGAATGGAGAACGCGTGAGCGACTTTTCCACTATCGCTGAATAAATTTCGATAAGGAGTTTTAAGAGAGACAAACCGACCAGATCGGGATATCCGATCAGGATCCTCGCGTTTCCGGTCAATAGAAAATGAGTAAATCCCCCGAGTTGATCGCCTTCCTTTCAGCCAAAAAAAACCGCTTACCATTCGCTTTATTCACCCCCCTCAACTCTCGATTAATCGATGTTATTGATTGATAAACGGGAATACCTGCGTGGGCGACGCTGTCGATGGATCCCCCCATCCACCCGTTCGTTTTCTATTCTTATCCTCCACGTTTATCGGCCTTCTAATTCGGCCTAATTCTATTAGGGGTCGAAGCAGGAAATTATACGGCGTGCCGGCGCTTTAAACGCGCCCGGAGAGGGCGTTCGGGGTAAATAGGGTGTGAATTTTATGCGCCTCCGCACTCCAGCAGGTTCTTTTTTTTTTCGATTCCGTCGGATCACTGCAGAATGTACGTGTAGGTAATGTACAGAAAAAAATTAGCATGTAAATTCGGCGCGGGACGTTTTATTGTCGAAATTGGATCGTTAGTTGATAAAAATCGATTGCATTATGCCGGTGATCTCCCATCAGGCAGGAAGCCGGCGTTCTATTTATTTTCCTTATTCATTTTCGAGTTATTCACAAAGACGGGCATAACCTCCCGTGGCACCGTTTTGCATTATTCATTCCGCTCCCGGCATAAATGCATTTTTAAAAAGTTTGTTTTTATTACGGATACGTATACCTACGACTGATGTATGTTTATTCAAAGTTGATTTTTTTTTCTGAATAATGTAACAATGAGTAATTGCCGGCTATTTTGCTCGATGTATAAAAAATAGGATATGCGTGTACGAGGGCTCATAAAGAATTTTTTCGATTCTTGAACACCGCAATTGAAGGAAAGTTAAGACAAGGAGATATCATATTGGTGTACCACTTTTTGGATCGCCCTGTATTCAGCAGATTTGTCAGTAATGTGTGATGTCGATAAGGAAGGAGACAAATGGAATATTTAACTGGCGTGCATCCGTGATAAACTGACACATGTTTAAGGCTTCTCGTGTTTTGTGAAATACCATTTGCATAAGCGAAACTGCTCGAAATGTACAGTGTGTGTCCTCATTCGAAAAATACACTACAACTAAATGCACTAATATAAATTTCCGCGAATTTAATATTTGCTGATTTGTAAAGTGTTTGCCGAACGCAATTCGTTTTCTGTATAGTACAGGTATTTGTTTTGAATTTTCTATTATTTTGCCGGAAAACTGTTTGGAAACAACATATTTTCACACCTATAAATTCTCACGAAAGCCGCGACGTTTGTTTTATGAATACCGTAGAGTCTGGAAGAAGCAAACACAATTTTTATTGAAAACGTGCCAAACATCTCAAAACACCCCTCTAAATTTAATTTACTAAAGAAATAGTCCGAGGGCAAAAGGCTCGCTCGATAAACAACACGCCCCGTATAATAATATACATGGTGTACCCGCTAAAATTCACGATATAAAGAAAGCAGAGGTATTCTCGGGACTCCCCGGAACGTGATCGTAATTTTTTCGAAGGGCGAAATAAAAAAGCGGCGCTAGTCGTAAACGCCCGAACACCCCATATACGTTCGACGTTAAACAATAAATTCCCGTCTATTACTATGCAAGATGTAACGTGCTAACGGGAGGGCGGTGGGTGTGGAACGTTAACGGGTAACGGCGTTATCAAGAAATAATAGCGGGAAAAGGCAGTAATGGCGGCCGGAAGTAACGAGCCCTATTCATTTTCGACTTTATGGGCCCGCCGAAGAGGAATTTTGATGATCTCGCCGGTTTTCTTGGCGATGCAGCCACCTATTCGACTATACACACCCCGTACGCCCGACGGGCAATATAATGCCCTTTTCGTTCCAATTTCGCTTCCTCATTTCCACTGCTTCCCATTCAAGTTATATATTGAAATATTGCTTGTCTAATATTATCGGTGTTCGTCTAAATATTCGTGTTTTTATTCACTGCATTAAGGGTTGCAGATTTGACTAAGGTACTACATACGAACCCATTGTTATAGTTAATCGAACATTATCTATACAAGGCCCTAAATCTCGATCATGAGGGCTGATAAATCGCACAATACCGAAGCTTTCTAAGCTGACAATCGATTGATTTAACGGCGCGTACTTTGATCCAACAGTCAAACGGAGAAAATATAAGAAATTAATCATTTTTCCTTTGTTCGGGCATCCGAAAATCGAAAATCGCGACGAGCCTATCGAACTCGCGGAGTTAGAGAGATGGGGTTAAAGTAGATTTGAAGTTGTAGATCGGAAGTTGCAAGTCGGGCGTTTTTCCTGTTATACAGAGAGAAGTTTCGCGAGTGCAGACAAAAGACCAAGGGGAAACAATTCGCCGGAATATTGATAAGTCGATGGTGTCGCATAAATTTTTAGCAGAAATAAATTCCGTCCGTTCGAAGGGAAAATTGATTTAGCGATAATTTCCGACCGCGCGAGCTCTATTTGCACGCCCGCGCGCGTTATCGTAATGAAATTTTCCGAAAGCCTTCGAATGATCTACCTAAAAAACCGGCTTTTATTGACTTTCGCTTTGTACAACGCCGAACAAATAGAGGGATAGGCGAAAAAAAAGGATCCTCCTCCATTAGGCGTTATTCCCACGTGTGAAGGAACCATTGTTGTCGGTTAAGTGGAAACACCGAAAACGTTTCGTTTGCGTGTTTACCCTCTTCCGTCATTTTTCATCGCCGACCGAGATCAAGGAAGGCTCCGCTTTATTTTTATTTGCCCTCCATCCGCCCGCCTTACAATAAAGCAACATTCAAAAATTGATCTAACCCGTATTTCCGAGCGGGATTGATGCGATATGCTACGGAACATAATAAAATAAATAATTTACGGAAAAACGCCAACGATTTTCATAGAGGGAATAAATAATGATTTGTTCGTTTCGAAGTTAATAATTCAACTTGCCCTGTGTGTGTGTGATGTGATGTATGGAAAGCGCGGCCGGAAGGTAATAGTAATATCGAAAAGAATAAGGGAGCCGCGTGTATCGATTAGTGTTGTGGAAAACTTGAACAAAAAAATGAAAAACTAGGCCACAAAACGCTTTTTCCGTATTAATTTCCCACTCGAGTGTTGGTTCCAACCGCATGAGTTCCCTTTTTTATTCCAGCGAGACCGATTCTTTTATTCTTCTCAAGTACGCTTTACCTTTTCTTTTGACGGAAATCTTGCCAACAGCGCACCAGCAACGACTGAGAGCCCCAATGAATATCGCTCGGAGAACGCTTTACCAATTCGCAGGACCGGATTTACCACAAATTAATTAACACTTCACTAATACCTCACCAAATGTAGCTTTGTAGTTGAAAATCGCATCAAATAATATATCTTCCAAGCAGCATTGGATAAGATATACATTACATATCGTACAATCCCCGTACATGCTCTATAGAGAAAAATCCAACGAGCACAAACGCGTGAAATAAATCGAAGCGCACTTCGGTAATTCCCCCAATTTGTTTCAATACGTAATTAACGACCCCAACTAACCACCTTTTCCCATCTGAAAAAAAAATCACCAAGCACGTCTATTAATCTCAAACGAAGATTGATTTATTAGATAGACGAGGTTGATGGAGAAGTTCACCTTCGGTGCTCCCCGGCAACGATTAGAACTCGATTAGTTACACTGCGAAAAGAGGAAATTCGTACGGACAATAACTACAATAAAACAGGAGTTACAGTACGCGCGTGTACAACATTTACGATTATCCCTCTAATTTATGTCCTCCGCAAGTTTACGATGCACGCCCAAGGGCTCCCGTTTTACTGTTTAGGCGGTGCATTCTCCCATAGGCACAGCCGGTTCTTAAGGGAGCGACATTTCCAATCCCGAATGCTTTGAAATTATTCATAAACCGCTTTGGATTCAATCCCGCCGATTTACCGGGGACTCGAAATATTTACCCCGGATGCCGTTATTAACAAACTTCTTAAATATGTATCTGCGGTAATTAAAATTTTTATATACGATAAAAATTCTGCGGGTCGTAACGAACTAAAACAAACTTTCTTCCCCCTCGTTTTCGGACGGATATTTTCGAACCTTCCTTTGCAGGATTTGTCAATTGCTGGGATTCATAACCGGAGGATTTTCGGATGAATTTATTATCCCAGATTCCGGGTTCGATAGGGCACCTTTTTTCCTCCGGGGATTAAACGCTTAAACGCGTCGGATGAGATTTTTTTTGCCGGTAAAATTCAGATATGAAAAAATCTGTTCACGGCATGGAATTCATAATTAACCAGTTAGGTACTTACATTAATTATTTGGTGTGAGCATAAAGCGAATCTACTAGACCAAAGCTCTATTAGCAGATAGAGGATAGATATTTATAACTCTGTGTAGGTATACAAATTTCGTTGATACTGTTGAATATTTATTCGCGTTTGATATTTTCGTGTTTGTATAAACGCGCATTCATTCCTATACGGATAGGTAAATGAATGATATGAATAAATTAGCATTTTGACTGAAATGCCCGCATTTAATCGTCATTTACATTCAAAGGTCAAAATCGTATCGTTACTGGATGCCTTTGTTTGAACTTAATGTTCTTCGAAAACGACCCTTTGAAATTCTCGATGCGAAACATTCGCTAAAAAAAATATGCGTTTAATTCGCTGAAATTACAATATTTTTCTATATAAATCGAATTGGGATGATTGGTTGATTTTCGAGTGCAAATGGGGTGCAAATTACCCCTTAAAAAATACGGAGAAACCCTGACGAATATCAATTTTATAAACGACATCGAATTCGAAAACTCCCCCAAGTGCATTGAAAACGTACAGGTAAAGATATCGCCGGTTCGATTCTTCGTCGAGCCACCGCCATAAATATCCATTCGAACCGGAAAAAAGGAGAATGCAATTTTCATTTTCACGGGCGACGCGACGCGACGCGTGTATTTTCCAAAACTACACCCGACCTAATAAATCATCGCCGGTTCGTACAGAAGTCCTGCTGAAAATTCCACGCGAAAAAAATCATTTCCATGTTCCGTTTCCCGAGATGTCCCCGAGGACGGGGGATTTGGGGGCGCGCGGGGGGGCGCGTCGCGGCGCTGCCTCGCTTCGCCGAGACAGACAAGAAGGACGTTTCAAATGACTCGCATAGATTTATTTATGTCGCATGAATGATTCACTCCGGCTACATTTTCGCCGGGCCGAAATCCCCGAAAATCCCGAGTTTTCGGCTAGGCCGCCAACGAGGGCGTCGCGACGCCTCCCCGTTCGCCACGTTTTACCTGTTGGATTGATCCGGGAAATGCACTATGTCGAAATTGAAATTGGATTTTTCTTTACGTTTTGTTTTATATAGAGATTGTTATGTTTTGTAGTAGCAATTTCGCTTTTTGGGTTGCCATCGATTGGGCTGTTTCTTTGATCGCAAATAATAGGGTATAAAATATGCGCATTTCCGTAAGCCCTCTGCATGCATTTATAGTGCACTTAACGTATTATATATCTGTTTTACGGCTTTGTGAAATTTTGTTACGGTAACAACCCGTTGATAGACCTTTAATAGAAAAGCCGGAGCGCTTTATTACTTTATTACTTTATATAATAATCATTTAAAACGGTTTTATTTTCGACGTTAATACCGACTTCTCCGGTTATATACCTACCAGATTTATTGGACGATTTTTTTGCGAGACGCTTCACTTGTCTACCATGTTACGCCTTGTCTACCATAAGCGTCATAGTTTATTATAGATGAGCGAAAAAGGTTTTCGCTAATTCTCATGAAATATAAAAATCCACGCGTCAATTACACTAAAAGCCTCGAAGATAATCCCGAAGAAAAATCACATACATATTCGAGTCTTGTAGTGACAAAATAACCCGTTATTTAACCACGTAAAGGCTACACTTTTATACCAGCTTATTGTGCGTAACAACAAGGGAATTTTAGCTTTATTTAGCGAAAAGTAAGATTTTCTCGGAAAGTTTAGTGCAGATTTCCGCGCCCGAGAATAAAGCAAAAAAAATACCCAATTCTACGCTCGGTCTGACATTTTATTGGCGAAGTAAAGGACGCTACGGCGTTCGTGGGGGGCGAAAGATCCGCCGACGGCGGGCACAAATCCAAAAACTCCTATTTATTATTAATTGGGGTTATTATGGCCGGACGGCCGTAACGCAATTAAGTTAGAAGTGGGACGGCAGCGCCACTAACGGCCCGTTTATCGGCCATCCAGGGCCGGAGTTGTCCTTCACCCGGGTTTTTTACAACCCCGCAAAGCACCGCCCCGAGCCGGTTTATATACGTTCCTACCACTAAAAGAAACAACGGTCGTCGGGGCGCTTTAGGTATATAAAACATCGAGTAAACAATTCGATTGAATCCGACGAGGGCGCGATCTTGATCGACGTTTTTCCATCCATAATCTTCGCGTTAATTGTCCGCCCGACGATTGAATTGCCGGGCGCGAAAGGGACGAGCAATTAGTTTTTAATTTAGTCATAGGTCGGGCCGGCGAAGGTTTCCGCCGAAGCGAAAAGGCAGTAATTAAAATCCCGCTTGCATCGTATCGGCATCAGCATCAGAGATCGAAATCCCGCTGATGCTGACGTATGTGCCCCGGTTGCATACTGGCGGACCAGTGGCGGGAAGCTCCCTTTCCACTTTTTAGTTAACCCCCTTAGAATAAGCAATTAAAACCTACACATACTCAAAAATGTTTTGCATATTACATATAAAATGCCACTGGCTATTTATTATTTAAAATGTCTTTTGTTAAATTGTTTTTATCATATTATGATTTCTCAGGCATTGTCTTCAAATTTTCACTTCTGTACATCCAAAATCTCTCAAACTGCTGCGAAAAATCAATTTTGTGATTTCAACTTTGTCACTCTTAAAAGACATTTAATACAACGAATTATTTGTAAAATTACTCATCGAAATTAGTTTCCAAAAGGCATAAACATCACTAAAAATTAACAATAAAACAATTTAACAAAAGACTTTTTAAATAATAAATGGGCAGTGGCATTTCAACTATATAATATTCAAAACATTTTTGAGTGTGTGTATATATTCTGTAATTTATCGACATTACATTTCATATTAAACACCCACCGAATTGCATTTTTAAGCAGGTCGATGCGAAAAAAGCGCCTTCAAAAATTCTTATTTTTGCCGAAATGTGGAGAGGAAGGACGCTTATTATTCCTTTACGCCCGTTGATCGTCCCGGTATATACCCATCCGGCGGGAATTTAATAGGGTTTAGGACCATTCCGCAAGTCCGAGAGCGCCTAAAATTGTAATAAACCTAAGAGGATGACTCCGATCCTTCGATACCGGACAAAAACCGGACGAATTTATATATAATATAGGCGATGGGGCGGACCAACTGCATTATATTTTATTTTGCTGAGCACGATGTTCCGCGGTTCCTTAATAAAGCCATTATATACAGATTTTTAAAGTATAGTATATGCATAAATTTTCCATGATATGACATCGCTAGATGAAAAATTTAGCGTACTATACAAATAATCTATTAAACATAATAATGATAATAAAAAATTACTAGATTATCTTGCATGTAGTTGCAATTTTTGATGAAAATTGCTATGGGAAGAAAGTGGTGAATGGAGCGTTTGCCTATTGACTATAATCCGCCTTAAGCTAAAAGGGGTCAGTGGACACTCTGTCAGATATATGCACTTGCACTGATTGCTTTTGAATACGAAATTTATTTGAGAGGTCGAGTGGAAAGGGTCGGTACAGGAAGGTGCACGGTCTCTCATTTGAATAAGCGTCTTACGCGATGATTTCCACGTTTTATGCGCCGAAATAGAGGCGCGCACGGTCGCAGTTACATTTGAATTTTCCATGACGTTACGATTTTTCCGTGTGCACGGGAAATTTTTGGGCAAATTAACGAGTTTTGCGACCGGCAGCGATTTTTACGGGCCGAATAAAAACAAAACCTCGACGATACTTTCGACAAAAATAGGAAAAAAAAGGGAAAAAACGGAACGAATTAAATCCGATTCCGCCCGTACGGTTCGCCCGGATTTGCCTGCTGGACCGGGAAAAGAACGAAATTGAACCGAGTCCGGGGGTTTGAAAACTTCACGTTCTGCCTTCCTGCCAGCAAACAACGCCAAGGAAGAAGAAACTTTGTTTCCACATCTTTTGATCCTCCCTATATTCTACAGGTTGCTCCACTTTTCAACACTACAGGACTACATCGAAAATACATATACACTCGCAAAATCCGAAATGACAATTCTCCCTAGTTTTATTAGCTCTGCGTAATTTTCCTCCTCGTTTCTACGCCGCTAAAGAGAGCGGGAAAACGAAGCATTCGCGTGACAAGTCAATTTATCGAAGTTATCCGTAAGTGGTACGAAAAAAGAAGCGGAAACTTTGCATGAGAAACGTGATTAATGATCTTTGGGGTGAAATCTGTTGTGTACTTATGAAAAATAATAGCGCACTTCGGCGGACGTTAGTTCCACCTCCGGGGGGAAACCGGAATTTACTCGGGAAAAATGATTCTTTAGAGCATCCCAGTTTTACACGGGACTTTCGCGAAAGTTTTCCCATGTACGCGTCATTTCCCTTACTGTCTCTATCGAGCGATTTGTACAATATTCCAATGCATTTTTGCAAATTTTTCGTGGGATATTCGATATCAGAAACACTTCATTTTCGACGGAAAGTTTCCTCGCATTTTCCACGACTATTATTATTACATACAGGGCACATGTATACAGGGGGTAGAATAAGATATCTTGGGACATGCTGTATAAAGACAGAACTAGTAAGTATTTATACGTGCGGCTATTGCAAAAGCGAGCGTGTGTACCAAACAAATATTTATTCCGAATTCCATTTCTAAAATTAAACCGAACAGTCCGGACGAGCTAAGGCCCATCTGCACCGGGATATAATGAAGCATTTCGACGGGGAAGTATTAATTAATTTCGAGGAAGTTTCTTAAGTGTTTTTAAACTCGAGAGGAAACGTCGACGATTTGCGAAGGTAGAAGGATTTTTAATTTTATCGGAAAATACGTGGGATGCGGATTGAAATTTTATTGCGAAATCCACATAAACTCTAAGCAACCGTACCGTTATCACGGCAACAATAAAAATAGTATATTATACATCTCGTGCAGTCGGTTATAAAACGCGGATAAGACCATCTAGTCGGGACCGAAAAAAAAGAAAATATTTGCATTTCCGGGTTTTTGCAACATCGAAATTGTCTCGTTCATGAAAATGTAAAACACGAGTTTGCTTCGGACGAATTTCATTAAATAAGGAAACCGAAGAGGAAATAGACCGGTCTAAGGTCCCGGACAATTCAATTCTACAAATGCGAATGCTTCTATTTCCTAACAAAAGCAACGTAATAAGTGTGTTTGAACCTACTAGTACTCGACGCAGGAGAAATATATATGTCCCTTTGTGTTGTTTATCATCTCTTCTCGCCTTTGCGAGATATAAAATTGCACACTGCGTTAGGAAATTGAATGATTCGCCCGAATTTTTCCGGACGAAAATTCGTATACCGGCCTATGAGCAAACGGGAGAAATGGCCGGTGTTAAAAACGTCTAGCGATCCTGCAGTGAGTGTCAGTTAAGAGGGATATAATTGAAAGTCGGGGATTAAAAACTTCATCTGTGCGGATTCGGAAATGTCCCGGAGCATTTTCAGCTGAAATTCCTGCGATGAACGACGGCCTTTTATATTAAGACCTTCCTGCGGAGGCCTTAATCATTTTCCACTGATATAAATTGCGTTTTCGTCGTCTTGCCCAAAGTGCTACCGAATCTTAATGCAACTTTTACCAGATTTTACATATTCCAAATCTTCTCTTCAATCTAATTAAACTTTAACTTTAAATTATGGTTTATTTCGTATAGATTTGTATAAGGAAAATCAAGTGCCTTTCGCTAATTAACCATCTATAATTAGTATTTTCTACACGCCTCAGCGTGCATTCTCGTTAATTAGTATTCCTCCAGTCATTCAAAAATATACGTGACATATCAAGAGGGAGGAACGGCACAAAGCGAAAGATCGATTAATTACGAGATGACAACACATGAACTAATATTAACCAACACCCCCGGTTTCCCTCAAGCCTCGCATCCGAGGAGCATTTTATTTTTCCTCCTGCCCGTGAGCTCTGCTATTGTCACACGGCGCGAAATTTCTTGTTTGCCAGACAGCGTGCGTGTTTGCCAAAGATAGAGCAGTTTAGAGCCTGTAAATATTATCTTTGCAACAGATGTTCATTATGAGGTACTAATGACTATTTATTAAGTTATTTGGGGAGATTGGATTTGTTTGTTTTGCGTCGCCTAAAGCGAAGGAAATCGTTCTATTTAAGGGTGGGGTTTTTTCGCGAGGTAATTTGACTGGGCTATTAATTATTGTGCTATCTAAGATATGGCTGTGTGACGAGATAAATCGATTAAACAAACGACCCGGAGGTCTGTTCGAACATAAACTCTCCTCCTTTCAGGTGGATGCGAATATGTTCGACTGTTTCACAATATCCCGACGTTAATCTCCCCGGGAGTTGCTGCAGGAAACTTCCCTTCCCGAAAGTTATTCGCCGGATTCGGCTGCTTACCTACCGAGGTGTGCGGAAACGAAAAGTTTTTCCTCGACGAACGTAGAATAGATTACGGTATTTTATTTCGTTCGAACGTTCGGCTACGGGGGCGGCTCGAAAAGTCGCGCTAATAACGCGACCGCCGTCGGGCCGATCGAGTTTCAATTATCGAGCCGTACACGCGATTAGCGACGACCGGGAAGGAATCGAGTCCTCGATAAGGGCGGATATAGATATTCGGAATTTTTTTTTTTCGATATCAACCCCTCGGGGTTTTTGTTCTCCGTCGATTGTCGTCCCCTTTTGACGGCTTGATGAAATTTTTTGTGCCGTACCTCGAGCTCGCTCTGCCTTTTTTATTTGTATACACATCGATTTTTTTCGTATCGTACATGAATGTAATGTGATATAATAATCGTATTAATTCGAATAACGTATCGTTTACCCACCCAGCCTCGAAATTGAGCGAAACGTATATTCAGTTTTTTTAGAGGGGTCCTTAGAGTACGATAATTACCGACGAAAATATATCCAGTCTGGAAACGGTTCGACAATCCCGCACCGCACGGAATAAAAAATAATTGCCGTCAAAGGGCCGCCGCCGCGATAAAAACCGTCCCCGAGGGGGCCGGTGCCCGTACGCTTAAACATAAAATAATGAGTTCCTAAACGTCTGCAACAGATGTTGCCTTACGTTCCCGGTTTTGTCCGGGCTATTACTTTTTTTTGCATTCATCGACGGAGGCTTAATTAAACGGACGGTTTTATTTTTATTGCGGTTTCATTCGTTTCGATGGAACTGTGAAATTTAGATGTTTCCATCTACAGTATTATCAAATTTTTAAAGCGGATAAATTTTGAATATTTCGATCGACTGGTCTATAAATAACTCCTTTAAATCACTACTGTGTGTGTACATTGTAAGGAGGAATTGAAGTTTGGGAAAGTGTCCCCGAAAGCGAAATGTGACACATATCTTTCCTTCCCCGTCGCTCTAACCACTAAAACTTTGAATGGCATATCTGCGTGTTGTATTTCCTTGGAAAAATATTACCTTTACATTCTCCCGCTATCCAATTTCCTCCGCCTAAACGACTCCGGCTAAATTTTTTTCGCCGAAATTTCGAAATTCCCTCAAATTTACTGTCTCTTCGTCGGGCGTCCGAAACGAAATAAAAAAAAACCTTCCGCGTCAATGGGGCCTTTGATGTCGCGGCTCGGCGGTCACGAGACATTCATCCTGTTAGTCCTGCCGGAGCTGATAAATTTCGTTCGGACGGTGTTAAAAGTGTCTTCGCCGAACGGTGTATAAAATAAGCGCTTTTATCGCTTGTAAACGCTGCTATTAGATAAAGCCAGCCAGGGACTTTCGAATTTCGTCCTGGGAATAGAACGGAGCATTAAAAAAATTAGTAAACTAAGCGCAGATTAACAGTTGGTTGTGATAAATCATATGGATCTCGACTCCTTACAAAACATTCCCGGGATTGATGTGGAAAATATTCAAAAAATTCTTCCCGAATAGCGAAAGAGATTTTTAAAAGTGATTCATCAAAACTACAAAACTTTTTCATTACGTTCGCATCTAACACGGAATTGGGGCGTTGCCAAGTCGCATACGCTGCCAAATACCTTGCATTTCCTCTCATCACAACAGACTACAAGTCATATCTATTTCACTAGTACAGGACGTCCCAGAATGTAGGTAAACCTAGCATCCTTTAAAAAGCTGACAACACCGCACATTTAGCCAATTGACTCATGGAAGTTACATAAGATGGAGTCGTTCCATTATCAACAATTTATCAAAGAGTCAATCATGCAGTTATCAAAAAGAAATACAGTCAATTACAGTCATATAAAACTTGCTGCATTTATGAGTGGATTTGTAATTGGAGAAAGATAAGATTTTCGTGAACACGTTACATACATTTACCGATTAATTCCAGCTTCGAAAGGGAGAGATGAGAGGTAAATCGCATTCCCAATTTCCGGGAACCAAACGCAATTACGTCGACTTCTTTAAATTAGTGTAAACTAGGAGTTAGGAAAAGGCTCGGCGTCGCAACGCCCGCCAAGACGGCACTAAATCAACAGGTTTTCCGGAGTGTTTTCCTAAGGATTTAACGTCGAACAAACTAAATATTAGAAAATCCACCGACGTCGAAATGCAAAGTGTTTCTAATGCCAAGAGAAATAACTAATTTGAATATCATCCGGTCTGAAAGAAGATCCGTTTATACGCGAAACGTATTGTCAACACTTTTTTCAATAATATATAATATTCTCAGGAAAAGTATAATGTTGCAAATATTGTTTATATTATTAAAAAAAATAAAAGGAAACATTCTCTAAACGATGTTACGTTAGGAATATAGCATTTAAAACAAATTTTTAGTAGCTGTAATAAATCCACATTTCGAATGGATTAGCGTTCTGTTTGCTCTATAAGAAGACAAACCGGGTATAAATGTAGCGGTGGGTTTTCAAGTTAAAACCGGTGATTTATTTTCGGTTATTTATAACCCTTGAATAGAAAACTTCTGTCGCATATACATCTCGATCCGCTCTCGAACTTGGAGCTTATAAAAGTAAACAAAATATACTTAGGAACACATTGTTAATCCAGAAAGTAGACCGGTATCCGTTAATCTACCCTTTAATCCGCCGAATCTAGATTTTCCAATCTGCTGCAAGTATCTGTTTTTAATTAATATCTACGAATCGATATCCGCGTACGGCGAGATTAATAGAATTCCGGGGTGTAATATTTATTGGTATTTTCTCGATTAAATTAGTAGTCCGATAGAAAATTTATTTCGAAATTTAAATTAACGAGTACATTTTTATTGCAGGTGAGATTTGCTAACTTTTTAACGACACTCTACTGCTACATCGGTAAGTTATTACGTTATTTTTTTGTGGAGTTGTGGAGTATTTTTATAGGGGAATTTCATCGATTTTCTAATTACACTAAATTCCCAAACAGCGCACCTACTTTTCCCCGACTTTCCACATAATGTTAGCGCCATTTCCGTAATTCTCCTTCGCCATTATTTCCGATATCTCTCCGCAATTACGTCGCGCCCCTTATCGGCTATTTAATATTTCTGATTTCGCCGAAGTACCGTAAACATCGGCGCGGTCGGCGGCTCCGTTATCTCTCGCTCCCCGAAGTTTTCCATCTTATTTACAAGCCAAGTTCGCCCGAACAACTCGCGAAGCGCCGGCCCCGAACACCCCGACTAAATAATTATAAATAGGCATTAACGCGGGGTGGAAATTCGCGAAACAAATTCGGAATTTTGAAGAGAAATTTTCCCTTCGTACGTACGCGCTAGTTTTAGAATTAACCTCGTACATATGTATGCGGATATTTTAATACTTATGGTGATGAAATTGTTAGGGTCGCAATATGAAATCTTCCAATGAATTACCTACCCTCTTATGTATGTAATATGAATATGGGAATTATTCAGTTTATATTGAACATTGCGGGAAGGTATAAGTTTTGGGAATTAATCGAGATGCAAAGGAAAATAATAACGAGCGAAGTGAAGTCATTACGCAGCAATTTGTAGATGTTGTTCGCTAATAGAGCAATGGTAATTGCGAGTAATCATTTAGAGAAGGCTGCAACAAGGGCTTAAAGGGAGCTGCAGTAGTTTACATAAGCTTCTATGGCAATATTAACTGCTGGATGTTTGCAATAAATCAGGCGATAAGCGTCGGTGCGCTTTTCCGAAATTCTCGATTTTCGCAGTTATTTCGAATGCGAAATTACCCGAAAATTTCATTACCCGACGCCTTTCCTCCGGACCGGATCTAATCGGGGATTGATAAGGGAAAAAAAGTGGAGCGCGTGATTTACAATACATCAAAGGCGTTTCGCACCCTCTTTCGGAATAACTGCGGCCCCGGAGAAGAAAGGAGATTTAGATATCCAAAAAAGTTGAAGAGGGCCTTCCGATGGGTCAACGTTTCCCTACAAAGGCGCCGCGATCGACTTCCACCCCCAGATATGCGAAAATTAGGTCCGATAAAAAGGAAAACTTCGCTTTGTTCGCGATTTTACTGTAAGCCAATTCTACGTTCAGACCGTTTTAATAACTCTTCTTTGATGCATCAAATTCACAGAACATTCACAGGATAATCGACAATTTTTATAATCGAGCTATTTTTCTATAATATAATCTTGATTCACCCTAAATATATTTCGCCTTTTATAGCCTATAGATTTCCTTCTTGCATAATAAACCTTTCCTATTCACAGGATAATCGACAATTAACAGCTGACTTTATCTGAAGTAAAGTTGAATCACCCTGTATATATTTCTCCTGCTGCAAGCTATATTCATATCAAAACGTGCGGAATGTTCCGTTTACTTTACCTGCGACGAATGTTTATTAGGCAAGCGACTGTAATTAGCGGGGGGTCCTGCGAAATCGATTCGATCCTTTTAGCGCAGAGAAAGGATTGGATTGCATGCGAGTCAGCAATAGTGGAAAGAGGGACGCACAATAGGTCCGATTCGCGTTTGTTATCTATACAAAAGGACCCGCCGAGGATTAATTACCTTTAAAGTAATTATAGCAATTAGAAAACAACAACGTCGTCCGTACAGGGCGATTCGATGCGAGAGATTTTATTGTATTCTAATCGGGCGTCGGGGCAATATCAATTATTTATTACGAATCGTCCTGTGTATACCTTACGTAGCGGCGCGGGTGCACTCGTGCCGTAATTAATTTTCCGCTCGGCGGGCGATAATGATTTTTTCCGAGGATAAAGTCCAGCACGGGCGCCCGTCGATGTTGGTCGGGAGTCGGGACATTGTTGTTACCGGGGCCCTTTTCGAAAAGGCTTTACCGGCGCTGAATCATTTACGAACGTTCCTTAGAATGTAACTTAGCCGCCGGCGAATTTCCGTGAAATTTTAATGCGTCGACTCGCCCCGGAAAAGCAATTTTCAACTATTGATACCGGCCGACGTAAATTTTTCCAAAGGCGTTAACGCAATCCCGCGCGAATTCCGCCTTTTTTACTCGGATCGTTTGTTTATAGCCCGGATGGGCGATCGGGGACAAACATTTAATATACAGGGTGTTCCTAAATATCGTGTACATCCGAAAGAGGGTGATTCCTTGACTTATTTTATGACTAAAAGTTCATATAAACGTGGTTCCGCAAACGCTTCGTTACCGATTTGCAGGGTGTTGAAATTTCATGATTTTTTTGTTTCTTTTTTAGAGCTCCTGCAGTTTCAGTTTTTGAGATATTTAGCTCAAATTAGGTACAGGATATAGGGTATAGAGTACAATTTAAGAAAAATTTGTTAATTTGTATTGTAAAATAAATCATTTGTACAGAAAATACTTCTTAATTTTTTTCTCGATAACTGTTACAGAAACGAAAAAGGTTAATAAAAAAAGTTTCTAAACAAAACAGACAACTCATTTTGTATTCTAATTTATATAATTATTGTATCGAAAAGAAAATACTTCTGCTGCAGATAAAAATTCTTAATCATGAGAATTATTTGTGGTTATATTTTCTGGGTACTCTACACCCAATTTACCTGCCGGATTAAAAGGACATTTAATCCTCCGCGCCCAATTTACCTCTATGATTAAAATCCACAATCTTTTTGACGCCCAGTTTACATCCATTCATCAAAGAAGTATAAACTCAAAGAAGCGACTTGCTGATTAATGTGGTAGAAATATTTTATAACAAAATACAGCTAGTTATATAGAGTTATCATTAGGGAGGTTACCCGATAAAAACGACGGAATATAAACGTACGGTGATTTAGAAAAAGCCCTATGTTTATGACCGGCCATAAAACTAGCGCGACATAAGTGGCTGTGCTCCAAGTTTCATTCGAGCGCCATCTTTTAAAAATGCGCGGTTAATCGACTGTATAAATTTCCATGGTAAACCGATATCATAGGCAAGAGGAACGCGCTCTATAAATTCGTTTCCCCATTGACAGATATGGCTCTATCGACAAGCCGGAACGCGAAGGAAACTTTATGCGGGGAGCGTCTGTCGGGCTTGGAGCTCCGCTTTTCCGGCCGGTGCGCCTAATTTTTTTTATGCTCCAATTTCTTATTATGCAGCAGGATATAAAAAACCCAAATGCATTTTGAATGCCTCGCTGTAAATGCTCTCCGCGAGGAAAATGATGGAGTACGCGAAATTTCCAATTTGTGCGAAATTATATTTGGCGAAATCATTTCCTTTCAAGTTCTCATTAAAATCGGTCCTTTAAAGGTATAGGCGGGCATCGATTCGGGGTCTTTCGATAGCTCGATAATTAAGAGAAAACGCTTAATTGCGTTTCCTTTTAATTATGTATCTCCCATAAGGGAAGGCAAACGAAACAAGCGAGCCTTTCATATTTTTCATTACTTCGTAAACGAGGAAATCACGGCCGTTCCTTTTAGCTCACTCGATGGTAGATTGAATGACCAGTCGCACCACCCGACATAAGCCTTATTGCTTTCTTATTCTTGGTGTAGTTCATTTACAATGCGCAAAAATCAAGTAAGTTTTGGAAAAAAGGGCGTGTTCCGGTTATTCCATAAATACACGTTAAATCCAGTTAACTCGACAACTTTCTGGACACGTTGACAAGTTGTAGTTGTTGACTGTGACGACGAGTGAGACGTCTTCAGAAAAGGGCTGCCCGTCTCTCTCTGTACGGGACGTGCATGGCATCCTGGATTTATAGCGATGCAGATTATACAACTCTGCAGGCCTCGTCCTGCACATATTACACAGCTCACGTTGTTGTCACCGAATAAATCATCTGTCATCGTATTTTCTACGCCCTGTCGGTTTTTTGCTAGTTGGTTTTTTTTGCTACGAATTAAAACGGGAAGATTTTATTGGAACGGGTTTGGTTCTCGTCTACGAAATTGAATCTCCAGGTGAGGATTTCCTCCATTACCTCGACTGACTTAACGCTAAACGGAATTGCGCTAACGTTTACAGACAACCCAAACTGCATTTAATACCAATCCGGCGGTTCATCATCAATATTTACACCAATCAAGTTTATATGTTGACAATGAGACTTGCATACAACCATTAGATACCAGAATCAACACACCGCAACCCGTAGACGTAAACGTTAACGTCGGAATACGTAAGCGGTAATATATATGCATATTATAGAATCAACACGTAATTCGTAATTCCGGATTCCGGGTACACGTGGTCGAGAGCCATTCTAGCCATTCGGGCCATTTTGCCCATTCTTGTCTGCAGATCATTTTGAATTCTGAGTGGAGTGGCTCGTACACAAACAGTGCCGTGCCAAACGCTATTTTAATTATCATTAAATTATACGTACAACTGTATTTTACAAATAATAAATGACTGTAAATTGTAACTCGTTTGTTGAATAATTAATTTATACCATTGACTAGTTTATTAGTTGTTATTTATAAGGGAAGTGAGAATTTTGGTACGCCAATGGGTCGATATCCATTCGCTATTCTAACCGGAGCTTTTGTTTTAACTTCTCCTCATTACATGTAATTCGGCGCTGCGGAGAATCGACAAAAAAGGATTCCGATTGCATTGTATAGGGGCGCGTTCGGGCCAACGAAAATATTTAATTTAATTAATAGTATTTGCCGGAGTGCGGACGCCGTTTTCCGAAATGCACCGGACCAAAAATAGAGCCGGAAAAATATAGTAATATCCGGGGCCCGTAACCGGTCAGAGGGAAATCCGAACATCTGCCTCGAAGGTCGCATTCGAACAACTATACGAAGGGAAACTTTTTACGGGATTTTTTCCGGCATTAAAAATCCCCGACGTGCTCCACATTTTTCATCGGACTTTTATTAGAAAATATTTCCGACGGAAACGTCGGAAAAACATCAAAATTGTCCGAATAGAAAACCTTTTCGAGGCGAAAGTTGAAGACGAATCCAGCACCATGGCAACATTGCAATAATCCTCGAATTATATATAAATTTCAAGCGTCATCTTCGACTTCCTAATTCCGAGTAAGTACTCGAAAAATTCGAACTAAGAGTTCGGGGCTGAACAGGAAAGTTTTCCCACCTGCTAAAAATCTCGAGCTCTCTCCCTCTGGGCGAAAATCCCCGCTAAGAGTCGAGAAGAAAACGGATATGAGAAAGGTGTAAGAGTAAAAGAAACGGTTGTATATACCCATCCTGAGGCATCCGACGAGAGGAAAGCGGAAAACGCACGCCCAGGACGCGGATTAGCCGCGGGAGAACGCCGCTTTTCAGCAAACACGGAAAAACCTAAAGCAAGCGGCTTTCAAGAGTTTTTCTCCTGTATAAATACAATCCCTACGTCGATATTAAGAGTACCTAACAACGTGGAAATTATTACACACCACATTTGCTATAATACCTACATTACGTATAAAAAACGGGTTAAATTTTATAAATATTTTCCGTTAATTAACGAACTCTCCTGCCAATGTAACACGCAGTGAATTAAATCATCGAATTTAAGAGACGTGTATGTAGCAAGAGACGGTTATTACAAGGATTCCTGCGAGCGTTAGACGAGCATTTCCCGTCTCTATCCGGCTTTATGAATGTTTTATTGGCTCAAATTAAATTTCGTGAGTAAAATAGTGGTGGCCGAGAGACGATTTTCTCGGCGAATTTATGCGCTTCCTCCAGGTGCTGGAAATTATGGACGTTCCGAAAACTCCGGCTAATTATTTACCGTGATGTTTAATTACGGACGGCTGGGAATAAAAAGGCGACTAATCAAATGAATGGAGATGTGAGATATACGGTTTTTAACCAGATATATTTGAATAGAAATAAGTTATTAGAACTCAAAGCAGTTTTCAGTTGCTGAAAATATTCAATATTTTAAGGAAATATTGCCATTTTAAATTTAAGTACCCAATCACAAAACGAATAAGTGTGTTCATTGCGATGTGTAACATAAAATTTCATTACTCATTCTGTCCTCATTTCCATTATTTCTGTATTCTTATCATTTGATTAACCCTTAGTCGGTCCGCGCTCTTTCTGAGCCTCTATTGCGCTTTTTATTCGTCAAATTTCTGAACAACAAGCTAATAATATAACGCTTTGCGTATTCGTTTTCGAAACGTTCATTAAGCGACTATATTTTCATTCGTAACAATAGATAGCAACCGACGCTAAACAAACGTTGATGAGGGTCGAAAGTATTGTGTATACCGCGAACGAATATAATAGGTGGAGGACAGGTAGCCGGTTTGTTTTTGTTTTGTTCAAAAATTCAATTTTCGTATTACCGAACCGGCGAAACAAATATACCATTAGGACCGCTCACAATGTCCAGATATTTTACCCAATTAGTCGGTCCCCGAAAAGACGTTCAATTCACCAACAAAAATCCCCAATTAAGAGGTACGGAAAATTTCGTATGTACACAGATTAGTTAAGTAAACGGCAACGCTGTATATTGGCATCATAATCCAAACAATAACCACCCTTACAGTATCTTTTTTGTCGACGCGACACCCCGAGGAGACGAGCCGGGCTCCCCCAATTCTGGCGTTTAAGGGCGGGTCGTTAAACTTTTTTCTGGATAATATCCAGAGCAGTGGATCTTATACGAGCGTCGTTCCGGTGTTCATTTCGGAAGGTCCCCCGGCCGGAATCCAGACTTTCCAAACGACTTCTTTATGCGGATGAGCCGGCACGCGACTCGCCCTTGAAACTCGCGGATAACGCGGGAGCCAGAGCGGCCCTATATTTCTGGAAATTAACTGTAATTAGTGCCTAGTCGAGTGTCGGCTCCTTGGGGTAGTCGGATGTAGCACTCGTAAAATTCAACGCGAGTGTATCGGTTTTTCGCGAAGGGGCCAATTTCGTACTTGTATCACGCTCGCGGTCCCGAAAAAGAAGTTTAAAGTAATTTTCATCTCGGAACCTCGAAGTTTAACTTTAACTTTTTCAATAAGTATTCAGAACGTCGGGAACAAATCTTGCTGGAAGTTTTAACGAACTCCCTTCGCGCTCTTCCTTTTCGGGCCCACCCCCGCTGTTTATCCTTTCTGGCGCGACCGAAAATCGCGACTTCCGCTCTCGTTTTTCTGATACCTGATCGGCCTAATTGCGCCCGATTTAATCGGCTCCGCGGAGAATTCCTTTATGATTAGGCCGTACGGGGAATAAACGCGAATAGTACTCGAGAGCCCCCGTTGGAGGATTCTTTGACAGATATCGATCCGAGTTTTCGCCGGCGTGGGCTAGAGGAAAGATAATCTTGCACGGTAATTAGTCAAAGTTCTAATTTCCTCTAAACAATTTCGCTGACATATTTTCCGCTCGCTGAGCTTCGTTTACCTTTTCTCTCCAGAGGGATGATTTCATTCTAATTACATGTACATCCACTCAGAAATATTTTCGGTTCTCTATAAAATCGTATACTATGTGTCCTTTAATACAGCTACTATTGATAATTATGTTATAGTAAATCGTTTAGAATTGTGCCAGACTGGATATAATTCGATCCTGCATTTAAGTAAGAGGGATCGATGGTGAGGAAGGCGCGAAAGAGAGCGATAGGAATAAAATCGCTGGAGGATTTTGCAAGAAACGTCGCGTTTAAATGAGAGAATTTATGAAAAAGATATAAATTTAATAGTGAATCTCGGCAGATATAGCTGGAATTCTTGAATATTTCATTTCGTCCGCTCGAACGGTCTTTTTTACAGCGTCGCGTCGTTAAAATAGGAATCTTCATTATCGTAAAATAAAAATTCGATTCGACGGCGTTGCCGCTGTTTTGTGTGCATATTGGATTTCCCGTAGGACGGAGAAGTCGCGCTTTTACACCTTTTTTTATCGGGGCGTTTTCGAGGAGTATTGTTATTTCATCGTTGATCAATACGATTTTCGTACGAAAGGGGGCGAGGATAAATGCCAATTTGTTTAAATTGAAGAAGCGACTTTTACGATATGAAAAAAAAATCTTTCAATTTTCTTTGTCTACCGAATGTATTTTCGATAAATTTTTAATCAAAGATATAATTCATCGTCGGCGCTTTCATCGCTTTTCAATAACCATTTGAGATTTGAGACGTTTTATAAAATCACTCTTTTGAGCGAAATCTACAGAGTGGTCCAATTGCACTATAAATGCTACAAAATCAATTTTCCTTTTTTTTATTTTTCCCTGCAAGCGTCCGATCGATCGGGCGACACGAAGGGGATTAACAACCCCTCCTGTCCGAAAAGCGAATTCTCCCCGCCTTGCGAATGTTCGCCCCCCCAATTCAAATCCGCCCCTTTATCATCAATAATTCAAAAGCGAAAGTGATACCGCTTGTAACTTCCGACTCGATATTTCCAAACGTTCCTAATGTCATTAATTAATGGTCCTCCTTAACTGGTTGATGTAATATTTATGGGCCAGATCGCGCCTGCAATGAAAATAAGAGGAAAATCCCCTTCGGGTTTTAGTCGATTAGGCGGCGGGCGCTTTTCCTTTTTTGATGCGGATATAAAAAACGTATTTACGACAATTAAGTGATTTTTTTTATTCCACCGGCGGATTTTTCTCTTATTTTTCGTTTTTAAGCGGATTCGGGGGATAAAGCGATTGTTGAGGGAGAGAAATTTACAATTATACAAGCCATAAAAGGATTAAATTTACACAATTAAACTCGGCTAAAATGGAAATACATACATTTTTAAAGAAATCGCACCAAAAATTTCAAACTAATTCTGAATGTTTCATCAATTCAAAATCTACTAACTAATAGATTTATAATACACTATTCCTAATTGGTAAAATTAGATTAATAACGGATAAATTAAGCGTAATTAGTCTCCGTTCGTTCGGATGAGTACGAAATCGAAGATAAGAGTTATTTAACTCCAATAATACTCCCAGTTTTGCTCTCAGAGTAATTAGAGTAAAAGTTCGTATTTGTCTCGAAATGATACATTGTAAACAATCGAGATGAACGTGACGCTTTTGCTAATGTTCCAGTAACTCGGTGTATACAAATTTTATTGTTCTTGCCCGTTCAATTACTTACGCTCGAATGGATTTAATTAATTAGGTGTAGGTGGACTAGCTGAAGCCGATTTCAAAACAGGCGTTACAGTGCGTAGGAAAAGCGAGACGTAAGCGTTTTTAAAGGTTCGTTTTTTTCCTTCTCCTTGCTCTCCTATTCATATTCTGTTTACATCCTCTTAGCATAATCCGCTCGGATCGATGCCGCGTTACTGGCAAATATTTCCAGAGGATATTTTAAATTTGAATAAGAGTCCCCTAAAATCCGACGTTTTAAACAAGCCCACGTCGAATTATTGGGGCCGGATTTTTCTCGGAATTAATTTTTCCTTCGAGCATTAATAAGTAATATAGGCAATATCGCTCGCGATGCGACAACAAAGGGAGGAAAACGTCTAATTAATATCCATAAATTTCTGATGGTATTCGAAACGGAATATATATGGAGTATACCGGAAACCTTTGGGTACCTATGTAACAATTAATTACAGTTCCGTATACGGGAATAAGATAGATAGATGGAAAATTAGATTAATGATTTGCCTTATTTAAGCTCTCATACCGTGACACATAATCGTTAACGTGCGTATAATACCTGTTATATCATCTTATTTGTCATAATAGAGCGTTTCGAGTTTGCTCTGTTAATTAAATCTAATTGCACAATATGTAAATCACCTATGCATTTGATATTAACGTTTGCATTAATATATTATTTAGGCAATTTCTCCACAAATTTTAAAACATCCTATATAAATATGTTGAAAAGGTCGAACCGAGCAATTCCTTATAATTATCTAATTATCCCTATAGTAAAGTAAAGTAAAATATTTGCAGAGCACGCCGAAGTATAAATTAAGTTAGTGGTTAATAACCTGTTTAGAGGGCCCCGAAATTCCGGGGGCGCATAAATCATTCGACTCGCAATTATTCCCAGTTGTCTTATTTTCAGTTTATTCGTCGCTTCTACGGCAAGATAAAGTGCTTTGTCCGGAAAATTACATCAACTTATCCGGCGTGTTGCTGGAAATACGGCGAATTTTCGACAATCCCGCACAAATTTCGCTTTCGCACCGATACCAGTTGATAACAAGTTTCTCCTAAACGCTTGCTGAAAAAAAGTTCCGTCGGTTTTCTCCTCCCAATGCGAAGCCTCTTTTTTTAAAATTGATAAATCGAATTATCGATTCGACCCATCGATTCGCCTCCGGGACTTTCGTCGACTCAATCCCGTCGAAAATTCCGCACGTTCGCAACTCTTCCGCGAACAATTCCGAATTGTTTTCCCAACGCAAATTGGCAGAGGAAATTCACGGGCGGAATCCGACGCCGAATTTGCATGTAAATGGCGCCGCGTTACGTTTACCGGGCTACGTCCAGCGGAATCGAGCTCGACAAAGGAAACCTTCAGACGAGTCAACAAGTCACTTTGCCGTCCGGTTTTGTATTAGACCTGCCCGCTGACCCGCAATGGCGTTCGCAACTGGAATTCCGCGCTCACGAACTTGATAGATCAAATGTTAGAATTATGTTATTCTTGTACAAATAGCCCCCTATTCTATTATGTTTGGAAACACTCGGCAGGCATTCTGCATATTTGATAGACGACGAGTTTAACAAACAACAATTTTACAGCTCCTCTAAAATCACCATGGTCTTTATTAGTTCTTTTTTCTCTCACCAATTCCTTAATAACAATGGCCTTTTAAGTAATTCGTTTTTGTGTGTACCTACCACTTCTTTATTTTACCTCATTTTGTATATGGGCTTTGTGTCCGAACGTGGGGGAAAATTCGAAAGCTTTGTTCGAATTTCGAAATCGACTCGAATCGCATTAGCGCCGATCAAATTGGAAGATATCGAGCAAGATATAGGGTTAGGGCGGTCGTTAGTGCGAGTTGCAGCAACGTTATTGTGTTGCAATTGCAATTGCAATTTTACGTAGCTAGCAGGAGTAAATTCAATCTGATGCGCACGGCGGGGATAAATTTTTAGGCGCGACATGAATACGTAATTTAAATACGTCCGTGGAAATCGGTGTAATTGGGATGTTTGCGAAAATGCTGTATTAATACGGAAACCGCGCTTAATTAATGGTTTGTTGTTCAGGAAATGACGGTCGCAATATCTGGAAATGTCTATCGATTTATAGACCCAATATGTTGAATATCTTCTTTTAGAAGCTCTTTGCAATTTTCATAAAAGTTTTTCGTTTATTAAACGAGACATTATAAATTATTAATGGGTATTAGGGGAAGGGTTGAAAAATTCCGGCGCGTTATTGGACCTATCGGTTATATCGATGCGCGGATGCGGCGAAGTTGACGTGAAAATAAAAGTAAAAAATGGAAGAAGATGCTCGTCAATTTTATGGAAAAAATATTAACGCGGCCAGTTGAACTTTCTCTCATCAATATCCACTCCTAACGGCTCTTGCACGGGGGCCCCGCTCGCGCGCCGACCGGACGATTTATCGAATTATTCCGGCGAAATCAGGAATTTATTCGCTCGTAAATAACGCAAAGATGTTACTCGACGCTTCCCATATCGCGTCTGTTTCCTCCGGCATTCGCTGGAATTGGAATCGCGAAATCGTCCAGCTGGATGGCGGCGATTCGGCCAGACGCGAGCCCGAAAACTTGTTGGAAATTCAACAGCGTCCGTTCGCGGTTCGATACAGGCCGTGAAAAACGTCCAAGAGTTAAATTCGCTCGGTATTCCGCATCATTACCCCCGTTACAAGGCCCTAATCTCGAAATATTGGAAACTCCATGCTTCGCGAACTTACTCGTATATGTACCGATGATGAAGCCAGGGCCGTGCCGGAAAAAAAAATTTCTTTTACCCCAAAATAATTGTAACAAATATGTCGTAAGTAAATTGTTAATTCGAATGCGTTGTGTGAATAAATTCGTGCTGAAAACTCATTCGCCAGTGTTTGTGATATAAGAATATATAGTGACAGAAAGGAAAATACAAAAAAATTACATCGTCATTATATGCGCCGTTACCTGAGAAGTTTCCCGCTCATTAGTCCATTCTGTGCACGTATAATCTCCCTGTTTTGGGTCAAACTAAAAGCATTAGGTATTATTTTGGAATTTTCTTCGATGCGGAGGGGCGTTTGTGCGCGCCTTTCCTCCGCCGTAATATCGAATTTCACGAATGAAAAAGTTTCGTTAATAATCCCTATCGTATATTTGTTGTGTTCGAGTTTAATTAGAATTTTTTTTGCGTAGCTATGCATACCCATTTGCGGATTAAAAAAAAGTAATTTGGAATATTTTGGGCGAATGTCCCGGCGCTTCCGCCATTATTTTAAATCAACTCCTGCCTTCGGCGTTGTCGCATTTATTTACCCGCTCAACTTTATTATACGCAATAATTTAATAATTTGCACTCGAAACAGGAATACATACATACGTACAAGCATTCGGTTCGTTGCAATTCGCATGGTACTCCCACAAAGATATCCATTCTCTCGCATTTCGAATTTTATTTTTCGTCATTTTCCATTATAATATACTCCCGACCTTTGCACAAAGACCAACATGCATTCCACTATTAATGCAACGAAATAAGCATTGTTTGGAATATTCCGAAATGCAGCAAAACGCAAAGCGACTTTCGTTAGACCATTCGAAAAGTTCCATTCGCTCGAAATTCCCTTAAGGGTAAATCTATCAATGCCCGGATAAATCAATTATCCACAAGATTTTTTTTTTGCAACAAACAAGGATTTTTCCGACAACCGGCAACGTTTTAAAAGCGCTAATTTAATATAAAGCCCCTGTTAAAGCTAAGATGTTCCGGAAGATACGAGGGCGGTCGTAAAAAATCCGCGAATATGTCCGCGTAGCGCAAAGGGGAGGAAAAATGCCGGCCGAGCGAGGACTAGCAGGGGGTTGTATTCAATTATGTTTTGATGAATATGTGGCGCAATTTATTCCGAAACTGCTCCCGAAGAATAATAAGGTGGAGGTGAGTTCGTGCTCGAGTTGGAAAGCCTTCTATTATGCCGAAGCCATTAGGATGAAATAAGAAGAAGACGTCGAGACGTTGCCAAGTCTGCGCGCCCGTCCCGACATCCCGGGAATTTCGATGCGAACGGGAAACGGGAGTAACGAAATGACCATCAGTTGTAGAAGACGGAGTAGAGTGGAGTAGAATGGAATTGTTAGGAGTTCGGTTGAGTGCGAATCTACAGAACTGCACGGCGCGCAGCCGGAGGCATTTCGAATCAATAATCCACGTAACGTGCTCATTAGCACAGTCCGAGCTTTAACCAGAAATTTTCAATTAATCCATTAGGTGCATTTCTTAGGCTCGCTTAAACACCGGCAATATGGATTCCTTGCTATATCAAGCACCCTGTATGCGTGTAAAAAATTCGGAATCCATTTTAAGCTGAATTACGGGCGGTTTGGGGGCGGCGAAATAGCATTAATCATTTTTAAAATCGCCGAACGGATTAGTTTAAGACGCGGAAAAAAAACTCCCGGGACACTTTAGAAAGCGAAATTAATACTTTCGAGCGCTGGCGAAATTAAAAGATGCTCAACAGTTAAGAGATTAATCTTTCGCGAGGTCTTCGGAATTTCGAAACCGTAATGGAATTTATGCGAGATTAATTTCCGAAAAAAAATAGTAATAAATAAACGTAAATACTGTAGTTGTATTTTTTCCAAGCGACAAGAATAAAAAATAATAATCGATTTGAATGTAATTCATCATTCGAATGGAATCGAACGCGCAACTTTTCCAAATTTTATCGCGTCAAATTAACGACGCGCCGAAATAAAGATTAATGGATTTCCTATCGATAATTCGCGTCGGGTTTTTTTCACTCCTCTCCCCGGCCCTATTTTATTTCGGTTTCAGTTACCCCTTCCGCAAATTAAAACGATGTTGATTGATGGTCCGTTGTGTGTTTACCCCGCGGCGTCGCGGCGCCTCCGCCGATTTTTAATGCGCTCCCAATTACCCATTCTCGTTCGATTCCTTCGATTTACTTTAATGCTGTAATTAAAGCGTCGCCTCGTCGTTGGATGTACCGCGAAGAACGTAAATCCGCGGCTTTTGTACAAACTTTCCCGGAACCATCGAAAAATAAATCAACAGTGAGAGAGGGAACTTCGCGAAGTTTCTTATACCGGCTCCTGCACGATCCTGCATCTCCGCCGAAAAACTTGTCTTGTTGGTAAAGGGTAGTATTAAAAAGTGTTATTAATTATTCGAGTACTGGGGACGAGTTTGCGCCGCAAAATAGGATTTTAACGTGGTTATCCATCAATTTCCTCCTGCCTTGGAAGATTTAATATTGCGGTCTGGTTTCGATTCGATATCGGCCATTTGTTTGCCCGCGCTTTGCATTGCGGGATCGAACCGATTTTGAGAAATATAATTGTTATTAGTACGTTAGCGTTTGCTTTAACTACAGCGATTTATCAGTTCCCTAGTAATTAATATTGAGAGATTAATTCGCATGTATAGGGGATTGCTAAACTTCAAAGTACCTACTTCAAATACCCCCTGCTATTAGTATTTGTTGGAAAATCTTTTGGTTTATCTATATTATTCCTGTAATCTCTCTTATAAAGTGTTTTGTTGGGGATTCCGAAAGGATTACGGAAGAAAGATGAAGAAGTTAGAGGTTTTATTATCAATTTAGATCAAACGTCGGGTATTTCCTATAGACTATAAAATACACAAGATGATGATAATGATGACGATCGGTCGGCTCTATAATATCCGCTATTTCGAACGTTCTCTACAGTGCTCCGACGATTAATGACTCAATTGAAATGTGGTTGTTTGTCAAATAATCGAACGTCCATCTCTGAATTCGATTTCTGACAGTCAGTCGTATGTTTGTAAATCGATTATAATGGTCCATCCAAGCGCCGATGGCTCTTCATATACATGTTAATGCTACAGATGAATTGTTATGTTGTTACGCTTATCAATCCACAACTATATACAACAGTGGAAATTTGCAACCGTCAATCAAGATTTGATTGCTCGAATCGATTTTTACAATAAGCAATAGCTTCTAATTAAAGATAGAGTCGTTTGTCGTCGGTGGCTACCGGTCCGCTTCGGCGTTATTTTAAACCGAGAGTGGGTAATTCACGGAATGGATCGACAATGGGCTTTTGTGTCACATAACACTGATAGTCACGCCATGTTAAATCTATTGTGCGAACACGGGAGGACTCGTGTTTACGGCGAAGTGTATATACGCTTTTTTCCCGTTTCATAATCGGACACAATGCCTTTCGGGCGTTAGAACGTAAACGAAATAATCGAATCCGACCTTATAACGTATAATACTCTGGATTTTAAATCAGTTTCCGCCAAGGAAAAAGGAACGAAAACATCATGGATATGTACATTCGGAAATACCTGCGAGAAATCTTGCGGGAAAAGTCGACTGTTAAAGTAGTCGTGACACAACAACAAACGGAATACGGCGGAGGAGCCGCGTTGAGACACGTCGGGCGTTCCCGCAGTAATTTCAGAGATTCCGACTCGAGAATTCTCAAAGTTCAAATCTAATCCGCCGGAGACCGCATAGAAATTGCGTTGTTTAATTCTAATATCGGCTTATTCCCCGTACAACGTATTGAATATACATACCTCGTGCGAATACACACGCAGCCTCCGCCTCTATTCGCGCTTCATTAAAACCAAATACACCTAATCAAATACCACCATCAAAATTTACGCTATAGCAACTCAATTCCGAAAATCAACAGTATAATTGAAAAAAAATCACAATGTCGCAACGTCGCGTTTTTTACGAATTTTCTTATTAACTTGAACGTACTTCCTATATAAAATAATAATTATTGTTCCATTGACGTCGGGAAATATGCGTTCCTGGGAGTTTTCCTGCACCGAAGGGGAAAAAGTAGTGCACAGGAGGAAAAAAAATCCTTCATTACCGAGGCTGGAAACCGACGAGAGCAATAATGTAAGAGCCCCGAAAGTGGAGCGCGCGCGCCCCCTCGCCTCTCCGGCGTCGCGGCGCCTCGCCCACCTGAGCACAGTCGGAAAAGTCGAATAGAAAATGCACGGCCTACTTCAGGAAAGCGGCAGACAATGACGCGGGGAGTTAGGGAGAGAGATTCGTTCGGGTTTTTTCTTCTAATTGTACGCGTAAATTCAAGTCGAAAGTAACGATTTCGATATAGGAGAAACTCGACGGGCTAATTCGAAATTCAAACCGCTTCCCACCAGAAATCTGACGGCAATATTAATTGAGCGCCACTCCCTCGCCACCCTAATTGCTATTTGATTATTCCAAATATGATTACCCGGACCGAAATTAATCAAATCCACGAAGGGGCTCCCGAATATTTTCTAATCTACAACGCCCGACCTTTCGCTATTTTTCCTCCTTGCGATTTTTTATCGCGCGTTACCCAAACTAATTGTAAAATACAACCTGCTAAATCCACCAAAATTTGCTTTATACAACATAACATTTATGCTCATCCTATATCGCGCGAATTACGATTATTGTTCGTGCGTATAATACACCCCAATTTATTCCACCCGTATAGTTTTCGCGTATGTTTATACAGCGTGTAACTAAAACACAAAAGAATAATGCGGCAATTTCTCCCGATAGTCGGAACATTTTATGGATTTATTCATTTAGGGTCATATATCCGTTGAGGTTGGCAGTTCTGGAGCAGACAATCCAGAGGTGGATGACGTTGATTGATGCAACAGGAGATTAGGTTAAAATGTACTAAAACGTCGTTGAATTCCCGCTCGGATTGTTCGTATAAAAGCTACACGAAAATATGAAACGAATGCTACCGGATAATTATGCATAATTCACAATCAGGATTGCATTTGTACTTGCATTTTGAATCAGAAAAGTGCAATGAGCAACGTTAATTCGTCGAGAAAAAGGCCTATTTTTAAAACAATGTCTCCTTAATTTTTATGGCAAAATAAATGAAGCCAATGGCAGCAAATTTCCTGTCGATTGTAGAATAGGTATCTAATGATTTTAAATTTCGTCCTGGTAGGTACCGAATAGTCCTCGCTGGGCGAATTAAATAGAGGGTTTCCTCTTTTTTTTACAAGACCCCGTTTTGAGGTCGTGCCGTTAACGTCTTCAAGACAAAAACGGATCACTGTCGTTTAACTCAGACTTTCGATTTGAGCCCGGTTCACATCACGTCACTTTATTTCGGGATTACATTCGTCCGCGGATCAATCAACCGAGGCTTTTCTCTTACCTACAAAAGTCATTGTATACAGTGCGTTCCAATTAAACCGGAATATCGAGCGATTTATACGAATAATCCGAGATTAACGCGGAGTTTATTTAGATAAATGTATCAAAAACGACATCGATTTCGGCGGAGCGCTGTTATATACAGCATGCAGTTCGCATGCAGCGACAGGCGCGCATAATAAAGCAGATTTTCTAACGTGTAACCGAGGCCCCGAAAATCCCGTTTCAATTTGTATTTCTGACAGCTACAAAATGGCAGTAATTACGAATTTAATATTCGCGAAGCATTCGGAATTTTCGGGCGCGCATCCGACGTGAATTATTGTTTCGGGAAAATCCACTTGTCCATCAAGTTCTCCGAGCCTCATTTGGATTTATTCAAATTAATTGCTCGAAAAAGTCAATTAATACGGGTACTTCTAAGTACTTTGGAATGCGGACAAGTGTCTTTCGTAATCTTCATAATCCGACAGAAGATAAGGGTAGATAACACCCTTATTATAACGAATTGCTTACACGCAAATTAATTAGTAATAGATATATGAATACCAAAGTAATTTTTTATAGGGCTTGAGTATATTAGTTGTTAACGTATAATTTTCCATAAAAATACATTAAGTGGGTGTAATCATAAATTCCTGTCGCAGCTTTAATAAAATTTAAATTCCACGCCTCGTAATAGAGAGAAGAAAAAAAATGGCCGCTATTAGTGGGATCCGGTTCTTTTTTCGGGTCGTAATTTTTTAGATTGGGTCGAGGGTTGCTTTTTTATCTTTTTCGAAAAAAAATGTTTTTTGCCTTATCTGCGTTCACACATAACCCGAATGTATTCCATATTAATGCTTAAACAGTCTGCACAAGGCCCTCTAAAAATCACCTATTATCTATCTAGCATTTATAATAAATCCTGTTTTCTTATTAAAATTTACGACTCCATTTCTCCCTTGTTTAGATTTACTATTATAGATATCAATTTGCTTTTTACTCGTATGCATAAAGCCGAAATATCCCCCACAATCTTGTTTATCAGCTCTCCTCTACGAGATAGATTTGATCTATTCTCGTTTATTGAAAACATGAATAGGAGCCCGAGCAAGGAGCGAGAATAAGGCAAGTTTCTTTCAATAAGAAAACGCAATTTACCCGGAATTTTTGTATCCTACAGGGTGGTCGTACTATTATACGTATTATTCTATCAATTATTTAATTATTATTGAGTTTTAATTTGTTGAATTATTATTATTTGTTTAGTAGGTATATTGATTTTAGAATAGAAATCTAGGTTGGTGTATGGTGAGATGCACCGTGTATACACAGAAGAATTTAACGCGGAAATTTGGGCGAGAACTAAAAGTGGATTTCCACGCGACGATCGGGCGTTTTTCCATTTTCCATTTTCGCGGATAAAAATTGCGTCGCCGATGACGGTAATGCAATATATTAGTGGCTGTTCAAAATTCATGATTGAAACCGCCTCCGGAGCCAGACGCTTTGCATTCTGCATCCACCGGGACGGCGCATCGCCTGTCGCTAAGCGTCGCGACGCCGATTTCATCTAATGCAACCTTAATGCTCTCGTACAACGCCGGTATTGTTTCTAATGCGTTAAATTTCCATTGCTCAATAGCATCTACACTTCACATCACATTAATAATTGTATAGTAAAGTCGTAGTTAATATTATATCTATTAAAAAAATGGAATTTATTGGCAATAACAATTAATAAATGCACTAATTACGAATTTGTTGTTATATTCGCACATCCATTAGTCACATTCCAACGACTTTCCGTTTGTTTAAAATTGTTTATTTTGTTCATTGAAAATCGATACGGCGCTTTCGCGTCGACGAATCCCATTTTGTTAATAGGTATTATCGAAATGAGAAAAAATCGAATCTAATTATCTCACGTAAAAGCGTCATTGGCCCGTGGAAATTCGGTATTTTGCTAATGAAAATCCATCACGAAAATCCGGTTTATGTGTTCGTAGATATCGTTTTTCTTGTGTATTCGTTTTATGCAAAGTATAGATATAACGCTAGTATGGAAACTGCTGGGGAAAAGTATGGGAGAAAATTAAACTATTTGTCAAGCACTGACAAGATCCTTTCGCCAAGTGCCTACAGGAAGAGGTTAAAAAAAATGGAAAAATAGAAATGAATCGAGTTTTCTTAGAAAGAAATTTCGTCCACCTGTAGTTCCAATTCCGTCCACGTTGCCGAATCGGCGTCCTTTTTTCCTGCCGAGATTTATGTCCGGATTGTACCTACCTAACAATGAAAGAAAATTCCTAATAAGTATTTCTTTTATATTTATGCTCGCAATCTTGACTGCGTTATTACTGCAGATACGACGTTTTTCTTGTTCTCCTGAATAGCTAAAACGAAACGCCGGAGTATCGCAAAAAGAAAGGGGACTTTTCATTACTCGCCATTTCGCCCGTTTGCCAACGGGATTTCCGCGGAAATGCGACTGTTAAACACAACTCTTAATTCCAATTGACTTTTCCTGTCGTCGAAATAAAGTATATTTGTAATTTCAAACGGCAATAAACACAAATATGGCTTTGTATAATAAATTCAAGAACTTTCTGCGAAAGAAGGAGGAAATTCCATTGGGCGTTCGAGTCGGAAAAATATGTTGTTTAGGTGGGTGAATTAAGGAAACATCCCGCGGCAAACGAGGCTCGATAATCGACTGAAGTTATCTGTCATTTTCATCATTCCTGCAGGAGTTTTGCTCTATATTTATGAGGCACAACAGCAAGCTGTAACGGAAATGGAAAATCAACGGCAAATGGCCGCGCGAAACTGCGAACGACTTTCGCCTGGGAAATATAAATTACCCGGCAAACACAGGAATTTATCTCGGAATAAATCTCTGCCTTTCATTTTCCCTGCAAGGTGAGATAATGGACGCATTGTCTAAGGAAAAGTACACCGGGATTAGCTTCCCTTCTTCCGACTGTATAGTCGAAAAGAAAAACGCATTTGCATCGGCTTCGCAAAAGTTGAAAGGAGGATTTTCGTTTATTTTGCGAATAAAATCCATTAATAATCATCTCGAAAACAACAGTTTGATGAAGTTTAGATAATAAGTACCTACAGTTGCGGTGTTTCAAAATGTAATTAAACATTCACCAATTAGAAAAAAGCAAGCGAGTTAATTACGATTTTTTTGTGCAATTTAACGAGCTCCTCGGAAAAATTCAAACGGGAAGAAAAAACGAGTAGTAAAAAAATTCGAGTGCAGAAAGGAAACGTCTTGCTTACTAGCGATTTAAGGAGAGTTTATCGGATTAAGTTTTACAAACTGCGCTCGTTCCGGCGAATTATTCAACTCTTGTCGGGTATAAAGAACAAAGGGGATTATTTTGGGTCCGACGAATCGACTGCAAAACTACCGGGTAAGCGGAAAAACGTGCTTTTTTAAGGTTAGAGTATTAATATTCTCCCTGCTTTTATTTAAGCAACTGCGAAAAATTAACTGTATATAGGATGAAAAATTTTAGGCCGCCGCGTAGGCGAGAGTTTAAAAAAAAGGAAACGGATAATGGACGGAATTAAGTTAATAAATAAAAAATTTAATGCGGCGGAACTGAAGTCGAAAGAGAAAATGTGTTTTCATCCCTTTTCCGAGGATGTTTTTCCTACGGGCTCAACCAGAATACATTGCGGATGCGTTTACGGGAAATGTTAAAACGTACTTTTTCCGACGTTTTACCTGTTTATTAACCATTTAATGCCGCGAGTTTTCCAAACAACGAATTAACATCTTCGTACATTAACCATACGGAATGTTGCGAGCGAATTTCCCGGCCGAGAATTACGAGGTCGAATTTTTCCTCTGCCGTCGCTCGGATGCAATCAAAGAAAATCGAATGAAACAATTCCCAGGAAACTTTCCCTTCGACAAGCCGCCCTTATTGTTTTTTTCGCGTTACTTAACAACACAAAACTGATTGTCGAAACGATCCCGCCGAACAGGGGACGAAACGAGGGGAGTTATCAAATCCAAGATCTTCTATAATTAGACTTCTATTCGGAAAAATCCAGAAAAACATCCACTTTTTGAAAACGAAGTCGCTTGTTGATTGCAATTAGCGATCGCTTCAAATTTTTCATAAAAATACTTGTATAAAATTTATTTCACAATCCATCATTTGGTACAATTAATCAACTTGTGTAACTACTCAGTTTTGAATATATCAAAATGAATTCTTCAGTATAGCATCCGTTCGAGTTATTAACAAATAAAATAATCATCCCTTAAGCGAACTACGTGCAGTTTTATTAGTTTCAACAGAGGCGCTATTTCAAGGGAAACGCTGCCATGAAACAAACAGAAAGAGCAAAAAAAACAGGAAATTATATCGTCGGTTGAGCGGAACTCGACAGTTTATTTTAATGAAAAACGTGTCTGTCATAGTTATCCATCTATCCGCCCTTTTGTTAGCGTTTTAACGGGGAATTACATAATTCACGGGGGCGCATTGAGCCTTCGCGAAATCGAGAAAAAATATATTAACGCCGATGCAACTAATTTCGGAATTGTCGGGTTTTCTAAGGGGCCCGAGGGCGGCGCCGCCCTCTTTAATATTCACCATCAGGCACTTTCCATTGTGATATGTCGCCGAGTGAAGAGAAATTATTCATTTAGCGGCCGAGCGGGCCCTATAGAAACTGCCTGGAAAATTACAAATGTGTTTTACTGACGATAAGGGCCTAAGGACTCGGAACAACCGACCGCCCCCGGTCCCACCGCCGCTCAGGAAAATCGTTAAACAATTAAATCCCTTCAAAAGGGAAACCGAAACTTTTCCTACCACAGATCATATTAGAGCAATCCTTTAACATCCCTTACGGTTTTTTTTTCTTTTCAATTATTCAAAATTTCCATTTGTTATTTTTTCCTCACGTATAGGTATTTATGTATTAAATTACTTTTCTTTTGCGCGTTGTGTTTTCCTTTCGTGATTCATTTTCCAGCGGGCTTTTCCAGGACGATATAATTGTGTTTGTTCGAAGCGGCGTGCACGCTAAAAATCGAAATGATCAAAGGCGGTTTCCATTTAAATTCGATTAGGAAAAGCGCGTTCGGTCGCTAACCGGAAAAGTTCTCACTTTTCCGCGTCGAACCGAACAAAAAGAACGCCCGCGAAAAGTTATCGAAATTAACGCAAACTTCGCTTCGGCGTTAAATAAAATTCTGTCTCGGTTCCGAAGCTGGAGAATGCGTTGATTGTTAAAAAAAATCGAAAAATACAGAGCGATATTTTCGAGTATGAAACACCGTTTGTACCGAAAGTTTCTCGGGAATACTCGTGTGGATATTTATGCGTTTGAAATTTCACAGTAATTATGTCCTCGTATCATTAATTATTTAAGTATAGCGCATGCTGTTGTATGTATACCTAAGTTAGGTCCGTTTCGCAACCCAAACAAACTAAGTATTAACGAGGCTGAACTTCAAACTCCTTTACATATACCTTACTACCTCGGGTAAGTACTGGTAAGTTGCCCTAATAGAAATTTGCGATCATTTATCATTCGAATATTATCTTAAAATCCTCTTTCTATAAACGCACCAAGCAAATTCTCCCCTAAGGGCAATAATTTTCATTCAGAATATGATGTACAATAGGCTCAATTTGATGACATTGTTAAAATTATGCATATAATACGTTTATTTATTTCAGTACGTGACGTCACTTCTATATTAGTTTGTAGATACGTACTACACATTTTATACAAACAAAAATTGACGTAGCTTATAAGAGGAAAACTTTATAGGAATATTATTATGCACCGTTCGAAAGTTTTATTATTTTGACTTTATAGTAATGCCGGCAGTTCTGATCAGTTCGGAATGTAAATCGTGCGTTTTCCGACCGAATACCGCTCTATTCCTTGAGTTATAGAGTGGGTTAGGAGTTTTTTCTTCCTTCGCTCTTTCGTTTCATACGCTCCGGATGTTTTACTGTCGACGGCGGTTCCTTTGAATACTGATATCGTCGCGATTTGTTTCCCAGTCGATTTCGGACGGAAAAGAAACTATTAGCAAACGGAATCGCGAATTAATCGAGGCGTCGTGGCGCTACACACAAATGCACTTAGGTCGGGGCGTCGCGACGCCTCGCGATCCCGCGCCGCCGGCTTATTTCCCGACCGCCTTCGGCCCGTATCAAACGTACTGCGAGTAATGCCGCTATAGGAAGATCCAACTTTTCCGAAGAAATGCTCGAGAGTCGCGAACGAAGGTGAGGGAGATTTTCTTTGGAAGTTTCCACTATGAAGTTTCCGGTTGGAAATTCGTTAGGTAGATTAAATTCGAACGTAAAAGGGGGAGCTTTCTTTGAAATGTGTATCAAGGCGGGAAATAAAACGGCTACAGTGCTTTGGAAGTAACAAATTCCACGTGGATAATCACTTTTTTTTATTCACCTCAAGTCACCGTGTATAATCCTTGTTACACCTCCACACAATACCCTAACGAAGTTAGTTTAATATTCTTATTGAACCCGACCTGGAGCAGTTTCAATAGCGGGCACGTGCAGTGTAAGGCGTACCGCCTGGAGTCCGCTGTATCAAAGTGACACTTCGGAGTAACGGCTCCGTAACAGCTTAGTCTCATTAACCCCGTTCCCTAAGTTATCCCCGAAGGAGAAGTTCGTTCCTGTCTCGGGAAGTGTACGTACACTTACCGTGCTAATCAATTCACCTGCTTCCTTAGGAAACGCTTCATTGTGTCAAAAGGGGGATTATGCACGCGATTTGTTCGTAAATTTATAATTAATTCGATGGACGCGAGAGAGATTTTTTTATTAACGAAATGTGGGGAGTTTAGTTGCGCGCGATAATACAGCTTGTTAGAGTATATTTGTTCTATTGAAATGCTACGGTAAAGCGGCGTTTAGGGTTTTCATAACTCCGGGGCAAAAGTGCGTTTTTCATCGGGCAAATCCCGCTTGCGGCGGGATTTCGAACGATATACACTTTATGCTTTTGTTTTCCCATAAAATAGCAACATTGTTTCGAAATCCTGAACAGAAAAATTAAATCGCGCTATTTCCGCTTTTGAGCCGCGCGAAATTGTTGTTGTTATTATGCCGTAATTTGTTACATTTTGTGTAATACAGGGTGGAAACGCCAAATGGAATAAATTCATTATTTCGGTTACTGGAACATATTTATAGAAAATCCCGAAACAAGTCAAATATACTGCTCCACAAAAGTTAAAGAAGTTTACAAATATTGTGAGATTAATTTAAAAGTTGCAGGTTTTTTGATCGCCAAATTTAGTATGAGTTGTAGAGGTAGGGACAAAAAATTCACTCAGGTATGAGAGAAAACATTTAATTTCGCATATTTGAAAATTTGGTGATCAAAAAGTCTGTAACTTTTAAAATAATCGCAAAATTTGCAAACTTCCTTAACTTTTGTGGAGCAGTTTATTTATACACTGTGTTTCATTCCAGATCCCAACATGGGCATTTTTATGAGTGGAACAAAGAAAGATTATTCAAATGACAGTTGTCAGAGTGAAAAGTTGCAATGACACAAATGTCACTCTTTCCTTTTCCTTTATAAGTGTTCAATTGAAGTTTTCTTTGTTGCACCCATAGCCTATGTTGCAATGAAAAATGGAGCAATCTGTATATAATTTGACATTTTTTAATGGGAAGTATAATCTTGTGATGTAGGCTTGTGATTGTGTGTATATTCGCGATAGGACATCCTGTATAATAAGCGCAGGGTTTGTGATATTGCGCGTTATTTTAACGAAGCGCAAACTTAATGGAAACGCATAAAAATCTTAATGGAATTTCCCTACGGGTCGGTTTCGGATGTACCCGGAAAATCCTCTGTTCGGCGAAATTTTTATTACTTTCATTTGAAACGGTTTCCGCGCATATACGCTTCATTCCGGCAATACAACTAATAAAAAAACTCTATTCACTCCCGTTTTGTTCCGCCGTTAAAGTCTAACTATATTATATTCTCCGAGTCTAAGAGAAAATTCCTATCTACTCTAATCTAATATGAATACGAACACAAAACGTTATCAATGTAAAAAGTTTAAATTAACATAAAACCATATACGAGGGACCGTAGTTAAACTAAGATAAAATATACGAGTGGATGAAGATTAGTAGTAGCTGGATCGAGAGAAACGACCCGTAATAACACGTTTCCACCGCCCGTTATTTAAGCTAACGCGGCAAGGTGACGCGTTAAATTAGCTAATTTCGACTGAAATAAACGCAATAATTCGTACAGTCTCTGAAGTGTCTAACGCAAATGCTCCGGGGACACTTACTAACAACTCGCGACGCTCCTCCGGCACCCGTACCGCCTACGGGGTCGGCGAGATTACGTCCCAACTGGGTCAAAGTTGTAAAGATTTTTCGCCCGCTAAAATTTTTATCGCCTTTTTAATTGTAGCCGTTATTCACGAGACGAACGTTGTACGGAGCGAGCCGCAGCGGATCGCTCCCGAGGACATGCTGTATAGGCTGGACTAGTCGTGGACGAAAGGAAATCGAGTGCGAAAATAATCTAGATGGTTTCCGGAGATACTTTTAGAGTTTATCCGCTATAAAAATAACGATAACGTTCGTCAAAAAAACAAGCCGTTTTTTTTCGAGGACCCCATTCAATTAGGCATTAAAGTCCACCAAAGGACAGATATATTCGGCCAATATCGGCTGTTTTTTCCTTCCGTTTTCCTTTATTGAACTTATAAAAGCCGAGGAAAATCGAAATTTCCTCTCGTGTAAAAGTCGCAAAAACCTTCGCACTTTTTTTTCTATTATATTATATCTAACAAAAAAAATCGACATTCGGATTTCGGCGTCCCCGTACACATAACGGCATAAATCAGATTATTTAGATTATGGTACATAATCCGAATGAACGTTGCCAGTGCCATATCGCCGTTACTAATATTGATATTCGGTATAAATAGGTCAGGGGTTACAAGCAGCGAACATTAACGTAATCCTAACCTCAGTTTTGAATTCCTATTACCATAACACGTCACACGAGATATCCCTTGTGAAACCATTAAAAATTCCCTATGTCTCCGTTAATTAACGCCGCTTCGACAACAACGCTTGAACGTTTTGCGCCAGCGGATCGACCCGACGTAACACCTTTAGATTTATTAACGTTGGTATTAAGCAATTGATTTATCGGATTGTTTTAGTGTTCGCTGTAAGGTCGTTTTTAAATTCAGATGGGATCTTGGTGAAACTAACCGGTTATCTCTCAGAACGAGAGAACACATCTAAACAATACACTTTCGTGAATCGTATCTCCCGGTTTCCATGCGATGCACAAGCGACACGAACAAAAGTTGCTCGGATCATCCCCTTCGAAAGAGTTATCTGCATTTAGAAGGCGGAAAATTCGCTATTGGGGCGAACAGATTTTCGAGTGCTACGTTCGGATATTTTCTATAATTTCCAAGTTTTATTTTATCCCGATTTTCATCGATTTTCGTTGGAATTGACGGCCGCTTCTCCAAATATTTAAATTCCGGATTATTTTGTGTAATTGTATAAAAATCGACAGTTGTTTTACATGCAGTAATTCACAGAAGTTAATTAATCCTCCGGTGATGCCGGAAATGCGGATTTTTGAACACTGAAATACCTCTATTAATTGAATTTTATAACCGGGTTGTAAATTTGAATTTTTCGAAAAAAATTCGCCTATCAGGGGAAAATAAATTTTAAATTTATAGACTGAAATAACACAGTGAAATTACGCCAGCATTTATATTAGAAGGGAAGTTATTGCCGGGCTTACCCGAACACACTAAATTAATACCACACGTATACAGGGCGGTTCGAAAAACACGCCAATTGCGCCTTGTTTAAATTAAAAATTCATTAAAATTTTCGTCTTTGTCTCGGGAGAAGTTCTTTATTTGCGTAATTTCCAGAGAAACTTCTCCTGTTGATGAGTTTATATTAATGAAATGTTGGGCGAATTCTTGCGAGTTATGAATAAAAGTTTCGAAAAGTGGAATGCAAGAAAAAGGGAAACCCGTCGAGTCTGCTGGGAGAAGAGGCGGAAAAGCTGGAACACTTCCAGCGGCGGTGGAAATTCCACTATATTTTTTTCCATTTCGCCCACCTACGTAACGATTTTTTGTTCGCAACCGGACAACCTGTATATTTTATTTCCGCAGTATTTTTCGATGTCTCGTAAAATTCGTTCGCACAAATCGATTTTTAACCAAGACGAATGATTGCGCAGTAATTTCTTTCCTGCGAATTTACGCCACTGTCGAAAGGAGGGAAAATCCGTTTCAATTAAAAAACCACAAGGAAAAAGCATAATAAAAACCGACAACGTGATTTGCGTCCGCAGCTCCTGCTCCTTGCGGCGTTGCCAGGACGACGAAATATTAAATAACAGGAAATCGCGAGGTCGAATTATTAACCTGTAGCAGGTACACTGGAAACTTCAATTACTAGTTTATTTCGCATTGAGCATCGAAGAAAGTTTTCACTAACTTTCCCAACTAAGTTAGTTGGTATTCATGACTTTTAAATATTAATTATCGCGCTACAAAGCTTGCGTGAGACGTGAAATTAGGCAACATTGCTTCTTTTTATCCAGTTTCTCGCTCCGAGTTGATTATGCAAATCAAAAAGTGACTGGAACACCCTTAATTTTTGTAATTTTTACTCGACAAAATAAATTTGACTTTAGAAATCCTTCGAATTTTCAAAAAAAATTTGTACCACTAAAGAAACTATAATAGGGGGGTGAAAATCTATTTTTATATGCAGGAAATTTTACCGGCTGGTATTAAGATAAAGGATATTTATCGTCGCATTTTCGCTAAGTAGATATTTTCATTAGTTTCTCGAGGTATTTTATTTTTAACGACGACGCGCCGCGCTTTCTTTTGAATAATTAAAGCGGCTCGCCCGGCCCTGCTCGATATTCCTGCGCGCTTTCGCCGGCCGGGGAGGTAAACTATAAATCGCCTCGAAAATCTCGACCAAGTTATAATTAATAGCAACATGAAAGCCACTTAAGCAACTTTCCTAGCCCAACGAAAATAGAATAAATCAACAGCCCCTCGCAAGAGCGCTAATAGCTTCAAATTGATGTTTTGTTTAACGGGCTGAGGGTGGACGAAAAACAACGCTAGTAAAATACTCGTTGATTCGCAACCCCTGTAGTTTCTGCACTTAATTTTTTAATAAAGTAATTCCTCGGGCTAATACTCGAGGAACTTATTTCTACACGTTGATTAAACATTTGTTACGGTTAACGACGCATTTGCGATAATGCCGATGATCCATTAAACGGGTCTTTGTGAGGTATTTGCTCGGAAAACGTTGTGTTATTTTTTTTTCATTTTTATTTCAGGACGCAAATCGAATACATCGAACGTGTATTAATTAAAGAAAATCGCTCAAAGGCTTTTTCACGTTACATTTAGTTTACACGTGCTTATACAACAACGATCCCGTTCGAAACGAATTTCGCGGCGATTTATAAATATTTATTCGAATTATTATAGAGGTGGCGCTGCTGGTAACGGTTATTTCGTTACTTGGATGTCTAAACGTATATAAATTATAAAAAAAAGCGCCGCTGGAGAAAACGACTTTCGAGTTCTCTCTTTCCACGCTAAATGCATTCAATTAGCTGAAATAACATTTAGGATTCCGACTATGACGGTGCAAGTAAACTTCGCCGTTATTCTAACTCGTAACAGTGAATATCCGAGTGCCGAATCGCCCGGGCAAATCCCGACGTTTTGTAAGAATTTAATTTCGAAACGTCGGAATTGCATTTGCATATATAAAAAAAGAGCGGCGCAGGAAAAACGCGACCGGTAAATTAAAAGTTGTAATTAAAAAGGAACTTCATTAGTTTTCATCTCTATAAATCGTCGTATATGTGGTACATTCGCTGGATTTCGGTAAATATTGACTGGATGTCGGACACTTTGTGTTGAATTAAAAATGGCCTTTTCATCGAGATGAAAGGAAATTGTATTTCTTCGGTGGGTAAGATATATCTTTTTTTTTGTCGAGAGAAAATTGAATTGGATGCGAATTCGATCGAATTTTGTCCTGAGAGTTTTTACTTGTTTTCCTCTAAAAATAGCGACAACAAATATACATTTACAGCGTCATTTTTATCCATTGAAACGTCGAATATCATAACTTCGAAAACCTGTTATTCTTCTGTTATCCCCGAATTTTCCCGCTAACTTGCCGATATCATAAAAAATGTGTTTTATATCCGCTATGAAAACACTTACAACTGACCACATAAATACACCTTCCCTCCGGCTTCCTTACGCACAATTTTTCGCAGTATAAAAATAAGGGGATGATAATTTCCACAGGACCGGATTCGTTCCAATAACATTCCTAATTTTTAGATCCAACAAGTTAATAGAGATGAATATTTACTAAAAAAACAGCATCTCATTAGTAACAATCCCTTTTGAGCCATTTCCGCGCTGTCAAATTTCATTTACGCTAAAACTGTTTTCTTTCATGTTCTCGCCAGAAATGAGAAACTGCATGAAATCGCATCGTTTCGACGGAACGATCCCTCATTATGCCTCACACTTCTTTTAAAATAAAAATGACAAAGTCAACAATGTCTCGACGTTCTTACCAATAGGAACAAAAAGCAAATCCACCGGGACGAAATTCAATAACGCCCCCAACAGCTACATAAAAGAATTAGTAAATCATTGTGCGTATAAAGAGTAAAATTTCGCTATATGAAAAAAACAATCAATTAAAGAGGATCGAGTGGAAGGTAATATTGAGAAATTGACCGGCTGTAATCCGGATTAGCTCCTCTGTTAGAAGGATAGCAAAGAAGAAGAGCAATCTTTTTTATCTACCTCCCTTTCGATAACCAAAAAGTTTGTCACACAAAAAAAGTCAGCCGCTGCATTTTCATGATATCGGGCGGCATTCGAGGATATTTCCTTTTTCTCGGCGCTCTCTCGACGCCGACCGGAGCGTATTATATCGAGAAATCGGAAAATCCGTTCGTCTTCCTCAATTTTCTTACCATTGTTTGCACGCTTAATCGAATAGAGCGCCGGCGTTTCCGAGGATTGCTTTCCTATTTTCGATAAATCCACTTAATAACTGGTTGATTTGCCGGATTCTTAACCGAAGTCGCGTGCGACTATGTATTGATTTACGAATATTTCACCGCCCTGTATATAGGTATGTAAATTTCGGTGAAAACGACCGAATTATGATGCATTAGCCCGCTTTAATGTGTTGTTGCGGAGTGATTAATATTAATTAATATTTGCTACATAATAGATATACGTCAAATTAATTACAGTACGTGCGGGAGATGTAATTTTATTCGATATAAATAACGTTTTGGTTTTGAATGTAAACGTAATTAGAAATCGGTCTTTGGTTGGGAAATTAGATTTTATTTAAACAAAATTCATAACAGGAAACGCCGTTCTTATACGCGACCCTAAAACTACCCACCTTTCAACAACAATCTCCGAACGAAACTAGTAAAATTAATTAAAATTTGAGACGCGTATACAGTTTCCCCCGTCGAGCGCGGCGCGCCCGGGAAACTTGTACAACTTGGAAAACTTCAATTCGCTGCGAAAGCGGCCTATGTTATTTGATAACTCACTTTGCGTTAATTAACGATACATCGGTATGACTTCTAATTCCTCGTTCCTTTCTAATTCCAGGTCATTTATGAGGTGTTATTAAGGCGGCATATTATAAACACGCTGTATTATACACTGTACGAAATCTTCAAAATCCATAATTCGGTACAACAAGGAAGCCGGTTAATCCGACGTCTAGTTGTTTGTCATTATAAGGCATAAGGGTCGAGAAAACAACCCTTCTCAATGCCCCTACCATTATCGCTAGCGCTGGCATTTCGTTCGGAGGTGATTTAATCAATGCGATTCGGGCGAAATGCCCGATTAAATATGATTCTATTCGAGCACGAAATGTACTCTTTTGTTCATGTTTCTCCTCTAACCCACTAGCGATTTCTCGGGCGCCCAAAATTGATCAAAATATTAGCGTTACAAAATCTGTATTTATGTAATTTTTCGTATATTGTCTATAAATAAAAAAAGTTTCAAAGCGCCCGTTACGTTATTTATAATGCGATGAAGGCGATAAAACTAAATTGCACCTGTAAGCATTCTTCATTTGATAATATCGTCGTCGTGAAAGGGTCCTTACAAAACGGTGATTTATTAGAAGCATTATTACCTCCGTAATTTCAGAAATATCGGAAAAGTTGGGGAATTTTTATTTTTACGATCGATGCCCAGAGCCGGCTCTGTCTCGATTAAATTTCTATATATCCTGCATTTCAACCCTCTTCACGTAATTAACTCGAAAAAAAAACTTGTTACTTGATACGTCTTTCGGAGCGCCGCTTTGCGAACGTAATTACGCCAATTAAACAGACGTTTTTAATTACAGAAAACGCAACAACCCCGACGACCCCTGACAAAAAACAGACCGGGTGTTTTTTAGGGGCGGTTAGACCCGATCGAAATCGGCGATAATATTTATTTCCGGGCGAATCGCAGAAACCGGGGCTTGTCACACGCAGCAGAAACAGACGCTAATGCCGAAAAGGGGATCGTTATGATTGAACTGTCAAAATCCCCGAATCGATATTTACACCCCTATCACGCAACGCTGCCTTCCGTAAAAAAAATAAAACAGACAGCGAAAATATCAAGCATCCCGCAAACAATTTGGATACACACACTCCATTATTATTACATTAGCGCGCGTGAACGGTAAAAGTATAAAATCGTTTCCCGCCCGATTATAAATGGCTTTTCTCATTAAGTGGATTGATCAATTAACAGTTTCGGGACGGCATTAGCGGTCGACCGGTCTTCCGCCTTCACCGTCGAGCCCCCGCGTAGATACACCCGGATTACGTGCGTTGCGTCCAGAATCCCGACGAGCCTCCCGGATGATTAATAAGAGAAAACCTTACCTCGAACCCTCGCCCCGACTTCTAACTCCGCAACTACGGGACTCCCGAAGATTATCGGCCGGGATCATATTTCCGATATTAATGAACGCAGGTACTGACTGGCTGGTTTTCTTGTTAGGTGAAAGGCCGTTCCCCTGCAGCTGGGAGGGCTGCGGCAAGCGGTTCGCCAGATCGGACGAATTGGCGCGCCACACGAGGACCCACACCGGCGAGAAGAACTTCGCCTGTCCCGTGTGCAACAAGAAATTCATGAGGAGCGATCACCTCAGGTGAGGACTACTTTCAATTAACTATTCAACCACGCAATTATTCCTTTCCCTAACAGGACAATCCATTAGATGTTACGGAATTCCTGGGACTTGTTGTGGCTCCACAAAAAACCTACAATAAAGACCTAAATTCCTGCTGTTTTGGCCTTCCTCTGCATTTACCATCCAGTTCAACTCATCCTATACATTTACCAGATTCTTTACTAGTCATAAAAACTGGTAAAATTGTTATTAATTGTAGCAAACACGCCAGGCGACATCCGAATTTCGATCCATCCATACTGAGGCAGAGAAGGGCCCCCAACAGGGCGTTTTCGATCAACAGCAGCGACGGTACCCCGTCGGAGGTACTGTCGGATTCGATGCCAAGTCCGTAACTCTCGAGCGTTCGTTTCAGCTCTGTTAATTCCGTTGTTAGACGCATTTAATTATCGAATGGAGGAATTACCTAAACGCCAAATTAACGTTAACTGTAGGTTTAAGTGTTTGTATAGATGATTCGTTTCGGTTTTTGTTTTTGTTTGTTTTTTTTTTTGTAACGTTCGTTTACTGTGAGAAATTGTTTGAAGTTCACGATGCAACAGGATGTTCCTAAGTTATAACTGTAATGAAGTTAGTTTGTAATTTATTTTGATTAGGGTCGAGATCAAATTGTGTCAATTACTGTTTTTCATTTCTGTTGATATTGAATGCAATGAATAACGAAATTGGTTGGACATTGATGTTTTTTTTCGAATTTGTAAGAAGAAAAGTAATCAAAAACGAAAGATTTGTAAAACTTTGTATACCGGATGTCCAATTCAATTTTTTGAATAATTAGAAGTCGTACAATAAAATTATCAAATATTCTAATTGAATGTGAATTATAATTTTTTTTGATTAAGAAAAATGTATATAATCATAGCGTACGTCAAATTCGTAGGTTTAAAAAATTAGGCAAAGTAATTTAGTGGGTATCTAACTTGTATAAGATGATTCATAATTACGTTATTAATTAAAAGCTAATTTTGAATCACCTTGCGATTTTAAATAGGGAAAAAATTAGTACCCTACCTAAGAAACTCATTCTCAAGTAGAGTACCTAAATACCTAAATACCTAATATGTGATATTTATGATTTATTTTCACAACCAATCGCTAATTTTAGTTTCGCGTATTTTTGTTCATTTCGAAATTAGCGATCGGTATATTTTTTTATATTAAACCCAGTCGCATTTGTTTTGCTTTCCTCGACAATCGTTGAAAAAAAAATAATGAAAAGCGTAACTATCACCCCATAGATTCAATAATTTCATCTCCTTTATATAAAATGATGAATGGTTAACAAAGAGTGGTCCAAAATTATTTAAATTTGCACAATTTGTTTGTATTTTATACCTCCTTGAATGTCATTAGATATTTTTAGTACCGGTATTAGAAAACAAAAATATTATACAGTGTGTTTGAGACATTAGTAAGATAGTGAATAATCGAGATAGATACCGGGTTGTGAGCAATTTCCATTCCAGAATGAACCGCGGTCGAATAATTAAATCATATCTGTTCTTCCAGAAAAAAATCAACCTAATTATTATCTATCAAAATAGTTCATAAGATAAAGTGCTAATAGAAATAAATAATGGATCACTTTACAAGTTCATCGAGATATTTTGTTACATTAGAAGACTGTAAAAAATCAAAAAAAAAGACTACTTACTAGCTACTACAATAATCGAACTCCTAATTGATCCATTATGTAGCTTTATTGTATTTTAGCTGTAATTAAATTTCGGCAAACAAAAACCTGCATATCATTAAAGCCGCATTTAGCGTAGAAATAGTCGAAAATTAACGAACCCTCACCTGTATTAGTAAATCAATGTGCTTTCGAAAACGAATAAAAATACTTGTGTACGCCGGAATTTAATTAAAAATGATTATAGCATAAAATCGTATCGAATTATTTGGGCTGTACACGTTAATATAATATTAAAACAAATAATCATTCTATCTATTATTATGTGAATTAGTCCGTTTCGCTGTAAATTCGTTCTCTCTAATTATTCTATTATTATTTTTTACAATAGGGTTAATATTGATCATCGATGGGAAAGGGCTTTATTATCAGAGCGTTGCGACAGGGGCGTACTTGCGCTTAATCGACCCTGTTACTTTAATAATAATAAATAATTAACCGCGAGTTAATTCCCTATGTTTTTTTAGTATTAGTGTATTTTTTTCTTTATAAATTGCACTCAACTTCGACCAAATTAGACGCACTCGAAAAAATAATGGTCTAGAATATTTTTATATTTTTCACAACGCTTATTCGTCATGTTGTACTTACCTAAGAGTCTATCACGTTGTACCATAATTAGTGTTACCTACCTGGCAAATTGTAAATATTGTACATACAAGAAAAAATATCTTGAATTTATTGACCGTTTATGTTTTAATATATTATCAGTTACAAGTGGATGAATAAAAGTTGCATTTAGATGATTCGCGTTGTTTTATTTTCGTTCGTCAGAAAAATCTTACTGTTACTTCCATGCAAAATATCGGACTTTCTATATTATTCACCTTGCCTTCTATCCTTACCCTGCCAGGATTCTAAAAAACATTAACCTCCATATAATTTCTGTAATATTTTTTTAGGATTACTTTACGTACTTTCCACTTGATGGGGCTGAAGTCGATGGTGGTGTTAAAAAATTCGTGGTGGTGTTTCTTCGGCTGCAAAGGACATTTCCACCGGTCGCAAGGATTGCTCGGAGATATTTTCAGCTTCCAGGAAAAACCAGCTTGTATTATTTCAGCCGTTGCGACCATACTCGAAAATTGCGGCACCGTTTCTAAGAGTTAGAGACCGTCAGCTTGATTCCTAATATTAGAGCGGTATATTTACTTGAAACTTCCAATTTGAGGCTCGTGTGCGATTTTTGGTTTAAATCTATCATACACGGCGCTATTTCGCAATCGTTGAAGATTAGCGATTCAACTGGCATGTAATCAGCATCACCTGTGGTGAGAAGAAATAAGAAAAATTGTTGTATAGATAATTAAATAATTTTAAAAAAGTTATGCTAAACTTACCGCAGTCTCTGAAATCCAGAACATCAGACAACGAGTTATCAAAGCATGATAGCAATATGATAATTCCCAAGACGAGCATTTTGAACTAAATGCACGATTTTTCCGGAGATTTCTTAGATTTATTTTACACCAAACATAATATCACTGACACTGATTTTATACTGTTTATTGATGATTTTTTGATTGGATTAATTCAATTGTGATTTTGATGAGAACTTTCTCGTACATTAAAATTGTATCGATTCGATTAAAATTTTATGTCACTGGCTATCAGTCTATAGGGAAACTTTAGATAACTTACTTCATCAAATTTAATATCAATTGTGTTTAACGTTTAACCACAAACCAATTTTCGAGCTTTTATTAGAAACAATAAATTAAAAAAATAAACCTAACATAAACGCTTAAAATCTAACTTTCATTTCAACGCAAAATATGGGATGGTCCTTATCATCGAGGATTCCGCTCACTCTTAGCGTGCCCGGGAACTAAAAAATTAATTTCAGATTAATGTATTATTTTTTAGGATTTTTCAAATTTCCCGTACCTTCACCCTTATATTGCTAAAGTCTATACTGGCGTTGAAAACGTATTGCATGGTTTTATGCACAGGACATTTCCAGCTGATGCAAGGATTATTCGGGGATATGTTTACAGCCCATGTGCCTCCCAGTTGAATCATTTCTGCTGTGGCACTGATGCTAGAAAATTGTGGGATCGAGTCTATAAAGTTAAATATAATAGATTAAAGCTCTTGATGCGTTCGTAATATATTTACTTGTAACGTTTAAAATCAGCTGCAGGTCCTCCTTGTCATTGTGATCGATTTTGCAGGGGGTAATATGGCAATCTCCGAAAATAACTGATGCTATAGGCATGTGCCCGTCAGAAGCTGGGTTTTATAAGAAATTAACAAACATTAACAACATATGTGAGTTTCAAGAAGCATAAAAAAAAGTTTTTATCTTGTTTAATTTGAATTTTGATATCAACAGGCGCCTAATTTAATTGAAATTTCGCGTAAATTATTAAATCTAATCTACATCATTTTCTCGATATTTTAAAGTAATTAAATATTGTTTTTAAATTAGGCATCTATTCATGTACTAGTCACTTTTTTACTTAATCACCTACACCTTTATACATTACACGTGCTAATTACCCACACGAGTTTACACTAAACTTTTAAATAAGTAGTTTAAAAAATAAACAATTTACCGCAATCTAAAAAATCCAGAACTTCTGACGACGAATTGTCGAAGTACCAGAGCAGAAGGAAAATAAATCCAATGGAACGCATTTTGAACCGTTGCGAATTATTCGCGATTTTTTCTGTAGAGCACTCGGACTTATTTTACGCTAAATGTATCACTGATACTGATTTTATATTTGATATACTCGTACTCGACGATTTTTATTAACACAAGTGTTTTGATTATCTTTTTTTTTTCGAAATGCATCGCATTCGTCGAGATTTACACCTGCAATTCGAAGTAGGCGAGGGTTATTTGTATTTTTGTTTATTTAATTGAAATTTTATGTCGAGATGAACGTGATAGCGAGCAGGTTGTTTTGTAAATAGTAGTTTTGTGATAAAATTTAATTTTGTTAACAAAAAAAGACCCTTTGTCGTATTCGTTTGATTGATAATTTTGACATTGACCTTTGATAACTAACTAACCTAACTACAATTAATAAAGTGATGTCAATAAAAGTGATTTATTATTTGCACTATGATCAATTGGTTAAGGAATTGTCGCACCTTCTAGTTCTGATTGCTAATACAAAACTCCTGCTTTTTTCGAAAGTTTTTTTCCTGTACAAATCGTATAAAAATTACGCTTTAATTTTCTCATTAGCACTCAAACTTAATACTTGAAGCGATAAAACGAGATCGATAATTAAAATGTATGACGCAACTTTACCGTCTACTCCATGCAGTTTCTCTTCAACGCAAAAAATCGATAATGCTCAAAATAAACGTTTTTTTTAATAAATCGACCTACACACTAAATTATTACAACAAATTTAAGAGGCAATAGTAACTGGGACTTCAAAGCACAATACGTTCTTGTTGTCGGGAGATACCAGGGCCCAATGCACCGTCGTTTGTATCTGAAAAATGATAAAAACAAATAAACGATGTTCTATTAAATTCAATCCTTATATCATTAAATTTATAAAATTATTGGTGTTAAATATGAAGTTACATGAAGAGATTATTTGCAAGTGTTGCCCAACTTACCGAAGGGTATATCTTGAGGATTTCGAAGCTGTCGTTGTAGAAGTAATCCTGGCCGGCTTTCAAATCGCAATTGGGCAATTTCTTGCCATCTTTGTCGAAAACATGGGAACATGCATCTTCACCATCCACTCCGACAAAAGGCAACTTGGCGCCCAATATATCGGCTGTTACGTGGTTCTTCAGACCTTTAATATTTTCAGCTGAAATGCAAATAGTTTTAAGCAACCTCTATGGTAATGATGGTAATGATTAGCTTTAATTTACCTGGTGTAAATTTCATCGATACTTTCAAGAAACTGTCCTTTTTCACGCGACATCCTCTCTTGTTGCAATTGTCGATTTGAATTCTGTTGTTCAAGTCATCGATTGGATTGTCTGGAAAATAATTACATTATTAACTGGACTATGAAAGCCTGACGATAAATAAAGTTTTATTACTGTAGGTAGGTACATCCGTTTTTAATTAGTTACAATAATAATTTATAGAGCAACCAAACTAACTGTGCTATATTAGGTAAATAAAATTACTGCCGATAAGATCAAACAAATATAATACATTTAATACCGGATATAATATCCTCTATAATTCGAGTGTAAAATGATATTTATTTCGTCCAGTTTTAAGTTATTACACCCGATTTTAGAGAAGCGCAGGCCTAATTAGAATTTGTATGAATAGATAATTTCGTTCACGAGTTGATTGTGTGGTGAAAATAATCTCTTATGTACCTGTCGGGGATTAATCGAATCGAAAATCGATGGTTATTCAATACTATTCTGGGAGACTACGTCAAATTCGAAATACATAATTTATCAGTATTTGCTTAATCGATTCCAAAGGAGCAAATTGTCGTTTAATCAACGATAAACTGTTGTTATTTTTATCAATTTAACGAAATTTTTATTTAAACAAACACGCGTTTTGTATCGACAGGTTGAAGTTGTATGTAAATAGATTTCTATTTTCTGTTACTTTTTGGAATTAACAACAAATTATTGTAGAGATTAACATCTAAAAATATACTTAGGTACTTTATTTTTTATGGATTAATATTGTAAAAAATTGTTGGTTTAATAAATATTCAGGTGCATTTGTTAGAGTACCTACCTACCCAATTTCATACGGAAAGTTTATCAATATAATTTATTGGAAATTAATTACATAGGTCACCTACCTACAGACGTACATAAATACTACATAATTACCTAATTTCACTTAGTAAAAAATTTATTACCATTGAAGTTGTTCAATTAAATATAATAAGCAAATAACAGAATTTAGTAAATTTTTTAATTAACAATTATATTAAAAGATAGCAATAGAAGACACCAATTCCCAGACCTTGCCCTTTGTACACTTGGGAAATTAAATAAAATATCTATTAAACTATCATTAAAAATATACGCAAATATCGATTTTATTCGTCGCGTTTGAAAATTAAAAATAATACATTGAAAATTTCGGCAATACATATCGTTGAGTAACAGGAATTTAATTTATTATTATTCGCACAAAAAATATATCAATGCCCGTTTCATATGTAAATAATTTACGGTGTTCTATATATGTAATTAAAATAGGTTTCTATGGTTACTACCGTATTATATACAATGGCAACTAGATAAATAAACAAAGAGTTGAAGGTAATTAATGAGGCAAAGATAAGACAGAAAATGTGTACTAAAAACGTTAAAATAGCGATTGTCAAAAATATTATTTGTTTAAATTATTGTCACCACTGCCTAACTTTTATAACAAAAGTGAAACGTCCAAGCTGTTAAAAATTTCGTTATATAACGACTGTGCTCAAAAAAAATCTCATTTTATGTAATAAGAATAATGCATATTAATTATTACGTACCGCTATCGCATTGTTTTACGTTAATTGCAGCAGCGCAAGCAACAAAGGACAAAACAACGATGATTTTCATTTCGACAATAAAATCAACCACACACCGAATTCAAGTATTTATAGTTATTGGATTTTTTTTACCACTCAACGCACGTTAATTAATCCGGCAATACAACGTTTGTAAACGTATACTACCTGGACTATTCGGTGCTGTGTCGACCGGATTACTTCGGAACTCTCACTCGAAGAATTCGTTTAAATAAAAGGAAACTCGTCTCCCTTTCCCCCTTCTTCAACACCAATGTTTCAACGGTTTTCGATCCATCACATGCAAATCAGTTATCCTTCACGTACACTTCTCAGGTGTTTTTTTTTATGTATTCCGCGTAAGTTCCTGTGATGTGCATTTGAGAAAATTAATTTTCAAGTTCGTTCGTTTGTGTTAATGCAACAATGAAGAGCGGAAATGTTGAGGTACATTTTATTTATTTTTTATATACAGGATGCATCAATTATATCTTGTTATATGCTTTGAAAAAATTGTCATTTTAGGGCAATAAATTTTTTAAACTTTGAGCGGTTTTTTTTTATTTTATTGTGTACATGGTGTAATGAAAAAAAAGTTTTGTAATGGATATTTAATCATATTGTTGAAGCTATTGTGTCTTATTATGTTTCAAAGTAGTTTTTTTAATTATCTTTTTAATCGAGAGCTGTCAGTGAAACCTTGAAATATAAATTTGTAAATAATGCTTTTATACCTATTATATATAATTATAACAATTATATAAAAAAATGTAATATAAATAAAATTCCATCTTATAGCACTTTGTAATGATTATTGCCCAATGTCCAATAAGAGACATTTATTGCATTAAATTTATAGTGCATATCATCTTCTTACAAACATCTTTAACATTATTTTTTCTTATAATTTTCCATGTTTGTTTTTAGCGGAAGAATGTACCACATTTATTATTCCACGAACATCGTATAAAACATTAAATTTGAGTCAAAACACGTTTTTAATACTTCCACACAACCATGGTCAAGGATATTCGATTGTAAAGGTTTACCTACCTACATATAAATTTTATTTACCAACATTTGTTGTCGAATTACATGAGGATGTGACGCTTGAACAACCAGCAATTACCTCTCAAACGAAACAAATTAACGAGCATTACAAGTTTTCTAACACATATCAGGCCAAATTACAATTTGCTGGCCGGTAAGCCGAGCAAATCTTTTACTAATTCAGCGACTTCGTCCGCGCATCCTATGGATAAAGTTATTCCGGCGCCTCCGTGCCCGTAATTATGTATGATTATAGGCGGCTTGTTGTTAACGTTAGTTTGAACTTGCAAACGAACTTCCTCCCGGCCCGGACGCAAACCCACTAAATATCTTTTAGTTCTGGCGTTGCTCAAAGACGGGGCTATTTCGGCACAATTCCTGCAAATTCCTCTGAATGTATTACAATTAAAATCGATAATACTAATGATAAGGCACCCTGTTTCGGCTAACTATAAGATAGATCCACGTAGAGAGGAAATTTTGGAAGTCATGACATTACTACCACTGATGGTTAGGCAACCAAATTTGCAGTAGGCAATCAGAGGAGAAGTTCTTAATTAAGTACAGGGTTAATTTAACTACATAGTTAGCAGAAACATTTAGTGTTATAATTACTTTCTTATGTTTAATTTCTGCTCTTCATTAACGCTTGTGTCGTCGGTAACGATAGCTGTACCACCCAATACGCAATGCCTAGTATTCGGGATAACATATCCCAATTTGCGAGGACTGTCCACTATTTTAACGTGGAATTGCCACGGTGCTTCGATCTTTTCTACTTGTCCTCTTATGGGAATCATTTTATCGTCACCTACAATAATTCGAGAATCGATACTATCGAATGTATCCAATATGTTCACTCACCGACCAAAACTTTAGCACCCCAACCGGTGCAATTAATAATCGCATCGAATTGGTCCAATTCCTTCAACGATTTAACTTCTCTTTTCACGATCGTCCCGCCGTTTTTGATGAATTGTTTTTGTAAACGGGGCAAAGCGATCGAGCTTTCCCAAGTGAAACTAGTGAAAGTGTACCCGTTTGTTAATTTCAAGCCGTATTTTCGACTCAGATGTTCTAAACATTTTGCAGGTAGTTTCTCGTAACCTAAGGTGGTCTCTAGCCAAGATGGAATTTGGAAATTCTTCTCTTCCGTGTAATATGAACCTGGTAGAAGACAGATTCCTAATTCTGCTGCTCTACCTGCATAATGAGGATAAGGTGAGTTAGTTTATTACATCGTTATTTACGTAGAAGTACCTTCTTTCCACCATTTTAACAGCTGCTGGTATGTGACAGACGACCATCGTAGAATCTTCCCTTCCGGAGTGTTTTGCAGTGAGAAAGGAGCCCAATATCCTGCAGCAATGTCGCTGGTAGTGTTCGGACTCGTTTCTTTCGTAATGATTGTTATTTTTAAGCCGGGAAATCGTTCCTGCAATCGCATTGCAGTAGTCATTCCGATGATACCGCATCCTAAGACAGCTATTTGGTGCATCGTGCATATATTAAAACAAAATTACAACTAATTTGTGTTATTATCGTTTATATTAATTGCTCTAATGTTATCAATCATAAATAAACACAATAATATTGATAACCATTAGGTGACCTAGCCATGATAATTATTTATTTATAACGAATTATATTTGTTTTATACAATATGGGCTGTATTCAGTGCTAACCATAACGTATAATTGTTAAGATAAAGAGATTCTGAGACGATGGATTAGCGTTAAAAAGAAGTGCTGAATACGGTCCTGTATGTTTTATTACGTATTAATCAAAGTTACCCGACCTTCAAACTTCAAACAACCCTTCAGAACAAAATTCAAAATTCTCAGTGAAAAGCATCATTACTCAAATACCACAAAAAAAAACTATATTAAAAAAAACTAACAATACAAAAAAAATCACCAAAACGAAGTAAATAAAAAGCTCATTCGAAATGGATTTGGTCAAAATAGGTTGTCAACCGGACGAGTACGTTCAATACAAAGATCCGGAGGATTACGTGAAGATGGAGCTGCACACGTTCCCGTTGCACTATCCGCCGCCGCCGGACGTGAACTACGGCATACCGGAGAAGTGGCTGAAGATCATGGCCAAGTACAAGTTCAGCTGGAGGATCATCGAGCTGGCGAAGGCGTTCGCGCGCAAGTCGCGCAAGAAGTACGGCTGGAAGCCGCCCCCGCCGCCGGAGCCGAAGCGCCCCCGCAGGAAGAAGGAGGACCCGGAGATAGTGTTTTACTCCGATCAGATGTCCAGGGCGCCCATACGGTAAGATACATTCTTCTTCTTTCAGTACCATCTCATGAGGTTGGAAATCAACAAGTTGAGTTGCAACTGTACCACTTCCTTAAATTGCTAAGCCTTCAAAGAACCTTTCGCAGTTTTCCTTGCATTATTAGCCTCAGTAATTCATTTTCTCCTCTCATTAGTTTAATGTCAATTATAGTTTCCAGTAAATATAAGAGTAGATTTATAGTCCAGATTGTTTGTAGCACGATGGAGATCAACAAGAAGATGTACGCTAAAGTGTTGGATTTGAAGCACAGGCAGAAGTTGAGGAGGAACATAAGATCCGCTTGGGAATCGATATACAATTACTACAATAAAAAAGAACGAGATAAATATTTAAGGTGAGTAATGCTGGTTGCTTTCACAACTGTTTACCGACTTATTTCTATTGCAGAATGTTGAGAATGCAGAAAAGGGTGAAGAAGCCGCCGTTTGTATTCGACAGAACTGATAATTTGGCTAAACCTAAAGAACTCATAGTACCGCCCAAAGTAAAGGTAAGATTTCTCACGCTGTTTATACAAAAAATAATCTGTTTACTACGCTATTTCAGCCGAAAACCAAGCCGCTTACGTTCAAAGATTGCCGGGATTGCAGAATTCGCAACGAGTTCAGATCGATGCCGAAAGAAAGGAAAACCCCGCCTGTCAACAAATTAGGGGTAAGATGAATGATTTTTGTCACAACTTAACACCGACAAATTTTTGTTCGATTGCAGATCGTGAAGAGGGCCGCCTTGAAATACATAATATCAGACAGAACGATGGCTTTGACCAAGCAATTTAAGAGATTCAAGGAGATATTACCGCCGCTACCATTGGGAAAAGTGCAAAGATCCGCGTTGCTCTACAACAGTAAGTGTACACTTTGGGAACCGTTTTAATTCTACCAATCTTTTACAATCTTCAGTTTCTGTGAGAACCGAAGCCTTGGCTGTGCCTAGGAAACGAATGGAAGGTGTTGGTTTGGACGACGAGGATTGGAATCCTTTCGCCGTATCGAAGTGGGCGTTGAGATATCGACCGACCAAAAGGATAATGGAATTGTCCAAGCCGCGCGTATACGAGCCTTGAGTCCTGTTCTGTAATCTGGTGCACGCCTAAATTAGAGTAGCGTGCACTTAAATCTCAAGGAATACTTAAACGTCAAGGAGTCACCGGTCGGGTGGAATGCAATTGGAACTTGGAAAGATTTCTCCAATTTACTCGAGCTACAGTTGTAGCTTTTAGTTTTAAAAAACTTGTAACGTAATGTAAGGTAACAAAGTAAACTACGTAACTTACCAAATTAAGGCAGTTTTATTTTGCAAACTATTGTAAATGGGGACTTTATTACAAAGCGATTAACTCGTCCAAACCTTAATAGCCCTGTAATTAGGTGACTACAATATTCTAAAATAGTTTCATCACAAAACAAACATTTATCAATGATTTATTATCGATTACCGTGCTATTACGTCAAGGAGGAAGCGCGTTAAACCCTTAAGCTGGTCGTTATCTCCGCAGGATTAAAATTTCCTTTGAAAAATCTCTTATCGCAATCCTACTCAAACAAAACTGGCTATATAAAAAGGGCCCAGGTTAGTCAACTCTATCAATTACCGAAAGTCCGAGTAACATTAAAGATGTCGAAACTATTCGTTCTGTTGTCGCTCGCTTACCTCGTCCAGGACATCTCCGGCCACGGGATGATGCTGGTTCCTCCGGGAAGGAGCTCCATGTGGAGGTTCAGATATCCCATCGAAGCGAATTACCAGGACAACCAACTCTTCTGCGGCGGAGCCTACGTAAGTGGTTACAAAAACTATTATCGGAAATGATGCAATTGTATTGATAAATGCAGGTTCAAAACGAATTGAACGGCGGTAAATGCGGCGTGTGCGGGGACAGCTACACCGACGCTCATCCTCAGGAAAACGAGAATACCGGAAGATACGGCAAAGGAATCGTCACCCACACCTACCAACCCGGTGAAGTCATCGATGTTGGTGTAGTTTTGACGGCTAATCACCTGGGAACTTTCACTTACAGGTATAATCAATTTATTACAGTATTATAGTACAGTTTTAGTACAGTATTACATACTTCCAGTCTGTGTCCCATACCCGATGTCAACGCTCCTGAGCCGGAATCCTGCTTCGAGAACTTGCTGCTGGAAGACGGATCCGCCAGCTTCACCGTGACTGCTGAAGACAAGATCGTTAAGAACAGGGTGAGATTGCCGAACATCACCTGCGAAAGGTGCGTTTTGCGTTGGACCTACAGATGCGGTAAGTTCATTAATTTGATGTCCAATGTGTGGTGGTTTACGTTATTTTCTTGCGCAGGTAACAGCGTGGGCGAATGCAGCGACGGACAATGGAGGATGGGATGCGGAATGCAGGAGCATTTCAGATCCTGCTCCGATATCGCTATATTGCCCAACAAACCGGCCGATGAACGTCCTTTGCCCGATTTCGATGTCGTAGCTAGAGGAATTTAATTTGGGTCTGTTCATAATGAATTGCAAATAAATATTTGATCACGCAATTATTTTTTTAATTAACCACCTATAATTTTTTTTTTCGTCAAGATTAAATTAAGTTTTCAAATCATGAATAACCCTGTAGTCACTCGTGCATATATCCATATGATTCACCCGCATACATGGGTTCTTATAGCGATCGAATAAGCAGGTGTTTGAATGACCCCCTACTCTGACTACAAGCAATTTAAAACGTAATAGAGGAGTGGTCACTTTTCTGTTCGCCAGGTAAAAACAGCGTTGCCGGCGTTTACTATTTTCCTATACTCGCCGAAAAGCGCCTTAGTTAAGGGTAGTTTTCCGAGTTAGTACCACAAAATTCTTCTTAACTGTGTAGATTAAAGAAAACAGCATGCTATTTCCTAGTTCCTGCCTATTTTACTACATTCTAGGATATTAATAGATAGTGATCAAACGTGTTTATTGGTGTCGTTGCTGTGGTGATGACCGGCAACGTTGTCTTGTTGTATTTATCAAGAATCTTCGCCGCCAAACCGCAACAATCGAGAGGTTTCTGTAGTTTGTTCTAACCACGATAGTGAACATATCGAAATTTCTTTGATATAGAAGCCCCTTATCGCATTTTTTGAAAGTGCAGCGCATTTTCAAAAACACAACAGAAGGCATTTGCGAAGAAATAGTAGTGAGTAAGAATTAATAGTAGTAGTTGTAGTAAACTTTCGATTTTAATTGTGTAGTTCTTGTGCTCAATACATAAGGTATAAAATTAGTGATTCATGTTATTCAGCGTTTAAATAAATTCCTCTTTGCACTTAATTTCTCGCATAAATTGTTATGCGTATTGTGCACTTTTAATTTTTAAGTGAACTACAACATATTTTCTAAAAAATTCGACCTCAAGTCGCAGCCTCGAATTAACAACTCGTACAATAAATTTATTGTTGCCGCAACGGATTTTTTAACCTAATTACCTAGCGAAATGTTCGTGACATCGAAGAAATAACCAATTTCATAATTAGCAAAAACCGTCCGTTTAATCAAATTAAATTTTCGTTATCACGTACGCACACTTTTACGGTTCTTTTTTCAGCGGATTTGGAAGGTTAAAAACGCGCTAAAAGAGCAATTTGCTTTATTAACAATCTCGCTTTATACCCGCTCATTTCTGGAATAATTCATTTGCAGATCCAAAATGGGCTGGGGTTCCAGGTTGGACGGTTGCGGTAACTGCATGAAATTCAGCCTTTTCGTCGTAAATCTGTTTATATTTGTAAGTACACAAACTCCACATCAATCTTCTCCTATCCATTCCCCTTTACATCCACACAAACATATTCTATCATTTGCAATTTACTGATGATTGCAGGTGGGAGGTTTGATAGTGGTAGCATTAGGAATTTGGACGATTGTCGACAAGTCTTTCGCAAACCATCTCCTTGGCACGAATTTATATGCAGGCGCCACTTACGTGCTGCTAGCTACAGGGTTACTGGTTACTTTTATATCCTGCTTGGGTTGCGTTGGTTCCATAAAAGAAGTCAGATGTATGCTAGTTTTGGTAAGTTACATTCACTCTCCAAACCCGCCATTCTAACCAGCTTTTTTCCAGTACTTTATTATACTGTTCCTGATTTTCTTAACGATGCTCATCGGAGGAATACTCGGCTTCGTCTTCAGGGAAAAAATAGACTACACCATTCGAATCGGCATGGAAAGCTCCCTCAGGGACTACGGCAATTACCAACCGGTCACCAACGCTTGGGATGAAACTCAAACAACGTATGCACATCAAACCAGCAGTATTCTGCTATTCTTAGATAAATGTTTCAGTTACAAAGAAATTGGTGTTTGATTGCAGGTTGAAGTGTTGCGGAATATACGGGTACAGAGACTGGGAGAGCAGGATACCGTTGTCCTGCTGCAAGCTGACGGCCAGCGGGATCCGATTGCCCTGCCAGAGCGTCGCCGAGAACAATCAGTTCACGATATTCGAAAGGGGATGTCTGGATGCTACCAAAGATTTCGTGAAGTCGCACGCGATCATCCTGGGCTCCGCAGGAATCATAGTGGCTTGTCTAACGGTAATCGAATAATGTTGATTTGTTGGTTTGGTTGGTGTATATAGCGAAATGTTTCAGGTACTGGGCATGATATTCTCGTACAGCTTGTACAAATCGTTGGAGTGAATTCGATTCAGTGCCTTTTCTTCGGTGCCAATGGAATTTTTTTGAATATTTCAACCACGCATTTGAGCAGCACGATGTACTTATTATACGAGTCTTCATAAATGAGTGATTCCCACGTGGCCTTAAAATTTATGCAACCCAAAATGCTATGATTTTCAAGAAATGTCCCTATTTTGAATACAAATCAAGGGTAGGTTTGGAAACACTGATTATAATAATACTACCCGATACTAGCGCCATATGTCGAGAGTCACATCATCCGCAACACATTTTCAATATGAGTATTATTATATTACCGTTGGTTGTTCATTATTTTTACCTATCATTAATTTAAAGTTATGTTGATACACAGTTGTCTTCGGGAAAAGCACGGGAAAACATTGACATTGACTTGATATTAATGACAGTATTTTAGTAACTTATTTTTTGGTACCAACATAAACATAACAAATTTACTACGTTCATTTCGAATTCGGTCACGTGGGAGTCAATCATTTATGAAGACTCTGATCTACTAAACGTTACCGAGAAATGTTACCAGAATTATTGGTAAGATATTGTACAACAAATTAAAACAAAGTAGAATTAAGTGTCGCACTCTGTATATTATACATATTTTTTTATAAATGTTTAGGTGTATTACATTATTTACATTTGTATGGTTTATACACAGGACTGTCTCATTCCTGACGGTTTGTGAGTATTTTACATTTACTGGTTTTTCCTAGATAAATTTAATCTACAAGTACAATTAAAATAATATAGGATCCCTCTAAAAAACTAATCGAATAAGATTGCACGTTACGAGATAAAAACGATTTAAAAAATACCTACGCTTATATAAATGATAATTATGATTTTAAAGATAAGATTTCGATTTCTATGATAATGTAGAAAATTGTTTGGAATTTTTACGTACTTAATGTGGCACCTGAATTACATACAATTAACGCAAAGGATTCACTATCTTCATATTATATTTAATTAAAAAAATAGTAACGATAAAAACTTCAATCTTCACATCCCTAACTACATTTAAAAAATAAATAAATAATTCATTCCTAACACACCACTCGGCTCTTCAACCGGCCGACGAACCCACAGCGGCGTTTCCCAAAAGCCTCGTCCCCAGCGTCGATCCTCCGAACAACGACGAAAACGAAGAAGCGGCTCCCTGAGAAACAGTCTTTAAGAAGTTTATGTTTAAACAGTGCATCAAATATTAAGTGCAAACATTCACAATAATATTACCTGCAAGGCTGTTCCGAGGAATCCGGAAATGGCTTTGGTGACGTTAACAGCGGCAGTGATCAAGTTACTCCTGACAAGAGAATCCGGGTTGTCGTCGACGCCCGGAACGGGCCGGAATCCGATCGGCGCTCTCGCGGCCCGAGTGGTGGACTCGAACTCGAACTCGTCCAGACTATTATCCGGGCTCGTGGACAATATCCTGGGTTGCCGCTCGGTGGTTTGTCTGATTTTAGGCGAGGATGTCGGCGGTCTTCGAGCAGTGGTGCCGTGCTCGCCGTTGGTCATTACCACAACGCCTTCGTCGTCTAGGTTTATCAAGCTTTGGATGCTCTTGATTTGGGAGAGGTCCAGGGTTTCTTTCGGGTTCTTCCGGATGCCTTCCAGTTGGTTGATCAGCTTTTTGATGTCGTCTTGGCTGAGGGCGTTGGCTACTTTGGAAGGAGCTGGGGTGACCACGGGTGTGACGTGCGTCGGTGAGTTGGCCAGTAGCTCGAGGTCTACTGGGGGTTTCTTGGGTTTCGTTGGTTTCCTGGCGGGTTTTCTGGGGGCAGGTGTAGTTGGCGCCAAAGCGTTCATCAACCAATTCAAGCCTCTCATGAGAGGTCCTGGTTGAGGTGTTGTGGTTCGAGTTCTTGCTCTGATTGTGGTTTCCTCGTAAATTCCCTTGAAAATACGTTAAATAGCGTTTATTTGGTGTATATGTTGATGAACTTACTGCTAAACTCTTCGGCGTCGGGGGTAAAATTCCCTGTTCTTTTAATAGGGAATTCAGTATGGCATCTTCTGATCTAATTGTGGTTGGTTTGCTCGGGGTCGTGGCTACATTATTTAGATTGAGCTGTTTGAGGACGTCGTTGATACTAGACGCACGATTGGGCGAATTGGTCGTTTCGACGTTGGGCAATTTATCTTGAATCGACTTGGGTGGTTGAGTAATATCAACCGGACTGGATGCAGTAGAAGCTTTACCTCTTTCCTGAGCCAAAGCCACAATCTACAAAGTCGAATCAATAGCAAATTCTAGCTAATACACTTCATCAAAGCTCACCCTTTCCGCTAGACTTTTGTTGGGATTTTTATTCGACGATTTTGCACCTCTATTACCGCCGAGTCCCTGAAACAACAACCGTAAACAAACCAAATAGTCCAGTATTAAACCTAGTATATTCACCAAATTCGTTAATAACGACAATTGCTGCAAAAGTTGAGCTTGTTCTTTCTCCAACTGAGCGATCATCTTTAAATTATCCCTTTGCTCCTTCGTCAATTCGTTTAATTTCAACGTCCTTTGCGTCGTCGATCCCGCTCTATCAACACTTCTCTTCGTACTAGTCGCAACTGCTGCTGGTCTAGCAGTCGTGGACCTAGTTGTAGTAGAAGAAGGTCTACTCGTAGTCGTAGTGGATCTAGTTAGTCTAGTAGTAGTAGTACGTCTGGTAGTAGTAGTAGGTCTAGTAGTAGTAGTAGTAGTAGGTCTAGTAGTAGTTGTAGTAGTAGGTCTGGTAGTAGTCGTAGGTCTAGTAGTCGTAGGCCTAGTAGTGGTAAGTCTAGTTACGCGCTTTGTAGTAGTAGGGATTGGTTTGGGGGTTGTAGTACTAGCCAATTTAATTGTAGTAGGATTTGTGGTAGAAGATGCGACTAGCATGGTCTCTGTGACGGTGGGTGGAGCGGAAATTCTGACGAGCCCTTGTGGTTTCTTGGTCGTTTTGGGGGTAGTTACTTCGAACAAATTGGGGAAAAGTGTGGTTATGAACGCCGGGAAATAAGTCGTCGTCGATATTGGAATCGGAGTACTGGTTAATCTTCTACCTTTAGTCGGTTTGATGGTAGTGCTGGTTGTACTGGTATCGTCCAATATTCTGTTCGATAATAGAATGTCTGTGGTAGTTTCAACCTGTTAGAAAAAGTAATTAGTTGTAAATTTTCTTTAATTTCTAGTAGCTTAATAGTACCTTCGTCGATGGAGTTTCAACAGTCGAAATCAATGTTGTAGCGGATGTAGTTGTAGTACTTTGTGTTGTAGTGGAATCGATCTGCAATATGATATAATTAATTTTATATTCAGATAATCTTCTGCTTGCAATCAAGCAATGTACATATTTACAGGATACCATTACAATAATAATACAGGGTGATTCTATAATAATCCGTATGAATGTGTAGCAGTCAAAATCACTATAAAACACCCCGTATATTAGATAATAACTCAATAATATTGTGTTATTTAGTATGTGAAGATATTTCTTTTACATTATTGTTAATCATACATCTATTTACATTTGTACAATGATTAGAGCATTAAAGCATCGGTTATACTGTTAACTAATGCAAGTACAAATTTATCCACAATAAAATATCTTGCCTTGTCTATTGAGGATCGTCTGGTGTAATTTTCGTCTTGCCTTCCACCCTTAATTAAATCTTGGATATTCAATACCTGAGTGTACTGGCGAAAAAAATTAAAAGGTACAGCTACTTAGTTTTCTCTGCTGAAACTTAACTTACCTTTACCGATTCGGGGTTAGCATTTTCTGTTTTATTAACGATCTCGTTAAAAGCTTCGACTATATTCCCGTTTAACAGATCATATAGCATCGGGAGCGTCCTTTCCGTGGCAGTACCGCTCGCGGTGCTGCTTTCTGTTGTTACCGTAGCTTCGCTAGTACTGCTAGTGCTTATAGTGTTTGGTGAAGTAGAAGTAGATATAAATTGTGCAGAAGTGGGTGTAGTACTAAGCGGTTTTGTACCCGTAGGTATTGTGTTCTGCTCGTCCTAAAAACGTGTGTATATTACAATAAATTTATTTAGTACTAACTTTTGGAATGCAATGTGAAAATAAAGAAATGGTTTTTGTGTATGTACATTTTCTACCATTTCGTTATTTCGAATCACTTGAGTTTAAAGCATTGTTATTTAATAATATGAATATTTAAACAAAATACTGACCCAAAATCCGGCATTAAACACAAAATTATTTACAAAAAAAATTATCCAAAATGTGCGTGTGTATACAGACCAAGCGTGCAACCATCACAGCTCGTTTTCTACCAAAACATATCCAATAGAAAACCAGCCGCAACTCAAGTGACCCAATCGAGCCGCCACCATTAAAATAGTTATTGACAAAAAATACCGTTTCGACAATTTTATTATCCACAGTACTTCCGGATTCGCTTGTTACTTGGTTACTGGTTATAACTGGCAAAGGCGGGGGGTTTTCACGTGTATCGAATCCCCTTACCCTAATGGTCATTTCCATGGGAACCACGGTTCCGTTCGGGTATTTTTTGACGACGGTGTTGTTCGGGTACACGCCGATAACGAAGAACGGAGCCTTCGGTACTATCGGCCGTTTGCGTAACACTGTGTTATTATTAAGTACGGCGAACACGAAATAGTCAGGTGTTGAAGTATCGACACTAACATTAGTCGCGATGTTATTTACAATTAGGGGAGTACTGGTACTACTACTACTAATTCTACTGCTACCTTGCATAGGACCACTACTTGTCGTCGTTTGAGCGGTTACGGTTTCGGCTTCGGTAGTGGTACTTTGTGCGGTAGTTCTACTTGGTATATTTACCGTGGTACTAGATAAGTAATCTTCGGAGGTTATTGAGTTAGATAGATCGTTAGCGGAAAATACAGAAACACTTCCGGGAGTCACTTCGAATTTTCGCAAGGACGGTAAAGTGGAGAATAGAGTGAAGAAATTTATTCCTTCGGTACTGTTTATACCGACTTCGGTCGTACTAGGAAATGAAGTGGTCGCTTCGCTACCAGTAGTAGTCGATTCAGTACTGATAATAGTCGATTCAGTACTGACTGTAGGCGATTCAGTACTGAGAGTAGGCGATTCAGTACTGAGAGTAGTCGATTCAGTACTGAGAGTAGTGGATTCAGAACTGATAGTAGTCGATTCGGTACCAAGAGTAGTTAAATTATTTACAAAATCCTCAGTTGTTGTTGATGGTGCAGTGGAAGTGGTGGATTCGACAGTAGAAAGAACCTCAGGAGTAGCAGTGATGGTAGATAGAGAGATAGTAGAAGGTGCGGAAGAAATAGTGGAATCGGAAGAAAAAGTACCGTAATTTACAGGCGTGACAACGACTTCGTCAGTCCGCCGAGTGGAAACTAATCCGTTCAACAAATCCAACAATCTACCGATGGTTTGCTTCTGCAATATATCCTCGGGATCAATCTCATCTAATATACTAAGCGGAACGACTGAAGTGCTGTCGAGTGCAAGAAGTGATCCGGTGGAAGACTTAGTCACACTAGGCAAAGGCGTGGTAGTGAAAGAGCTCAACGTATTAAAATCGGTACCTACTTGAACACCGGCAATATCAGTGGCTTGTATGGCGTTCAAGCTGCTCAGAATCTTCTCTATTATAGTAGTCGGGTTTTCGGTAGTCGGTACTATCGAATCAACAAGGTTCGTCTGCTGTCGCGTCTCGTCAGTACTGTCAATTTGTCGTTTCGGGGCCAGTTTTAATATAGCCGACGGGGATTCGGTGGTAGATGCCGTGATTTTAGTCACGGCATCCACCGAGGGCGATACAGTCGATCTAGCTGTTATCGAATTAATGATCCTTTCGATAATCGACGCCGGTTTTTCGGTGGTACCGTCGCTCACCTTCGGAAAATAATCGATTAACTGCTGGACAATTCGAGAGGGGTTAGTGTGCTTTACCAACGGTAGAGGTTTTGGGATCGAAGAAGAAGAATTTTGGTAATCCTCAGATACTAGGTTCGCAGAGCGTATAGCGTGCACAGGCACAGGCTCATCGATCGATATCACCTGGAGTCCTGCAATGTCCTCCTGGTGGTAGGCTCTCCTAGCGACCTGCAAGTTTTCAATCGGTCAATGCCTGTTGGTGCGATGGAGAGGAGTTGAATGAAGGATGATGAAATGCTGATGATAAGGAGATTCGATTCGATGAAGTGATGAAGTGACATGTGCGATTCGTTATTAATTTATATACAATATTAGCTGTAACAGTGATTAATGTTGTTAATATAACATTTAGATAAATTTAAGTAAAAATAAAAAAAATCTTCATTCTTGCTAGTGATTTTATTACCTACATAAGTGTATAAAAAAATAAAATAGCACACCTTTTCACTTAAAATTAAAAGTGTTACTACAACAAAAAGAAATTCTAGACAGTTTTTTTTCTAACACCTAAAGTATATACAATGTGTTATATGAATTAAAGAAAGTAATACCTACAAAAAATTAGAGTAGCTACAACAAAAAAAATCTACAAAAGCAATTTTATAAAAACTATACTAGTAAAGTAGATACTCATTACAATACTATTGCATCAGGTATAGTCACGGTTGTATATTTCTAAGGTCTGGAAACAGGTCGAAAAAGTTTCCAGTTATTTGAAAATAAAACAGGGTTCCTAAAACGGCCGTTGGAAGGGGATGTTGTAAAAGATCGCGATTTTTTGCGTACGAATTATATAGAATTAGCATTAAGAAAGGTTTTATTCAAACTAAAAATAAATACAAAATTTAAAAATATACTTGAATCAGCAATGATTTTGTTGTTATTAACATCATGCCTCACGTATCTTCGGTTAATGTATTTGTCCATTTTCTCCTCGAAATGTCAAAAATTAATTTTCGAAGTTTTGACAGTTTGAACTGTCGTTTTTCAGTAGTCAGAAGTCATTTTTCAGAGGTCTTCATTTAAACGGGACACATTCTCTAATGCAAAATCATAGGCTGTTTCCAGACCTTAGAAATATGGCCGTGGGTATAGTACATTCACGATAATCTAACGATAACGCCACTGCAGCGTTGCCACATTGAATCTTTTTTCCTACTACATACGGGATTTTGTTAAACCGGAAAATTTAATGTACTGTAAAGGCATCTACTCGGAAGAAGGTGCTACTAAAACGACATGTAGGCGATTTCCTATAGCGGTGTGGAGTGTCGATAAGAAGTAATAGAAACGAATTCGTCTTCAGTACGATTTTTCTAACCGACCAATCGAGCGTCGCCGGACCGAAGGTAGGCCTTGGGACAGAAAAAAACTCGATTGCAAAGCGATAAGGCGTACTATTTCATTTCGAATCGGCGCGATTTTCGAATGAATGGGCGATGGTGTTCGAGAAATGGAATGCACTTACCCCACCGGGCCTGCCGACGACGGGTACCGTGGGCACGTACGGCGCCGATGGAATCGTCGGTACGTACCTGGGGGCGTTCGTCGTGGTACCGCCTCGGTACTTTTTGAAAGCCTGCAAACGATTCGGAGGAATCCACCAAATTACTTCGGTACTTTGACACTATTTACCTTTGTAGACGAGCGATTGGTGTCCGGGTGTTTGGTACTAAAGGTACTTCGTCCTCTGTTCGTTGGTTTGTACGGATAACTCCTTTCCGGTTTGGAAATGGAGTTGTTGCTTCTGGAGAAATATTTGCTACCCTTGGGTACAACAGGTAGGGAAGTTGAGGCTCTTGCTGGTACTTTGCTCGAAAAAGAGATGCTGGTGGTGGTACTCGGTGGTCGCCTCGTCGTTGTAGAAGAAGGAATTAATTTGTTATCGTTCTATATTAAAAAAAATCTAGTGAATATACGATTTCCTATTGAAATAACCAATTTTAGAATGTCGCATATTGTATAGAGAAAGTTAAGTTTGCTACATTTAACAGGACTCGTTAATTGGATTAATTATAACTATTTCCTACGATTTAGCGAGTTAAATGCTAATAATGATATTATATAACAATTCGAGCGTTTTTGCATTGATTATGTACAGTGATAAAACAAAAATAAATAATTCAAGTTAATATAATTTCCTCTTAATACCGAAACGATTAAGTTAATTAGCCGGCAAAATTGGATATTACCTGTTTAACCGAGCCAGAACGCGTGGTCGGAGTCGCCACAGTGCTAGTAGGTTTCTGAAACGTCCACATTTAAAATTGCATTAAAATTGCACGAGGAAAATACATTTACACCGACCTTGTGTTCCTTCTTAGCTTTGATCAGCGCTTTAAACTCCTCCGGATAGTTATCGGTTTCATCGATTTCCTCGCTGCTTTGCTTCTTCTCCAACTTCACCTCCGATTTCTTAGTACCCCTAGAACCGGGCGCAACTTTTTGCTTGATTATCTTCTTCCTGGGTACTTTCCTTCTAGAAGTCACTTCGTTCACTTCCGACACCACCGATTCCCTTATCTGCGGTTTGAACGTCTTAGTAACGATTTCGGCGGTTGCAACTCCGGAGGGTTTCTCGCGATAAACCACCTTGGGCTCTTCTTCGAACAGCGGCAGCACCTCCAGCTTCCTCTCGTCGAACGCCGGCATCTCTCGCTGCCGGAACCTGCCGCCCCTCGATCGGGCCGCCGCCGTCGTTTCGACGCCGCGGGGCGTCGTGACGCGCCGGCCTCGGCCCGGTATCGGCAGCGTCACTCTGTCGGGCGACGCGTCGATTTTTCTACCCGTCCTCGAACGGTATTCTACCGTGGAATCGGCGTTGAAGACTGACGGACCTGTTCTGAACACGTCCGAAACCAATATGAAGTTTTGTAACAAACTTGAAGATCTTACCTGGGTTCGATGGAGGCGAATAAGTTATCGACTCTTCTTCTGAAAGCGCTGGACGGCACCGAGGTGGAGACTGATTGGAAGTAATAATCCGGTCGTTGCGTTGGTCTGGTTCTGGTTCTGGTTCTTGTGGTGGTAGAGACGGGTGCAGGTGGTTCTTGGGGTTTCTTCCTGAGCACCTTCCTTCGGTTGAGGCTCTGCTGTCTGGTGGGTTCCGGTGTTTTGGGTCGCGTTGTGGAGGTTTTTTGGATATCTTCTGATTGGATTTCCGTTGGAGTTAGAGTGTCTATGGGTGCTTCGGGTTCGGGTTTTAGGGTTGAGTCTGGTTGCTCGTCGACTAGATTTGTCGATGATGGAGATTCGGGTGATGATATAGAAGATTCCGTGACTTCTGCGGTGCGTTTGGGGTAGTTAAAATTTGTTTCTGTGTACACTCTGGGTTTTTTGGATTTTTTGAAAGGGTCCGGATCGTCGGTGATGATTTCCTCTACCTCGTAGCTCGGTTTCTGTTTTTTATTGACCGTCCTAGTAGGTGTTCTGCTAGAAAAACCAGCTCTCGCTGGTTTTCTCTCGACATTATCGTTCAGAAATATTTTATCGGCCGTCTCCGCTAAGGATGAGGCGGGCCTTCTACTGGGAATCGATTTCGGGGCAACGGATGCTCTAGATGCGAATTTCGGCTCGACATTTTCGACTACTCTTCGTCGCGAAGCGATGGTCTTTCTGGAAGGGAGTTCGGTGGTCGAAGAGGAGTCTCTCAGTTGAGAATACTCCGGGGATGCGACGAACCTGGACCGGCCCCGGCCCCTGGAAGGCGGTTTGGGCGATTCAGGTTCTGTGACGGATTTCTGAAACGCAAATGATGCTCTTGAACGTTGGGCGAGTGTGTGATTTAAACCTGTTTATTAGGCATTAATTGGGTAATAAAACGATGTAATTGTATCGAAAAGTGAGAGTTCTTCGCCTTGGCTTAATAACAGATAAATGTCAGGGCGCATTTTTTTACGAAATTCGTTCAAATGCCAAAAAAACCCGATCTCGGGTTTCCGGATTGTTGCCCAACTGGTTCCATAAAAAATATTTAAAACGACCACACCCTGTGAGATTCCTTGATTGATATAATACTAGTTTCTATAAAAAATATATCAAAACAGTTTTCGTTTAAAATTTAAAAACATCAATAGAAAATACTACAGAATAAATACCAAGGTTAGGTAATTAATTTGTATCTCATAAAACTTATCGATCGTAGTAATAAATTGATGGAGATAGATGTTAGTTTAGATCAAATTTATTACTAATAAGAACCTCATAAAAACGCTTTACAATTATCCTCAAGTATATTAAGAAGTTAATAAGTAGAATTAATACCACAATAAAATAAAATCTCATTAAATAATCCTGAATTATATAACAAAACAGAAAATGTTCATGATGTATTGTTATAAATCGATGGATTAGTACAAACATTTGCAGGCTAATTATTAATAAAAAACCGTTTCCTTGTTTTGTTCTTAACTAAATCACCCGGTGTAAAATTGCCAATTTTTTCAGTTCCGATACGCGATTGTTGAAAGTAAATCTGTCGACAATTTCATTGTTAAATATAACATAAAAGTTTTCGAAAAATTGATTTGTCGCATTGCAAAATCAATTTTTATGGGGCAACAATCTTTTCACATTCCATTCGTGTTTACTGAATGAGTAGTAGACAAATGTTCTTAGAACAAACAATGTACAATTTAGCTTTGAATGAATAATAACGGTAATAATAACAATATAATACCTAATAATAATAAATCACATAACCGAAGTGCAACGATTTTACATTCGAAAAAGGTCTAGTAGACCAATTTTCACCCACTGAAAGGCGTTTTATTTTTTCTTTAATGTGCATATTATTATAATCTTACGCCATGAACAATGAATATTTAAATGAGTGTCTTAAAGGTTTCTATTTGTAGCACATACAGTCATTTACTCGAGTTTATACAACAAAAGGCTCAAATATTTTTGACTATAAAATTGAAAAACTTTAGTTCAAGAGAGATCTACATATGTGATATTGGTAAGATAAAATGTGTTTGAAATATGGTCAATTCTATAAGTTGAAGAAAGAAAGATTTTTAAAATAATAATAATGGCATTTGTCTTTGTAATTCTTAAAACCCAATTTTTTATCTACAAAAATCTAAATTTAATGTTTTTTTCGTGCAAATCAAGTCCTTGCAAAGCGCATATACGTTGCGAAATTAAATAAATCCAAGGCGTACAAGAATAATTCTTTCAATTTAATTAGCTCGTGAATTAATTCACATATAAATTACTTTGTTGTCGTAAAGCGTTATTTTATTTTAATAACGATTTATATTCTAGTTTAATTATAGAACTAAATAAAATAAAAATGGCGTTAACGCTATTTTGACGCAAGTTAAATGACATTGATGTCAATGTTTGGCTTCTAAGTTTGCCCTATATCGGAAAATGGCATTTGACACACGTTAAAATAACGTATTTACGTTTTGAGCGCGTTATTTACATAGGAAATCCGTTTCAACAATGGGTACATAATAAAATCAATCGATTAGAAGTAGATACTGGGATTCTGGTTATATTTTAATCGCTTTATCTTGCACAATTTAATTACTTTATTCTAACTGTAGACAAGGTCGCCAACTCAATCAATTGGTTAATAATAATTGCTATATAAAGGTATTGTTATTCTATAATCTAAAGGAATGAATGTGTAGGTACTTTAGTTTGCATGATAAAGCAAAATTTTAGGGTGTACACAATTATCTCTTTATAAGTACCTAACTTTATTTTGAAATATGCAATTAAATATTTAAAGCTTAATTTTTCTTTGCCCAATTCAATTAAATTAAAATGCAATTATGGTCATTTCGTTTATCAAAAATTGCCTGATACTTTTTTATGCATTACTTAGGTACGCATTTAAAAATTACGAAAACTTAATTGGAAAATTGGATAAAACACGAAATGTGCGATTACCATGCTTTAATAGTGCTTATTTTTTTGAAAAATATAATAAAAATTGTGAAAGGTACGAAATCGCTTTAAGCATTAGTCGCTAAATTTCGTGAATTTTTTCTGACCCACATGCAAATAAATAGAAATTTGTGCATTAATGCACGAATAAAAACGCTCGATGAAAGATCGTTTCGAAGGCACTTATTAGAAATTTATGGCGTTTATATTCAAATATGCCGAATGTTTAATGCTTAATGGGAAAATACTTTCGAATTGAATACGGCTCGACTCAAATGTGATGGTGAATTATTACGCTGGAAATAATTTTATTATCAAATCGGAGCAAATAATTTAATGGAATCTGAAACGAGGAAATACCTACTGTGCAAAAATTATTAGTTTAATGCGAATATTATATAAAATATGCAAATATACATAATAAAATTATTTCCTCTTATGCTATAAAATGGATAATTGGTAGGTATATCGTTAATTAATATAGAAACTATTGAAAAAACTCATATCTAACGCAGTGTTCCAGGATAAACGAACATTCAACTATTTACCTAATTATAATAAATTATTCTAGTATTCGCCATTTACTTCACGTTACCCACAACAACAAATTTAACGACTATGACATAATTTACAATTTTTACAAAATAACGTTCATGTTATAATTTTTGCGGTAAGAGAAAGTATTTTTTACTCGCCGTAAAATCGATTTCTGTGCGAGAATTTTTCGGGGAATCCGTCATGGATCGACACGAGAAATGCCTGCTCACGAACACAAATATTACCTAATTTATTGTATTAACTTAATTACCGGTCATTCAGTGTAAATCTCCAACCGACGTTTCGGTTTAATATTCAACCCTCATCAGAAGAAAATTGATTTATAGTGGTGACTTATTTATGAATAGTGGTAAGTAAGAGTAGTGATTAATAGATTTTTATCTTTTTATGTATAATTAAGAAAGTGGACGAATTTTGTCGTTTTCAGCGGTTAAAATGTAATTGTAAATAAAAGTGAAATAAAATTGTTACTTACAAAAATAGCACTCATTACTTTGCCGAGAGAAAGCACCATTAGTTTGATGAGACATATAAAAAACTAAATGGAATAAAATTGTAGCAAGTGGCGTAATTTTATAAGAATGAAAGCAGAAATGGCTACATCAAAAATAATCTGATGGTGCTCGATCTGTAAATATTTAAATATTTTAAACTTTAATTATAATAATACTCTTCCACTTAGAAGGCATTAAACTCAATTAAATGTATATGTTTCAAACACGAATGTTGGCTAATAAATCATCCGAAGATGGATCGCGAATTTTTCTCGAAATATGCTTTCGATTTCTTATAATTAAAACGTCCTTTCTATTTTACATAACTCGCCGCAACAAAATATTGAATTACGGTTCGTTTTAATAGCACATATTTAAGACGAAACTTCAATTTATTTCAAATAACCCGACCAAATACTGTTGAGCAATTACCGGAAATTAAAAATAATTCAATTATTGCAATTATTTCTTTTTACAAGAAGTTTTTTTTTCTAACGACACTTTGACCAGTACACAAAATAGTCAATTACCGATTAATTACATGAACTGTTGCATGATTAAAAAATTAATTAAACTTTGAATAAGCCGAAATAAATTTCAACCTTGTATAGGCATTTAGTCGTTCCAGTAGATACTGTTATTGATATAAGAGAATGTAGTTCAACTCTCGTGCGTTATAGGATATAATTTTATAATACTCACTGCAGTTGTCCTTCGTTGTGCATGGGTTAATAGAATAAGTGACAACAAGAGAAACAGTAGAAGAAATTTCATCTTGTCCGTAATGAACCATTAGTTTGTCGGCTGAAATCGAGTCCTAAGGAGTCCACGACAGTTCTGAACCCTAGAAACAATAAACAATTCATGAAATTATCAAGGTCGCGCAAATTACGTATCTAGCTATTCCTACCGAGCTGTAGGTACTTTTGTTTCTCAATTGTATATACAATTTTCACACTAAATTGATAACAATCGTAAATGTCGCATGACTCCAATTACTTCAGGGTCTTTGCTTAGATTTTTCGATTAGACGGTTCTGTTAGAGTACCACCTTGAATCGGTTTCAAAAGATTGCAACTCATGCGTTAAGTACCGCATTTTGCTTTAACCGAAAGTACTGCCTCTCGCATTTGCAGGTAAAATATGCCTAATTGCTAATTGCGCTTATTATATTGTTATTTTAATCGATTTCGCAGACGCTAATCGAATACAACTTGATTCGAATTATAGTAGGAAAATTGCTCGTTGGTAGATATTTTTTTAGAAATCGTTGATGTAATGTTGGTATTAAAGGAGCGCAATTTATGTAATAAATTAATAACTGTGTATGTATTTTTAAAAATATCCTGAAAATTGTATATTGGGAGTTATTTAATTGCACTCGCGCTGGCGATTTAGTCTTCACACAAAGCACCTCGTCTGTTTTGCAAGCTTTTCTCTTAAAGTGCCTCAATTCTTCCGAATTTAAATCGTCTCTAATCTAATCTAATCGACACAAATCCGTAGCAAACGGAATAAAATTGTTAATGATTTATCAAGTATAGTCGACTTTCTATTTCGCAGCGACGAATTGAAGTATCAGTCTAATGCCTTCGAGGAATAAGCTTTTTTTTATTCGTTCGATAAATCCGTAACGGTGCTTAGTTTTTATATTTTAATAGCGTACATTGCATACCGAGTCGGTATTTCGTAACCGGCAATTTATAATTATTCGCGATTTGCGAGTAAATGATTTTATATACGAATTCGGCGCTCGATGATAATATTGCGTAATTATACTTTGATTAGTGTTGATGTTTGATTTAAATATTTGCATGATCTTTTTTATATTTCTCTTTAAAGTTTTATTAAAGATTTCCTTTAATTAGAACCTTCTTTCTGTTCGTCAATATAATAATTATCAACAGTTTAAAGGTGAAGAATTTGAATATTAAGCGTGTGCTTATAATTAAGTTTTGGAAATTTTTTACTACTTTTTTTATTGGACTTCGATATTAGGAAGTAAAAGAAAGCGCTTGGACAATTAAATGTTTTAAATGCTATCATACAAACGGTAGAAACTACGTTTATTTGAATTCAAATATTATTTTGGATCATTACTCGCTTATTCTTAGAGTCTACAGACTAATGAAGTCGAATTATCCGAGTTAATTGAAACGCGCAGAGAATTACAACGTAATTAAATTTGTACTGAAACATGCTCAATTATTCAGGTAAAACTATCGTTGGATATGCAAGCATTATGCTATTATGCAAGTGTTTCATTAACTTTAATGCTAATACGATGCGCTATTATCAATTGTGTTAGTTAAAAAAAGGTAATGAGGACTGTAATTGGGGGTAGGTCAAGGTATTTTTAAAACCTTAACTAAGCTTTACACAAAATAAGAGTTAGACAAAGTCGGCTATGGGTTATTTTTTGAGTGAAGAAATGCAAAATTTATTAAATAAAACTTACCATAATCTTCCTATGCCTTATCCTAGAAACTGTTAGCCAAATCCACAAAGTATAGAATAGTAAAAAACACCGGAATAAAGCACAACACTGGGAGAGCGACCGCCGCAAAGAAGGGATCGGAAAGCTCGCGCGCGACAAAGTGACAGAATAATTCAAAATTTCCGCGATACGAATCAAGAGTTAAAAAAAACTGTATCAGTTTCCCTCTCACCGGTCAGCGGTGGCCTTTCTCTTGTTAGCTTAGCTATCGACCACCTGGGTACCCCTCCAACACACCGGTCGCGGTGCTTAGGTACTCTTAAGAGTACCCGCCGTAATTGCGTGCATTATGTGCACAAGTACCAGCAAATATTTTTATCGAATAACAAAAACAAATTCTTATGTTTGTTGAATCAAAATTAAAGTGAAATTCGTGTATGCTTTCTTCCAATTCTTATACGAAATTAGCAAGTTATTAGCCTAGTAAAATATGCAGAATCTGATAAAAGAATATTTGTTCGAGCGTGTTAAATAAAAGGCGCGGGTGTCGACCGGCTACTCCTTAAAAAATAGTAGCGCTAAATTTCTTATCTTCGCAATGAATTACATCTAAGGACACAGTTGAATTGTGCGTTTGAATCGCAATGCAATCACGATCAGCGTTGGGCCGAGCGCAATTGGGTCGGGTGAAGGAAATCGAAAGTAATTCAAACTCGAGATAAAATAACGTAATGTAGACCACATTCGCTTTTTGAAATTTTTGTTACAGTAAAAACTGGTTATGGGTCGTGCTTCCCGTTAATTGGAAAACGTAACTGGTGCGCTGAAGAGAACAAATCCGCTCGGCTGTTTTGTGAATGGAAACTAGGCGCATCGGAAAATATACGCAGATTTTTTAAAACGAAATTTAATAACACTGTTATTCGAATCGTACGGACGTAGCCGATGGAAAGTTAGTCCTATTTATCGAAGCTAATATGAAATTATAAACGGAAACTAATTTTTATTCAAATAAACAGAATCAGAGAGCGACAAAGCGAATAATTTCGATCCACTTTGAATATACGCATCCAGCCCGTCGACTTTCTTTCATCGTGGACGGTTCAAAATTAAAGGCAACGTATGATTATTTTTTTTTACTTTCATTAATACGAAAATCTCGTACTTTTCATGGTCGGTAGTTTATCGGTCGGCCGATGACATCGATTTTATCTTGTTGTTAAAAAAATAGAGAACCCGACTTAATTCGATCATAATTATTCAAAACACGAGAAGAAGATATACAGGATTGTGTATACTTGAAAGTATTGCACGTAAGTACACAGCAATTGAGAAATGAGATTATATAAGAACTGTCAGGAGCTTGACATTGCAATAAATAACATAAAATAGACAAGAACATTTCCTTTAGTGCCTATATAAATTGTTTTATAATTATTAATGTTAGCAAAGGTAAAAATATTAGAACAAAAATATTCCTGTTTATCAACAATTTGTACTATTTACTTCATTAATTTCATACAGTGCTACTTTGTAATTGGTTTTGAGGTAAATTTATACCTTTCAATTTCACCCATTTGCAACTAATTCGTTCTGTTTCAACATCGTTTGTTAAATCCTCTCCAAGGGGTGCTGAGTTTTCGACATCGATATGTTCCCAGTCGTGATAAATTCCTATATTTTCTTTAAACCTGCAAAAACGAAACCAACAATTTTCTTGGCTCACGTTAGATATTCTTCGTACCTTTCCACGCCATTCCAAGCTATCATAACACCGTTATCGGTGCAAAATTTAGGAGGCGGCCGAACGATTTTATAACCATACTCATCGCACACCATTTTCAAACCACCTTTAATAAAATTATTGCAAGCAGCGCCCCCTGAAACAACCTAAAACCTCAACATAAGGAAAAATATTAGACTAGAATCAATCGCGTACCAAAGTTTGTTTATCAGGAGGCACGAGATTTTTTCTAGCAGCATACTCCATCGCCCTTTGCACCCTATGGCAAATATGCCTGGTAACCACGATCTGGAAACCGGCACAGAGATTGTAAACACCCGGTATAACCCGATCCGCTGGCACATCTAAACACACATAAGCAACTCAAAATGTATGTAGTATTGATGATAATACTAACCATGCAGAATCTCTTCTCGTTGCAGATGCAACAGTAATTGGTTTTTAATGCCAGAAAAACTGAAATTGCAATTTTTATATTGCTGCAAAGGTATGGTGAATTTGTAGGCTAGAGGATTATCAGCTTTGCGAGCCGCCAATTCCACGGCTTGTCCGCCGGATAGCTTCGAGTATTCAGGAAGGTTCTTCAGCTTCATTCTTCGGGCCACCTGTTAACGATTCCAGCGTGAAAGGAGCTATCGTGAATTGAATCGTACCTTGTCGAAGGCTTCGCCCGGAGCGTCGTCGAGGCTCTCGCCTAGCAGGAGAAATTTGTCCACTCTTTCTGCTACAGCTACTAAACAATGTCCGCCGCTGATCAGCAAGACGAGAAACGGAAATTCGACTGATTTATCGCACATTCGGGCCGTTAGAGCGTGCGCTTCCATGTGATGGATCGGCATAAATGGCTTGTCGTGCTTCCTGCATAAATACTTGCTGTATTTGGTCCCTATCATCAGCGAGAGTGGTAGTCCTGACGAAATAGATTTAGCTGTAAATTTCTACGTAGGTATCAGTGAAGAACTGACTAAACTATCGCCAGACGTCATCCTACATTCAGTGTCAAAGCGGCGACAACTATTTTTCTGCCACATTTTTTTACAAAAAATATAATCAAAATCATGGAATGTTTCAATACAAACTCGGAATTAGCGATATCCGAGGTGTTTCGGTGCTTCATTTGCATGGAAAAGCTCCGAGACGCCCACCTGTGCCCGCATTGCTCGAAATTGTGCTGCTACGTGTGCATCAGAAGATGGTTGATCGAGCAGCGGTCCCAATGTCCCCATTGCAGGTAAGCCAACGCCATAAAATCCACACCGTAACTCCACGATTCTTCGCCGTCAGGGCGTCCCTTCACCTGCACGAATTGGTGAACTGCCGATGGGTGGAAGAGGTCACCCAGCAATTGGACTGTCTCCAATCGCTGACTGGATTGTGCAAACAAAACGAAAGCGAACGCGACAAATGCTCGACGCATTTGGAGAAATTGTCCGTTTATTGTTGGACCTGCAAGTGCTGCATCTGCCACCAATGCGCCCTCTGGGGTGGTACCCATTCCGGCCACACTTTCAAACCCTTAAACGAAGTCTACGACCAGCACGTCGCTCAGATCAAGGACGAAATTGTCCAACTTAGAAGAAGGTATTTAATTTAAATGAACGCGATAGGAGATTGTTCGTAAATTTGATTTTTGCCTAGATTAATGGAACTGGTAAGTATAGTACAAGAAGTGGAGAAAAACGTGGATTCGGTTAGATCAGCGAAGGAAGAAAGAGTGAGGGAAATTAGAAACGCCGTAGATTTGATGGTATCTCGCTTGGATTCGCAATTGAAAAGCAAACTTTTAACGCTGATGGGACAAAAAGACTCTTTAACGCAGGTACAAATTCAAATAAACCATTATTATTATGTTGTAATGATGGATTAATTAGGAAACCGAACAACTGGAACACCTTCTACACGAAACCGAGCATCAGCTGCAAACGTGCAGGAAATCCGAACTCATTGCGAAAAGCGGCGATTTGTCCAAGAAAATTAATTCCATACGCAAGAAACCAATTACTAGTTTTGTGACGGCTCCAGTTCCGGCCGATTTCCACAGGTAACGAAGCCACAAACCCACAACTCTGTCACACTCTGTGTATATTTCAGCGAAATCGTCCCTCAGTACGACACTAGTACCTACGTGATGTACCCCTTTTCCGAACTACAACGAAAAACCGAACCGGTCTACTCGAATCCGCTCCATTGCAACGGCCTATGCTGGCGCCTCAAGGTTTCTAATCCCAATTCGAATGAAATATTAAATCGCTCGAAGTTCTTTTCAGGTTTACCCAGAAGGTAACGGCGTCGTACGCGGCAATTACCTGTCTGTATTTCTGGAATTAACGGCCGGTTACCCGGAGAATTCCAAATACGAGTACAGGGTGGAGATGATACACCAAACTAGTAGAGACCCCACCAAAAACATCGTGAGAGAATTCACCTCCGATTTCGAAGTGGGAGAATGTTGGGGGTATAACAGATTCTTCAGATTAGACCTGCTGGCTACTGAAGGATATTTGAATCTACTAAACGACACGTTGATGCTAAAGTAAGTAAGTTTCGGGTTTTTCTAACCAAAGAGAGTGTTAGGTGTATTGTTTTGAAGGTTTCAAGTGAGAGCTCCGACGTTTTATCAGAAATGCCGTGATCAACAATGGTACATAAATCAACTGCATGCCGCTCAATTGCAATACGCCCAAATCAGAGACAATACAGAAATCACTTTGGTTTCGAAAGCAATCGAAAACGCCGCTACAATACAAGGAGCTTTCAAAAATATAATCTGTAAATCAAAACTTTGTTGTAATACGCTTTTTTACATATTTAATTATAGCGCATTCCAACGAAAATAACACCGAATGCATGCCGTCCACTTCGAGGCAAGATACTATTGAAAAACGTTCCACAAACAACGTAACCGAACCCGTTGAAGACAAAGAAGCTGTTCGTACAACATCAGAAAACGAAAACCCATTACAATGCACTTGCAAAGTAAAAAAAATCTCCAGAACGAATTCCACATACAGCTCGAATTCGGAATCATCCATACAGACACAAGTAAGCTACCGCCTCTCGATTACCGATAACCCACTAGAATAATCGCAGGTGAGCGGCCAAAAGTCCCCCGGCAACTCTTCGACGCGCAGCAACGAAGAAGTCCAACAGATAATCGCTGTGGGTGTATCGTTGAGCTCGCCCAATCTGCTCAATTCCGTGTCGTTGATGCTATCGAGCAGCTCCAGCGAGAGCGACATGAGCGAACCGGAGCAGCTGATACAGGAGTACATGGCCACGCAGAGCCGCATCGAGTACATAACGGGGGACGAGGAGAACGAGAACGACATCGAAGGCATGTCGGGTGGGGACTGCGGCAACGTTTCGTGCGATTCCTACGAATGCCAGAACCCCGAGTCCGGGAACGTTGTGGCTGAAAAAGACGCCGAGACCATACCGACCAGCGAGCTGGGACATCAGAACGCTTCGATGGAGCACGGTTACATGAATTGACGAGCGGATATTACATTTATTATTATACAGTGTATATTTTAGTGACGTTTTATTTTTGAAATATACACATACCTGGTTTCACTGTTGCGGCTATGGCGTCTATTTCTTTGAATGGTATACCCGATGATTGTACAGCTTCGTTAACTACTCTCTCGATGTTGGCTCTGTGTAAATCTTGTGCAATAGGCGGTATAATTCCGCCGTTACTGAAAAATGTTTAGAATGAAATAGTACTCGATTAAGAAGGTGTTTTGTTACTTTAAATGCACCAAGTGCTGAGAGTGCAATGCTTCTCCTAAAATGTTTCCTTCTGAGTCTACTATTGCACAACCTGTGTCATCGCAAGAGGTTTCTATCCCCAGAATAATGCAGGATTTTGAATTGGAGTAATATTTCGGATTGAATTCTAGTAATGTTCTTCGAATCACTGGTGTACTCTTCCTGTATAACGTTTTAAAACATATTAAAGACATGGTAGCAGGATCTTCTGAATGACTTTTAATTTTAATTAATGGTTCTTCTCTAAAAAGTTAGAGTATATAGCATTTTAAAGCCTTTCGTGAAAGTAAACGCTCAATTTATTTTCTGAATATTTTGGCCAATTCAAAAATTATCTTAACCCTACTTCTCTTCTTTTTACGAACATGTTGTACAATGGTCCCTTTCTATATGTTAATTCAAACCCGTCTAAAGATCATCAACTAAACATGTAATACATAAATAAATATACATTGCAATATTGATGCACAAAATGAACAATAAATAGTACTTAACAAATAGTTTGTTTAATTCTTTTTATTTATTTATTTAAATTATTTAGTAGCTGCTAAGCATGAAAGGTGAAGACCATTTTAAGGTGACGTTTATTGTTTTGATTGGTGGTATTTTTGACATTTCATTCCCATTCTCATTAAAATAGAATAGTAAAAGATAAAATTGGTAGTAGAATTTGTGTTCGAAGGCTCGAAGAATATCTACCCTAGTCGTAGACGATAAATAAATGTCCTAGGAAGGAATTGCAAACATGATAGTATTAGTGCTGGAAAGACTAACTTTCACAGATAGGTGAAAAATTATGGAAGATTATGAAGATGAACCAGATTTAAATGAACAAATTTTTCACAACAATGTTAGAGAACAAATAGTAAGTACAATTACATCGCAATTACTTCCTCTTATTGTATCGTAAGTACCTACATCCCGGTAAATCGATTGCTTTTTTTTTATTTTTTATGCAGCAAAGTTTGTTGACTGCTAAACCTATTTACATCATTCACTGGAAAAGAATTTCTTTATCAATATTGATCTAAGGCCCAAATAAATATTGATTGATGATTTCTTTACTTTCAATTGCTTTATGTGTATTTAATCTATTTAATTATTAATTGTGTTATTTAACTGTACCTATTACAATCTTTTTTAACTGTATGGGTAAATGTAACTGGCAATAAATTCTTAAATAACACAAGAATTGGGGCATGACTATATTTTTTTTTCAAAAAAACTAATTATCAAATATCTATATAATAATAATAAATATAATAATTATAATTATCTAGGTTTAAAAAACCTAATAGTTGATTCTTTTATTTTATCTAGTTAATTGTTAAATTATCATTAATTGTTACATGCACTATCATTAATGAGTAAAGCTATTACCTAAGGTTATTAGTTATTTAATCTAATTAATATTTAACAAATTTACTACGAAAACTATTTATTATACTGAGTAATTTTATAGGCCAACAATTCATTAATTTTGTGAATTGGGTATTAAATTTATCAGGTATGTTTTAAATAACATATTAACTATTTAAAATTTCAGTTAATATTGAAGGGTTCATTAAAATTGACTTGGTATGGTGAATACGTTGGAAGAAATTGAGAAAAATATTTTTATCATTTAGCAACGTGATTAATACCGCAATTATTGTTGTAAATATTATTAATCGAGCAATTTATTTTTTTTATCGTTCATTCCGTTTTTTATAGTCCTTGCAAACGTATGAAGGATATGCATTCTTCATTTAATTAGCCGCTCCTTTCTTTGTTTTATTTTTACAATGCATGTGTGTCCTCATTTACAAATTTGCGCGTAATACAACTCTAGTTTAATCAATTGTGACCTTCGTCAGTAAATAAACGCTATAAATAGCAGGAAGATTGATAATAATGTTTCTAACAGATCAAAACAATTTAATCTCAAGAAAGGAAGTCGATTTTTAAATGCCATAATTAGTGGAATTTATAAATAGGTAGTGAAAATGGCCGTTTGTTTTTCAGATATTCCTTCTGCTTTTCATCCTCCTGTACCTGTTCAGTTTCGCGCTGTTGATTCGATTCAAACGTCGTGGCAAAGAAGATTATTTCAGCACCGACGAAGATGAAATTACAGTATACAGGATCAGCACTTGGCTGTGTTCCTTTTCGCTCGCCGTATCCACGCTGGCCGTTCTTCTTCTACCTATATCGATCGTTTCCAACGAGGTCTTGGTCAACTATCCGAACAGCTATTACATAAAATGGCTGAACTCCTCCCTCATACAAGGTACTTGTAGCGATGTTATCGATAATTTTGAATCTACTCGTGTAATTTTGATTGCAGGTTTATGGAATTACGTGTTCCTGTTTTCTAATCTTTCGTTATTCATCGCGCTGCCGTTCGCGTATCTGTTTACCGAGTCCGAAGGATTCTTCGGGCATCGGAAAGGCCTGATGGCCCGAGTGTACGAGACCTTCACGGTCTTGGGATTACTGGGACTCGTCGTACTAGGAATGACTTACGTTATATCTGCCGTTATTGACAAAGATAAATCTAGTATTCAAACTATTCTTAGTGAGTACATATTCGAATGAATTGATAATACGAAGCAGTTGTGATAATGCGAATATTTGCCATTCGTTTAATTGATTTGTGATTAATAGGTTTGTTTTTTTTGTATTGCAGGTTTTTGGTCTTATTATTTGCCGTTTTTGTACTCGTGCATATCATTTTTCGGTGTATTAATGCTGTTAGGTATGTTATTTGATCTCGCCACGATATTATTACTAATAAATCTCGTTTTAGTGTGTACACCTTTGGGTTTCGTAAGGCTGTTCGATGTGGTCGGCCAGTTCCTCGTGAAGCCTCGGTTTTTCCGCGATCTCAACGACGAGTACTACGCGTGCGCTTTGGAGGAGGAGTCGCTGCGCAGGCGATTGGAGCAAGCGAAGAAGACGAGCAAATCGTACGTGGATCCGGCGCCGATGACCATCATCGCCGAGACTCCAATGGCGGAGAAGGACGATTACAAGTTGCCGGAGAACCTCCTGCGGTTGCGCAACGGCGAATTGCAATCGGGACTGAAGGAAAAACTGGTCGAAATCGAGATTAAACGAAGCACGTTAGGTGCGTTGTCGGGTTAATCGATTTATAGACGATTTTAATGTTCGTTTTGTTGTAGATAAACAGAGGCAAACTTCGTCGCTTCGAAGGAACGTGGTGTATCCGATAGCGATGTTGTTGCTGTTGAGTTTGTCCGTTATCGCTGTTTTGTTAGTAGTTCAAAATACGTTGTCTCTATTAATCGGCATCAAAGCTCTACCCACCAGCTCGAAGGTATGTCAGATATAATTCGCTTTATTCGATAAATCTATTAGAAATCGTATTTTTTTTTCAGCAATTTACTTTAGGCGTAAGTTCTTTATCGAAGTTGGGACCGTACGGGGCCGCTTTAGAGATCGTACTGATCGTCTATTTGATCGTTACGTCTTCGATAGGACTGTACACGGCGCCTTGCATGAGGAAAATCCGGCCGAAGCTCAAAAGCACGCCGTTCAGCTTGGTGATCGGCAATTGCGCGCTGCTCGTCATCATCAGTTCCGCGTTACCTTTGTTATCAAAAATTTTAGGTGACTATTTTGGGTATATACGATGGTACGGGGTGGAAAGTTCTCGGCCTGATACTCCGAGGGCGCTGCCATCAGCAAAAATACTGGTTTCCTCTTTGGGACAATTGTAATTAATCCTATAACTGTCTAGAACCATTTAGAATGCTTCAGAAGCATTTAGAACTCTCTAGAACTAAATATTTCGACTTAGTAAGAAGAATAATATAATTTTTCAACTGCCTTTCATTGTCAGGTCGCGAACTCTTCACCTCGCCCTTATAGAGTCGATCTAACGTTGTTATATGTTGCAGGTATCACGAATTTCGATCTGTTGGGGGACTTTGGCAGTATCGAGTGGTTGGGCAACTTCAAGATCGTGTTGCTGTATAACATCCTGTTCGCGTCGGCGTCGACGCTGTGCGTCGTTAATAAATTCACGGCGAAAGTTCGCCGCGAATTGTACAATCGGTTAGTTGAGAACTACCTGTTTCTGGCTAACTGCTTCTCATTCATCAACTAATACTTTGTTAAAGAAAATAATCCTCGTTGTTCTGGCAAAGTTACGGCACTCGCGATGGTTTTCGTTTGGTAACTTTGTTAGAACAAAAGTCGAAGTTTGTATGCTTTTAGCACCTTTTGTGATTCTAAACGGCTTGTTTTGACGATAAGCACGCTGTTTGATTGAATACAGAGTCGAGCCGTTTGACTGCATTTAGTTTTTAGTTGTGTAGAATTTGACTTATTTATTGTGTATTTATTAGTAAATTACCAATGCCAACTCGCTCTGTATAATAAATAAGACTGATATATTATATCAAATTGTTAATGAAATATTAGGTGACTTCGATACCTTCTCTTGAAAGACTTTTAGGTCGAATGTATTTAGTCGCCTGGTACGTTGTTTATTGTTAATATCTTTCGATTTGTATGTGATTTATACGCAAAGAGTGATTGTTTAATTTTTTTTTGATTGTTTAATTATCTTACACTGTTTTGTCTTCGACTATTCCATTACATCGCTAATGTTTTAATATAGCCGTAGATAAAATTAATTTTGTTATAATAAGCATTCAGTGCCTCGTTTCCTACTAACGAATTCGTTTCATTAATATCCCCAATGTTGTTATATTTTTCATTATACAGATTTCTGGTCTTCAGCGTCAAAATCGAAAAACACCCGGTATCTGCTTCGAATACTCCTCGCCCGTCTCTCCAAAATTGTGAGTAAATAATAAAATGCGCAGAAAAAATAAAATTAATTGAATAAATACTCTTTCCATATATTTATTTCTTACTATCGATTTTTGTATGTACTTGCTCAATATATTGTAAAATATCTAGTCTTAAGTTGCGTTTTATATTGTACATTTTGTTAGTTTGAAGTATACAATATATGAAAGTAAATGTGATACAAACGATTTGTACGTTACTCTTTACAGAATGTAAGATGATGCTTTGAAATAAAACGATTATTCCATTACTAAAAATATTTCATTTATGCAAACTAGAAGATTAAGATTAACCCGAATTCCATCACTGTGACAGTGACGTGTTTCATTTAAAAAAAATCTCATTGTTTGTTGTCTTAAATTCGTCGTCATTTCATTATTGCATCATGCAAAAGAAGGAAAATTTCTGCGACCATAAGTACAACGTGGATTTCATTAACGCCGAACTCGAGCACATATCGAATAACATCGAGTCCGTTAAAAACCTGAAGACCAACACCATCGAGGAAATCGAAGCGTTAAAATTGAAATTGAGACATGAAAACCCTGCTCGTTGCGTCGTCAACCAAAGGGAAATTATCCTGGAAGAGCTGGATCAGTAAGTCCGAGACAAAATATTCCTAAAACTCTTATTGAAAGAACTGACATCACACCTAAATTGCTCAATTACAAAGTGAACTTTTCTTGTCAATGTAATTCCAATTGTCAATTTATTCGAAGTTCAGTCGATTTTATAAATTTTTTTCCAAGTTTATACTCTATTATTATAAAAATGACTACTAACGAAATAGATGTATTATTGAAAGAAATCCAGAAAGAACTGGACGATTCCGATAAATTATTGAAGACCATTTCAATCGAGGATCCCGATATTCCCGAGTAAGACTCGAAATTTCCCCTTCCCCTACATAAAGTTTACATCGGCTTCCCTTCAACATCGATTCATCTCGCTTTCAGGGACACCAGTTTGATACAAAACCGATGCGATTTCATTTGCAACGACTTGAAACGCCTCAAATCCTACATCGACGACCGGCTCATACTGATCAACAAAAATGACTTCATCATGAACCTGCTCAACTACAAGCTCTACGAGGTCGAGTTCAACTTCTCCAGGAAAATCAAACAACTGCAAGAGATCAAAAAGCAACTGGAAAACTCCGACATCAGTCCCAGCAACGAGTCCAAAATCGCCATGAGGTTCATCGAGAACGAGAAGAAGATCACCGATTGCGAGACCATGCACGAGCAACGCCATTTCAGCGTCAGGCAGCAGATGCTCGTCAGTTACTTCAACATCTAAACCTCCCCAGCAATAACCCAGTTTGTTATTGTTTGTTACAGGAGGCCCAGCTGGCGTACGAGAAATCCGTGAACATCTTGGACGAATGCGTGGACGTGATGAAGAAGAACTTCAACACGTTGATGGCGCTGATGTCGGCGTACAACGAGCACACGCGCGGCCACTCCAACTTGGAGAACATCCTCGAGATCGACGAGATCAGGGGCGCGCTGGAGAATTGCAAGCAAATGTCGTCGAGCGGCTGGCGGGAGGCGCCGCAAAACATCACAGGTAGTTTGGTTAAGAGTTTCGAGTGCTTCTGCTTGTTTGTACTGAAACGATGTAATTCACATTTAATGGCGAAATAAACATTTCACGAGGCGCTTCGCTGTCTTTTTGCGTTTGTTCGTTTTCGCAGATTTCGCTGTGGCTCACGGCTTGAGATTCACGGAGGACGGTCTGATGATCACGGAGAGCGGAAGGGAAATCACCTACAGCGAAGCGGTCGAGAAGAAAATGCTGGACAATGTTAAATTGGTCGATTTGTTCAGATCGCTTACCAACGTAGGCGTTCAAGGGGAAGCCGCATCCGAACATCAATCCGAAGGTAAGCCCAACAAACACATTTCACGCCGTACAATTTACTTGTTATTGTAGAAACCACTACCAGCGAAGAAGAAAAAATGGTATCCGAAGATGTTTGTTACCTCAAAGAATGCTTGGGGGTTCCTCTCACGCTCGCTTTGGCCGAAATAACTGCAGTCCAACCGAGAGACCCCATCCATTACCTGGGCCATTGGTTGTTCAAATACCGCTACAACGAAGAGATGACGGAGAAGCAAACCAACGAAATCAACGAATTAACTAACGAACGCAACCGCATAGCGCAAGAAAAATGGGTAAATACCTTCAATTTGTACCGATCCGAGAGAAATAACGGCCGGGTTGTTTGTTAGAAAAAGTTCCTGGAAGAAGAAGCCAGGGCGGCCGTTATCGATATGATTGTCAAAGCCGAAGAAGAGGCTATCCGCAACGAGCTGAGGCGAATGGAATTGCAACTGGCCGAAGCGGAGGAAAATTACGACGAGGAAGACACCCAACCGTCTATAATGATGGATTTCTAAGCAATCCCACGTTCGATTCGATTCAATTTGTCCTGTTCCTTATTGAACGATATGTGCGCTCAATTAAATTGAAATTCACGTTAATAATAATTTTTTATCGAATTAATGGTGTGTTATTTCTATTAAAGGAATTCAGAAGATAAGTAAAAAAATACACTAAATGGTTCCTTTTATTTAAGTAAGCGATAGGATCAATAAACATTTGGATATTCATTCTAACGAAAAAGAAGAGTATAAAAATGGGTATGAATCTGTCGAATCAAATGTATATTTTCTTTTGATAAGAAACTTCAATTATATCTATCAGTGGTTTTGTGACAATGCCGTATTTCTCGATATGCGGTGTGCCCAATTGTCCAAATTTCGCGCACGCGGTGTTCGTCGCCAATTATCTATCCGAGAAGCTGCCGAATTTTTTCTACAAGAAAATCGAGAAAATTCCGCGGGAATGGGCCGTAAGTAGGCGCTTGCTTTCCGGCTATACGCGAACGCTTCGATAATCCCGGTTTCAGGTGTTTCTGGACGAATTGAATAGAGAGAATAAATGGTACACGCACGAGAGCCCCGTCATCTGGAAGGAGCTGTACCAATGGGGCGGCACGAAGTACCTCATCGGTGGTCTGAGCGAATTCTGGGAGCACGTTTACTGCTATTACGGTTTGGAGTCGCTTATACCCAAATACGCGCTGGATGAGTTAGCTTTGGATAATTTGAGAGTAAGGAAATTGCTTAAGGCTAGTGTTCAGTACTTTGAAAATGCTGAAAAATGCTGTTAAAATGCTGAAATTTCCGCGACCTTTTCAGGGAATATTTTCAAATATTTAAATGTCAATGAAAGTAGAGAGAACATTTTGGGCATAAAAGTAGAGAGAAAATTTTGTGCATAAAAGTAGAGAGAAAATTTAGTGCAAAAAGGTAGAGAGAAAATTTGTGCATTAAAGTAGAGAGAAAATTTTGTGCATAAAAGTAGAGAGAAAATTTTGTTGTTTCTTGATGTTGCGTTTAAAATTTCAAATTGTAATTAAAAGTAAAGACTTTTTTTACCGGAGTAATAACGGTTAATTGACGATTGCAGTTTTTCGCCGACAAAAGAAGGAGCGAAGCCAGAAAAGTCAAAAACGTGGCGATTTTGGGCGCCGGGCAATTGAATTCCGCGATTCTCATACAAGATTTGCTGGAGATAAAAACCCTGAGAAAAGGCGGCGTCCACCTGGTCTTCAAGCTCTACGACCACCATCAAAACATCGATCGCTCGGTGTTCCAGCACTTGAACGACACCGCCTTGCACTTCAACTCCACCAGCTTCTTCGGCGACTTCAACCTAGTGGAGCTCTATTCCAGCGCCGAAGACGCCATGGCCGACTCCGACATAATCCTCAACCTAGACGATTACAAGTAACCTGCAACCACAAAACATTCCAACAATCCGCTCGATTCACCGTACACTCCACAGCCCAAAGGACGCGGACTTCGGCAAGCACATGAACCGCTGCACCATCAGAATGAAAATGCTCGCCGATCACCTCCTGGTGGCGGCGAAGCGCGACGCGAAGATCATCTTCGCCGGCAGCGGCCCGCTGTGCTACATGGCGACGGCGCTCTCGAAGGCCTGCTCGGAGATGTTCCCGAACATCGTGGTCATCACGGCCGATAAGGGGTTCCCCTTCGTGACCGCCGCCTCCGAGGAGACCGGCATAGAGATCCACAGGATCAGCGCGCCCGTCGTGTGGGGCAGCATCGGAGTGAATTGCTTCGTGGATATCAGGAATGCCTTCTTCAAAGCCGACGTCTACCGACCCTACAGGTGGTAAGTCCTAATCATTACAAATGATTTTTTTGTATAGTAAAATTTATGAATTCGATGAGTTTAGTAGTTTAACGGCGCCGAAGGGGTCGACTTTGCCGCTGGGGGTGGTGTCTTCTGAACTGAGACTAATGGGGTATAAAATTAAAGACGCGGGGGTGATTGAAAGGAAAGTTAAAAACAATACGGTAAGTTTCACTTGTATTATTATTTCGGTTACAACTCTAATTTTGCAGAAAAAAATGGAAGATCTCATCGGTAGGGCGTCGTTGTTCAGTAAATTGCGAGCGATAGGTTTGCTTTTGAAGCTCTGGTACGCCGACGAAGTAGGCGATGAGATCATTTCGTTGGGAGTACGATCGAATGGTTAGTTTTTTTCTACTTCCACTATAATAAAACTTATAGAGTGAGTGAATGAACTATTTCCAGGCTCTTTTCACGTACCTAAAGGGATGTTTTTCTCGCAACCGGTGAAATTGAGCGAGTCTAGAGTGTGGGTGCCTTACTCGAACTATCCCCTGAAGGAGAAGCAAACGAAAAAGCGTATTAAACAGTGCATTCTTCACGCCAAGGACGTTTTCGGTAATCTCGGGATAATGTACGATCCTGACGATGGATTCGACGAGGATTGGGACGATTATTCCAAGTATTTAGGCGAGATTGGCGAAGGCGAAGAGGAGGAAATGTACGAGTAATTTCACGTAGGAAAAAATAAAAGAATCTTTTTATTGAGATCAATATACAACTATTTACAATATAAAAAATGGAATTATATTAATTTATAGGCACTTGCATTTGTCGATGTTAATTGTTAATTCGAAGATACATTATTTATTTATAAAACTATTTTGTACATATTCAACATCACTTTATTTCGGTTGGGTAATTACCAAATTTCATCTCGAAATCATCATCGTATTTTAATCAATTATTGTCAGATTGCTCGATCGATCCAATTAAAAAAAAATTTCAGTCTTATCAGCTATCAGTAGATCAGCGAAACGCGAAAATGGATTGGTAAAAAAAAAGACTCCGCTATATATCACATTAACTAGTGTCAAAATAATCTTAAATAAATAAGGAACTGTGTAAAAATGTACATACAAACGTAAAACAATAGTAATATTTATATGCTCAGCGACGGTCTCTTTTTGCGGTCGCCCTTCGAATTCTTGCCGAAAATGTTGCCTAACACCTTCGACACGCTGTTGACGCCCAGTTTCCTCCGGATCGGCAGCGCCTTGAGCAGCTGCACCGACCTCGCCTCCCTGAGGAGGGACTGGAACGCCAGCGAAACGCCGGCGAAGTTCTCCGCCGCGCTGACCTCGTAGAATTGGCAGCCGTAGCGCAGCGACAACTCCTGCCCGTCGTCCACGCAGATTTGCCTGGAAAATTAATTCGAACATGTAGGACTCCGAAGTGGGCATTCCCTGGCTCTTCTCGTATTTACATTACGCAATTAATTTCGTTTGGTTTATTGGCAGTCGTGACGCACGTGTAATTATTATTATCTCTTGCAGTACAATCGCTCGGGCCCGGTGAAAAAATTACGATTTAAATAATGTCAATAGATTTAAAGTTGGTCTATTCATTAGCGATTCACTGTGGAGATTATGCAATGCTTGTTTAACCGATTTATGCATTCACTGAAGCTTAAGCCGGTAAAATAAAAATGCTCGGTAATTATTTAACAAGCAGGAATAAGATTTATGAAATGATTTGAATTATATAAGGATTGGTTAATAATTCAAAGAAAACAAATCCAGAAGTGGGATAAAAAAAAGGTAAACAATTAGCAAACAATTCGAAACTAAGCAAGATTGACGAAAAAATCGAATTTCACATATTCGAAAGTGGAATGTTTACTTCAATCGAACTGACAGATTTTTTTTATTTTTTCTTTACATTGACGCGGATAAATCCACTAATACCTGCTCGTTTGTCTCGTTTTACCCATGCAAATCGTTCCGATTGCTAATTAATGCGGTAATTGACGCTCGCATTGATGGAGAAATTATTATCGAACGATTTTATCGGTGCGGATTTGTCGTAAAAATGCCGCACAGTTCGACCGGAATAACTGTAGATGTGACCTACGCGAACTTTACCATTGCGCACCACGTTTCCAGCTATCCCTGCCGCTCTGTACCAATTATACTATTTCCTTATACCTCGAGTGGTCCAAATCCCTTTTATTTCCTAGCAGCAGACTGGTATAGTACGATGGTAGTTTCAATTTAACTAGTTGTCCGAGAATTTCCTGGGCTTCGTGAAAACTGTGCTTATCCACCACCGAGTACACGATGACAAACGCCTCGCCCCAGCGAATGTGCTCATAAAGGCAACCATTTTTCTGAAAAAAAAGCCTCATATAAAGCAATAATTATGTCAAAAAGTAACACCCTATACGGGCTTTCTAATAATGATTAAAAGCTAAACTATAATGAGACCATTAAAGCGATTTTCTTTCCTTCTGTTTGAAGAGAAATACAGACCACAATAGACCGCTATGATTATCTTCTTATTTTATTTTACGGTGGCATCTTGTTAACAATTCTCTACATTCATCGGATACGGAGCGCTATTTTGTCCTAGTATCAACTTAATTAAGAGACTCGACGTTATCACAACGCATTTACCTATATCTATTAGGTGGAAGCGAAGGTACTTATTGTTCTGAATCAGCGTACGGAACTGACTGCGACCGGTACTCTCTCGCCGTTGATTTAATATCTTCAAACAACAGCCAGTCGCATTGTGCTGCTGATGAATAAAATGTTTATTCGCGTTTAATTGTTGGTATACAGCAGGAAAAATGCAGAAGTTAAAAATAACATTGTAACATAAGTTATAGCATCTCTATGTATGATTATTTGTTTCCACCTTTCTCTATACAGTCTTCTGTTCTCACTATTCGAAGGGTGTAATTGTTAACAAATATAATTATTAAAAATTGTGTTATCGTTCATTTCTTTGCATTTTCAATCCATGTAACATAACACTGAGTATATGTTGTTGTTTTATTGATAGCGACAAATACAAGTAAGTATCAAGACAGCATCAGCAGGTACCGTACTTTATTAGACACCGAGCAAGTAAGTTCCTTTCATGAGCAAGTCGTACTTTCAACGAAATTTCATCCGATCGTGTAGAAAGTATTTGCGTGAATTTTTCGAAAACCGCTTTAATTACACAACGATTTCGTATAGCGGCGAAACCATTAGGTACTGTATACATCACATAAAAATGAACGAATAGAAAAAACTAACATCCGAGAGGTCTTCGGTAATCGATCATGGAGATCAATCAAAGCGTTTTTACGCATCTCGCCGAACCGGAAGGTTATTATAATGAAAACTACTGTAATTAGACAGAAAGCTCCGCGGGGGGTAGGCAATTACTTTCTGTTAAACGTTAAAGGCCCGCAGAATTACGATCCGTAAATTTCGAAGCGGGGGATAAAAAATCTTTTTCCGCGATAAGTCATTCGTATGCGAGAGATTAATAAACGTTTAACGATCCGGTAATAGCGAAACGTTATAATAACTTCATTAACAGGAATTTTAATTTTCGCGAAAATAATTCTGGTATAGGTTAAACGATTTTACTTGATCCGTAGATTATGGTAAATTTCGATTATATACTGGGTGTTTTGAGATACACAATGCATTATATACAGATTGCAATACAGTTGTTTTCAAGTGCAATTTAGATCTAACGATTAGATTTCTACAATTCTACAATCGTTCAGTAGGAGTTGAAGCGATGAAAACCATCGATATAAACGTTATATGCGTATGTAGATAATTCTATACAGGGTGTACCGATTCGTAACGAACATCCGTTTGATATAATGAAACTACAAATTTTTTTAAATCATTTTTTATCGATCGGAAACATCGATTCGAAGCCGTTGGCTCTCGAGCAGGGCTTTCGATTAAAATAATCGCGGCCCATCGGTAAATTATCCGTACGTCTTTGTAATTTTCCTCGACCGCCTCGGCATCGGTACGATGTAATGAGACAATTTTTTTATACGTTTTCGATTCCGCAAAAAAACGATCGGACCCGATAAGCCGGCCGGTCAGAGTTCAAACTCTGCACTCTCCTTAAATACGCCGACTTATGTCCCGCAATTATGGCGCTATAAAGCTCGTTTAAATCGACTTAAAGTGTTTTACGTAACGCTAAATCGTAAAATACGAGACGAGGAATTAAAGGGAATAAAATAAAAATAAACACCGAATGCAACGAATTGTTTAATTTAATTTACGGTATCATCAGTCCCGACGGGTGGTCCTGCTACTTTCGGATCGATTTATTACCCCTTAGTCGCGTCTAAATTCCATTTAAATCCACTCCGGCTCGCGCACGGTACTCTTTTCTCGTGTATTTTTTTTTCCTCTCCCGTTGGCTTTCCGGTTATCTCTTCATCGATAACAATTCGACGGGCGACGGATGACGGGGCATTCGACACGTCGGATCGATTTGATCGAGCCTCAGATCTCGATGTTCGATTGCCCGGGAAAAAATCCGACAGGAGATCGAATCAATAAACTGGTATTGGATTCAACGATATTAAATTATATTGTTCGGTGGGTAATCTTCTATATTGCGGGTAAAATGGTAAGCGGAGATGTCTATTAAATCGATTCTTTTTGATGGAACTTTCACCGAATTCCGGTACCTTGCGTACTGTTGCATTGAAATCACTACTTGATTAATATATCAGGATAAAGCTAATAAACAATAAGCGCGAGTGAATAAAAAAACGATTCGGTGTTAATGTAGCTTTTAATTTCGATTCCATTGTGGTTAATCGAAGATTTTTACCGTCACTTTCTTTTGCAATTTCTATCGATAATTCATCGACATCTACAATGAGAATATAACCAAGCTTAAGTACGTTTAGTATCTTTATTTATCGAATAAATAAAGGCTCAGAGCCTCTGTAAAAGGCGTTCATAAAAAAGTTCAATCATTCAGAGCGGTTGTGAAAACGTTAATAAACGTGGAAATCATCGATCAATCGGGGAAACTCGCATAGTAGTCGCCACATCGACGCTCTACGAGATAAATTAAAGCTCGCCTCCGCAACCTCGGCGACTTTAACGATTCATCCGCTATTTTACGGCCGGCCCGTACAAAAGGCGAAGAGAAAACCGAAAGCGGCAGCCAGCCTCGCTCCTCTCTCGCGGATACATTTCGTGAATTATCGGGCGCGAATTAATTTATTTAACGATTACGGCCCTGCGTAGGTAAAATTTCGACGCCCCGCGCCCCGCCCGCGGGAGGTATTTATGAAATTCGAGCGTCGGATTTATTAATCGGGTTTATTGTAACGGTATTTTAGGCATTTTCTCGACGGTAAGCGGCGTTTAATTAAAAGAGAGAAATTTTACCCGGTATACCTATACCTACACGCTACACGTGCATAGGTACAGGAATTCTTCTTCTTTTTTATAGGAGAAAGTGTAAATTCTACTGTTCTACCTAGTTTTTTTTTGCTTCAAAACTGTTGCCTATTCAATCTATCATATACCTCTTCAACTTCACTTATTTCTTTTGAATCTTCTACATCTTCATTATCTTCTATTAGTACCTCTTCAATCCCTTCAGCTATACATCTATCTTTGATATCTTCCACTTTATGAATGTTGCCTATTCAACCTGTTCTATCCCTTTAATTTCATCTACGTCTTCAACCTCTTCAACCACTTCTACATTTTCACATTCTTCCTTCTCAATTTCCACCTCTTCAAGTAACTAAATCAGCTCCATCAATCTATTGAGTCTAACAATTAGTCTGTTTTAAGACATTCCTCACCTTCTTTGAACGTCTTCATCGAGTATCTCCAAGAGCTTGATTCGAGTTCATGTTGTTGTGCGATTAGCACCGGCCCATAAATCGATAATTTCGTAGATAAATCCTCATCTTTTTCATACAATGCGTGCGATGGTTGGTGGAAAGGAATGAGAGCGCTAACGCAACGGATCTAATGCAGTATATGCAATTTGTGGTCTACCACCTGTCAGCCGGAATGATTGGTGTATGACAAGCTGGCGCCTGTATTATCATATGTAATTACACTCGACTTGTGTGTAATAATTATTACGCAAACTGGTAACAACATCGATGGTGTATGTGTGTGTATTAATACGCAGATCGATTTACACGTTCCAGGGTAAACGGGGAATTTGATTGCTGATCGATTTTGAATACCGAATTTCGCGCATAAATACGCCGGTAATTAAATGGCATCTTTGCGAGTACGTGTGACGGAAGAAAAAAATTTTTAAATTAGGGTATCGATGTTGCGAAATTGCATATTAAGTGCACTTAAACTATAAAGTGATTGATTTCATCGGCGCACCTTAAATTCGCGCTAATTGGTCGATTTTATTCTTTAATTATTACCTGCTCGCGAAGGTGCGTTCGAGGAATATTAATGCATGTAATAAAAATACTAAAATATAAATTTATTAGTTAATTTCGCAATCGGAGCGGTTCTGTCGACTTTAGTATCATCGACAATTCCAACAGACGATAGAAGATTATCTTCGACGAATAAGCGGCGATTTAATAAAGTTCACGTTCGCTCGGGAGAAGCGGAAATATAAAAAAATATCCAACGATTCCGCGAAATAGGAAAAGGTCAACGCTACATAACCGACGATAAGCGCGACCCAAGAAGATGGAAACGAACGAGAAATATGAGGTTGACATTTCCAGCATCGGCCGTTTATACGCGATCGCTTCGGTTTCGTGTCGGCCTTTTTTTATATTTCGAAAGGTGCAAACTCCGGTGTATGTGTGTGTGTAACTCGCAATCGGATTTGTATAAACTAGACGAGCCGGAGCGATTCGGATATACGTGACTATCCGCACTATTTATGGTAATCTCGTCTCTGCTCGATTTTCATTAGCGTAGGACATTTTAATTTTCATTTGCGTCCCGATCTATTAAGAATGGTGTAGAGAAGGGTTTCCTAAAGAGGAATGCCTTCAACCCCTTCATTAATTATCAATAAAAAATTCAAAAATGGAAACAAGAAACATTTTTTATGCACGAATTTAATTTACTGAACAAAAAATCGTTCACAAAAGGCCGAAATGCAGCCAGAATTTTGGACCCAAAATTCCCACAATGCGTCTAGTTGAAATATATTAATTCTTTTGGTCCAATTAAGCATCTATTCGGGAGTGATCTTATTTGCACATAGAGCTTACTGGAGTTATCTCCGGTGTGGAAATTTTTGAACATAATTGCACTTAATACGGCATAGTGGTTTATTATAGATAACAATTCTACCTAAAGCTAGAAGAATCTACTGTGTGCTAGAACGAACTAATATAAAACAATAATAAAGTACAATTGTAATAATTGTAATTAGCAATTTTTTAATCTTCTATTGAGTTTATTAATTTAAAAAATCCAACTTATCTATTCATTATTAGAGACTTTATAAACAGCACCTGTATTATTCGATTATGCCGAATCCGGCAGTCGATATCGCAATGAATATTAAACGAATGCTAATCGAAACGTTATAATTACAGTAAAGCACTTCCTATGTGTATTACAATTAAGCTAATTAGACGGCATTTCCTCGAGAATAACATTATCGTTGTAGCAATAAAAGTTTACGGGCAATTTATGTGTACCCTTCGTGAATGAATAATGTCGCGACGCTGCGCATCGACGTTATCTCCAAATGTAAAATTGCCGTCGGTCGGTATATAATTCACGGCGTTTCGCCAATGATAGTAATAGTATGCGACTAGGAAAGTGCGAACATCACGATTACTCCATCTTGGGCCAATACCATTCGAATCTATTAACATTCCCGCCGGTCATTTCATAAAACACATAAATAGTTATGCCGCGGATCGCGTAATGCATGTAGCACGTTTCAATCCCGGTGATAGGAGTTTTCCTTTACGCCATATCTCGATCGGGAAACTTATTTCGTACTGTTTTATTTTCGATTTATCCCATGGAATGCTCGGGTTGAAGAGGAAGAACGAGTTGAAGTGGTATAGAATGAGGATTGAGGAGTATAGTGTTTTTGCTCGTTTTGGAAAACTCCGTTCCGTTCCATGCGTTTGTGTACCATCAGAATTTATTCGATGTTAGGTTGAAATTATTTTAGAAAGCCGTCTCCTCATGGGTAAAGCACTACGGGGAAATATAACATAACTTTGTGGGTGGTATTCATAGTCGGTCGCGTTAGGAAGTCGACTGTGGAATTTCGAATTTGTATCTTGTTACGGAGATATTTTATACACACATAAGGCGTTTACTCGGCTAACCGTTATGTCAACGTCATCCTTCATTTGTCATTAGTTACCCGCGCTTTATATGTCATTTGTCACTTGCCTCCGTGAGGCCAAGCAGTTCAAACATGTTGCCTTGGAGATATTACCAACAATTCTTCCACTCATACATTCTTTACGATGCATTTTTTGTAGTGAAACGGCACTTTTTTGTACTTATTGGCTCGTACTAAAATCCGCTCGACGATAATTGCTTATCGCGCGCATTCGTCGGGGTTCTAAATAAAATTTTTCATCGTTTGTAATAAGAACAGTGCTTATTTGTTGCTGATTTTATCGACGAAAGTAATAATTCTCTCGCGGTCGACCAAAGGTAATAACATCTTCTTTAATACCATCGCATATTGGCTTTTAATGACCACCAACCGAAGAAATACCGGGGGCGATGAAAAATTCCCATTTACTATATACTCGAGCTGTTATCTCCTCTACGTAGACGTATTTACTGCGTAAAATAAAAGTAGTGAAAAAATTTCGATATCACTCGAGATCCACACCAATCATCCGCGAGCATCGTAACGAATTTTCCGAGAATTTTCCGAACGGGCGCCTGCGCCGTGGAAATCCGGTATCTATAGCGACGACGCGATCGAATTCTCGCCGTCGCCGGCGTCGCACCTGCACTGAAAATCACGAACTTTCCTGCGAACGGCGTCCTGGCTAGCAGGAGCGCAGCTAGGCGAAGAGGCGCCGAGCGTCGGCGTCGGCGACGCCGAAAATACGACGGCGCCCCGCTAAAAATACACCCGCAACAGGTGGGTCGTTATATGAGCGCGAGGCACGTGCGTTTTGTATCTTCGAAACGCCTTTGTAATGCGGGAACTTATCTAATTTATTTTCGTATATACCTAATTGAATATTCAGGAACTTTCCTGCTGGAATTTCGGTACTATCTAAATTAGTGCTAGTGCTACATATTTACATTTTATTGAACGAAGTAGGTGCTAAATTAGTTTGTGTTTAAAGAATGATTTGAAAGAGGAAGCTTTCTATTCTATTGAGAATTTTATTACTTCTTAGAAAGCAACTGAAAATTTTGTTAAATACAGATTGTCCCTCAAATATAATCTTTCTACACGCCTACGTAGTATAAAATTATAACTACACGCTGTACGTGGGGCATCTTATAATTTAAACATTCAGTAGTTTCGAGTGCTTTATCTTTACAACCTTAAGTGACCAAAGTAGAAGTTTCCTACCAATATTTTTATTGGTGCTCATTGATTAATGGTTAAAGGCGGTAAAGAATTTCTTTTCACAATCGTCAATGCGAGGCGTCGTCGAAAACGATAACGTACAGTTACTCCTTTTTTATTCTAATATTCGTATAAAAGATTAAATCTTACGGGCTTTCTTTTTTTTTTTTCGATAACTCGCTAATGGATTGTCGGAAGTTAAGACTAATTAAAAGAAATATTTCTCTTTGGCAATTGCGTAATTCGTGCGTTGATTTTCTATACAAACGTATTTTCTATTCAGTCGATGTTGATTAAATCGATTTTTTTTTGGCGAGTAAGACTCAATTCAATTGCAGGATTCAAAAGAACATGTACCGGACGGTTCTTTATAGGGTGCAAATGGAAACCAATTAATTTTTTTAATTGAATTTCTAACGGGCGATTTTCGATGAAAGCTTCAGGTAACTTATTGGAGTTCTGTACGCTATATTTTGCATCATAGTTTCCTGATGATCGAACGTTTCGACTGGTTTTTATGCATCCACTCGTGGCGTATAGACATAAAAGAGGTAGGTATGCTCACGTTCGCCATCAGAACGCTTCATTGGAAAATTTCAAGCTGGGTTACGACCTCGAGGAATTCGAAAACCGTCCGTCGCGTTTCCTACCAATCCGCATTTAAACGTAATTTGATGTACGATCAATTTGTCCAATAACTCTGGTACTTCTGTGGATGGAATACGAACAAAAAATGGAGCTAATTTATCTTCCCAGTGCGCGCTATATCGACAAATATTTGCTTCGCTTACGAATGAAAAGATTCAATAAGGTTTACTTCCTGATTTAAGGTAAATAATACCACTTTTTAACACCACCTCGCAAACTTGGTTTTATTACTTGCACTTGCACCGAACCAATGACCCGTCTATTTAGCATTAATTAATTGTCATATTAATCGAAAGGTGCTGGTATTCCGAGTGGTTAGTACGCCATAATAATTAATACCTAAATGCAATGACCGGCGCATAAATCAAAATAATTTATAGATACTTAACATCAATTTCATTTTTCATACATATGTAGGTACTACCGATATATCTCGCATGCGGCAGTTGGCGTTGAGAGTGAACATTCCGCCGTTCAATTAGGCGTATACAGTACTCCTTTGAAATATTTGCATACGTTTTACCCGCTTACAAATGATTTCTATTGTATTATTCGAAACGCATAAATTACAGATCTGATAACGACATTACAAAATACTCAGTTATAAATTATTTTCACCTTCACTTTTCCTTTGTGTTATCCGTCTAAAACGCAAGGCGGGAACCCTCGTGGCGCGAATTGCATAACCGAAACCGTTCGGTTGTATTCTTTTCTTTTTTTGGTCCATAAGAAGAAATTATGCAGGTATCATCATATCAAATGATCGTTATATTTTAAGAATGCACGCGTATCGACGTCGGGAATGTTTTTTCCGGCCGGCGAGATCCTCCGACGCGATAAAAACTCCGGTTGTCTGTACTGGTATCGTAAAAGAATGGATTACTTCATCAGTCGAATGATGGATTTTACAGCGAAACTACTACAATTCTCCTTTGATTAATATTTGAACAACATTTAACTACAAAGTCTACATATGGTATGATGCTGTATTATTAATGAATATCGTTTATCGGTCAGGCCTGTATTATATTTCAGGATTTATTTTGGTAAATTCATACTTTAATACACCAATGTTTCATAGAGTCGACTGTAATTATACGAGTTAAACTATTCATTTACCAATTAAATTTGATTCAGGTGTATTACTTCTAATTTCAATAGATTGTAATATGAATTAGTACGTTTCGAGATCGTAATTTTTTCTCATAGTACGAAGCTATAATTCAATGAGTAAACCACATACACGCTCGTTTTTTTATCCTTAGAAAATCGTGATAAACATCGTGAATGCTATATCAACTGCACACTAGAAAAAAACCGAATTCAAAATATACGAGAATCGTGTCTTCGATGCGACTGTAACCCATATATCGGTTCGACATTTGGCTCGCCGAATTCTCGACTAGCGTCGAAGATGCGAATAAAATAATTAAAATATCGGGCGCTAAAAATAAATTTGCAACAACTTTCTACGCATACGTGTAAACTTGTAAAGCGATAATGAAAGTAAGATCGGATTATAAGGCAGTGGGTTTTGATATCTGTCCGAAAGGACGTCGAAAAATAAACGAATAAACGAAAGGAAAATTGGGTTAACAGGTATTACTTATTTAGCGGAATTTGCCCAAAAGATTTAAAAAAAATACTTACAGCGCATTTGGACGTGTCCAATATTTCTACTTCTGTCGTTACGTTATCGAATGTGACGTTGTGGCGATAGAGGAAATCTGCAAGAACATTCAACAATTATATTAATGCGAAAATTCTACATATCAACGTAAAGCACTCCCCAAAAATGAGGCACGTACTCAAAGATAATTGACAAGTATTTTACAATTAAGTATATACATAGAAGGATAGAGACGGGCATAACTAATCGCATCAAGACGTTTGACAAGTAGGTCATAGGTATCGAAGAAACCCACATTTCCCAAGTCATCTTTCCGCCAATTTGCAAAACTTTTTAATAACGTTTTCGTCGTTCGAAGTATACAGGGAAGATACATTAGAAAGTACCTTATTTTTAGTTCAATAGTTCATGAATTAATTTCTGAGGTACCTCACGCAAAGCGACACACCCTGTACATGCGATATTAATTAGCGTCTCGACGAAAAGTAAAACCGCTGATTTATTATCATTTATTACCTTAAGTAGTGTACGTTTGAAAGATTTAGATGCCGGCTATTTCTTCCTGCTGTTGCGTCTTTAACACCTCGTAACTCAAACGCTTTTATACCTCTTTTACAACGCTAATTAATGAATTAGTCGATGTGTTCTAATGGGTAATTAATTTCTTTAAAACGCGTCGAAATGACCAGTAAACTCGCCACCTAATCAGGGTGTTGTTTTCGGGGCTACGCCACTGCTAAAGGATTATATATCGACATGACCGCGTATATGTATCACAGGTGGTAATGAATATGAGGAAACGATCGGTTTGCTTGTGGAGAAACAACACGTGCCCGCGCACTAAAACAAGACATTACCATAGGGTTTACCTATCGATAAATATTTATCGACTAATCAACTACCGAGAGATTGACTTCCACTAACGAAATAATATACGACCGTGCAGGCGGTTTGTAAATACGGCCTGCATCAAGTAGTTAAAAAGTACGCCCGTTCGAAATGTTTTGTTTGAAATTAATTTGAATATCTATACCGCGGAACGCGGGATTTTTTTTGTTGGTTGAAAATCTCTAAAAGTAGTGAGAATAATAACGACTCGATTTTTTTTAATGATAGTGTAAAATTGAGTCGTCTTGGAGACAATTTTATTTTGATTTAACCTACGCGTTTGTAGAGATAAAATTGACGTATTAAAATGTCGTACTTAGAGAGGCGTGGGTACTACTTTTAAAAGTTAACGTATTTGTCACCATCACAGCGGAGCCCATCTGCTCGTAAACATACTAATGGTGTTTTTTAATATCCTATTGTACATGTAGTTTTTTCCATGGCCTTTTATAGAATTTTTATTACTTATCCCGTTTACGAAGTGAAAAAAAAAACATACAACATCTTCTTTCGACATTATAATGGCACAATAACGAAATTGTCTTCGTTTTCCATCCTATTATAGTTTCTACAAGTATAATACTTACTTAACTGCGATAGTTAGAGAAATTTCACTTTCTGTTTGTTTATCCAATTATTGCGCTTCACAATTGACCAAGTGTTCGTTTCCTTGGGTGAAAAATAGTCGATTTGCCCGCGGTAAACCAGATGAAACAATGCCCGAACCAGCCCAATTATCTCATTAGAAAATCACTCGGAAAAGTCCTTTACTTTCCATAAATTTAAAACAAACCAATCATTAGATAATTTAGAAGGTTCATTTATACCAACAATACACTAGATTCTCCACTTATAATTATTCAAATCACTTTAACTCTTCTTTATATTTTATCAGTATTCTATTCCGTTTCATCAGTATCTGTTTGGTAAAGGATTTTAATTTGTACAGCGGTGCATCTCGGACGAAAAAATCTCGTTTTAAATCGGTAATGGCGATCATTAAAGACACTCATCGATCCCGAGGCGAATTATTTTCGCGAAACGAAGAAGAATCCCGTAGAAATCCGTAATAATGGCCATTTCCTCTCCAATGACCCATCCTCTCTACTTATCTCAAGTAGAGCATCTCAGTACCCGAAGATATGGCGTTTTGTTTTAAACGTAAAATAACTAAACCTTTAACTAGCCGTAAAAGTAAATATAAAATTGATCGCAGGACCGGCTCGGATGTTTCTACAGCATTTTGATATTTAATGTTAATTGCTCGGCAAGTGGGAAAAGCGCGCAGGAAATTCTCGTCTCGCTCATTCATCAAGCGCAGTGTTTTATCGTACAGTTCATGAATGGGGCGCGGATTTCAAGCGGGAATACAAATGGAATTTCCTTATACTGTCGAGCACAAACGGCTTTAACAAAAGGACTGTATACATCACGGCTCTGACCACACAATGATATGATGACTAAGCTCTATTCACGTACTTGCGCATACTACACAAGGCTAAACGGAAATCATGATATGCCCGACGATATCTTTTCCCCGCAAAAAAATAACGAATAAGAATGGTATCAGAGGATATATTCAGAGATGCAGATTTTATCGAAGGTATACACCATTGTTCTACGTATGTGTGTTTTGATTTATGTTCGCATAGATCGTCAAAATATACCTACAATTCACAAAGTTGGATTTGCATGTACCGAGTACCCAATAAATTGATCTTTTACGTAATTGCAACAAGTTGTGGTTTATTGTTATATAAATTTCGCAAAGGAAACATTTTACAGGCGTATGTCGTCTTGTTAACGTTTTATGACGTCGAAAACAATAAATTAGACGGTGGTATAAAACAAGAGAATGCCATGTAATGATGAGCCTTTCTATTGTATCATACTCAATAGATGATATTATATATAATGTACGGGATGATATAACGCTCTATGTTGTGATTATCGCATTGTTAAATTTAGACTTCCTGGAAGAATTCGACTTCTATATTTTTATTCATAATTTATCGATTAGCTAAAATTAATTAATTAATTAATATTTCGTTTGCCACGGCTGTAAATTAGTAAATAACGAGACGAGCCATTGTCTTCGGTATTTCAATAAAACTATTGTTTGGCGTCTTCGGTTCTTCGAAAACGAGACGACCGTGAATAATCGAAATCCCATTCGATACCGCTCGGATCGCCTTGGCGATTTTTTCGATTATTTTTTAAATTCGTTTCACACTCATTAGGGAGTTAATTAAAGTATAAAGAAGTTCGCCGCGAGTTTAATGCGCGTAAAAAGAAATTGCGTTTTCTTCTCTAGCCTTGGCGCTCGACGGTTCGATTGATTATCGTACGAAAAAAAAAAAGTGAAGAAGAAGAAATTGCGAAATAACCCGAAATCAACCGGCCGATATCGTTCTCGTCGATAGATTCGAGCATCAATCCTTCGGCGAGGAGGATGCCTTTTAGAATAAATATTTTCTACTCTTATTACTATCATTACATTGTTGTGGTCTTCAATATCGTCGAGAGCACGATTAGCATTATTACAGTAATAAGCGGCGGATTTTTCGAATTGTTGCTCTTTGCAAAAGGTGAAATGTGTGTTGAAAAATCGCCGAAGCAACGAAAGCTGCGCCAAGTTTACTTTCTACATGTCGATTTGATGCAACACATGTTCATCGCCATACCATTATTCCTTCTTATCTAATAAATAATTATCGGATTGAAGTTCAAACAACGCGCGAGTACCGAGGGCGAAAATTGGATGAGTCCAAATGGAAGATATTATAGTAATAAACTATAAGAAAGTTTACTACAAGTACCCCATCGAAGTGTCGCCTACCAACTGTCTAAATATCAACCTCTCGGATCTAACACAAGTATAGAAGAAACTGTTGCAAAAGCTGTCGATAAACAATTAGATAGCGAAACGCGAATTATTCTATCAATAAGAACGGAACAAAACGAAAAATTAGCCAAGATAGATCCGTATCGAACGGGGAAAAAACGCGAAAGTACCAGTTAGCGAACCGCCGGGATTGTTAGGCATGATCTTGATAGAGGTAAAAGGTGGCACGGATCATTTAATTCGCTAAATTTATCGGAATCATCGGCCAGAAACGTCGAGTATTGCGTTACTTCGGGCATTTGCGCTGCGTTCATCCGATCATAAACGTTCCTTGCGTTTATCACATAATTTAACATTAATAAAATGTAGATATTATTTTATATCGTAAGTGCCAACTATTTTCCAGAAAGAGGAGTTTTTGCACCGCTCGATTTTTAGAAACACTATGCATAAATTCAAAATATATTGTAATTCTTATAGGTATGTAATTGTCCTTTTACCGAGTTCTCAATGTTAAACGGTCGTTTATGATAAACACATTTGTATGTTAACAAAGGGCATTTTTAAGCGAGTCGCAAAAGGGAAAAATCGCCTCCGGTACACTACTGATACAGTCATTATCGAACGGAAAAAATCCCTAATGCATTCAATAACGAGTTGTTTACATTCAAACGCGGTAACATTTAGCATAATAAAAGGATCGATTATTTTACTCGGAATCGAATGAATAAATTTTAAACGTACGGCGAGATTTTTTTCAAGCAAAGAGGGTCAGCCGTTCTCTCGGAATGTCATTGACAAACGATCGAATTAAAAAATAATAAGAAGAATTTCACATTCAAAATTCGAATACTTACCGCTCGTCGAACTGTATTCGCCTATGTATCTTTTCGTCAGGTAACGAACCGTCACAGCTGCAACAAAACATTTAACATTTAATAACAATATGGTCCAAATAACGCTATATGTATATCAATTATTTTTTACTCTCTCTTCTTTACTCAATCTCTATTCTGTACATCTTTATTCCTTACATTTCTTTTCTTTACATCCTAATTATTTACATCTCTATTCCATATTCTTTAAACCTATATTCTCTATATCAATCAAAAACGGTCCATGATCCAGATTATCGTTCGAAATGACTCGAATCGACTGAACTGATTATTTTTCTTTCCAATTTTCTCACAATAATAATCGAAAATGATACGTCTGTGGACGCCTCAAAACCAATTTCGACTTACCGGAGGTAACAAAATACGCGCCTTTTGAAGCCGAAATTGTTACCGTTCGGGCGCAAATAAGAAGGAAAAAACCGCAACGTATTATTGGTGAACCAGAAATCGCGAATCGCTCCGACTGGTTTTTATGTGGGGTCCCGGTGCAAGGATTTTTTTATACGAACACGCGAATAGCGTCCAAGTTGAATAACCGAATTGTTGTTAATCAAGTTACATAAAAATAAACCTTTATTATTCAAACGAAAGTTCATTAAACGAACAGAAGAATATACGTACGAGTACTCGAGTTAATTAACGTGAAATTATTTATTTTTATTGCATTCTTTTGAATTAAAGTTAATCTTAACATCGATTTTTTTCTCTATGGATATAGGTTTTCCACGCGCCGGCTCGCGAAGATAAACAAGTCGACGCCTATTAGAAAATAAATTGCATAAATAACGCCAGAAATTACCGTGTAATTAGATTTGAAGCGAGATTTTATCGCCGAATAAAATTAAATAATCGAGTCGCTTAGAAACTCCTCATAAAGACATCACTTTTGCCGAGTCGCATTGTATTTTAAAGCGGCACTAACGATCTCGTTTTTACTTGTTTCCATTTTTTTTTTGTTCGTTTATTTTTCCAGGCCATTGTTGCGTCGAAAACGAGGCGGGCCCCGCGAAAATTTCACTCAAATTCGACCGGCCGAAAACAATGAGGAACGCGTGGGCGGTTTTTAGCGACCGTCCAATTTCACTTTTCCACGTAATATTTTACGCATCGACCGGCTAATTTATTGCCTATTAAGTAACCACACGTTGTTCTTCTTATCCAGCTAAAAACCCCGGCCGGCCGAGGCGATACAAACTAATTGGCCGTTAATTACGGTTGATACATGATGAATCGACTCGGGTAATATAAGTTAAGCAATTATTTAAATAGCTGAGGAAATTTATTTACGTTGTAAAGGATTTGTAAAAAAATGGTGGAGGAGTGTACGCCTCCACCATTTCCGTGCGCATCCGCCAATTTTCTAAATTTAAACCATACTTTTTGCTACTACAAAACGCTAAAATAGTGTTTTTTTTTTTCTCGGTTCGTAAGTGTACCGAAACTAATTAGCCGTACGGAATAAATCGATATGAAATTTACAGCGGTAATATCGCGCGTCGGTTTCCTTTTCTTCTTATATTCGCCGGCCGCTGGAAGAGCTACAGACCCGTTTTTGCCTCTGCGATTACTTGTACTTATTGCGAATCGCGTTTTAGCGCCGCCGTATCAACAAACGGCGTTGCCGAGCTTTCCCGGTCGCCCGAGGAACCCGCGAAAAGCGACCTTTCCTCGGAAAATACATTGTACAATCCGCGCCGCGGCAACGCCGCAATAATCCGACATAATTGAATGTATTCCGATGGGCATTAAAGTTGATATCGGTGCCTTGAACTCATTAGTGTCGCTATAAATTAGCACTAATAACCATTATTAGGAATAAATCGTACAGTAAGTAGCATTATGCACGGTATTATCTAATCATCCCTTAATTTTTGCATGCCGAAAGCTGCGAATGTACAGGGTATTTTATATTAGCACAGCGCCGATTTGTATAGTAAATAAATGGACGAATTAAAATGTTAAAATCCGGCGTGGCAGGTCGAGCGTTCGCAATTTAACGAGCCGTCGCTAATTAAATCAAATTTACTCCGGTATATACGAGCGTTTCCTCGTCGCGTATTCCCATGCAGCGTTCCGGTTATTTTTTCCGGCGCGAGATCTCCTGAAGTTCGAGTGTCAATTAGAATTGAAGCGAAACATGCGCTCGGCCCGTTAGCTCGTTGCTCCGGATTTATTTGCGAATAATTATCGAATGTTTGAGGTGTAGTTAGTTATACAATAAACTCGTTTTCCGCGTAGATTGTTCCGCAAGGGAATTTTTAGTTAATTATTTCGATGAAATGCGATTTGAATGACGGATATTTTATAGCGCCGCGTTTAATTGGGTGCCGTTTATGTTTTTCGTTTTTTTCGGCCTCGTTTTCTTTAACGGGGCAATTAACGAAATTAGCGATTTTTTCGCGTCGAATCGAGAACGCGTCCCGTTAGAAAAACGACCACCTGTCGGCCGGATCGTTGTAAAAGTGTCGTCATTGTGTCGATTGTCGTCGTAACTTCTGTCGAATGCGACATATGAGGACGGCTCGCTTTCCCGATGGCCATTATTGAGTTGTCACACAAACTCGCGCAAAAACCCGTCGCGAGTGTAAATGCGAATTCCCCGGAGTCAATATCAATACGACAGGACGTTATTCTTCTCGCTAGCTCGCAGGAATTCACTGCGCTTTGCTAATTTAACGCAACACGAAAGCTATACGAATTTTTAACCACCCTGTATATTTTCTAAATTGCATACTGTTTTAATATGAATTCGAATTCGCTAATCCTGCAGCTCGATTGATTTACGGCGGGATTTTAAATCGGTATACGAACTTTTTTTTCTATAACATACCGGTGTCATTTGTTATCGTCTATTTCTATAGTTTAGTACTTTCACTTATTTTACAAGCCTCTAGGTAAGATCGGCGCGCGGATAAACAAAGTGTAAATTCACGAGAAAAAACGCTCGACAATAACAAATAACTTAGCCGAAGATTAGATAACCTACTCTCAGATATTTAACGAGCGTCATGCCGCAGCACTTCGTCGGATTGATTGTTGTTGCCGGTGAAAAAAGGCATCGGCGATGAAAAAAATCGAATTGGAATCTCGTACCGTGACCAATAAACAATTTCGACTCCCGATGCCCGTCGGCGTTGTTCCTCTCGACGTGAAAAATAGCCCAACGTGTAATTTTATTAGAGCCATCGATTCGAGGCCCCCCGCGTTCCTCGACGATTTAGGCGCAACAAATCCGGAATCGAAGCGGAAAAATAATTAAGCGAATGCGAAAATTTCTTCGCGGGAATTTTTACACTCGTAGAAAGCTCACCGAGAGATTCGAGCGACGGATAAAGGCGGTAACGAACTCTCTTTTATCGGACACCCTTATGCACTTGTAGTTTCTCGCCGAAGGGGATGCTCGCCACAACGATTTCCTGCTGTCCGACGGGAGATAACGACTATAAATATTCCATTAGCGCGGCAAAAATCGCAATGGCAATTGGAACAATGAACTAAATTATTATGTTTATTGTTTTTGTCTTTATTTGTTGAATTTCCTTAGGTTATAACTGCTCGTACATGCTCAGTTCGTCGGAAATGTATTCGATCACAAGCGTACAGGAATAATTTATTACACATACGGTACATTACGATCGATTTAAACAACAAATTTATTAAGTCAACCCATCCTGAGATTGATAGATTGTTAAATTGTATCAAATTCAAATTGACTCATTATTTGCAGCACCTCATGTACCACGGACTTTATATTTTATTGCAATTTCGTTTATTTATAACAACCCGGTATAATATATTATAAATTTAGTAGTGTAGGGATTTTGAAGAACTTAACAAAAATTAGAAGTATGGATACAAAAAAATTAAATGAATCTTGTACGCCAATGAGAGCCGTGTAACAATAAGAAAAGGCAATAAAATCAGTTTATACTCTCATGAATAATATATTGTTAGAACTAGCTATTCATAGACTTTTGTTTTTCTACACATATTAATACAAAGTGATTTAAGTTTATGACCGTATTGGTCAAAGACATAATCATTAAATTCGAGGTAAATTTTATGTTAAACCGACCTACATTTCATCAAATTTCATACAGTTTAACCTTTGTCCATGATCTACAGTTATATCCATTTTCAGTTACGTTTTATTCCAGTTTTATTGGCGTTTATTAACTTCGAGCAATAAACGAATACGCGTAAACTGCGCCATTATCGGAAATTACGAACCGTAAAAATTCATCGATAAGTTATCGCTTTAATCCCGTAAGACACGAATCACAAACATTAATTTCTCTTATCCAATAGATTGTTTAAAACGCGAAAAACACCCTGTAGATATTAAAGATGCCACATAACGATATGTGGAGTCCTTACCAACGAAAAACAAAGGCTCATCCGTGGGCCGAAAGTTTTTGAACCGGTAGGTTATAAATCTGAATTTTATGTTATAATCATGCCCTTTTCGGATGGGGCATTCAAATATTGTTTTCTTTTTGATATATGGACCGTTACTGTTGCGGTAACGGCGCAATTAAATACAATTTTCTCGTTCTTTGTTCAGGCTCGAATCTTCCACGTATGTACGAGGCGAACGCGAAAAGTACCCGCACCTACCCAAAATCGTAAAACTCTAATATAATATACTTTGTAAATTAATATTCCGAACAGACGTTAGAGACGTACTCCATTAGAAATTAATACGTATCGTATTACTTTTGCTTTATCGTCATTTCCTTTTTACATACATACACTGTACACTCGGACTAAAATTACCGTTAATCGAAATCGACAAAAGGAAACTATTAACTGTTTAATTATTTTACCAAATAGACAAATATTCGAGCGGCCTTCGACTCCGACTTCTTCGAAAATTACTCGGCAGGATATTACCGAATGCTCTTTAATCGAGCGCCACACAATCGAAAAATAATTACAGGATTAAAGGAATAGTGTGTGCGTAAAAATTTCTATAATAGCTAGGCTATTCGGGAACTACTCACAATTCAATTAACGCCATTACGAAACGACGTGATATATAAACGGAGGACGATTGGGGATTTTAATTAAAATCGTTGGGAAATTAGTACTAATCCTACTGAAGTAGTACCGCCTTTCGCGTAGGCGTGTACGCGTCTCTTTAATACCTACCTCTTCAATAGATTATGAACAAAACGGAAAATTTTTCCCATCGGTTATCGAATTTTAGAGAAATCAATCTTATTGCTTCAATAAATTAATTAAATGCCCATATCAATCTACTCAATCTACTGCAATTATGTAATATAAGTGTTCAGTTAGTGAATCGTGTAATTACAGAAATAATGGCTTTCTAGGAAAGCCTATTCACCGAATTTACGACTGTTTTGTTGGTTTTTGTACAGTTTTGTACAAATTAAATGCAAGTAGGTAAGTACTGAAATTTTTACGCACGAAAATTTTCAGTACATCGCGTGTCTTTGCCGGATACCTTGAATTTAATAGTAGTTTAATTTTGGAAAATTAGGCATCATTGTAATCAGCAAGCTTTTCTCTTCTCGTATAAGTGTGATTAATTGCACATTACCACCACACTATGACACTAAAATTATGATCAGTCTCTCCCGGATATTGCATGCATAATAACCATAATACTTATATAAATAAAACCAGAAAACTTTAGGCTACCCATAGATATATATCAATTATAATACCTACGTATAAACATTTCCGCTAATCTTCGCGCAGTTATTGTCGCGCGATTTTTGTCCGCCGTCAAAGTTTCAATTAAAAGTGGGTGTCTGGCAGGCTATATATGAACATCATTAATGAGGATTATTTATAATGGAAGTACTCATGCATCAATGTGTCTCCACAATGGCATTTTATGAATTATGTAAACTGGTTTTGTTTACTGTTGTTGTCACTAATTTGTATCCAGTGTATGCATAGAGGCGTCAAAGCTGTTTCTTCGCGATATTTTTCAGTAGGCAGGCAGCTACAGATGATGATATCAATATGTTAAATGAGTCGTTTTATTTTTTATATATCGGAAAAGTTACAGTACTGGTTTAAGTAGGTATACATACAAAATTTAATAAATAAATTAAAGAGTATAATAAAGAATTTATAATCAATTATAAACACAAAAGGATACCGTGATGCAATGATCAATTGAATTGGTAAATCATTCAAATTTATTAGCGCTACACATCTCCAATCTGAGTTAATTGTACCCTTGGGAAAATACGAAAATACACCGTACCAGGGAGCAATACACCTATAATTATAATTAGACGAGTTATATTAAAACCGGAGGTAATTATGGCTGTAAAATTCGTTCGGAAGCGGACCCCCCACGCTTACAAATTGTACATTTAGTCAGAGATATTGAGGATGCGTTTAATAGTGGATGAAAAAGTCGTTTCTCGTGTCAATGTGCGCGCACGGAGGAATGCTTCGATTAGTAAAATCAAATTCACAATTTTCTAGCATCTTCGAAGATTGTGTTTTAAGTTCGACGGCTTTTCCATAAACATTCTGCGGGGAATTCGCGATCGTTTCCTGCGAGTTATATCTATAGTAGTACCGATCACGTACCCGGCCCTGCCGATGGGTATTAATTAAAGAAAACCCAACAGAGATGGCTATCGCGTCTTATACAATGAGCTATTAATTATTAAAAGTGAGAGGAATTATACGAAGATGCCCCTTTGACCATACGGTCGGTAGAGAGCAAACGTTACTCTATCTTCTAGAATCTAAATCTAGACAAAGCCAACACCACAATGGTAAATATATTAAGAAATCGAAAAAAAACTGCTAATTTCTTATAGATAAATGGGAAAAAAAAGAACGCCTTGCGTATTTCTTATGCAATTATTGTTGCATGAAGCTCTTCGATATTTTTTCTGGAGTCCTTCGTGCTCTTCCAACCAGTGAAATATCAGATAGTAGCGAGAATGTATGGAGATTTAAACACCGTTATAACCCAAACTAATTGCCGCGACGTCGTGTGTGTACACATTTACGAAAAGCGCGATATTTTCGAAAGATATACCTTTTTCCAAGGCGTTCACAATGGCGTACTTTCAAACCTCCACTACAGCACTACAGCGCACTGTACAATATGTTCGATACGCGATGAAAGGAGTTTGTACCTGTTCCTGCTAAATCCGATTCCAGCTAAAGTGGGTAAATAAGAAAAAAAAAATGTCGGGAGATAAAAGAATCTCGGCGGTACCGATGCGAGTACGTCGCTGGTACTTACGGTCCGGCGTTTAATTAAACGACAAACCGATCGGGTATTCGATATGCATAGCTGAATCGCCTATCTATAATTCGCCAATGCTTTGCTCGTATGTGTGTGCTACTAACCTGCAATTGAAAATGATCTGGGCTAACGAAACGTGCATTTGCATTATGCATTTTATCGATTAAAATCCGCATCGTTCGCTTATCGCTCGGCCCTCGTATATACAATTAACGGGTTGTACGAGTGCGCTTCGACAAGCTAGTAGGCGACTTTTTCTTCGTAAACAATAAGACATAAAGTCTGATTTAGTGCTTCTAAGTGATTAGTTGGTTGCCTCTAGTGCGAATAAACTGCCCAGTTAGCGAGGAGATTACAAAGCTTAAGACTATAAACTCGCTGGCGCAATTTCGCCGTTTTTTCCAGCGACTATAGGCAAAGAAGGTCCATTAAACGAAATTAAAAACACTCAGAAATCGACCGTTTAACGATCGAAATAAAAAGATTCGACCGTAAAATTCGCCGGCTAGACGGCCGATGCATAAAATTTCCGACCCGTCTGAAACAACGCACGGAAAACGGTAAAATAATGAAGTCATTTTTTTTTTAGAAATAAAGAAACGGCTATAAATTACCGGCATTTTTAACCAGCAAAGTCAGTAGGTTTGGAGTTCCCGCGTTACAATCAATAAAACCACTTAGTTTATTTTATCTCGAAGTGAACGAAAAAAACTCGCTATACTCGGACATGTGACATCACATATTACCGTGAACATACCATACTTACTTGTTTTAGTTTTTCTCGAGTTGAGCCCACGAGAACCTAAAAGTATATAAGTCGGATTTTTCGTATATCAACGCGATAACTAACGAACCATTTATTTTACGTTATTAATTCCTATCAATTTAAGTGGAACCCACTCGGTTCTTCCGTTAATTTACATAACGTTAGAACCTCTAATGTTCGAAATAGATAAAGCATTGTAACTTAAAACCGTTCGTAATCGCTTCTTGGAAGCTTTTTTCCAACGCAAATACTAATTGAACTCGATCATTACCAGACCCTGCAACGACTGAAATACGATCAAGGAAATGTACAAGGAACTATGATCTAATAAAATAAGACGGGTAATTCTAAAAAATTACACTGAGATTCTTTACACTACATGTAAATAAATATATAAGTATAGACCTTTCGGTTTCCGAGATTGAGATAATTCCCCGGACGAGGCGCCAATACTGGTCGATGCGCGTCGAAAGGAAAATTTACGAGGGGTACGCGCGAAGGCGTCTAATCCGAAATCCGAGTGCGAAATCGGCGAGCTCTTACGCGCACCGTGCAATTATCGTTTCTCCATAACTAGTTTTGATTTACGTTCGCGGTGCCGGCGAAACCGGGCGTCGTGACCGAGCGCGTTAAAAATCGCCGCTATGCGAGCGCTGCGTGACGACGGAATATATGGAATGGGTACCACTCGTCCGATTTCGTATCGTACCCATAGCTGATAGAAGCGAAAATGCTTCGCAAAATAATTGATAAAAATATTCCTTTGTACCTAGCCACTCGCTGAAGTTAATAAAGGTAGGGAGAAAATAATCTGCAGCCTATGTTCCAGTTTTCTACCTAGTTTTGCAAGATTTCGTATCGAATCGATAGCTGATTGAAGCACAAACGTTTCAATAAATATTGGATAAAAATGTTCCATTATACCTAATAGATAAAGTTAATAAAGGCAGGAAGAAAATACTCTGCAGAATGAGATTTGTTTTTCTCCCTAGTTTTATAAGATTTCGTATCGAATCGATAGCTGATTGAAGCAAAAACGTTTCACTAAATATTGGATAAAAATATTCCTTTATACCTAATAGATAAAGTTAATAAAGGTAGGGAGAAAATACTCTGCAGGCTAGTTTCAGTTTTCTATCTAGTTTTACAAGATTTCGTATCGAACCGATATAGCTGATAAGAGATAAAGTTAATAAAGGTAGGGAGAAAATAATATAAGATATAAGAGAAAATACAAGAATTTGTATCGTATACCTACCGATTGCTGACAGAAACAGAGACGTTTCACTTATTGGATAAAAATATTCTTTTGTATCTACTCACTAAAATTAATAAAGGTAGGAAGAAAATAGTCGATCCAATTGGAACTTAAACAGCTCCAATTCATCCAACGCTTCTCTCCAATTAACTAATTTATTAATATGCAGAAAAAGTACCTACATAAACTCGTACTCAACCAACATTTCTTCATCGTTTCCTTGCTCTTTTTTTTCCGCCGGGAATATCAATTAATAATTTACTTATCTGCGCGAGGTGTCGTGTTTTCTCATCGATCGGTAATTTTATAGCGCCTACTCCAGCCGATATTCGTCTTCCTGTTTCCTCTACATGTAGCTGATATGAACTAATCTGAGGGATCTACAATCGCCAAAACAGGCGATTTTCGTGTCGATGCTTTCCATATCTGATATTCGCATCTTTCGACACGCAACGCGCCGGGGAAATGTGCCCGTGTAATGTAAGTATCGCATGGTCTAGGAGAGCCGGGCTGGTTTTTTTTTATTTCGAAAATCTATTAAGTTTCGTGACGGGACGCGTTGCGAGATTTATTCCGTCACTGAATGTCTTTATCATTGCCGAGTTTATATCTAGCAAATTGTTTCTATTTGCGTCTTTCATAAATTATAAGCGATCAAAGATAATAAAAATAAAAGTAGGGAGAATTTATCTCTACGCGCCCAATTTGTATGTAGATGTAGATGTATTATTGATTGGTATATGCAGCATTTAGTAAGATTCATCAACAAAACAATACGAAAAGTTGGTATTAATGAGACGAGCTACCGGTTCTTCCTTTCTTCTCGCAAGTACTTTATTTTTTTCGTCTGGTCTCGGCGATATTAATTTCGCGCGGCCGATTCGGTCCGTACTCGATAAAATCTTATTGTTATTTATAATTCCGATCTAAAAATAAGCTGACATAATAACGAGTGGACTCCATTCATCCGAGGTGTAATTTATTGCATAACCTTACGACTTGACATTGAAGCGGCTTCTGGTCTTCGAAATTGAAATTTATAACGTATCGGCCAGGGGCGTGTTTGAAGCTCCTTTAATTCGGCTTAATTGAAATATGTTGGTATTCGCGTAGTTTATGAAAATTATATGTATTTTTGCGCGGCGAGGCGGAGTGGTTTTAGCCTGTATATGCTTAGTTTATACGATGAAATTTCGCGGAAAGTAGTGCAACACGTATAGTATAATATACAATGGGTGCGCAATTTTCTTTATTAATAATATCAGCATAATAATGTGACTTATCAAGCACGAATTCATGACTGAAAAATGTAAATATCTGTAAAATTAGGTCGAAAATTTTTAAACAATTAATTACACGTTTTCATATATTTTTAATTTGAAGATCAAATTTTTTTTTATAAATCTTGGGACAATTAATAACAAAAAAATATAGGCTGTAATAGAATTTGTATTAAAAAGATTTAAGTAAGTAAATTTATTAAAATAAAATATACAAATCACGAAATTAATATTAATAATAAAAATGAAATGAAAACCAACCTGATTTCCCGACGCGGGGACTCCCCAGAACCACCACTCTTATTTTATTAACATTAGTCATTTCGAGCCACAATATCGAAATATCAAACAGTCAATCTTCGACCACAACACCGCCAATTTTCCCTCAAATATTTTTCCAAACCGAGTGCATACAATATATCGTTCGAAATAAAAAAAAATATTCGCGGGCAATCCGCGCAGTTCAAGGTCGACGAATCGTTGACGCGTCGAAGAGCACACACATACACACACACGCTCGACGGTACTCCGGTACTCGTCTATCTCTCGCAGACCGTACAGAACGGAATGCGCTTAATTTTCGCTATCCGACGAGCGACTAAACGGCGCTAAGCACTTCCTCTGCTCGCCGACGCCGGTGCCCCGACACTCTCGCTTCCACTCGACTGGTACTAGTGGTACTTACTTACCTACGCCCTATACCCGTGCCTGCGATGCTCACCGGGCCGATTCCGGCGCGAGTATAATGCATAATCCACCGCCAGTACTTCGGGTATACCTCGAGCAGCTCGGCAACTCCGCGACTCTCGGCGGAGAGGCGATCTCTCTCCCGAAGAAGGAGATTTTCACTGGAAGGCGACGCGACCAGATAGGAGATAGGCCAGCTATACGGATTACGGATATCTTCGATTGCCTTTTAGCTACCTTAATGACGGGGGTTCCGCGTAACGCCGGTTCAACTCGATTTTACCGAGAAATCGGACGAGCTCTCGGCAAATCTAGTGCCTTTTTTGCATGCCCTTTTTTTTTAATAGCCGCTGATTTTATTCCATCGCTCGCAAACGCAGCAACTCGATACTTTATTTTATACTTATTCGTCCGCTTCCCTAAACAATTTTATTTCAGTTCAATGACGCGATTTTCAGATGGCATTCTTCAACGGCTTATTGAAAATCGAAAGTCTCTCTATTTAGCTCTATAAGTAGTATCAGAAACGAGCGAAAAAATAATCGACGGGAGAATAAAAATAACAGAAAAAAGAAATAATAAAGAAGCGTTGAATTCTCGTGCCGAACGTAGGCGGTTAGATCGTCAGTGAAACCGTAGCTAAAGCGCTAGTGAAATTGACGATGAGGACGCAACATCCGAAGAGAAGAGCGATATCTCGCCTTTGGGCCGAGCGGGATCGACGGGGCACTTGAAAAAACTCCAATTTCATAGGGTCTCGGCGAGTTTCATTTCACGCTTTTCCTTCCGACCATATCGGAGTTTAATACGGATTTTTTTGCGCATTTGAAGCTATTTATTTTATACCTGAATACAAAACGCCGGTGCAGTCCATGAGCGTATTAAATTTCCACGTATCTATCACACCCTGTATACGAACATGGTCTTTTAATTCTAATCAATCACGTCGAATCATCGTCGCACGTCTCGTTAAATAACGCGTTTAACAAAGTTCTGCGTGTCTTGTCACTGTCGAGAAATTTTCGCGATGATCTACAGGGTGGCCAATAAAAATTCACATTTTTTTTTCTACTGCGATACCTGCACAATTTTCTTTTAAACAGCGCACTCTGTATTGGATTCGAGTGTATGAAAATAACAGGAAAAGAACGACTTTCTAGTCGAGGCGTATTATATTCATTTCGTTTGCCCGTACGGTCGTTTCTCAATAATTTTTCTTTTTTCTACTATAAGGTGGATTCCGTACCGCCCATGGTACGAGAAGTATATGTATCCATTCGACCCCATGGACCCCATGCCGTGGGTCACAAACGTAATAGGTGTATGTATTAATGCGTTATTCGAAATATATACGTGCAGATAACAGCAAATTACTTTTGATACAGGCGCTATTTGCTTTTTTTTTATTATCAAGGCGAGCATTCGGTTCGAATTTTCTCACACCTAGAAGAGGGAGGCAGACGAGAAAAAATGTAATGGAATACTGGAAGGATAAATCAGAAGTGGGATCCCCTCGATTAACGATATTAATGAAGCCTAACTGATGTTTTGATATTGCCAGTGCGAGGGATAAATAACAAAAATTAATGGCTGTGATCCCGGTATTAATGCCGCATTTATTAAATTTATGCACACACAGCGGAGCCGATCGCGATTATTTTTAATAATGGTAATTAGACAACTGTAATTAATAAAACGAATGATTCGATTTTTTTTTATCTAAACGCCCATCTCTATGTTTAACTATATTTTCTCATTAATTCTGTATACTGGATCTCGACTATAAATAATAAAAATCGAAGTTCGGGTACCTGCTAATGGTGAAAAGGAAGCAGTAGGTATTGTGAGATGTATCGATTACATAACGAAATGGAAATCTTATAATGCCCCAAGAATAAATAAAAGATTTAAATTCGAACTTCAAACCAGTACCACTACCGGTTTCTCTATTGTATACGAGTACCTATAATTTTAGAATGATACCCCTTCAAACCGCAATGAAGAAGCCGCAAAAATTAAACTTTAGGTAGATATTTTTTTGCTCTGTAAGAACAATATAATTCACGAATTTATTGAGCATCTATCCTAAGGAAAACATGGCAATGGTCTATATTTATTTTCTCGATGTGTATAGGGTTAAAATTGCTTTTTATAGAACTAGTTTATTAGATAAAAATGATAAAATAAATGAAAGGTGTCGAGATAAACAAGTACTAATGAACAGCCGAAATGACAAGGGTAAATTAACCAAACGTCAACAAACTAATAGAAACGCCTAAATTGATCGTACTAGGGGGTTGTGTAAAGTGGTCTGACGAGATATTTCGGTTTAATTTAGATTTCATTTCGACGAAATTAAAATGTAACATTCTTCCCTTGTCAGCACTTCGCTTAATTAACTCGTATATTTTTTAATCCATTCACGATGAGTTGAATAAACAGGTAAAAATGACAACCTAAATGCACCATAAAAACCTCCCAGATTTGTTTAACTTTTTCTCGCTTCCTTCATAAACGACTTATTTCCACCTCCCTGTCATTTTTCTAGACCTTCATGCCTTTATTACAGTTTCGGCTCTAATCGGAATGATAAATTCCGAATTTACATTGCCCCGCACTCCAGCACCGAAACCGTAACTCATTGAGCCGTGGTATGCCTTTTTTTATGTAACATAAATAAAATGTTTATCTGATTTCGGGATGTATAAATTTTAAGAGCGTAAATTACTCGCGAGGTATCCAAAAAGTACTTTCTTCGCGAACAAACAATTTATTTTCATCAGTGACAAGTTACAACATCGGCTTGTACGCAGGACCGGTCGCTGTATAAACGTCATTTGTCATTTTATAATACCTTGAATTGATAGATGTGTTGTTTTTTCACACCCTGTATTTCGGTTGTTTTACTGTTGAGCAAGAGGATTTTCCTATGATGAGAATTGAAGCTGATAGAATGAAGGTATAAAATTTGTATACGAGCAAATTGATATAATGTGAGCAATGCGAATATAATTAGCCGAATCGATTGCGAGCGGGCCGTTTTAATTGCAATTACGAGCCGAGTGCGTACCTGGAGAAATCAAAACGTCTCCCCGGACATGATAAACAGTCCATAAAAATGATTCGAGATAAATAAACTGGATCACACGGGCGAATGTTCACTTTTCGAAACGCATTTATAACTCATCCTCGCAATTTATTCAGAACATGCGGCCACAAAATGCGCGCACCGGTAATTACAGCTCCATTAACAATTTAAATGTAAGCCGTACGTTTCGAGACTCCTTTTTTTATTCAACAATATACCGACGATTTAATTTATTATCTAATTAATTCGATCCCTTCCTTAATACTGCTTAATCGAATTAATCGCCGTTTTGTATCAAATCTAAGAACGTAACAAGATTACTTTAGTTACAAAAAAAAAACTATTTACTAGAATATGTACTTTACCAACAACTACACAATCTTCAACAAGATTTATTCTCCTTGGTTTTGGGGCAAAAGGAAAGCGGTTGGCAGCAGGGATTCCCGCAGGTGTCGTAGCACGCCGGACAACTTTCCTTAGGTACCGATGAGTCGTGGCCGGCGGACGAGCTACGACCGCTCTGACTCTTCGAAATGGTGACAAACTGCACCACGAGCATCGCCAATACCAACGACACGATGGTGGAGTAGATGGTCACCAAGTGCCCGAAGTAGAACTCGCCGACGCCGAACGCCAGCGGCACCGCGAAACCCGACGCGAAATTCACCGATTCGCAGATCCCGTCCAGGCGAGAACCGCCCCGCTCGTGGTGCACCGCCTTCCACGACTCGTTCAGCACGATCCTGGCGAACGTCAGAGGAACGTACATGGCGCAGAACAGCAGGATGTACGGCGAGAAGAAGGAGAGAACCGCCGAGACCAGTATCACGCCGAACATCGCCTTCACCACGGTGGCCGGCGAATGCCGGTCCAGCTTCTCCATGATGGCCGGCGAGAAGTGCAACGCGACGAAGATCAGTATGTTCATGTAGGCGCAGATTACGCCGAGGTCCGAATGGGAGTGCTGGTAGTTGTGCGACGTGACCGGCGCGAATTTGGTCGTTACGAATATAACGTTGGCCGTGAAGAGGAATTGCACGGCCAGAATGTCCCAATTTTCTTTGGTAATCGGCTGCCGGAATTCGGTTAGTCGGTGTTCGACCGTTTGCCGGATTTTCTTCACCATAGACACGTCCACTGGGGTCGAGACGATGTCTTCTTCGATCGGTATTGTAACTATCAACCCTATATACGAAAATCGAATTAGCGCCGTTTTTTTTTAACTATCCAATTAGCAACTTACATATATTGACGATGGTCAAGATGGCTGCTAGCAAGCAACTGTATGTAAAGCTAATTTCGAACAAAGCTCCGGACAAAATAGGCCCGATAACAAAACCGGCCGAATACAAAGTGTTGTAAATGTTCATGTGGTACTCCCTACGGTCTTGCGGTAAGTACTTCACGAATATCTCTTTGATGACGTTCGTCGTTTGGTTAACGGAAGCTGGAATAGTTAATGTTTCAATGATTCGAGATTACCTGTAAGATAACTATTACCGAAAAGACATCTAATCATTATAGCGCCACACGGACTTTTGGTCACGAATAGCATAGTATGAGTGATGGCGGCGATAATAAACATATCTACTAGAGTCTCTTTAAGACCGCTTTGTTGTAACATTTCTTTCTAGAAGGAAAATATTAACTCAGAAATTCGATAGTTTTATCATCATCTGTAGGTACTTACTACAATGAGAATAGACATGACTTGAAATACCATTGTTACAGAGCCGAATATTCCAATAGTTATAGCATTTCCTCCCAAGACGAGCAAATATGGTGCAAGAAATATGTATATCAAACCATAGCAAATAGAATCCTGCAATAATAAATTTAATAAACAATGTTTTTAAAGGATATTCTAGCATACCATGTAGAAACACGCCCTATATTTTTTTAAGTTAAATTAACAACCATCATAAATTATCAACTTATCTTAAATCGATTTCCAAACGAAATAACTTTAGTAGGTATTTAATAAATGTCGTCGTCGCATTTATGATAGTTAAAAAAAAGTGTCGTGGGGCAATAAAGCGCTTTTAAAGAGCGTTAATATATTCAATAAACAATATATATTTATATTAAAAGTAATTAAATGAGATTGATCACTTAAATTTTATGTTCCATTATGAGTTGGGAGTAAAAGTATCCGTTTTTAATGATTACCTCATGACTGTCTTTACAATCGACGATAAAATAACTTTGCGTTTGATGAAATTACATTCGAAATTTATCAATACAATTTCTTATTGTGATTTTAAGTGCACATTGTCTTTAAATAATATTTTAGTGTGGATTTTTGTAAAAATGAACTGAAATTAACCAACATCGCTATTGACAAGACGAATGTTTTATAACTAGTATTTATATATTATATAGGTCGAAAAAATTGTGTTACTTATTAGTAAAAAAAATTTAAAATTACTTACTAATAATGTTATAATTTGAAGTCTAAAAATAATGTTATTTCTATCCATTTTTTTCTGCTGTTCACCTCAAAATTCACCCATGATTTCTACGCTTGTAACGTTTGTACCAATAGACAATTTCATCAAGGATTTCAGCGGTTTTCAGCATCACTGAATATTAATTTGGTTTAATTTTTAATCGAAATTCGTTACATGATAATTTAAAAATGAAATTTTGAATATGACATGTCGAAAGAAAGTTTTGGCATTGACATATTTCCGATTTCCGATACAATCGATTACAACCGGAAGTATCAGAAGTTTCCAAATGTTTAGGTTGGGCATCCTGAATTGCCAAAAATCATGTAATTTTGTTGAGCGCCTAACTTTAGAAACGAATAGTAAAAGGCAGACAAATTCTTCATATTTCTTGTTGTTCTCTGATCTCAGCTACTCAGGCTATACAGCAACAGTTACAATTTTAGCCGAATTGTCCATCAGATGAGGCCTTATTATCAGAAAAGAAGAAAGAAAGTTACAATTTTGACATTGACAATGTTAGTTTTTAATTAACATAACCTAAAAAAATTGTAAACAAGTATTATATTCTGTAGATTTTAAATATGTTTTATTAAACGAATTGTTTTAACTCAGTCCAAAACATGGATGAATCGTTATTGAAAGATATTGCGAGTGAATTCGAAAACGATTTTTTTGGCAACGAAGAACCAGTCTCAGGTTTGTAACAGATAAGATATAACATATCGAAATATGAGAATATATCATTTTAACAGGAACTTCCAGCGATGCCTCCTCGTCAACAACTACTATAAAAGTTTTAAATAAATCCTATACAATATTAGTAAACCCGAAGCAAAGGGGGAATCCTTTACTAAAGTCTATAAGCAACGTCCCTTGGGAGTTTAGTGATATAATTCCAGATTATCAAATGGGACCTTCCACGTGTGCCTTGTTTCTGTCTATACGCTATCACAATTTAAATCCCGATTATATTCACGATAGATTGAAGAAATTAGGGAAATTGTACAATCTAAGGGTTTTGTTAGTGCAGGTTAACATTTTGGATTCAAGTTTCAAGCCAAATTGTACGTTTGAAATTTTAGGTTGATATCAAAGATCCGCATCATGTGTTAAAAAATTTAACTAGAATATGCATTTTGGCCGATTTAACATTAATATTAGCTTGGAGCGCCGAGGAAGCCGGAAAAATAATAGAAACATATAAAATTTACGAAAACAAACCAGCTGAATTTTTAAAAGAAAAAGGAGAATCTTCATCGTACTTAAGGGTAAGATATTTAATTTTTAATACATTATTATTAAAAACCGGTATGTTATAGTTGATTCAAGCTTTAACTTCCATAAGATCTGTAAATAAATCCGATGCGACGGTTCTCATTAACAAATTTAAAACTTTGAAAGGTATTTTAGAAGCTACTGAAATACAATTATCCGAATTGCCGGGTTTCGGGGCAAGAAAAGCGAAAAACCTTTATACCACATTACATACTAAATTTTGTAGATAATTTTAAATCCATTTTTCTACCTATTTTTAAGTAAAAAAAAAAACACAAAATTAAAAATTATTCTTCTTTAATACGTTGCCTGTGTCTTATCAAAAGAATCCAACTGACAATTAATCCTATACTAGCAGGAATCGCTGCTAATAGCATCACAAATTTTTCACCAAAAATATCGCTAGCTACGCCGGTGAATAACGGGGTTACGAATCTAGCTATAGACATAATACTATTAGAAGCTCCGGAAAGCGAGCCTTTGTGAAAAGATTCCGTATTTTGGAACATAAGCTCCATCGTCACCACTCTCATCGCTGTAGAAGACATTGACAATGGAATCAACAATCCGACGAAAGTGTTAAAATTTTGCGCAAAATATAAAAGTATGAAACTTAAAGTTAATACTCCGTACCACAGAATCATCTTTGTGTAAATGTTGTCGAAATTTAGAACGTAGTGGATTTTTTTCAACAGCAGGCCGGCTACGATCGATATGATACTGAAGTAGGAGATCATGTAGCCGGCGTGTTTCTGCGATAAATTGTAGGTCTCCCGCAAATACAAGCCCTGATTGGAGAAATAGCAGGCCATCGAGAATCCCAAGATGAATTTCAAGAGGAAAGGATGCCAATGTCGGGACCAGTCGATTTCGCTCAGTTCGTCTATCGTTTTCTTCAATTCCGACTTTATTCTCTGCCAGATGCTCAAATTATCCGCAGCGAACAATTTTCTATCAAGCACCAAATCATCCGATATGTAACACGCTAGAACTGGATATAATAATTAGTGTTATTACTGCTTGTTAAGTTGTAAGTACTAACTATAATTTAAAAGGAACAATCCGGCTGTAAAGGCACAAACGTAGCTAAACCCATTCTGTAATTCAGCCAGGTTTCCTCCGATGAGAGGTCCGATGATAAATCCACATGTTCCGATGGAAACTGACTTGGCGAAGAATTCTCCTTGTTCTTCCAATGGTATCAAATCAGTTATTATAGCTTTACAAATAGTTTGTGTGTGTTTAACTATGGCTAAAACATTATAATATGCAATCTCAAAGCTTCCAGTCGATTCAGTTTAACTTACCCAATAAAAATCTTACAACAAATATAACTGTTAGTGAATCAGATAGCGCCAAACATGTATAACATATTGAACACGACAGAACGGTGGCTTTTAAGACAGTTTTCCTATCTCTTATGTCGCTCCAGCTTCCCTGGAAAAGGAAATTGGGTTTAATTGAGTTACACTTCTTGCATGATTTACTTACTATAAGTGGCCCCGAGACGACCTGAATTGCTGAATAAGCCGAGGCAAATATCCCGATTGTAGTATGAGAAGCACCCAAATCCCTTAAATGCTGGGTGAATACAGGAAAAATCGCCCCAACAGCTAGTAAATCCTGAAACGCAATGCGATATCATTAAAAATTACAATTAGTGAGTAGTTTTTTTACATACCAAAAAGGATATTATATAAATTAATTCAATAGTTCCTAAATACTCCATTGCCTTGAGTGCCTGTCCATATTATTTAAACAATTTAGCCTTCCGACCTTGAGCTTCTGATATAATTGAAATTATACTCATTTTAGGTATCTGTTAAAATATTTGAAGTGTTTTAAATTTGGATTTACGTCAAAATAATTAGATTACATTGTGATTTTAGTGAATTATCAGTTGAGATACTAAAGAAACGGTGGTAATATAAAACAAGGCAGCATTAGCGAAGAATATCGGGGATTTTGGTTGAGGATTAAATGTTTTCCCAAATATTTACATTTTGTTTAGTTAAATGTTTTGACGTTTCATTTTAATTTTAAAAAAGAAGAATTCAGATTTTTTCTTCTTCGTTTTTTGCCATTTCACCTTTTACTTTGAGGCGTACAGCTCATTATAGAAAATATCCAGACGTCTTTATATAGGCAATACTCTTTACATTTATTAATTATTCATTTATATCGCGTAGAACTCATAAATTATATTGAATAAATGTTTTTTGTGTACCAGTTTTACATAATAATTACAGTACAATCTTTTTAATTTCGTCCAGAAAATTCCTCATGATAAAAGTGCGCAACATGTTGATAACATACATACATACATACAGCGATAAACAAACCGAGAAGTGATAAATATCTTGATTACACTTTTTGAGCATTCAGAAAAATAGGTAACGATTCCTGCAATAAAACCGACCGGTACTCTGATAAATTGATAATGATATACATATGTGTAACTTTCTTATCTCTGTATTTATTATTATCAAGAATAAAAGCTTATAATAGCTGTACTTAATACCTTAGGCGACATGAATTTTCTTCTAATCCTAATTTGTAGTGAAAATTAATAGAAAGTTGTTGGTTTAGAATAAATATAATTATCGTAGGGAAAATATGTATCCCTATTACGAATCGGATTGGAGCGTTTTGCCACCCGAAGCGAACCGCAGGTATGAAATAAATAATTTTGTTGTCTGTCTAACGAATCACTTTTCCCGGTGTATTTAATTTTCGTATTACTAAATAATCGATTCAACTAATAATTCTAATCGATTAGCCGTAGATCATTTCGGCAAATCTAACACAACGAAAAACCTACTGGTAGGTTCTACGTCACTTGTGTCCACATCACGGCAGGTGTGACGTCACAGTGCCGGCCATATTGCCTATGCCGAATGTCAAACTAGTGGGATGGTTAAAAAAAGTGGCACTTTTTGCATTAGGTTTTTGGAACATATTTTCTTTTTCGAAAAATAAATTGGTGGTTTTTGGTGATGTTTAGGCGGTTTTGTTCGTGAAACTCGGCGCGTTTGGTCAATTTTTAATGTCATCTGTCAAATCACAAGGTGTTAAAAAACAGGTGAATTCGTACGGTTCACAATTATTTGCTAAAACATTAATTATTACTAATACTTGTTAGTTTATTTCGAGGGATCGATAATTAACTCACCCTGTAGTATAATCAGTAATGGATATACAATAAACGTTTTCAGTGTGCGTGTGTCCATTTAAATATTAATTGATTGTATAACCTGATTTGTATTGTGGTTGTGACAAAGCTAAATTATCAAACATGAATGCTTCAGAGCACGGGTAATAATTTCCACGAACACTCGTTTAACTATCTCACTTAATTCTCCGTTCATTTTAGATTTAATCCCGCCTTTAACATGGCCACGATTAAGCAAGTGGTAAATGAGGCTATCGAAAGAGGTATAAGCTTTTCGCATCGTTCGATCCCACAATGTTTCTAACACATACTTCTTTCCCCAGTGCGAATGCCGACCCCTATGCGTTTGAGGGACCTCATTCGACAGATCAGAGCTGCAAGGACCGCAGCCGAGGAGCGTAGTGTCGTTAATAAGGAATGTGCCTATATTAGATCTACATTTCGCGAAGAGGATTCCGTATGGAGGTATTTATTTTCGGTATATTTCGTATATATAACCAGCTCGAGGTGTTTCTGAGTAGGCTGTTATTGTTTAAATCTCTCCGATGATGTATTTATTGCACCTGAATGCAACGACATATTTATAATGCATAACATAGTTTTAATAATCGTGTTGTTTAACACTAACTTTAGAAACGTGTCAGTTAAATCTAGGATTAAATTAAAATGTATTAAATAAAGTACAATTAGAATAAGTTATTACAATGGTATGTATATTTATATCACTGTAAATGTGTTTATTACAGGTGTCGAAATATCGCAAAACTCCTATACATCCACATGTTGGGTTATCCAGCACATTTTGGTCAATTAGAATGTTTAAAATTGATAGCGAGTCCCAGGTTTACCGACAAGCGAATAGGCTATCTGGGAGCGATGCTGCTGCTAGACGAGCGCCAGGACGTCCATCTTTTGATCACGAATTGCCTGAAAAAGTGAGTCGACTAAATACTTTTACGTACAACAACTCACGCGAATTTGTTTCTCGTAACGCAGCGATCTGAATTCGGCTACCCAATTTGTCGTGGGCCTGGCGCTGTGCACTTTAGGCGCAATAGCATCGCCCGAAATGGCCAGGGATCTGGCCGGAGAAATCGAGCGGCTGATGAAGTCGCCCAACGCCTACATTCGCAAGAAGGCTGCTCTGTGCGCGTTCCGTATCATCAAGAGAGTACCTGAACTGATGGAGATATTCCTGCCGGCCACCAGGAGTTTGCTTTCGGAGAAAAACCACGGTAAAAACGGAGAAGTTTTATGCGTTTATCGCTTAACGATGCGTTTATTTATTGTAGGTGTTTTGATCACCGGCGTAACGCTTATTACTGAAATGTGCGAAAACAGTCCAGACACTTTGAGTCACTTTAAAAAAGTAAGTACTAATTGTATACTACGGTCGTATATGTTAACGTTTATCGAGTCTGAATACATGAATCACTTTCACCATGCGATACGTAAATAAATATTACTTTTTAGATTGTGCCAAATTTGGTCAGGATATTGAAGAACCTAATTCTTGCCGGTTATTCCCCGGAGCACGACGTATCGGGAGTTAGCGATCCCTTTTTGCAGGTAATTTCGCAAGTTGTTCGCTCTAATTACTTAGTCATTCATCTAAATGTTTTGTAGGTAAAAATTTTGAAACTTTTACGGGTACTCGGCATCAACGACGTGGACGCTTCGGAGGCAATGAACGACATCCTGGCGCAAGTGGCGACCAATACAGAAACCAGCAAAAACGTGGGCAACACTATTTTATACGAAACCGTTTTATCCATCATGGATATCAAATCCGAAGGTGGATTGAGAGTAAGTAAACGTTTCTTTTTATTATAAATTACAACAAGCATCATATACTATGTTTGTAGGTGCTTGCGGTAAACATTCTCGGTAGATTCCTATTGAACAACGACAAAAATATAAGATACGTCGCTTTAAACACCCTATTGAGGACAGTTCACGTGGACACATCGGCCGTTCAACGTCACCGATCGACCATATTGGAATGTTTGAAGGATCCGGACGTGTCGATAAGGCGTCGAGCGATGGAATTGTCGTTCGCATTGGTCAACGCGCAGAACATCAGAACCATGATGAAGGAATTGCTCGCCTTTTTGGAGAAAACCGATCCGGAATTTAAGGCGCAATGTTCGAGCGCTATCGTACTGGCCGCCGAAAGGTACGCGCCGAACAAGCGATGGCATTTAGACACGTTGCTCAAAGTCTTGGTGGCGGTAAGTAAAAAAAATGGTGACCTAAATTCGTTATAGTTGAATCAATTTTCCGCCGCGCTGTCTATTTAAATATGCATGAGCTTTTTATAACGTTAAATTTAGGTCGTATTGATTATTGTGTCCTTTTTAATAGAAACAGTTCGACGAACTTGAACTTTACGTAACTATTCGATTGAAATATATTGCACTGATTTTAGGCCGGCAATTATGTTAGAGACGACGTGATCAGTTCGACGATACAATTAATATCAGACAGCAGCAGTCAACAATCGTACGTGTCTTTGCAATTGTTCAAAGCCTTATCGGAGGACCACCAAAACCGGCAGCCCCTGACCCAAATAGCCGTATGGTCCATAGGCGAGTACGGAGATCTTCTCCTGCAAGCCACCCCGGACGAAGAGAACGGAATCGTCCCGCCGACGGAAGACGAGGTCATCGAGTTGTACCAAAAATTGCTGTGGTCCCCGCAGAACACGGTCACCACGAAGCAATACACGCTGATGAGCTTGACCAAATTGAGCACGAGATTCAACAACACCAACAAGTAACTACGTTGCTTGAGAATTAACCGCGAGATTTTAATGTTTGTTTTTTTGTCCAGTAAAATCCAGCAGATCATCAGCTCGTTCTGTTCGAGTTTGCACGTGGAGTTGCAGCAACGCGGCGTGGAGTATTCGCAGTTGTTCGGTAAATACTCGCACCTGCGGCCGCCGCTGTTGGAGAGAATGCCGCCCATGGAGCTGACGCGGAGCCAGGCGGACAACGGTCAGACGAACGGCGATGTCAGCGATCCGGAAATGAGATCTGTAGACAACAGCCCGCGGCATAACGTCCATAGCGAATCGGTATTTTGAATGCAATCGATTTGTTGGAATTAATTCTAATGTAGGGTGTATTGCAGAATGCCTTGTTGGATTTGTTGGGAGGGACGGATAGTACGTCGGATTTGGATGTTATGAAGATATCGCAACCGGTTGCGCAGCCCGTATCGAATACTAATAATCAAGATTTATTGGATCTCTTGGGATTGGGGCCCATTTCGTCGACGCCGACTACGGATACGGGCGGGAATAATTTGGGTCTCATTATGGAGAATAACAACAGCAACGCCTTAATTAGTAATCAGAATTCTAATTTTCTTTCGGGTGATCTATTCAGTAGTACCGCTATCGGTAGGTGTTCAAATTTATCTAGTCCTAAATAAATTCGTTATTTTATATTAACATTTGCAGAAAGAAACGTGCCTACGCTTACTGCCTACAACAAGGACGGTTTACAAATAGTGTTTTCTTTAAACAAAATACCAGACAGTAATACTTTGTCTATAAACGTGACCACAACCAATAACACGTTGTCTACTATGACTGATTACATATTCCAAGTAGCCGTTCCTAGAGTATGTTATAACACAAAATATAAACTCGTACATTACTTATTTATTTTGTTGTTTTAGACATTCCAGTTGCAAATGTTGTCTCCTTCAGGTACTGTCTTATCGCCTAACGGTAATGTAACACAGGATTTGAAGGTCACTAATCCTAGCAGGGTGAGTATAGTAGGGATTAGAATGTAACGAAAATGTTTGTTATTTTCCTTTTTAGAATTCCCTTAAGATGAAAGTAAGGCTTTCCTACCTGATTGATGGTAATCCCGTTCAAGATCAAGTAGAAGTAAACAATTTCCCTGCGGATATTTGGGATTGACGGAGAGGATGAAAAGGTAATGCGTTAGGGTTATATATCGCCTTGTTGAATATTTATATTGATATGAGATCAGTCTATTTTTTATTATAGGCTTTGGTATACACGGTGAATCAAAAGTGAATTTATTTTTTTTGTGAATTAAAGGGAAAAATACACAAAATTTCGATTTGATCATTTGGTATTTTTGTTTCGTCTTGTATACCTCCAAAACCAAGTTTTTCTATTGATTAGATTTATTTTTTAGTGAGACTATAGACACTTGTAAATAGTTTTAACAATTTGAGTACTTAATTAACGATCATTATTTTATCGTTGTTCAATTTATACACAAGAGTCCTAATCATCGTAATTTTTTTATTGTATCTTTAAAATATTTATTTACTTTTTATTTGATATTGTCTTAACATAAATAATTCGTTTACAATAAAATTTGAAAACACAATGGTTAGACATGTTTTAAGTGTTACAGTAAGTGGGTGTTAATTGATTAAATTGAGCTTGATTACGAATTTTTTAAACAAAACAATGTGATTTTTTATAGTTTGGTATTGTGTTTGGTCTTCAATTTAAGGCTTCATTTATACCATGTTATTTGCGTCCATAATATTAATATTAAACCAATAAAATGTAAATACTATTAAATCATTACTTTTTTATTTATCTTCATGTTAGATTGGCGTTGGGAAAAAAAATGTTACGAACCAATTACTTTACGTTCATGAATAGCATCCTTGGGCCTGGCTAATTGTAGGATTCTTTTGGAAGGCATGTAGCTCAGAGCGCTCATTTTCACGCGAGAAATTGTCGATTCTAAACTTTCAGAGGCCCTCATCTGATCGGCATCGATTCGTGGTTTCGGTCGAGCTAATCTCTTTATTCTTGGAGAAGCTGGAAATTTTAATCCATCTACATTGCTCGTAAAAGTGTCACTTATTTTGACAAAAAGTGTATACCGAATGGAGAACGATGCAGGAGCCTCTAAGAGAGGCTTTACGGTAACTCACCCACGTAATTGAGAGCCGACTCTTTGACTTTGAAGATGTCCCCTGAGCGCCCGTCTGGGCTGTCTAGCAAATAGTTTTTCACTTGAAATCTCTCCGACATCACAATAGGGACGGATATCAGCCATTTCTATAAGGGAAAATAGCGGTGGTGAAGAGAATACGAAAAAATGCAACACTTACTTCGGGGCCCACTCGTCTCGTTTTCATTTGCGCGTGGTAATTAAAATCTTGCACCATTTTTGAATACTAGAATTTAGTGTTTTTCTGTTAATTATTTTTTTACATAAACTTGACAATGATTTTAGTTTTCAAATAATATATTACTGTTTTTGTTTTAACAAAACATGGCTGAAAACCCACGATGTAAAGGATAGTAATATGGAGAACTTTTTGACGTTTCATGTTGGCCACCCTGAGTTTTAAAAACATAACCTAACAATTCGTACAGATAACTTTGTAATTTCCACGAGTTTCTGTTGATTAAAAATGCAACTTTTAAGCGAAAAATTCAACAAAAAGAAAATAGAGGAGTGTTTGATAACCGAGAATAAATTTATATCAAGTTTGTTGAAACGTTCTTGCATACCAGAACGAAAAGGTAACCTATATTATTTCCAGTTATTTACCATAAAGTGCGGTTAAATTCAATGCAATATTTCCATTTTTTGGTATGCTAGGTATAGTATTAACTAGACATTCAAATTTCCAGAAGCAGAAAATGAAGATATAATTGAAAACAACAAAAAATTACCCTTTGAATTGAACTCTAATAAAAAAGAAAGGGCCAGATCATTAGTAGAATTACAACAACGTTTGGACGCTATTAGGGGAAAGAAGAAACAAACGTATAAAGAGAAATTAGTGAAGAAAGGTATCAAAAACCGCCTGAAAAAGAAAACACAACAAGATCTGCGAAATGCGAATAAAAAACAAGAAAGAGCTACCAAATTATCAACAGCTCCTCAACAAGTAAAAGAGGAAGAAGTTGAAGAGAAGAAGGTTGTTAAAACAGAAAATAAGATAGAATTTTCCAAAGTCGACTTTGAGCACACTAATCGTAAAGTTAAACCTAAAAAGGACCCGAAAAAGCTCCTCGAAAACCTACAGAAGCAAAAAGAAACTCTAGAAGAACTTAAAAAACGCGGCGAAATAGAAAAAGCGGTAGAAATTAAAGAAAAAACCGCTTGGAAGAACGCATTAGCTAAAGCCGAAGGCGAGAAAATCAAAGATGACCCGACTTTACTGAAGAAAACCATCAAAAGAAAGGAACAAAAACAGCGGTCGAGCAAGAAAAAATGGCAACAACGGAATGAAAAAGTAGAAAAGGCCAAACAAGAACGACAAACAAAGAGAAATGAAAACCTCATGAAGCGGAAGAAGGACAAGAAAGTAAACAAACTGAAAAAAGCAGTTAAAAAGGGAAAAGTCATACCTGGATTTTAATTATTAATTTAGTTTATAGTTGTTTCATCTACAATAAAACCATTTATTAAAAAAACGCTTTTTTATCACTTTAATGGAAACCAAGGTGTCGATACAATCACCCACACCTTGGAGGAAAAAAATTATACAACCATTTCAAACGTAATATCACATATCTTTTAATTTCTCTCCCAAGTCTCATTATTCATACTCGAGGACATGCTTATGATAAAAGAGAAGATACCTTAAATACAAACCGTTTAAAAAAATAATCCATGTATTTCAGAGCACAGACTCACCCTTCAGAAGCTAAAACGTCTTCCAATTTGACCCTAGTTATGTCTTCATCGTTGCATTTATACCAATAATTGTGCTGTTGTCTCACGTACGTTACATAATGACCCATATCCATCCTCTCGCCGATGTGTATTATAACAGCAAATAAAGTATATCTATTATCGATTGGAAAGGGCGTTTGCTCCTCGTTTCTGCTCATAAACGGCGTCATATCCAACATTTCCGGAAACGAAATCACCGCCGGAACTTTTTTTTGAACCTAGAAATCGTTAATTAATTAAATAGGATAATTAGGGTAATCGGATTAATTACCGTAGTATGTTCGAAGCGTTTCAGATGAATACTGACGACATTCGGCAACGTCCTCATGGTAAACTGCTTGGTGGATTCCTCATACGACTGGCATTTAGAGCAGAATATCTCACCTAAAGATTCCGGCTCGGTAAACCTTTCCAAACATTTATCTAACGAAGACTGCTGCCTGCCTCCTAACGTAACGGGCCCCAAATCCAAAGAAAAATCCCAAATCGGATCGATTTTAGTCGACACGCCGCTGAAAAAATGTTTGTTCTACAAGTAGGCATCGAGACGAAACCGCTCGTTCCTCTTACTTGCACTTTTTACAAACCAGATCGCTCTGGAGATCTCCGCTGAATATCTGATCGATGATGCACGGGCACTTCTCGTTCCCCCTGGGCGTGACGTCGTTGCCCTTGGGCGTCGTGTCCACGCAATGTTTGTGCAGCAAATTCAACGTGCTGATGAAGAACTCGTGGGCGTCCTGTTGGGCGTACCCGGCCAAATGGCTGGCGTTTATCCAGGTGAAATGCAGCAATTCGTTTAGTGCCAACGGTAATCGGGAACCTTTATAGAACTCCTGCAAACATATCATCACATAATTTAGTTAATGATAGATTAGTAAGAAGTAGTACCTGAAATATTTTGGTCATTTCGCATACGAGACAAGCGCCTACAGTCGATTTACAGCTATGCCTCTCCGTGAGGAAATAGTCTCTTAAAAATGGCGTGTGGATCAGGGCTTGTATGACGCTGTTCATGTAACAAGTAAGTCCTAAATTGGTCAAGCCTCTCAGACCTATAGGGGAATCGGGAGTGATGCAAATCTTCTTAGTTTTACACTTCAACAACTCTTTTTCTTCTTCCGAAGCATTCCACGATGACGATTCGAATAATCTACAAAACATTGGTAATTCAATCGATGTATTAAGGGGATAAAAATCGAAATTATCACCTTTTTTTAAATACAGCCGATTTCATTTTGTTGTCCATCGTTAGATCATCTATTTCTGCATCGTATATGTAATCGTTGCAGGAGACACAGTGGATCTGTCCGTAATACAGTTCCATTGAAAATGTGTGTTTTTGGTGTTTGGCATGCTCCCTGATGTGTTTGTGGCAGCCAAAGTACACGCATTCCAGGCAGGCGTGCAGAATGGGGCCCCTTCTCCAACACGTTCTGCAGTAAGTGTTTCCTATCTAAAACGCTCTGTTGGTTTTAATATTCAAGGGTTTAACCGGTAATCTGTTTCGATTACCTTTGCTTTTCGAGTCGTTGATGTATCCGATATCACGAATACGGCGTGAATCCATTTTAATGTTTCTAATTGAGACGGTTTTTTCTTAAAATACTGGATGTGACAGCAATTCTTAACGCTCATATTTTATTTATTTTTCTTACGCTTTCCGTGTATTTATTTACAAGAAAACTTTCGCAAATTTTCCGATCTGTCAAAGTCATGCAAATCAATTGTTTACCGGTTTTAGTTCAAGATCGAGTCGTCTGTGTTTGTCACCTGTCAATTATTGTTTCATCTAAAATATACAGTCTTGCCACGTCCACAAACTATCACTGAATTCACTGAATAAATCGTAAAATATATATTACTAATCATTACTAATATTGTAGTAAGCTACAAATTTCATTAAATCTACAATACAACGCAATAAACAATATCTATACATAAGGAAAACCAAAATACCTAGTGATTAGTGGAGACTAGATTTCTAGATTATGATTATTAAAAGAACCATCTTGAAACTTTTAAAGGCAACACTGTTACAAATGGTCTACAACTCGGAGGTTATTCAGTATTTAAATGTGACGTGTCGTAATCGAGTGTCACATTTGACGTGTAAATGATAAATTTTTGGCTACGTCAAATATATTTATTATAAGCCGATTAAAAGAAATGTAAATTCTAAAATGACGACGTCCACTAAAAACGTAAGTAATACATTGATATCTAATCCTATAGAATATAACACAAGTATAAGGTTCCCAATATTCGTTGATATGTTATTTCAGAACCTTGGAGAGCTAGCCATCGAAGCCTCTGAAATAGTCAGTAGGTTAGAGCAAATAGCCGAAGGGATCCCCGTAAACGAAAATTCGCAGGCACAAACTACTGTGTTTTTGGGATTAGAAAAAAGGCACACTGATGAAATCGTTAAAACCATACATGATTTGTTAAACAGCGACGAAGAAGGTGAACCCTTCAATTTCCCATCGTTAGACAGCGTTACGAAATTGGTCATGATTTCTCACACATTGTCAGTTTATTGCGGAACCTTAGAGCGACCAACTCTACAAAAATTAAGTACAAGATTCACGACTGATACTACAAGATGGATAACACAACTCTTTGGGTTCGTTACCTAGTTATTTGCACGATTAGTGTATATTTTATGTTATATTTTAAAGGTTATTAGACTGTCACGCCTTCTATCACGAAGATAATTTAGAAGGATTGGTGCGGGTCACTAAAATGATGTTACACTCCAAGTTTCCCAGGTATTCCGAAGACGGTGCTTTAGTTTTTACTAATTCGCTTCCTACGATTTACAATAGTGTTGCTAGTCCCTTAGGAAGCGTGCAGTATCTTTGCAGGCAATTAGGATTACCTTTAGATTGTATTAGACCAGTTCCCACAAATACTTATTTCGGTAAGTACTCGCATTAGTAAACACTAAGTTGTATTGATTTCGATAAACGTTTCAGGTTCTCAGTATACGATGGACGTGTCGGCCTTACAAAAAGTAATTTCAGACGATATAGCAGATGGTAGAGTTCCTTTAATTGTCATAGCAGACGCGGGTACTCCAGTCACCGGCCACATCGATAGCATCAGCAGGATTAAAGAACTTTGTAAGGTTCACGATCTTTGGTTACATTTAAGAGGACATAGCTTGTCTGCTTTAACGCTGGCTAATTACCAGCAAAGGAACGGACCCGTAAGCTTACTAGCTTAATTAATTAAATTAAATAAAAATAACGTAATTTTTAGGTGCCGCCTTTATCCGATAGTTTAACTCTAACTCTAGGGAGTTGGTTGGGAATACCCGGATTGCCGAATATTGTATCCTTCTAAACGATATTTTTTATCATAATATTTGTTTTCGATTCGATGTTTTCCTTAATTTTGTTACCAGACGCTCTATAGGCTTTGGGAGTCTTTGAATAATTCCGCTCGAAGCAAGCAAGTCGGCGTGAGCAGGGAGAGTACTTTACCATTTTTGGCCGGTTTGAATACCGATCACCAAAGCAAGAGAATTTTATCTCTACCTTTGTGGGCTGGATTACAAAGTCTCGGTACCGAAGGTGTACATTCCAGAATTAGAGAGGATTTCTTAGCGAGCGAGAGATTGTGGGTTGCTTTAGATCGATTCCGACAAATTAGAGTTTTGGTACGACGTTATAATATACTTTGTTTGTTTGTAATATATTTTAATTTTGAATTTTTAGAGCCCCAAACCAGGAGGAGAAAGTGGTACTTATACAGTAACAGAATTAGTTTCGAAACCCACAACAGTATCGGTACATATTCGAGTATAGTATACGAAATTTAAATTTAATTAATTTACTTGTAGGTGTTACTGGAATCGGTAGTTTGTAGCGTTGTTTTCCAATTCATACCCGAAACACCGGACGACGACTACAAATCAAAAGTACCGACTTATTACGATAAACTCAACTCTTGGTTGGGACAAATCCTGCAATTGGACGCACCCCAAGTACCCATCGACATATGCGAATTGGACAACATCGGCGTCGTACTGAGATTTTGTCCTTTCGAAAATACATCCGGACAACAGCCCACCTCCGATGACATACAAAACTTCATAGCTTGTTTGGAACAGCAACTGGTCATTCTAAAAGCGACCGTTCACCATCGAGAGAGCTTCGTGAAACTGGTCGAGGTATCGCCAGTTTTGAAAGTGGTGGATTTGCCCGATTGGGCAGGTAATAAATCGAACCCTTATCGCCTCAAACGACGCTCTAATACGTCGATTATTTTAGGTTTGGGCGGTGTCCGGTACTGTCCAGAAGGTTGGGAGCAGCTTCTAACCGACCAAGCCAAAGACGAATTGAACCATTTGAACATGGTGCTCGTGGATACTCTGAGAGAAACCGACGCGGCGTTTTCCCTAGGCGAAGGCGTCGACGGACTCATGTGCGTGAGATTCGGCATGCTAACGCCCGAATCCGACGTCGATAAACTGCTCGAATTGGTCGTAAGAGTCGGACAATCCGTCGAGGAGAATTCCAAAGTGCTCGATTCCATGAGCGAAATAGTCAAGAAAGGTAAACGGGATAATAATAAATCTACAAACCCTATAATATTATCGATTATTTAGGCATCGAAACGGCGACGTTGGACCTTCAAAAAGAGAACGAAGAGCGATTGTGGCAAGAGGGCATAGTCAGGCACATTCCGATCGTCGGCACGTTCGTGAACTGGTGGTCGCCCAAGCAGAAAGAGACCGGAGGCATCAGGGGGCGCAGCTTGAATCTGACGCAGGGCGTCGTCGAATCGACCGAAAACATTTACAAATACCACATGCAGATGGGGCAGGGCGTCGCGACGGGCGGCGTGACGCCGCCCGCGCCCCAGATTCAGAAGTCCATAGGCCACAGTCATTCGAGGTCGAGCAGCCACGCGTCGGCGTCCAGTCAACAATCCAACGTCAAAATCGACGGGGAGTTGTTCAAATTGAATTTGGAGAACGACGTGGATAAGATTAACAAGGAGATGACGGTGGAGAATGATGTGATAACGACGAGTTAGGGCGAATCGCTTTGAGAAAATAATGGGCGATTCTGTTTGTATAAACGGTTGTAATTTAGCTATTGTATTCAGCAGGCAATTCTAAATAGAAAAATACAGGTGTCTTTAAAGTACTTTCTTAAAGTATTTAAAGCTTGTAAGGTCACTGTTGAAGCTTTCGAAACTTAAATAAACCTCTCTTTTGGGTAAAGAAATGCCGAGTACATGTTAGCTAAAGTACCGTTTATATTCGAGTGCCCCCCCTATTATTTAAGCTCTTATATTTTTAATATGTATTGGCTAAGATTTAAAACGAAGTTTACTTATCAAATTCCAGGTCAAATCGTTCGTTATAAACTAATAATTTGTTCTCGCTTAGGTACAAACACTTAATTTCGGTAATTTACTTTCGACTAAAATAGTCGAATGTCAACCTGTAAATAATACAGACAAGGATAAATGGAGATGTTTTATATTTGTTTTATTTATTTATAATACGTTTAATTGTTATCAGTATTTATTGTATTGCTGTGTAATCATACTGCAGTCAGTGATAATATTTCGCTTTTTATTTATGTACGTTCATCGAGAACGAATACGTTCTCTACGTCAATGTAAACTTACCTAATTCAATAAATTTTGTTTAATTATTAACCCTGTTCTATCTTCGAATAACCGGACACTTTTTCGACCTATGTTTCCAGACCTTAGAAATATACGACCGAGCTTTTATTAAATCAAAGGAAAAACAATATATTTGGATATGCTGCGGTTGCCATTTCAAGCGAAACCGACGAACTTCCTGGTTTTAGCTCTGAAATAGAGATGGATCAGTTCCAAAACGCAACCGTTGCTCCACCCGAAACCGGCCTGGATCTGGTACTCGCCGCCGCCGCCGAAGGAACCGCTGCTCTCGGCGCTGTACTTCTCGAACATCACCTTGTTCTCGTGGAAGGCCTTGATGTTCGAATTCACCCATTTGAAAGCCAGCTCTTTCGCCAGCTCCACGGCGTTGGGATCTTTACTCTTGTCTAGACCTGAGCGGGTGATAACTGAATTAAAAGAGTACCTCCATTAGTTTAGGTTTTACCTATTATTATTAGATTTTGGTAGGGCGACCAGGCGTTGGGGAAATCCCATTGTTGTCCCGTGGGTAACAGAGAAGACGGTACGCCTCCTTTTAACTTGGTTATGCCGATTTTGTTCAAGTATTGCACCGTTTTCGCTCCTCTTTGTTGACGTTGGTCTTCAGGAAACGCTCCGGCCCATAACGGCGTTAAATTACTAGCCCAGAAATATCTTCTCGGTTTCTTAAGCTTCCTATCGTAATCGTACCTACAGAGAAACAATTAATTCATTGGTAATTACATATTAAAAACCCACCATGTCCCGTCTTCTTCGTGCCAGAGGATCGCATCTATGGCTTCCCGCCATTTCTCCATCTTCTCCTGCCAGAACCTGGCGGCCTCCTCGTTCTGGAGTATTAAATGAAACTTGTGGACGGCCTTGAAGGCTTTGAAAAGGAACGCGTTCAAATCGACCGGGACGTTCCTCCTGGTGCTGATCTTGTGCAAATCGAAGGACGGTTCGCCGTCTTTCTCGAACAACCACCGGCTGGTGAAGTCCCAACCGCTCTCGGCTCCGCTCTTCAGGTCCGTGTAGCACTCGTACTGGAAACGAACAACTGTTATAGAGACGCGGTAGAGTTTTCGAAACGGCGATACGTTTACCTTTTCCTCGTCGGTCTCGAACTCTGCGCACGTTTCGATGTCCTCGAGGTACGATTCCGGCCTAGGGGTGTCGCTTTCGGAGTCGTAATGGGCCAGTTCGTACTCTTTCCCGTCTTTGCTGATTTTGACGAGCCTCTTGTCGAGCCAGAAGTGGAGCTCCTTGTCCAGCGTGCCGATGTTCTGGACCAGAAACTCGAAATCTTTGGTGAATTTCACGTAGTCGGCGACCATGAGGCTTATAAGCGGCGGTTGAGATCTGTTTAAATAGTATATTCTCCCGCCGTTCGGTATGAAACCGTACCTTTCCACCATAGAAAGGAGGTTCAGTACTAAGCCTCTTGATGTTTCGAACATGTCGCTGAGGAGTAGGCCTTTCAGGATCCAGTACGAGTCCCAATAGTAGTACTCTTTGAACCTACCGCCCGGTATTATGAACGGATGGTCTACGGGTATCAGCGAGTGCGTGTCGGGATGGTCCATGACGTGGTAGGATACTTTCCTGGTCAACGTCGGCCAAATTTCGATGATCTTCTGAGTGAATTGCCTCACCACGGGATCGGAGATCTCCTTCACGATTTTCGGCTCTTTCTTGAAATCCCTCGGAAACTCCTCGTCCAGCTCCCCGATGGTTTTGAAATTCTGGAAAACGAACTCGGAGATTTGCTCCCTCGACGGGTTGTCTTCGGTCTCGACCATCAGCGCCTGGAAGTGCTTCAGCGTCTCGTTCATCGGGTGAATCATTGCCATGTCGACGAACGTTTTCGAATCGTTGAAGATCTTGGACGATTGAATGATGTGCAAGAGATCACCCTGGCAATACACCGGGCTGTAACATGACTGGCGATTCTGGGACGAGCATTCTTGTAGGAACGCCAAAAACACCACAGCGATTATCAACTTATTTCCTACAAGATTTAAGAAATGTTGGTGTTTGAAATTAGTTTAAGCTGAAGGAGTCTCACCATTTAGATCGTTTTTCCATAGGTTTGAAGGGATTGAATTATACATTAACGCACTGGAATTTTGAGTTGTGTTTGTCACTTTGACTGTAATTTTAATATATGCTTGTTCAATGTGTCGAAATTGGAGTTGATCGGAAAAGAAGAATTTTAACTCTCATCAATATGTACAGTATTTATTAATTATGTATAATTTTTTAATCTAAAAGGATCGTCTAAAACGACCCTTGACAAAATCGGTACATTATGTACAAAAAATTAATCATTAAATTGTAGTACCCCAGTGGTAGCTATCATCTCATTTGGTTGTTGGTCTCTCTCTTGGTGTAGAACAAATCGATAAAGTTCAGCGCCGCCCCGTTGGTCCAACCGAAGCCGGCTTGGACCGAGTACTCTCCGCCGCCCCCGTACGAGCCGGCGTTCATAGCGTCGTACTTCTCGAACATCTCCTTGTTCTCCTCGAAACCGATCATGAACGCCTCGATGGTCCTCTTCGCCTGGTTCTCGGCCAGCCTGACCGCTTTCTTGGCGCCGGTTTTGGCCAAACCTGAAAATTCTTTATCGAATCGGGCGTCGGTGAAACGTCGCTGGCTCACCTGAAACGATGAGGTCCTGCAACGGGGGCCAGGCGTTGGGCAGGTCCCACTGCTGGCCGCTGTTGAGCAGCGACGTGGGAATGCCGCCCAAGTACCTGTACAGCCGGTTTTGCTTGTAGTAAAGCGTCGCCTTGAGGCCGTAGTCCTCCTTTTTGGCGGTGTCGTAGGCGTCGGCCCACAACGGGGCGAAGTTGCTGGGATAGAACCCCTCGATGCGCTTGTTGCTGATCAAATCGTAGTCGAACCAAATGCCGTCTTCGTTGGAGTAAAGGACGTCTCGGATGGCGTCTTTTAAGGCTGCGTGCCTGAAATACGAATGGTTTTAGAGAATAATATTCGGTTGTTTAAAAGGTTTACATACCTTTGGTGCCAGAAGGAGGCTTTGGTGGAGTTTCCTAGTAACTCGTAGAATCTGGCCAATTCTTCGAAAGCCTTGCACAGGAAAGCGTTCAAATCGACCGGTATCAAATGGGTGATGTCTATGGAACTTAAATTAGTGCCGTGGTGTCTGTCGTCGGTGAAGAACCAACGCGTCGAGTAATCCCAACCGCTTTCGGCGCCGGTTTTCAAGTTTCTGTAGCAGTCGCTCTGCGAGCGAATCTTATGCATGAAAAGCGGTAATCACCAAACGAAAGTACTTACTTTTTGAGCGTCCGTAAAGTTCCTGCACGTGCGCGTGTCTTCGTAATACGATTCGGGTCTCGGCGTATCGCTCAAGACGTTGTACCTGAACATGTCGTACTCTTTGTCGTTTATTTTGATCTGCAGCCGCCTGTTGGTTATCCACCAGTTCAGTTCCTTCTCGACGGTGTCGACGTGCTGCGCTAGCCACGTTTTATTGTTAGTGGCGTCTACATAAAGCCCTATCATGAGAGCTAATAGCGGCGGTTGAGATCTGTTCAAATAGTAGACTCTACTGCCGTTGGGGATGAATCCGAATCGGTCGATCAGAGAGAGGAAATTCTCCAAGATTCCCCTAACGGTATCCGTCATTTCGCTGACGATCAGCCCCTTGATGATCCAGTAGGTGTCCCAGTAGTAAATTTCCTTGAACCTGCCGCCGGGTATGATGAACCCGTTGGGCAGATAGATCAGGGAGTAGTGATCCGGTCGCTTCGCCACCGAATCGTTGATTTTCCTCGCCAGAATCGGCCAAATGTCGACCAGGCTCTGCGCGAATCGTTTCACTTTGGCGTCGTCTATTCTCTCCAGGAACTTCGGATGTTTGGTGTAGTCGCCGGGCGTCCAGTCGACCAATTCCGGGCTGTTCTCGAAGTTGTCGTTCACGAAGTCCACGATGTCCTGTCGGGAGGGATGGCGGTTCTTCGATTTCATGAACTGCTCGAAATTGGCCAGCGTTACGTTCGGCGGGTTCTTTTGGCTCATGTCCACGAAGGTTTTCGAATCGGGATACAGCCTGGCCATCTGGACGGTGTCCAGGAGGTCGCCTTGGCAATACACCGGGTTGTCGCACGACGGGATCGATTCGGCTTCAACTTCGATACCGTTGTACAGGCATAGTATGGTTAATATTGGAGTTATTGAAAGCATTTTTTTCTGGACACCTGGTGAGATTAATTTGTTTAGTGTACTATTGAAGCTATAAAGTTACGTTGATAATGGAACTGAAGAAAGTTGAAGATAGAATGTGTTAGTAAAGTAGTGAAATATTTTAAGTACCTAATAGATGATTATAGCGTATCACAGAATGCCAACTTTCTCTAATCTCCCTTCAGTAATTTTTCGGGTTTTAACCAAATTTGTTTAAAAAACGGGCACTTGTAAAGAAATAAATTGAATTGATTAAAAATATACTTGGAAATGACGTTGAAGTGCGTCAAATTTGAAAAGGTCCTTACCGGAAAAATCGCCTATTAAACAACCCCCGAAAAACTCCCGAGTATATTTCACTTATACATCGAATTGATGTACAGTGAAATATTTACACGGATGGTTGATTTTATATGCGAAATTTCTTTAATTTACATAACAAGAATTGTTGTTTAATAAACACATTTATCGTACGCGATAACGATATTTTAATTTGCGAACGAGAGTTTAGAGGAAAATTATCTGTTATATACCAATTTCGTGGAAATTCGTACTCTTGGGCATTAATTCTAATTATTTTATAGTAGCAATAATAAAAATTGACCGCGTGCAATACTGAACACCTTCAGGAAGTGTACAACAGTAATTTTTACCTAAATACCTACATACGTAATACGAAATTTACGTACTTCTCATTAATTTGATTAAATACCTAATAAATTGTATTCTACTAGTATTATCAGTATTTGTGAAGTTTAAAAATATCTCGAATTCGGGGGTTAATTAATATTAAGAGGAAGATAACTTTTGAACTTTCATATTTTAAAATTGTTGTTTAAAGTCTTTACAGGCATGTATAATCACAATGTAACGCGTATAATGCTATAACTGTAATTTTTAAACCAATAAATTTCTCCCAAAATTTCGAGCAAACTAAACGTGATAAGTATTATTTTAAAAACTATTCCGATACAAATAGGAATTAATGCGATCGATTATCAGAGAGGAATCGATGGAAACTCACCGTGGATGTTCCTCCTCCGTAAAATTACGTGCAGATGGAAATCTGCACATGAATATTCATAACATATGCACCGAACATTACCGAACAAAAGTAACTGGGTATACTGTCTAGTTTTGTTTAGATTTTTTCATTCGATTAGGAACCCAATAAAATTTTATCGTCGATTTAGTAAAAATTTCCCAGTGTAATTTCCTTAATTAATCGGTAAATTTCGTTATCGAACGATTGACCTTATAGAGAACCGAACGAAAAATAATTTTTCTTGTGTGGATTGTTTTATGTTTTCACAACAAAATTTAGCCAAAATATCATCATGCAATCATTAATTTAAGTTCGACGTAAATTTACGTTTGGCATTGAGATTAATTTAAATATTTTTTCATCTTTTCGCCTTATCAGGCGGCCGACTAGACACGTTCAAACGCCATTGGAAATATAGGAATAAACGAAAACGCAATCATTCAATTTCAATTTCGATTTATTTTATTGTTTTCATTATTAGTACATGTTTACTTATGATAATTATTAATTAATTTGTTATTCTAAAATAAATGGGCAGTTTCTGAACGTTCCATTCCTTACGATTAAAAAGCGCTTCTTACAAATATACTTCGTCGAAAATAATTTCCAATTTCTTCTGATAGATTTTAAACCTTATAGGTACTCAATTTACATCTAGGGTCTTCTAAGAATCTAACATCCAAACAGGTAAACTAAACGAACAGGCGCATGTATGTAAATCATATTCGTACGAGGAATTGCGACCGGCAAGCCATTCAATCTTATTTTAATCTAAAAGAAAGGCCCAGCTGATTTTACTCTAAAAACAACTCTCAACAACCATTGAGACTTAAATTTAATTTACTGATAAGTGTGGACACTGAGCCTTAGATAATTTAATCGCATTTACGATTAGAGTAACGGGTGATTAGTTTGTGAGTAATGTTCACGATAATCTGTCTATGACGATGATTAAACCATAAATTCTTGTAAATGTTAATGTGAAATTTTTGAATATAGGAGAAAAAAATTACAACGTGGCAACGTCGCTATATTATTATTATTAAAGATTGAAACGTGATGGGCAAATTGTCGTGACTGTACTATATGTAAATTTTAATTTTAATGATTAGAAATTGATATGAGTATGTTTGAACTCTCTTTTGATACACGATTATTCAAAATGGAGTGAAATTTAAAGAAGTACTTGAAAATGGGTGATTTAATTATTAATTAGGAAAGTTTTTAATGAGAATTTCCTCGCACACGTATCGAACGAAATGAGTTAAGACACGCTTCAGGTGATGCTTAAATATACATATATTTTAAAAAGATATAGGTATTTTTCTTTTAGTTTTAATCTTATTAAAAAAGTGTTCCGCTATTAGAAATACTTTCTGCCACAAGCTGAGATATATCTTAGAATTACCGAAAAATTTCTGCCATTGATTTATATTAGTTATTTTTTGGTTGACTTAAAATCTAAAATCCCTTTCCGCAACCGTTGACAACTTTAATACATTTATTAATTCGACGAGTTTCCCGGTCGGGCGTTCGTTTTTCGCCGGAAAAATCCCCCAGAGAAAAAATGAGCAAATTTCCTCGAGTTGAACCAAGACCTGCGAACCAAACAAGCATTTATTACAAAATTTATTCTCTACATTTTCATCGATGAAAATTCCACACGATCAAACTTAATTAACAGTTAAAATACATTTCTCATTAAATCGAATTCGATTCCATTCGAAAACCGTAATAAATTTAATGAAAACACCCACCTTTTATACGGGACTCGACCATTTCCAGGCTCAAACACCCGTATTGTTGTAAATGTACGAAACCGCGTTATCCTGAATCGGGGGCACCTTCCTCGTCGAAGAATTATTGTTATAGAAATGCGAGGATTTCCTCATGCTAGTTGACGAAGACATCAACGCCACCGTCTCGTAGTAACGCAACCTCCCGCAACACCTGCAACAACAAAAAAAACTAGATAATCTGTATACTAAAACAATAACTACAAAAGATCTAGTATAAACAGAGTGCAATGCAAAGAAGGTTCGTAACAGGAGTTCAATTTACCTCCTGCTTTTGATGATGGCGACGAAACCCCTGCGGTACTTCTTGTTGAAGAAAGCGTACAGTATGGGATTGATGCAGGAATTGGAGGCGCCCAGCCACTGGGCGACCGGCGTGGCAATCGGGAGGATTTCCTCCTCCCAGGGCTCGATCTCACCGCCCAATTTGATCCTGGCGAATATGGCGTACAAGGGTAACCAGGAGATGACGAACAGTATGACAACGGCTATCAGCATTTTGACCACTTTGACTTTGGATTTCTCCTGGATTTTCTCCATTTGGGCGTCCTTGGTGTCGGTGGGGATGGCGCGTTTCCACACCTAAGCGTTAAAATCACAAAAGTAGAACTTCAAGTATCAATTCCACCGGTGAAATTTACCTTGATGTAAATGAGAACGTAGCACATGGTGATGAGTATCATCGGGCATATGTAGAAGAACAGCAAATTGGCCGTTAGGAAATACAAGGAGCCGTTCATCTCCTCGGGCCAGACTTCGATGCACAGTCGCACGTTGGGCGCGTCGCTGAAGATCACCACCAAATCGAAGAATATCGCCCAAGGCATGGTCGTCGTCAACGCCACGAACCAGATGAAGATTATTATGATCCTGGCCCGGTGCTTGGTGATCTGGCATTTCAACGGCCACCATATCGCTAGGAATCTGCAACAAATATGTCACCTCAGATTTCTTCTCGCTGAGAAGAAGCTACTGGTCGATGAAGACGAATTTTCTCACCTATCTAGTGATACTGCGACTAAGCTGTAGACCGAAGCGGCTACGGAGACACCCTGTATGTACGGTACTGTTTTGCACATCCACCAGCCCAGCACCCACGCTGTAATAGAAAAATAGGGTTTTAATTCGACGTTTGTGCGAAATGGGTTTTCGATTAACCATTTCCATATATCATCCGGATCCGACATTGACCTATATAGGGGAAGATTTTTTGGAGTGATTCGGGGGCTAAGAAAAAAACTAAAAATAAACAGAACCAGTCGAAGGAAACTAAAAATCCCGATTTATTCGATAACAAACAACATCCAAGGATGAATTTTTTGCGACGGAATAAACGAGAAGAGTTTGCTTACGCGAAACCCGCCGGATTTAGCACCTCGTGAGTTTTGTTATTTATTTAGCGATTCGAATTGTCGGAATATAGGTGACTGGGTGACTGGGGAAAAAGAAGGTCAAATCTGGAGGAGCGTTTGATTAAAATTCCGTCGTTTGCATGACAAGAGTCGCGTCAAACAATAACCCGGAAAAGAATGGAAAACGTGCCCCCATTGAAATGTCTAATCTTTCCGATTCGACTCGGCCGATTTTCCTTCGAGGCCGCTTTTCCGAAATCGCGCAGATAGAAAGCCGAAATTCGGGCCTAATTGTCCCCAGGATGTCGGGTAGCGGAGCATGAATAAGAAATGAGAACGGGACCCCTTTTCGTTAGAGCCCAGACGGCATGTCGCCCCGAAATCAAGGATGAATCCCTATCATTGAAAAGCCCAAGGCCTTTTGATAAAGCCGACTGAATGATTTTTCCTTTTCGGCACGTTCCCCGGGATATATAGGCTGTTGATGAGAGTTTAGTTTACAAACTGAATAATATAATACATGATGATCTATATAACATATTTTATTAGTTAGTTATGATGGGTATTGTGTGTGTTATAAAAACCAATCTATTGATAGATACGTGCGCGGAAAATTCGCCTATTCCTCCAGGAAAAAAAGCACAACTTTTCCGACATTTCCGGCCGAGTTTCCTCAAAAGGGCATTATAACTTCCGGGCCAGCGGGTTTGCGATTAAAACCCTTCGCCCACCGCGGGTCATCAACCCGCTATTCCACCGAGAGATAACTCACAACTTACGAAAACCGCAGTTTTCACCGTTTTTCCGCATTTTTCCTTACTGCAAAACCGCACGACAATCTTACCGGAAAAGCGCCGGAGATCGTCTCCCAGCACGACCCTAATCCGCGAAAACAAACCAGAAAAACCTGAAAAGCGGCGTTGCCGTACTTCGCGCTCCTCCGGTACATCTCCTTACATCCCGGGGAAATTAAATAAAACCTTCTCGAATCCGTAACGTGCCGGTTAATTATTCGCAAGTGTGTATACCTGCTCGAGGAAGTGTATACAGTTCGATCTAGGTCAGCATTCGGAGACGGGTCGCGGCGGCTGCGCCGTCGTTTTTACTATGCGGAAAACTCGGAGGAGCTTTCCGGCCCCGTTTCCCCGCTCGCGAAACGTCCCGCAGGACTGATGGCAGGCTCGAAAATAATTTATTTCGTTGCTGTGCGTCGGAAAATTGAATACGTATTTCCACGGGCCGGGAAAATTGCTTCGTAATTAGGAACACTCCGAATATCTCTGTACAATAGCAGGTCAAATATTGCGGAGCATTTGATGAGCGTTAAAATTGTATTAATAGGGCGAAGTTTGTTTTAAACTGCGGAGGGAATTCCGGCGATACGAGACACCGCATTATACTGGATGGGAAAAGATTGATTGTTGCCCGGAAAATCGAAAGTTCGGAAAGTCGGTTAAGGAAGCGTGCGGCTGAGCTTGCGGTGATTTGTCAAATTTGAGGTCAGCTCTGTCGTTTATTACACTCGAAAAAGCCGCTCTCAAGACGATTCAAATGCAGTTTTTCGGGATTCCGGCCGGCTGTGGAATTGACGTTGGCGTACTTGACACATTACCGATCGACATCGGGCCGTAAAATTAGGTCGTAAGTCGAACAGTTATAAAATATATAATAAATTCCGGCGACGTCTTCTCGTTTTCTCGGCGAAAAACTTTTTAATGTCTAGGAGAAGCACGAAAAAAACCGCTAAACTCTCCTGAATGATGAATGAGAGAAAATTGTTTCAACTTTTAATGGCTAAACGCGCGTAGTAAGGTCAGGAATATTAATAGCATTTGTAAAGTTTTTTATAGACTCAATCTATAAAATTTCTTATTCGCGATATCACAGAAATAATCAGACAAAAGCGCAGTAAGAGATGATACAATAACAAATAGACAATCATCTAGCTACACCGCTCGGAATTGCAGTGTTAAGAAACTCATAAACACAAGAGAAGAAAAGGCGCTCGCCGTTAAATTTAAATCAAACGGGCGGTTTCGAGGGTGGTGGGTGGTTCGTTTAGCAACCGCAAACCACCGTAAACGGTTGTTTCGTATACCAATCGGTCTTATCGCCGGGCGAACAGAATCGACCTCGGCGCTCGTCCCCGAGGATCAGCGCACTCAATATCCACCTCCATTAGCATTGACACGGACAACTGCTTAATGGAGACCGAATCGGACTTTAGGGGGTTTTCGTTTAATTTCGTGGAAATTAACGGCGCAAAGAAAGCCGAAACAGGACGGAAAAAAATCCGAACTTTTTGACCTTTTTGTTGCAGGTATGTAGACGTCTAGCTCGGGAGTATAAACGATAGATAACAATCGGTGGAAGAGCGAATTCATTACAGATTACTAAGAGAAGTAAGTCAAAGATCTCACACAGCAAGCTCGATATTAGGATAGTGTATGCAGGGTGTCGCAAAAAATGTTGGGATATGGCATAATTATAGACTTCTGAGACGAAAACAAGATCATTTAATCTCAAGAAGTTGCAAGTGCAGTAACATTTTTGCGACACTCTGTATGTAGACAATGTTGCAACACTGCATTTTACAATAAATATTTATCAGAGAATATGCTAGGAAAGTTTTCCGGTAAAAAACGAGAAAAAGCAACCCGGCATTCGCTGCGCTCGGGGATGCAAATGCCGGCGAGGGCTCGTTTTATTTACAAAACGACAACGAGTCGGTATGATGTAGTGAAATCCCCGGAATCTTGGAACAACCGGAATCCCTCTTCCAGACGTGCTTAACTCGTTAAAGCGTCATATTTATCCGTACGTTTTCTTCTAACGCGACCAATCCGAGAAATTATAAATGACTGTGAGTACAACTGCAGGAATGCCTGCCGAGGATTAGCCAGTACCAGCAAATTCGTTGTAAATTCCGATTCCCTTAAATTTGGCGATCTGGACTTTTTTTTTGTATTAATAAAAATGTCGGGCCTTTTCTATAACGGGGCTGTTCAGCCGGAGACTTCTCAACATCATAAAAAAAATCGGCTACCCTCCGAGTTTTGATTAAAGTATGTGCAACCGGGCGACTTTTTTTATCCATTTACGAAAATCCGTAAAATAAAAAAAAATCGCTCGAAAGTTTTTGGCATGATCCAGCCGAAGTAATAAGGTCGATAACAATGGCTCCGGCGACATTGAAACATCTCGCTCTCGGGTTCAATAAATGCTCTACTGCTGCATTTCATTCCGACATTATTTAGAGTCCAAATTTCATTAGAAATACAGCATCCTTTCGGCTGGAATCGATTCGAGCTGCGATGGCCTTGTACTTGCCTTCGAAGCAGTTCAACGCATTTATGGAATGCTTTCAATTCGTTTAAATCAATTCGGCGAGCCCGTCCGCTTCGAAGAGTAATGCATAAAACTTTTGTTACCAAACCAACTGGTTTTTCCAGAACTTTCCAGTAGGTTGTTTTTAATTGCGATTTATTGGACAATAAAATCAAAATCAGACAATCTCGGATTGACCTCCCTCTCTCGACCACTTGTTTTCGCAGACGACAGTAAAACCCCTGTTAGATTTCGTGTTTTTTGCGTCTCGGTAACCTACGTTTTTATTTTTATGCCCCCCCACAGGGGCCGTCGAGGGCTTAGGCCCCGATTTTTACGCCCTAAAAATTTTTCGCTCGAAGCGAAAGTGTCCCTTCGACCCTGACTCACAAAGATACGCCATAAGGTCTTCGAATTTGTGCGAGAGGAGCATCAAGGTTGGCTCTTACCTAAATTAGGTAATTAATTTAAATTGTAATTAAAAGATAGAGCATTTTTTCTGTACCTTATTGTTAATGAAAGTATTACTTTTTATCGATGATTTAATCTGAATAGTGGCATTGTAGATCAGAATAATTAATTTGCATTTTAATTATCTTGTATATGACAAGGAATAAAACTTGTGTTATCCTCATCCTGTAGATTAATCGGGCGGTTGTTCGCCTTCACGAGAGCCTGCATGCATATATCGAGATAATAAAATTTTTACGATCGTTCAAAAATAAAAATTACTACCCTTTATTCGGGGATTTTATCTATATCGGTATTATACTGTTTTAACTGTATCATCCAAAGTAATAAAACGGTTTTTAGTGTTGCAAATCCGATTAATAAATCGGGCCGATATTGTCGGTGAAATTTCCACGTGATTGGGGAATTTAATTAGTTCAAAACGGGCCCTTACGGTCGATTCGATCTGCATGTAACTAATTGAATTATATTCTGTCTGGCATGAATTAGATATACCTAATTGATGTCGACTGGATACTGGTTAGGACAAAGTCATTGTTCTCTGGACATTGTTCCAACCCCCAAATCGCGCGGACAAAAGGGAAAACCAGTCGAATTTCGCTGTGTATTATATCGACCCTTTTCTAACCGTTGGAACTCCAGAGGGAGTCAATTTTGTCTTCATATAGGTATACATACATATAATGGTTTTGTTGTGTGTTTCCAATTTTTTGTTTTCCAACCTTTAGAGTTTTTTTTGACTGCTTTCGAGTTATCAGATGTGGGTAGAACGAACGTGCAAACCCTTTTATCGTTTGACATACAAGAAAAAATTTGATCTGGATGGTTTATTCAAATAACATTGTTCAGTTGCGAATTACCCGGCCAAAAGAAAATTGTCGAGGCGTCGGAATTTTCACCTCGAATTATTTAGAGTAATTGCCGATTTTTCGCGGGTCCTTTCGGAGCGGGAAAAGCGGGCGATTTTTGCATAACAAGAAGGTTTCCTGCAATAAAATATGCAAAAACCTTCGAGTTCGCGGATAGTTGAAAATTACGGCGGAAATTCAGAACTCCGTTTCGGCCTGTTTTCCTGCATTTTCCGCCCACGTCGCGCCCAACTTTCCTGTTCTATAAAACTCGCTTTTTTCCTGCAGTTTACTTCCAATAAAATTTACAATCCTCATTGTCGTATTTACATTGTATACTCCATCCAACTTTACTAAGGAGTTTTTGGTGATGTTATTCACCATTTCACATCCATTTTTGGAGTTTTTTTAGAATCTTCCACAATAAAATAGAAACATTCTCTCGCAATTCGTTCGAATCTCACGCGCTCATATACGGCCTAAAGGGCGAATTCTAATAGTTTCCGCGACCTTGTGATCCTTTGCAGGGCTAAAGCGTTTTCGGCTTGGCCTAGAGAGCACAATAATCCCCCCTTTCAAGGATCTCAAAGGGCCCACTTGGCGGTTGTAAAATTGTTTGTAAACGTGCCCTCACATACGTCGACTAGATACGTTCCAGCCCGCAGGAATCAAGCTTGCTGAAGAGCTTGTGTAACCACTTTGCGTTGAAGAGGGACATAAAATAAAGTAATCCTTCAACCCGCATCCTTGTTTTACTCGAGCTTATAGTTTGGTATATCTCCATTTGTCTTGTTTATTATCATTGCAGGAATTTATAACAACTATATTTGCAGGATTTTTATATTTGTATCGCTCGTGTTTGTATTTTTTGTGTCGGTTTAGTCAAAGAACGGGCGGTATTGATTTTCAATTAAATCCCCGAAGAATCGGGATGGCGACTCGCAGGCTTTTCCGGGCGAAAAAATTAACCGGAAAATGCGCGGTGGTTGATAGATGGATGCTGCGATGTCCTTGCAAAGTGTGTGCAATTCACTGCCATTAGACCCGGCAACGGTTCAATGTTGAGGAACTTGACAAATTGTTTTTAATCAAACTGGGTTATTTCAAGGCGGACGCAGGATCGTACTCTCGAATTTTTTTCCCCAATTACAATTATCCAGTATTCGTGTTAATTCTAAATTAATCAATTAATTAATTCCATAGGAATAATCGATGTAATTCGTGATATATAAATTTTTTCTGTATAAATTATCGTTCCTTCGAAAGTACGGTTCTGCATTTGCGAACATTATTTCATCCTGTCTGATCCTGATACGGCAAAAAAGCGTCCTCGAGGACCCTACTCGAATATACGGCGACTCGAATCGTCAATTGCTAGGAAAATGCTATCGGAACGAGAATTATGGGGAATATTCACGGTGAAACATATCGTCTCGACAGTACCATAAATTTGACAAAGGACTCCATTAAATCGCTTCAATGAACTTGAAACTGAAAAACCACCAACAATTGGTTGTTATCACTTTCATAACTTCAAATTAATAAGGATTTTTCTTATTATTGACAATGTTACCAATACTTTCTCATTGCATAAGCTTCCATTTAAATACAACAATGTTATTACACCACGTGTTTGAGTTAATCAGCCGTTAAACATCAGTATATACGTTTAGTTTCAGTATATAAATTTTCGCCCGAACGATAATCTACTAAATCCATTTCCATTTCGGTGCAGCATTTCCCCGCAATCTATTTCCCATGATACAAACAGCTATTAAATTTAATTCCGTTTTCGATGACATATCGTACGGATGTCCCCCGGCCGCCCCGGCGCCCCCCCGGGGGCCGATTGCTAATATAAATAATAGGCGAGAGCGAGACGGCGAGTCGATTTTATTAGGTCAACTGATTAATCGGTCACGTATAGCTTCTAAAACTGCACGCCCGTAAAAATAGGGGATGCGGGGTGAACAAACCGGCATTTGCACCGCGATGCTCGGCCGGAATCGGGGTCAAAAAAAATATTCCACGTCTCGAGCGCTTCCTGAGCGGAAACGAACGCATCTCGTAGAGCCGAACAATATGCGGTTTTTGCGTCCCGTCGCGATGATAAATCGCGTCGGGATGCTCCTAAATATTAAATTAAATTGCCTCCGGGGCAAGTTCAGGGTTATTATGTGTTGCTCGTAAGGGTGTAATTCAAGAGGATTTTTTTTTGTTCGGTTTGATGTAACGTTTAGAAACTCAAGACTATAAGATAAAGGAGTATCATGGTTGAGGATAAGCTGAAGAAAAAACTGCTCTATTTTCAGGGTTGTTAATAATACTAAAAGTATTTAAATACAAATACAAATACTTCTGTAGAAATGTATTTAAATAATATCTTAAATATTGGCAAATAAAAAGTATTTAATTGCAAAATCAAATACTTTACTACTAATTAATCAAATACTATGACATTATTATCTCATTATGTAAATTTAAGACTGCTTACAAGAATTATATTTGAATAAAATAGACCAAAAAAATTACATTACCTACTCTTGGTTACTTTTCATGTAATTAAAATGTGTTTTAATTTGTTCAATTTGTTTCAATTTGTTCAATTACTTTGAATTATTTCAATTACAAGTATTTCAAATACTTTTTACATACATGTATTCAAATACTTAACAACACTGGTTTATTTCATAGGTTTTTTTTCTGTTATATTCCTTATTATAGTCCTTCAATAGCCTCCCTTTTTTCCTCTAAAAATCCAGAATTTCGCACATAATGATGCAATAATCATCCAGCAAACATCCCAATATAGCAAAAAAAAAATTCCCGGCACCTTACGGGCGCATTCCGGCGTTCTTCCGCATTTCCCCGTCCCATTTTTAGGCCTATAAGGCTCGCACGCTCGCACACACATCCACCCCGCTCTATGGCCTTGGCTTGGTCGTTATCCTTTTCACCTGGAATCACTATCAAGCGATCCACGGAACGTATTGACCGGGTCACCGGCCTACTTGCACGCCACCGTGGCCTACTTTGGGCATTTCCTGAGCGCTCCTCGCTGGTTTCCATATAACCTGGCGCGGCCGGCGGGGGGCCTGCTCGATTGCACTCGGCGCTCGTAAATAATCCGGGGGGGGCGCGTCGTTAGTAGGCTGGAGGGGTCGAGGGTGCCTCTAATCGATTGCAGTTTGAGCTGGTTAGGGTGGAATTTCAGGTATTCGTGTATCTACCTCTATTATATTATTATTTACGAGGCTTTTTTTTTGTAGTTTATCGGGAGTGTATCCCAATAATTTGTTGTATCTAGGTGAATAGGTAACTCACGATTGTTGTGAATTATTTTCCAAGTTTTATTAATTTTTATTAGTGGTAGGGATCCTCGGGGAGCGAGTGTGGTTTTGGTTCAAGTTCAACATTGCTATAAACATTGCGTCACGTAGGAAAACTCGACTGATAATTTTCGCAGACGACGCGAAAAGTGTCAAAGAACCGACGAAAATCATTTTACTAGCTTAATTGGTGCAATAAATTTCACCGCTAAGTTTCGCCCGGGGGAATAATAAGGATCCTCTTCCCCGTTCTGCGTGCCTTTCGGCTTGTTCTTGCTAAAGGAGGAAATTAATCGCGGCAAAAAATTCGTTGGAAGAAACTCCGGATAACCAAACGAGGAATTTCGTTATCTGTATGCACGTTATTCCGTTACATTAAAAATTATACAAAAGTTATTCGATAAATATCCGAGCAGGAAGGGCAAACTTTTCCGAACGCAGAAATTAATAATAATTTTTTAATTCGCTTTACCCTTAATCGAACTTTTCCATTCGATTAAAATTTATTGTCTTACTTAAGGGATGAAGCGGAAGATAAATTAGTTTTCCGGCCGTTTGACTGGGGGATGATAAATGCGATTATTAATGAAGATTTTTCATTATAATTTCCTAATAGATACTCTTGTTATAGTAACTACATAAAACGCGGGGATTTCTTTTGCGTACGTGACTTTCCATTCAAACAAACTAGTTTATTCTTCATCTAAATATAGAGTACACACCTAGAGGGGCATGAAAACTTTCTTCGAGAAAAAATCGCGATAAAAACGCGTTGAATTGCTAACGGGCGACGTTCGTCGATATGAAAGACGATTTTCTAAAAAGCATATTGAAAGGACGAGTAAAAAAAGGTCTGTTGCCTTAGGACATTTTATTTTCCAATGTACACGAACGACGATATTTAGCTAAGAAGAGCCTGACTACTAAAAAAACGCAAATATAACTACATTAGAAGCGTCTGGAATCAGGTGTGAACGCACCGATACCCTTTCAATTTCAAACACTCATCAAACTATACAGAGCGTTTAAATAAATTCTACAAATCTCCGCGAAATCAATCAAACTAATTTCCTTTGAAACTCGAAGATGCCAATAAAATGAAACGAGAAACTCATTTAATTCGTTATCGTCTCAAACGCTAATCGATACGCAAAATAAATTGTTAACACGTGGAACTTAGAGTGTATTAGGCCCTTCGAAAGGGCTAACTAAGCTAGTAATCGACCTTCAAAGAAAACCTGTAGGTATCAAATACTTGCGGTATTATCAATTTTGATGGAAACGCCGATGCCGGGTCGAGATTAAATTATACGTTAAGGCCGCTCGGGACGTTGTAAAGCATTTATTCCCGTCGTTTATCCCGAACGACTCCGTGCAAGGCCGCAAAAAGGCCGGGCTCGATCGAGGGCCAAATTAGGGCGAATGATCCGTTTCGGCGGAGGGCCCCGAGCCGGCAACAAACTAACGTTAATATAAACGGAAAACTGGGCGCGAGAACAGCCAAATTGAAAAGCCGCTTTCCATTCTCTTTAATGCAAAGAGCGTTGCCGAAATGTAATAACAGAGGAAAGGGTGTCGACACGTGGCCGTTCGTCTTTCTAACGATGCCGTTTACCTGCACGTGTTAAAGGGGTTTCTCGCTCTCCGGGACCGCGTAATAAATATTTTTTAATATTATTCGCTATATGGAAATTCGAGATATACAGCGCGTTTACTTAACAGCAAAATTTATAGTGAACTTTTTATCATTATTTTGCACCGTGAGGGTTCCAAAAAGTGACGATTCACACCATCTTTATATTTCTGTTGTTAATACATAATGGAAAACACAGCAATATCTTATGGAGCAAACTTGCACGAATCTTCAACCAAAACACCCGGTTTTGTTTGTTATTTTTCACAACTATTCGCAGAAATAGCAGCCGGAAAAGTGCTTTACTTACGACCTTCACGCTTTCGGCAAATATTTAAACTACCGTTATCGTAAACAGCCGAAAGCTTTTCGGTGCTTTCCTCCATCTTTTCCGCCGGTCGAATTATCAAGAGGGAATCGAAATATAACTGGGCCACGGAATTCACTCCGTTCTACCGGGGGGGAGCGGATTTTCGGCGATTCGGAAAAACTTTTGCCCTTTGATTTTACGATAATGTCGCGGAAGTTTCCTCGACTTTCACTTCGCACTCGGGTCGCGCGAATCCTCGCCCACTAAACGCCGCCGTAAAGGGGCTTTCACTTCCTTATTGGATGAAGAAATTCCCCGTTTAATAGATAATTTACGATGTAAATGAATCGCCCGGAAAATCAGTTTTTGCCGCTCGTGTGTCATTTCGCTTGCGACGGTTTTGCATGTTTTTTTACACGCGATAAAAATTGAATTTTAATAAAAAAAACCCAGATTTAGGTCAAAGGTTATGTGGGAAAAATCGCTTATCTACAAACTGCTACTCTTATTTTCACGCTGTGCATCTGGTATTCGACATAAGCGCCATCTGGCGGTGCTCATGACTTAATAAAGTCGCTGCGATCGTAAATAAATATCTAAAACTGTGGCCCGGTTTTTCCGAGGCCTTGGAGCGTGAAAAAAACCCCTTCCGGGATCCGGAGGATAGTTTTTTACGCCCGGAATTTGTTTGGGTTTCGCCGAAACTTATTAGAGCAGGGAGTAGATTTATGTCGGGCGCGCTTCTCCGGATAAAATATATACGATGATCTTCGGCTGATAAATTTAAAGCGCTCATTTGTAATTCTTTCGGTCGTAGACGAAGTGTCTGTAATATCTTGGGGTGGTTCGCAAGACGACGAATTAACAGATACAATTTATAACCGCTTTTTATACGTTCATTACTCTCGAATTTGCATTATGGAAAAAGCGGTCGGCAGATTTACGTTCGCGCATAAATTTATTTTTTATTCGCCCATCTCAATCCTAACTTGGATGTTTTCTCGTATCGAAAAAAAAAGATAAATTCGAAGCGACCCTCCGGTGGGATTCTGAGGGATAATTTGGTTCTTTTTATTGGGTTCTATTTCGGAATTGAAATTAATGTGGCGATTGTATACGAGGTGCACTCAAAGTCTTTAAAAGCGATTGGACAATTATCAAATCAAAGTATTATTGGGGCCACTCGGTATATAAACCAACGTTTTTTTTTGGCGCGTCGAGCGAATTTATGGACGCCAGTGCAACATCCACTTAATCCGGCGACGTTATGTTTAAAAAGAGCGCTTAGATCATTCTGATTTATCACATTTTAGCCATTCCTAGTTTCCATGCCGAACGACCCAACTGGGTCAAGGACGCCTTTAGTCCTGCCTGTAATTACACCCCCGAAAATTTGAATCGATATCATTAGAAATCGCGGAAATTCGGAAGTTTACAACCCGGGAATGTTTTAATTAAACTCGACCCTCCGACGAACCAACAAATTCGCTAATCGCTAGGAAAGTTGGTTTGGTAGACACGACCATAATTTAGGGTAGGTTGACTACACATTTCCGAATATGACTTAATTATCGAATTAAAGTAGCCTAAAAAAAAGCTTATATCCCTTTGCCTATATTGAAAACGAGCTTATTTGAAATTAGAGATAAATGCCTCAATTCCTGGAATTTTGTCATTACAAATTTAGTTTTAAATACAGGGTGTCCCAATGAAAAGTAGCCTCTTTAATGAGCTTTTAATTTGTAAACGAATAATCGTAAAAGCATGCGGTTTTCTCAGATATGTTTTATTTTATTGTAAGTTTTTTTACAGTGATACAGAAATTATGCATTACCAACACAGGGTGTTTTATCAAAATCTCCTGTTTTAAATACACAGTAACCATTTTTTTTAAATGGAACACCCCGTATATGTAGAGATATTTTGAAAGACATATTCTTCTACACCATGTAGAAGAAATTTTGAAACACCATGTACAGATGATACAAAATTTTTGTGTCACTGTAACAAAAAGTTATAGCAAAATAATATATGTCTGACAAAATCGCATGTTTTTATGAATAGGCGTTTAAACATTATTAGCTCATTAAAGGGGCTACTTTTCATTGGGACACCCTGTACTTTTAACTACCATTTAACTTTAAGCATTTAAATACATTTTTTTAAAAGTAGTTGTAATAGTTAACTACATCAAAAAAAGCAGTTTTAACAACACCGTTGATTCGGTATGGTAAAAAAATGTACTTACGAACGAAAATGTTGGACATGAGGGTAGCCGGCAGGCAAAAGACGACTACCAGTATATCGGCGACGGCCAAATTGACGATGAAAAAGTTGGTGACGGTCCTCATGCGGGGCGATCGAAAGACGACGGCGATGACGAAGAAGTTCCCGACCAGCCCCAAGGCGAACACCAGCAGATAGGCCACGCAGTAGACGGTCGTCATGGCCATCGAGTGCCTGTAGAAGAGCTCGTGGCTGAACACCTGTTCGGTGATGTTCGCCGACGAGTTGAATACGATGACGGCCTCGTTGGACTTGATCTCCAGCAAGGAGTTCTTGTGGACGTCGCTGTCGTCGGGATGGGTCTGCAGGATCGCCTGCAGGTACTCCGACGAGATCATGTTGTCGGATTTCATCGAATCGCCTATGCCATGTTCCGGCGTTTTCGGGTAAATAGACATCGCACTTCGACCTAACAACGAACGCGACGGCTCATCGTGTCGTGTTTGTTCACTTTGATTTTTTTTTTTTATTTTCGAAATCGTCGATTTCGCGATGTTTCAGGAGCCGTGCGGATGGGAACGACGCTGCAGTGAGGACGCGTCGCGGCGATGTGCCGACGCTACGGCTCTCGACGGTCGGTGGGGCCGAAAACTCGGTGGGGGAGATTCCAATGCGACGTCTGCGCCACTATTTTTTGGTTTTTTTTTAATGGAAAATTCGGTCGAATCATCTTTACAACCATTAGAAAATCATAAAGCTGTACCTACATGTGCAGTATACGGCTTTGAATTGTACTGGGCGATCCAGTAGATTTGGTAAAAGTAAAAATACTATTTAATTCTGCTAATAATAGATGAGTTAAATCGACCACAATTATATTTTTTTAGCAAGTTCTTTCCTCTTCGAATTGTATAATTTTTCAATAATTAATAGATACAACTCTCGGGTACTTTGAGTTAATTTGGGAGACAATAAGGATTTTCCACTTCGTTAACTCGCCAATTCTGCTACAAAGAAAAGTAAAAAAAGGGTCTAAAATGTTTTCGAAAATGTTTGTTGAACTTGGAATATAATGAAATGTGCAAAAAAACTTATATTGCCATAAGTTTATCCAGCGAAAAAATGCAATCAAACTGAAAATATCGCACCGACTTGAAGACGACACCGCAGAAAACGTTTGGAAATTAACTTGTTTTTCCAGGATTATTTGTAGCGTAAAACAACTAGAAAACCAGTGGCGTGCGTTCCCTACTAAAACTTCTACCATTGTCTAAAAGAAAATTAATTTACAATTCCTTGAATGTTTATTGAATTAAAAATATTCAAGCTTCTTAATTAGTCACTTAGTAGAGAAATGTCTATTCAACCCACAACAAATACAATCGTGTCTACTCAACCTACTCAACCATCTATTTTTTGTTATCTCTTATACACAGTATTAAAAATTAGAGCTTTTTTATAAAGTATGCATCCTACATGCATAATTCATCAGCTTAATTTTCTTATCGAATAAAACTTTTCGCAACTACTCCGTTGCGGAACAAACGACGGTGACTTGACAGCTGTCAACGGTATTGCCAACGCGAAGTAAATAAATTAAAATGCCCCTCGCTGTATTCAAAATTTCCAGATGAATTTCTGTGCGCATACATGAATGCGTTATTTAGTAGATTTGAATGTTAATACGGTTTTTCTTTGCGGCTATGTGAAAAAATCCCCGGGGCGAAGATGAGAATTTTTCCACGAATTTGCATTTTCAATTATTTAACGTCGAGTTCGGTAAACTCTGGATACAATACGTTTGCTATTTCGATAGAAATCGAACAGTTTACATGCAGGTGGAAAGTCGATTGCTCCATATTCGCCGTTTAAGTTTCATTTTTTCGTTTATTCGATGGATTCTCAAACGCTAATAATCCCGTTTTGTTCGCAGGATAAAAGGATATTTTTTTAATATCCATTTTCGAGAGGTCATGAGACTATGCTAATAAGTTCAAAGTATGAATAGAACGTTTTTGCAGCTTTGTAATCTTCTTTATGTCGATGAATTTGTCAACATGAAAAGTAGAGAGAAAAATTCATTTAAAATTAAATTGTAAAAAAAATTAATAAAGGGCGGCCACTTAGAGAATATGTTATGTTTGTGTTTTATTCGCATTACTAAAAAACAAACTATGTATAGTAGAGAATTGGGAACGTGTAATCCCATTCTTAAACAACATAAAAGGATCTCAAGGATGGAGTAGCGGGAAAATCCGGGAAAATAGGAAGCGGAAGTCGGTTTAAGCTGTCGCTTCTAAATCATTTACGAAGAGAATTCACGCTCATCGGCATAACTCATTCCCAGGAATCTTTCTAAATCTGTAAAATTATCCCATAAAATCCATTGTCCTGACCCTTGTCGTTCGCACGGCTTAGTTTCGCGCTGGCGTTTTTAGTGACAAACGGTATAAATCGACGCCAGGTCGTTTACCCTTTCGGCCTTTTTGTCTTTTCGTAAATAAATAAGAGGGCCGGACAAGAAGTGGAAGGACTACTAACAACGGCCCGAAGGACGAGGACGAGGACGAGGACGTTGCCTCCGTTTCCTTTCGGTGATAATCCCCCGGAATTGTTATCCTTTAATATGGAGGTTTGCACTCCGGTGTTTATCCGATACAAGTTCGCACACTATTTTTTCTGCTTCTATGTAGGTGTTTTATGCCCATTTTGTTTGTAGAGGGAACTAAGATATGATGTATTTTAACATGTAGGATATTTTACAATTAGAGGAGTTAAGTATTATTTATAATAAATTTAACTATAGTGGAGATGATTGGGGTACATAATAGTTTAGTTTCTGATCTTTTTTCTTTTGTTTGTAACACTAAAACAAAAATTGCGAAGCTTTTTTTTTGAAATGTTATAGAGGAAATAAATAAAGGGTGCTAAAATTTCTCTTTTAATTCCTTAGTCCTGGAATAAAATGAATTATTAATATTTTTTGAACCACATAGAAACTCCTTAAAACAGAGAAGTGCTTCACAGAGACATCTACACTTCAGAACTCCAACTGGATTTCTCCCCCACATAGCATACTTTTATACTATAATCATTCGTAATCTTCTAGTTCTTAATGGAATGGGTAGATGTAGAAACTCTAATGATAAAAAAAGAAATTCAACCAAAAGTATTGCCTTAAATTTTTAAGATCAAGAGATATTATCAAGCACAACTCAATTCCCAGTTCACAAACGTTCAAAGCAATACTACTCCAACTCACTACAAATCATTCATTGACAAATATGTATACTCGTAGTAATAAACATTATATTACCGACATATATTTGCATAAAAAATACATTTATCAATACCTACAACAATTCCCCCATTTATTCTCTAGTTACGAATAATCAGCGCAATTTCCATTTCAATTAAAACCTCTCTTTCCAGTTTTCCCTTTCAGCATTTATTTTTTCCGCGCACTTCCGACGTTCATAACGCTTAGAAAAAAAGTTGTATAAGACCCGACGCGAAACGAAATCGAAAGTGCGACGGGGGAGCGAAATTAACATCTGATATTACACCGTTTCCTCGAGAGGACACGGATTTCCACTTAAGCGCACCGAAAACGGATAATCCTGTCGGTGTCTCGGACTGTTACGACGTTAGTTCGAATGACCCCTCAGACGCCGACGGAATGCATAAGGTGAGCTATTCGTTTATTCCGATTAATTGTGGTTTTATGGGCGCTTTTTCAATTATAACGCAAGTATATTTAGATACCTACTGTTAGAGAAATTTGTTTTCAGTTAATCGCCTTTTGGGTGTTGTTTTTGACGATATGTGATATTAATTCGAAGGAAATTTCAATAGAAAAAGATTCAACTGCGCACGGCAATGCTTTTAATTATAAATACATCCAACCGATAGGACCGTACACAAGCGATTTGTATCCAGAAAAAACAAAACTCCACTACGATTCCACCAAAGGTAACGTAAATACATCCATCACACACGAAATTAATTTTATAACTTTTACAGGAATACATTCACTAGATAATCCGCTGGTAAATGCTTTCCTGCTCAGCTCCACCCTTAACCTAAAGCCACATAGCTGGATGGCGAATCACCCGAGTCTACCTCCCGTCAATCCATTTCTGGCGTTACTTTTGTCCCAATACGGCCGCTATATTCCCGGATACGGTCCTGGAAGAGGCATCTACGCCTATCAAGCCGCAAACGATTTCCACAACAACAAGCCCTTCGGTTCGTACAAAATTTACGAAGACGATGAATAAAATTATCTAAAATTTTCGTGTAAATAAACCTAATGTTTATCCAGATTCTTTAATACCTGAAGTTAGAATTTGACTGTAAAATCATCTCCTATAAAATATACCGTCTATTTGTACTTCACCCCATCCAGAATTCAAACTGATCCTTAGAGTTCGGTAAACTATCCTTGCTGCAGGCGTTCGATAAAACATCCACCTCAATGTTGTATACCCATCCGATAACTCGGCAGCGTCCGCAGATATAATTATCGAAAAACTCCTCGTTGTTAGAGCTGGTAGTTTATACAAACCCGTACAATGGAGAGCGTATATCGACCCTCGGAGACTACTAACCCTTTCGAAAAGATCCGAGAAGCGCTCCCGCGGGACCCGAAGCCAAGAAGTTCCCCAAGAACTCGTTCCACATCGACTTCCGGCGTCGCGACGCCAAAAAGCTACACGGTATAATTCAGGGACGTTGCCGCCCCTTTTGTAAATCACGGGAAATAAATTTGCCGGCTTAATTTAAATGGTATAAAATTATACTTGTATAGACAAGTAATAAAACCCTCGAGGTATAATAATCGAGTGTCAGTCTGGAAAGTCGCCACGCCACTGGAATAGCGCATAATGTTTTTGACTGTAAGGGAATGACAATGAGCAGAGGGATCCGGGTAACTGCCCGGATGCGACCGGAATTTTCGCGGATTCTGTATGTGCACGGGGATTTGGGGCTATCAAAAAAGATTCCACCTATAAGACGTCCATTATGTCGCCGTTCTGTTGTGTTCACCTCCGAAGGAGTATCAAAATGGATGGCCCGCCAAATTTGAGGGGTCCAAAAATTATTAAAATTGACAAATGGGAGGTGACGGGTGAGGATTATTGCGCTGTAATATTTCAGGAAGTGTTGATAATTTTACTTTTGAATCCAGTTTGGATCCAGTTTTTTTGGTAGCGCAATTTGTAGTGAAATTCTTGTGCTTCCTTATTCTCGTTTTGAAATTATTTTATTCGCATTAGTTCTGTTTATTTTGTCCAGAATATTTCACCATTTGTTCATTCGACCCTTTGTTCATTCGTCCATTTGTTCATTCGTCCATTTGTCCATTTGTTGATTCGTTCATTCATCCATTTATATATTCGTCGAATCGTTCATTTGTTCATTCGTCCATTCGTTCATTTGTCCATTCATCTAATCGTCCATTTGTTTATTCGTCCATTCGTTCATTTGTCCATTCGTCCGTTTGTTAATTCCACCAAGTTTTTCACTCTCTGAGGCATACAACAGCAAATTGTGTTCTGTTTAGTTACATTGAATTCTGAGTTATACAAATTTTGTTTATTTCTATTCATCTAGGATTTAGAATTTATAGAGAAACATAGTTGATAAATCGGTGGGGCCACTCCCCCTTTTCGGCCGCACATCTCAGTAAAATCCCATCCCCCATTCGGCTTCGTCGGGATTCGGGACTTATCCAGAACGCGACTCGCGAGCGGAGCGCCGTATCGGAAGCGGCGCGCTTTTCATTTCATTTCATTTCAGTCCGTTTCAGCCCGCCGTTCGGTCTTCAGGCGCACCGCTTCTCGTCGAGACATCCACTTCACAGTCGAGCGACGGCCACCGAACCAACCGGAGCGACGTCCAGGTCCAGCACGTCCTCGTTCCTTCGAATCGAAACGCGCGAATGCCGCATCCGCTCATCGCGGAAGACCCCCGACCAGGCCAGTGGAGCCCGATGTCCCGGCGATCGGTTTGAATAGCGCGCGCGATGGACAGGGACCCGTCGGGAGCGGCGCCGAGAGGCGTTTCGCCGAAGAAGCCGCAGCAAAAGCACCCCGCACGGCCGAACTGCACCGTCGGCATCAACCTGGTGATGTGTGTTTTGTGCTTGGTGAGTGTATCGTCGTCGGTGTGGCGGGAGTTCGATATGCGAGGTAGACTGTCGACGTTGGAGGATAGGGTGGCTTACTTGGAGATCAGAACTGATTCTTCGCCGCAGAAGGGCGTCGAGGGGTTGTTCGAGCGGTACAGGAGAGAGGCGGTCTATCATCTCAAGAGGAGGGTGCTCAGAGATGTCACCGCCGACGGACGAAGGATTAGGGATGTACCTGAATGTATTTGTCCTGCAGGTAATTTCCATTTCACCACTCAATAACTTATTTTTTTACTACAATTTTACGCAAGATTAAAAATAATTAGTGTAATTGACCTATTCCCTCGAAAATTTTCAAAGTACAAAACTACCTAAAATAATTTTCTTACATCTTTTAATTACTCTCGAGTAAACGCGAGGTATTTAATTTTATTCGAAATTTTTCACATAACATCCATCACAGAACGAACTGGCGATGGTTGCGCCTTTTAGGAAAATCAATTAAGCAATTCATTAAATAATTACGATATTTTACGATGTTGTCTCGTCGGAGCGGAACGGGCGCAATAATAACCGGGTAATTTATATTATAAAGAGAAGAAGAATTCGACAAATTTACGTCCCGTAATTCCGACTCGTACGCGCCTAGGGAATTATTATAACCCGTAAAAAATAACTATCTTCGGTTCGATTTGCATAATAAAATTCTTTAGATAAAAATTTTGTACACTGTCGTGATAATTTATTTATTGTTCGAGAGTGAACGGTCGGACAGGTGAAAAATGTTCCTTAAAATGTACCGTCATTTCCTTAAATTGTACGCAATACAGTGGCGTATATTATTAATTTCTCTTCAAAAGTTGTATAACATATTTTATTATGCTCGTTTCCGAGATAAATTATTGCTCGCACTAAACTGTTTCTCTATACGATTTATTAACAAAAAATCGAGTTTCTGCGAATTTATTGTGCAAGTAAAGTTGGTATAAATCAAAGAATTACCCGGAAATCCCGAGGGTGCCTCGAAGAAGCAACAACATATCGGCCTTTTTCGCTTTTTATCGCCGCGAAAAAATGAAATATGAAAGCCGGACGTCCGGCGATCTAAAGAAATGAAGTAATTAGATCATCACTTTCGGATTGGAGCAACAAATTCGACTTACTCCACCCCCAACAATTTATCACTTTTATAGCCCCCCGACCTCGAGATAAATTGATTCTTTTTTTAAAGAACGTCCCGAGACTACAAAAGGAGAACCAGCTAATGTGAAAAGCGGAAAATGGAAACTGCACTCCTAATATAATGTATAGAGTTTTATATCTATATATTTAATAGTTAATATACAGGGGTTTAAAATAGTATTAATGTTAATAATAAGTCTTTATAAAAACATCGTATGATCTACTTAATTAATCAAGATTAGAATTGAAAGATGGTTTTTATACGAATATAGAAAAATAAATTACGCCACTGTTTAGGCCGGCCCATCGGGATCCTTTTGTCCCGGGCCCTCGCCGGTCCGTTTCGATAACTTGATTACTTTTGGGCATTAAGTATTTTTAATGAAAATGAAAAAAAAAACAAAAATCAGGGGCGCCTATCAGGCCGGGGCAGGTACGCAGTCCGGGTTCGTGCGTCCGGAGAAAAGCGCCCGATATTGTGCCCGATGAAAAGCGGCTCATTGTGTCCCTTTTTGCACTGTCGATTCCATTCAGAGCCATTCCGGCTTGAATATCCGAACGCACACTCTCGCCCAGGCCCGGCTATACCTTAATATGATTAAAACTAATTAAAATATATAATATACCACTCTTTATTATGTAATGGTATTTTTTGTACATACCGAAATTCTATTATAATAACGCATTGAGACGTTATTAACGGTATAAAAAAATTAACGTTATTACGTGTTTATTAATGGAAAAACGAGAGAGTCCGATCCTGTGTCGGGAAAATTTTTCAACGCGATAGAGGATGAACGAAAACAGGCGACTATATAGTGTATTAGTTCATATCTTAATTCTTACACATGGCTGATCTGGAAACTTTTATTTAACAAAGGGAAAGCAGCTTGTCGTTTTTAGCTCTATCCGGATTAAAATTTTATGAACTATAAAAATCCAGAAAAATAAAACGGGTAGTGTAGCGAAAAACTAAATCTAATTTAAAAAGTCGTTCACACAAAGGCTTGTAGTAAAATTCATCGCAAGTATTTTATTGACTATCATCCTCCGGCATTTTGTACACACTAGATTTTACACGAAATTCAATTATATCAACAAATTCAATTTACATAACGCATGTACGCGTAATTGCAGTACAAAAAAATTCATTGCGCAAACACAAGCCGACCGGTGGTTTTTATTTCTCCTGTTTGTTTATTGGGTATTCCGTTTTAATGTGCGTTATTTAAGTATTTAATTCGCCGCCGAACGGCATTCGGAGCGCCATTTAATTAACGCGAGTGGTCGCTCAATTTGTTTAATTAAAATAATTAAATTAACCGAATTTCGCGAATTCGACGAGGAATTCGCCGAAAGGAACCTCTTGGTCTTGCGCGGAAAAAGAGAATTCACTTTCAACATTTTATTGTCGAACTTAATTGGGTTCAATTAATTACGGGAGAAGTTAATTAGAGTAAGTCGAGACATCTGTGTGTTAGTTCATGTATGTAATTAGACGTCTTATGAATGAAGAAAATGCCGAGTTTAGACTATGTGGAGTATACAGAGTGATTTTTAAATACTTTTGAAAAATAATTTGAATAATTTGATTGATTTTAGGATCCATAGATATTTCGTTTTTATTCGTTTTAAAGTATTATTTTGAAATCTGTATTTGTAGTTATATCTTCATATTCTATTAAGAATCCCCCTGTATATTCAATACACATTCTTGTGTTTTTGGAATTCTCCGGGTAATTTATTGTCAATTTGAGTTAATTAACCCTGAAATTTAGGTCGAATCGACGAACCCTCGTATCGACAACGATCCGATGCATTCCACAAACTTGTATAGTTTTAATTGAATTAAATTTAATAATCACGAAAATTGTGTATATCGGATGGAAAGCGTATCAGATAAGCCTCTCCTTCCATCGATAAATTCAAATAAAACGGTTCAGTTTCTTTTTTCTAACGCACGATTCGAATTGTGTATAGAGGCATATGGAGTCTCGTCAACCCGAGAGCATGACCCATAAATTTCGTCGGACGCAATAATTATACTCGGCTGCCCAGATAAAATCTTTTAATTTAATAAGAGAATAAATCCGTGGAAGGAAATTCCTTCACCTTACACGCTAGATTCGAGAAATAGGAGAGTTTACACGAAGAATCGCCTTGGGAGAGGAGAGACTCGATTTCCAATTTGTATTCCCGACTCGAACCGAATACGAGGGGTGTGCGATTTGCATGTGAACTTGCATACGGGGCCCGATCGATTCGTTGGTCCTAAATCGCGCAGTAATTTTAAAACTGATAAAGGTTCGATTTTTCTCTTCTTCGGCTCGCTCCGGCCGCTGCGGCTTTAAAACGTTTCGGTTTCAAATATTTACAGAACCGTTCGCGCGTTGTTTGCCCAACTAAAAACCGGTGCCAGCGAGTTCGGTAAAACGGACAAAAAAAAATATTTATTATACGAGGCATTCGTTTTGAGAGATCGATTATATTCAAAAAGCGCCAAGAATTCGGAAAAAAAGTTGTACTCTACAATTCATGTTAAATACCTGAGGGTTGTTTATAGCGTGTTAACTGCAAATTTTTTTATGTAAAAATTTCTAATATTCTAATTAATTTCGAGCTTAACACTGCCAGGAAAACAACGAAGCCTTGGAAGAAGATGCCACAACACATTATAATTAATTGTGCAATTATATTTCATAACGTCTTGATGACTTTATTAACGATATTATGGTTTAATTTATTCCACACTATAAACGCAGTTTTGACAAAATAATCAATCATTGTAAACGATTTTTCCGCCTTTTTAATCACCGAACATTAATTAAATACAATAACAATTAATAATGCAAGGCATCGAGTGAATTATTAAAATGCCAATTCGCGCAGTAAATACTGGAAGAAACTGCATCATATTTACTTCAATTTTAGCTAATTAAATTAATCGGGTAGAGTTTGTTCAAATTTATGAATATGGAATCAACGGAACGGAATGTAAATATTTGCCATTCTAATTATTTTTATTCGTTAATTAATGAATAAATCACACGAATTGAATATAGTGGAGGACATCAAGTCCGACGGGCGAAAACTAATAAATAATTTCGATTAGTAATTTATTGCGATTTACCGGGTGGTCCAAATAAAAATAGCTGGTAATATGCTTGTAAAAAAGCGAACAGTATAATTCGAAAACAAGGGAAAAATTATGTACAAAGGGCGTATCTACGGAGCGAAAAAAAAATCTCCCTTACACACAATGGCCGGCCTATTAAACAAGACAGGCTATCAATAACGCTTAAATTTCATCCCCGATGCCTCGCCCGAACGTTTTATTACGAATGATCAATGCGATAATCGAGTTTCGAAATTTATCATAAAACCAGCGGCGTACCGAAATTTCTCCGGGTCGATTCAGATGGGAATTTCGATAGGCGACACGAAAGCCGCATTCGAGCAAAACGCGCTCGGACATGCAAATACTCGACGAAAATAGATTGATGCATCATTCTTTAAAAACCCCGCGCGTTTTTGCCGTATGATTCAGTTTTTATTTCGATTTTCTGTGAATCACGGCCGTTGTATTATGTGGAAAACAGAGACAGTGCAATGGAAACATTATTGCCTATAATCAAACAATGTTCGACAGGCCGGGCTCGTTTTCCTAACCTAACCTCGTCGATTTTGCGGGGCGATTTCCATCCCTATGTGTACCCACGCGTCCCCTAAACAACAAAGCAAATATCTTGATTTCCATAGGAAAGACGACACCCAATATGCCCGGGTATAAAGCTGGCAAACACGGAAAGCAATCCAAGGTTGCCAACATTCAAGTCGAGTTTACTCTGCGTGTCTTCGGTGCTCTGTTTACACGTATATTCTTGTTATCCAGGACCGTATTTGAGCAAATACTTGTCCCAGTGTAATCCTATAATGGACCTTCCTATAGCCCTCTTATTTTTAGGATAATTTTAAAGCGCCGTAGATGTGTGTTGAAGCAGTAGTTTTACTGGAAGACTGGAGTAATTCGTGTTCTTGTTAAACAACAGTAAGTACATATAGTCATTGTAATGGTTTATTCAACTCCTTCGAGTAAGTACCGTTCGGTATATGCGCGCGTTTAACGACGTTTTTTACGATTCGAACACAATTCCAGATGAAATGGGGGACTTTATGCGAATGTGCGGCTTCGTTTTATCGCCTACAAATTATCTATTTTATTTTAGAAATCCTCCGAAACCGATTCTGAGTTTGCGGGTTTTTATTTTAGCGTGTGTCCGGCAAATATTTGGTCCTTCTTCACGCCGTATCCAGCGGATTTTCTTCTCGAAACGTTACGATAAGTCACAAATTCCACGCTTGCTCAATTTACAGCGCCAGCCCGTTAACTTCCATAAACTCGGAGAGAAATCGCGTCCCGTCATCGAACTAGCCGTATCATCGTAATCGACGGAGACAAATCGCCTTAAATTCCTATAATCCTGCGACTAATAGAAAATAAATTTGGTCACGAAGCGAACTAGCCTCTAAGCGACTTACTCGTTAAACAACATAGAAGAGACTAAACCTACTTATTAAGCGCAAATAGCAAGATACAAGTAACTACTTCTCGACCTCACCTCGTATTACCTCCATACCGGCACACAATTTATATACTCAATACTTGGACACAAATTACAAGCATGCACTTCTCGGTACTCCCTCGTATAAGCAACCCCGTAAGAATAAAATAAACTAGCAGTTGGTGTATTTTTCGTGGTCACCCTGTAGGTAATGCGGCTGCATGCCGGCGCTCGGTTTGTGGGAATCGATAAATCGGGAGACGCGTCCCCCGCTCCCGGGGGGGTTATTAGAAGGCGTTAACTCGTCAAAGTGGGCTCGGATCGAACCCCGAGGACGTTTCGGTCGCGAAAGTGCCATCATCGAAAAATTTATTACGCCGATCGAACGGGCGTATAAATTTTACGAGCCGAAGAAGAAATATTTACTCCCGCTAATCCGGAACGAAACCCCTTTATCGCCCGGTCGGAAATAGATGGAAATGCCGGCGGAAAGGGATGATTTTTTTTTGGTTTTTTTTTCCAGCTAATCTGTAACTAAGATTCCTGCTAAGGGGAGTTTTCCTGTGGACGTGTTAGCACGCTTTTCGAGGTGGCTAGACGCCGGGATTTTTATTACAGGGGTAGATTTTTTTTCCATTGAAAAGTCAACACCAGAAAATAATTCTCGGGGTTGACGTGAGCCTGTCCCGCGCTCGGTGACATACGTATTGTTAACCAGGGTGATGGGGATGCAGGATGCAGGATGACTGATTCCTGCCGGTGACGGTTTTTATTTTATTCCGTACATTTTCAGCTATTGGAAGTTAATTGATGAATATTTGCTTTCCGAGTTTCCCCCAATATTGGCTCGATTTCCTGTCGTCTTCAACAATAATAGAGCTTTCCTAATAGTAAATTTTCAAATCGTCTATTCTCTTAATGCTCCGAGATATTGTTAATTGGTAACTGCTGTTTTATAAGTTCAATTTACAGTTACCACATAACTTCTGTCGGCGTTCCCTCGACTTTTATTGCTTTTCTCCCGACTCTAACTAGAACTTGGAGTGATCATTCGATTGATGAAAACGACAATATAGGCGGAACGCAATTACGAAAATTGAAAAGTCCTAGGAAGGAACGTTCGGTAAATTGAAAACGTTTATTTGGCCGAGGCGAGGTGTTTTCAATGCGCCATATTTACAAGGAGACGCAATAAAATTTGCTTATCCCCGCGTTCATATTATACGCGCGCTTTTACGGGGAGATATAAAACTTTTCCGAAGGTATTTATTGGTGAGTCGAGCTTTTATGGAAGCCGATGTTGCGCTTTATATCGCGCATTACGAGTATATGCGGAAGCGGAATTTAGTATATAAATCGTCGCGTTAATAATGTAATGACGTCATGCTTAGTTATTTGTAATTTCACTATAGCAATTTTCTTTGTAATATATGGGAAATGTAACGAGTTCATTTACGTTGTGTAACAACGCGAAGATTTCACAGAGTTGTCGAGGACGAGGGGTAGGAAACAATCGAATCATTTACCAAATATTTGCCGATTCGGAAAATCCTCTTGTATAATATACAGCGGGGAATTTCTGTTTGCCAAAACACCGTCATAATCTTGAATGTAATCACCGTCATTTACCCGCTAGCAGACTTCAAACTCTCTCATTAGTCGCCTTGCGCCTCGTCCTCCCTCCGACCCTCCGGTTCGTCGGTAACTCAATTTTCTCTACGTCGTACTTGATATCGGGAACAATCGAATTTGCCGGGTTATTCGCATAATTCCGGGATAGAACGGAACGTCGTTTACCGAGTGGACATGAAAGCGAATCGTCCGATCTGTTTATTTTACCCTCGACTACCCTCGGTTACATTACATCGCGAACGAGCAAAAAAATGTTTGTTAATAAACCGATGCAAATAACGCGAATCGTTCGCTAAATCGAGATCAAAGATGCGGTAGATACTGCTGTATACTCGATCGAAGTCGGTTATCTTTTTTTTTCTGTTATTTTTCCTCTCCACGCAACGTCTTCGTTTTCATCTTTTTTCTATTCGTGCAGCGCAGATCGGACCGAACTTGAGGAACTAAAATTAGATTTGTATCGAGTATCGAGTCTCGAACGGACTCCATCGATATGTCGGCCGTTCGAGCGAAAAAGGAAATTCATCCTCCTAAATTACTCCACTTTACCTGCCTATTTAAACCCACATTCTTATCAGTGTACAAGATAATAATACACATTTCTAAATATAGATAGTATGTTATTTCGCGCAGAATACAAACGTAAAGGAGATGATTGTTCGAGTGGTTCGTTCGGAGTTTTCCCAGTGTAGAAATCTACCTATTAATTAAGTAATTCATCGGGGTCTGTGCGAGAGGAATCGACGACAATGGGAGTTTCTGAAACCAGCCGCGAACGAGCCGAAGTCTATTTAACTTCGCCGCGAAAGGAAATAAAGTGTTGCCGGTTTATATACAGGGAGATGTGCGTCGAGGCGTCGATAAACCCCCGGGCGAACAAAAGGCCCGGCAAACTTTGCCCCAAACAAGACGCGACAATGGAAATGAAGCATTGCTCACCAGCGAATACTCTATTCCCTTCATTACCGATGAGGGGGGGTTTATATCGGCCGTTTTCCCGTACATTTCTCCGGGAATTCGGTAATTGTTTTTATTGTCCGGACGATAAGGGGAAACCGTGCCGGCGGTTTCTTTTATTTATTTACTTTATTCAGTATGTAACAAATTCGTTACGGGAGTTCCTGTTATGATTGTGCACGCGCAAAAGGACGAAATAAAAGTTGTTTTACGGACTGCGGTAACAGGGATTAGAGAGCTCGGGGCGTTTTTGGCAGCGCCCGCAATTCCGCGAGTCTTTTACTTTTTGCCGTACGATTTTATAGCTCGCCCGTAAAAACGCCAGTTATGAAACCGAGAACTTCGACTAAGGATTCCCATCGTCGTTTGATTGTGATTGAATTCTTGCTTACAACCTCACAATTTCGACTACAAAATTTACAATTGTCTCATCTCTTTTCTGATAGTCTCAAATCTTGATTCATTTTGTCTCCAAAATTGATAGTAGGTAACATAAAACTTGTTCTTTTATGAAAGAGCAACATTGATTGAAAACGGAGGAAATTATCGAGAAACTCGAACGCTTCGTCAATTACTCTACTCGAGCTGCACGATTTCAATTATATTAAATCAATTTCTATCATTCTCTTTGCATCATTTCCACCTAATTCACTCGAATTCCAGCCCTTCGGATCGGCGTGTTTTTTTTTTCTCTTCATCCGAGAACCTCCCGCCTGCGAACGGGGTGTACACACGTATAGCCGAAAGCGGCCGGGAAGCCGGGAGATCGGGCGCGTATAGGATGTCTTCCAGATGTTCCTGCGAGATAAAGCCGGCAACTCGCGACGCAGACGGCGGGCAAGAACTTGTTAGAGTTAATTCCGCTCCGTCTGTTAACTTAAGTGGCGCTTTTAATGGCTTATAGCAGCGCTCAACAGTCGAGAATTAGATGCGATAAAACGGCTTCGGCGCGTTCGCTCCCGCATATAGTTTTAAATATCGAATGATAAACGCCCATCGAGGTAAAATGTTAGTTTCTTCAAGAATGGTTGTAGTCGATATTATCATCCGGAGCTTAGTTTACTACTTAATTGTCGCGGGATCGTAAAATTCCGACCCGTAATCGTTCCGTTTTGCTTCCCCCTTTTCTGGCTCCCGGTTAACGTTCAGTTGACTGGGGGGAGTTTTTACGATGTTATTACGACTTCATACACTCCGCGAAATTGAGAGAATCCTGCAGTGGCTTGGCCAATAAAAGAAGAAGCATGAATAAAATGCATTTATTCGTTTATAAAGTTAATTCCGAGAGACATTTTTTATAGAAGATGCATATAGTGCATTCGCTGTAGGTATTACTCGTGACATCATCAGTAGATTATGGCGACCGCACTGTATGCATAACAAACCGTCGTTTGGATGAATGGGCATTAAAAACCGCACGGGATTATTATAGCAGAGAGAGGAAAATCTGAACGATTAATCGAAGTAATCAGGCGAAATGTTTCCGCCGCCCTGAAATTGGTATTCCAAACAGCATTAGGACCTTTTGTAAACGTATCGGGAGAGGATTAAAATAGGCGATCAGCGAATGTGTATGTGTGTGTGTGTGTGAGAGTGTGTGTATGGGTTCATTGTAGCCGTATGTGGCTCCATTAAACACTACGTTACACTAAAGATAATAAGGTTTTGATTGGGAGGGTTGCAGAAAGGGGTTGCGCTTGCCGGATCTAATTGTCTTTTGGTCTACAATGTAATACACTAGTTTCCGTTTATTTAGTATGAACGCAGATGGCGAAAAAGGTGAATTTATTTGCTTAATAACGCGCTTATTAGTCGAGAAGTTCAGATAAATGTTTTTTTGATTAAATCTGCAATTAAGTAGCGAATAGTTAAGTTAGCGATTCGTTTGCAATAAAATTAATTACGTTATTTAATCGCGCGTTAAACCGTCTCCCCAATTATAATCGACTTAATTCCGCGGAAACGAAAAGCCGTGAAATATTCTCGGGCGGGTTAATTAATATGAAACTTTTCGACGGCTCGCCGGCGAAACAATAGCGAGAAGACGACCGCAAAGACAAAGGACGAGGGGGCGTCGGGACGCCCGGTTATTTTGCGTCCGGAAAGCGGCGTCCCGTCCGACGCCCGTAAGGCTCGTTTGCGAAATTACAAACAACCGCGAGACAGCGACATGTCTATCCCAGAACGATGACAAATTATCCCTTAAACTCGCCACAAAAAACAATCAAACTACTCTAATACCAATCACACGAGCTTGCGATGTTCCACCCAAAAATCGATAGAACCCTCCCGAAAAAAAACCCACCCCCACGGGTAGGTACCCTCGGGGTCGTTACTTCCACTCGCGTACGTTCCCCCCGTTTTTCTGCCCCTTCGGGCGGCAACAGTCGGGTCGCAGCTGGCCACTTTTGGCCGCAACGTGGTCAGCTACTGATAAGAATAGCAATAAGAACGTTCCGGGTCTTAGCGACCCCTACCGGGGGGGGTCGAAGGGGTTGATAAGGAGTCATAAATCGGGAGATAAGGACGCCGTTACGCGCCGGGGGCGCGATATACGTACTTTTTTTATGGGATCATCTCGAGTATGGCAGATGAGGATGCGATGATGTGTCGAGTGTAATAGCGTATTTACTGGAATATACTGGGTAGTTTATATAAAAGATTAAATAGTATGGAAACTTGAATTACACGGATTATCATTATTTTCTTTAATATGAGTATCTTTGCTCAATTTCGTGATAAATCCAACTACTTTTGAACAACCCGAAACGGCTATAGCACAGTAGAAAAATTCCCCCGGAATTCTATCAGTGTGTTCGTTGAACGAATTTCTGGAGTCTCTGCAGAGCCCGTCAATTTATTGGCTTCCAATTTCCGGGTGGCCCCTTTAACAATTTCCTTTCTTTTCGGCGACGCAACGGACCGGTACATTCCTCTGTTCCCGTCGCTCTCCCGCCCTTTTTGGCGGGCCTTCTCCGTCCCTTTTCTGGATTTCATCCCGAGGGTTGACGTCTGCGGTTATCGCATTAGGAAAATTGAAAGGGCCCTCTTCTTTCTGCTAAGTATATAGGTATAAGGATACCTGAAGGAGCTCGCTTTTCCTCCGGCCCGATGCAGGAAATTATCCCATATACAGGGCGATTCAAAAACGATAAACGGGTTTCGATTGCGTGTATTTAAATAATGGCACATGTAGCGGTAGAAATAAATCCACTAAATGTTTCAACAAACCGAGCGAATGTTAATAATTGATAAATTCGAGTTGGGAAAGCTATATCGAGTTGATTTTGAGCTGTCATGCAAACCGATACCGAAATCAAAGTTGTATGGGAGTTTGTTGTTTCCCGTACGGAATAAGAATTCAAAACTAGGTATTACATTCGAAGAAGTCGCGCAGAGTCGTACTTAGTAATTTAGTAATATAAAAAATTAAACATAAAGGCATTGATAGTAAATTTATATACCTAAGTAAACTCTAGTAAAGAATCGTCCTGTATGTTATATCCTGTGTAAAATCGTATTGGGATTTAAAAAGCTCGTTTGTATGCCGACGTCGCTCGGACATTTCAGGGGTGTTGTTTCTATCTACCCCAACTCGTGGAAAAAATTGTTGCAATTTTCGAAACGCACCGAAACCGATTCAGGCCCTGAGAATTATGAACAGTTTAGCAATCGCTCATGTTAAGGGGTTTTGTAACTATTGATTTATGACAGACGCGGAAATTGATCATCAATTTTCTATTAGGTTTACCGTATAGAACGTCCGATCGAATTAATGTTCCGACGGTATTATATTGTTGTTGCTTCTGTTAAGCGTAGGCGGGAAATCTGGTCGATTGGTTACAAAAAAAATATATACTCGTCACGATTTGTTTCGAACGTAATAAATCGATTTACGTAAAAGTTTATGTATTTAAAATATTGTCGTTCTGCGTACAAAACGTAGATTAAGACGAATCAACCCCCTCTAAACAGCGACGTTCTGACTCACCCCCCGACACTTCGAATTTTTTCTTGTTTACGTCGATTATGCAGATCTTCCCCGTTCTGCATCCGATTTGCATCTAGTTACTTCGAGTGGTCCCCGCGGGGGGGCGGCCTACCCGAATAAGAATCGATCAAAAAGCGGTTTCCCAGATATTTAAAAAACTATTTTGAATACGCCCGAGTCAGCGCGAAACGGGGATGAATGCGTTTAAAAAAGTCAATATTTGCCAAGTTGTTCCCAAGTTAATCAATTCGACGCGGAATGGGATGATATAGCCGAAACGGGGTAGTTTTTTTGCCCGATGAAAACTTCCACGCGAGCGCACCGAAATATGGGGAATGTTTAATCGCTGATTTACATCTGAATATACCAATTTGATCAAGCACCTACAAAGCAATTCATTTTTTTTCTAATAGCCCCCGCTCAACACAATTACTATAGCATATTCCTGCATCACATGGTACAGTCTAGCAAATCGTAGGTATGGTAGGTAAGTAGAAACTCTTGTATAGTTTTAGTGTATAATTGAGTCATTTTCCCCTTTTGTGTTTGCATCCCCGAAAGGCAAGAGACCGTCGAGATTGATAAGCGGCTGTGTCGTTACCCTCCGCGGAATGGAAATTCTTATCTATCTGTCCTGCTCGGTGCATGTAAAATACGGAAAAATGCTTTACGGATTACGCTTGTAAGACTTTCTGAACATGATGAATGTTTTAAAGCTTCCCGGGGATTTTTTTTATTGTCCTTTTACACTGCGACTGTCTCTCGCTCGCTCGTTTATCAACGGGATTAGTTTCTTGTGTGCGGGCGGATTTTAACGTGTAATTAAGCTTTTCGGTAATTGGAGTTTTACGGAATTCGATTTCGTACATTTCACTTTTTCTCGTATCGAGGCGAAGAAAGCGCTTCTCTTAAAAATTCCCTTTGAGCGCCCGACGAAAGCTCGACGGAAAAATAAGAGGAAAAGCTAATCTCATCAATTAAGCCGGCAGGTTTATAATTCACCGGGGATGCCGTCGTAGATATCATTTACGAAAAGGGCCGCGCTCCTTCGGGGATTCCCGCCCGAAAATTCTTCCAGCGCCGGATCTGTGCAAGCAATCGCTTTTATCATTAAAGTTCAAAAAGGAGTTTCACGGTTATCTGTTTAAGGTCGTTAATGTTTATCCTTGCGAAATTCAGCCCTTAAAGGGACGCTTTTAAGGAGAAGTCTCGAGGGTAAATTCGCGAGTAATCAAAATACTTTTCTCGTACGTACAAGAAGTGGTTCGTTTGCTCCAAGATTGAAACCTCCAAGTTTTCTAACTAGAGAGATGTTGCGCTCGAATCGTTTAATATAACTGTTGTTTAGTAAACGCTTCGTTAGTTAACTAATAATCTAACGACTGGTTAATTAATTTTTATCCATCTATTTCGTGTTTAATCCAACGCGCGCCTTTCGAAATCCATTAATTTCATCGATTTCAATTAAATAATCCAGAATTTACTACGGAATCGAATTCTCTCGATACTAACCCACCTTCGCATCAGGCAGGTAATTAATAAACCGAATTATTAAAAATATTTCGTCACGTGGGCGTCAGATAACGATTTAATAAACATTACTCGATTTCTTCTCTGGTCGATGCCACATCTCGTTAAATTTTATTTTACGAATTTATTAACTCGCGCGTGAAACGAATTTACATTTAAAACGCGGTTAACACTAATATATTTTCGACAACTAACGCTTTTACGCTCGTAAAAATCGTTAATATACGCGTTTTATTACGGAGGCAATTTGTTATATTACTGGTAGAAAAATCCAACTTTACATATTGAGGTGAGTTCGGTGGATTTCTCTTCTTCATCTCATTCAAATTTGTCACTTATCAACTTCGTTCTCGTCAAGTAGACGTTTTTTTTGGTCGAGATATTAGGCGAATCGCGCTGTAATAAATTCCTGTTGAGTTAATGGACGAAAATACCTCCGATTTTCTTTCATGGTTGCGGCAGAGAGTCAATGGGGCTTTGAAGCAGACGCACAACCGTATCGAATTCGCGTAAACGTAAACTTTAATAATAAAAAGAAGAAGAAGAAGAAGAGGATGAGGAGAAAAAACAAAGCGCGGGTTGGCGTAGCATAGTTTATGGAAATAGAGAAGCGGATGGATCGTTTAAACTGCAAATAGAATTTTTCGATGGAGCGGAGTTTCCCGTGAAAACGGAAAACGAGATTTTATTGGAGGTCGGGAATTCGGAATTGGAAACGGGGACATTGTTGCATGGAAATTCTGATTTAAGTGCAAATTCGCTCGCATTATAACAACGTTGTTGTGTTGTTGATGAAAGATTGTAAACGGCAGATGAAGATGATAGATAAAAAAGTGGAGCTTCCTGGGGGAAATAAAATCCGATTCGAGAACGAGAAAATCTGCGTTTTAATTCCGCCTTATTTACGCGGAAAATTTACGATTGCGAAAACCGTCCGCCCGCGAAAGAAAGTCGTAAGTTCCCGTCCCATAAACCGCCAGGCAATAAAAATAAAATTCCATTCGCTTGTTATTATATTTCTTTTCTCGGCGCTGACGCGACACGTTTCATTAACGTCGAGCTTTCCTCGACTCACCCTCTAAAATTTCCCGTTTTTACCGCCACTAGAAACTTTAATTATTTGTAGAATTTTTTATCGCCTCTACGCTACACCACTGCAATCGGGATCCGGTGGAGTTTTCCTCTTCGACAGCCGATCGGTCTGAAGTTTAGTGAAACTTCATTTCACGGTCGGTTGGAGTTGCAGCGGGAATTTCAGTTAAGGCTGTCGGTGTGCGTACGTGCCCGTTCGATTTCTCCCTTACTTCCCCCGTGTAAAGGTCATATTTGACTAAGGAGAGGAGGCTTTGTGTCCGTATAACTGGTATATACCGCGTTGTGGTTAACATCTATCTCGACGCCAATTTCCCGTTAGATCTTACGGATAATTCGGGCGATTCCGGGATACTCCTGCAGCAATAAGAGCTCGGTAATTTTCTCGGAATCGAAGAAAATCGTTCCGCTGAATTAAACAGCGATTTATTTGCATTTAATAGCGCCGGTATTATAACGAAACGCGTTATGCAAACATCCCGAAGGCGTTTTAAGTTTTTTTTCCACTTAAATTAATTTCAATCTGAATTTAAATAAACACACCTGTCTATACTTCTATCGAAATTCAATTCAACTAACGCGTAGATTAGTTGAATTAATTTCGCGTCGAATTTATTGTGCAAGGTAATTTAATCTCGATTTAATGCGACAGAAGAATTAGTCCGATTGGAAAAAATTATGAAATATAGCGATGAATTATAATGTTGATTAGATTGTTGTGGATTAAACGAAATGGAAATGATAAAGAATCTAATGAAGGAACTAATGAAAAAAAATAATTAATTCCCCATAGAAATTCATTCTTAAAGAGATTCTTCTGTGATAAGGTTACGAGCAATTAAAAATCTAGGTATACAGTAAAGGAAATAATAAATGAAAGAGTTGATGAGAAACTACTATAGAATGGATATGTAATTTAAGAACACCATACATCACTGTATACAGTTTAAATCGTCTTGCATTAATGGCCTGCAGATACGCGAAACGGGAAGTGTCTACGAGCGCGTTACCGGATGATTAAAAGCCCGTCTCAATAAAACCATTTGTCGTCGGTTGTTTTTCGGGCTTATTTGGGAAATATTCGCTCCGACGTTCCATTAATCTCCGTAACTTTCAATTAGGTAGATTAGGGGAATTAAATTCCGATTCTCACTTGTAGTTTAATACCCACCGCTGAGAAATAATTAGATCGAATCGAGAGCGTCGCGGCGTCGCTTGAAAGGTCGTCGGGGCGTCGTTTTATTTGCAATATCTCGTCTGCGAGCTGATTTATGAATTGTTAAAAGGTTCTTTGGGTTTTGAGTGTTTTAACCTGTTTTTATAGATTCAGAAGAAATCGTTACTAAATTAGAATTTGGTGCCATCAAAATTTCCGGGTATTTATACGTTTTATACAAGTATTTGCATCTTAACTATTAAAAGTGTCTCAATTTTTCATCCCTACATTTAACTGCTTGTTTAGTTTCTACATTACAAGCGTTCTATTATTAAATTTGTACACAAAATCTTAAGTGTTTCTAGTAATTCGGCGAGTAAAAATAAATAGAAGTTTACATTTTCTCACGTTATTAACGTCGACACGAACATGAAATGCTCGATAGAACGTTGATGTTTGTTTATATTTATTCGCGTCGAGCTGGAGCTTTCAAAGCTTTCGAAAAGCTCATCGACGATAGAGAAACGTCTTCAGATATTCTTTTTCGTTATTTACAAACTGTTCATTGATATGTGTTATATCAAACAAATATTTCAACCCCAGATCAGACTCTAAATATTGCTGAAATGGGATAAAAAAATTGTTTATATTCTTCATTCCATATTGCTCTGACCTGCCGGTATATAAACCTAAGCTTAGCGAATCGCCTTCGGGGATCGCAAGGATATTTTAAAAGGACTCTCTCCTTTCTACCCTCCTACAGTGTAATTTCATTTCGAATTAGAGGAAGGTGGTGCAGGGGGAGGACGAAACGTTTCGATAATTAATACCCGTCCTCGTTAAATCGTTTGTTTGTCTCGGCTCAAAAGAACCGGATTTTCAAAGGAAATTCGCGAGAAAATTTATCAACGTTTAATTACCGCGTATCTCTACGTGTGTATCTATAATTTTTGAGGTAATTCGATGCTTTTTCGAGACGGCCTTTTGTTGTTTTCCATTGTTTGACTTGCATACAATATTGTACACATCAGATAGTGTGACAAAAGAACTCAGGTAGCTGTTCCTGCAGCTTCCATTAAGGTAATAAAATAATCCGGCGTTGTATCCTATCAGTTACAACGGGATTTCGGTTGCGTTTTCACGGGGGGATTGGTTATAGTCGTTGCTTCAAAAGAGAATAATAAACAATGATTTCGAGTTGTTTTTAGTATACAGTAAAACACAATACCTCCTGTGTATTTTGAGTTATTATCTCTAGTTTTCTATAAACATCTACCAGCTAGAATTTAACGTATACAGGGTGCACCAATTTAGCTACAAAATTTCTCATTAGAAGATATATCAAATGAAATGTAAATATTTTTAATGCAGTGTATATTTCTAATTTAGATTAGATTTAAATGCTTCGATATAGCTCGTAATTCATTGAAGGTTTCGACGGTACATTGTAGGTTTTTCCGCGCCATTAACAAACCCGTATCTTCGGCAATAAATTATTGATATTATCGGGCATAAATGACGCTAAGGAAGACAGAAACATTGTTCTCTGATTTCGCTTCACATAAATCTTCTAATTGAATGAAAACCGTTTCTATTGTGCGCCATGTATAGCCCGTTAAAAAATATCGAGGTGAATTTTTCATATCTTTTTTTTTACCTAATACAATCTTAAAAAACTTTTTTCATTGTTACAGGTACGTTTTAATCTCGCTTCATCTAACAGTAAGTTATACAATACAGTTAATAGATGTTGTTACAAATTATTAATTTATATGCATATAATAGGTTTATTGTAAATTAAACGTGACGTCATGGTGATGTAAACGTGACGTTCGCTTTCAATTAATAGTTAATACTTGAATTATTTAACGAACAATGCTTTACACGCTGGGGTGCGTCCGTAAATCGCCCCTATCCGTTCGTTTCCTCGAACGAACAATTTTCTAATATCCCCGAAATAAAATTAATTCGAAATCCGAAACGGTCGGTTTAAGTCTGAGCGCAAAATTTAATTTTAATGCGAAAGGCATCGCCGTAATTTCCACTCTTGTAAAAATTTAATCAAACGTTTAATCTGTTCACCCGGTATATGCAACATTCGATCGAAGAGGAATTAAATTTTCCAATTACGGGCTAACGGGAATCCGATAACCCCTTTTTATTCACCGCGGATAAAAATTAGTACGATCCAGGACGGCGTAAAACACCGATTCCCACCGACAATTGACAGATGTCATTTAACGACTCGGTACGTCATAAAATTCGCATCGAATCGATACGGTTAATGGCGTAATCGGCGGCTTCTAGCCCGTAATTCCGATTGTCGGGGCATGTAAATAGCGATATATATTCGTATATCGCCCCCCTTCTCTATCCGATGACCCCCGGTCCTAGAAAGGGGATCGCGGGGGCAGGGGATATCCCGGATATTACAATCACGCTGAAAATTAGAGAGGAACGGGGGAAGCCAGAGAGGATCTAGGCATCTGACAAATGATTCTATCCGGCCATATAGCGGAGCATTGGCGGAGTTCCAGAAATATTCTCTCCCTGTATGTCTATAATAGTTGCATATTATTGTGATATAGGTTTGCTTAGATGATTAATCAATTTGTAAAAAGCAAGTAAAGTATCCAAACCACAATGTTTCAGTGCCTCGCGCACCATCTTCAGATATTCGGTTACGCTAATGCATCAATGTCGTGTAAGATTTTAGAGGATAAATAAAGGAAAATAATGGAGAAATTTTGCGCGCGCTACTGGTAGGGTTCAGTACCGGATTCGTCTGCGGCCTATCGGCATTTTAAAAACTGGTTACGGCACTTGCACGGTATAACGTAACGTTAAATAACCGGCAAACGATAAGCCTACGGAGATGAATTATCAACGGGCGATCTCTGCGAACAATCGCGCTCGGAGAAGGAAATCGTCCGGCAGGTGAAAATCGAGGAAATCGTCGCGACGTTTCTTTCAGCCGGCTAATATATCGCTGCTTTTAAAATCGGAAAATCGACAATCGGAGTCGTTTTAGCATTCGTCTTCTTTTCACGTCGTAGCGCAAAGAAGGCCGGGCGAGTAGATGCATTTCGAATGATGGATGAAAGGCGGGCGTATTTGTTTTTTCTTAACGACGTATAGAGAGGTCTGATGAATTATTTTTCATTTCGCAGCCCCCTCGGGTGCGCACTTCAAATACGGATTCCGCCGGGAATATCGCCGGGGAAGCGCGCTCTCCCCGACGCCCGGAAATACACCGGAAGTTTTTGCCAACCTTCAGGAATAATTCGGAAAAATTCGATGTTCCTTCATCGGCTCGCTTTGGCCGACGGTTTTTCGAAATTTCATCCGACGCCGACTTGATTTACGAACCTCAATTTCGTTAACAAGTCCCTTTAATACTAAACATCTAATAAATTTACGAGCGACCGCATAATTTAGGTAAAACGACCCGTATATCCTTCGCGAACGGCCCTTATTAAGTCGCCCTGGGGGTTTTTTTGGGTGGCCCATCCTTTCACCCTCTTCATCTAATCAGTAAACGGACGCCCACGTGTCGAGAACTACCTGAGATCCACGTGTAGAGGTCGGGGATCCTTAAATGAAACGCTTCTTGTCACTTCATTATAAAATTAGACAACTCAAGATCGTTTAAATTCGAGTATAGCGTCTTAATTTTATATCTTTCGAGTTCCATTTAGCCGAGCCCTTGTAGTATACTTGCATTAGAAACGTATAGCTTTTATGGCGAATTTCGCATTAATAGCAAGAACTAGAAATTAAGCATGCAAACTAACGCGACATCTGCCGGCATTATCATACTTAACAACTACCGAGGAGTTTGTCTCGGGGTGGATTTTGCGTGGATGCAAATTAGGGGATGGCGAAAGCTGCACACCTTGTACCGAAACTATATATAACGACAGCGCCGAATTTAACGTTTCGACTTAATAATGGCGGTACAACAGATAACTTTACGATATGATATCGATGTAGTCGAAAAGGGATTTCGCCTTGCGGAAAATTCAATCCGGTAAACCGACGAGTCTATCGGCGAAATCGAGCGAATCGAGCGCGATGAAACGTCTGCATAAAGGAGCCATAATTCAAAAATCTCGTTTACTTTACCGGCGATATCTAGCCGGCGGATCGGCCCTTTTTTTTGGAAATCCATCACTTCCGATTTTTTCGAATACACACACACACACACACGCACGCACACATCCGGTTTAAATGTATTAACGGGCAGCCGATATTCAAAGCCGCATCCGATATATTAAGCACGCGCCAAAATTTCGCATTGTGCTCGCTCTGATTTATCGACATTTTTCCCCTCTATGTCTAAATTTATCTCAATAGAAGCGATAACAGAACAACCACGGCCGACCGCGTTTGTGTATACATAATCTAAATAATAATGACATAGAGTTGTCACTTGTCAAAACCATTGGCGTACGTTATACTTAAACAACTGCACTCATTTATTAAGTAAATTACAGTAATGTACGACTCTAGACAAAGTAGGCGTTGTCGTTATAGCAATCGCCGTTTAAAAAGGATTTTGTGCATTCGAGTGAATTAATAACGCGTATAAACTCTTCCTTCCTGAACAGATAATGTCGCTTAACTCACGAAACGCATCTCAAAGAGCGAATTCCACCGACCATTGTTAAAAAACTCGCCGCACAATAGAACGTCATTTAGATTAATAGCCGCCCGTTTTCGACCACTCAAATTGAATTAAACCGACGCATTCAATGGCGGTTTACTCCAAGCATTCTTCGCATCACCCTCGTATACACTTACAAATACTCTAAAATAATAATTACCGGACGAAAAAAAGCAATTAAATTGCACCTAGATTCGGCTCTGGAGAACGGCAACATGGCGAGCAGGACCGTTACACAGGACATAATCCACTTTGATCCTGCTGTACACATAGTAAACTAATCAATCCGATTAAAAGTAAATTGTCCCTTGGGTCCGAGAGGACGAGAGCCCGAATCGATTTACGGAAAATTCTTAGTAAATAGCGGGTGTTCCGGCCCCGGAAAAAAAACACGACGCTACTCTAATCGCTATTAATTAATTGTTAATTAAATATTGATCGCTCCCGGGCGGGATTTACCCGTTAGTTTGCTGTTTTGTGTCGAGTGAAAGTTAGTTAATAGTTTGTTTTAATCATTAATAGAGTGTTTACCCAACCGACAGATTTATTGGCCGGATTATTCTAGCGATATATGTGGTATAATATGGTTCCTTTATATAACAATCCTTTAAGTAACATTTTTTCTCGATTTAACTTTCCTATAAAACCCACAACTTAATCCATAACTTTTTATTAGGACATAATTCGTAAATCCCCTGGACAAATCCCCTTTTGCATCGGCATCGCCCGGAGTTTTGCTACCTCTGCGAAATCGAAAATCAAGACCTCTCTTCAACCCCGCCGGATCAATCCGGGTTTGCTCTCTTTGATTCGGGAGTCCTCTCCCGCACGCACACACATATACACTGGAAACGAATGTCCGGATAAGAACGGCTCCGGGGATTCCGGGGAAAATGGGAATTCGCGCCGGAGCTTATGTACACAATACATGTGGAATTTAATTAGGAAAATGGGACGTTTTTGAGCGAAAGCCGGCGGAATTAGCTCGCTCAATATAGTGTGTTTCTAAAGTCGGTTTCTTCCATTCGCTGAAATTAATATTAATTAACGGGTGGAATAACGCGTTGTTTGTACCCGAAGCAGTAAATTCCCCATATATACTCTTCGAATTCCTCATATGTACTCTTCAATCAACAAATCATAAATAACAGTTGTTAAAAAAACAGTAATTATCATAGCGCATTCCACGGTTTTACATTCTCTTTGGCATTTTCAACACGTCGTTTTGGAACCGTTCCAATTTTATCGAGCGCGGCGAATCGACGTTTCGTCTCGACCGCACGGCTTTTCTCCATTCTCTTCCCATTTCTTCTCTTTTTCCCTTCGTATTAGTTTAATTAATAGATCCGTCGACGGTGATGCTTTCTCCGTTCGCGCCCTCCTTCGACAAAGTTACGATACACGCGCAACTTTATATAAAAAAGCTGCGAAACGGTTGGTATTTCACAGGCCTTTACACGTTGTTGCCAACCTAAAAAAATCCCACTTCTGATAGTGATATAAAATGATATATTTGTTTAAAGTTTTTGTTGGCAACGCCGGGCTTTTCCAATTCACGTTTCGACACTACCGCGCCCGAGCGAAAGTTTATTTTGGAGAAACGGGCTGTAAATCTTTCCGATGGAATGCCGTTTTCAACGAGATTTACGTTTCTACTAATCGTTATATTCGGAAAAAAAAATCTAAATTTATCCGTACGATTTTGTTGTGCTTAAGCGTAATTTGTACGACAATAGAGCGGATTGTCGGGCGTTTAATTAACGAATTTTTGCTGCGATATGTTGCCCGCTAATCAACCGTTTACAATGCTTCATTTAGTATTGATTGACGTACGTTAGAAGAATCGAATTGTATTGAAGTTGTTCTGTCATCTACCAGAGGTAGATATAAAAGATTTTTCGTTGGTATTTAATGTTAATATGTCATTAAATTGAAAATAAACTTGTATACAATCCTAACCGGTAATTACCTACCTAAAGAAGATAAAATTATACATTTTACCTGTAACGTTAAGGTTATTTAATAGTTTTTATACGAGTTTAAAGCGCGCAACTTATGAATTTAACGCATTGCAATAATCTATTATCTAAACAAATCAATAATCCACCGTACTATTAAGCAACCAGTACTAACATTAGTGCGGTTCCATGGGTTCGAAATATTAATCGAAACCGCTACAGAGGAAAATAAAACACGCTCGGCGACACTCTGAAGAAAAAATAAACGAAAATGCACTAAATTTCCGGAATCGCCGTGGACGAGAGGCGTCCCCTCGCGCCCGCAGATGTCGCTAGAAGTTAACGAGCCGGAAAAAATATAATAAATGGCCCTTTCTCGGACGCTGGACGAGCACCGGCCGCTCTGCCCTCGACCGCAACGACACGACCGGAACATGAAATTACCCGCTCGCGTTTCAAAAACAAAAAATCATTCGCATACACCCAATGCAACATACAACAAAATCGATAAAATCCCCAATACTTCGTTTATGTATCTACAAGTAGTAGGTACTTATCGCCCATACTAATATAATAAGGGGACTTTGTGGTTAAAATATTTCGGTACGCCTATGTTAAGCGTTGCGAGCTAGAGTAGTGGTGTTATGATCTTATGAACGTCTTGAATCGTAATCTATTGTTAGTATAAATTCAACCCGGTTTGGAATGCTCCATAACACGAAATGGTCGAGTGAGCGCATAAGAGTGCTCTCGTTACTGCGGTACTTTTTTCCAGAGTTTTTACTGCATCCGTTTTTATTGTTTTTAATAAAACGAAGCTGGTTTATTGCGACTTGTATCGCGCGACAGGTCGCGTCGATTGGTCGCGTAATTATTCGAAAACGAAGCCCTTTTTCCTGTTAACTAGTCGGAAAAACTTCTTTCGCTTCCGAGCCCTTAATATACCGCACACAATGTGTTATTTGATCCGCAGCGAGTAAAAGAAACTTTTTGCACGCCCCATCGACCGGAAAATAAAGCCTTTCCTCATTGTTCCGCGGGACCATAGAGCGAAATTACAATGGCCGGAGTAAATGATGGCGAAGCAATCGCCGGAAAACGGGAAAGAAAATCGCATAAAATTTTAGTTGCGCTACTTCTGCGAGTTTTAAACCGCGCGCTCGATTCCCATGTTAAGCTCTAATCGTTTCGAACAGTTTTCAAAACAAACCGACCCGCATTAAAATTTTATGACAAACTTATAACTTTCTGGTTAACCCCTCCTATTTAATTAACTAACTTTTGATTACGCTACTTTTCGTTTTGCTATACACGGCGAATATAATGCATTTATAGCCCTAACTATTATTAGTACGGTATCCTCAGGCAACTAGAACATTATCAAAAATAAATTGAACGCGCAAAAGCAAATTACCCCTCGTAACTAATTTTTCATGACGAAAAGTAATTTAAATTTTATTCTTATAAAACACTAACTTTTTGATAATCCCTTGTATATTTAATAACATAAAGTTTTAATAGCCCGAGAGTAATTTCAATTAAGTATGTTTTTTAAATATGCATGAGTATAAATGCTTTTTAGCGCAACTTTCCGACGATCCCCCGTATTTAATTATCCAACTTTTCACTAGAGGTAATTTTTTCGCGTATAAAATAAAACGGGCACTCCGTTTAATTGAAACGTTTCCGCGGATATTCCATTTACGGAGGAAAATTTCAATTTGCATGACGTAATTCGATTTTACATGAACCTGCCTCAGTTTTCGCTGTAATTAAATAAAAGTAAAATCAATTAAGGGACAATTAGGGCTTTCTTCTTGCTCCTGCGACGGGATACGTACACCCGGCTTTTTGCCTCCGTTCCGGCGCCCGGAAAACTTTCCAAATTTAGTTAATCTCTATTTAACGATAAATAAATTAATCCCAGGAATTTAGATAATTTAATAAGATGCACTTCGAATAATGATAGCACGCAGTAGTAAAAACATAGGAATATTAAGTCGGTAGATCTATTATGAGGTTTCTGACCGGTAAAGGTTCGATAAAATTCCCATCGTCCCTCGTACATTATCCCGCGTCAAGATTTAACTCTCGTTTCGTCGACAAACTGCGCTTTTATTCGAGCATAAATTCCGGGGATTTACAAAGACGCGACGAGGTTGCCAGGATATTGCCAGGACTCGAACCTGCAAGCGTGTTCCTCTATTCCTGCAAAACCTGCACCAAACTTATATGTATACAGCTAAGTCTTAGTAATACACCAAAAAAAAGTAGGTACATAAATTCTATTACATTACACGGGGAATATCGTGAGAGTGATAGGGTGAAGAGAGAAGGGTTAATTAAAAATAGTATGTTAGAAGATTATTTTTCGTAAACCCCTTGTAAAATTAAGGAAGGGCTTCATATTGCGGAGTTGAATTTGTTTACAAGCCGCGCTACTTGGAAGTAAAAACTCTCCAATTTCGAGCATCTCTCTACGGGGTGCAATGGAATCGGCGACGAAAGGGGTCTCCAAACAAATTGGTAGCGTTTATACGGCGAGGTGTTCCGTACGAGATACATAATATGTTGTATTAAGTGTATAATTCAATCTCGGGAAAGTTTCGGAATGCTCTCTTAAGTTGCCCGGCCCTCGGGGAATCTTAACAGCCCCGTTTATTAACGCTCCTAACTCAACTCGAGCACACCCGAATTGCGCTCATAAAACAGCGGGGTTAATATTACAAATTATATTAGGCAACAAAAGACGGATCGTCTCCGGGAAAGTGGAGTTGCACTACGCGAGAGCGACGGGCGCGCGCTCCGATGCATTCCAATCGAATTTCGTTTGTATTTTTTATAAGCGGGCAGTGACATGGACGGACGGCTGCTTCTTTAGAGCGATTGAAACGCTCGAATTGGATTTAAAAAGGAAGCTCCGTTCTGTTAGTCGCTATTAGTTCCATCAGCGTCCATTCAACTGTTACAAAACTCCGTCGTAATTATATAATACTCTCTTTCGTTCGACGTGATTAGGCATTGTTAGCGTTTCCCTGTTAACAATCTGATAAGATTCCATGCGCTTCTCCAACAGAACGTATCGTACGCGCCCCGTAGAACTCCCCGAATGGGAATACGAGGGGTGTATGAAAAGCGTTGATACTACACTTTGACGGATTTCGCGAATAAATTCAGTTCGCGACCGATCGTTTATCATCGTCGGTGAAAAAGTTTCCTTGGAAATTTTTTGTTCGACCGCGAATATTTCATCTCGATTATTTCCGGCGCGCTTTTGTTCTTATTGCTAGTCGATGTTTAACGTTTTGTCGCGCTCGCCCGGGACGAATAAGTTTCCTTTCGCGAAAGTTTCGCGAGTTACTTACAAAATAACTTTTCTTTGAAAGGCGCAGAGGAAGAAAAAAACGGCGCCGCCCGGCGAATTATACAATAATAAAGCGTTTTACGCGCTCGAAAGGAGATTTACGGCGATCGTTAAATTCTCGCTCGACCCTCGTACGTAGAGAGAAAGACGCGCAAACGGCACTTTAATTTACGCAAACGATAAAGATGCGATTTATCGCGGTTGTTAATCCGTTTCCGGTCAATTCGCGGATTTTATACCGATGTTAAAACGCCTCCGCCTCACCGTGGTCATCGAGAATTCATTTTCGACCATCGAGCTTTTTACGTTGATTTATCAGCTTTTAATCCGGTATTTTTTTGGCGTACGAGGGGCAAACGATATCTAACAAATTTGCCACATCAATTATTATAGGAAAGTTATCCATTATCCCCCGTATTTTTTATCCTACGAGGAACAAAGTTTGCAACATAATTATAGAGCATTATCCTCTATACTTTATTATTCTACGAGGTGTAAGGAATAATTAAAAAAAACCTCTAATTATAAACATTATTTTTTGTGTTCGATTTGAAACTATTTATAAGTGTTCCAAAAAAGGTAACGTGGTAATTTTGTATAGGAATATAAGCTCGTGTAGCCGATGATGAAACATCGATCTTTTAACTAATGTTCGACAATAAAATTAATTAGAGATAGGGATAATCGAGCGTTATAATTCAACACCGTATACAGATCGCTGATAAACTTGTCGCGTTTATCAACTAGGAGAAAGAATTTCTTAATTATCGGAGCGTGTTCGATCTTCCAACGTCAATTATATGCAGCGGGTCCATCGAACAGGAAAAATAACCGGATTCGAAAATTCCTTTTTTTAATTTGAAGTATAAATTTGTAATTCGATATTTCTGTATTTTCCGACTCTTTTTTTAACGAACATTTTGTTCTGCATTTAAAGAACAAAAAGCAACATTTACGAGGGCATCGCAAATAGTGCTATAAACATTGCTTTTTATACAAAATAAACACAGCTTAATAAATTCTCCACCTAGGTAGGAAATCCCACATATTTATAAATATATTACAGTGGTAAAACGACGCGGGGGTGGCACAAAAGAGCTCCTTGCTATCGAAAAATCCGGTTAAATGTGGGCTGCCGACGTAGGTGTGACGAGACCATTCTACAACTATAAACTCGACGGTTATTTGTACGCCGTTCTTTCGCGTAAATGACCGTGAAATGATTCTCGTTCGATTCTTCAACCTTTCAGAAAAATTCATTCCCATCGAGAGCTTTTGTGATTTCCATCGAGCTTTCGAAAAAATTGAAACTTTCCGAATGTAAGGCGATTTATATGAAACAGGTGCATCGCATTGTCGACGACTAATAAAAGAATAATCAAGCAATAGAATGGGAATCGGAAGGAAAAATGGGGAAAGTTTTCGGAAAAGTCGTCCTGACTTGAACGATACCGACGGGGGTGGCAAAGTGAAAAATGTCTTTTGGAAAAGCCAATATTTACGAATCCAATATCGGCGGGCGGGCGACAGAGATTCGGTTTTACCCGGAGCCTGGTAATAATCAGATGAGAGCTTTCTCCTAGCATATACGAGGCGCGTTAAATTTCGCCACGTTTTCGACCGCCCCTCGTACACTCACCGGCTATCTCTAAACTAAATAATGAGGGTTTTTATGCAGACTAATGAGGCAATTAACTCACCAGGAGCAATAATTCATTTCGTCCAATAAAAATTTTGAGTTATAGCGATCATTAACGGAGAAGATGAAATTTTAATTGGTCGAAATTATAAAATAAAATTAGCATTTTATTGAATTTTTCCGAGGGAGACTCGACAAATTCCCTACGAAACACTCCCCGAAAAAGAGAGCGGTAATGAATATTAAATTCACAATATTCAAATCCGCGCATTTGCGTTAAAAAATCGCACATACGAGGGTCGCCCCGTATGTTCTTTATGACCACTCTAAACGTTAAACGTACGCGTGATGGGATGTTTCATCGCTTTTATTACTGCAGTGAAAATGTCATAAATCCCGACGCGGAAAAATTAAATTTTTTTGCGAAAAAAAAAACACTCGATCGACTATCTTCCTTTAATTATCTTTCGACTGTGAAGTAACGAATTCTTCTCACAAATCGAGTTTGTTTCTTTCGAGCGAGCGAAAAAACCCCATCGCGCCCTTAATGAATTTAGTTTTCTTTCTAATCAGCGAGGGCCCTTCTGGCGCATAAAGCGAAGAAAAAAGCCGGAAAGCAAACGAAGGGTTCTCCCCACCTGGCGCAATTAACGCGAGGGCCCTCCAAAAAGTAGGTAAGTCTCGGAATAAATACGCAAACATTCACACACACTCACACATACAGAATCGGCTTGGCTAATTCGCCGATTCCCCTATACTCGACGTTTGATCGAGTCTGGCCCTGCTCTCGACAACATCCCACTTCTGATTCGTAAATATCCCGCTTCTGATTTCGCTTTTTCGATATTAACAAACGCCGGCAAATTAGAAAGGCCGGAAAAACGGGGTGCGGGAAAATCGCCTCCCCGTCGAGCCGCTTGAGGTCTCGACGGTGATTGAGATTTATGCCTGAAAAACGGTTCGAAATGAAGATGGTGAACAGAAGGAGGCCGAAGTGACGACGGAATTGAACACAGAAAGGGCGTTTTTCGAGACAATCCCTGTTTTTGTATCAGTTAAAGGTGGAATGGAAAATTAAATGAATTAACAAGTTCCCAATCAATACGAACTTTCACTTACTTATTGAAGATATTTTTGAGTTATTTTAAATGGCTTTTCAAAGATACCAAGCTGGTTTTGTAATTTTTTCCCAATCGAAAAAAAACATGCGCACATCATTATTTCAACTGGTTTAATTAACATTATCTAGACATTTCAGTTAAGTTAATTCGTAATTAAAATCAGAATGTTATGATAGGATCTCGGACGATTACGATCTTAATTCATCCTATGTGACGTTTTAAAAATAAATTTCCGTTTATTTGAATACGTAAATGAATATCCCTAATTACGTGGAATGGAACGAAAGTTTTTCACCGCTCTATTTCGAAGCGATATGAAATTTTTCTTTGAAGTCTATCTCCTAATGAAGATCCCGCTAACATGCAGTTAATTCGTCGTAAATACATCATGTAGGTACATCCATCCGATGTTGCCAAATTAATATTTATTACTAATTATGTACTTTACAACCCCCTAAAGCACATGCTTCCTGCTTCCGTTTACGACATGCGATACCCTTTGATATTTATCGCTATGTACCCCATACGCCGGTATCCTTTCGCTAATTATTAAACTAATTACCCGGCCATCCGTTACTAATTAGCCGCGATTAAAACCTTTTTACGCGCATCTTCGCGTACTAATCGCCTTCAAGCGGGTAACGAATAGGCGTTAATTACCGCAGATTCGTTATATACCGGCGCACGGAGTACAATTCCCACTTTCCACATGGTATAGCGCCTCCTAGCTCTCCATTCTACACGCTTGTCGGCAGTCACAATGCACGTCAAGGGCTTTTGACACCCTCTCGAAGCCGCCCCTTCAACCCCTTCTCGAACTCGCTCGCCTCCCTTGTTTCGGGCCTCGTATGTGTTAAGTAATTAGCGCTCGGGTTGCACTCGAAGATGCTTTTTATAATGTACTCTCTTGACTGATTAATAAAGTAATAGGTAAGTTCGCGGTGTCGGGTGATTTGGGTAAAATGTAGGCGATTTTTCTAAGCGTGTACGGTGCTCCTGGGGCGCCCTTTGTGAGACGATAATTGCTCTGATTGCTTTTGATAATGTAATTGTCAGCTCTCTAAATGTATACATCTCGCTGGGAGTACCGACTTTGGAGTTTCTCCACGCGGTACACAGGGCGAATGCACTTCGCTTTGAAGCTTCGTAAACAGGAAATTGTTGAATTGAACACTAGATACTTATTTGAGTAGGTATACGCGCTTTGTTTGTTCGTATAATTAAATCGGGCCGGGGATTGATTCAGTAATATCCCAAGTGTAGCTGAGAATATTCCCTCGCATAATAAATGGAGGGAATTGGTAATTTTTCCATTGTGCTGGCGCGTCGGCCTGCTCAAACGTTTGATCTACGGTCGCGAATAAATCGATTACGATCGAATTCGAGGGACATTAGAAACGCGCGAATGTGAACGCGATGAGAAACCGAGTCGCGAGCCCCGCGAGCCCGAAAACACGTCGCTCGCTCCGGCAGAATTTCATTAAAATCGAGCGAGGGATTTGCAAGTTTGCCGAGCGATTTAAACGGGGCGATTAATCGACGTATTCGAAGAATATAAATACGGGAAATTACTTTTTAACGCTTCTATTCGGATCGTCATGTGTCACTTGTCAAATATCGTGTGTCAAATGTCATGTGACCTCCCACGGTTTGAAATTGAGCGAGTACGTTTTTCCCAGCGTCTGGGACGTGCTGTAATGGGATCGTAACGGAAGAGAAGATGTTGTGAAATCCCGCGGAAATTGAAGACCTCACGTGCGGCTGTCAAAAATGTTGAAAACCACCTATAGCGGGTGTCCGTAGGGCCCGCCATGTGTCTATTAATTTCTCGTAAGTCCTTTACGGGGTGCAGTAGAGAAATCATGAAATAAAGGGTATCGAGGTCTCTGAAAATCGTATTAACTAAATTTCTATTCTACATTTTGGGCTTGTAATTTTTTTGAATACGCCCCTGGTTTTTTAACTCGCAATATGGCCGCCTGTCAAAGTCAACAAATTTTAATTTGTTCTCCTGTTAATTTTTTGTATAATGAATCAATTGTAGCATCAACTTTTGTTAATTAATATTTTCATTGCAGTAAACCTTTAGATTTCAATATAAATAAACAGACTATTATTTCACTGTACAAATCAAATTCCCGCCAATTACACAAACGTCACTTTGCTCCGCCTACAATTAAAAAAAAACTATGGAAATTTCTATTTCCGGCGTTTCCGGTGAAATTTCATTGGGTTAAAAACTACAGCGGCCATATTTGATCATAATAAAAAAGACGAAACGAGTGGTTTTGCAAAGGATTTCTGATAGAATGCCATTCATGAGAGAAATAGTGAGTACTACAAGTAGTAAATTCTTGACAAGGTCGTTTCTTCGCTCTCTCATTGGCAGTATTTTCGCGGTTTTTCGTAATTATCTCATCTCTACAGATCCACAAGGCCATAAGAAAGGCATTTGGACATTTTAATAGTACTATTTTCATTAAGTGTAGCAAATTCCAGAAACTTTATTATTTCCGGTTGTAGTATATTCTCATTACCTATATCTTTTATACATATATTTTATTTAGTATTTTATTATTTGAGATGTTTTATATATGGAATATTTTATATAAGGTTTCAAATCCCAGTTTGCCGGATTTGCCTCTAACGGAATTTCCAAAATTTGTTCTATTATACAGGTGAGTGTAAATAGTAACATTTCGTTCGACACCGGTAAGGGATATGTTTTCGCAGCGGGCTCGGTTTGTTATTACAGCTCGGAGCGTGTATATTCCTGTTCAATTAGCATATTCATGGTTAAAAAGAGGAATGCACCGCATATTGCCGACTACAATTAACGACTTTGCATATTACTTTATACCAACGATGGAGGGATTTTCTTGTTTAATTGTTTCAGCGTGATTTATTCGCGAGTGTCTAGCAGAGTAAGAGGCCGAAGAAATTAAGAATCCGGCCTATTTTCTATAGACTTGTGAAACCTCTAAAACTATTCGATGTTCTGCGAAGATTAGGCATAATTAATGACCGAAATAAGTAGTAATTATGCGTGTCCGATTTGATTTACGACCGGTTTCTCGGTAATATTTCGGTCGAAATTTCGAAGACGAGCTCTCCTACTAATACACAACGCGTTTTTCCGGATTAACATTCGAACGGACGGTCTCGCACTTAATGGTAATCCGGCGATAAAGCCATTAAATTTTCATATTTAACGCATTCTTGGAGAGGACGTGAATACCTCCGCGACTACATTTATATTGAGCTATCTGACAAACGAGGCCCCCGTAATATAATCGCCTGCGTCCATTAAGAACGGGCAATTAGAGCCAATCCTTCGGGTGCCCCCTTCATTTTTTGTAATAAATACCCGTACGAAGGGTTAAATAACAGATCGTTTATCAATAACAATAGCTACCGATGAAAATGCTGATTGCATTTCAGTACGAAAGCCGTTTTAAATTATCTAGCTTGAGAACTGAGAGGAGCATAAAATGTTGGGGATAATGGACGATTCATACGGACCATTTCCATGCGAGAATTTCTCGAAAAACGCTCCAAAAACTAATTTAGCTAATTAAAAAAAACGGCGGGGAAATCCCCGGATCGGCCGTTAACGAGATTTAGTTTTCACTCGGGTTCGACTGCGTTTATCGGAGGGAAGGAAACCGCATACTGCAACAACAATGACAAAAAAAATAACAGAGGCGCATCCATTAATTAAGGCTATAAATACGACGTGTGCGCTCCATTATTTCTGCCGAAGTTGATTCTTGCAAATAGATCGCGACACGTGTTCTGCTTCAATGCGTTTTCGTTTGTGCAATTTTTAGTTTGTTTGTATTGGTTTTATTTTTACGTATCCAAACGTGATTTATGCAACACAATCGCCAGTCGGGTGGAGATTTAACGATTTAATTAATTCGTATTGTTGCAATATACAAAGGGGATGTTTTTTTTACAAAAAATCTATATGAACGCAAATGTAATTAAAAAGGAACTAGAAGTTTGTAAACATTGTAAAGGTCTTATAAAAAATACTTTATTATTCGCTTAAACCTTCCATTTAAAAAATTCCATAATGGGTTAAAATATATTTGTTTTAAAAAGTTAATTAATATGTACAACTCAACGTACTCAATTTTTGAAAATTTATAAGCGCAAAAACCTTATAGGTGGCGGTCTTTTTCTCTTCCGTTCACTGTTCAAACACTCTCAGAAAGCGATTTAATTTTTAACGAAACGGTAAATAAAAACGAAATCTCCCCCATCCCGAAACGGCGAAATTCGCATCAAAACTTTTTTACGAGCAACAAAGTTGACTTTGATGAAAAGCATTTTTCACGGACCCGCCTTCTAATGGAACTGCTTTTAAAAAATTTACATTTATCTATCCGCATTCGGGCGCGCGTCGCCCACACGAAAATGCATCAAAAAATATATTACTCCTAAACGTACGGATACAGGTCGTTTACTTTTGCTTAGCAATTCGAAAAAAAAAGGACTCGTCAATTGTCACAAGTCTCATGTCACCTGTCACTAACTAATTGCAAATACCGGGAAGATGTGAAATGTACTAACTGGTGATGATTGTGATGGGTGAGGATAGTTATCTTTCGAGCAATATTTTCCAATTACGTCCGCATTAAACCAAAACATCGGATTCGCGTTTACCAGTCGGCTATTCATTAATGTCGGTCGCCGGACCGACTCTTCAATTATTATGGTGCATCTGTCGAAATTAATCTAGACTTATTACATCGCACACTATGTTTATGTATACAGATTGTTCCGATTCGAGCGGCGAGATTGCACGTGAGAGGTGTTTAATTGAATTTTGAAAGGTGTTCATTATAATGGACGAAATATTTCGTGATTAATAATATAATCGTATACATTTATTGAGCGAAGATGCTCGCTGAACTGGCCACAAATTTAGAAATATTCCGAGCTCCCTAGCGTTGCCCATTGCGGTGGGAAATAAATATTTAAAAAATACGCGACGCGAAAATCGAGAAAAACCGGGAAAACACGGAATATTCACAACACAATTCCCAGCGCGTGGGGCCCATCATTTTCTTTCTAAACTGCCGAAACCCGTCGTAAAACCTTCTTCTCGATTGACCCATTAACTTCAGAAATATCGTCCATCGGAATGCTTTATATAAAGGGAAAATCGTATAGATAAAAAAAGCACTTCCACGCCGAGATTTTCCCTCAAACATTTCGTACACCCTTCCGCACGTTTCTTTTTCCAATAAAACCCATTACTCCGTATATGAACGTTCGTTCAATTATTCCGCTGAAGGTAAATTTACGGGCAAATATTAAGCCCGTTAGTTCCGTAAACGTAAACGTAGCCATTGTGCAATGTAAACAAACGATATGCAATTAGAATTAATGGCTATTATTCGCCTTTTGCTTCTTTATGTCGTCGGCGGGGCCGGGGAATCGATGTGCATGTAATTTATACGAGGGAGTGCTGGTGTTACGGGGTCTAGAAGAAAAGAGAATGGGTGTTACCTGGCCATTGTTCGTCGGAGAGATCTAAAAATCTTCACCGACACACCGTTACAGCTAAACAATATGTTGATATTTGATATTAATGTAATGTGTTTGCTTACTGGAAAACTATTACTCGGATCGGATTATCGGACGAGATAAGAGCCCGGCTCGGGCGAAATACCATTAGCGACCAATTAACAACGAAAATCGTATTTTCTTACTACTCGGCTCGAGCCGTTGTGAAAAATGAATATGGAAAAAACGAGTACAAAACATTCTTCGGGCGCGTAGCCACTGTCGACAAGACAATTGTGTATTTGCGCTCGGTTTTTTTTAATTGCAATCGAGAACGAACGGAATATGAAGGAGGTTTTTGCGGCGAACTGATAAATATGCAAATTACACGAACGAACGTGCATCTCTATGCAACTGTTTGGCGTTATTCGGTGCATAATAGGAGGTATTATTCAGGAATGGAAAAAAGCGTGCTCGCGAAAAAAATATACAAGCCTTGTGTATCTCGGTGTAACATTTATTTTAAACCAATCTAAATCAGAGTTATTTACTACTTACGATCACTGTTTTATTTTTGATTTTATGAAAGGTAAATTTATTTGAAAAAAAGCTGGACAAAATTGTGAATCTTCCCTCGAAATCGAGCAGAAAAGTCGCGCGATTGTCCTACGGTTTCCTCCGGTCGATTCGAACTTAAATCCGCAAAATTTTTATCCGATACTCCTTTTATTTTTTCGACTTCCCCTTTCCCCAGACGAATTCGCCATTGGAATGTTAATTTCGTCGGGTTTCCGAATTGGAATCCCGCCATCTGTCGATATATACACTGTCGGATTTTCGTTTTGGGGTCTCCGGGATTCGAAGGCTCACCCTCCGGGGGTGCAAAACAAATAAAAAAAAGAAGAAACTTTCAACCGACTATCGATCAGTTCGAAACACAATTAAACTCGTTAAATAATCCAAATATCTTGTCTCCACGCCACACCACTCGGAAGCAAAAAAATATCTATATACCCACTACATTTCTATAATAAAATTCGACGACGCTGGAGAAGAGGATTCGTTCGATTCGATTTTCTCCTTCCTCGTTCTTTTTTATCGCAAATTTCCCTTCCCTTGCCGTTCGCGTATTTATTGTCTGAGAAATAAAAAAGCTTATGAAATCTTACGCTTCGTTAAACTTATCGCATCGATAAGAGAGAGGGCGGTAAGAGATACGGACGGGTGTTTTTCCACTAAAAAGCAACCCCGGAAAAAATTCGCCGGACGATTGGGCACGAATCGAGATGCACGAGTAGGTCAAATGAGCGTGCATGTGTTTTATTCGAAATGTAGTTTTTTCTGCGTCGAATATGCGCTTGGATTTTGTTTGTAATATTAATCTTCTTTGCAGTGTTTTGAAAATTTTACGCCGGTAACAAACGTACTGGATGTATACGTACATTTTAAAATCCATTAGGTTTACGCGAGTGGATGTAAAAAAAACGTTGTTATGTTCGTAAAATAAATCATACGTTTCATAAATACTGGGTGTACTATTAAATTTCCATTTACTACATTCACACTGATAGGACAAGCTAAACTTTAAGTCGCAATAATGCTTGTATGTATGTACATATGTAGGGTGTTTTTCAACGTTTCTTACCTACATATTTGTTTGCACAGAGTTTGGTGTTGAACTCAAACAAATTTACAATAACAAACGCGGCGCATCGATGGTAAGCTTATTGTACAAACGTTTAAACCGACGGTTAAATTAATCAAACATTTGCGTAATCCTTTTTCAAACAGTTCGCTAACCTTTGCGAACGCCCGGCCCGTTTTCGATTCCGACGAAATTTTACGATGCCCAATTAATTGCCTGCCAATAGCCAATAAACTGGTTAATCGTTACTTAATTGTAATTAATCGATCGGCGATAGTTTATGAATTTTTACGAAATAAATGCGAATGATGCTTCGCTCGAGAATGAGGCGTTGCTTGAGAGCGAAGCGAGGATTTTCGGGTTATTGAGAAATTGTGTTTCAAAAGGGCAATTTACTCGTTTCGCTCGTTATCTAAACGGGACTTCTATCAATCCGAAAATCAATTAAAATTAAATCCTACACACAAACACGACGGTCCTAATCCAATATACACATTCTCCTATCGACTCCGATTGCCCGGTGATTTCTCGATTAAGCCACGTTACTATACCATTAGTCAGGGAAATAACTACTCTCTTTTTATTCGTTTAGTACCAATATCTACCAGTATGCCAATTTATTTGTTTATTAATATCTACACATTAAATTTTTACAATTATGGTTGGTAAAAAATTCCTTCATTTCATTTCCCTTTTACCAAACGCCTACAAGTAAAAAAAATAACATAAGGCACTGTACTATCGAAACGGATTGAAGCGATATGCAAATGCGTTTTCATTACCTACCTAGAGAACAGTTCGGGCCAGGTATTTACGGCCCTAATAGGTTTATCACTTCATAAAGTGGTTTATGGAGTCCTCCCAATCGACTAGCCGATAACGATAATCCCCCTTTCGGAGTCGTCTTCAATCGACGCTTTTATCTCCCAAATTTATTGTTATTTTTACGTTCCTTTTTCATACCAAATTGTTTATAATAACGAAACGTCGCGCGGACCCAAGAGAAAGTATCACGTGAACATACACGACGGGTCAGATCCAATAAAATCCCAATGGAAATATTTTCGTTGGCGGCAATAAAAATCCGCCGCAGGAATTTAATCTAAGTCCCTATCTGACGAAGCGGAAAGAATGCAATAAGATCCTATAGGGATTCCCGTACGGGGAGTATTTTTTTATATCCACCAGATAATTTAGGATAAACGCCATTACATACAAATACAAATACCCCGCGAATAAGTTTTCGCTATTAATTAAATAAATAAATAACTCCTCAATTTATAGATCATTTGAATAATGCGGTTTATTTGATGTAGATTTTTGTATGGAATAATTCCATTATTTTCCTTACCGGCTGGCCCTTAGGCGTTTGTAAAACCGGATTAATTAGTGAACGTGCAATTAAAAAGAATCGCTGGAGGCGCCATTTTCGAAATGAAAGAAAAATATCAGCCGAAACGTTACTTTCGGAATAAATTTTTCCCCGCCGGTTCTTTTTATATTTCGACTAATTGAACGTTTATGAAATAACGAGAACGTGACCCGAAGTCGATTCGTAATAACGTTGCTGAAAATTAAATATTCTTTTTGAAATCCGTTTATCGTTTGTGCGTTAATTGAAATCGCTTCTAACTCATCGGGAAATTCATATTTATCCGACCTTATGCGTCAGTCAGTTCGTGATAATCCGGGTAAACTTCCCACAGTCGAGGAGAAAAGTTCCTTTTTCCCTTACATACAAATACAAAACGAGTTTATATTTCGGTATCGCTCGTTAAATTGGACGTGACGTGCCCTTTTCAATATCGAAATGCCTCGTAATGATTACCTTCCGAGCGAATAAAAAAAACCGTGTATATTTTAGACGGTTAGTCTTCTCCCTGTCGGGGAATCACGCGAAGAGCTTCTCTCCGGGGTGTCTCGCTTTCTGTTTATTTTCATTCATTAATAAGCCGAATCTCCCGTAGGGATATCGTGGAACATCTTTGATTTTTCCATTATCTCCATTGGTGTATCGGAAACTCGATATTCCGCCTTATTTACCGACTTGAACTTCTGGAATTATTGTCAAAACAGTACCGGTTTGTTTATTTACTGTACAGGGTGATTCTTAAATAAAAGTAATTTGTAAGAACGTAATAATGTATTGTGAAGGTTTATTGGAAATAAAATATGGATTTTATAGTATATAGCGCACGTCCCTGGTATATATGCCCATTGGGAGTAATCTTCATGGGTGGCCGCTAATTGTTGCTTTACCCGTACCCGTAATGCGTGTTCTACTTCTCTAAACACTCAAAATACCAACACTTTTGCCTCTACCACGTGTTTATTAACTCGAAATCGGGATAATTAGAGCCTCAGGTAGACCTGTAAACGAGTTTTTAGTTTCTTTTTCGTTAGGGAATCGTTATTAGATAATTTAAGTTCAAGCATTTAACAGTAATTTAGTGACCCAAACAAAAATGCAGCTAACCTTACAAATCATTAATGCAATAATAAAATTAGTCATATGATTGTAAAATGCATTTTCGACAGTAATTAATAGATTGTCAAAGAGCGAATTATTAACAAATATCGAATCAAACAAAACGCGATGAAACGGACGTTAATAAAACGAATTCGCCGGCGCCTCCCGCCCCCGAATTCGACACAACCGGATTATTAATTTTAATTACGACACGTATTACAGGCGACGAAAAACCCATTCGAATTTACAGTGTTAATAACCGCACGCGAACGCGTCCCATTGTCAACCGATTGCGATATTTGCGTGATTCCCCCGCTAATTTTTCCAAACATTCCACGAATCCACTTAAATAAATTCAAGATTTTTACGTTCGCCGATAAAAAAAACAAACGCCCTGTAGATGTTTAGTTTGGCTGAAATTTAATTTAGAGACGAAAAACCTCGTAGTCTATAAAACGAGTTTCGGTATACGGCGTCGACCCGGAACAAGATGATATATAATCCGGTGGTTGTAATTTTGCCGGAGCATGTGCATGTGTGGCACATCTCACGGTCAATTGCGCTCGCAATTGATATCTTTTCGAGACCCCACAAGAGTATATCTACATTTTATCGCTTAAAAGTCATGTAGAAAGTCTCGTTGAAACCCGTTTTTAATGCCTCATTTTTACCAATACCTCTCTATTACCTAACGCTTATTTTTAAAACTTTTAATTGCAACAACCCTCTGCATGTATCTAGTAATATTTTTTAATGCGCTTGTTGATATAATTGGCATTGTATTCGAATTTTCGAGCATTAAAAAATAAAACTAGCTTTAATCCCGTGAATCTATAAATTACGAGAGCATAAAGAGGGTCTTATGGGCGAAGACCACACATTAAAATAATGGGAAATCGGTTATGCATGAAATTAATTTCCAGACGCGCGGAGATAAAGTTAATGAATATAAAACAGCGAGATAACTTTATTATGGGATCCCATTAATGGGAAATAGCCCTTAGTCATTTCGTACGGTATAATGAGGTGTCCGGGTATATGGTAAAAATATTCCTACTGCGGGCGGTTGAAAAATGTCTCATTTTATACGCTCTGGTCTGCTTGAATTGTATGGCGATTGCGGAAATTTTGTATTGTTTTGCTATTTTAAAATGGCCCGGGTGAAATATGTGATATTATAGTCGAGCTGTAGAAAACAATCGTAAATTCGGCTGACTCATGCGAGCCGTAAACAAAATCCAAGACCCTCCTACCAATTTTCTGGACGATCTGGAAGAGGCGGTGCCGGTGAGGCGACACTCGGTCTTCCCCTTCTGGAGAAGTGGTCCAAAAACACTCCTTTTCCGGAGCATTTGAAAGATTAGATTTTTTCGCCTTTAATTTATCGGAGCAACAGCATTCCGATTTCGATCGGATTTCTTTCAAGTTTAATTGGAAAAAGTTATATTTGGAGATTAAAAATACTTTCCAGGATATTGGGATAAAATCGTTTCTCCAGACCTGTCCAGTTTGAGGTATGAGGTGTAAAAAAAGGGCATGAAAAATAATCCGAGAAATTCGCTGTAAATTTTCCTTTTACTGTGACCTAATTTTTAGTAAAATTACTCGCTAAATTATAGCTGGTTTGCCGAATAGAGATCGTTAATTATTATTTAACAGCATCGATTCCTTCTATGCAAATGTTCGTTATCTGAATTTTGCCACTCATCTATCGTTTTTTCCTGAAATTTATGCAAATGGAATAATCTCGTAAAATTTTACTAACATTTTTCTCTTTCGCTATAAATTCTATCCAGCCCTGTGACATTTTTTAATCGAACAATAATTAACATCAACTGAAGTTTCATGTGAAAGAAAGATGAAGAGAACCTACATGTTGCTTTTTGCCAAGCGAACTTCCTCAACCTTTTACCGATCCTTAATTTGGTATTCTTATTCCGATTAAGATCGACGAAAACTGCAGAGAAAGTAATTTGTTTTTCTTGCCAAGTTTTCTAATAAACTTCGAAACTCATTAGACCGCTTCCGGCGCCCGTCGAACAACTTTCCCTCAACTTTTAAACGTTTCCCATTGATATTCACACAGAACGCCGGTTTACCGATACCCGTCCCGCAACATCTCCATTGTTTTTTTTCCCCGGTTTACCGCATAAATCAATCGTAAAAGGCCGCAGGCGTCCTTGATGAATTTGATCAAGTGCCTCAAAAATTCGACACTCTAAAAGAGTGCCTGTACAAATTAGCGATAAAAGACCACCATCCCTCAACTTCATCCCTAATTTCCAGCCGCGATTACACGTGTAATAAAACAACGTATGGAGGACTCTTCACCTCGACGCGTCATTAGTTCGAGCTTTTCCTCTCCATCTAGTTTTTGCCGCGCGTTTTTCCGCCGCCCCACGGTTTTTTTTTCCCGGCTCTCCTGCAACAAGATCGTTCGCATTCGAATCGGAGCGAAAAGATTGATGTCGACGTACAGCCGCACCATCAAAGCGTAGTTATCGCATTTCCGTCGATCGATAAGAGGGCACATTCGTCCGAATTACGTTGACAAATTTTCGGATTTCGACTGCGAGAGAGGACCGGGGGTGGGAATTTCTTTTTTTTCTAACGCGTGTCCTTTTCGTGATTTATCGTTTGTTGAATTGACGGATCGTTTATTTGAAGTGGATGTATTTTTTTTCTATACTCCGACTAGCTGGATCTTCTGTCTCTCGATTCTCGGCGATTGGTCTCAACTTCCAGGGCTGTTCGGCTACTAACAATCAGACACCTCAAAATTATTAAATCGCTCCCGGTCGATGCGCTGCCATTTAAATTAATCAAACAAAAGGGTGAAATTGTAGTACGTAACGAGTCGAATTGTCGAATTTACTAAAGGCCGTAATAGTAACGGAGAAGCGCGGGTATATTTGTTTAGGAGGTAAAGGGGGTTGAAAATTAAAACCGAAAACCGCTTTATCGCCATTCGAATGTGTGCGATGCACTCGAAACACAAGGATACAGTAATACAGTAATAATAACCAGATGATGTATTTGATAAACTAAGGGTGCATGCGAAACTACCGCTGTCGGGGTTCGGCGACGCGTTTTCCAGTCTAAAACAGGCCCGGAACTTTCGTATTTCACCCTAAAGAATTTACAAAAATCATCAAAACATCACCGCGATATAATAGCTGTATAACAAATCGGTTTAGACCATTCAATTTGTTGGTGTGGTGGATTTTTTGTATGTGATTTCTTCTTTTTGTGTTGGTTGATAATTCATGTGATTACGGACCTGTTGGCCTTCGACAACGAAGCGCCGCCGGCCAATATATACAAAACACTCAGAAATTTGTAAACGGATGAAACAACTCCCTATTTACCGAAAATAACTAGGGATTCGAACCGACGTGGATAAACACTCCTCAGTTAAATAAATACGAAACGTACCAGCGCGTCGCGACGCCCACTCGCGCATTTATTTTATTCTTCTTCTTTCATACGGTTTTTAATAGTACATTTTTTGCACTCCTCTATTTTTCCCCGGGTAGGTATTTGATGTTTTAATTTCATTTTCGTCGATGTTGACGTTGCTTCAGAAGCCTCAGGCGTTTCGTTTATAGTTTTAATTCGTAATTCTGCGGCCAGATAAACGAATTGTTTTCCCTAATTAAATTCCCTTTACTATTTTACGGTACGCCGAAAATTGAAAAAAATTGCGAGTACACGATATCTAATAGAGTTGAGAGGCGATTTCGCCGCTCGTTCGTCTTCCTCGACGGAAATTTATTGCGTCGAAGAGTTTTCCGAGTTTCCGCCATGTCCTGGCGAATTGCGGCCTTCTACTAAAGTTGACCCTAGTGACCGCGAGACAGCGTAAACTGTCGCAACGCGTTTCCTCGGAACCGGGAAATTTCCTCGGGACTTTCAACTGGGAAACCCCAAAAGAGATCCGTATAGTCCGGGGGTAACATTTAAATGTCACCAAAAAGCCGTACCTACCCCGTATAGTTCGATTGTATATAGAAGTTTATTCGATAATTGACAGTAACGTGCGCAGTAGAAACTCGCTTGAATAAGATAATTCCCCCATAATAATTAATAATTCTTAGAAAATCCTTAATGACGGCGTCGAATAAGAAGCCCCCTCGATAAGGATCCGAGCGCATAATAGCCTGACATTTCAATCCCGGACCTTTCGACTCTCATCTCGTCTCATCTCTAATTCGCCCTTTCCCCTAATGCCCTTTCGCAAAAACCTCCCCCGCCGGCCCCCCCTTTGCAAAATATGAAACTATAGACTCTTCTCCATTAATTCAACGCTTCTCTTGATTTATGGAGTAAATTGCTCGCGACGTCTCCACTACGCCGTACAAAAGGCGACGCCAGTTCACGCGGCGCGGATATTATGCCGGGATAAGCGACGGGAAATTCGGCTGAGAAAATTCGACGAAATTAACAATAACATTGCGGATATAAACGAACAATGGACGAGAAAAACGATCGCCTTTTTTATTATTTCTCCTATTATTTACTCCTCTTTTGTCGATTCTTCTATTATCTCAAGCATAACTGATTGATTCTTTTACTGTTGAATAACTTCCATTTAATTTTCCTTATTAACATTTTTACAGGCTGAGTCCGGTACTGCAGCGAGTATAGGGCCCGATTCGAAATTCGCCCGTTTTTCATCGCTTATATTCGATTATTTATTTTGTGTAATTTTCGCGAATGAGAAAGAGCAGCAAACAAAAGGGAAAACGATGATGGTTCTCGTACTACACGAAACAGTGCAATAGGGCAATAATCGCGTTATGTAAATTCCGGGAGAGGGATAATCAGGGGTGAAAGTATCTTTTTCCTAATTTCGAGTGCTAGGGAGATACACCGGCTCAAACAGTGGCGTACGATGTACGAAAAAAAAAACCCAAAAAATTTTTATAATAGGTACAGAACTGCTACTATAGCTGTAGACGCGTTAAACGTGAATTTATTACACTCCAATCGAACTGCACTATAACCACAAGATAACCCATAAATTTATTATTAGCTTGTGCGTGTTTTCCGCGGCACGCGCATGTTTCGGGCGTCTCGACGCTTAAAAGTATTTAAACAGAGTCATCGGTAAATTAGATGTGAATAATTTAGTTCGGGGAAAATGAATTGTGTAGGGGCGGTTTTTCTTTTTCGGCGACGGAGGTTTAAATCACTCCGCTAACGAGTCGGAGAGGGCGGGCGAGTCGTTTCAAAGGGTTGGCTCGCGTTTTCCGGCCGGAAAACCCGCCGACGGAGGGTTTTGATTAATTTAATTCGATTAGATATATCGGGTTGGTTTCGTTTTGTCTGATATCGTTTTTGTTGGTTGCAGGTCCTGCAGGTCCTCCGGGTCCTCCGGGAGCGCCCGGGAAGCGAGGGCGTAAGGGCAAGAAGGGCGAATCCGGCGAAGCCGGACCACCCGTAAGTACAACATTATTAGCTGTGGAAAGCGTTTTATTTTATAGTATTTTTTGATTTGTATTTTATTTGTTCGTTTATATTGTTTTATATTTTCCATAGGGGGCAGCAGGAACGCCGGGCAAAAATGGCTTTCCGGTATATGATTTTTGTTTCTTTTATTTATTATTCCATTTTATTTCATCAATTCAATGCCTCTTTTCTCGATATTGAAAAATCGAAGCGTCTAATATTAATTGGTATATTTCAAACGAACGTAATTATTACAGGGTGTGAGGGGACAAAAAGGAGAGTTAGGCCTAAGGGTAAGAGAGTAGTGAGAACGCTCCCCTCTCCCGAAATTAATCAAATTCACCAATATTTAGTTCACCATAAAACGCATGTTGTCACGCTTGTCATAATAGCATTCCCCAACAAAAAAATACTTCTTTACTACATAATAATCATTTTCCACGACCAACGAAAAAGAGAGAAAATAATCACCGAAAAATATTTATTTATATACTGCTACAATCTGTTGCAGGGCCAGACTGGTTCGCGCGGATTTCCCGGTTTTCCGGTTTGTTTATTACATTTTGTGTAACACTTTCGGTGGTTCCCCGGTGCTCGTTTTCTAACCCACTCGATTAATTCACCCGCAGCGCCATCGGACGTGACGAATTAATATTACTGCTTGTACTATGAAACGTTTTCACGTCCGATTCGCTGAACAATTTAACCCTGCACCCTGTGTAGAAATACTCACATTCCGGCTAATCAGGTATTAATTAATTAATTAACCAATTGATATTAGTCTACCAACTAAAATTGATCAGTCGCGGGCCCATGACTCCTGTCAACCCTAAAGCCTTTAGTTTTTCAACCCTTAACTGTTACGAGATCTAGCAGGTAGAAAATTCGTATAAATATATCTGGGTAATTGAACGTTAAAGGGATTTTCTGGATAAACATGTAGTTATTAATTTAATCTCCTATCCATCTCTGCTTCTTTGGTGCTTCTGTTTCTCTTATTCCTATTCTTTGAATATTCCAGAAAATCCCTAAAACCAAACGACATGACGTCATACCCGACTGATTAATAGATATTTAACACGTCGACTACCTCGGCAGTCGACGTGTTAAATTTTTCCTTACTTCACCGCAAGCCTGCTCGATTTAATTAGCACAGCGTTTAAAACACTTAACATTTCATATTTCTACGTTGATTCGAAAGGGCTTTTCGGCGCTTTTCTGTCTCTAACCGAACCGGTCTTTCCCCCCTTGTACAACTCGATTAACTCGCTTTTTGATATTCGATCGACGAAAAGGAAATTGTCGCTTTTCCGTTTCTATTTTCTCGTCGGAATATTGCGAGGCGCATTCGGCTGCGGCATCCGCCAGCCACTTTTCCAACAGGAAATTTATACGAGAAAATCCATCGCGGCGCTTTTGCACGGCGCGAAAGCGCCGTCGGGAAATTTTTGTTTAATTTTATGCATTTTTTTTTGAGTGGATTAAAGCGAGTTTTCCTTCCCGTCGATCGAATGGGAAAATTAAAATCGGCCAGTCATTGAATGTTAATGAATTTTTTAGGGACCGATCGGGTTGGATGGACCAAAGGGAGAACCAGTAAGTTCTTTAATTTTCTTTGAAACGAGTAGTTTAATTCTTTGATAATTGTGTGTTGCAGGGCAGGCCTGGCGAGAAGGGCCAAAAGGGCCAGACGGGCTCGGCGGGAATCGACATGATCCAGGCCGTTAAGGTAGGTTGATGGTTTTATTCCGATTTTTCCGACTATCGGGAAAATCACACGATTATATTTAGAAATGTGGCTTTTTATCAATTGTGTATTTTATTTGTTTAACCGTCACCAGATGCCTGGAAGGGTGAGTAGGCTCCGTTTCTGATGTAGTTATTCGACATTTTTGGTTTTTTGTTGCAATTGTGAAATGTAGATAAATATCTAGAGTTGCAGTTTTCAAATTCATTGAATTAAATATTTTTAACAAAACTTCAAAGGTGCTAGAATGAAAAATAAAAGTGGAAAGAATTTGAAGGCTATAACAAGGTATTTTTTCTTTAGTTTTTCACCAATTACCGTTTCATCGAAGGTCGAAAAACTCATTTATTTTGGAATTTTCAGACATTAAAACGGTCAGTGACGACCCTCCGAGGGGGCACGCTGGGATACGCCGAAATCGTCGCCGTTAAGGTTTGATTCTAATAGATCCTGGAGTATTTTTATTTATTTTAGCATGCACCTATCCGTCGAGGAACAGTAGCAGTCGATTTTTCGAATTTTTGTTGTCTGAATTTTATTTTTTTTACATCCAATTACAGTAGTTTTTTTGTTTCGTTGATTTTTAGTTTTATTTTAGGGCTTGCAAGAAAGGGGGCATAACATTTCAGGCGAAGTTTTGATAACGCTTAAAGTGAGTGCACAAGTACTATAATTTTAATACACACCTGAAATAGAAACTCCTCTATAAATTTATAATTTATTTTAAATTTCTGCACGATTTACTTGTTATTATTTCTACCGAACATCTGAAATAACCGGCGTTTTCATTTAGGGAGAACCAGGAGAACCGGGTCCGCCGGGCCCCCCGGGTCCCCCGGGCGGCGAGGGCATGCCCGGCCACGACGGTAGGCAAGGAATGGCCGGCGAACCGGGCCCGGCCGGCGAGCGAGGGGAACCCGGCCCCATGGGACCGCCGGGTCCTCCCGGATTGGACGGCATGATCGGCCCGAAGGTAATTTAATTCCCTCAAAAAAACCCCCGTCTATATTTTCACTCGATCATCGTCGTAATCCTTTAGGGAGACAGGGGCGCGACGGGCGCGACCGGAGCACCGGGATATCCAGGATTGCCGGGACACATGGGTTTGCCTGTGAGATTAATACAACTTATATTTTATTTCACGCTATACTCTAAGCATTATTTCTTTTGGTTCTATCACAGGGTATTCCCGGTAGGAACGGCAGTAAAGGCGATCCGGGTCTCGGAGTAAGTTGAACAAGAACAACCCAGCTGGTGTAGTTGTAGTTATTTAACAATCGTTTTATAGGTGTAAATTAGTACTCGCGTTGGTACTCACGGCATGGGGGTCGTATATTGTACTAAAAACTTACCGTAATAGAGCTATACTTACTAAAAACTCGCTTTAATTCGGAGTATTAGACGCGTTTTAAACGAGTTTTGTATTTTCAGGGCGACAAAGGGGACAAGGGCGAACGAGGCTTAACCACTACCTTGACCGGCGACCAATTCCCCACAGGTATCATAGAAGGCCCGCCCGGACCTCCAGGTGCACCAGGTAAATGCATTTCGAACAATTCTATTCACTCAACACTACTGTCTTATCTTATTTTATTCTACGCGGGGATTAATAATTATTACCAGTAAAGGGTGGTATTAAATGTTATTGTATTGTAAGGTGAGAAGGGCGAAGCGGGACCCGTTGGACCTCCAGGAGCGCCCGGAGAAAAGGGCTCCAGGGGCAGGAGAGGCAAAAAGGTATTGCATTGCAATCATCTAGACTCTAAGTATTAAAAATCTATAAGAAAATAAAAAACAAATTGAATTTCTTCTAACCAAATTACATTTCATTGCATAGCTTCTGATGTGCGGGAAGGTCCAATCAGGCATGTCAACTTGTGACGCATGACGTTTGACACTAACTTTCTGTCATATATTGCATGTTGTACGTTTGAATGACCGGATTTTCCGGAAATTTAATTAACCACATTTTTGCCTAAAAGCATGTTTAAAATTTAATTACGTCTAAGTTAAATTAATTTAATTTCTTGATAGATTTGTATTTTTGTTAAATTTTTGTGTAGTTTGTTGTTTTATAGTATTTTTGTTTTTCAGGCACAGTAGACTAATATTTTAGTAGGTATAACAACAGCACATTTTCACTACATTTTTGTACACCGCTTATTTATTTAATAACACCAATAATAACACCTTAGTGATTAGTAAGTATTATTTGTTTGGTATATTTTTTAACTTTTAACGCTAATACATATCACAATGATCCAGTTTATTCTTAAAATCATCAAAAAACAGAGTATCTCCGATATGTATTAGACGTACAAAATCATTGTTTATCTGTATATCTTTTATGTATATGTTTTTTATTTAAACAAATTTGTAGATAGCACAGCGAGCATGTATTGACACGTCGTATAATATCCCTAAAACGGCATCACCGGAATCACTTCCGAACGTTGACGAAGCTATGTCTAATGTATGTGGTTTGTTTAGGGTCTAGATGGAGATACGCTTAATAGGGGCCCTCCGGGACCCAGGGGCGAAATGGGGTGGCCCGGTACCAAGGGCGAAAGAGGCTATAGGGGGTACGCGGGCAACCCAGGTACATTGAATTCCAAACTGTATAGTCTAAAACACGAACATCGTTCATTAATAATCGGGTTAATTCGAACATCCTAATCGATGGTTAATTTATTATTGGTGTATTGAAGGTCTGAAAGGTGAGATTGGAGTGACGGGCCCGCCGGGTATACCAGGAAAAGACGGCGAAACAGGCCTACCAGGTCCTCCAGGTTTACCGGTAAGTATCCTTCAAAAGCACCAGAACGTTTAAAAAAAATTGGTATTCTCGCAGGGATCGACTGGTGAAAAGGGCGAAAAGGGCGACTACGGGGATATCGGACCTCCGGGTCTTATGGGACCACCAGGACTACCGGGACCTCCTGGTTATCCCGGCCAGAAGGGCGAGAAAGGAGAAAAGGGCGATTCGGTAAGTTATGCAAAAGCTATACAAACTAATTCGTAGGGAGGGAGGCGCCCAAAATAGCACTAACTTTACGTATTTAATGATTAAATTGATATAGAATTTTATTTGCATAATAAGATATCTCTATCAGCATATAAAAGCTCCCCCCTCTGAATAGATTCTAAAACCTGTATAATAAACTGGCGGGCCGGGATGCGCATCTTGTCCTTCCCGGTGTTTTTCCAGTATCTAATTAGGGAGCATTTCCGCTGAAAACAAGTCCCTTGCGAAAAAAAAAAGAAAATTGCGACTTTATACTCGGGAATTCGTCTTGCTTTCGTTCGAATTCAATTTGCATATTCCTCTCGTAAAATATCTCTAGTCCATGGGCCGGATCACAAAAAAAACAAATATCGGAGCAATATAAATAGTTCGCAATATCATAAAACGCCTCAATCGAACCACCGGTTTCGTGTTTCAATAGTACCCCTAACATCGATGATTTTTCTGGCCCATCGACTATATATTCCCCCGGCGTTTCGTCAAATACTCATTTTTCTTTTTTGTTCTCGAATCGGCCGTAGAAGTACAAAAAGCTGCGAAGGAGACAGGTAAATATCGCCGAGCTTTGCCTAAAAATTTAGCTAAGAGACTAGACGGACGGAGCTTTCGCATCGTCTGCGCGTCCTCGCATCTCCACTTTATATTCATTACGTTTTCAGGGCGACGGCACCGGCGACTTCTTCACCGGCGAAATGGTAGGGCGATTTTTTTCCTTTAATTAATTTATTTTTTTTTTCCATCGGCAACTCGTCACTTGCCGAACGAGTTGCTTTTTAAATTCATCATATAGGTTTTATCAACGTGACTATTTTATTGCGCAGATTATGGGACCACCTGGACCGCCAGGACCGCCTGGACCTCACGGTTTGCAAGGTCCTCCGGGAATAAAGGGCGATAAAGGTGCTGACGGATTGAAAGGGGACCAAGTAAGAGTTACAATTAGTTACAAGTTACATTTAAAGAAGGTGGTATTAATTGTTTTCATTGCAGGGAGAGAAGGGTTCCAAAGGTGATCCTGGACCGATGGGTTTACCAGTAAGTTTTGGCTCGTTCTGGATATTCTGGATATTTAACAATGTGTTCTATTTAGGGTCCTATGGGTTTGAGAGGGGAAAGCGGAAGACCCGGCGATTATGGGAAACCTGGCCCGATGGTAAGACTACCTAAATAAACCTAATTATTGGTAATAAAACAATGCTAATCTAACAATTAACATTAACAATTAATCGATTAACATTGTATTCTGTCGTTTTTTTGTAATTAATGAAGCTTTTCCTTGGTGGAAAAGATCCCTTATAATTGTTTTTTTAATGAAGCTAATGAATTTTTCTCGATTTCGTGCGATACTTAGGAGGACAATAATTGGAGATAAGGAAAATTTGGAAGATAAATCGAAGCAAAGACGGTGGGAGGTGTTTTGAAACACTTGAAATTTAATGGTTTTTCACTAATTTTGTACCTAACTGTGTTTATTTAAATCCGGCGAATTTATTTATTAATTATACTCGTATAGAAAAAGCTGTTTGGTATAGCACTCACTTAATTAATTAGGTGCTTAGGATATTCCGAATTTTCTCCATTCTATATGTAAAGACAATAAATGGCTAATTTTCTCCAAATTACAGTACCAAACGGCTTTTAGCTCTCCAATTAAATAATTCTCCGGCAAAATTGTCGAGAGAAACTTTATTTTCAAAAAAAATCTGTACCTACTCTAATTCTTCGACTAGCTCTACGTAATTTTAATCTATTTAAAAACGATCTTGTGTACTTATAAGCCTATCGGACTATTAAATTAAATTTGTTATAAATATATTTATGAGCTATATAAATATAAGTATAATAAAATCTTCTGCTACTACAATAATAATACTTGACGTTTTTCCCTTTGCTGTACAAGTTGCAATAGTTATCTAATTCGTTTCTAAAAAATTTTCATTTCACAAATTAACATTTTGAACGTCCAATGCAGTATGTACTTGAGAAGTATAAATATTTATATTAAACAATTGTTGGAAATCAGTATTTCGCGTATGAAATATAGATTTTTATCGATTCACTAGTAAATGTATAAAAAAGACTTAAAATCGGTATTTTAAGGTTACAATTTACTGTAAAATAAATGTTAACAATGTAAGTATATGCAGAAAGAGGCGGCAAAATCGCATAAACTTTAACGATTTCTAAACATTTCTCGGCATTTGTGCCGCCTCGTCCTGCATAATAGGTGTGTTATAGTACACGATTTACTATAACTGTACAAATTCAAGAAGCCTTATCCGAAGAATATATTTTTCTACAATTTTTCGCACCGACAGGCCTTTCGACGCTGCCCCACTTCCTCCTACCCCCAAAACGATTTCGTTTCCTCCGCGAAATTTCGGCATTTCGATATGATTAGTGAAATTTCGATAAGGCTTTTTGAAACAATGTGACTGATAAAGGCTTAAGGTTGCAAACCTGTGAATTGTAAGATATTTTTTAGATTTAATTACTCGATTTATTTCGATTCGTTTCCGATGTAACATTCAAACGACGTGTACGGAATTAAATGTTTGTGCATGTGCTGTAAGTATTAAACGAAGCTTTAATTTATACATTGCTTTTGTTGTGGCTTTTCTAATCCTCCTTTCCCTATTAAATAATTAATTTTCTTTTGGGGGGAGAGCGGCGTATTTTTTTAATTTACCCCCCGAAGCTTGTACGTTGAAATTGCTCGTATAAAATACTAACATCGTTCGTGAAAGCATTTTAGACCCACGAATTAATTTTGCGTTTTATTTTTAATTATTTTTTTTTATATTAATTCCGCAGGGTCCCCCCGGGTTAGACGGGATGAAAGTAAGTTAATTGAATTTGCCGCAAATAAATAAGTAGTAAATCTAACAAAAAGGGTCATAACTTTTTAACAGGGGGCACAAGGGGAGCCCGGAAATAAAGGAGAACGAGGTGACCCGGGTCTTCCGGTAAGTTTTCTCGAATAGAATACCATCCGTGAGTGATTAAAACTTAATTTAATTTTAGGGTACTGATGGTATTCCTGGGCAAGAGGTACTAACTTTAACACAATTAACGCATGGCTAATTCGAATAATTTACTAATTTTTTAAACATTCGCTTCGTTTTATAAAAGAAATAAATCAAATTAACCGTTCTTTTAGGGCCCCAAAGGCGATAAAGGTTACAAAGGCGATGCCGTAAGTAAAACAATTATACCGTTCACTAGAACACTTTACTAACGTACTAATCAATTGTGAATTTGACGCGTACTAAACACATTTACACACATCATCGGCTTTTATAAATTCAAATTCTCGCTGTGTTGTTCTGATTCTTCAATAAATTACAATAAAATTGCATTATTTCGAAGGGCCCGCTGGGTAAAAGAGGAAGAAAAGGCGATAAAGGCGACAAAGGGGACCAAGGAGTACCCGGTTTGGACGCCCCATGTCCTTTGGGCACCGATGGGCTACCGTTACCTGGATGTGGCTGGAGACCACCGAAAGTAAGATTCACCCCATAAGTAAAAACCACTACCCTATATTTCTAAGGTCTGGGAACAGTCTATAATTTTGCATTAGAAAATGTCTCGTTATTTGAAGACTTTTTGAGCTTGACTTTTGCGCCGCACCGTGGCGGACGATCGGAGGATCAACTTATCTCAGCCAATCAGCGTCGCGATACATACAAATCGCGGTTGTGTGAAATGACAGTTCGAGCTGTCAAAACTTAAAAAATTATTTTTTGACATTTCGAGGAGAAAATAGAGAAATACATTTACAAAATCATCGCTGATTTAAGTATATTTTAATATATTTTATCGATTTTTAGTTTGAATAAACCTTTCTTAATGGTAATGAATTCTTTATATAATTTTATGTTTGTAAACAAAAAACCGTGATCTTTTAAAACATCGCCTCCTATCGGCCGTTTTAGAAACCCTGTTTTATGTCTTCAAATAACGAGACACTTTCTCGACCTATGTTTCCAGACCATAGAAATATACGACCGTGGTAAAAACATCGATTTATACCATTCATACTTTATAGTTCTACACTACATTCATCTAAATAACATCTTAATCTTGCGATAGACTTGCTTCGGTGCATTTAGATTTACTAGTGTCTAACAGCACGGGTGTCGGTGTGATTGATTTGCAGGAGCAGCCGCGTCCGGCGCCGCCGCCGCCCGTCCACGTGGACTTCGACGAGGAGGAGGCCGTCGACGAGGGCGACGACTACGAGGAGGTGGAGGGCGAGGATTACGACGACTACGCCGAGATAAACCAGGCGCTTCCCGCCGACATCTAACCGTACTAACCCCGATATCGCTGGTTCTAGGTAATCGCTAATGATTCCTGATGATAAGTTAGTTCCGATAAGACTAGTTACGGATGGTTCGAGAATGTTCCACGCTTGCGCGATGTAGTTTTACTTGTTTAAGAGTAGGTTTGTGTTGGAACTAACCTTATAAATAATCGATTAACATGCGGGTTATTGCTTGTGTATTTAATATTTCAATTTATTGTATTTACACTATTTTTTTTTTGTTATAGATCAGGCATTAATATTGAATCATTGAATCACCCCCCCGCAGGACTTTTGCAGTACTTATTGTGAAATAAGTGGTTTGAAATGTTGTACATATAGTGTTTGTTCCCTGAGACTCTAGGGATACCTAGTGATTTTCTTCAGTTGTGTCAAACTTTAAATTTTTGCATGTGAAAGGGTAAATTTCTGTACGAGGTGTCTCATCATTTTCGGTTATATTTTTTATGGATAATTTAGCGTTTAAAAATAATGAGACGCTTTTTTTAGGCGCTGTTAATTGCAGTAGGTGTAATTTTAAAATGTCCATATAATTTATACTAAATGTAAATAATTATTCTTAGATCAATTACTAATATTTTATAATCGGTATACCTATGTTTGTGTTTTTATAAAAAAAAATCAATAGAAGAGACAAAAATTATTTACGAATTTGATGTTGTACATTTTTTTAAATAAAATATAAGAGTTTTTCTTCCTAGTTTTATTATTTGTCAACGGGTTAAAAACAAATCCACTTACACAAAATCATAACCACTTTTATTAATTTAACAATTATTTACAATTCAAAAACGTATCACTAATCCACTGATAATTTATTTAAGTAAAGATAATCTTGAGCAAATTAACAACAGGCGCTTCGAACGCCAACGATATAACGAACGCCGTCAGAAACGACAACACCAAATTTCCAAAGTACACTACAATCTGAAAATACCAAACGAAACTTACACGAAATTCACTCGCCTATCGAAAAACTCACCGCCATCGACTGATGCAAATGAAACGACCCGTCCAAATGGAAACTAATCAGGCACATCAGCACGGGATGCACCAGGTAAGCGCAATACGTCAATCGGCTCAAAGGCAGGAATAATTTCGAACTTAGAAACGCGTTCAGAGGACCCCCGTGTCCACTACAACACGCCACCGTTATCCAAGCGATGGCCAAACCCCAAGCGGAATGCCCAAAAGCCGCCTGAAAATACCACATTATTAATAACCTCTTCAATTCCTTATTATCTTATAATTACATAAAATGCAGATGTGGGTACGGTTAAACCGTTCCTGCCCAATCCGTACACCAACACACTCAAACAACCTAAAGCCAGGAACCAACCCAAAGCGTTCGTTCCTCTCGACATCTTAATCTTCGAGTCCATTTTGAACAGGAAATACCCGGCGCATATTCCAACCAAATACGGCCCTATCCTCAACCAAGGTTTATCGTACAATTGATCGAACAGAGCGAAGGGCTCCTCCACGCGAGCCACGTACTCCCATTTCATCGCCACGACGAACGTCGTCACCCACGAGGCGCCCATCAACAGCGCTATTATCAAACCGACGAACTTCGCATGCCTGGCACTCCTGCGGATTTAGGAAAAAAGCATTTAAAACACCACGAAATATCCTGCTTACCTAGCACCAATCAACAGCATCGCCGTGGCTATAACGTAAAATTGCGTATCGTTGGCCATGTACCACGACCACAGCATGCAGAACTCCTGCTGCGGGAAGAAGTTGTTCACGTAGAGGACGTTCCGCCACCAGTACTGGTCGCAGCTGATGTGGTCGATGATGGCGGGCGAGAAGACCGAGTTCGAATGGAGGTACCGCATGATGATCTCGTTCACGGCCAGGACGAACAGATAGGCGGGAGTGAGCCGGAAGAATCTGTACGAAATCATCATGAAGAAGGAGCCGACGTGACGTTTGGTAGCCACGAGGAACGGTTCGGTTGCCGGAGGTTTGTCTTTCTTCGATTCCGATCTGAAGTAGGAGACTGTTACCAGTAGGCCGCTGAAAATTGCGCTGGTTAGAGATGATTGAATCGGTGGAATGTGAACGCTTTACTGACCTTATGAAGAAAAACGTGTCCACCGAAAAGGTGGCGTTCGATATGGTTTGATAGAGGAATCCCCTTTCCGTTACTATTCTCACGTTTTTGTTATCGGCCACGGCGAAGAGCTCCAAATAGCTGTGCACCAGGATGATCCACGCTATGGAGAAGAACCGCAAACCGTGCACGCATTTAATAGACTCCAACGCCACGTCCATGGACAGGATCTTCTTGCCGTTATTGATAGCAGAGAAGCATAATAGCAGCTTGAGGAACAAACCTAAAATATGTACTTTTGTTTGTATAAAAAATTGGGGATTTTGATTAATTTTTTTCAATGCGAACTTACCACCATTATCAGCTTTTTTCTTTTCATCGGGAATAACAGAATTTCCATTCGGTTGGCCAATAGTGCTGATGAATTTAACGCCGTTGTTGTTCTGTAAGCGCCTGCAATCCCCATCAGCGCTCCTTATTCGAGGTTTGAAATAATCCACGACAGTGGAGATTAGAATTAATCCGAGCAGTACGATCGTGCAGCCGCTGCAACGCGATAATTACAAACAACTCGAACGTGGAAGGAAGGTGTAAGGTAATTAAAATTAATCCTCTCACCCGACAAGATGGAAATGCCGATCGCCGAGCAACGAATAATCGCCGGGAACTTTTCTCACGCCCGCTATGCTCACAGATGTCGCCCGGTTGCGCTCCCGCACGAGGAGCGATCGCACTCCCGACGTGCCGCAGGACTTCGGCAGGCATTCCCCCACGTTCAGCTGCCTCGTCTGCCGGAAAAAATTGCCATTATTCGCACCTGAAATGCCGCTAATTGCGCGGTAGCGAACGGGGCCCGTTCGGTCCGGGGGATCGCGTTCGATTCGGGGCCGCGCGCGTGCACGTTTAAAAATTATTGCGCTTGCCTGTCGTCGAACGTCGCGACGCCTCTACGTCGGCGGCGTCGCGGACACCACGATGCTGCAACTGTTGTTGCGCCTCCAGGAACTTACTCCACACGAAGACGCACTGGTCGCCTAAAGGACAGGATAGCAGGAACGCGAGGAGCTCGAGGCCTGGGCCTCTCGCTTTCCTGATGTACAGGGCGTCCCGAAAATCGAACGAATTTTATTTATGTGATTCATAAAAAATGACTGTGAAGCGGCTAAATAGTCTTTTAATATTTAAAATTTTAAGTTCTATAAGGATAAAAGTTCAGATAATTTATTGATTCATACGTTATTTAATAAATTCTTAATTTTTCTTTCAAAATAAAGGCGATTTTACTGGTAGACCTTTAGATAGAACTCAATAGGGATATACATAAAATTATAAGACTTACCACAGGGGTGGATTTTCTGTCGAGGTTTATTCTAACTTTGGCAACGTAAAATTGGACAGGAAAGGGTGGTACATCAGTATTGTATTCTGCAAGGGTTAATTCTTTGCAGAGGCTTTTCGAGCCTAACCAGTAATCGTTGCCGAAGAAGAATTGACCGGAGTATCTTCCTGATGCATCGTACACTGTGAAAAAAAAATCTTGAAATCAACAAACTCTTCTTCGCAAAAATATGATAATAGAAAACCGTAGAGGCGGATTATGAGAATAGGAATACCGTTACAAAATAACGACTATTTTCGCGAAACTGTTATCATAACATCTAGTACGCAATAAAGTAGATTATGTTTACTCAAAAGCATTCCACTAACGTAACAATTAGAAAAAAGCAAAAACAGGTCTACCGCAAAAATGCTAAATACTTTCTACTTAGCGCATTAAAGTTGGAAAACACCTTAAGTAAAGAGATCTATCTGATGGTTAAGAAACTAGACCGGTTGCAGTTACATAACGAAACTTTGTTGGCACTCGCGAATTGAGATTGTTCTACTTTTGGCGCAATTTTCTTTAACAACGCCGCAGACTGTAGGCGAGAATTCGCTAAAATAAGTGAAAGGTTATAAGGAGAAATAGAGAAACGTGTAGGCTAGTAAGTACTTACGAACGACCGTGAATGAAATAAAGTTTTATATCGCGCGAAGTTTCGCTTAATTATTCAGAAAGTTGAGATTATTACTCTTTATTCTTCGTGATCTAAATGGGTACCTACTTCAGCAGGTTCCAATAAATTAATACCTACTTAATTATCTTCATTGGACCCAATGCACTTAATGCTAAATTTCCTACAGGATTCTCGATAATTTTCTTACTCTTAACGGCCCAAGTGGTGTCGTTGGCGAGCTCCCTCAGATACACCATCATGTCACTTTTGCACAAAGGGTTGTCCAGCCCGTCGAGCCGATTCCGCCACTTGTGGTGGTCGTAGAGCCGGGAAAACCACTGGAACTGCGACCCGTTCTCGGAGCTGTTGTCCCCGGCGGGCGCGTCCACGTCCCCCTCGTTCGCCGGGAACTGTATCCCGTTGGACAGATAGGACAAATCCGAGGAGTTGTAGGTGAATTTCGCGTGCAGTTCGGCGGTTTCGACGCACCGCGACGCCGACCACAGCACTATCACCGGGATTAGGTACATTATTTTTTTTTTCTACTGGGAGTTTTCCGAAGAAAGCGGACCGTTGGTTTTACAACATTTTTCGCGCTGTACGCGTACGTTTATCACATCGTACGATAGGAGCAGACTTTCGATTTTCAAGCCATTTGATAGACTGGTCGGTGTGCATTTGAGCCCCCACTGAGGCGGATTGTGCATAGTTGCATTTGTGCATAGCACGGTCCAATTCGGTGGATTTTCGGATGCTCTTATGTACCTCATTATTGTACTATTCAAAAGAGTCTTGTGTCTATTCAAGATAACCAATTATCCGTCTATTATAGGCCTCGAGTTTCCCACGAAACGAAAGAATTATCTACCTGAGAAACGGAGTTTATTAATTAAACATTTCTCGGGCTATAATGGAGAGAAAGGTGAGATGTATTGGAACTAATTCCTCGATCGAATGGAAGTCGTACGTATTCAATTTTTCGTTTTACTTTTATGTCTGTGATGTAAGATTTCGGTATGGTCGGAATTTCTGTTAGATCATTGAGGATTTTCACAATATGGAATTTCGCTATTGGCGCGCTCAAAGTGTTAAGTGGAATGATAATTGTGCATTCAATTATGCACTTAATTTGGTGGATCAATTTATAATTTACTTCCAGGCATACAAATTAATGGAAAAATAGTGCAGAACAATAATAGCTATAGATTTAAGACTACTAGGTTGATTAATTTATTTAGGTACGAAGAATTTTGTAAATATTTTTATAATATATTCACTGAGCTCATATAAATTTCTAATAAATTTAAATTTCGCAAATGAATTTCTATCGAATTGGCGATTAGGAAAGAACAATTTCAATTGCATTGCGGCGTCGAAGTGCAATTATGCAATTGAGCAAACGAAGAAAAATTGCTAATTAGAAATATTTATTAGTTATAATCTTAGGTCGGGTTTATTTGCCAACCAATTCGGCTTTCACCGTTTATATGCATAGTAAAAAAATCGAACCAATTCAGAAACCGACGTTGCCAAGTCGAAATTATCCTGAAATTTCGTATAAACGAATGAAATGTTTCTAATTATTCTGCAAAAATAACATTTTTAAGGCCTTCTTGTAATTCCATTACATCGATTTCAAATATATTTCTAGTAGTTTTAACTAATATTCGACTACAATTAAATAAATAAATAAATATAAAAGAGCCGGTGTCACAAGTCTAGATCGACTACTAGATCATCCTCTTCCATATCCGGAGGGACGTACTCCTCGTCATCCTCCAACGATTCGTCCAAATTGTTCAGCACGTCGTTCAATATGGAATCGATGTCCACCTTCCTCACCCCATCGTTCCACACCTCCTTGATGCTAATCGACTTGTTCCCCGACGTGAACAACGTCGCCGTATCGTAGTTATCGCTCTCCACCACCGATTCAATCAGCGCCTTCATCTGCTTCTGGCTGACGGGGCCGAAGTAGCAGCACCGCTTCGCCCCCGCCGGCTTCCTGTTGGACAGTATCTGGAAGAACTTGCACGACAGTATCTTCACGCCGCTGAAGTACAGGTTGGTTAGGTACTTGCAGTTCCGCAGCATGCGGCAGAGCGTCCGGCTCTCGAGCAGCTCGAAGCCGTCGCCGTCGGAGCCGATGGGGTTGTCGATTTTCAGGGACTGGAGGTTCCTGCAGCACTTGGCCACTTTGAGGGCTATGCAGTTGACGTCGCTCCGGCCGATGAGCTCGAGCTCGGTGAGCAGGGGGGATTGCTCCAGCCAGTTGCAGAGCGTGCTCGAGGGGACTTCCTCGGGGGCGGATATGCGCTTCCAGAGCGTCGGGGACGAGGCCAGGTGGTACCATCTTCGGCATACGAGTCGTATTATCGTGTACAGTTCTTTCTGGTCGAAATAGGAGAATATGTAGGTTAAAATCTCGTCGGGTAGCAGATTCGTGTTGTCGAAATATCTCGAGCGTTTCTGCGGCACGCAGTCCGCGCGACTCGACGATTTTCTCGTGCGTTTAACGCGGTCGTTCATTATTGATTAATCAATTGATTACAGGATTTGATGGGTTCTACTAAAATTTTATAGCGAAAGGGATTATTAGTGACTGCTTCGACATCTAGTGACACATTGTAACTAGATTGTTGTCGACGATTTGCCTGCTGTTGAACGAAAATCTGGGAAATTTGTGCCTGGTTCGTCTGCAAGCGATGCGAAAAGTCCAAATTTTGCTTTACATGACACTAAAATTAGCGAATTTTGTCGATTAAAATCGCCTGTCAAAAATTTTAAATTTGTCATTTTTGACATTGACACCTGTGAGGTGTGTTCGTTTGGTGTGGAAAGGTGTAATGTAGTGTGGAAAAAGAGCAATATCATTCGGCTCGAAAATGCAAAAATTACATTTGCATTGATCCGATGGAAACTAGGAAGTACGAACGTGTAACATGAAGAAATCGAGATTACCGTAATCACTGGTTTTGCCAATAATAAAAATACTGTTTTCGATCCATTCTCGGCTATTATGTAAGAATAATATCAATTAATACGTTGATATATAGGTGAAATCAATAGAACATACGGTAAACAATCGAAAAGATATAACAATTTATCAAGTTACCCTTACCCGATTCTATGACAAAACACCTTGTATAATTTTTTATTAGTAGGCAATTAAAATTTCAATTATTGGTCTTTTCGAAACCATGTCTCGTTCGAAGCAACGAACTTCCAATAGAATTTAATTATAGGTACCTAATGGGTAATGTCACATAATGGAAACGAATCAGGAATATATGTTTATACTCATGCACAATGGCAGCCACAACGCGGTCGGGTCGACAGGACAACTTTCTCTCGCTTTTATCGTCGTTTATGTCATCCGATCCGGCTTAATTTTTATACAGTTTCCTAATTAATATTGACGACGAATTTAAATAGCTTCATTTTTTTAATGTTTAATTAATGGGTAATTCTTTATTTAATTTATTAGCGCCTTAGACTCCAGGATTCGTAACATAAACAATGTCCATAGCACTCCACAACAATGTAAAACTGTCAAATAAAACAATGTTCTTAGTTACTCCATAACAACAATGTACAACTGTCAAGTTAAAAGAGACAGTAAAAAAGACCTGTAGAACAATTTAATATTGTAAATATAGTGCCGAATATAGGCAGAGCTTTTATCCAAATAAAACAATTATTTTACCTTAACTTTTTATTAGTTATCAAATGAATAAAAATAACCTATTTTTTAGTAGCAGCAGCTTCGTCTTCCCTCTGGTAATTCTGCAAAACTTCCTGCTTCTTAGTAGCGATACGTTCTTCGCGTCTTTCCCTGGCCCGTTTGACCTAAACAAATAATCAATTAGTCAAAGTATAATTACCCAATTACCGTCAATTACCTTCATTCTCTTGGCGTTCGCTTGGTCGGCCAACATCTTGGCACGAGCCTTCTCAGCCTTCTTCTTGTGGATGTATTCCATCAAGACACGCTTGTTCTTGAATACGTTACCCTTCGCCTTCATGTACAGCGAGTGGTACAGATGTCTGTCGATCTTCTTGGCCTCACGGTACTTTTTCAACAAACGACGAAGAACTCTCATGCGTTGAATCCATAATTCCTAAACAAAACCGCTCGTTAATGAATCAATAATAGCGAAACCATGCGTTTAAACTTACTTTTCTGGGTGTACGAGCGTTTGCTGTACCTTTCCTTTTACCGAAACCACAGTGCCTGCCCTTCCTGCGGGCTTCGGTGTTCTTGCGGACACGGGCACGCGAGTGCACTGCTACAGGCTTCTTGATGATCAGACCATCTTTAATCAACTTGCGGATGTTTTGTCCTGCAGACAAAGGGAGGATTAATAAAAGATTGAGGTTAGGTGCGTGTGGTGTACTTACTTGAATTTGTATTGGCGATTTCGTTGATTTCGTTAGGATCCAACCATACCTTCTTTTTACCGCATCGCATAACAGAGGCGGCGAGCCTCTTCTGGAGTTTTAACGAACTGAAATGATAATATTTTTATTAGTTACGGCATGTGGTGAAATATTAAGCGAATAATACGGCGATTGTGCGATGAAATTTGCGTTAAAATGATTTTATGTCGATAAAATATAATAATTTGTATTGGAAAAGTGCACTATATAAATTATAAAACGCATTTTTAGTAATTAAATTCAACAAACCTCATTTTTCACACGCTCTTAACAACGTGTATCCGAAAAAGAAATATGGCTGCGATTTTATGAACTGTCAATGTCATAAAAGTGAAATCACTGCTGCCAACATTTAGTTTCTTTAATATTAAATATTTCTCTAGTTGAATAGGCAATACTCATTACATATTAGTTTTCATATATTTTTTTATGAATTATACTCGAAATTTCTCTTAAGCATAAGTAAAACGAATAAGTGCATCCATGTCTTTTATTCACTAAAAATAAAATCCACCAATACAATTTTTTTACTAGAATTTCTTAGCAAGCTATTTACAAAACATTCTCAAAAAGTATAGGCAAAATAGGCAGTGGGTGTAATAGGAATTCGATTTGTACACTAGTTTCATAATTTCATGCGCTTTAATCGTATCAATTTACAAACAAATCGGCCAAAAGAAATGGAAAAAGTACAGTTTGTAACAAAACTCAAAAATTTACAATAAAAAAACCATTCTAATAATCGTCTCCTCGGGAAACCACTTCCTTGCAAGTCGGTCGAAGCATAATGGTGTGCTCGAATTGAGCCGTGTAGCATCCTTTGATGTCGCAAAGCGGCGGGTAATCGTCCACGATACCTTTATCGCACAAATCCTTCAAAGCCATTTGGTACTTCGTCGCACCAGCTCTATCCAACCACCTCTTGCAGAACGCTAAGGTTCCAAAGTTTTTGTTTATGACATTTAAAAGGCCTTTTGAAGATTGCAAACTGGAAACCATAATAAACAAATATATCAATTATGGAAGGTCATTAGATATGTATTTACTCACCGCAATGGCACATATGGCACGTCGAAATTCTTCATGTAGTGAGAACATTCCATATCATCGTGTACAACGCCTCTACCTGTAGAACCGAACGTTTCAATAGCGTAAAACTCATTCTCTTCCATCACAGTGGCTTCGCCACCTTTAACAATCGGCACGGTCTTCCCTGCGTGTATTCTATAAGGAGAAATCGAATGTCCATTCAAATTACGAATGGATTTAACCTGGTACGTTTTCCCGTCTAACTCCACCTCGTACGATTCCATGACTTCTTGTATCTGCTCACCGATATCACAGAGTTTCACGTCAATTCCTTCAAAGTAAAACTCGTGAACAAGCGAATTCGCTGGGTTAATAAAAATTTACCTGCTGCTCTGATTCCAGTATTAGTAGCGTCTCTTACGGCCTCCACTAATTTATCGTATTTGGGATTAAAGGTGTGCGTAAACGCGCAATCGATAATCCTCCCGTTGATGTGAGTACCGAAATCGATTTTCACCACATCGTCGTATTCGAAGACTGTCTTATCACCGGCGTTCGGAGTGTAATGGGCGGCGCAGTGATTCTTCGAACAGCCCGTAGGGAAGGCCAAACCGGCCTTCAAACCGTTTTCGGCTATAAGTTTCCTGGCCGTGTTCTCAAGTTCTTCGCAGATTTCGATCATGGTCATGCCGGGTTTTATGAATCTTTGAATGTGTTGTCTCGTCTAGAAAAAATAAGATTCGAATAATGTACAATTTTACGCAAGTCTAGTGTGATTAGGGGTACCTGTCTATGCGCTTCCGCAGCCAATCTCACTTCGTTATAGATGTCATTGTGCATGCGATCGAGGGCTCGTTTTTCTTCGGAGGTGATCCTATCCTTGGCTGATCGGTCATCTTTGCCGATGATTGGATATTCCTGGATTTCTCCGAGGGGGTATACCCCGTCCGGGAATAGTTCGGCAATGGCAATCGAAGGAGGATCGGTTTGTTTCGGTTTGCCACCTTTCTTTCGGTTGCGCTTTTTCTTCTTCTTCTCGCCTTCGCCGTCATTTTCAACTTCACCGTTCTCTGCGGGAGCTTCTTCTAAAGCATCTCCACCGGATTTATTGGTATCACTGGTAGCGTTCGCCTCATCGAGGATCACTAAGAGATGACGAAAAGGATTGAATTTAACGAAATTTGCATCTAATTTTAGGTTGTAATAAGTAAAAAAAATTCTACTACACGTGATCGAGTAGGAACTATTTCACTTACCATTGGTTTTTTTCTTCTTTTTCTTTTTCTTTTTTTTAGTTACGTCGGTGCGCCCGGATTCTATTTCATCTTCGACATCGTCTTGATCCTTCTCGTTTTCTTGTTCCTCCGGAATTTCGGTTTTTAACGCAGCCATTTTTCCTTAGGCGAAGTTGCAAAAACACGCTAATAAAAAAGTTAAATAACTGACATGTCAAAACAAAATGTCAAACAAATGTCAATGGTTGTCAAGTGTCAGTTGAATCGGATCTGTTCGATTCGTGTTCTGTTTTACACGAAAATTACCTTGTCATCTCTTTTTAACTCGAAAGAAAGACATAGATACAATTCATTTCATATGTAACTAATGAAAAGGTCATTGTGTCATCTCTTGTCATTATCGTTTCTCATGTCTTTTGATTTCTAATTCAACTGGATGTCACCTTTAAGGGTCGAGGTAAAAATTGTAAAAAATAACTGAATTAATCGGATTAACAAACTGCCAATTAGCCTTTATAAAGCCCAACGGAAAACTAAAGTAATAAACGATGCAGTCTTCTATTTTTAAAGTAATTTCATCGACAACGAAGGTAAAGATTTTTCAACTTTTACGTAATATTATAACTAAAATGAGCTGAAAAGTGATAAGACATTCGTTAGTAGTTTGATAATTGAGTTGAAATTAATCGATTACGCCATTTCAGTCGGGTCTGATATACAACCAAAGAATATTGGGAAGCTTAGCCCAGAAAAGGTACTATTCTAGTTCCGAAGAAGCGGATATAGTGGTCATTGGCTCCGGGCCCGGAGGCTATGTAGCGGCTATTAAAGCCGCTCAGTTGGGCATGAAGGTATTTTACACTAAACTTATAAATTATTTCATTATTCTACACAAAATACAATTTATTTTCAGACTGTATGTATTGAAAAAGATGCAACATTAGGTGGTACTTGCCTGAACGTTGGCTGCATACCCTCGAAAGCTCTACTCAACAATTCGCACTTCTACCATCTGGCTCATTCCGGAGACCTAGCTGAACGAGGAACAGAGAGTAATTTCACTTGCATTGATGACCGAATTATTATAATTCTTAATCGATGTATTATTTTTTAGTGAGTAACGTGAAGTTGAATTTGGAAAAGCTTATGGGCCAAAAGACGAAAGCTGTAACCAGCTTAACGGGCGGCATTGTCCAGCTGTTTAAGAAGAATAAAGTCACTCTTATTAAAGGTCGCGGGAAAATAACTGGAAAAAATCAGGTGACAGCCACTAAAACGGAGGGAGGCTCAGAAGTTGTAAACACCAAAAACATTCTCATCGCTACTGGATCTGAGGTGACTCCATTTCCAGGAATAGAAGTGAGTAAAACTTTAAAGAGAATTTAGCAAGGTTACTAGGTACAATTTTTAGGTCGATGAACAAACAATCGTATCTTCAACTGGTGCTCTCTCGCTAAAAGAAGTACCCAAAAGACTCATCGTTATCGGAGCCGGTGTAATTGGTTTAGAATTGGTAAATAGTTCAATTAAAATTATATCAAAATAACTAACTATTACGCTATCTTTCAGGGTTCGGTTTGGTCGCGTTTGGGTTCCGAAGTGACCGCCATTGAATTTTTGCCGAGCATCGGAGGTGTCGGTATCGATGGAGAAGTAGCCAGGACTCTTCAGAAAGTACTCACCAAACAAGGTTTGAAATTCAAACTGAATACCAAAGTTACGGGTGCGAAGAAAGAGGGAGGCGTCGTTAAAGTCGATATCGAAGATTCTAAAGATCCCAATAAAAAAGAAACGGTAAATACAGGGTATATTTTATTCAAGTCCCTTATTAAAGTTTCGGTTTATTTGTCATGTTTCAGCTCGATTGTGATATTTTATTAGTGTGTATAGGAAGACGCCCGTACACAGAAGGCTTGGGATTAGAAGAAATGGGCATTGCGAAGGACCAAAAAGGAAGGATACCGGTAAATTCGCACTTCCAAACGGTTGTTCCTAATATTTATGCCATTGGAGACTGCATCCACGGTCCCATGTTGGCCCATAAAGCAGAAGACGAAGGTACAAACATTTCACATAAACTTAATGTTAGTAAGATAGGATTTCTATGTATTTAATTTGCATAGGTGTTGCTTGCGTGGAAGGCATAAAAGGAGGACCGGTCCATATCGATTACAATTGTGTTCCTTCTGTTATTTACACTCATCCAGAAGTGGGTTGGGTTGGTAAAAGTGAAGAGGATCTTAAAAACGAAGGTGTAGCATACAACGTTGGTAAATTCCCATTCGCTGCTAATTCCAGAGCAAAAACCAATAACGAAACTGATGGATTTGTTAAGGTAAACATTCGCCTATTTGTGTCTCATTATTTTTCAAAATCTAAATAAATGTATTTGTAGGTTTTAGCCGACAAAGCCACCGACAAGATTTTAGGTACCCATATAATCGGGCCTACTGCTGGTGAATTGATCAACGAAGCAGTATTGGGGCAAGAATATGGAGCTTCGAGCGAAGACATCGCCAGAGTGTGCCATGCCCATCCTACATGTTCAGAAGCCCTTAGAGAGGCCAATTTAGCAGCGTATTGTGGAAAACCTATTAATTTTTAAGTTTAACGTCATCGCGCAATACATACTTACATTTTTTTAATACCTACCACCTTTCTTTTTGTGTATGTACATACTATTAATTTTATCAGGATGTGTATACTTGATTACTTGTTACATAAATATAAATTATTTATTTCTAGAACGAGTGTGTACTATTAAAAAAATGGTATTAACATTACAAATTATTTTTGTAACCTAATTAGATACGAACTTAAATATTTCTACAAACTAATTAAAAAGAACTTGTCGATTCTTGTATAGATTCGATCGCAGTAACTTGAGATTCGCCTTCTTCTAGACAAACGCCGGTTTTATTCAACCCCGTTTTAGAAATATTAACATCTACATCAACATTATCGACGCATACATTTATAATTTCCAGGTTGTGGGGATCAAAGTTATTTTTCCTAGTCACCTTATCCAAAGGCGAGATGGACGTTTCGTTTGCTATGCACTCGAAAATACTCCGAGCCCTTTCGATCACGTCCTTGTCCAAGCCCAAAGCTTCGGCGACGTCAATGGCAAAACTCTTGGAGATGCCCTCGGTGAGTTTGTACAGAAAATACAGCACGCCATTTTCGTTTGTATGCTCCATTTTCTGGTACTGTATCGAAGGAGATTCGGGCAAGTATAGGTGGATATTTTGAAAATGCGTTACGTTTATAACGTGCGGACAATTCGGTCCTCTATCCAGAAAATGCTTCAGCGCCCCTTCGAGCAGACTGATCCCTTCGGCCTCGGTCGTTCCCTTAGCAAATTCGTCCAGGAACACTAAAGAAGACGCATTGTTGTCAGTCAGAGCATGAGCCATCTAAAATCGACAATAAACGGATGTTAGGAAGTGCATTTTGCAACTTTTAAACTACATTTAATTCAACCTGGGTCAAGTCTATCATGAACGAGGATAATCGAACAGCGGCGCTTTCTGTTGCTTGTAATCTCGTGTACATGGTGTCCAATAGGTTTATATCGGCGCTGAAACAAGGCACGAACGAACCCACGTGTCCCATGTAAATGATTAATAAAATTTGCTTCAAATAGACGCTCTTTCCGCTGCTGTTCGGCCCCGTGATGATTTTCATTCGACTGTGAGCCCCGCCCGAATAGAAGTCGTTGGTTTGGAATTGCTCTATCATTTCTTCCATTAAAGGGTGCCGGCAATCTTTGAGTTCGAAGTAATTTTCCCTGTTCAATTTCGGTCGTTTGTATAGTTTTATCATGGCACTCATAGCCATTGATATTAAACTAAAATGTATGTACAGTGAATTTTATTGAGAATATTATGTGAATGGTTTACCAATCGATTAATCCTACTACTTTCAATGGTTCTCTTATATCTTTGTTATATTTTATTATAAATCCCGATAGCCTTCTCATAATCCTGTTTTCGTGGTCTATTATTTCCAAAATTGTGTCGCCTAATCGTTTATTCAATTCTAAAATAATACAAGTTTATAACGAAAATCTTAGTAATTATTTCACTAAAACAACCTATGCACATGGCGTTCTTGTAGTGAATCCTCCCTCCGATTTTGAACTGCAAAAATTAGATCTATTATAATTGAAACGACAAAATTACTTATTCACCATGAATTGGAAACCCAAATGTTCCAAGTCTTCGGGAGAACAATCCGTTTCCCACTCTTTTATAGAGAGCAAATGTCCCATTTCTGGTATATAAACCACTGAACATTCGTCCAGGAAATCCGGCAGATTATCCGCTGCGAATCTAGCCGCGGCCATTACATCATTTGTGATGTCTTGTCTCCTCAATTTCTCTAAAATCAAGACAATAGAAAGTGTTCCTTATATAAATCGATTTATCCACTCACTTTTATCCAATTCATTATCCAGTCCGTATTTGATTACAGGTTTACCGTGTTTCTTACTGGCGTCGAAATCTAAACCGTTGGTTATGGAGTCTTCTAATCTCAGTAAATTAGGCGAGACTTTCTCGTGAAGATCCATGAGCAACGAGCAGTGCTCGATGTATGGGGAACTGATGTCTTTCATAAATATCGTATGGGTAATAGTCTAAAATTAACAAACATAACATTCTCTTCAGATAATCAACAATTTTTATACCTTATACAGGACGTGCCAATCTCTAAGTTTCGCTCGGGAGTTCTCTATTCTTGTCAAAATTACCTGTAAAGACGATGAATTGAAAACAATTGATTGTGAGGATTAGAGTGTATTTACGTTTATATCACCGGCGATACCCTTCAAATTGTCTCTCAAACTTTCCACAAATTCTCTATTGCTAGGATTCAACACAAAGTCGATAAAATCGAGGCGTTTGTTGAGGATGTCGACGTTATTCAAAGGGTTTAACAGAATGTTCCTGTAAAATAATTGCATTACAAATTGTAACAGGAAGGCCCCGTTTCGTTTACTTCAAAGTGGTTAAACCTAGCTTAGACTTGCAATTCATGGAAAACAATTTAAAGATGCTCAAGCCTTCTCTTTCGCTAGATTGCGCGCCTCTTTTGAACCCAGCTTCATGACCTCTTTTCGAGAATATTTGCAGGGCTTTAAACGTACCGTTGTCTATCAACAAATGATTTTTCCTGCAATACAATCACATTAGAGTACATAACTCGCTAGGGTGAGTTTCTCCACCTCGATATCTGATTGATGTGTATGTAGCACAAATCTTTCTTCTCGCTTATGTCGAATAAAGACCAATTTTTCTCGAGGAACTTGACCAGCGTTCCGATGGCTTGGAGCGATAGCCTGTTGTCAAAATCGAGGAATGAATGAATGTAAACCTCCTGTTTCGTTTCCGATAACTCATCTTCCAACACCGCCAATTTTATTTGGGAAATGATGGCTTTGCAGATCTCGTAAGCTACGTTTAAAAAATATTGCGTGTATTAAGTGTTAAGAAATTGAAGTAGTAAGACTGACTGTATTCCTTTAAAGGAACCAAGTAGAGGTTCTTGGGTACCGGTACGGTTTCTGTAGTAGTGGTGGAATTCAAGCAGCTTTCTCCGTATAATATTATTTCGGATAAAATTTTAACGAAACCCTCGGTCTTGCCGCCGATTGTTAGGATGAATTTCGGCTCGATTTCGCGGAATAAACTCACTGTGGCTAGATACTGAGGCGCAGAGTCCATTATCTCTTCGTAAACGTATAGCTGTATAAATTATATGGGTAAGTGCAGGTTTGTATAGTCAATTCAACGAGTTGAACAAAGAAATGTTATTAAAATGACAGTGGTTAGAGTGAGAAATTTGCAATATAACTTTTTCTTTTTCCTTTATATGAGACCAATGGAAGTTGTCTTTGTTGCACCCTATAGACTATATTGCGTACAAATTTGTACTTATCTGTTGATATTGAATTGAGAGGTATTATTTATTTATGTGAAAATATTTATACCTGTTTGTCGGTGAAATTATAATAAGCGGCTCCCAGCTTGCCATGCCTGAACAATATGCAAAGCAAGTTCGAGGATTCATCTGGGTTACTGGCTTCTTGCGCGGCGCTTTGAATCGAAGACTGTACTGTATTGCAGCTCTCGTCTAAATCGATCGAATTTTCTATTATTGGCCTCCCTTTTACAGTACATACTGTAATAATCTCGGTTTTCGAAGAAGACATTTTTTCTCATTTGAAAATTTAAATTTTTTGTGACATTGACATGTGTCAGTCATGTCATAGGTTGGGAGAAGCATACTTGATAAAATGCGTTATAAAATCAAAGCAACTTGATTTTGATGTGGCTAAATAGCAAGTAGCATATAAAGTTGCAAAATGGGACTAATAAAAATTAAGTAATCTTGGGCTGTCGACAAAACTTTTATAATAAACAGAAAAAGAACACTTGTACTCTACATTGTAAATCGATAAAAATATTTTTTCTTAAAATTACACGTAATTAAAATTGAATTTAACTGTTTCAAACTAAATATTTAGCTTGATTCGACAAAATTAAAATCTTTATCTAACATCCTGCCCTTTTAAAGGCATCCATCTTTATAAAATTAGAATTAAGAACAAATTTAAATGCTATGTTACGTATCGGCCGGATCGTACTGATGTAATTTTATTCTCCACTGTTTGATTAAACCGTCCCATCCTCTTCTGGAATATTTCATAAACTTGTTAGGAGTCTTCGGATCTTCCACTTTTCTTTCGTTCCTTGAAGCACAAAACATCAAATGTAATAATTGGGAAAATACGAGCTAACAACACACTCACCTTGGCACCAGTTTTATGTAATTTTCGTAACCAGCAGTGTTCCTCCCGTAATCGATTTGCTTCTGCCGCCTTGCCAAAACCTCTTCATCAGTTTCCAGTTCTTGCCTTCTTCGTTTACTACAAATAAATTCGAATATAACACAGTAAAATATAACCTGAGAAGATCACTTACTTAGGTACTCGATGATCGTCTCTAGACCCTAAACGTTTCTTCACAGATTCCCTGCCATCGTCAGTCACCTTCTCGCCTAATCTGTCCCTTACCGATACTCTCGGTATCTCGGGTGGGTCAGGTGGATCTAATTCTTCATCATTTGAGTAGTCTTCTGATTCTTCTGATACGGGTTCAGTCTCTTTGAATGACCGTTTGACTGCTCTTTTCACGTTTTCGACGTCTTCGAGGTACTGCTTGGGCAATGGGCTGTCGAGGGTGAATTTTTTCAACAGCTCAGTGTTAAATGGGGATGAATTGGCGTCATCGTGTGTTATTTCTCTTTTAATAGGTGTGGATTGGAGCAGTTCTGGTTTGACGATGGAAGTGTCTACGTTATTGGTGCTTGAAAGAGGGAGTGAATCGTCTAATTCGCTGTCTTCGATGGGTTCCTTTTTAACGTGGATTTTTGTGAAATTGTCACTGGTTTCAGGTGGTTCTGTTTTGGGTTCATGTTTGACGGGTCTATGCAGAGAATCTTCGAATGTATCGTCCAATTCTCCCTCTTCTTTGGTTACATTTACGGTTTCGGTTTTTGAGATGTTGAAGCATGTGTTTTGATCGGGAAGTAAATTCAGGTTGTTGTTTAGAGGGAAACCCGCAGTTTCCGCATCCCACGAGTCCTAAAACAGTTTTAATTAGATTTATAAGCCGCTGGAAATGGAATATGGGACTTACGTCGTCGAAAATCCTGGCCTCTGCGAGCCTGGCGTTCATCGATAGCCTCTTTGTTTCCACTTTATCAGACATCGTTACGATTTTTCTCACTTTAATTTACCATTTACATAATATTTCTCACTCATACAAACATCCAACTCGTGGTAAGTAAACAAGAAATCCAACAAACACTAACAAAATATCGTTTGCTTTTTATCAAATCTTCTTCACGAGCTTCGTGAACTAAACAAAAAAACAACTTTGGCGCCAAACGTCAATGTCATTTGAATATACCTCTTTTACCTACTAGTAGTTCATCTGTAATATGTCAATTGAATTGACGACAGAACTTCAGATTGTTTATATTGTATTATTTTGTATAAAAAAGAAGAATTATTTTATAATTGTTAAAAAAAATCTTATATATTTTGTTTTATGTTATTATGAATACTATGTATTAAATTACTTTATAAAAATTCACAGTTCACAGATAGTTCATAGTACATAAATATGAAATATTATTGACATAGGAAATATTTCAACTTTCATACCTGCTTTTAGCCTTATTACTTTAATGATAATAAAGGTGTGGCATTATGAAATTAAAACTAAACTACCTAATTTAATTTAAAGCCTGAAGAGATAAAATCGAAATTTAACGACTATTTTAGTCTCTGCCTATTTTCTAATTATTATTTACCCGCAATAAATAAAAGGTATGCAGAAAATTCCAAAATTGCGCCATCGAAAACTGGGAAAAATTCCCTGCATTGCTGTTTTTGGTTAAGGTGAGGACGCATTGTTGTTATGTTGAAAAAATGTATCAAAAATGCCTTTATCAAATTACGACGTCACAACAGTAGCAGCTCCTCGCTGATATCGCGAATATCACAACAAAAGCAGTCTCAGTCAAGTTCAGTTGGTGACTGCATTCAGAAGGTTAATCATCAATCGTCACATTTCAGAGGAAAACCGTCTAGAATGGCCACAAAAGAGGAGAAAAGCAAGAAAAGCGTGTGCATTGTGGGTAGTGGAAACTGGTAAATTATTTTACATTGCACTTTTAATCGCTTTTCATTCATTACACCCGCTTGCTAACTCTATTTTATTTTTAGTACAGTATTATTATATTAGGTAATTTTAACCTTGAGTACATACCGTATTTAATCCTTTCAAGCAAAATATTTCCCGATTAAGTTAACTTTAACACTACAGTGACTTTTTTTTAATTTAAAATTTTCTAATTTATAAGAAATGTGAGGTTATGCCTTATGCCTCCACCTACACACTTTCTAAATTACCCCCTTAAGGTACAGTACTTATGTAATTTCCACAAATTAAACCTAATGCAATACATATTCCCTAATAATTGCATAATAAATATTTATCCTTTACTGTACATATGCTCGTAATAATTTATTTATTTGAACGTTTTAGGGGTTCCACTATCGCTAAAATCGTGGGTCACAATGCCCTGAAACTGCCTCACATCGACGACAGAGTGCTGATGTACGTTTACGAGGAAATGGTAAACGGAAGAAAGTTGACTGAAATCATTAACGAAACCCACGAAAATGTTAAATACCTGCCGGGCCACAAGTTACCCCATAATGTGGTATGTAGAATTTATTGTTTTATTAACTTTAAAGTCAATCGAGGTGGAAAAAGTATAATAGGTACTAAAATTCGTATTATCGTAAACTCTATACATGGAATTTGATACATTTTTTTGGTACGTTATACCTGTTTGTTTAATTTGAATTGGATTGGAGAGAATAATTGTCTGTAATTTTCCTTTTATTACACACATATTAAATTTTATCCGTGTTCGTTGCCTTAAATAAATTAATAGAACCTCGTTTGTTGTAAACAGACTACTAGTATTTGGCACTTATATTAAAGTTTCAACCATAGCAAACTTTTTTTCAATATTTATTTATAGCCTATAAATGTCGGTTCAGCTTTGGTTATGTAAACAAATAATGTAGAGATAACGACACGATAAAGTATTATCTCACAAGAATAGTGTTGCGTAAAAAAATAAATTAACACCAGTCATGTTTTTTGTACATGGTTTATTGAAATTGTAACCCTTAATTTTGCATTAATTGCACTTTGCGATACACCGTAAATATAGTGTAATTTGAGCAATTACGTGTAATTTAATTCGCATTTGACTTTATCAAATGTGTAATATGTTTAGTACATAAATTGCATTTACTTTCAATTAATTATTAACCGTATGGTTACGAAACTTGTTAGATACCAAATATCAAAGTTCACTGTTTATTTACTTACCGAATTATTTTTGTTTGATTACAATAAAATTTTTTAGGTGATAATTCAAATTTATGTAATATTAATCAAATATTAAGTTTAATTAATTAAATTCCTAATATTATTCTTAAGTATCTTACTTGCAAATTTGGTTTAATCTTGTACACTTTAAACGCCTTGTTAAAATACTTAATAAGCTAGTGCTTCTTGTACTGTTTAGGACCTGCAACTCTAGCAAAAGAACTATTGACCAATGCAATATTCATGAATAAAGAATTTGTTAAAAAAAACAAATAGGCCGTATTTATAAAAATAAGCATAACCATTTGTTTCAAAAAATGAAGGAATTGCTTCAAGGTAAATGCTTAAAAAGAAGTGAAGAAAGAGATGTTTTGCGTCAAAGACCTTGCTGTTGCTTTAAAGCAAATGGTTTTATAGTTTTAAAACCTTTTACTTCAAAGTAAATGCTTCATTTTTATAAATATGAACTAATGTCTTGTAGGTGGCAGTTCCCGATGTAATACAAGCAGCCCGAGACGCGGACATCATCATCTTCGTGGTGCCCCATCAATTCGTACGAACATTAGCCGCAACTTTGCTGGGAAACATCAAACCGAACGCGGTCGGTCTATCGCTCATCAAAGTAAATTTACACCTTCGCACGATTAATTCGTATATTACACGATAAAATCTCGATAGGGCTTCGATTCGGCCAAAGGCGGCGGCATCGATCTCATTTCGCACATCATCACGCGCCACCTGAAGATCCCCTGCGCCGTCCTGATGGGCGCCAATCTCGCCAACGAAGTGGCCGAAGAGAAATTCTGCGAGACGACGATAGGGTGCAAAGACTCCGCCATCGGGCCCCTGCTCAAAGACATCATCCAAACCGATTATTTCAGAGTGACTGTAGTAGGCGATACGGACACGGTGGAAGTCTGCGGCGCCCTCAAGGTACTCATCAAAACATCACAAAATCGACTGTAATTAATACAGTATCGTTTGGTAGAATATAGTGGCGTGCGGGGCCGGTTTCGTGGACGGGCTGGGCCTGGGCGACAACACCAAAGCGGCGGTGATCCGCTTGGGTTTGATGGAAATGGTGAAGTTCGTCGACGTGTTCTATTCGAGCGGTAAGTTGTCGACGTTCTTCGAGAGCTGCGGCGTGGCCGATTTGGTGACGACCTGCTACGGGGGCAGGAACAGGCGCATCAGCGAGGCGTTCGTGAAGACGGGCAAGACGATCAGGGAGCTGGAGGAGGAGATGTTGAACGGACAGAAGCTCCAGGGGCCGTTCACCGCCGAAGAGGTGAACTACATGTTGAAGAGTAAGGATATGGAAAACGAGTGAGTTGGTTTGGTGGTGTACGATAGGAGTTGTATTTAATTTGTTGTTTTTTTTTTTAGTTTTCCGTTGTTTACGGCGATTCATAGAATATGTACGGGTCAAATGCCGGCTACGGAGTTCATCAATAGTATCAAAATGCATCCAGAGCACATGTAAGTGTGCTTGTTTTATTGTTTCTTTTTTGGGTTTTTTTTAACTCTCTACTAATTTTGTCCGTTAATTTTTAGTACAAACTTGTTGTTTAGGTAACCAAACTGTTCATTCCTGTTTCAAGTATTGTTTTTGACTTGAGGTATTGTCTATAAACAGCCTTTATTTACAGGCGATTTATATATTATACCCAATATATAAGAATGAGTTTCATACAAATTTATCTTATTACGTCCGTTAAATTATAATTTTTTTTCCAATATTGGGTCGGTTCAATTTATTTGTATGATCTAAATTGAAGAGCTCGAACATTTTGCGAATCCAGTCCATTATTGAATTTTCTTAGTAAACGAAAAAATGTAGGTAGCGAGTTTATTAACCGAGCTTAAATTTGTTAAACTTTGGAAATTTTATCGGTGCGACTTAGTTTCGAATAGTAGAAAGAAAAATATACTGTTAAGTTTAAGATTTTGACGATTTTATGAATTAACATTATATTTTACGGAGGTTTTATTCAGAATTTGCATGTTTATTTACCGTTTAAAAGAAACATATCAATATTTTAATGTTTTATTTTTTTAAAAACTAGGTAGTGATTTTGTAATGGTGTGCCATTGATTACCAAATTGTTTGGTTTTTATTTTTTTTTTATTTTATTATTTTTTGATGTGTAGTTTAATATACGTTTTATTTTTTGTTTTTTTTGCTTAGAATATTTACTAGCTCTTAATTTAATTATTAATTATTGGAAAAGTTTCTCGTTGCAAATAATTAAATTAGGAGTAAGGTAGCTGCTATTACTTATTGTTTTCTAATATTTGTTGATTTTATTTTGGTTTAACATTATTTTTTTAGAAATTTTATAATACCCATAATGTACACCTTACTTAATAAAAAAGTTCCATTATTTGAAATACTAATAATTTCATTTTTTCCAGGTACGTTCCCAAGTGCCTCGCTTTTTCCTAAAAATTCCTGCTCCTTATCAGTATCCTGCTTACCCCAATTTGTATACTCATTTTTACTATATTGATATTAATAAATTTCGTATAAAGTGTTGATGAAATGCCCATTTTAATTTAAATAGGAATTTTTGAAGTTTTTTTACCATAGTTTGTATTTGTATTATTTTTTTTCGTCAACGTTTTGTTGTTTTAGGACACCTAAGTATGACGACATTGATCCAAGAAAACATGATCATCACCATCACAATAGTAAACTTTAACAAACTTAGAATCAGAATCATCGTTCTCTGATTTTTGCTACATATATGGTTAAAAAGTTTTGTTATTTTTTTATATTCACGCTGTTCAAATAAAGTATACGTTAAGGTATTAGCTAAAGCATTTTCTAACAATAAATTCCTTTAACATTCATACTCATTTTTCTACATCTCCTTTAATAATCAATAATTCATCTTGAGTGATATTTATTTATTTTTCTTTCTTTTTTTTCAGGGTAAAATATTAGTTGTATGATATTATACTCTCCTAAATAATTCCAGTTCGTTACCAACGAATTTACGATTTAGGCAAATATATTCTTTATCTAGTCACTTCGAGTTGCGATTAAAATTCGAGTTATTTTCATTACCTATAGTTTTATTTTCTATACCATTCCCCGTTGGAACATTCAAACGGACACCCAGTTCCTTTTCCTTACACGATATGATCATTACCACGACCACGGTCGTATATTTCTAAAGCCTGGAAAATGGAAAAAGGTCGAAAAAGTGCCCCGAAAATAAAACGGGGTTCCTAAAACGGCCGCTAGGAGGTGATGTTGTAAAGGATTACGGTTTTTTGCGTAGGAATTATATAGAATTAGCATTAAGAAAGGTTTTATTGAAACTAAAAATAGATACAAAATATAAATCGGCGATGATTTAATCGGTTAATGTTTTTTTTCATTTTCTCCTCGAAATGTCAAAAAATCATTTTTGAAGTTTTGACAGCTTGAACTGTCGTTCCAACACGTTTGTTTCAAATGACCTATTCAGTTTACGAAAGAGAGTGATGGAGTTATTTGATCAACATAAGAGAATAAAAGAAGCAAATATGTTTCACGCGCAATCTGTGGAACCATTTAAAATCTGCGCAAACATAAGTGCAAGAGAGATGAGATATTTGGCCTATTTCATTGCTGATTGACAGACACATTGAATGATTCTTAGATGAAAACTGTTTAAAATATAAAAAAGAAGAGACCATTATCAATCTTAACATTCTTAACCCTATTTTGTTTCCGTTTGATGTTTGTTTATGTTCAGTGTGTATTATTTTTAACAGTATTTCTTTGTATTATTTAGTATATTTATTTATAAAGGTAATAATTTTTTGTATAGGTCAATGGGATTATTTTTTTGAAATATATATTATAGCAAACCGATCAAAAAGCATTTTCGGAAACTTTGTACTAACCCTCTTACTCTTTCTTAGACTTGACTTGTACGTAAATATTAAGCCTATAACCCCTTTCTGGGCAGTAAAAACAAATTTGTATCGAGTCACCGCGTCCATTAAATCCGACGGATTGTTGGATAATGACAAATGACGTCTTAAGTTGTCGTTGTCTGGTTGTCAGAACCGTATTTTACCTGAGGTGCGTTCGTTTGTTCGTTTAGATGTCCAGCTAATTGTCCACAATATGCGCGCGCAGCACAGGTTAAACTGAATAGGTCAAATGTGTCGTGTGACACATTCTCTAATACAAAATCATGGGCTGTTTCCAGATCTCAGAAATACAGGGCCGTAATCATCAAACCTAATCTAGATTCTAGAGATCGAAAACAATAAAAAAACCCGTCATTTCGCCGCCCCAAAAAAAACTCGCAACCCGAGCGAGTGATTACAGACAGAAAGAAGAGAAACACCGAGAGCGAGCGGGAAGAAGACGGACGAATAACGAGATAAATGGTAAATCGAATGAGTGAACGCTCGCGTACAACATTCAATAGAAATGTGTACAAACGCAACGTACTCTTATCGCCCCCAACACCATCCCCCTCGCCCCGTTTTAGTCCAGTCACACTCCCAAAACACGCTCCAAGCAAGTACCCGGTACTTCTTCAGAAGATACAGTTCATTTTGTTTCAAAGAATCGTTAAACAATAAAGTTTAGTAATCTATTTAAAGGTCTATAAATAAGGATATATTCTGGAAAGATCGAATCTATACAATAATGTTCTTCTAGATTCACTTATAGCTCATATAGCTACACACCTCAGTTTCATTAAAAACCCTCAGAAAGGAGCATATCATCCTCTCCAGTTAGATCGGCTTCGAAGGCCTGGCCTAAAAGCGGGGCCCGTACGGCATGAGCGCTCCAGCGCTAGACGAGGACGGGCGGCATTGGGGCATTGATTTGATATTCGGCGGTGGGTCTGGCTCGGCGGCTTCGCTGCCCCTGCGTCGCCGCCCCCACCACTCCCCTATACGGGATTCCGAGTGCACAAGAAAGCTCTTCTCGCCTTGCTCGCGGCACCGCGGGCGCACTCTCCGTGCAAGAACGCCGGCCTGGCGTTGCCGCGTCCCCGGATCAATCCGGCATCTCCGGAGTTATACGCTAGAATTTTTCCAACCCGGCTTAAACGACTTAAACCCTTGGAGTTTATGCATCGCTATGCCGGAGGCGCGGGAATAGAAAAAATTGTTGTATCGGGTGTTAAAGGGGTGGAATCGGGGAGTCTCGCGGGTGGGCTCCGCGCCCTAATCCGCTAACCCTTTTCCCTACATAGCGCTGTCGCCGACGAGCCGGCAACGTCGCCGAAGAGCAGAAGGAACGGCGGAGGAGAGACCGAACGCGGCCGGAATCGAATAATCAAAAAGTCATCGCATCGTCGTCCATGGCTGCGAACGTCGCCCGTGGTTCGGTTCGCGCGTGAAAAACCAAGTAGATTATCGACGATTACCAAGGGGTGCGATCGGCGACATTCTCCCCGGAACAAAAGGAGGACTAGCAGCAGGTAAAATGAGGCTGGCTGTGTTCGTGTGCGCCCTCGCCGTGCTCGCGCTCGCTTCCGAGGCGAAGAGGAAGAGGAAATTCGAAGGGGACTTCGAATTCGCCGAAGAGGTGAGTTTCACGCGGTTTATTCCACTTATTTTGCTGTTGCGATAGATTTTTGCAACTGCAACTAGTCCACCCCTTTCGGTGTTTTGAAAGGGGATTGCATTAATTGTGTTTATTGAAGCATTTCTCTTCGATTGCAATGTACCTACCAAATTTCGTTATCTTGCTTTTTTATGATCAAAACAAATATTGCACGATGATAAATAAAACGCCTACCTGTAAAATATTAATTGGATGTAACGTATTTGATGATTTATTTCTCAAAACACACCTACACTCTAGAGATTTCGAAATTTCCAAATAGCAATACTTATAATACCTTTATTATTATAAGAGTATACGTAAACAAAACGAAACATTTGTCCTCCCATTCGTTTCAATTTATTTAACACGAACTTTCATTAATGTCAATTTACTGGACAATCCAAAAATGAGTGCCAAATCGAAATCAAACACTCGGTATAGTCCTTGTTGATCATGCTGATTACGATGATGAACACAAAAATTAAGTCAGTTAAAATATACAGTTAATACTAAATAATTTAGAGGTACCTACATAAAAGTTATTTTCCACACAAATCCACTTTGAAATTTAGTTTTTAATATCTTATTAGGTCACCCGAATACCAATAACATTGACATCACTCTCCTCTCCAACTCCTTTTCCACATTCTCCCGTGACATCCCCATTACATCCTGTGCATTTTTCCGGACTAATAAAATCTCGTAATTAAAGGATCACCGGATGGGAGCTGCGCCCAGCCCGGAATTTCCGGCGTTCGACGTTTGATAAATAAAAACGCGTTATGCATTCGTAGTCCTCCCGTTTTCCATTCGTGTATATCCATTGGACGTTCGTTAATGGAGGAATGGAGAGCGCGATCGCCCGCCGCGATAGCGCCGCATCTTTTACCTTTTCGACGATAGGTAATCGTAAAAACAGGCTCTGAAAAAACAACGAGGCGTGGCCGTTTTATTTGAGTTATTCGGTGAGAAAATACCTGGGGTCACCCGCTAATGCATTGTCGAGTTCACGTCGGAACAGGATCGTCTTCGGGGGTTTTTTGAATTCCCCCGAAATGAGGGAATGATTTATAACTAAACGTATCCCGTTCGCTAAATCCCCGTGATTACGATAGACGAGGCATTATTTGGAATAATGCGGGGAGAATGAGTCGAATTTCGCGTACAGAGGGTGGATATATTCACAATCCAGATTACAAGTTCTGATAAACGTTTTCGCAACCTACATTTTACCTAATTTAAACTTCTCAGAGACATGCCAAAGGGATATATCTCTTATTATATCGTATATACCCTCATCTACGCCGAACAGTTGTTTTAGAATCGTTACATAACGCAAGTGTATAACCAGAATGTCGATAAAAGTAGGGAGAAACTTCATTAAATACACACACACATAGACCGTCTGGCTTAACGAAACGGATTTTCCATTAAATTTCCACTCTATTGTGGCGCAGCCCATTGAAAAATCCCCGACGAAACGACCTAATAAAACGCGGGCGTACCTACGCCCGTTCCGTTTCTCATTTCACACTGACCTATTTCGTTATGGGCCCCCGATGGGTTCCTTCGGCAGGAATAAAATATAGGACGCAAGGCGATCCGGGGCCAGAAGCCGCGAAATACACTAACTCGTTGCCAGAAAATGAATAATTGAATAGGGGATTTAAGGCGGCCTCTCCCGAAACCGTATTATTTCACCGGCATGAATTGTTAATTGGCGCATTAAATCCTCGCAATTGCATCTAACGAGTTAATTGTTTAATAACCGCAATAAATGTCGAGAGGATCTTAAGAAATTAGAGTGAACAACAGGACGATGTGGTCGGGAAAACGAGAATAAAAATACACCCCGTCGTTGCCCGGACGATTCCATAGGTAATGTAACTATTTTTAGAAAAAATCGAATCGAATTCGTTCTTGGGAATATCGATTGCGATAATACTGCCAAACCGAATCACCGAGAAACTCCTACGGATTCCTGGTAAATGGAAAACTGTGCGAGATTAATCCTAGAAACCGTGTCGCTTGAATCGCTCCGATGGAATCTGTAAGTAGGAAGCAGAGGTAATAAAATACCTACTTTTCCAACGGTTATCCCGGCTCAATTGAAACAAATCTTTATTGGACAACGGACGATTTAGATTACAAGAACGCGGCCGCCGTTCGAACTGTATCCGCTCCTCATAATTTTGAATAATCGATGAGGGAGAGGTTTTTTTTTCTATCGGCACGAACGGGGGACGCAGGTCAACACGGTGTGTTGTGGAAAAATTGCCCGCCGGCCGCCGAGGGAATTCGCGTTCTGTAGACAATTTATCTTTCCATTTCGTTTCGTTGTGGTCACGGCGTTTTATTCTCGCACACGAAAAACACGCCCGCGCTTTCCCGTCCTTCGGGGATTCACCTGCGCTATTTTTTATTAATTTTAACGCCGCCGGATCAAACCGAATTTACTTCAACGCGAATGCTTCCGATCCCAATAACACCCTCTTCAAATCGAATTCCTCACATTTCGCTAACTTTTTACATTTTTATACCGAGCTTCTATTGCTTAGCTCCACTATAGTTTCTTCAATCTCATTACTACAATTCACAAGCGAGCGCATACACAGCATTATAAACCAATTTCAATCACCCCTTGCAATTTACCTAACGCACTTAGCTCCCTTATTAGAGATTAGTGCCCGTGTTCCTCCAGTAATTTACATTAACATTATATGCGCTGGGAGCTTCGACTCCACCTCTTCAACACCGACATCGAACGTCTGCTGCACATCCCCGCATGAATCATTTTTAATGCCCTCCAGTGCGCGATCTCGCATGTATTCCGGGGTAAGCGATTTCCGGAGCCGTTGCACCGGAGGATTAGAAAAAAAAACCGGGTGATATATTAAAGCTTCGGCTGCAGCGAGTGCGGGAAGAACGCCCCGGATCCGGTACTAACGGCGGATGGAAATGGGTAATAATTCGCGCTAATACGACAGACAAAAAACGTATGCGATAGGAAAATGATAATAAGAAAGTGGCGGATGAAGAAGGTTGCGAGTAGTACGGAGGAAGTTGATAAATTTTCTGGCGTACTTAAATGGGATATTGGTGTAATTTTAGGCTTTTCTCGGTCTCGGTTCGGGCGTCGAGTCATTTCCCCGAAAGCCGGCAGGCGGATTAGGCGAGGAAGCGGAGCGTCCGGAAAGAAATTTTCTTTATTTCCTCCGCCGTTTGGATGGGATTCCTGCGCCGGCAGGAAGCCGTTGGCGCGATTTTCGCGGGGAATAGCGCCCGGTTCGATTGAGGGCGGCTAATATGAATAAACGATTTTCGATGCTTCTTCCAGTTTCGCCTTTTTCCGCGAATGAAGGTGGAACGTAAATTCGATTGTGTAGAGAGCGAATTCGTCGGGTTTCCATTAGACTCATTAAGGCTCGCTCCGTTTAGCCGGGATTATTATGTAAACTAGTCTAATTATAGTTAGGGTTCGGTAATGAATCTTCAAATTTATAACAAGTGTGATTAATACTAAGCGCTGAGAAGTTATTCCTGAGATAAGCACTGCTCGAGTACGGAGCTTTCATTCCCGTAATTTTGCCTAATTGAAAACTTGAATACATAATATGCACGGCGCTGTTACAAAGTTCTATACATATGATTCAATTTACTTAGACTAAACCATTATTTTTGTTACAGGATGATAACAGATCTAGCAAATCTGTAGAGAAAAAGAGATGGATTCACGACCCTTCGAGTAAGTTTTCGCAATTTTTATTTAATTTACAGCTACAGTTATTTACATCGGGCTGTATGCATATAAACTAAATTACCATCTTGTCGAAAAGTCGATTTTTTAACGTCGACTCCCCAGTGCAAATAACCCCGTTATTAATTCTTTCGCTCCGTTGCCCTTCATTAATCTTCGATTTTGCATAAAAAAATAACGGTTCGAAATTCGATCAATCCTCCGGAATGTATCCTTTGTGCGATAAAAAAAATGTGGGTCTTTCACTGACGCTTTTCTTTCTATTTTTTACGCAATCCGTTTAGGCGATCTGTGCCGGCCGTTGAATTGCAAGAAAAAAGAAATCTGCTTACTGGAGGACGCCTTCACAGCGGTATGCGTATCCCGAAAGGAACTCAAGAAAAACGGGTGAGTATAGCGAACGCAGTAGCGCAGATTGAATTTTTTATTCAAGTGTATAGAATTTAATATAACGCTACACGGTTTGTGGGTGTTTGTATGATTGGAATGGCAATTAATAGGCAGCGAAAGTTCGGTACAATTGGGGTTGCAGGTAGCAATTAATTGTTTCCAACTTTTCGAATTATGAGCCAACCGAGTGTCTTCCAATCGAATCGATTACGGGGCCAATTTAGTAGAGATAATTAATTGTGCTTTAGAACAAAACTTTGTAGTTAAGAAACTCGAATCATATCTGAACAAGTTCATTTCTGTTAGACAATAAAATAGCGAATATATTCTTTTCTAACGCAGCAGATCTACTACCAACCACACTCACATTTATAGTTCAAAAAACACACACACAATGGTTTTTTTTTTGTTTCCTCGGGTCCCTTTTGTTCGCCCCAGATAAGACTTAATCTTCACACAAGAGCCGCCCCCCGGTCGACCTGCCCGTGCCGTCGCGACGATGCTCCTTTACGTTGTTAGTTCTAATCAGCCCTTTTCTTTCGCTCCATTGTTAGTCCCTTTTTCCTCTTTCGCCCGGCGCATATTCGTCGAACTCGCCCCTCGGGCGCACTTAACCATCGGCGCTGGCTGGTGAGGAGGTCTCGGCGAAAAATCAACGCTTTTATTTCCATGAGCAATTTCGGAATAAAACCGAACTGTAATCGCTTGGTTTGTTCCTTTATAAACCTCTCTCGCTTTTGTTCCATGGGAATGCGACGTTTGCGGGTGGGATACAGGGCGTTGCGTTGGGAAACTAGCACATGGAATGCGCTGATAAATTTTCCAATTAAATGCTGAGGGAAAATAAATTTTATAGGGACATTGTGGTACCGAAAACTTCTACCGAACCGGAGGAATCTAAAGATGAAGACGACGACGTCTTCTACGACACCGAAGATGATCCCGAGGGAGACAGCGAAGAACTGGGAGATGCTGTAGTGTAAGACCATACGAAATTATAACGGGCTTGCAATTTAATAATCGCAATTATTAACAGGTGTAAACCTTGCCCGGTGGTCAAGCCGATATTCTTGTGCGGTTCCGATAACAGAACGTACAGCTCCCTCTGCCGGCTGGACTATCACAATTGCATTCACAAGTCGAGCATAAGGGTGGGTTGCAAAGGATTCTGTCCGTGTTTAGGTAAATGGAGAAACGCGAGAGAATACTAGCACTTAATTAATTCGATATTTCCAGACGACGATTTCAGAAAGAAACAGAAACAAACCGAGAAGCTGAACTTGTTCATGAGCAAGTACAAGGCAACGTTGGACAAATCAGGCAGCGGCAGTTCCTCGATAGGCGGGAAATTGAACAAGAATCCCCAGAAATCCGATTTGTACACGTACACCCCGCAGGACTTCAAATACGATAATAAGCACTACAAATACATCAAATACACGAAATACAACAAGGTTCGTATATCAACATCTACGAGCTTCAATTTTTCAATTGCGCAATTTAACATTTACAGGACGCCAACAGTATTTTATACGCCGAAGACAAGGAACGGCTCAGAGGCTACAACGAAGTGCTGGATAATAAGATATACAGCGGCCCGGTTCTCGGCACCCCCATTTACCCTCCCAAGCAATGCTCCCCCACGGCCTTGCAAGCCATGGGCAACCGGCTACTCGACTGGTTCTCCGTGGTGATGAACGACGCCACCAAGCGAAGAAGAATGAAAATCAAATCTAAAGGTACAAAACACACCCATCTATTTGAACGCTAATCAATCGCTTGAAGAGTTTCTTTGAGCCCTCGGTTACTCTATATGAACAATGCTGGAGACTTTGCAAACGATTGGTTAGCGTTGGGTTATCTGCAAGGATTTTGCGATTTTTATTGTGCTGTCGTTCGCAGTGCGTTTCCCTGCGGCGTGCAAGGGCGAGGTGAGATGGATGTTCCAGCACTTGGACACCAACGCCGATTCGAAGCTCTCGCTGCAGGAGCTCTACGACCTGGAGCACGACCAGAACGAGGTGTGCCTGAAGCCGTTCCTGCAGCAGTGCGACGTCGACAGGGACGTGGTGGTGACGCCGTCCGAATGGTGCAGGTGCTTCCAGAGAACGGAGCGACCCTGCGCGGCGGTCAAGCGCAAAATCACCGCCGATTTGCTGGGTAGGTACTGTTTAAACGTCTCCTTCCGGTAGTGGTTGAAGTTTATGATGATGTTGAAGGTGTGTTCGTGCCGGAATGCGACAGCCAGGGGTATTACAAATCGGTGCAATGCCATAGTGCAATTGGAATGTGCTGGTGCGTTGATAAGCACGGCGTGGAATTCGCCGATACTCGTACGCATTCCAAGCCTAATTGCGGTGAGAAGTCTATCATTTTTTTTTATAAACAACAATTATTATGGTTTGTATTTCTTTAGAGTCCATCATGAACAAGTCGAGTTTGGATTACTCGGCGAAGCAAATGAGCAATAGCGTGGACAATGCGAGCGATGATGAAGATGGAGACGATTCCGGCGATCAGGAAATAGAAGGCAGCGCCGATCATCCGGCGGATTATTAAATTAAGTAATAATACCTGATAGTAATAAAGAGTAACGGTGAGGAAAATAATAAATGAAAGAAACAACACCCTAAATATCCGTTAAGAATTGCCTGCTACTACTTAATAATCTTTTCATTATGACCTAATTTGTACGGCTTAGAGTTGTTTAGGATATTTTTTTATGAAACGACGCGGTTTCTTAGTAAAGTAAAAGAGGCGTTAATCGTCGGAGCAGTAACTTTATAAACTGAAATTAGTAGAATTATTCGTGCTATCGGTAATCTTTTTCGTGCAAAATAATAACTTTTGTGAAGGAAGAAAAGTTACTGCTTACATCGATTAATTGTATATTTTTTTTCGTTTAATAACGATTTATTGTAGTAAAAGTGACGATGCAGGGTGTTCTTAAAATGTATACTAAAAACAATCAATTAGTAAAAGTGCGTTTTGCAGCTTATTGAGGTACATAATTTTATGATCATCCTGTATGAGAAATCGTAGTGAGTTTTATAGCAACAAAACCGAATTATCCGATTGGTTTAGAGGCCAAAAAAGCACGTTAAGAAACCAGTAAAACGATTTTTTTTGTTATAAAATCACTACTCTTGCCTAACGATATAGAAATGAAACATTCCATGCCATTCCTATTTTTTTAAGGATTACCATAAGCCCATTCTCCATGTAGCGTTTTAGTTAAGTTTACTATAGTTTATACGTGTAAATATTGATTTTTCCACAATTAGTCGGAATTGGTTTGTAATTTCACATGTACCTCACTAGGTCTATTAATCAAACCTTTCAATAACCAGTCGAGATAACTCAAAGGCTCTAAAAATAATGGAGAGGAGTACAATGTGAGATTTACGATTTTTAACAGAAATATATGAATAAAAATAAGTCATTAGTTCTCGAGTTAACGAACGAGTTACATTTCAAAATTAGGCCTTAATAGGAAACGGAAAAAATTAAAAATTTCATCAATGACTTCATAACAATACGTTGTTTTATAAAAAATTAAAAAAAAAAGTGGTACTCCTCATCATTTTCTATTACAAGCGAATTCTGACTAACTCCTACCTAAAATGCATTTAAAATATTAAAAAAAGATACTTAAGAATCGACTAATTTAGTATTTTGGTGCTTGAAATTTCTATTAGTTCGCAGGTTTCCGTTCCGATAAAAGTAAAGCATTCTTAAATTATAAACGTGTATCAAGTATGGAATTTTTTCGAGCAGTTATGCGTATTATAGTTAGAAAATAGTCATACGCAGAAGCTTCATGTTCGTACTGTCTAAAAAATTATTACAAACGTACAGGGCGAGCCGAAACTCGCATCCATGTAAGTACATATTTATGCATTTATGTGTTTAGAACTATCATAATATTATTGTTAACGTTAGAAAAATTGTTTATCGTCTTTTGATGTCTCGTTTTCGTTCGGTAGTATGACGAATCATTCGCTTTGTTTTCCTCCATCATCAAGTGTTTGTACATTTCAATGTACCGTGTAAATATGCTGAAACATTCTCTCGAGAAACGCTTGGAAAAACTCCGTTTTCGTTCTTCAGTTCCTATCGCGGTGGATAGAGAAGTTCTACGTGCAATACTATCTAGGTAAAGTTATCGGTCGAATTTATTTTAGTTAAATAAATGTCCTTATATTGCCCGAATGATTCACCTAGAGTCAATTAATATTTGTAAGATGAAGCTTAAACTAATGGATATTTCGTAATATGAATAGAAACGTGTTCGTATTTAATTAATTAGCGGCGTGAGATGTTTGGTTGATTTTAGGTGAAAAACATGTCCATCATATATATCTTTGCATATTTATAAAAATTCACTTATTTATTGTATGTTTTTAAAACATTTAATAAATTAGATATCTTATATAATGTTTTATCCACGATATAACGCTTTTTTATTTTACCAGGTTATTAAAGGACGTAAGGAATTTATTCCCAAAAAAAGTACACTCACAATTTTTTTTATATCAAATATTTTCATTAATACTGATAGAGGCGAAACAACATCCCATTAGGAGCAAAACCTACAATAATTAGCCATCAATTAAACACAATTAACCGATACATTAACAATAATACCTACCTACTTTTAATTCTCCTACCTTGGGACTTGATAGTTTTGGCTTGGAGTTTGCAATACTTGCCCAAAAACTCGTCGATTTTGCTCAATATTTCCAATTTCGTCTCGGTGGACATATCTCTTATCAACGATTCGTACAAAAAATTCGAGAAATTATTGACTATCACTTTCGACAAGGTCCTGCCGAGGTTCGGGTCTCTTTTAAACCGCGTTGAAGACAAAGCCAAATTTAAATCTGCGTGATCGTCGCTCTGTGGACTTTGCAGGGTGTTCTTGAAGAAGTCTTGGAAATCTACAATTTGAAATTTATACAATAATAAACGAGCATTGAAGTTTACTCACTTAAAAACGTGATTTTTCTGGGAAGTGTTTTACCAACGAGCAATTGCGAGAGACTGCTAGTCTTGTAAAATTCGATTTTCTTCGTCTTTTTCTTCGATTTCCTCGGCTTCTTGTCCGTTTTGAAAAGCGAATTGTTCAAATCGAAACTATTCTGACTTTGACTGACCGGCTTGATAACGATCATTGATTTTCCTTCGGTTTCCTTCGCGCAATTTTCGTTTTCCAATTGATAAATCTTTCGGAAAAGCCCAGAGTCTCCTTCGCTTCGCTCGACTGCGTTTACTATTAGCCGCAAATTATCGGAAACATCGCCTCTGCTGTCGATGCTTTTAGTTGTGTTTATAACGAGATTATTAGAGCTTGATTTGTAAATTATATTTGCGAGATCACAGCTGGTTTCTTCGTAAACGCTATTGGTCGAGCTGCAGTTAGAAATATTACTTTCTTCGATTGCTTTCTCTTCAATGCGATTATTGGATAAGTCTTGGTATATTGTTGTTAAGCTACATTTCGTATCAGGAATTGTTGTTTGTTCAATTCCGCGTCGGTGTATTTTGGTGTAAATTGGTATTTTGGATTTTTCGATTGAAATTTGCAATTTTTTTCGTTTAGAAAAATCTATACTTTTGTACAAAGTTGCGATCGTAGAGGTTTTAGCAACTGTATTACTATTCGTTTGTGTGTCGTTTTTAGTCGGTTGATCGCAATTATCTACATCAAAATATCTGAAAATAATTTAACATAACACTCAATAAACAAACATCGGAGTTTAAGTACCTACCTGACTTCGTACGTTGCACCTTCGCAACGTCTCGTATCATCCTCTAAATAAATATAATACTCCAACCGCTCGTTTATCAATCGCTTTCGAAGGTCAGATAAATTTCTCCGGTACAAAACGTGCAAAAAATACACCTTGAATCGAACGCGCTTGCAATCGATTTCGTCGCGTCCGTCCGGGAAGATCCTGGAATGTTTGCTTCTGTGCAAACACATGTTGATGCTCTGATGGATAACCGCCATGTCGCCATTGTCCAAAGGCAGGGACCTCAAACTCGCCGAGTACGGCAGAGTCTTCTTCTGCGGCTCGTTTAAAATGGCTTTGCGTCCGCACTTCACCGGCCGGCTTGCTCTGGTGTACAAATAATACATTAAAATAGCGAAAACAATTCGATTGTTGTTCACCCACAGAAGGATGTTGTTCACGCCGAAGTCGTTGAGCCGTTTCCGGATGCACCTATCGGGATGTTGTACGCCTAGCGTGTTCAATTTGGACACGACTAAACCTACGTCGAACTCCATTGAAGAGCAAACTTTCGTACGGGATAAAGGCGTCAGTCTCTCAACTACCTTAAATAAACATCTATGTATAAAAATGATTATTGGAAGACCCGTTGCGTACATGTATACGGGGTTTTTTGCTGCAACAACAATCGCTGAACAAGTCCTCCAAATCCAAACTAGAACAGGCCGGTTTCGGGGGACATTTGGGTTTAACGCAAAGCGAAATAACTAAATCTTGTCCCTAAAAAAATATATTTTTTACTTATATGTATGCGAATTTAACCATTCCGTAACCTCGTCGTTTTGCAGGTTTAAATTGATAGTTTCGCGCAACCGTATTTGCGGTCCTTCGACGACCGATTTCGACGGCTCGTCGGGATCGAAGACGACGTTGATGGCGTCGTTTCGCGATTGATCGCCGCACAAGAGCTTATCGCTCGATACTTTGAATGATATCTTGCTGCGTCGCGGCTTGTTCACGTTCTCTATGGATATGTCGAAGCGTTGGTTGCTCTTTTTGTTCGGACACGGCGAGCATTCCGGGCACGGGCGGATTACCACGTGGATGTCGCCTTCGTCCTCGGTTTTACCTTTTATGCAAATCACGACTTTGCTGCCGTTTTCGCCCTAAAAACCATGTTCTATTGGACCTTTAATTCGCATATAATATCGCCGTATTTACATCGTCTTTCCAAACGAAATGCAGCGGCGCTCCTGCTTCTTCCGCTTCTTCGGGGCACAAGCAGGGCTCTTCTTCGCACGGGGGTTTATTGCAACTCGTCGCAGAAGGCGTTTTCGAGCCGCAAGGACACTCCTCGAAATATTCCTTCACTCTCTCCAAGTCCGCTAGGCATCTTATTATAATTTTTCGAGCTCCTACCGCATCCACCTAAATAGTTAATGCAAAATAAAGTCATTTTACAGCGCGCGCAATATTTTGAATTCACGAAAATTCTGAATTTTACTTCTTCTGGTTTATTACAATTTTGAGCAATAAACAAAAATTACTATAACGTGGCCTCTACTTTATTAAGCACCTACGCACCACCAAACGAACAAACCGAATCGATCCTATTCAACGAACAAACTTCTGTCAATGTCACTAGTCACTAACGTCAATCATACGTCAAATGTCGGAATAACTGCTGGTAAAAATTTAAACGTAATTTTCTAACGAAACTAATGGATTCGAAAGATTTGGCGTCGATTAAGGAGGCCCAAGAGACGTTTCAATGTCTTTCGGAGCTGTCGAACCTCTTGTGTACGGATTTGGAGCCCGAGACGTTGGCGATTTGCGTGAGACTTTGCGAAGCCGGGGTGAATCCAGAGTTGCTGGCGACGGTTATAAGAGAGTTGAGAAGGGAAATTAGGAGCGCCGGAGACACTAATGATACTAACCACGATAATTTGAACTCGAATTGAAGGAGGAGATGTAAAATGTACAGTACAAATGGATAATTCTGGAGCCTGAGGTTAGATCTCTAAAGTATATTTTTTGTATTATTGAATGCAGTGGCTAGTAATATTGTAAATAAACTTCGAATACTTGTTTTAACACCTTAAAATACTGTTGTTTATCGAGTCCATATTTGTTTGCAGGGGGTGCAAGTTGTAAGCGAATGTTTTATATAAATGAAAGAAGTATTGAATTTTTAATTTATTTTACTTACCTTTGATTGTTTAGTGCTAAAAATAGAACCCAAAGATTTGCAGTGTCTCACTTGAACTATCGTAGGTGGAGGAAGGTTAATTTCCGAAGCCGATTTTTCATCCAGTACATTCGGTATTTGGGTCTTGTGAATCGAATTAGCAGCCATAACTAAAAAGTTTGTTTTCAGAGGCATTGTTAAGGACGTCAAGATTTCTTTAGTAATTCTTTCAACTTGTGCTTTTTGTTTGATACTCATGCTTATACAAGAATTTTCCGAAGAAGTTTTACCTTAAAATAACTAATTAATAATTCTATCTTTGCAGTAACTTATGGGTTTACTTGTTGGAGATTTCTTGGGAATTTTATACATTTCTGCTGGTATATTTTTGATGTATTTAATAGCATCTCCTAGCATGTTATGCAAATCGATGAGCTGCACGAGAATCGGGGTATCGACGTACACCTTACCCAATTTATTGACTTTAACTTTCGCCACATCGAAATCAACTGATTGCAATTTGATGCACTTGGGCTCTTTAATTTTGTTGAATTTTAGAATTTCCGCCACCTCTTTTAACACGTCCGCCGCCCAAACGGCTTGTTTGTATTGCTCCATCGTTAGATAGTAAGACTTGACTGACTGGTATGGCAATCGAGAAGAATTCACCGAAGCAGTTTTCAATATTCTGTTAATGACCGGTAAAAGCTTCTCTTTGGCTAAATTTAATTTGCTAATTACGGTCTTGTACAGGCCGAAACTTTGTTTCGGTGCACTCAGGGAGGTTTTCGATGTCGAGGACATTTTTAAAGGACTGCAATTTGGAACATACAAAATTAAATCACTGGATATTTAAGGCATTTTGAGCAAATAAATATCTAGGTTATTGGTTTTAATTTGATATTTGCATTAAATTGACATAAAAATATTTTTGACAGTAAGTTGCGAATCATTTGAAATATTAAGGGTTGGTATTATAATTATTTTCTGTAAAAAATGAGAAAATTTGCAGTTTATTTTTATTTATATTTCACTACGGTTATTCAGTTATAAAGTTCTTCTTTCTAGTTTACTGGCCTCGACTAATTGTTCGGCCGAGTAAGAAAAGTTGTCAAAACTGACAGTATTGACGCGTACGTCAAAAAAAAGTGGCCTCGACTAGACCAAGTAGAGCAGCTAGGCGGAAACTTTTTTTGTTTTTTTTTGAGTAAAAAGTATCACCTAGCGACCCGATAACGACCTACGCCCCATGAAAACCCATCAATAAACCTGGTGCGGTCTGCGGCTGGCTGGCGTCTCGTCGAAGTTGCGCACAAGAGCGTTCTCCCGGCGCGCAAACTCCAAGAAAATCGTTTCTTGTTCGCCGATGTCACGACCATTGTCGTTCGGCCACTGGCCAAAGGGGGATGTACGTGTATGCGTCCGCCGTTATTTAACGTAGAATTAGTTTAAAGTTTTTTTGTATTTTTGTCTGTTTTATATTGTAGTTCGAGGGCTCCGTGTTCGATAAATTCGCAGACATGGGTTCCTTGTTTCGAAGTGCGGAAATGACTCTTTGTCAGCTGTTCTTGCAGAGCGAGGCTGCTTACGCTTGTGTGTCCGAATTGGGTGAACTCGGATTAGTGCAATTTCGAGATGTAAGTATTTGTATAAATCGCCGTTAATTCATCTAAATACTATTACTCAGGTTTAATGTCAATATTACTAACCGCTAACTGGTATAATTGATTAGTATGTCTTATGGTTAATAGCATAAATTAGGACGATTTATCGCCACGTAATGTATTTACAAATAAAACAATAATTGACAAAAAACTCATTTATTAATAATAGTAGTTTATGTGCATATTTAATCACTTCTCTTAAATAATTTAGATATCCTAGATAATTAGGAAGTTGTCATTATTGACAGCTACTGTTAGACCAAATAACCCGTATTGTTCAGGCCTAAATACTGAAGAAAAATTAGTGTCAACTGTCAAAAATTATTGATATAATTTAAATTTTAATAGATTAATTAATACCTAATTACTGTATTTCTTAGGTAAATAATTTGACCTTTCTTTGTATTAACTTCCGAGTCAATGTCCTCCGTATAATTCTGAATAACCTTCGATTAAAAAAAATAAAAAACTTTTACCATTTTTATTTCTGTTTCTTTGCAGCTGAATCCCGATGTGAACGCTTTCCAACGGAAGTTCGTGAACGAAGTTCGAAGATGCGACGAGATGGAGAGAAAGTTGAGGTATCTGGAAAAGGAAATCAAGAAAGATGGTATTCCGATGTTGGATACGGGTGAGAACCCGGAAGCGCCACAACCTAGAGAAATGATTGATCTGGAAGTACGTGAAAGCAGCAGAAGCCTTTTTCTATGGTCTACTTTATGCTTGTTTTAGGCCACTTTCGAAAAATTGGAGAACGAGTTGCGTGAAGTCAATCAAAACGCCGAAGCTCTTAAGAGAAACTTCCTGGAATTGACGGAGCTCAAGCAGATTTTGAGGAAAACCCAGGTGTTTTTTGATGAGGTAAGTTTGTTTTTTTGCCTCCGGTAATTCTTATTTTAATTTTTTGTATTCATATGCTCACCTAGCATGATAAATTATTAGATTATTTTATACATTTTGATAATAATATGTTCGAAATGAGTAAAGTAGAATTTGTTGTTTGTTGGATTCGTAAATTTCAAGGTGTAATTTAATAAAATTCATTACTTATGCAAATTTGTTTGTAATGATGTGTGGATTAATAGTTAAGTGGCCTTTTATGTAACTGTACATTAGGGAATTATCGATAAATTAGAAATTAATTCAGTTATAATTTAACAATAAATTGTGTTAAATAAACATTATCGGATTAATTTTTTTATTAAAATTAAACGCTAGAGTGGGTTATTTAATAATTACATCGATAAGTTTAGATAATTATTTTGCAAGGACCCGAGTTTTTGCCAATTAAATTTCGCTTCTGGCCTTGAAATTTTACGAATACTAACTTGCACCTTTTTAATTTATCCAAATTTAGAGTATGATTATTTGTCGAATTCAATTAATATCAAATCTATAATAATTTCGTTATGAATTCTTTAGTGATTGTTACAATTTTGTTTTTTTCCAAGATGCTGTATTTAAAGATTTAGTACAATATTGGCAGAGCTTTCTCTCGGCGGATATTTAATGCACGTGCATGTTGTTTTAAATGGTCTAATTAGGAAACTTTCACCACTTTTATTAAAGCACGTGGATACTTTGGGGACATATGGTTTCATAAAAAAATGGGATATACTCCTGGAGAGAGTTTTTGCGTTATCGCGTTTTGATAAGGAATAAATTTCCTGTTAATACAATCCACATGAAATTTGACGCCTATAATCTAATCATTGTCGTTTTTATGACGACAATAAAATAAACTCCGTCTGTTGTTGACTAATTTTTCCGTTTGTTTCGCTGCCGATTCCATTCGTGTTTTGTTTAATGTTTGTAATTATCGAAATTCGATGTTCCTCCATGAATAAATAGGCTCGTTAAAAATATCACCGTCTCGCCTTGGGAAAATGCGGGTTCTATTTTCGAAAATAGTATGTAGAATTTCTTGGAACGAATCGAGTTAAGTTAAAATATTGCACAAAAAGAGCAAATATCGAAGCAAGAACGCCTCTGATCTAATTAAATGTCTCTCGAAACAAATTTATTCACCTGTTTTCAATAATATCTATATCTACATAGTGATTAGTAGTAGAAAAATGTTAAAATTTTATTTATGTAATTAAATTTTATCGTTTACATCTCTATTATGAAACGTCATTATCTCTATGCGTTTAATTCGTTTAAATTATAAAGTAATCTAAATTTTTTATTCGTGATGTACCTATATATTATATAATTTTCGAGAGGACTAGTTAAATTTTTTTCGAATATTCGCTTAAAATTCCATTGCATAATATTTATTAATCGTTTTATACATAAACTGTACAATTTTACTATTGATTCTGATAAGATTAGTTGATAACTTAATATAAGGATGTCTCTAAAATAACAAATTTTATAATATAACATTTTTTAAAAGTACACACTTGTAATCGCTCATTGAAGTTTGTTTGATATTGCAGTGTTTTATCTTTTACGTCAAATCAAAACCTATCCAATATGAATGATGTTTAAAAAAAACGACTAATTTTTTTACTATTAGTCTAATAAATTCCTGTCTATTTGCATTACTTATACAATGTGTAATTTGCATTATCTATTGAACAAAGAACGATGGAACGTTGGTTAATGCAAATACGAAGCTTAAATTAGTCAACTAGTAGTCGTCTAATCGATGACGTGTATAATCAACTTAACTTTTCCAATGGTTATGCAAACATTGCAAATTGCAGTTTAATATCGAGGGAATATTAAATCAAAGCTATGGAAAAGCCTGCTAATATTGTAAATTATTCTCTTTACTATCGATTATTTTCTCATACGAGTGTATTAAGTTTGCAAGAACGCGGAGAGAGGTGTTTTTTTTTCGCTATAATTGGGTTTTTTTTGAATATTAATCCGATGGAATAACCATTACCAATTTCAATTTGCGGTCGTACGATTATTGGAATCTCTCCAGATGAATGAGAAGTTTATTTAAAATCACTAATGAATTGAATACATTCCTATTTTGGTGACGCATCAGGGTGTATATCGGTTATTTGAATCTTTTTAATTTACTTTTGTGAGTTTGAGCTTTTGTAAAATATACCTCTCTTAACTTGGCTTGCGAATTTTTTTTTCCAATTTTAACAAGCGAAAGGGCCACCTGACGACCCTGTGTGACACCGCTCCTAGCGTTAAACACTCGTATATACGGTAATAAATTATACAGTGCGTGCCAAAATGTTGCGTTGGGTGGATGGAAAAAGTTGACTTCGATTTTATTCTGTAAACTTTTGACTCCCACTGTATATTGTTTCACTTAGGATTATCAGGATCATCATTTCACAAATTCGAATTCAACGGCCGATATACAAGTCGATTCGCAAACTAGGATGAGTAATAATCGCGAACAACATTTCATTTTTTTGTAAGTGTAAGTTTTTTATTTTTCAATTTTTTCCTTTTGAAAAAAATAGTACTTACAGGGCGATTGATTGGGCATAAAATTCCGGTATCTCTTATTATATTCGGTGTTTCAAAACGTAGGGGGTATTGGATTTTTGGATTGATCAATCACCTTGTATATAGCGAGGTTGGTTTCTCTAACATCTTATAAATACAGCATCTTACACTGCATGAGGTTTTGACTTTTTTTTCTTTTCTTTCTTTTACAATTTAATTAGGCGTAAATTTAACAATATTAATAGAATTTCAAATAATTTAGTATCTAGTCAAATGGTAAATTGTTAAAAAGGAAGTGTTGATTTTTAAGTAAATTTTACCTATTGACTGGAAACTTACTGTTTCTTGTTGTTTTTTAATAGATACTTAGGAACTTTTTTTTGAAATATTGTTATATTTAACAATATTGTTGTTTCTACTAACGCAATATCAGTTAGGTTTTCCAGCTGCTTATTGGACATTTTTGAAATTTTTTTATAACGATGCTCGTCAGCCTGGTGTACCACATTGCCTATTTTTAGAAATAAATAAAAATACACAAAATCATCAACGTAAAAATAGGGGCCATTTAAATCAGTTTGAAATAATTCCAACGAATCAATGGTTAAATTTCATATCACTAATAAATTAATGTCGATTTGTTTGCTATGTATGTGCAAAGTGGTAAATTGGCAATAAGACTTTTCTACAGTACATTATTTAACGCTTTCGAAACGATTGCAATGGTAAAAATTGCATTTCTGATTACTTCTTTGTTAAGAGCTTATCTAACAATTTTATAAACGAGAGAGAATTTTTTGCCTTATTATTTTTACTTTAGTTTATAATTATGCACAGACTTTTTAATTTTTGCCAAAATATTTTGTTTTCCCTACCAGTTTGTTTCAAATATTAGCCAATTTACGAGAATAAACAAAAAAAAGTGTGTTAATATAATTTGTAAACTTCATCATTACACCAACGTAAATATTTTCTCTGTACTTTCAGTTAATTTGTTATTTTTGGCTCAAAATACTCTCTCGTTTGCGCCATTTTGCCAACCATTTCCACTCTATCCTTACTCGCGAATAAACGCTTAAATATTAACATTCCACCGACGCAACTAACTCGAACAATCGTCGTTTGTGTGGACATACATTCACGCATCATTCGAAAATAAGTTTTGAGATTCAGCTATAATAATAACAAAAAAAATGGGGGCGTTTGCTATGGTATAAAAAAAAAACTAGTAGATAGGGTAGAAGGCAATGTGTGTTTGCAACCAGGCTGAACGAGCACCTACGTGTGGCTCTGCCCCCCAGATGGCCGATCCGTCTCGCGAAGAAGAACAAGTTACCCTCTTGGGCGAGGAAGGCCTTAGGGCAGGCGGACAGGCCCTCAAGCTAGGGTAAATCTTCCTACTTACTATAGACATATTTAACATCCCGAAAAACGAAGAGTCGAGGTTTAGATAGAGAGCGTTGGAAAAATCGAATCGCGCGTCGAATATTTTATTGATTGAATACGCTAATTGTTTGATTGAATATCACCGCATTCTGCACGGAAGGGGCGATATTTATAGAGCTTTTTTTTAGTTGGTACTGGTTTGTAACGGATAATTAGGCGCAATTATGCTACTATTTAATCAAGTAGTTTTAAGAATAATAAAAATTATAATTATCTATGTAGTGAAATAAAGCTTGATAAAACAATTAAGGTAGGTGGAAATTTGGGCAATTTGATATTCGACATTCGATTGATTTTTCGCATTAAACGAATACCCTTTTCCCGTCCTTTTCGAAACAATGCGATGTTAAATGGAGTTAATCGATTTAACCATTACTTATTTAATAGAATCACGACGAAGGTAAAATAGGCAATAAAATTACGTTTTTTGTTTTAAAGAACGATTATAATTACAAAAATTTTTACGGTCTATTGATCGTATACCTAGAGTCGTGTGACGTACGGAAACCTTGAGAAATTCACGATTCATTATAAAAAAATAGACCATACTGAAAGTAATTCACAGGTAAAACAAAAACGGATTATTTGGTTAGTTAATAAACGTATTAAGTTTATTGTTATCATTGCTACACCTTTCTCTTAAAAAATCCAATTTACGTAATCAAACAACAATCATGTTTTAGACGAATGTAACCCGCTTTATTATCAGTTTATTTAGAAACGGGATTATTTCATTGCTAAACCCTAAATCCCTACAGTCAACGCACTCATCCTCAATATGATCCACACACTACATGGCAGCCTTGCGGTAGTTGTAATTTTTTTATTGTTCAATGAAAACTTTATCCCAATGTAAATGTTTTTAGGGGTCATCCCGAGTAATTCACCTTTGACGCATTTTGTTTAACAACACGCTGCTTAAAAAGCGATTAGTAAATTTTCCGTTTACATTTAATAAGAGTAAACTCCTAAATGGGTCAATTTATTTAAATAATGTGGAAAGAATTAATTGTAGGTATAAACTACTTTAATCAATTGGTTTATATTATTTAAGATTAAAGATGAACAAAACAATATTTATTAAAGAATTAAAGTTCTACTAAAAATATCCATTACAATCGATTTATTAGCGCAATAAAAATACGATATAAAACTAATTTACGATTGTCGTAAATATTGTTTTGTTCTCCGCTCGTAAACGTACAGGTACTATTATTCTTGGAAGAGTTAGTATTTAATTTACCTGTTTCTTGGTTAATTATTAATATCCATCAAATTTCGATATGAAATTCGACAAAGAGGACGTGAAAAGGGTAATTTTCTAGTCATTGCAAACGAAATTAAATCTGTCGTTCTTCCAGCACAATATGCGCTTCTACGTGGCTGACGTAGCGACAAGCGAAAGGACAACATTAAGGCAAGACGAAAATATTGTCTATCGATGTTTGTTTTTTAAAAAATATATAATAAATTAAACCGACAATCTAACACTAAGTGGAACTTGCGGTGTTCTTAACGGGTCGAAATTTTCTTAGATTCGATAAAATTTGGTCTGTTGAGTCCATCGCTCTGTGTATTTGAATGGTTGAAAAAAGAATAACAAATTCGACGTCGTCGTAGTTAGTTTTAACAAAAAAAAATCTTGCCGAACTTTGTTGTATAATCTCAGCCTATTATTAAATTGATTAACAATATAGTTTTTCCTCTACTTCGTTTTCTTAATAGGTCTGCTTATTACGGGCAAATGTTAGGTAATCATTGTGTTCCCTTATCAATTATGTATCGAGACTACTAATTGTAATTGTAATTGGGAAGTGAACACATTGAAAATATTAATTGTATATATTTGTCTGTAAAAATGCTTCACTATACACAAATCATGGATTGGACTAATTTAGCGTTGTTTGTTTTTTGTGTATTTCAGATATCTCCATTTGGAATAATTGCATTTGCATTGATTAATTGGTTGTGGTATTTTTTTACAGGAGCGTTGTTTGTGCGATAAATAATGAACAATACCGATCGAAATCGTCATTATTTATCGCTTCAAAGCCGGAACGATTCGATTCGAAAAATATTTTGTAACATGTAAAGTTTTCATAGCTTTTCCGTTGTACAGTAGAGTCTGGAATTTTGCGCTTAACATTCGCTGAACGAAAAGGCGCAGAGCGTTCCAGACTTTAAAGAAGTAGTACCGATTAGTAACAGTATTTCCATTCGTATGTTGTTTTTATTTTGTCTTAGTTTCATGCTAGGTGTTACACGCATTTTTTTATTTCTGACGGTGGCTTGGTATTTGGCTTATTGTTTATTAATTTTGTTATTTTATTTATTCGACGTATAACGTAATTGTTTAACGAGCATTAACGTTTTCGATGCACTTTAGAGTAAATTAGTATCGATCAGTAACGATTAATCGAAACCGTTAATGAGATGGGGGTGTTGTTGTTGGTAAGCAAGAACGGGGGGTGTTCGCTAATTGTAATTTGTGTTGTGTGTTGTTGAGCAGCACGAGGGGGGCGTTAATCCCACTGAGTCTATGACCAGGGCTCTCATTAGCGACGACTCTATAGCCCGACAAAGCGCCTTAGGCCCCGTCCAATTGGGGTACGTATCATTTTCCACTGTCTATTTTTTTCACGTTCATTCGCCGATTCATTCGATTTATACGCTCTTTTTTTTATTTCTCCTAAACAGTGACTTGAATACGACGATATTGCAACGGTGTAGAGTCTTTCTAAAGTCAATTTAGTTAACGAACTCGCCCGGAAATTTATTTTGTGGCTCTGATATGCCTTATTGGAGGAACTTTAGGTTTGCTTCGTTTTATAGAGGAGTCTTATTGTAGCTTCGATTTGGTAATTCAGAAATGTTTTCAGAAATTTCCCAATTTTTTTAATTATGACTCTGAAAGGTGCTTTAATAAGAGTTATATTTTATAGAAAAAAGCTGATACTGCTGACAAATTTATTCTTGTCCAATTTCCCATATATTTCCCTTATTCAAAAATATTAGTTTTACCCATTACTTCCAAACCACTTATGGAAAAAACTTCATTTATATATCATTTTATAGAGAATAGTACAATTCATCTTTTAAACTGACTTTGGGAAGACTGTACATTGGTGGAGGTTTTTTTACTAATCACATCAGTATTTACATATTTAACATGCATTAGAGTTTTGTGTTTTTTTATACAAACATTGTGTAAATAATACTAACATGTTTTTCATTGTATATTATACAAGTTTGCAGGACTTAAATGGATGTGTTTAATGATAGAATAAAACGAGAGATGCATTTTTATATCAATTAAATAAATAAATGGAATAATTTCCTTATGATTAACGTGATGGCGATAATTTTATGGATTGTTTGATAGTCGATTTAGCACTTGTTTATAAAATGTATTTAACGTTTTCATTCATGTACAAATACTTGAAAGTTATTTATTTTTTTATCACCTTGAGCAGTTCGTTTTTGTTGAATTTATTAAATCAATTATAATGAGATTGTTAATCCATAAGTGACTTGTATGTATGCGTATGGGGGTGGGAAAGTTTTTAGATCTGTAGGAAACTAAAAATTTATTTTTTCTCCTTCTACTTTTTTAGCACTACTCATAACTTACTTCTTCACATTAACATATATTAGTTTAACACTTTTTTTTCTATTATACTGTTATAACATAAGTCCTTTTAACAGTTTACCGGAAAAACAATATGACCCGGAGGAATACTTTCCATGGTCAGTATAAATTTTAAATTTTATTCTACATATTGTCGCTTGTTTTATTTTATTTTTTGCAACTATTTTATTATTATTTTGTAGGTATAATAAATGTATAGTAATTAGCAAGTGCAGTTGGTAGTTGCTTTTTCTTTTCAGTAATAATGTTGAGACCGTTCGAAACGATTTTTTTGTATTAAAAATAAAATATGAAAGGTATATGTGCTGGCAGAACTGCAGGTTTAACTTGATATTAAAATTTACAATACAGGGTGTCGGTTTGTTGAGGTTTACAATAAATTTGTAATTAAATGAAATTTGTAGTCTACCGTAATTTGTAACCCTTACACAAAATCATCCTCTGTATTTACTCTCTATGTATATTTTGTACAGCTTGCAATCTCACTATTTTAAATGTATCCTTACATGTATCGAATTTACATGATTTTAATGTTTTACTATTTTTTTTATTATAAATAGCTTCGTAGCGGGTGTGATTTTGCGAGAAAGAATCCCTGCTTTCGAGAGGATGCTGTGGAGAGCTTGCAGAGGAAACGTCTTCCTTAGACAAGCGGAAATTGAAACTCCACTAGAAGATCCATCTAGCGTACGTAACCGAAGCTTTAACGATACTGTATCGAATGAACGTCGATTATTGTTTTACAGGGCGATCAAGTGTACAAATCTGTGTTCATCATATTCTTCCAAGGAGATCAATTGAAGACGAGGGTGAAGAAAATCTGCGAGGGATTTAGAGCGACGCTCTATCCTTGCCCCGAAGCTCCGGCCGATCGCAGGGAAATGGCGATGGGCGTCATGACAAGAATCGAAGATCTTAATACGGTATTTGATTTACCAATAGGAAATTGTAGCAGCTGTAATTTGTTGGTAATTTAGGTGCTGGGACAAACCCAAGACCATCGTCACAGGGTACTGGTAGCGGCGGCGAAGAACATCAAAAATTGGTTCGTAAAAGTGCGGAAAATCAAAGCCATTTACCACACGTTGAACTTGTTCAATTTGGATGTGACGCAAAAGTGTTTGATAGCCGAATGTTGGGTGCCCGTGCTCGACTTGGAGAACATCCAATTGGCTTTGAGAAGAGGAACCGTAAGTTTTCAATATAAAGCAAATTATAAAAAAAACGAATAGAAAAATGTTTAATCGCGCAGGAACGCAGCGGCAGTTCGGTCCCGCCTATTCTGAATCGCATGGATACGTTGGAAGACCCGCCGACGTATAATCACACCAACAAATTCACCAGCGGTTTCCAAACGTTGATCGATGCTTACGGTATCGCCTCCTACAGGGAAATGAATCCGGCGCCGTACACCATCATCACGTTTCCCTTCTTGTTCGCCGTCATGTTCGGCGACTTGGGACACGGGTTCCTCATGACGTTGTTCGGGGCTTGGATGGTGCTCAAAGAGAAACCGCTCGCTGCCAAGAAATCCGACAACGAGGTAATTCCTTGCGCTTTTTTTTTAATTATTTCGACGGTGGCGAATGGTATGTTTTCTTTGTAGATTTGGAACATCTTCTTCGGCGGTCGTTACATCATCTTGCTTATGGGTTGCTTTTCGATGTACACGGGATTGATTTACAACGATGTGTTCGCGAAGTCGCTGAACATATTCGGTTCTAGTTGGTACGTGGCGAACGCGAGCGCTCGTACGGAGAGCAAGGATTACGGGCTCGATCCGAGGGCCGATAGGAATTATATCGGTACGCCCTATCCGTTGGGAATGGATCCCGTTTGGCAGCTCGCGAATAACAAAATCATTTTCCACAATTCGTTTAAAATGAAGATTTCTATTATTTTGGGAATATTGCATATGTTGTTTGGAGTGGTTATGAGTCTGTTTAATCACATGTAAGCGAATCGATTGTTATTCGAAGGTTGTTATTACGAGTATTATGTTTTTTTTAGGTATTTCAAGAACAAACTAAGCATAATTTGTGAATTTATCCCTCAAGTGGTATTCCTCGTGTTCCTGTTTATGTACATGGTTCTTCTCATGTTTATCAAATGGTTCGTGTACTTCGCCAACATAGAAGGTAATGCGTACGATTACGCGAAACTAAGTACTATTCTTACACGTTTTATTGTTTCAGACGATGACATCATTTACGGTTCCAGATGCGCTCCGTCTATTCTCATCACCTTCATCAACATGGTTCTGCAGAAAGAAACGCCTTTCGATCCGAAATGCAAGACGTCCAATTTGTTCGGCGGCCAGCTGGGCTTGCAGAAATTCCTCTTCGTTTGCGCCGTCATTTGCGTACCTTGGATGCTCCTGGCCAAGCCTTTGATCATCATGAGAAATCGCAAAAATGCCGCCCAGTACTCTGTAAGTACCCGTTGTTCTCCGAATCGTGCTTCCTCACGAACGACGCGTTGCAGGTAAACCATCAACAAATGCAATCGGCTACGGAAAATGGCGACGCCGAGCAACCCATGCACAACAGCACGTCCCAGCCGCCGGCGATGGGCGGAGGCGGTCACGACGAGGAGCCGATGGGTGAAATTTTCATTCACCAGGGCATCCACACCATCGAATACGTGTTGGGTTCGGTTTCTCATACTGCTTCTTACCTTCGATTGTGGGCATTGTCGTTGGCGCACGCGCGTAAGTTATCCGGTATTTTCACGCTCTCTTAAAGTTAAAACGAACTTTTTTTTTTTGTAGAATTATCTGAAGTTTTGTGGAACATGGTGCTGAGCAAAGGTTTGCAAGTCGATGATTGGGGCGGCGGTGTCGCTCTGTACGTAATTTTCGCATTTTGGTCGGCTCTGACTGTATCCATTCTTGTTCTGATGGAGGGTTTGTCAGCGTTCTTGCACACTTTGCGTTTGCACTGGTAAGTATCCAAAAAACCGACGCATTCTTGCAGCTTGATAACTTCATATTATTACGTTTTCTCTATTTCAGGGTCGAGTTCCAGAGTAAATTTTACAGCGGTAGTGGTTACGGTTTTCAACCGTTCTCCTTCGAAATCATTTTGGATTCTGCTTCTCAAGGCAAAGAAGAGGTCTAGATTTAATGCGCTCGAAATCATCTAATTGTGTTATTTATAAACGCTTCAATATAGCAAAAACATTGTCAAAATTTCTTTAGATAATTACGTTAACAGTTAAGCACACAATTCGTATTAGTCGAACAAATCCAAAAGTGTTGTGTACTTACTAAAGCTGTTCAAAAAATGAATGTCCCGAAGAAAATAAGTATTTAGGTGACCCCCACTGACAGTTACATAAATGTTCAATGTTGCGTGTAATATTTAAGCTGTTAGTTCAAAGCTTGGAAATAAATCTATTAAAATTTATTGAAAAAAATTTTTAATACTTATCCGATGGCCCACGTCATAAAATATTTACCAAATTTAACTTTTGACAGTGAACATAAGTTTTATAAAATCAGCACTAATAGTATTTATTAATTTTGATAACGAGTATAGTAGTTTTTAGATCCCTTAAATTCGAGTAATGTGACAATATATTGACTAGTGAGATAAATAAGTACATTAAAATCACAATTAAAAAAAAATCCTATCAACATAATAAATTAATATTACCAGTATCTGCTCCTAATAACAGCAATCTGTTTAGCGGCATGTATTCCATCGACGTGAGCAAACCCCTGAAAGAATCTCCGCGGAGTTTGTTATTGGAAAAACAAGCATCAGGAGCAATGGACGTGTGCACTCCTATCCGATTCCCAGTCGTTCCGGATATCAATTCGTCATTGTGGATCCTCAAACAATGAACCGGTTCGGTAGTCCCTCTAAAAAATCCACAATATTAGCACAAAAATCGCATACATCGGCGAGAAAAGGGCATTACACAAACCTCATGTGGAACTTCAATTTCCCATCGGCGATGTTCCAAACGCACGTAGTCTGATCCAAACTGCTCGACACCAAAGTTTCCTTGTCGTACACCTCCAATTGCAGAACTTCGCTTTCGTGCGCCCGCCAATTTGATATTACTAATCCCGTTCTCGTATCCAAAACTATAATGTTTCCAGAAGATTGCCCGGCTGCGATCCAGTTTCCGCATTGAGATATCGCCAGACATCGGATCAAACTAGGCGGGCTGGTACTTATCTAAAAATTTAGATATCAACCGATCTATTAGCGTAAAGATTTCGTGAACTGCGTACCTTTAATTCCTGAATGTAACTGATGAGTCTAGTGTCGAGAACTTTGAGCGTACCATCGGTGGTGGCGGTGAAAACTAACGTAGAAGGAGCCGGCATGCTTTTCAACGTATTAACCGGAGCAAATTTAGGGGATTCTAAATTACCTACGTTAGCTCCCATGAACGGATCCCAAACGTGTACAATCCCATCACAAGAAGCGACTAATCTGCAAGAATTTCACGGTAGATTTAATTTCTCCTTCGATCGAATGTGCACCAACCTTAAACTTTCCAAGAATGTTATGGATAATATCGATTTTTTATGCGAATTGTAAGTCCATTGGCAATTAGACGTGCTGAATCCGTCCCCTTGGCTTCTCATAGACCACAATTTAACGGTCTTATCGCGACTGCCGGACATGAAACTGTTTTCGTTGTCCAAAATCTGCAAGCATTTCACGCCTTGCGTATGTCCGATGAAAGTTTGAAGCTTGATTTGCTTGAAATTTAGTTGAACATCCTTCTCCGAACGACCTGCAATTTTTTTATTTATACTTTCAAAGTAGAACAATTTATACTATCGTACAAACCTATTTCATGTTCCCAATAAGCTAACCAATTTCCTCTTAAATGCCTACTTGAATTTTCTATTCTATTACTGACTAGACTCAATAAATCTACGTTGATGTTGTCTTGCGTTTCGCTTTGGAGTTCGATACGATTACCAATTACAGCTAAAAAGAATGCATTAATTAGTATAATGTATGTTATAATGTGCCTTTTTAAATACCTATATTACTACCAATACTGGACGAATTCACAAGAGGTGGATTTAAATCGACATCTGAATACTTGCAGGTAAAATTTAGCTTAGCAGATGACATCTTGACGTCTTCTTCGTATTCCTGGCAAAGCTTCAAGATTGTCTGGAAATTGTTTAACCCGTTTTCTAATGTATTAACCCCAATCAGTTTAACAAAAGGCACGTAAGCCTTATGCGCTAGTTCCTTCGTAAAAACCTCCTGTATCTCGCTCAAAGCTCTAGTTTCTAAGTTTTCTTCGGGCGCTGTTTCTGTAACCTAAAATTCAACACAAATTTTAGCTGAATTATAACACGATTAAATTAAATTAAACCTTATTATCGTCTGAATGATTCTTATAGACCTTGTCGAATATTTGGAAAAACCTCTGCATGGCCGGCACCAGTAGATATTTCTTCGTCATATCCACACCTATTCTAATCGAAAGCACGTAAATCACGTCCAGATACTTGCGAGCCAACGTATTTCTAGCCATACCGCCGCTAGGAAACGCGTGATTCGTCGAATTCAACAATCGAATAATCGGATGGATTATATTCTTCAATATAACGTCCTGCAACTGATTCATCAGCATCGAATCCGACAGATAAGGAATGATATTTTTCAATAGAGTCAAGCAAGACAACAAACCACCCTCCAGATTCGGCGTAATCCGTTTCTTGCACAACAATATCAATTCAGTCATATACGGAATGTATTGGAAGATGATTATTTGTTCACCATATAAACCTGCAAAAATACACAAGCTAGACATACAGTCGAGTCGAGTCGAGCTCGCGCAGCGTACCCGAGATGCTCGTCAGGCACTCCAGCACGTTGGCGCACGTCTGATCGCCCTTGACGAAGTGCGAGGTGATCGAGATGCTCTTGCAATTGGCCGCGAAGTTCGTCACGGCCGATACGTTGTCTTTGCCGATGTAGCAGAGCGCCAGCATCTTGAGCAAGTTCCTCGACAGGTACTTGGCGGTGAGCAATGGGCCCAGCCGGTGCGACAGCCAGATCAGGCTGTCCGAGCTCACGTCCGATATCTTCGTGCTGCTCTTCGATTTGCCGTCGTAGCGCGGCGCGCTGCTCGCCTCTTCGGCCAGCTCGCCGTCGCTCTTCTTGCTGCCCACCTCGCAGGTGATGTTCGACACGAACTTGTGGCGGCTTTGCGGTATGGGAATCGAAGGGGATTTCAAAACTGGAACTGAACATCGCATAATTTAGATGTAAGCAGTAGTAAGGATCACGGAAGGGATTGAACCAACCAATAGAAATGTATTACAGAGAATGAAGAAGGAACGTGTGAAGGAAAAACAAGAATTTCTGAGGCTAATAATTCAATGCAAAGGATCTGTTTTGGAGGATTTCCAACCTCCGATAGAAGATAGAACTGAAAAGAGAAGAATGAATTTGTATAATTTATAATACCTTCGTTAGTTTCGGTGTGTTCAGGATCGTACGAAAGACCTAATTCTTTATCGGTGCTATCGGAATTGTGTTCGGTTTCCTCCAAATTCTGGTTCAATTCCAGATGTTCCATCAAAAATTTCATCTGATCCTCGTCGTTTTTCTCATCGTCCGCGTCTTCTTCCTTGATTTCGTACTCTTTATCCAGCAGGCTCTTCTGTTTGTCGCTGCAAGCGGATTCGTCGCTACCGGACGTATCCATTTGTTCCGTTTCGATGGTCTTCAAATACGAACTTCTCTTCGCTATTTTCTCGGAATGATCATGCAGCACGAAATCCACTAAATCGTAGTCTTTGTAACCTCCTACCGCCTCTACCAAAGGCACAACGAAGTTCTCTAGGAACACCTTCAAGCCCAGTCTCACCATTAAGCACAGCAGGAAACTGTGATGGTAGAGTTTGGCGATTTTCTTAATGTAAGGCAAATTGTTATCGGGACATTCGTTTTCGTACAACTTCAAAATCGGCTCTAACAAATATTTAGAGGTCCTTCGAGGCCCCAGTAATCTCGAAATAGGCTCGAACAAATACCAAGCGGCCAAAACGGTCGTCGGAGGATCTTCGATCAGATCTTTAACGTGCGGTAAAATGATATTCACAATCTCGCTATCAGTATCCGTATTTAATTCGCCCGTTAAACCATCCAATTGTTTAGCGAACAATTTCACTTTGCACTCGGACACGTTTTGAACGAAGGCGATCTTGGTCTTCTCGACGCTCTCGTACTCCGAGCACATTTGCCCGTCGCAATCGAAGTGATAGAGCACGCTCAATTCGATCGCTACGTTCCGGAAATCCTTCAAATTGCGCGCGATGTCGTAGAGCTGAGGAAAATGCTCGGAGAACGGAACGGTGCAATGCATCAGAGGCTCTAATAATAAATGAGCGCTGGGCGACGGCAAACCTAAATCGGTGATGGCGGAATACTCGCCGTTGTCGGGCCGCAGCAACAAATTCACGATGTAATTCACGCAAGGAGGTATATCGTGCGCGTCGAGCACGGATTTGCAGTACTTTAACCGGTCTTCTAGGTTGTTCGAGCAAACGGTACGCAAATGCTTCGCCATGAATATTTCGACCATCAAACAACCCAGTACTTTCAACTCCTTGATGCGCCTGGCCGATATCATCTCCTTGTAGTTGCAGGAAACGGTGGCGCAATTCCGGCTCGTCTGGCTCTCGTTGAACACCAAATTCAAAAATCCTTCGTTGCGTTTGCGGTGGTGCTTACGCTCCGATGCGTCGTCGTAGCTCCGGTAGAAGTTTTTACGGAAGAAATTGTTCTTTCGTTCGAGGACGTCGAGCAGCAGTTCGGGCTTGTAGTCTTTGGGCAGGTAAATCGTTTCGCATTGGGGTTGATATTCGCTAGTTTTGGAGGTAGTCGGGGCGCTGTCGGTTCGCTGGGTGCTCGACGATCTGCTGGCTTGATCGTCGTGCAACGAGGACCTGCTGCGCGATATTTTCGCCGAGTTATCGCGAGGCAAGCGCTCGTCGTCGCTCGCGTTGGGATCGTGGCAAACCAACGATGAGTTACTCCTTCCTCTCGATCCTGCGATAACAAACGGAATTTATTATTAATTAGAGTATATGGAGCAACTAGGCTTACTCGGTCGAGCGTATTTGCTGGTAAAAACCTTCGGAGGGATTTTGGAAAAATAAGGCGAATCGACGGCTTTAGGAGGATGAGGTTGCGTGAACAATTGCACTAGTCCTGACTTGGTTAAATTTTCATGATCGTCGACCAAATTCAAGCAAATGTTCCTCGATCTTACAGCGGGATTTCCGGTTAATCTATTTAAACAAAACCATTACAATTCTATTCCTGTACATGTTAAATAACTTCTCACCGGTATCCGAACGTTAAATCTATCCAATGGTGAAGTTTTTCGGACACATTGGGACACTCCAAAATTCTCCTGTGTATTTCCACGAATTCTTCCGGATCGGAAGCCCAAGTGGGTACAGTCAAATCGTCCAAATCCTCGTGAATGCTCCTAAAAACGCTCGGATCGGAGTAAAATTCGGGTATGCATTCGTCGGGCGTCCATTCTTGGATCCTTTGTATCGAACTGGGATACTCCGCCGGTACCCAAACAGTTCTAACGTTTTTGCACAGTGTCGGTTTCGGCGTTTTTCGAGCCATGTACACGTAGTAAGTGATCGGGGATAGGACGTCGGAAACGTGGTGAGGAACTTGCGATTGGCTGTTATCGTAGGTTAAATCCAATTGGTGGTCGCCTTTGTTTAATCTGTACTTGGATTTTTTGAGATCGCGCCAATTTTTACCGCACGCAGAGGTGAAGTCGGTTACCCACGGAAACACGTAATGACAATTCGGATCTCCAAACACTCTCCCTAAACATAAAATATATTAGAGTTGTATTAGCACTCGTGGAATACAAAATTTACCTGAGAATTTGTTCAAAGCTGATATGTAGGTGAAATTTGAAATCAAACCGTTTACCCAAAGCTGGCTCAACTCGCACAAACTTTGATCAGTTACGAGTACTGAATCGTACGATTGCGAATTGTAAAATTGACACCTTAATTTGTTGATTTTGATGCTCGTATTCGCATCTAAGGCGGCATTAGCGTTTTGTTCGACGTGTATATTCGATATAATTTGCGGGAATATGTGCACCCACATGTCTTCGTTGATGTATATGTCGTTTAGACTTATTTCTCCCAGCGTTAAGCTTCTCTCGTGCAACGATTTCAGTACATTGAGCAGTTGGTAGATGATAAATAACGATTTTGTGTGACTTTTGTCGAATATTGCTGGCGAAAAGGTAACGCAATCGGCAACGTTGTATTCTACGTACGGAGCGTGTAATAGAAATATTGCACTTTGGGTTTCCACAGCGCATAGAGCGGGGAAAATATTCAGGTCTACTTCGAATTGATTCGAAGATGGAATGGATAAAGTTTCGTCGAATGCATTAATTATTGGACAACCGTAAATCCTAATGATAATCTCTTTTAAAACGTCGTTATATTCGACTAGATTAATGGTGCTTTCTCTGTGAGATTCGTCAGATGAGTATTTTTTGTACATGGTTTTCCAAAGATTTATGTAATTCGTTTTGGTAATGTATTGCATAAGTTGAGAGAATAACAGCGGAGCTTCTTCTTTGGGCAAACGGACTTTCGGCAGTGAAAATATTTTTCCTTCTTTTTTCCTGTGACAGGAAATTATCACTTTCATCCAAGAGGAATTCAAATCTTCTGTCAGAGGCCATGCTTGGAAATCTGCTGTTTCTATGAATTGTATCAATCTTAAGTGCTTAACAAGGTTTCTAAAATTAATACAAATTAACATGTATCATTATTGGATTAAATTACCTTCACTCACTTAAGCCATAATTTATTTACAACTGCTATAAATCTGTCTTCTTTGACGGTTTTCTTGACATACTTCTTTGGTATTCCGAGCTCTTTGAAAATATCAACCATTTCAATTCATTTCAGCAACGATTTATTTAATCAAATCGTAAGTTAAAACTATTTATTTATTAACTTACAATTTTCTAACCTTAATTAAATACAATATTTGACAGATGTCAATTGTTTGTTTCATCTTTTTTTCTTAACTCTTCGGTGGCCTGGTTTTCTGCTGGTATACAAACACAAAATTTAAATACTTTTGAGGATTAAAAAAACTTATTTTATACAATTCTATTTATTTTTTCTTGAAGAGCATTTGGAAAACGTTTGGAATTAATTTTAGCACAATTGATACAGTAAGTCCCCTCGTAATATATACTACAATTCGTATTTTTACACACAATTTTCATGCATTTTATACAAAAAGCGCCTAAGATAATAATTTTCCCTTCTCTCGGCGTCGAAAATGGATCGTTCAAAACAAAGCTGTCCTCTAATAAGATGTAATTTTTTACCTGAGATGGATTTCGACCGAAATAATCGAAGCTTGTACGAAACACGCAAGAGGAACATTGAAAAACATTTTCACTATCATCTTTCTTCAGATTTGTATCTTTCGATGAACAACTTGCATTTGTATTTACTGTATCACTAGTATCAGTCTTCGTTTCAATTTGCTCCATTATGTTAACACCCTAAAAATAAATAATTATCTAATTGAACAATTTTATACACAGAGTCGTTACCTCGGAAAAAAATTAACTAGCTTCACGTTTTTTGTATTACTTTATCTTTAGGTAAAATAACAGGCCACCAATGGGGTTTGTAAACTTTAGCCTTCTGGTCTCCAATTAAAAATTCGCCCAAATCCAAAGCCAAATCCACTCGTAACAATGCCAAACCAAATTTATCTTCTACACCTCTCAGTTTTCCTAAGTTACTCTTCCCTGATGTTAAGCGGTCCTCATTAGGTAAGACGCTTGGTTTGTTTTCGAAGCGAAGGGGCATCAAACGTTTCCTTATAACTCCCGTGTGGTGGGTTCTAGCGGTGAGCTCCTGCCCGATGTAACAACCTTTATGGAAGCTGACCCCGTGCAAGTAGTCACAATTGCATTCTAGTGGAAAGCAGTTGCCCGGCGGTAGGTCGTTCGCACCTTCTCCTATTCCCAACGAATACCTTAACAATTTATACTTATCAGTTGTATCGGAGATATTAATATTTTCTGTTTTAGTAATGTCGTTTTTACTGATAATGCGATACCCTAATTCGGATACTCTGGGGTCTTTAAAAACCATTAAATTATCGCTTTCTGGTAATAATTTGTGCACAGGTACTTCTTCATTATCAGTTTTACCATCGGTATTATTAACATTAAATAATGCGTATATTTTGTAGTCGTTCTCTAAGCTACATACATCTATTTTCCTTCGTACTCGATACAATGTTATGTGCTTTTGTAACGATTTCAGAACATCTAAATCGCACTCGACGTAAAACGAATCATCGGCTACTTTATAAACGATCGTATCGTACAAAACTCTACCCTTGTTGTTCAAAAACATCGAATACATCGAACCCCTAACGTTACTAGACAAATGTTGCATGTCATTTGTAATAAGCCCCTGTAAAAAATCGCTCGCCTCCGTCCCTTGAACTCGAATAAGTGACCTACTCTTTAAAGGCTCTACAAGATACCTCGCAGCATTGCTACTGAAATAACGTAAGGACCCCTTGAGTAATTTCGTATAAAACATTTCTATCACCTGGAAATAGCATGGGTAAAACTAAAAAGGGTTAAATGATAAATATTACTTACAATTTGCTGTTGTTAACAATTACTAATAAGAAAATAATAAATTTAAATTTGGTTATAACAATTTGACATCTGACATATGTGTTTCCTCTTTTTTTCTGTATGAAACTATTAAACTGTTTTTCTGAACAGTAACAGGATGCTAATAATTTGACACTTTTGACAGTAATGAATTGAAGAGTTAGGTTAGATTTAAAAAACATAATTTTTGTGCAATTGTTAATATTTCAATTTAATTATGAGGGTTTCTTTTAATTCATTAAAGTGTTTATTCTCTAAAACCCAAACGATAGTGTTTAATTGTAGGAAATTATCGTCTTCACTTAGCGAACATGCAGCCAATTCCACTGAATTTTTATCCGAACCTTCGAGTAATCAAAAATTGTTGAAAGTAGCTATAATAGGCTTGCCGAACGCTGGAAAAAGTACATTTATTAACAAGTTAATGGACAGAAAAGTACGTTTTCTAGTTTACAATTTTCGATTGTAAATATTTTCGTTTTTCCAGGTTTTTGCTACATCTCAAAGAGTACACACCACCCGAGTGAAAGCTAAGGCTATATTTTCGAGTGAAGATACGCAAATAATTTTTGTAGACACTCCTGGATTGGTTAATGAAAGAGAGCAAAAAAAGTACAATAAGTCTGTAGCAATTCAGCTGTTTAATCTAATGCATGCGATTTTTTAGATTCAAATTAACACCACAATTTATAAACGATGGTAGAGAAGTAGCCAAACACGCAGACATTATAGGTGTCATACACGATGTTTCTTGTCATTGGACGAAGGATAGATTAGATATTAAAATCGTTAGAATTTTGGAAAGCAACAAAGAAAAGCCTAGTTTCCTAGTATTAAATAAGGTAAAATAATTAATACAAGAATGATTAGATACAGATTTATTTACTGAATTAATTATTAGGTAGACGATATAAAATCCAAACGAAAATTGTTAGATATAACGAGGAACGTAACAGAGAATTCCCTCGATGGAAAACCGATAGAACATGTTAAACGAAATTACAAAAAAGAAGACAACGAATACAAAGGTTGGGCGTATTTTTCCGACATATTTATGGTTTCAGCTTTAACAGGTACCTTAATTCACACTATCTAATATGCATTACGTAATTTTCTGTTACTTCACAGGAGATGGTATGGACGACGTTCGAAATTACCTCGTATCTAAAGCGAAACCCGGCCAATGGCTGTTCCCCGAAGCCGTATGGACCGATCAAAACACCGAATCGGTTATCATCAACACAGTGAAAGCGGCATTATTAAACTTTATGCCACAAGAAGTTCCCTACAAACTCCAACCCATCATCGAGTACTTAAACGTAGATGAAGGAGGTAAATTTGTAACATCCGCGTTAATAAATACGCTCAAAAATGTTGTTTTGCAGGTAAAATCGTAACTGTGGTGATAGTCAAATGCCCTACTCAAAGAATCTCTAAACTTCTACTCGGCCATTCGGAGGGGCGATTAAGGAATATAACTGAATACGTTCAAAGAGAATTGCAAGAGTGCTTCTACAGTTTCGTTAAGATTAAAATTGTACCACATCCTCTACCAGATGAGACTAGTCAATAAATAGTTTTGTTAGCAATTATTGCAATTATTTGTAACCTTAAAGTACTTAATTTAGTAGCTCCATTGTACGTAAGGATCTATTGTAAGGATGTTCTAAACTGATGACAATTTATAAACCTTGTCTTAAAAAGAATAAAATAGAGAGCTCAAGAGTGTGTAGTGATGCAATGATATGGGTATTTCGCAAAAAAAAAAATTAATCTAATCGACGAACGAATCCAAAACGAGTCGCATACGGCCGGATATTCCAGTCAAGTGCGACAGAACCGTGAAACTGCGGAGCTCATTGACCGCAGCTAATGCCCCGATATGTATACGTGTGCACACGTTACAACGAAACGGGGGTGTCGAAGCGCGTCGTTGCACCTGCGATGCGATACCTTCGCCGGTGCGTGGCGTGTCGGAAGCGTCCCGGCGACGGCGACGCCGTCTATCCGGCGAACATGCGCGAGTCCTCTCAGACGCCCGGCCCGTGGGCCGGCGGCCGTCTGGGCCAGTGCTCTCCGGCTGTTCGGCTCGCGAACGGAACGACCAGTCCTCGCCCGCCGACGACCCGGTCACGCGGCGCCCCCGAAACAACCTGTCGAATCCCGGTGTCATTACTCCGGTGACCGACTCCGGTTCCACCGCGTACCGAACGAGGCGGATTCCGGCCGCGCCGACGGACGATCTCTGTGCGTAAGGACATCATTTTTATTACGTTAATTGAATTAATTCGTCCGTTGCGGATGCAGCGGTATTAATGTTTAATTTGCGCTTGTTTGAAATTAAATGTTCGGGATGATCCATTCGTTCAGCTCCATTAAAATCAGTAGCGTTTATTGTTTCATTCAAAATCGTTAAAATGGATTTTTAACGATCCTATGAATATAATTAATTGGTAATAATAGATTGTTGGAAATATGGAGATTTATCTAACAAAAACAAATATATATACAAAGCGTTTTATAAAACAATCTACTAATTTACACTTCTGCCTGTAACGATACCACACCCTATCTTTTAAAATAATTAACAATAAATAATAAGCGCTTCAATTAAGTTCTATACCATCCTTGTACTCTGTAACTACTCTGTAAAGCCCGAAGAAAAATTACTGGTGAGTTTTTATCATTAAAACACTTAACTACAAGAGCAGAATATCTACCGTAATCGTAAATTAAGCTAAATATTCAAGATGCACGAGGGAAAATTAATAATTTACGCTAATTTCGCCTGGAAATTGTTAGCGGAATATTCCTATATTATTTAATTCCCCATGGGTTATTTATCAAACGCGAAATAAACAAAGTGATCTATCATTATTAACCATTTCTACCCCTATTATTTTCCATTAATTAAATCGCCGAATATCATTTATCGATTGGTCCAAAAAAGGGGATGTGTTTTTGCGGGAACAATCCTTAATTAACGTCAACTTTGATGTTTAAAATAGAATTGCAATTACGCGACGATGATAAATCCGTCCGGAATGAATCCTAAAATTTTAAACAGTAATATCCTTTAGACTAATTAGCGAAAATTAATCCACTGAAGATTCGGGAAACGCTGGAAAGGTCGCAGCCGGTTTAACGGCATTACTCATTTTTGTCTCCTGAAAAATTACATTTACCTAAGCATTAAAAGGGGCCATTCGTAATCCGGAAAAGGGAACCCCAGCACGCAAAAAGCACATCACAGAAGAGCCGAGGGTTTTGTTCTATTGTGCGTTTGTTCCTCATTATTCCTTGTGATTTTTTAACCTCTAGTTTAAATTTGTTAAAGTACATGTTACGTGTTGTACTTTTTTATAGCGATTAGTTTTAGTTTGCAATAATTGTTAATAACTTTGATGCATTAGTTAAATGATTCCTTTGGTCAGTTAGTTGACCCTTTAGGGGAGATAAAATGACTCTCTTAGGTGGATAATTAAGTTCCTCGTCCTTTGTTTGTTTATTAAACTATGGAGCCCCGGGGAAACACCGTCCAATTTCCATATCAAAACAAACAAATTCAACCTCCTTTCACCGCCTTTAAACAGAAAGCAAAGCGATGAGTTTGTAAATTTTCATAATTTTAATTAGACGGTTATATTTCGACAGCGTTCAACAAAAAACCCTAGGAGGTTTTCTAAATTCTACCGGCCAAACGTTAATTAAAATGGCTGGGAGTTGCTCGCCTGGCCCGTCAAATTAAGTTCGACGGGAAGGATTTTCCTTGCACGCTAATTGCACGTCTACAGGGTGGATTTTTTTTCCACATCAAGCTTTTTTTGTACGCCTAAATTGCTTCCGTAGTTTAAGCGGTAAATTGTTAATTGGGTTGTAAACGAAGGGGGATTTGCCTTTTTATGCACATAAATTACCGAAGCTGTTTAATAAATCAATGTGTTTAAGCTGCCGGGCGTAGCGAAGAAATTTCCCAACGAGTTTAGCGCTTTTTGTTCTAATAAACAAACCTGTAGAGTGTATTGTAGTCGTGAGCAAAAGTAGTGAATTCTTGGGAGAAATATTTTTGCTCGAGAGTGTACTGGTATTTCGATATAAAATAAATAGTGCGTAAATATTTGGGTTTTCCGGTGTCCAGTTTTCTATTATTCCCATTCCGGCGGAATGCCGGGATTTTTAACTTCCTATAATATGAGAAAATTGTGAGAGTTCCAGTTTATAAAAAAATCGTAATAAAATTCTTGAAACCGGTGAAGTTAATACCGGCAGATAAAGCATTTTTTTATGGAAATTTCCCGCATAATAGTCCTTTTACAACCCAAAAAGTTTCTTAATTCGCTTTACGTATTAGTACAGTAACTCATTCGACTCGACACGTTGCCAGATTGTTTCATGAAATCCAAATTAAAGCGGCTAAATGTTTTCCTGTGCTTCAAAGCGAAAGAAAAATTAATAAGTAAAGCCGCGGTTTCGCCGGGCCACTCTCATAAAACGTTTATTTCAGCGGGAACTTTCCTTCTTTGAACTATTAGAGGAGAGAAAGGCCCTTTTTTTATTCTCATATTTACCGCGTTTTCACGACGCTCTGGACCTGGCGTTTTCACCAACAGACATGAAATTATTATGAGATCTATTTTTTCCGAGTGTATAGTGCACGAGACGCGCCCGAATGTCGCCCAACATTTCGCCGAAACCACGGAAAATGATGCAAACAAAATGGGCAGTTATTAGATATTTTTTTTGTTGTTGATTTTCATACGTTTCATCGGGATGAAATTTACTTTCGGACGAAACGGAATATCCCAGACTATTTGTTTTTGGTTGAATTTCATTAAAACCAGCTGACAGTTGAGTTGATGAATTACGAAAGGTTTTTTTTCTATTTTTTATACACATTAAAACACCAACATTATAGGTTTTATGTAGGTTGGAATCGCTTTGTTCCAAACAAAAACAATTTGTTCCATTCCTGTTAACAGGAATATAATAGTGGATTGATTTTAAAGTGATATTTGACATATGAAAGTTGACGTTAACAAAAAAAAAACAATAACACCAAGCAATTTCTAGGGGAATTTGTTTAAATTAACCAGTTGGTAGTTGAAAAATAATTGGAATCGAATGCGCACTAATGAATTTCAATTCTGTTCGACGCGTTTTCCATAAAATAATATCCGAATTCAAAATATTGGGGCAGACGTTTGCGTTGTTGGCAAATTTTCCTAGTTAATCGAACCGCACTCGAATTTATTGAATTGCGGTCGAACATGTGCTATTAGCTGTACAGCACCGGATTAAATTCCCCATTTCTTCTTTTCGTTTTCGCTTCAATGAGCCGATTATTACCGGTGCAATTGCATTTATAAATGAACCTGGAAAAACCGGTTGAAATCCGGATAATGCAGGAATACGCACACTGTATATACATTATTGTTGATGGAAGGTTACTGGATATTCTGCCGTAATTTTCGTTATAAATATCAGAAGGATACGCCAGAATAATTGATATCATTATAATACTCTCTTTCAAATTATGAATCATTATTTATTCGCTAATTGAAAATCTAATTATCCCATTCATTTCAAGTTTCTTTTACATCAGGATATAATGAACCTACCGATTTTCCAGCGCCCATTCACGAGTAATTGAGTCCTAATACAATAGCCCGGATACTTAATCTCCTATTATTGCATTCTTCCTTTTCGCAAAAATATATCAGCCGATTATTCCTCATAATCTAATTAATCCCGATAACTTTTCCCTTATAAAAAAAACACCCGAGTCCCTCCATTTAATTACTAAGTGCCTGAGAAATCTCAGGTATAGTGAAGTGAGAAGGGCCCGACGAAAACACTCCAAAGACGAGATAATTGTTACACTGGATGGCTCTTCCTAATGAAAACACAAACGAATTCAAACACCCGCTAAACTTTCCGCTGCGAACATGTAATTTCCATTCCGGCTAGGAGAAATTAATACCCGGAATGAGTCTTGGTTACAATAGAATAGTCGGATAAATCGCAATCACGAAATAGCAGCGCTCGCGATGAATAAACACGTAAAAGTTCTGAAATATCAGTTGATTCGCGAATCACAGAGTGTAATGAAACATCTAAATTGAGAGAATTGAAAATTTTCTGTACGAGAAAGCAATCATATTAAGCAATAATTGTTAGAGTTCTAGCGAATATCGAGCTCTTTTGTGATCACCCTGCAGGTGTAATGATTTCGTCGGGGATTCCCCCGGCCCAGTAACCGTAATTAAGTTTCGACAATTAATTTCTTTAGGAAGGAAAGCGAAACAATCGCGTTAACGACGCTCGTTTTTCTCTCCCGGAGGCGTCATTCGTTTTAGCGAACCGTGGATTAGGAAATATGATTAACAGAAAGACAAAAAAAATGGTTTTTTCGTTGCTCGTCCGTTGCAAAGGGTTGTGAATGAAAAACAGATCCGCTATAAATTGGACAGAATGTTGAGGAAATAATAAATCCATTAGGTTATTATTGTTTAAGTGAATCTAAGTGAAACAGATTTAATCATTTTTGGCACACGTATTACTTGCTAGTGAATCGAGGCGTATTTTACCTTTTTTCTAAACGTTATATAGAAACTTTTCTTTCGAGGAAAACAAAAGGTGTAATTCGTCTTGATTACTCGGGTGTTTCAGGAGGATTTACTGCGCACTCTATTTTAGGACTTCGTGTAATTATTGCAGGAAATGGACGAAATTTATCCCTCTCCGATGACCAATCGAGCCGCTTCGACCAAAATCGCATAATTTCATTTAGGGTTTTGATCAGATAAGCGCGAATTTAAAATCCCCCTTTTAGGCGTTTTATCCGATAAATTTAAATTAATATAAATTTCATTTATCTCTGAAAATTCACCCGTAAAATTTATGAACAATATGAATCAGTTTTATAAAATGCGTCCATCATAACGCAATTTTTCTCTTCAATATATAAACTTATTGCGCATTTACCTATGTACTTCCCCATTTGCACAAATTGCAAACAACAACACTAGTTTCGTATACAAAGCAGAGCGCAATTAAATTAATTCTCCCTTTGTCGAGTTCCAGTTCACTTTGTACTTTGTTTTCCGCGATAAAGAGACGCATTGCCCCGTCAATTTCCCGACGGGAGTTCACCCGACGTCGTTCGTCAAAAACTTTCCTGTATATCTCCGGTAAAATGCGATCGAGGAATCGCTGGAAAACGCGCCTTACCAATCGAATGATGCATCGTTGTCGAATACTTTTTCCGGCGTAAAAGAGTTTTATCGAGCAGTATCCGAAAAATATGCGGAAGAGCGTTATATTTTGGGATTCTATTGATGGTGACAAACAAAATGATGGATGAAGTTAATATAGTTTGGTATAATTGAAATTGACTGGCTGGCTGGGAAAATGCAATGTTGCACCTTAAATTCTTAACGAACTCTTTGTATTATACCTCACAATTTATCAATAAAAACTCGACGATAAATAAAACATATACAGCGCTAAAAAAATGATAAACTACCAACATTCGTCCGTTTCTATATCCAGTTCGAGTTCACCTGCATCGTTCGTTTCCTTCTGACATTCCAATCTACTTGTCCCGCATCCCGAAAAACGCCTGCCTATCCGATAAATGTTTCATCTTTTTCGCCGCCATTACGGAACTTCCATCGAACGATCCTTTCTATTTTTGCGCCCCGGACACATATCAAAGTGAAACTTCACTTCTACATGTCATAACAACAAATCTCGCGAGCGACGTGCTATCCTGAATCTTTCATTCGGAGACAACTGCGCTTTTCTTTTCCCGAGTATAGATGGATGAGTTATTGGAAAATTTTCCACGATCTCACGTGTACACGCCGCGTAATAGAAAGGATTTGAGACGTTGGATTTTCCTTGGAGTTTCGCGAGGGAAGTTTCGCGCCCCGTTGGGTTTGTTTTATTACGGAAAACATTTTAATTGTGCCAGTCCTTATGCCTAAAAGCCACCTTAATTCCGGAGTAATCCGGAGCTTGTTCCGTTTCCATTCGGTTTTAGCGACAAAGCGCAACCTTCAAATATTCAACGGCTCTCTCTCTCGCCGGATGGACCCCGGAATGGCCGCGATTTATTATTAAAATAATGCATATTAAGCCCGAAATCGAGGCGCGACTGTTGCATTTAATTGGATACTCCCGTATGCACAAACGAACCTGCAAATTTTTAATTTTTCCTCACCATAAAGTTACCTCGATTAATCCCAATCTTCTCCTATTAATTATTTTGAAACAATCCGCAACTTTCTAGCGAAAAATCACATGAATCTGGAGTTGTTTGTTCTTCGGGCCTTATTAAAAAAGTATCCCGCCCTTGGAAGTTCCTGGGCGTCTAATTTAATCCGTCATTTTCGTGCGCTTCGGAGCGGATATGGACGGAGCGGGAGTCGATAAGTAACCGAGTTGTTAATGAACGAACGTCGCTCTATTTGAGAGCGAACATTTCCAGATTTATGATCCGTTACAATCCTAATTTATACGAGCGAATTCGAAGGCTCTTAAGTATACGTTGGTGAAAGGACGTTCGGATGTTTCGCACAAAAAGGATTTCATTTAGAGTTTTCGACAAATATTGTGTGCATTGTCTGATATGCTCGGCGGTTTTTTGATGCATGGAGAGATAATTCCAATGCAATGATGAGGCGAAATTAGATGTTCGAAACTCGGTGAAGTTTATCGAGGGCGCACATACAGAGACAATTTATGACCGGTCCTTAATACTCTGCGTCCTCGGTTTCTGTTTAGGGAGGAAGTAGCGGGATTTGCGGGCCGTACAGTTAAGAATTTATGGAGTTTTGTTTATCCAAAAACCGGATTTTCCGGTGGGACATTGACGCAAAACGAGTGACGTACGGGTGAATTAACTTTCCTCCTACTATATACACCTATTTTTCTGTTTATATTTTCGTAGCGATAAAAAAGAAATGAAATACTCGTAATGAAAACGTAATGAAAGGTTAGAAAGTGAGAGATTTGATGTCTTTCGTTGGCCCGCATTTCGTTCTCTGCTCCATATTTTATTGTTCAATTCCGATATCGGGGGGATAAAAACCGTCGTAAAACAAACAAATCGAGATTTAGATATAAACTATAAAAATAGCGAATTTATATCGAAGGGATGGAAGGAACTCCGCATTTACTACCCTCGGGATGGCCAAAACTGCTTTCTAAACGGTTAATACCTCAAATTTCCCGAGGATTTATTCAACAATCGGAAAATCCGCGACAATTATTTATCTTTGCGAAGAAACTTTACCGTCTTTCCGGGCGCAAGAGTTTCCAATTAATAACCTGTCATTGTTCGGCAAGAATTCGCACAGCGGACCAATAAAATTTTTAATTAAAATTCGTCGTCTTTGCGCGCCGGTAAATTGATAGTTCTGCCGGGAAAAATCGAATCGAAAAACTCGTTTTCGATTTTAATTGGATACCTACTCCAATTGCAGCCATGACAGAGCGACGGAAACACACCCGCAATTACACCTAATAAATTCAATTGATTAATTAACAGTTTATCCGAAATGCATACGTTGTAAACGGAAAAATAGGGATTAAAATTTTCGTCACGAAACGAATTAAATTCGGAAGCATGCGTTATTTGGATTTATGAGATAGTTTTAAATATTTAATATTTTTCAAGAGCAGTAAAAAATAGGTAGTAAAGTTTTTATTGTAGGAAAAATGGAAGATTAAAATATTTTCTACGTATGCATATTTTTCTTGTCAATGTTTTGTTCAAGTTAGAGCGGAGATTAGACTCTAAATTTACAAAACAAGTAAAATATTAAAGCGAGCAATCCTTCTAATATATACAATGCTTGGTCTCTGGTGTCTTACGAATTTACCCGATATAGCGCGAGTCGAATTGAGCAATCCTCGTAATGGACGAGGTTGCCATGGAAACATCTTCCATCCTTGTCCGATTTCCCCCACTACAAGAAAGCGTATCCAGCGTTATGAAAGCTACTGATGTAAATGAAGCAAGTTTTTCGAAAACTTGTCGGAAAGAAGTTTCTCGAGTTAAATCTAAGCTAATCTCCGAGCCGCCGGAATTCCCGCAAATCCCGGACTAATTGTAGCGACTTCCAACTTTCCGGTAGCCGCGGAGGGATTTTTAAAAACTCGCGTTCTTCGACTTGTTAACCGGGAATCCGAGTAGCGGAAGGATTCATTAATCTGCTTTCGATGTCACGCAATAATTGAAAGCTCTCGCAATCGATACTCCGAAATATTAGCGTTAGATGACGGCAATATTAGCTATTGACTGCAACGTTCGTCTATACGCTCGTTCATCGGTTGTTATGCTTGCACATCGTATTCGCTCGACGTTCGAATCGCGCGAAGGAGAATCGTCGATCAAAGAAATTTAAATGCACGTTCGATAATTAAACTGTTAACGCCAACGCGAAAGTCGCGCAATTGGAAAATACACGGGAAATTGCACTCGACAACAAAACGTTTTATCGCTAATAACTTAATGAAGCACTCAACTTCTCGGGAATAAGTTTACTCTAACTTTCAAGTTAATGTTACTAGATAAGTAATTTAACGTGTCGTTTAATATATCGATGTACTTAAACTTTTATTAGTTATATGTAGAATACTATCAGATTTTTCTTAATATTTGGCTATTTCTGTATGCATTACAAATTAGAAACTACTGAACAAATTTGCATATACATGCCCTCTGAGGGAAGAAGAATGTCATACACTATTTGCAATATAATTCAAAGTTTTTCCATTTTAGCCAGTTTCCGCGTCTGCTCCTATTCCTTTTCATCCCCGCCATTCCGGAGGGTAATTAATATACCCACCTGTTTAGCGTTTATCCCCCGAAACTCGTTACTTAGAGAAGTTTACACCGGATATTAAAGTTCCCGTCAGGATGTTGAATACCTGGCTGTGTGCGGTCTCGTTCGGCCAGATTTCAGCCAACACACGAGGTTAGTTCATCCGGCATTTAGTTTACAACTTTTTAAAGCGCAGATCCTGACACGAAAGAGTCTTCAGAAGTTTTTGTACTGGCTGGATGTCTAAGGATAAAAGGCTGAAAACTACATAAAAAGAAGAAAGGCGGATTTTTACAGGCGCTATTTGGACGCACAAATGTCACTACATAATTTACTACTCTAATATGAAATGAATTATGCGCTCAATAATGTAGGAAAATTTATCTCTAAAGGTTTGATCTCTTGGAAATTCCATTCGAAGAAATCAAGAGGCCACTTCTGTGATTCCCTTACGTTTTGTATCTAATTTTTCAAATGTAGGTTAGCAATGATGACATTTATGCATGTAATACGTCGCTAGGTAAATTTTATCGAAGCTTCAATCGAAATGGTGGTGATAAAGGGCTTTGTGGAGCTGTATAGTTGTAATGAAAACGGGAGAGAACTTTATAGTTATCGGTATGGAGAGCTTTTAAAGGTCGAATTCGCTGTATAAGCTTTCCGAATCACATACTTTGTGCCCAATCGAGCGCGGATTAAAATGTCTAAATATAAACATAATGTATCGAAATAATAATACGTATACGTACCGGGTGAATTTTAGTTTCCTCTTCGATACATTTTTTTCTTTGTAATTAATCTCTTCAAGTCGACTTTCTTGAAATTTTTACGCATCTGTCATTCATGTGTCAATTTAGTAGATTCGAGCCAATTGACACCTGACAGTATTGACGTATAAATCAACTCGTAACTTACTTCAGAGCCTCGATAACAATACGATTTACCGTCGATATGGAACTTTCCGCGTAATTTCGTTTGCACTTTTCCAATTTCCGCAGCTACGAATGTTTATTTGCTCAATCGCGCTCTACCGAGCAGCACCTGCTATTGGAATAATTTCCATTCCGAATTTTTTTTTAAAGTTTGCCGTGAATGTCAAAAATTATGTTGGCAACACTTCGTTTCTAAATTGATGGTTGCTCGATCAGATATATCGTGATATTTCATGATTTTATATCGAAAAAAGGGACTCGTTATCGATTGAAAGGTCTCGATACTTCGGAGTATTTAGTAATAACAGTTCGCAAGCAATCAAAACACGGCCAACTTCTCGTTCCAACGAATCTAATTCATTCCCTATCATGATATTGTACCGTCCCGGCGCTTTTCCATTAGATCCGGCCTTCTGGCGAGCCCATTAAATTTTCACGATTGCAATGCAGGGCTGGCGTGCCGGTAAAAAGGCCGAAGGCGCCGGTGCAAGTCCTCGGGCAAATTTAAAACAACCAGTTGCACGTTTACCGAATTTCCTCGAGCAGGAATCGAGCAAGATATACCTACCGGCGTGTAAGGTTGTTTAAGCCGCACGTTACCTTCTAATTTCCATCGAAATTCCATGCGGGGTGCTCGAAGTTTAGCGGAATTATAACGTCTGGTTAGAGGGGATGTTTTTTTTCCGGGTGCGATCCTGAAAGTTTGTGAATATTTGAGAGATCTATGGCGAAGTGCGTGGCCTATTTCTCCGGCCCGCCGGCGCCTGAATTCTTAATGCCCGTTGCCCATGAAAGAATCTTCGCTTAAATTTTGCATTTGCATATCGGACGGAGTACGAGCACGTACGCTTACACTAAATTAACTGCCCCCTTCGCCTCTTAGTGTAAGTTTCTTTTCGATTAATTTGTTTTGGTGTAACGTCGTTTGGAAAAAAAACTGCGATGCAGCAGTGATATCCGCCGGATGATGGATGAAGTGTCGTCCTCCGTGCGCTCGAAAAAGCGATTACATTAGGGCTTTTTGTGCACATCTTCCCAGATTTATGTAGCTACATTCTACATATGTGCGTTTCGGGATTAATCGAGACAAACAAAAACGGGGCCGCGCGAAAATTCCCCCGTCGGTGGAAAACGTGAGCGGCCGCACGGCCGGCGGATTTCCACTCTGAGAGAATTCGATAAGCCGCATTAAATTTAATTTCGAAGCGAAGATCGACTTCGGGTTTCGCAAACAATTCCCGTCTATCGTTTACTTAGTTATCTTATTTCGGTTTCCGGGGAATCCCTCAAGCTTGCGAATCACTCATCCCCTTCGAGCAAAGAAAAACCTTTTTCCGGGATTATATTAATTTTCGGCTTTGAATGGATCGAATTTATCTGTAGCATCTTTCTTTTAGGCGGATACATCGCTCTTTTTAGGCTATATTGTAGCAAATATTTGTAGAGGCTCTGGTTTATTAATTTCAAGTTGTACAATAACTTTCCACTAAAACTCTGATGCTTGCGGGGAAACTTTTAATCGGCGTGCAATTTCACCGCCTCTAATTTTAAAGAGTTTCCCGTACTGTTTAGATTTCGATGCGGTTACGTCCGAACTTTTTACCCAATAAATAAAACTGCGGTGTTCAATAATAGACAAACTTTCGAATTTAAAAGCCTTTATCATCTCTCTTCTGCTACTGCCGTCTATCTGTACCTGCCCGCCATGTCAGAGTAAGTTCGTTTTCTAACATTTCGATGTCAAAAATTTCCCTGCAGGGAAAATGCTCGTCGGGGCAATTTCGGAATTTAATTATCCAACTACTTCTGTCGATGACAAGCCCATCCAGTGCGGCGTTCCTTTCGACCTAAACAAAGCAGAGCTTTGAAAAGAATTAAAAACGTATACCAAGCGGGCTAATAAAATAAATTAAATAAACAAGGGGTCGGTTAGAAACCCGGCCCAACACCGACTTAAGCCTGGCAGAGGTTCAAAAGGAGCAAGATATACTCCGGCGAAAAGCTTTGATTTATCGCCGGGGCACCGGCCAAATCGTTCCATTGCAGCAAATATTTCCAAACGTATTTAATTAGAAACTCCGGCTTAACCATCAACTCGACTGGTAATAAGATTAACATTAAGGAAATCCAAAAAAATATTCTGTTCGTCAAAGGCGCCTCGTACGAATCAGCACCTCGGATGAATTTGGCGAAAAGGTAAATGTAATTAAGCGTTCGCTGGAATCCTGGCATGTGCGGTGAAAAGTAAACGAAAAATCCCAAACAACAAAATTCCGGACGGAAATCTATTGTACTTTCAACAAAAAAACCCGGAATAAAAACGAAGAGGAAGCGCCGCCGTATCGGACTCACGGCCGTTTCGTGTGCTATTTCTAAAAATTTTAGAGCACTCAAATGTGATCGGGAGAGAATTTCCTATCCTCCAGCGTGCACAGTAGAAGGCTAAAATATTGTTTTATTCAGAAATCCAAGAAGCTATTTTATGATAAAGTTATTTTTTATTATAATCCCCGGTACGAAGGAATTCGTTCGGATGGTAAAATTTCCAGGTGCGCCCGTATGTGAGCAGTCGCCTTTTATTACGCAGTTGCGAATTCAGTACATTTACATTTCGAATTAAAGTTGACGAGAGCAGCAAAGGCAAGTTATCCCCAAAGGACAATTCTCTTGTTTCTTACCACTCTCCCATATAGCTGGGCCGTTTTCGTCTGCTTTACTATTTACAGCAGGCGCCGACAAAAGTGGATTCGTTGAAAAAATAATGGATCAAGCTCAAAATCGACTGGTCGACCCTTCACAGACGTCGCAATTAAATGGGAAAATGCCGCCGTTACAACTCGAAATAGTTTATTTTTAACACTACAACGTTACGTTGGAATGTTTTAATAAAGCAATGCGCTTATGCAAGCGGAAGAAGCGGCTTTATTTTTACATACTTGAGCTCTATAGGTACATAAAAATTCGCTTTATCGTGGCAGGTATTGAGTCGCCTGCGAATATGTAGGTTTGTAGTAAAAGTAGTAAAAGCTCGTCGGTTCTTATCGTTTGAAAAAGTAATACCGGACAAGCCGGACAAGAGGTAGAACTATGGCGGTGTTCGTTTGGCAAAACCCGGCGTAGAGAATCAAAATGCATTATAAATGAGTGCGCAGAGAGTGAGGGAAATTTTCGAATCCCGAAGGCGGCGGGTGAATAATTCACCGGGGAAAATTAAAACCCGATACGCCGGTTTCCCGTCATTCGGCCACGCTAACTGGAATTAAACTCGCATTGCGAGAAACAATCCCGTGTAAGTAACACCTATAGCAAAATAATCTCGATCAAAACTTCCAGCGACTATTTTTCCGGCAACTTTTAATTGCATTACGCGCCTTATATTCTTCTCGATCGTTTCCTCATCAAGCGGATTTACGTGAGCCGGAGTTCGATAAGAGCGAATTGATCAACTCCCGGGGTACTTTTTTACTGTATGCGATAAAAATTTTTAATGGCGCTATCCGTACGAATTGTAGTTTTCGAAATTCAATAAACTGTCGCAGAGACGCCGCTCCACCGGAGCTCGATCTAAATTTACGAGCTGACTAGAACCGGGTAGGGAAATTTCGATTTTCTGATAAGGACGTCGCACTTTTAAATGCAAATATTCGGGTGTGTTTGCTTTTTACGTCGGTATATACCCGCAAATTGTTCATCGAATTAAACCGGCTTAGGGTCCACCGGGACCCCGGAGATGTGGATATTCTCCGGGCGATTCCTGTCGTGTTATAGAAATCAAATGTCCTTGCGGCAAAGAAAAATATCCATTAGTCTAGTGGAAGCGTTGGGTAGAATTGAAATAAATGGATAGGAGAAATTGTAGAAATTCAATTTACGATAAAATTTTTCTATAAATGGATCTGCTGTAAAATTCAGCGAACCATGTAACAATGATGTAAATTTTGGATTTTCTGCTGTGCTCTCTTCTGATGGTAATTACAAAATTATCACTGCGATGGGTTGTAGAGCGATATAATTTTAGACGCGACGAAAGTTCCTTGCACATGAAAATTCTAACTGACGTTTTTGGGACGAAGCCGGTTTAAAATAAACTGGTGACTTTCGACATTTTACCCTACCTAACGCTATTTTCAATTAGCTTTCTGAACAATTTTCATAATAATTAATTTGGGAACGTTTTGTCGAGCTTTTAATAGCCAGAGCTTTAAATAACTCGACCTACAGGGTTTTTTTAACATTATTTTACCAAAATTAACTCTACGAATTAATTGTATATTCACAGAAAAATAAATTACACACAATATTGTTTTTCCAAATTGGTTTTTTCTCGCGCTTAAAACATTTTAAACGCTTTAAAAAGAGAGTAGGTACGAATTTAAGCGACCCTCGATAGCACACGCCGAACACAACGTCGTTTAATTTGAATTTGTTCAATTCCGGAATAATCTACGTTTCAATTATCAACAGTTGGTTAGAATAAAACGCGCCGAATTCCGTTTTAACATCGCCCTTCCGCAATTCCAGCTACATTGATTGAAACGGGCGGCCTCTGATCCCTCCACCCCCATTAACGAAATAATATTTCACCCATAACGGCATGCAGATATGACAAATTGCGGTCTGCTCTTCCTTCTACATTATCTACCTTGTCATGATGGATTATGAAGCTTCGTTAAATAACGGTGCACGCGTATGCAATCAAATATTCGAAGAGAGGACGCCCACGTTTTCCCATCTACTTACCTATTAGTGATTTATGTATAAATTTATTAAAGGTGTAATATCGTTTAGTTGCAGCCAACATCGATCGTATAGTTCACGAAAAATTTAATAGACCATCCGCCTGCAACAGAGCCCAACCGCTCTAATTACATCCGACCTCCAGGAATTAGAGAGATCCTGAATATATATAAACCTATATATGCAGTGCCCTCGACGTCATAAGATATATAGCGCACGTCGGGAAGCGTCCGTTGATTGAATCGCTGCTTCAGTCGGGCCCATTACAATGGTGGTTAGATGTGCCCCCAGGAGTCGCTGAGAAACGGCCATGGCCTGGCTCTGCGCTACAGGAATTTTCCTCTCCTTTTGCATACACATGAGTAAGTCTATGTAATTGTTAATAACAGAATTTTCTATCCGCAATTCCATTTTTCCTGCTTCATTGATCGATTGCCTTCAGCGACCGAGTATCCAGCACCGCAAAGCGCCCAACACGGGGCTCCGCAGGCGCCCGGCCTGCCCCAGAGCACGCCCAGCCCGTTCCCGACGGGCGGCGTCGGAGGCGTCAGACGGACGCTATCGGGCTGGAGGGAATGGCGAAGGGCCGATCCGACCTTGATCAACAGCCTCTGGAGGAGCAAAATGGGCAACGGCATCAGGAAGCAATTAGGTGCGCGTTCTCCTCTAAGACCTCCCGCGGCTACGTCGCCGTTTTGTTCGCAGGAAACGCCGAGGTGTACATAATGCTGGCGCTGCTCATCGGCCTCGCCACCGTCGTCATAGGCTGCTGGCTGTCCGACAACTGCTGGTCCCCGGAGCCGGACTGCCAGGTCTCAGCGATCGCATGACCCAAGCTCAAGCCGGTCCTGCAACCGGCCGAGATGCCCCCGGGCGGCGATTCGTCCTCGTCGACGTCGTCGCCGGAGTCGCCCCAGTCGCCCGGATCCCGGCCCATCAGCCCCGAGAGCAACTGGCCCCTCGTCGAGGTCGGTATTATAGCCACTTATAATATTTTATTTGAATCCCATTACACAAGTTAATCGAACATACCTTGATGGCGACTGGATTACCTTGTTTTTACGACAATCCTCTTCGCTTCTACAGTGTTTCAATATTGGTGTTAGAACGGTGGGTGTTGCAGGTATCGGACAGGGACCAGCTGGATCTCTGACATCACGCCATGTGCGATAAGAACGGGGGGATCCTGATCGATGGGGAGAAGGAGGAGTGCGAGATTCACTTCAAGAACAATCTGCTGGAGAACGGGCACATTTGCCAGATAGTCGTGGACGATAAATGCGCGGTGCACAACACCAACGGGTTTTTCGAAGAGATCAGCATCCAGAGCTGAGGCGATACATGGCTATTAAATTTTACGAGTTGTTTGGCGAGTTCGAGATTTAGGGCCGGACGCCCTGCATTGTTTACCTAATTACTCGAGGACTTTTACTACTAGTAAAGTATGGAGATTACCATGATAATATCCTATGCGGTCGCTTTGCTCGACTGCTCGTTTGAAGTAATAAAATTTAGCGTGAGTCGAATAAGCATTAAGAATTTTTAGAAGTATTTTACCTGTAAATTCACTGAGGTAATGTTGCTTTCGTCCTGTCGTCTTGGATTTCTAAATGGATATGTAAAAAAAAAACTTAACTATCACCTGTCACTGAACACACGCACACACAAACATATGAAATTTCGGTCGATTTTCTACGTGACAAATTTGTTTTGTGCCAAATAAAAGCAAACATTCCATTATACCAACCTAAATGTCAACCCTACGACTTATATAGATAAGTAAAATGTACTGCATATGTCAATTACACTTTAGATTAACGGATTTAAAAGTGTGAATATAAAACGTAGCGTTTAATTATAGCGTAATAGAAATTTTTGTGAGACACAAAACTTCGTTTTATCGGCTAATCTCTTATTTAGTATTTATGTTTAAATTAGAGAATGGTCGAATAGTAAAAGTAAACGCTTCTAATGCACGTAAACATTACGCTTTACAAGTAAAATCAAACGTTTAATAAGCTTACAAAAAATATTCTGACTGTATATTTTTTAATTTAAAGCCGGGATGTTGGCTTCATTTGCGAAGATTTAAACTCGGCGGGTTCTACCTAATAATTCATGGGGTATAGAATATTAAATTCAACGTCTAATTTAATGTAAATTTCATTGGGTTACGTTTGATTAACATTGAGTTTTCGACCTTATCATATCAGATATGCCTTTCCTAATCTGTGCCTCTCATCTTTATATTTCAAAATTTCGTTAAAAATTAATAAAACGATAATACGAACGTTAAAAAATCACATAAATGTGAAATAGAAATTGGAAAAAAGAGTGAAAATTTATGTGAATTTTCGATTAAAAAATACTAATATTTAAAGACTGATTTAAAATGATAATTAAAAAGTAAATAAAATATACGCTTTCATCGCTTAATTTCTTAGATAATATGTATTAACGGTTAATTATATCTTATTTTTTGAATATATTTCATAAATATCGGCTATTTATCATGTATGTATGTAATTATCCAAATTCGAAGGTTGACTTTTTTTGGGATCCACTTATTTTGTCCCAATAGTTTTTTAATATATATTTATCAATTTATAAGAGTATTCTATGTATTGTATACTAACTATTAAGGACACCAAGATATTGCGCATATATTTATTAAAATATTTAAAATAAACCTCTGTCAACCACTCGATACAATTCGTCCTCAGTTTATTTTTGAATGGTGAAAACTGAAAAGACCCCCCAATAAATCTTGTAGTAGGCAGCAATTAAAGCTACTACACGGCCTAAAATTAATTCTAAATTATAAAAAACCGCTTTTAGGTCATTTAAAATATGAGTAGAAAAATAGAAAGCTGAGCGACTCACCTTTATTCGCGTATTATTTAAAACCAATGTACCTACACTCCGACAGGAATAGCTGGAGACGCTCGATGCGCAATAGTTACCAATCTGCCAGTTATCCCTGTCGCTTTTATTATAGTTTTTTATTATTCAATAATACAACGACAATTCCATTATTTCGCCAAATTACCTACCCAAATAACTTATATTGCAGTCATATAGTAAATGTTTGTACTTAGAAGGGATCAATATTAATCTAGCAGCAGGTAATAATAAATTGTAACTAACCCAAAAAACGGCGTATATAAATTACGTTGAATGCAACGACATTTGTACCGAAGATGTGTAAACCTTCCCTAAATAAAGCAACGTTGATATATCGCCTTTTTGTTTTCACTTCAACCCTTTCCCTAACAAAAGAAAGGATGATTCGGAATCAAACCAGTCCCAACCAGTGCCGTTACTTTACTATAAAATGCAAAATATATACCTAATATTCCAAATACAAAGCTATACCCTTCAACAACCATTTGTCCTTGTTATCCCTATCGCAAGGAATTTGCAGCATTATCAATTTCTTTTCCCTAGTGGACGTGCAATAAAGCGGCACGTCTATGTGATTATCATCCGCTAAAACTTCACCCTAAAATAAAACAACATTCAAAAATAGCAAGTCGTGACGTCACCGCAGCGTAAACGTAAACGAGCTATAGATATAGATATACCTTTTTGATCCAGTTTAAGTAGCAATTAGGAACGTTGTTGTAGGTTTCCGATTGGGGCGTGCTTTGATTGAGAACGCCGCTTTCGAACGATCCACCCTCGATGAGCATATCGGCGACGATTAGAGAATTCGATTTCGGCCTCCAGCTGGTTTGCAGGACGAGTTCATCCATCGCGATTTTGTTGGCTCTAAAAATAGAATTTACCCTAAACGCGCGTATGGGGCGATTTAATTTAGACTTACTTGGCGAAGTCTTGTTTGTGCGAGGCGATGAAGGCTTCGGGGTGGAACAGGGCGGAGACCCGCAGAGGTTTTTCGAGCAGATTTCGAACGTTCTCGTCCTTCCATTTGGACAAATTGGCGGTTTTAGTTATGAACGTTTTCAGGTATTGAATGGGATCTTTGGGACCGTGCCAAATGTTCTGCCAAACTGCCGGAGTCTGAATATATAACAACTTATTATTATCTGTGGTAATTATCTAATAAGGGCTTACTTCGTGGTTCAATAAAGAGTAACCTATCGATAGAATTGTTTCATCCGGTTTCATAGCGCCTTTGCAAGTTTTGTTCAAATTGGTGAAGTGCTTGTGGATTATTTGAACGAACGCGATGGCGTTGTGGAATTCTTCGTGCAAGAAATTTTCCACGGAACAACCGCCGATGGATTTCTTCTCGTTAGTGACACGGATGAAATCGTGGCCTTGGTTCAACTTTTTCCAAAGGCTCAAGAAAGGCAAAACGCCTTTCAAGAAGGCCTCTTGGTCGAACTTCGCGCGGGATATCTTCCTTTGCAAATAGAAATCTGCAAGCATAAGAAATTATTTAAGCATAACGCGTTGAATAAGTACGCACTTTTGATTTCCGATATCATCTTCGTGGAGATTTGCTTCTCCCAAACTCTGTTTATATTCTCCGCCAAACCGAAAAACGCCGGTCGATCCACCGCCGGAAATTCCTTAATCATCTTCATGTACTCATCGAATTGGGCGCTGCTGGGCAAGCTGCAATTCAATCCGAACGGCTTCCACCTGTGACTCACCACGTCGTCCACGAAGTACTGCTTGCAATACGAATACACAATATTCATATCGTCCAAGTTTTCTATTCGACCGCCGTACACGGCGTCCGCTATCAATCCGTAGATGAAGCGCCATTGTATCTGGACGCCTTGATTCAACCAAATGTCCTCCACCAATTTCACGCTGGTCGATAAATCGGCGTCGCTGAAATCGTAAAACTTCGACCAGCCTGCGATTCAAACGGGCGTTAATAAGATCGTTTATATTAATTTGAAAGAACTGCACCTTGAGGAATGTATTTGCGCCTTTCCTGGAAGAGAGCGTGCACGCAGGCGATGACGAAGAATATTTTCGCGGAATTGGAACTTAATTTTTCCACGTATTTCTTTCCGAACGAAGCGAACGTGTGCAGGATGTTGTTTTTGATGCCCTGCGATGTTTCGTAGACGATTTTTAGGCTGTTTTGGGCCAAAACGAAGTTGAAATTGTTCGACGGTTCCGATATCAACCACAATCTAATGCGAATATAAAGTGTAAATTATTAATCCAGTGACATAAGTTTTGGTTCGTACCGAAATTTATCGTGCGGTTGTAAACTTCTGTGAGTTTGCGTTAGTATCGTCAACCAATAAGTAACGAGATGGAGGTTCTTTAATATCAACCACAAGCCGGTTTCCGAGCATTTTTTCAAAGCTTCCAGCGCTTTAGATTCTTGCCCTTCGCCCATCGCCACCTGCAATTTTAACAGAGCTCAATAGAAATTCATTACAACTAATATTAATAACCTCCATATACTCCTGAGATAGCGCAGATGCAACTTCTCTAATCTCTGTTAAAGGATCTGTACCGGACAGAGCGAGTATCAGTATAGGCACGTCTTTGCGCGTTTCTTTATAGAAACTAAGAAGATCTAGAACCGGCGGATTGAGCGTAACCATTCCTACGAAATCAAGAGATAAAATGCAACAATAAAATTTTAAAAACACTAAACCTGTCAAGTTCAAAGCGCATTGGGACATGGCCGAAACTAATCTATCCTGGCGCACGGCCTGCACCACCAGCACCTTCTGGAAATCGGTAAACGGCAAATGCTTCGGTAAATCCTTTTCGCATTCGTCTGTAGTCATGAAATTCTTCCACAGCGTGTACTCCTGCAGCTTCAACGCTTCGAAAAAGTCCGGCAAACCCATCTGCAACAGTTACCAATTCAGTATTCATCCAGTACTACCTGTAGTTCGTACCTGTAATTGTTTGACGTTCGCAATTGAATGTTTCGGAATCCACGGAGGAACATCGTCTCTGGTGGTACCGCTCGCAATTAAGTTTCCGATGAAGACGTTCCATTCGTTTTCCGGTATGAATTTCGGGTAGAGCTTGAAGATGAGATAGAGCAGAAATTTGAGTCGATCGTTTTGGAATATCCCGCGACTCATGTACGCGTAAACCGTGTGCAGAAGTTGCTTCTTCTGCGATTCCAGATTGTTATCCAGACCCTAGAAATGATATCGCTACGTAAAATACGCCCTTTGTCGTGTGTGCTGTTCGGGGACTTTTCGAGACTTCTGAATTAAAGGTTGTATAGTAAATACGGTGTTGGAGGTTGTTTGTTTACCTGGAAAGTTTGCAGGGATCTTAGGAATAAATCCGTAAAGGCGGATACGGAAAGTAGGTACAGAACGTTGCTTTTGGCGAATTCGTTGCAAGCGAAGTACAACGAGTTTCCGAATACTGATAGATCGCGATATACGTCGTATTCAGATTGTAATTTTCTCCTAATATCATCGGATTCTTTCAGAGCTTCGGCGATCGCTTCAGAACTGGCTTTGGTTTGGTTAAGCGATTCGAGCAGCTTCTAAAAATTTAAATCGATAATTTTGTAATAAACGAATAATTAGTAACATACGTTGTCTTGTAAAATGTTGCCTTTCGAATTGGCCAAATCTTCCAACAATTGATTCTGGAGATTGTCTAATTTCTCCTCCATTTCCTCCCTTTCTTTCAGCAATTCTTTCTGTTTGTTTTCGATTTCGGGGTTTTCCTGGCTAATAGCGCGCGATAGTAGTTGTTCTGAAACAACGTTTGCTTTAGCGATTAACTCGGAGGAGAATGGCGGGCGTACCTGTGAGGCCGGCGCGGGTGATGGTGAAATTCAACGAATTCACCAGCGGAGAAATTTCCGGCGGTAATTTAATGTGCTCGTTTCTACTGCACAGGATCAACTTGAAATCTTTGTGATAGTCAATCAGCTTTCCGTTCATGTTAATTAAACGCCGTTCGCCTGGAAATTGAATGTTTGGTTTTAATCAGTGAAATTCGCACGTAGTCTGTTTCACCTTGAGTGGTGAATTCTTTCCTCAATATGGGAAACAGTACGGGCGAGACGGTGTCGATTTCCTCCAGTATGAGAATTTTACCGAATCTCACGGCAAGCTCTAATTCCCCGCGCAATTTCGGGGAACTCTGTATAATACTTTCGACGTTCCTGTTCTTCAGGTGTCGTTTGATCCAATTGACTGCAGATGAAGTCGGGTCTACTAACACAGGCACCGTATCGTTCTACAAACATTGCGATTTTATTCATATTTATACTCGTTTTATATTGTTTTACTTTTAGTATCATAATTGCGTTTTCCAAGGATAGCTTGTAGGAAGCGAGTCCTTCGCTTTTCCATTGCATGCGCTCCCTTTCCGTCGATAGGAAGGTTTCTAAATTAATCGTTTCGATTCCAATTTCCCTAACGCAATTCGATAGAAATTCGCTGAAAATAACCATAATTTTTTTTTATAAAATAATCAACAGATAGCAATTTTATATACTTTCTCGCATCCTCCGATTCCCCGGGCATGTAAGTCATAAACGCCGCTATTAGTAGACAGTTATTGGGTAATTTATCGATTTCTATAGACAATTCCCGCAGCTAAAAATGAATTATACAGCTACGCGCTAGTGGATTCATCGATTCTCTTACTTGTTTCTGCCACCGTTCGTATTCGTCGCCGAGCTTCTTAACTAATCCCTCGGCCGCCAGTAAAGTGGATTGCGCTCTATTGAGGTCTATTTCAATTTCAGCGGCTTCTTTCGTGTAAATCGACAATTGTTCTTTCAATTTGGCCACAGTGGCGTCGACGTCGTCGAGGCCGGCGCTCAATTCGCCCAGCTGGTTCTCCGCGTTCGACAAATTCCTACGAAAACGTCACGTTAATTCCATCATCCTAGCACCAATATCGCTTCAGATACTCTTTGAGTTTCATTTGCTCCATTTCCAACGGCCGGATTTTATCCAGCACGTGCGAGTATTTCACGTTGGCGGAGACCCAAGCGGCCAGAGGAGCCGCCGCTTGGGAGGCCCTCTTCGCCGATTTCGGATCGAACGAGTCCTTTTTCATCGTCATCAATCGTTCGACCGCCTGGCGGTTTTCTTTAGCGATTCTATTCGCGTCGAAAGCTCTGCAAAAATAACTTGGATTCCAGAAATTAGCGTGTATTACAGTCTTACTTGATGTCCTCTTTGACGCCGCGCTTGGCCAGGAACGTTTTCATGCTGTTCCAAGAGGTGTCCTGGATGCCCATGAGCCGCAGGACGCCTTCGAGGATGTCGCGGATTATTTCGGGCGGCGCTCTCAACGATCGGATTTCGGATATCGATTCGGTCTTGATGTTGCCCACCGCCTGGCGGGCTTGCTCTATCAACGGTTCCACTTCTGCTAGTTCAACGTCGATGTCTTTTTTCCTGCAATGTAATTAGAGAACAGCAGTCAATGTGCATTGCAGTCAAGAACAGCAAGAGACAGAGGTACTTGAAGAGATTTATTGGTGATGAAGGATGAAGGAAAAAAGAATTATTGATAAACCTTTTGTTGAGTTGGATGGTTTCTTCTTCGGTTTTGCTGCGCAAGTGCTCCATTTCTTCCTTGTGCACGTTGGCGTTCTTCATTGTGTTGGTGATCATGTTCAGAGCCGAGTTGGCTTTGGCTTGTTTTTCGGCGAGTTTCGTCTGTTTTTCGGCGGCGTTTTCTTTCAATTCCTTCACCATGTTTTCGGCTTCCGTCAATTTTGAAACTCCCGCCTGGAAAATATCCGCGTAAATTAATTCTTTTGGGGCGATTACCGTTCGTTGAGTAACCTTCAATTTGTGCTGCTTCGCTTCGATCGTCGTCATTTTCTCTTCGTAGATTTTTATGTAGAGTTTTATCAGAGAAATGTATCTAGATGGAGTGGAAATCGGGGATTGCGTGATGTTGTATACGGCACAAAAGCTTTTGCTCGACGCGTGCTGCACGTTTTCCCTTAAGTTACTTCTGAAATATTAGCGATTTATTAGCAGTTACGTAAATCTCGGAATACTCACCTGTCGATAATGACGCTCGGTGTTTCTTTAATGGTGTTTGAATTCCATGCGGATTTCCAGATGATGGCGCAATTTTGAATTAAAGCCGGGCAATTGTCTATAATATTCCAGAGATTTTCATTATCGGCGTCGAGGCAGATTAGAACGTGGAGGTTCCGCTTGATTCCTATATAAAAGTTAATTTTAATTCGACCCTTAAATAAATCTACTGCTTACTTTCGGAATAATACTGGATTAAACTGCCGTCGAAGTTTTCCCTATCAGATTCCTCTTTCAACCCTTTCACTATAGAGTCTAATTCTGCTGGTTGGTACAAGCCAGGAGCCTATGATAATATAACAATTAAAACCTGTTATTTATTGGATACTATAAAATTATACTTCTCCAGATGAAATTAAGGAATTGAAGATATTCAAATTGTTTTCGTTGTTTAATATGTAATCTTCGATCAATAAGTAAACATCTTCGCTTTCAATTCCAGCGTATTGCATGGCCTAAATAAATTATGCATTGATTATTAAGTATTAATTGGGTTTCATATTTACCATTTTCAGATCGTTATTGAGAAAATCCAAAGAAGGTACAATCAATTTCGCAGATTGCAAAGCAGTAACGATTTTTATAGCGCTCTTTCTTCCCACGCCTGATTTCCCAATTAACAAGACATTTCCACCCGGCCGACTTACGATTTTCAATATATTCGCCGTCAAATGCAGCAATTCCTCGTTCAAAACCAAATCCAACAATTGCCCTTCCCTCTCTATAAGCTCGTAAATAATACATCAAACATCGGTACAAGCGTATAATTATGCTTACCGATTAATGTTATACCGTTTTGAACCGCCTTCCTCCACTCGGCCTCGTCCAATTTCACCAAACTTCCATCGCAATCGGGCGTTTTTTCCACGCAAACGTAATAGTAATTAATTTTAGGCGCCGAGGGGGTTATTGCGCCCCAATGACTTTCGAACGATTCATTCAGTAATTTAATCATCAAAGTGCGATCGTCCTCGTTCACTAGTTTATCCCCGAATATGTACCTAGCTTCGTATTTGATAACCTAGAATACATCCTTTAGAATAATCCTGCAGATGTTGTATTTTTTTTACCTCGATAACGAAATCGTCCAAGTTTCCTTCATTATTTTCTTTGTACTGCAATATCCCCCGGCACAAATTGACCACATCGTGGGGTGTAAACAAATAATGCTTGTTGTGTAGGGAATTAAAGGTAGTTCGCAACTAAAATTTTAATATTCCATTAACTATGTAGCAACCGTAAAAGCGTTGTATATTATTACTTTATCGTAGAATGAAATGATGGAGGCCGTTAATTTCACTATTTTAGCTTTGGGAAAACCGCTGGAAAGCCGCTTCAATACGGATGTAAGATAAGCTACTATTATTACCGAGAAATCTTCCGTGTCTGGTAAACTGTGTGATGGAGAAAATTAATTTGAGGCTACAAAAATTGTGTAAATACTAACCTTATGTTAAAAATTCTCAAATTAGAGGTAAATCTTTGCGATAGATTATTAGTGGCTTCCAAAGAACACACTATAAAAATATTCTCGATTCCGATAAATTCGACGTTCGAATCGAAAAATCCCCTGTATACGATGAGCTAAAAATTCGTCAAAATTTATACGTCAAAATATTTGTATCGTAAATTTCATAAATTACATTATGGATATACTAGAAGTAAGTACACGGATTTATTATAATTGAGAGTAATTCGATTGTATTTAACAGATTTTTCGCATGCAAGAACCAGTACTAGAACCATTCCTCATGAAATCCGAAGAGGCCAATCCATCAGTTAGTAAATTCCTGTACAAAAACAAAATCTTTGACCAATCGCTATTAGAGGTACTGTAATATTTTTCCAATACACTCGGTAGATAATTAACAAAATTGAAGTATCAGCTAAATTTGTCAGTAATCAGTCATTTTTGTCTGCTATGGATATTTTAAAGGTAAAACGTTTTGTTATATGGCAAACTTTTGTGGAGTTAATGAAAGCACGAGTGGAATTGTCGAATTATTCATTGGTATCGTTTACAGATTTTTCGAACTCAAGAACCCGTGTCGAAGGGGCTGCTGACTAAAAAGGACGAGATCGATCAATTCAAAGAGGTGCTCCAAGAGAAGGAAGTCGTCATTAAAAATAATGTAGCGAAAATCAAAGAGTTGGAGCAAGAGGTATTAAAATACAAAGTAGTAATTTCTAATAGAATCAAAAATTGAAATAATTTTAAGGTATCGGAATTGAAGGAAACGAACCAATCGTTAGAATGCCAATTGAAATCCGGCGGCCCATTGGACAAAAACGACTATCGAGACATCATGCAAAACTACGACGATTTCATCAAAAAAGCGGCGAAGGAACGCGAGCAACTCGTCGATAAAAACTCCGTTTTGGAAAATTACATACAAAACTTGGAGCTGTCCTACAACGGCCTGTTGGAACGGTACGAAAAAGCCAAAGAGATCATATTCAATTTGAAATACAACCAGGACCTGTTGAAGGAGGAGCTCGAAGAATACAGGGAAATCGTAGAGAAGTGGGAACAGAAGTACGACGATCTGAAAGCCCATTCGAAAACCGCTATAGCCGATGCTAACGTGGAATTAGGCGCTAGGGAAAAAGTCAATGTCGAAGAAGTGGCTAAATTAAAGTCGAAAATTTTACAACGGCAAGCGAAAATCAATGAATTAGAGAAGAAATTAAAAAACGACGCTAGACCTTCCATATACGCTCCGTTACGGAATAAAATTTCTCATCATAAATAAATAGCTTTACACTTAAAACATTTTATTGAACTAATCATCCCAAACTCTTTGCGATTCGGAAAGAAATAAACTAAATTAATTCTTACTTGATTGAGAAATTCAACGAGTACATTCGTACCCCACTTGTCAGGCTTCAGCAAATGCAGATTCTTGAAATGCAGCAGAAGATTTCCTCGTTTCGGCCTCAGCACTTTACCTTTATGAGTGTTCACATGAATGCAATACTAAAAAATATTGTATAAATATTTATATCAACACGATTTTTGCGTCGTACCTGCGCCATTTTCGTGATAACGAAACCGGGCGACAGACTCCCGCTACAATAAATCGTAACCAGTTCCAAATTCGTCCTGTTTTTCACTGCATTCTCCAAAATCAATCTGAAATTAATGGGGAATTTAATAAACTTTTCATGCCAGGGGACTTCCTTACGTTTTGGCCGAACCGTGTGGACCCACCAGCAAAATATTCTCGTTGGAATCGCCCAACCAACCGTTCAAACAATCCACATACAACTCGATTTGACTCGTTGGAATGAGAGGTATTTTTAAACGATTACCATCTTCAATGATAACATTAGGATTCGTGTAGTATGATTCTACAGTACCTCTATCATTGTTATAACGAGACCTGACGATTACAGGCGGTGGAGTTTCTCCTAACCAATCGTACACCTTAAAAAATAGTGTAATTAAATGCTTAATAAAATAACTAGGTGGTTTACTTGTTGGCAAAAAATCTCTTTAAAATCCTCATGTAACTGATGTCCTAAAATATTCATTAAGCGCACTGCGAATTGGGATTTGCTATAAACATCTTTTAACTGAGACAATACTGTTAGAGCCATTCCTACTCTAGAGCAAGGTAGAATCATTTCGCCTTCTTTTACACACCAATCAATAGCTGTAATGTAATTCAATTAGTAACCACAAGTACTCATTACAACTAACCCAACCTTTTCCGATGTAATCAATAACCAACGGTCCCAAAATTGATTTCTGACCGTCCGGCAGTTTATCCGCGAAACTGGTCAGTACCAATTGAAGGTCCATATCCTCCTCGCTCAAGAGCACGATGCCCATTCTAGAGATGGTAGCGGGCGAAGCGTTAGTTAAATTGTGAGTTTCGAAGATGAAATTCACGTTGGAACCGAACTGGATACGCCAGCCGGACGGTAGGGAAAGCAACCTGTTGTCGTCTAATACGGAATTTAGGGATTCCACCCAATCCGGGTCGATGTCTCCGTCGCAGACGATCCACGACCAAATGTCTAATTACGAAATTAATTAGTAGATAGCAGGACAATTCAATTGATTACTAGATTTGCTAAATGTGTGATAAGTGACATTATAGATCTGTGGTAAGAGTGCTTGGATTTTTTTAATGTTATTTGTGGACATTTACCGGAATTTTCGGAAGTAACATCTAAACTGTATTTTGTAATGACTCCATCAGTCCATTGACCGGTATCAACATCCAATTTACCGAGCAATTGAGCTCTTCCTAAGCTCTTGGGATTGAATTCGTGGAATTTTATAATTCTTCCCATTTTTGTTAGAGTCTAGAATTTAATCGAGTTAACAACAAATTTCTAAAAACTCGCAAATATTTACCTTGTGTATCAATTTTCTTATTGTAGTTTTACCGGATTTAGGCGGGCCTACTATAGCAATACCCATTCTTTGTTGAAGTTGCTCGAATAATTTCAAACACTTGTTAATCTACGAAATGTAATGTTGTTATTAATTATTTCCCATTTTATACTCTCTACCTGTCTATCGTTTTTAATTAGCCCTAATTCATTAAAACTTTCTTCGATAGTAGACACCAGCAAATCGTCTGTGACAGTTTTAAAGTCCACCTCCATAAATACGTCTTCTACAATCGATATGAATTTATTACTATCGGCAAACGATAGTTTCGATAAAACATCAGTTTTCAGCACTTGTACAATTAGAGACAATTCCTCGTTAATTCCAACGGTACTATCGCTGTTGCTTTTTAAACTCTTCAACGCTCTTCCGCATCCTGTTAACACCGTCCTGATAGATCTCAAGCCCCAATCGTAGTGTTGTTGCTTACTCAACAACTTACTGAAACGTAAATATAATTGCGGTAACAACAAAAATTCCGAGTACTAATTTTACCTGGATATATCGAAAATCTCGACAAGTTTCCTCGCCGCGACGCCGGCGCATTTGTACCCCTCGCACTGAAGCAGCGACCTGGCGATTTCTTCGTTGTCCGGATGCGTCATCACGACCGGCCGAAACAGCTGTTTCAGATTATCCGGCAGGTTATTCCTGCCGCCGTAACCGCCTCCTGCGGGATTCAGCGTCACGAATATACCGCAATGTTTATTAACATCGATCTAAAACCGTATAAATCGTTGCGGGAACAACTTTAAGATAAATTTATTTACGTCTTGATCCAGCAATCGAACCGTTTTCTTATCGGTTCGAATCGAAATTTGTATGGCGTGGATTAGCATGGAAATCGCCGATAACGTGGCCTCGTCCAATCTGTTGAATTCGTCGAAGCATCCCCACGCTCCGGTTTTCACGAGACCTATGAGGATGCGGCCCATGGCCGATACGTCTATTCCCTGTTGTTATAATGTAAATAAAATAATAGCAACTCTAATATAATTTGTAAGTTATCTTTTACCTCGTCGCAATTGAAAACTAAGACTTGCCGGCCGAGCAGATGCCCCAGCGCTTTCACCGACTCGGTTTTTCCGGTGCCCGCCGGCCCGTACGGATTACCGCCCATTCCCAAGTGTAAACCCTAAGAAAAAGCCGGATGAGATATTTACGATTGCGAGTAGTTAATTAAAAATTTGCCTGCGTTAAAGTGAGGAAGCATTTTTCCGTTAGAGGAGTTCTCACTAATTTCGCGGCGTTTCCCAGGTATTCGTACGAATAGTCCATTCGAGCGTTCGCCATTTTTACGGTGACTTCTCCGGTCGAGTTGCTGTAGTACCTGCAAAAACGCGCGCTAAGCTTCGATGTTTCCCTTTTAAAGGGCTTACTTCACTCCGGTTTACAATTAGCTACGATATCGAGCAGCCGTTTTGTTTACCTTAATTGTTTCTGCCAGCTCCATTCGGTAATCTTCGAAGTGTTGCTTCGAACGAGCTCCTCTATAACGCAAACAAAACGGATCGTGTCTAACAATAGAGCTTTGAGTTTTAATTCGAGTACGTTTTCGCCGTCGCCGTCGTTGCCTTTGCTTTTATTCAAATCCAGCGAACCGTAATGTTCGAGTTGCGTCTGAAACGATACCCGATCAAGTTTTAATTAGATCGATTCCGCTCCCGCGGATTGTACATCGGCCTCACCTTGTATTTGGACAAAAGAGACGACAACGTCATGCTGGTAATGGCCTGTTCGCATTTGGCGGTGAAGCTGATGCTCTCGGACAGGCACAGGATTTGAGACGGGTATTGCAACGGATCAGGAGCGGATTTCTCTTTCTGGCAATTTACTAATAGCTCTTTTAGCGTGTTTTGCATCTCTTTTACCAGATCGTTCATCCATACCTTTAGAAGAATTGTTTATTTTAAATGATTGCCTTAAAATTAGATTGATTTTTGCCACAGACAGGCATAATTATTCACCTGAATAAGGTAGACTGGGGCAAATGTAAAAATGGGGTAAATGTAATATTTTTACCTATTATGTTAATGTTTTTTATTTTTTATAGTTCTTTTGTGCATTAGACAGGGTTTATTTCTTTTTTTTTATTTTGTAGCTCTGTTACTTTTTGAAATAAATAAACAGCATATCAAATTTTAGAGGAACCAAATATGTATTTACAATTGCCCCATATGTTTTTCTATATAATTGTATTGTCTCTTTAGAACGTTTGTTACATTTACCCCGTACCATGGGGTAAATGTAACATATTGTCAACATTTTAAAAAATATGTAAAATCGTTTTCTTCCTTTTTCAAAAAAAAACTTTTTAATACCTCGATTCTTTAGTTTAGGAAGTTGTGAATTTAATGTGGTATCAGCACTTCTAATCAGAGAAAAAATAAAGCCACATTTTAGGATTTAATTTGAACTATTCAAATTTTACAACCGATTTGCCCCAGTCTACCTTACCTTATTATTATTAAAATAACAGTGGTTAGTATGGGAAAAATTACAATCCCACAATATAGCTCAATATCATAACTTTAGATAGAGAATTAGATCATTTAAAACTGTATAGAATGATTTACAATTGTCTACAATGATTTAGAACTGTCCAGAATCACTTAGATTGCTTCAGGAAATTGTCAGGAATAATTTAGAACTGTCTAGATCAATTTAGAATTGTCCAGAATCATTTAGATTGCCTCAAGACGAAGCTGAATTATCGAGAGCCATTTAGAACTGTATAGACTGATTTACAACTGTCTAGAAACATTTAGATTGCTTCAGATATGCTGTAATCGACAGTAATTGCAATACAAAATGAATAAATAAATAAACTCTGTACTCTAATAATATCCTCACCTCTACCGGTCTATTGATAGCCACGTAATTCGATAAGGTGATTTTTTCGCCTTGCATCGAGCATATGGCGGTTATTTCCCCCCCGTTTAGTGATAACACGACGCTATTTATGCCGGAGAATATTTTCTTCAAATGGGCCTGAATAATTTGCTCCTTCGACGATTGCCCGACGACCTCCAGTAAATCGTCGTCGCTGAGGAAGAGGAACCGCGGGAATTTATTGCGTTTTTCCTGCGCGAAACGAACCGATTAAATGTAATATATTTAAGCGAATATTCGCTTTAAAGTGTACCTTTAAGAACTCGTCGAGGTTGTTCTGGCATCGGGCTAGTTGGTTCAACGTGGTTTCGAGTAACGATCGCAAATTGGGGTACCTGCACAGGGCCGATACGCGAAGATCTCGCTCGATGAAGCCCAATACGTGCCTCAAATCCCTGTCGATCCTCTCGAAACGGTTCTTCTCCTGCGAGAGAGTACCGCTGACGAAAATCGGCTCCAAGTACAACCACCTTTAAATTAAATTTAGTTACATAGTTATAGCTAAAGAAGTTGTAACCGATTACTTTCGTTGTATCTGCGCCAGCGACGTCAAATAATGATCCAAATCGCTGAATTTGTTCTCCCACATTGAGACTTTCTCGACGGAGGAATCGTAATCGGGGGAATTTTTCAGCGACTGCAATAAACTCTGATTGTCGCCTATCTAAAAGCCGTAAATTCAGACGATTTTCCATCTGCAAACTCTTATAGTTACTTTGTTTAAGATCTCCTTGAAATCTTTTATGAGCGGAATTTCTTTGTTTTTCGAGTCCTTGTGAGGCGAGAGAGCGAATCTAGTGTGGATATCCCAATGCTCGAGTTCCGCCAGGGCCTGTCTGATAATAATTTCGCTGGCTGCTCGCTTATTTATACCCTGAAAATACGCATCGACTTACCTGCTATTATATATCTTTAAATTCCTTAAGTTTACCTGTAATTCGTTGAGTTTAGCCTGTATATTATCGGACACTTGTAGAAAATCGTTCAAAGCGAGCTGATCGATGGGCTTCACGTGCATATTTAATAAATTGAAAACATCAATCCAATGATTCTCGGTGAAGTCTTCCCCTTTAAGGAATTTCAATAATGGCGCTGTTACCTGGAAATTATTATGCTCGTTTGTCGTACATTATTTAGATCGAGCGTTTCCGCAGAGACTCTACCTCGTATTTATGAATTTCGTGTAATATTCGCGATTCCAGATGGGAATTTTCGGTTTTCGTCAACCTCTCTCGCCACGATTTCAGAAATTCTTCCAGTTTGTAGGTTTTCTTCCTGAACACAATCCAAGATTCGCTTTTTATTTCATCGAATTCTGTAAATATTTTAACACCGAATATGATCAGAATCTACCAAATTAAGTGATTGTGTACTAGAGAAAGGCAAATATGCAAATAAAATCACAAGAAAAATGCGCATAAATATGCCCAAGAAATTAAATATATGCAAACAAAATAACACACATCCTTTTTCCATGTTTTTTCATTTTTTCAATATTTTTCCACAGTTTCCATGTTTTTCCACTTTTTCTATGTTTTTCCACTTTGTTGCCAAATATGCAACAATTTGCATATATGCCCTTCCTTTTTAATTACCTTTATTGAAAGCCTCAAATATAGACCACGATTCTTCTTCTAATTTGAGAGTGTCTTCGATTTCCTTCAAGAATGGTATATCAGGTGGTTCTAAATTGAATTTCAAATAGTCATCCCTGGAAAAAAAGCCATTCCTTTACTGATACGAACACGAAATAAAAATACTCACAAAAGTTTTCCTTTTTGTTTTCCAATTTCGGTCCATTCGTTCCGTTTATTTTTAACATTATTCAAATGCTTTACGAGATCATCGAGGCTGCTGCCCAAAATTTCCCCGGAATTAAGCCGCGGATTCGCGTCCTCCCATTTGGCGTTGAACCTTTCGATTTCTTTGTTCAAATTCTCCCCGTCCACTTTCAACGTCGTTTTTATTATCTCCATCTGTTTAGAACACACCGTTAGAGAATTTCATCAAATCTAATCGTCTTATATTTCACCTGTTTCTCCATGATATGCTGGTAATTATCCAGGAGATTCTGCAAACGATCCCACGCGCCTTTAAGCCTGTTCACCATAACGACTTGCTCCCTAGACCAGCTCGATAGAGTTTGAGCTTTCTTCGTCATTTCGTCAAACAAATTTTCCATCTAAAAACACATTGTATTACCTCTAAACTTCATTTATTATCGTCAGTACTTCAGGTTTCTCTTTCAATATATCGGCGTGTACAGCTCCAGTTTCTCCAACTTCGTCCAAAGTCACCGGTTGTTTGGTGAGAGCGTTGGTGGAATGATCCACGTAATTCTGCAATTTGACCACGTCCTGGGCCAGGGCGTTCTTCAGCGATTGCACCAATTGGTCCCAGTAACTCCTGTTGTGCGATTCCAAGTCGGATCGCAGGCGCGACAGGCCGATCACGAAGCAACCCACGCGTTCTTCTTCGCTGGTGAGGAATATTTTGATAACGCGGAATTCGAGGGAGTAACGAGAATAATATTACCATGGTAGTTTGGCGATTTCCTGTCCAAAGGTTTTCGAAGCCCTGAAATGTAGATCCCAATGTTGCCAGGTTGTTAGTTTGGTGGTATCTAAGGTTTCTAATTGTAACCAGGACTGCCAGTGCGTTAGGACTGCTTGTAGTTGTTCGAATAATTCGTCTGTGCGTTTTGCTACGTTCGATAGAGCTTCTTGGTTTCTAAATAAATTAATTAGTAAATCGGTTCCTTTTCTACTACTATTTACAGACCTTTCTAAAATTATATCGTAAACGACGCTGTTAGTTTCGTCGGATATGTTTCGAAAGTGTTTCGGTATGTCCAAGAAGCGCTTGAGTTGCAAATCGTAGGTTTTCCTCAGGGTCGCCTCGTCGGGAAGGTATTCCAATTTGGAGTTTCTGTAGATCAAATCCGCGCGGATTTCGGGCAGGTAAATGTGAAGCGTGTCCAAACTTTCAACGTATTGTTTCTCTAATACGCCGCTGAGGACCTTGTCCAGCTCCCTCTTCCAACTTTGAATGTTCCTGAAGCCTTTTTCTTCTACTTGAGCGAGGATTTGCCGTACGTTTTTCGATGTCTCCTTCCATTTGCTATACTCCTTGATCAAATCGACTTCTTCCAATTCTTTTATCTACCACACAATTATTATTAATAAAGTCGCTAAATATTTGTTTATAGTTACCTTTTCAAGAATTTGATGATGATACATGGTGAGCAACCCGTTTTCTTTGGAAAGCTTCTCCACCGCCGCTTTCAAGGTATTAACGTACCTCTCCACCGACTTTTCCTGTCCCCAGGACACCACCTCTTGCTCTTGCACCAACTTCGACAGTTCCAGCGCGCTGTTGAGCATCATCGGCTTCTGGCAGGCGATCATCTGATCGCCGATGGTGTTGTGAAAGTGCGCTATTTGCTCCAATATCCTCGCCAATTTCATGAACTTCTTGGCGTGCTCGCTCGTTTCCCTTATCGCCGCCGGTATCTGGTACCCCATGGCGCCCAGCTGCCTCACCTCCGATATCAGGACGATCAATCGCGGCGAAAAAGTGACGCGCATCAGCTTGTCGTCGGAGAATTCGACCACCGGATCGGATTCTTTCAATTTCAACGTGTTGTTTTTGATGTAAATTAGCACGTCGGCGCACCAGGAGTCGAATAGTTCGTGGTGTTGTCGTTTTAGATCCTTGCTAATCTCTAGTATCCGACGATTTAAGTCCTCGTAGCCTTGTAAATCCTGTCAACAACGTTCCTTATACATACCTATTTATATTAACGAAGAATACGATTTACTTGTAGTATCTTTAGTGCTACTTTGTGGACCTCGTTGACTTTGGACTCCAATTGCCTGAGTTGTATGATGTCTTTAACAACTTCTGGTATATCGTAGCGCATGTTGATGGCGTGGTTCTCCGAAGTGGCTTCTGATTGAATGGATTTCAGGTAATCGTGGATAGAAGCTAGAAGGTACTGGCGTTCTTTGATCAATTCGTTCCGGAGTACCGGCCTGCCGATCAGTTCGGCGTAGCGGGAATATTCGTATATCAGCTACGGATTAGCAGGAATTGTTAGTTGATTGGTTGGTGGAGTGATATGAGGGAGTTTGTCTTACTTGTCGAATGTTGGAATTGACTCCTGTTAGTTGGTTTTTTAATTTGGTGGCGATTCTTTGCTCGGCCGGTTGGATCATGTAACCGAATTGTTTTTCCGCTTTTATGAGGGATTGCTTGGTGTCTTGGCCGAATAAAGATGCGTCTATATCTGTGAAATTTTAGAGAAATTAGAAGAAGGTTGTGTAAATGAAAAGTAAATTCACCTTTAAATTTATTCAGTATTTCGTCGGTTTGTAGTTCAGTTTGCTCTTGGTTAGACAAGAGTTTTAATAATTGTCTGTGCAACGAGCGAATTTCTAAAACCTTCAAAAAATGCAAGTTAATTCGAATTGGTTCGGGAATATTATAATTGTAATATACCTTTTTTAATATAGAAATAGAATTGACCAATTCGGGGGGTTGGTAAATATCATCTTTCCAAGGGTTCGGGGTGTAACTTGGCCAAAAAATCTCGGTCAATTGCTTGCAGCTGACCAGCCACTTTTCTCCCAGCGCTATTTCTTGGTTTAGCATTTCGGATATTTGGAGATAATCGTCGGTCCAAACGTTGAATTGTTTCAAAAGAGCGGCAAAATGTTTTTGAACATCGCTACCTGAAGATACCATAAAAGTCATTAAGCATAAGTAATGGGTACCTACCAACCTATAACATCCATGATATGGGTTATTCTGTGCTTGGGAAAAGGCGGCTCGTTTTTCCACAAATCATCCAAAACATTGTGCGATTTTTCCAGCAATTCTTCGACATCCGCACAGGATAACGCATCTATAATGCTACAATTAATCAAGAATTACTCGCTTATACAGCTCAACATAATTTACTAACTTAAATTCTCCTGCAATAGTACTGAGGAGATCTTTGAAAGTCGAACAGGCAGCTTTAGTTAATTTATCTCTCTTTGATGGTTTCACAGAATTCCAGTAGATAACTTCATGTTCTAACGCTGTCACGACTAAAGCAACACAATCGTACAATTTTTCGTAAGTAAAAGACTCATAAATCATACCCGATAAAGAAGTATATTCGGTCGCTTCAATGATAGCACTCGAGGACCTATCGTTAAAAATCGCTGTACGAAGATCGTTCTGTAAATTGGCGATTTGTCTGGAGATGTTCGGTTGATCTTTCTGCAGAAATTTACGTTATTCATTACAAACATTAGGGGATTATTTAAATTAGTACCTGCTGCAGTAACGGTGAAAATACGTTCAAGCTCTGAAACAAAGCCAGAGTAGGGGATCCTGATAAAGTGGTAGTTTGTATGTCGCGCAATAAGTTATCATCCGATGGAACGATGGGTTTGTATTTGTTGAAGCAAATTATCACTTCGTAATTTTGATTAGTAAACTGCAATGTTTAGAAATTATTGAATTAAAAAGAGTTTTTTTCCGCATTAAAAGTTTGGATATTTTGTGATGAAATCGTTGAATAGTAGTAGAAATTTAGTCCGAAAAAATTGTAAAAGAGAAGAATGGTTCCAATAACCGAAATTGTCATGATTTTGACAATAACTTTTGAAAACCTTTACAAAAATTTTCTTCGTATATATTATCTAACAAAATGAATCAGGTAAGTTTCACGAATTTGAATCGTTTTTGTTGTACATTTTAATATTATTTTTTTAGTGTTTACTCAACCTATCAGGATGATAAGGCAATTAGAAACCGAATGTACAAAGGAAACCCCAACGTCGTTCACTCTGCAAAATTAAAATATGTGTTTTGATAACAACGACAAATGTTGCGATGACAATAATTGTTGCAGCGATTGTAAAGGCGACGCATCCTTAGACTCCTTCAACTGCTTCTTCGGCTTAATATTATTCTGGCTGACTTTACTAGCCGCGCACGCCTGCGCCTTCTTGCACGTCCATCTCCACTTCACCGGCAACTGCCAGGACTTCAGCACCTTCTCCGTCGTTGTCACAGCGGCCGCCATGCTCAGCTGCATTCTCAGCCTGGCCCTGCTGATCATGCAGCTGTTGTGCTGCGACCAGGGAGGGTGCTTCTGTTTGCTGTTGGTCTCCGGTTTCCATATATTCCTGGGCAGCACGCTCATGGCGGCGTCCGTCTTCGAGCTGACGCAGAGCACCGGCCTGCTGGCCACCGCGGCCAAATTGGGCATCGCCACAGGAGCGCTGCAGCTGCTCTCCGGCCTACTTCCGAAGCTTCTGTTTTCGTATTGTTGTTGTGTAAGTATCGGTCGAGTCGGTGCGTTTCAGCTATGTGTAATCCTGTTTTATTTGCAGCCTGATGACACAAATCAGATACCTTGCTGTTGTCCCCCTCCTAATTGTTGTTGAGCGCGGTTAGTCCGCATACAGTTTTATATACATATAGAAAAGCCGTCGTAATAAAATCAATATAATTGAGGAGGTTTTTTTACTTGTCGAGTAAAAGAATTATTAACAGTGGGTGGTTTATATAAATTTGAGTATTATTTCTGTAAATTTTTAAAATTGATAGTTTATTTTTACGTACAGTTCTGAAGAATTTCATCCTTTTGTTATCGTCGATTTCTTCAATAACGGCAAATAGCGTAATCACGTTTTCCATTACCAAAAAATTCTGCAATTCCTGCATGCCTATAATGTCCTTGTCCCAATTATCCTCCAAAAAGGTGGTTCCTAAATGGAGCCCTACAAACAGTTTTAATTTGCGCCACGTATATTTATTTTAATGTAATGTTGGTTGCCTAATTTAGATGATATATAAGATATATTGTAAAAAAACTAGAGTTTTACCTCAAAATTTACAACTTTCAGTCAATAATTATTATTAATCTAACTCAGCCCTTAATATTTAATTAAATCCTGGACTAGTAATATAATGAAATAAGGTACAAAATCTATTATCTTCTTTACAAATAAAACATGGATACCTATACTAAGTTGCTAAGAAAACTTTATTAGAAAAACAAAACATCTCACCTGCAATCTTTATGAAGTGTCTTTTCGCAAAATCTGACATTTTATTTAGTTGATTACCGACTGTGGAAAAGTAAAATTCAGGGAAAACAGAATGGATTCGATATTATTGAAGTAAGAAAAACCATTTGTAATATTTAAAAGGTTGTCATGGTAACGTCTTTTGTGTTCCGTGCTTACCAGGACAGAACACTCCAACAATGGTTTTGCAATTTTTATTTCGAAGTAAATAAAAATCGTACAAAATTTATTTTGCTATGCCTTAACTACTTTAGAAGTCAACTCATATTAATTTTTTGAAACAAATATTCATCGATTGAGTTGACAAATAACCATTGCGTAAAAGGCCTTAAATGATACAAATGTCAATCATCTTCTTGTCGTTTGTCGTTATAACCTATAAAAGTGTACGTCAAGTAATGAACTAAAATCCAAATGCAAATTAATTAATTAACAGTTTATTTGATAATTATAACATGTTCGTAATACATCAACTAGTCTTACTAAGTTCATTAGTACTTAGCATTTTAGCAGTAAGTAATATCTACAACGCAATCTACCAAATTCGTAAATTTAACTATCGATTTTCCAGAGTAACTTGGAGCACGACAGTTCAGTGACGATTCGTTTGCAGCATGCTTTGAAATTCGAAAAGAACCCCACTTGGACAGATAGAGGAAACATCACGATACACAGCTTGAGAACCGGACAGGTTGAAGTTGACCAAAACGAGTTGAAACCTGATGAACAGAGACTACTTAGTGTAAATTAAATTGTATATTAATTTTGGTCGCCAATAATACTGTTATTTGTAGGATTTGTCTGCAAGGAATAGCTATTATCAAGTCAAATCGATAGTATTGTCGAAAGATGGAACTGAACGAACGTTTATTTCAACTGTAAAAGCTGTATGTAGTTATTTCAAACGTAAAGTAAAATCGCTATAGTCTAGTTACTTTTTTTAGTGTATGCTGGTCGAATCGGATTTAGACGATCGATTATCAGTTTCGTTAGATTACATGGGAAGAGTTGTAGGAGTGTCTTTAGTGGTAGCTTCGAGTTCAGCTTGTGAAGGGGTAATTGTCCCTCGGGAGACATTGCAATACTTCAATACTGTCGTGTTCGTAAGGCATTCAGAAGATGGGCCAAAGTAAGATAATAATTTCCTTAACTTCTGGTTACTATATTTTATTTATTTTAGCCCTGACGTTGCTTCGTTTATTCAAAAAATTGAGAAAGAAAAGGAAGCCAAAGAGAAAGGTGAAACCAAAGATAATAGATCTTTCCTAGCGAAATACGTAAGTATTATTAAATCTATTCCAGCGTATCCTCATTCACTTTAAATTATTGTTCCAGTGGATGTACATTGTACCTTTATTGATATTCATGGCAATTTCTTCGGCTGCCAATCCTGAAGCTCAACAAGGCCAATAAGTTTAATTTATTGCATAAATTATTTGAACACGATACATTAGTGCGAATTAGCATACCTCAAGTTTTTATAAATACAATTTAATATATTCAGCAGCTTCGTTTTATTGATTACAATGGAAACAATTAGCTTATTCTAATGCAATTTATAAATGCAACAAAATTGATTCGATGGAATAGCGCACGTTTTTAAGGTTTACAATGATGCAAATAGCGCGGATACAAACAAACTTCTCTGATGTGGTATCTGTTGAGCAACCAGCAAACAAATCTTTCCAAACCTAAACCGTAACCACCATGAGGACAGGTTCCGTATTTCCTTTGGTCTGTGTACCAGAAATAAGGAGCCGGGTCTATTCCTTCGCGTTTATACCTACAAACAACAGATGAATTAATACGCTTTAGTGTTATTGCATCGCATTTACCCTTCCATTAGTTCTTGTATATCCCAAATCCTCATAGATCCACCGACGATTTCACCTACGTTAGGTAAAAGCACGTCGACGCTCTCAGTGAGGCCTTTATCTTCGGGGCATTTAGACATGTAGAACGATTTGATATTGGCAGGAAACCGACACAACATAATCGGTTTGTTAATTTCATCAGTCATTTTTCGTTCGGGCATCTCAGGAATATCCTGTAATACAACACAAAAATATAAAAACGTATTTCTTTCGATAACCACACAAACGTACTTCTCCGAATTCGTAGAAACTACCATCCTCTTTAGTGATGTTGTGCTCTTTGAGGTATTTTATGGCATCGGAGTAGTTCATGCGCATAAACGGCCTTTCGGGCACCTTGAAATTCGGGTTGAGCTCCTTCACGATGTGCCCGTATGGGGACTTCAACACGCGATCCACAACATCGCAAATCAGATCCTCCAAACGGTCCAAGAGATCATCGAACGAAATGAATGGGCACTCGGCTTCCACATGCGTATACCTAAACATACAAATTAATAAGATTTGAGGCTTTAGAGGTATTGTACACTGACGTAGTAAAAGGCCGCATGAGATGCGTTCGACGAGTGCGAGTTCGGAACAATTCGGATCCACGCAAAAGAACGAAAAATGACAAAACGATATGTCAACTTGGATAATTTCCAAAATGGCGGACGATTTTTAATTTTAAATCGCGATGGCGAGCCGAAACGAATTTAGCTGGGAAAATGATATGTTAACATACTCGGCTAAATGTCTCCTGGTCCTGCTCTGCTCCGCCCTGAAACTCTCGGCGATGCAAAACACGTCGCCCATCGAAGGCAGGCACGTTTCGAGGTACAACTGCGAACTTTGCGTCAAATACGCTTCCTCTCCGAAGTAGTCCATTTTGAACAACGTCGAACCGCCCTCGACTTGCGTCTGCACTATCGACGGGGGCGTCACCTCGCAGTAGCCCCTGTCCAAGTAGTGGTCTCGGAAGGCTTGCAGCAGCACCGATCTGATTCTGAGCACCTTCGAGGTGTTCTCTCCTCGGATCATTATGTGCCTGTTTTCGGCTTGAACGTCGGGGAGAGCTTGTTCGTTTAGAATGGAATCCGCTCCGCCTGGCGGGGCTAATCCGATGAGTTCCCAGTAATCTACGATCAGTTCGTGACCTCCCGGTGCCTGTGGGTTACACAAATATTCAATTATAGATGATAATTTTGTTGTAAATAGACTTACAGTTTTGCCTTCGGGTAATTTCTTTATAGTACCGTACAGTGATATTGATGATTCGGTTTGTAAGATGAGGGCGTTGTAGGTTTGACAAAGTTTATCGTTGAGAACGGTTTGTAAAAACCCAGTACCATCTCGTAGAGTGATGAACATTAGGTTTTTACCTTGTCTTCTGATCCTGTGGGCCCAGCCGTTAATTTTAACTCTAGCATCTCGGTTAGATTCGCCTGTAATACACGTTTTATTACAATGCGATTTAAGGTATACGCAATTAATTGTGTACCTTCGAAAATCCTTATTTTTTTCGCTTTAGGTAAACTTTTATCTTCGCTTATCGTGATCTTCTTGGCATCCTCTAAATTCTTGCTCCGTTTTTCCGCGTCTTCTTCCTCCTTTTTGCTCTTATCCGCTTGTTTGTAGTTTTCTCTCACCCATAACTTCTGAATTTTTTTCAATTGCGATTTAGCGGCCGGCTCGAAGACCGCGGAGTCTTCTTTACTGTCCATGTAGATGACTGGAAATGGTTCGGAACCGGCTTTTCGCATCGCCTGTAGAACAGTCTTGAAAGGGTTCTTTTCACTGCCGTCGCCAGACTCGTCGTTTCCTCGAGTCTCGGAGGTGTAAATCGCTGAAATAGGCACGTTTTTGTATGAACATATGTATTTACAATTTTACCGAGTTTATGAATTACTTACGCTCTTTATTTTCTCCTGACATGTTGTCGTTATTGAGTTTAACAATTATTAATCAGTGGTGCCTTTGTATTTAACAACTAACGTTGGAATTATAAACGTAATGATGCAATATATTTTAAAATTTCTTGTTAAATACCACGAATACCACGGACGTCCACGAATTTGAAACGTCAAGTTCTTAGAAAGGTTATGTCAATAATTGACAATTGACTTTTGTACTTCAACTCTTCTTTTTTACGTTGTTATATATGACCTAAAAAAATGACACATGACACTTATTTAGACATAACCACACATTATTATCATTAATTCAACAAAAATATTTGATTTCAAAGCACTAAAATAAACCAACAATGTCCTTACCATCTAAAGTAGTTCTTAGTTCAGCTGTTATATTTTCAATAAGTATAATTTCATACGTACATTTTAAACAGAAACTCGACCTGTAAGTAGTCACTAATACTGCATTTAATGGCTCTCGAGTTCCCCATTTCAACGCTAAATTGTACTAAATTGCAGCGAACAGATGCATTCGGGCGTATTGAAGGACATAGAAAGGAGACAAAGGCGAAAGCAAGAGAATTTGTACGTTCTACAACAGCAAATCGATTTAACGAAAGAACTAAAAAAGCAAGACGCAACCTGATTGTTATGTAATTTCTAAATATTTATTCATATTTTAGCATACATATTTGTACTGTAGATAATAATAAGTATGTAACGTAATTACAATTCAGCTCAGCTCGAATCACTAGTCAGTCTAATTGGAATTTTATAGGATATTCTCGTTATCGGCCCAATGTACTCGTCTATTCTCCAAATTACTAAACCCGATGCCGAAGTTCTTGTGAAGCTCCTCCATCGATTGCCTGGTACACTCGTGCTGATAGTACCTCTTGTACCGTTTCACCAACACGATACTGCCGATAACAAAGAATATTTGCACCAGCACCCACAGCACGATGAGCGCTATAACTAGAGAGTAATCTAAGCACACTTCGTTGGTTATGTAATCTGCAAGAAGGTAGTAATGAGAGCAATGGAGAGATTTACGTGGGAAATACGCACCGTAACCAGCGACTAATATTTTTTGGTTATCCGCTGTAACCAGCCTATCGGCTTGGTACTTATTCGAGTCTTTGACTATCATTATGTATTCTAAAGGCATCTGAAACATGACGCTGGTTTTGTTGTGTCTCAGATCGTTTCTATTCAATTTAATCACAGACGTGCCGTTGATGGTTTCGATTTTCAAACCTCTCCGTTTCCTCCCGTGCGATACGATGTTCGTGCCGCAAATTACCTGAAACGACCAGTCAAAAATACTCTGAATAGAATTAGCGGCAGTAGACCTACCGGCGGGCATTCCCCGACGCAAAACTGGATGTTTACGCTAAATCTGACTATAGGAGAATCGGTGAACTTGAAAGCCTGAAAGACGGCCGTAAGTTCTATACGGTCTTTGGTAACGATTTTCCTCAAAGCGGGAAATATGTTGAGATCAGTGGGACAACCTCTATCGTCCAGCAGGAATATCGATTCGTCCGTTCTTTCGGTCATGGCTATCAAATGGCTAGCCCAAATATCCAGATCTGTACATAAAAATGTGTTGAGTAAAGTTAAATAAAAAAAATGTTATGTAAAATCTTTTAGAACGCTCCAGAACCATTTACAACTGTCCATAAGCATTTAGAACGCTCCAGAATCGTTTAGAACTATCTAGAATCATTTAAAAGGCTTCAGAATCGTTTAGAACGCCTCGGATTCGTTTAGAACGCTCCAGAGTCATTAAAACATGAACATTATACTTACTGTTCGGTTGATTTAGGATGATTTGAAGCTGAAGCTCTTGACCTATTTGCGTATCGCTTATATCCAAACCCGTCTTAGGATCCACTATTTTCATTATTACGTTCGGTACTGATGAATTTTCCGTTGGTATTATAATCACGCTACCTTTATTGGGCTGCATACTGGAAATCGAGTCGTTTAGAAAATATTTCTAGTTCTTCTATGCGAAGATAATAAAAAGAACCAAGGTGTATACTTACGGGGATACATGAACTCCTGTCCCCACGACCACTCTAGTCTCGTTACCGAAAATACACCCGACCCTTATCAACCGATCGTTTTGAGTTTGTATGAGAGAGTTGAACTGGATCAACAAGTTCCCGGAGAGCAGCGTTCTGCGAACAAATTTGGTCGATTACAATAATCGGCAATATTTCTATATTCACCTATTCACGGGACCATCGGCTTTGATGATGCCGCATTGTCCGGTCAGCAGAGGTATCTTCAGCGATACCGGATGGAACCGGCCTTCCCCGGGAGCGGAGCACACCGGATTATCCGAGAATCCTTCCATGTACATTTTACCGTTGAAATTCGAGTCCGGCTCGTACTCGACGGTCATGTAGGTTTCCGAACAAGACACCGTGACTGGAATACATTCGCGAAATCATAATCTCGAGGAAGGAAACGCGCGAAAATCGCGACTTACTGTTCAAACAATTGGCCTTTTCGTAGTAAGTAGAACCGGCGAGGAACTTCAACGCGTTGGGCCCGTAAATTTTGCTGTCTTCGCTGTGCAAATAGCAAGCGTCGCCTTTAATAATACTGTAAGCTCGGCAATTGAACTGCTCGAATTCATCGCACAATTTCTGGCATTCCTCTTTGGTTTTGCTTGGAAAGAACAAATCGATGTGCGTCGAAGTAGTGTTGTCGTATTCCTCGTAAGCACAGAATTCATCACCTTCAACGTAGAATTATATAACATTATACAGGGTGAATAATTTGAATGTTACCGGAGTTGGTGCTTGGAGCGCATTGGTTCTCGATATATTCATCGCTGTAACTCGACACCCTGAAGGAGGAGGGTAGCTGGTGTCTATCGGCGTCGCTTAGGATGCACCTTCCTTTAACTCCGCCTAGATAAAATTATTAGGAACATATTTTATTAGATCGCAGACGATTTTCCGGTAGGAAATCGAACGTATTCGATCATTTTACCGGTCTGATTGGTACCAACCCATATCGTAATAGCTGGGCGCACCGTCCATTATCGCGAATTTGGCAGATCTGCACGTGAATTGGGTCTCGTCGAGGCAGTACCGTTCGCACTCGCTTCTCGTCACCGCTCCCGGTACCTCCTTCGTATCGTTGCCTATCAGCGTAGCGCCCGGAATCCGCTCGAAAATCCACAATTTCCCGCACGACCCATCTGAAAATTAACTCGATTTTCCATAAAATCCTCCTCCGCATTCAATGGTAATTGTCGCTGAATATTTCAGCCGATGATGAGTAATTTATTTTACTAATTAACGTATTTCGTACTTACTATCATGTTAACGCGGCCTTGAACGGCTATACGTTATTTTTATTTTAGTAGATAATAGCGAAAACCATTAAAATTTACAGCGATTCGAAACGCTACAACACCTAATATGTATAAAACATTATCTCGCCCACTGCATACATTATCTAATTTTTACGACATTATCGTGTACATCTCGAAGCATTATCTTACCGTTAGAGAAGCACTTCTTGACGAACCAAGCCGAATTTTCGTCGATAACATTATCCTCTTCGGTGGCGTTCGCGATGCTCCGGTACCAGTAGCACGTGGCGGAGCCGTAGTACAACACGAAGCTGGCGCATTCCTGGTTCGCCTGGCACTTGGCGATGCATTCCAGAGTCACCGGAGTCGCCGTCGACGGGGACCGATGCAGGAGCTCCGGTCGCGAGGAATTCGCCGGACGAAGGCCCAGGACTTTCTCGAATTTCACCCCCTCCGGCGGGCAATTCAGTATATTAGCACCTGCAATAAGATAATGTATTAAGTTTGTAAGATAATGTATAAAATGGTGTAAGATAATGTATATGAATGCTGTAAGATATTGTAGAAATATATAAGATAACGCAGGCTAGCAAATAACGTGCATTGGAAATACTTAGACGGGAAAAAATAATGTATGAACATGCTGTGAATCTAAGATAAAGTATGCTTTAAAAAATCGTGTAGTGTACTACAAATTAAAAGTATAATAAAAAACATACCTAGTACTAAATTAATCGAACACAAACACCAAATAGCGAATAAGTTCATATTGTCGGGTACTGCAAACGCACATGATTAGGTTAGTTCATTTTCGCGAGGACGAGTACCTTACGCGAAGGTTCCGCTCGCGATACGAAAAAACCCGCGGAGAACGATGGACGAATTCGCCCATCGTCGATTCGATGGTACTTTGTATAGGCGGGCCGAAAGTGGTGGTACCCGATCCTATCGCTTTCGTTCGATTTCGGTCAGGAATTGTTTCGAAACAGCCGGTGATCTGCTGGTACTGATCGCGTTAGTATATGCAAAAATTACTCGGTGGAAAATTGGTACCTAATGGAATAATGCGGTACTACCTAATAATAGTTAAACGATGATATAATTGAAAATAACTGATTATTTAAAGTTTCTTGAGGTAGTTAAAGTTTACTGCTCCACAAAAGTTAAGGAAGTTCACAAATATTGAGATTAATTTAAAAGTTGCAGGTTTTTTGATCGCCAAATTAACTATAAGTTATAGAGATAGGGGCAAAAAATCCACTCAGTTATGAGAGAAAACATTTAATTTCGCATATTTGAAAATTTGGTGATCAAAAAGTCTGTAACTTTTTAAATAATCGCCAAATTTGCGAACTTCCTTAACTTTTGTGCAACAGTATATTACAGTTTTTGAAAATTTTGTTGAAAAAATCGGTATAGCCAAAAGAATGCAATATACCCATAAGAATTTGTTATTTAAATATTCAGTAGAATTGTCTGGGAAAATTGGAATTTTCCAACACCGCCTAGCTATTACTAATGTTGTTTTGAAAATTAAACTTGATAAACAATGCTAATTAATTCTTTTGTGTACCATTCAACTCCATAAACGCGTTATTTTGACGAAATTCACGCGCACAGTGCATTAATATTCATCACTATAATCTATAAATAAAACGCAATTTTCTTCCATTAAATTACACTTCTGGAAACATTATAAAATAAATGATGAAACCCAATAGGATTTCCTACGAAAAATTCAACAAGCCTCACTATATTTAATCTTGTGCAACTCTCTCTTCCTCTTCTGCTTCTTTCGTCGTCAATGCACGTTATTATTGCACAATTTTCATATTTAATTCGCTCGCAATCGAGCGAAACTGTCATTACTTTTCCTTAGTTGACTGATTTCTCGATTAGCCGTCAATTAAAAGAAAATGAAGCAATCAATTTCACATAGTGATAGCGGTTATGAAATTTAATACGCGCCTCTCTAAGTTTCCGGTTAAGGGATTCCCCCGTTAATATAAGTTAGCTGCGCTGGATCCGCAAATGTGGCGATTTTCGATTAATTTAGTGAAATATTAAAAAAAAAACAACGTTCGCCTATCTATTAAAATGATAGTTATGTTCGTTATCTATGCAAATTTCTCGCAACCTTCCTTAAATTTTCCCAACTGCAAGGTTAAGAAACGCTATAACAATGCGTCTTTAAGTCGAATAAGAATGCTTTATCGCCGCTTCCGAAGTGGGTGAAGGCTCGGGAATATGTAGTATTAGAAAATTTAAAAAATTTATTTACCAAATTAACCTTAGTATTCGTCGTTTTGTATGAAAAAACGCATTGATGTTATCGTCCTACAGAAGCAAATGGTGCATACAGTACAAGGCTATTTACATAACCGCGTCGACGATAACTAGATTTAATTTAACACCTGTAGGTACTCATGGAGAACGCGATGTCGAATCGGTGTTTTATACGCAGAGCTTACTGCGATCCTAGTTTTAATTATTGTATGTATAGGGAAATATTATGCTGTAATATGCGTTTAATATAAAAAAAATTGATATGAAAATTTGTTTTCTCTCGGTGGTACATGTTATGTAATTATATAATTAGCCTAGTTTTTCTAAGATCAAGTATAGAGTTCAAGCCCGCATAAATTTAAAAATATTTCTAGCGATATCGTCGACATTACCAATATTTATTTACAAATCGGAAAAATACGCTTTCTGTAATCTGTCGAATTTTCGAATTTTATTAACACACTTTCCTAATATTTCCACAACAAAGTAACCCATTTTAATTTTCTACCTCTAATTATACCGATATTAGACAATAATTAAGGTCACAGTAAAGAGGATATCAATGGTGTTTTAATATTAAAATAAATAAAAGTAATGATACCGATCTACCATAATATTCGAGGTCTACCTAGAGTACCAAGAAAATTATTTTCTGGTTCATTATGCACCAGTCTGATTCATCAGTCGTTTTTGAAGTTACTGCTGTAATGTCTTTGATGTCTCAATAAAAGGATTTCTGAGGCCTTTACATGGAGTTTTGGAAAGTTCCAGGCTCACGACCTCAAGTTGTATCTATGGAATAAATATGTATAATCAATGGCCAGAGTATTTTTCGATCGTCGAGGAGCAGAATTCATGACCTTGCTTATCAATTTTGTTATTTGGAGCGACGGGTGTTTTACATAACGAAAATATTCATTGAAATCGCATCTTCAAGGTTATCGAAATGTTTCACCTCTACCCTTAACAACAAGCTGTATAGATTTTCCAGAACAAACCACTTAAGTACTTTTTCCAAAAAAATCGATATAAAATTAATAATCGTTTATTTCTTGTAAATAATTCATTGCAATTTTGCTAATTATTTTCTTATTTTTTCGATGATTTTTCATTGATTGTTCCAAATTTTTCTGATGCAATTTTGCATCAAATTGCGTTTGGGACACCCGGTATAGTATTGACCAGAGATTTGTGTAAAACAATAATAATTTCACTATCAGCTAATTCCCTGTTAAATTTCCAGAACAACAATTATATCACACTCTGCGATAAAGCTGTTTATTGAGTAACGAGGAACAATTCATAAAATACTCCGAATTTTATAAATGTAATTTATTTTTCTGCCACTGCAAGGTTAATAATTTTCCCTAGATGGTGGAGTTGATTCGAAAATTTATGCAAAAAATTATATAATTAAAAAGCGAATGTGCAAAAATTAAAAGAAATGACGTCAAAATTAATTATGGAAAATACTTACGATTAAATTCGAATTAATCTCACCTTACTCTATTCTCTTTAACGACTGATTTGACCCGCAGATCGATCAAAATATTTATACGATATATTATTTACCATCGAGCGATTCTATTTTCCCACAAAAACTTTAAAGAAAATCGCCATAATTAACAAATTATATAAATTTCGTTGCTATTTCGCAATTCCGTCGATAAAACAAAACCAATAATAGCGCTTGGTTAGCATTTATTGTTTATCGCTTCTCTTAGTAAAAACCAAAAAATACCTATGTATATCAATCATTATCTCGATTTAACAAAAAATCCCTATCTATTGCAACAAACAAGACTAGAAAACTATATAAAGACCGATTTTGCTGTACAAAAGCCAGACGAAAACCCCGACGAGTAACCGGAAGGAAAAAATCATTCACTATGAGATCAGTTGGAATTTTAGCCGTATTCGTGTTAGCTTTGGGTAAGTTTACATTTTCTGATCGACATCGATCCATCTACTATTTTCTACATGCATTTTAAGCTTTCACACGCGCCGATGATGCTTCGAAAGACTCCATAGAAGACAACATCAAAGATATCGTACAGGCAATTGGCGAAAAATTCAACGCCACCTTCCTCGAGGACGTCTTCGCCGCCGGCGACAAAGTCAAGGCCAAATGCCCCGACATTGAAGATAAAATGAAGGTAAATACAAATACCTCTTCACCAACTTAACCCTCCAATAATTCTCCATCTGGTCCTTGCAGAACATGTTGACCAGCGTCGGAGAGTGCGCCGACAAAATCACGCTGGGCTCCGACACCTTCTGCTCGCTGATCGTGAAGAACTTCGACGAATGCACCAAGCCCATGAAGGAGGTGATGGACGCCTGCTCTCCCGACGAATCCAAGGACGTGCCCGAGATGGTGCTGAAGATGGTCAAGGCCGTCATCGTCGAGGCCTGCGCCTCCACCGTCGAGGAGATGCTGGGTAAGCAGGTTTCTCGAGATTGCCCGGGATGTTGTAAGAACACGATTAGGAGATCTCTTCTTCTGCTGCTAACCCTAGGAGGTTTTCATTGAGCCAAATTTATTTCTTCTTGTGGAGGAAGCCTTGCAGGGACCTTGCTGGTCTTTGATGGGACCTTGTTGGTTCCGAATTTGGTTACCCTAGATGGTTTCCATAGATCCAAATCAATTATTTCAATATTTCTTCTATAGTAGTATTAACTGATGTAACTAATAGTTACTAAGTTTTGCGATATTTTACTTATGAGTTATAAGAACTGATAAGTTTCTATAAGAAACAATTGTTATTAAATAGTGAATTGCGAAAGCGATTTTCGATATAAATAGATTAGCTAGAAACCGTTCTAAATTAAAAAATTGCCGTTGGAATGCATCCTTTCGGATCCCCCTATTTTAGTCCAATTGACTTCGATTGGTTTATACAAAGTTCAAGTGCAATTTTCGAATTAAAACGAAATTATTAACGTCGACCCGAATGGGTTCTTTGGATGTGATGGCGAATTTAATTGCGCTTTTTCAGAATTGCTCAATCCCTGTAAAATGGAAGGGGACCCGACGAAAATCGAGGAGTGCAAGAAGGTCTTGAAACAAATGGAAGACCACAAGTCCCAGGAAGTCACGAAGTCTCTGATCTGCCAGTGAGTATTCGCGAAAAACTCGGAAAATTTTGCATTTTGAGAAATATTTTTTTACAGGACCATGCCGAAAGTCAGGGGATGCATGAAGGCTGTTTTGGACAAGTCCTGTTCGAATGCCATCACCAAAACAATTCACAACAAAATGTACCAAGCGTTGGAGAAATCAGTCAAAACCGAATGCGATGCCGTAAACAAAGTGTAAAATGCTCATTTCTAATTTGTCGTATTTTTTGAAAAATATATATTGAATTCTATTCATGTATTATATTTTAATTACCTAAAATTATCCACCTAAGTTATCAACAACCTGATATTCTATCTGCGTTAAAGCGTTGACTTTTGACTTTATTTTTACGTGCAAACATGTATAAAAAGTCCCCAAAAATCCAAAAAAAATCACAATCAGTCCAAGTAACCAATTCAACATGAACAAACTCGCCTTCTTCACCGTACTCCTGTGCGCCTCCGGTAAGTTTCCACTGCAATTTTCCGCGAGTTTTTCGAGATTTTCACCTCCTGCGCTCTTCCAGCTTTGGTTTGCGCTAAACCCAAGAAAGAGGAAGATGTCACCTCCGAAGAAGCCGTCATGGAAATCAAAAAAATGGCTCAATCCATCCGCGCAAAATACAACACCACCATCCTGCTCGACCTCCTCAAATTGGCCGATAAAGTAAACGAAAAATGCCCCCACTTGGAGGACAAACTGGACGTAAGTTTCTAAAACAATCCCTCGAACATCGCCAAAAATGAACCGAAATTTCACAGAGCGTAGGAGAAAAAGTAAGCGCTTGCATCGAAAACATCGAATTGGGCTCTAAGACCATCTGCACGTTGGTCAAAGAGAATTTCATGCAATGCTTCAAACCCGTCAGGGACGTGATGGTGTCCTGCATGCCCGAAGAGTCCAAGGACCTTCCAGTAATGGTTGGAAAAGTCATCGTTGCCTTGGTTAACACAGCTTGTCAATCAACTGTTGAAGAAGTTTTAGGCGAGTATAATTTCGTTACTCTCAAATTCTATTAATTTATAACTCTTATTTGCATTGCAGAATTGTTCAACCCCTGCCAGATGCAAGCTATGCACCACGAGAACTTCTCGAAGACTCCTGCTTGCAAGCAAGTGAAAACCGCCATCGTTCAGCACAAGAACAAACTTCCCAGCAACTCTCTTATCTGCGAGTGAGTATCACACTGTGTTTACGTGGAATTTCTCCAAAGTAAATGCCTGTTTGTCATTGCAGGATCTTGCCCAAGATGCACACCTGCGAGGAAGCTGTTATGCAACAGGTCTGCAAGAACTCCGTGACCAGAAACATTGTCACTAAATTCCACAATGCCGTGGAAAACTCTTTGAAAACCGAATGCGATGCTCTCAACACTGCCTAAACTTATGATTTTTTTACAATATATTTAAATAAATTTTTATCTTCTTATTTAAAGTTTATTTTAATTTTTTAAGTTTACCTAAGAAAAATAGGGTGTTATTCTAGTTGGATTTGTAGCAGGAAAAAGTACGATGTTAGTAAATTTTGAAAACGTACCAAAAATCAAATTATAAAAGAATTTTTCTTAGAAATTATTAAAATGGGTACTAATAATAATCAATTAAGAAAATTATCTAAAAAGTATTCAGTATAAAAACTTAATAATAAATGATTATTCACCTCCACAATAATTATATTCTTGAGTCCGTTTATAGCTCCTTCGAATCCTTTTGAGATCTTGAATTTCTTATCTTGGTTTTTTAAGTTTCTGGGTCCTTGAATCTTATTAATAAAAATAAAGAGCAAATTACTAATTAGATCCTTCAGTTTTTTGTCTCATTGGAGTTCTGGAATTCTTGTCTAATTGGGTCCTTCAATTAATTCACAATAAATCACTTAACTGTTGGATTACAAAATTTTCATCGTACATTGATTAGTTTATCTTTTCTAGTAACAGAAATGTCCTCGAACTATTATTGCTAAATCACAAAAAAAATTGGAATCAACAATAACAGCAAGTTTAGCGTATATCGTTTAGTCGGAAAAAATTCGATCGATTCCGCTGACTTTTTCGCTTTTCTATCGCTCCCTTATCGCGAGGTTAATTGGATTCCGAAAACCAAAACTTTCTTATCGTTCTTCTAATTAATCTTGTTTATAAGGATCGCCACAATTGGCTATAAAAGAGCTAGACACTCCGATAGAAAATCGATTTCGATTCAAAACTCGACACCAAAATGAACAAATTCTTCATCGTCGCCTTATGCGCTCTTGGTAAGAATTCTCAAATATTTTTTACTATACTATTGGTTAGTTTCCAACTAACAAGTCCTAAAATCTATAAATCTTTTGTAAATTGTAGCACTCGCAAATGCCGCCCCCGGAGGTAAGGACTCATCCTCCAGCGAGGACTTGAGGGAACTGGCCGAGTCCATCAGAGACAAATACAACACCACGTTGCTCCTCGACATAATGAAACTCATCGATGAAGCTAAATCCAAATGCCCCGACATCGAAGACAAAGCCGAGGTAAGCGTTTCCCGCACGATCCTCCGAAACACCTCTTCAATTTCCAAACATTACAGTCGGTGATGGAAGAAATAATGAGCTGCGCGGACGACATCGAGCTGGGCTCCGACACCTTCTGCTCCCTCATCAAGAAGAACTACGCCAAGTGCACGAAACCCGCGCGCGACCTGGTCGTTTCCTGCCTGCCTGAAGAGTCCAAGAGCTTGCCCGCTCTCTTCGAGAAGATCGTCGTCGCCTTGATCGACAACGCCTGCAGCTCCACCGTGGAGGAACTCTTGGGTACTTCCGCCCGTTCACCGCTTACTGCGAGCTTTACTAATCAATTGCGTATTTGCAGAATTGTTCAACCCTTGCGCTTTGGAGAACGACCCCGAATCCTTCGACTCCTGCAAAGCCGTCAAGAACGCCGTGCAACAACACGCCAACAAGATGCCGTCCAAATCGCTCGTTTGCTCGTGAGTATTTAGCTGCAATAAACTCGAATTGGTGTATTAATCGCCTTGTTTTTGTTGTAGCATCATCCCGAAAGCTAAGAACTGCGCTAAGACCATCTTGGACAACTCCTGCAAGAACACCGTCACCAGGAACTCTGTCAACAAATTCTACAACGCCATCGACGTCGCCACCAAGGACGAATGCGATGCCCTCAACAAAGCCTAAATTTAACTATTTGTATATAATATTAAAGTTTTTTTTAATTTAACTAGTATTTTATATTATATATTTATATTCCTTTCCTATGCATTCGTAGCATTTCCACCATTTTCTTTGCATTAAATCTCTTATCCTGGATGTAAATGAACAATAAATGTATTCGTTAAACAACCGGGTTTGATGGTGGAATAGAATAATGGGAGGCATTTATTTAATTTAAAATTACTTTTGCCAGCACATCCTGAAGGTAATTGAACAGCGGCGCGTCCAATTTGAATCCCACAAGAATTGTTTTGGTGATTTACTTCTTGCTTCAGCCACCCTTTATTAAAAAAACCTATTGGTAGGAATAATCCCAGTTTTGTTGTAGTAAATTATATGCATTTGCTGCTATAGAATAATCCCGATGAGCAGAAAAATCGCGTTGGATACGCCATTGAGCGTAATTCCAATCGCCCTAACGAAAAGCATTTTCAAGAACTCAACAAGCTAATTCGAAAATTGGCTTTCAGCCGACCCAACTGGTGGCGAGTACATTTATTTTGTATTGACATAAAATTCTCACAGTTATCCGGTTGATTTACTGCGAGGTATTTTCCTGTCGAGCAAAAATGAAGGGTTTTCCTCTGGCGTTCGCTGTTTTGCTAATAGGTAAGGAACTCATTGGGCGGTTTCGAGGGCGATTTACAGTGGGGATTTTTGCATTTAGGGAGCTTCGTGTACGGCAAAAGCGAGGAGAATGAGGTGCAAAAATTGGTGACCGATTTCCTGGAAGACAAAGCCTCCGATCTGTCGTTGTTCAACGACATCATCGAAATGGCGGACAAAACCAAGAAGAACTGCCCCGATTTGGACGCGAAACTCAACGTAAGTCGACCTACCCCTTCAGCCGCTTCTTTATAAAACATAAACGAATCTTAGGCTACAATGATCGAAGTGCAAAAGTGCACGGAGGAAATCAAAATCGGCCCCAACACCATTTGCACCATACTGAAAACGAACATCGTCCCCTGCACCAAGCCGGTAAGGGAACTGATGGTCAGCTGCCTTCCGCAGGAATCCAAGGAACTACCTTTGGTGCTAGAAAGGATCTTCATCACCATCATCAAGCAAGCTTGCAGCTCCACTATGGAGGAAATTCTGGGTAAAACAATCACATTCAATTTTATGTAGGATTTAACCAAATTTGATTTTAGAATTCTTCAATCCTTGCCAATTCAGCAAAAACGTGTCCTCGTTCCCGTCCTGCCAGGAGGTGGCGAACACCGTGCAAACCTTCAGAAATAAAATGCCTTCCAAGGAATTCGTCTGCTCGTAAGTAACTTCCTAAAAATTTTAGAATTAAATTAATGAATCATTGCGGTTAGATTGTTGCCCAAGTTGAGAACCTGCTCGAAGGACATCCACAACGCCACTTGCACCAACATCATCACCAGAACGGTGTTCCTCAATCTGCACCAAGCCCTTGAGGACAACACCAAGGACGTTTGCAACGGCGCAAAGAAGAATAACGATTTGAATTAAACTATTAGATGAGATAGGAATGAAGAGAATCGTAGGAAACGCCTATTTTTTGTTTGTTCTTTTTCGTTTTGTTGTAGTTCCGGGCCAATAAAGATTCGTTTTTTAGTTGAAATCAGCTATTTCTTCGTTTCACTAACAAGATAGAATGTAATGCCATAAAATTTAATAATACATGTAAATACAATCTAATAATTACAAACTACTTATCACAAAATGTCGGTCGTAAAACGGTAGATTAATCCACGAAGATTTCGTCGAAAGACACGATTTTGAAGAGGGCGGTGAAAAGACTGGACACGATGCTGTTGATTATCACTTTGTTAGCATCTCCTGATAATTCGTCCACTTCCTTGGGATTGTCGTTGAGCAATTGATTCAAATTATCTCCTACAAATATTAAATCAACGTTAATAAATCAATAAATTTTACGCTATATCAAAAATTTCTCTACCTAATAATTTGTTACCGCCGAACAAATTTCCAAAATAGTAATGTGTCTTGGCAATGTCCAGATCCAAATTCGTCTTGAAATTGTTAATGTCGATGAAGTTCTTGTTATTTTTGAAGATCAATTCGTAGTCGATAGTATAATGTACTGTTACGTTTTCTGAAAATGAATACCAGTTATTAATCTATTAAGTATATTATCTAATTAAATTAACCAGAATTGAAATTTGCCGGTCCTTCCCCTTTCAAAGACAAGGAAAATATTTTCCCATCCACCGAATACCTGCCGTTCATTTTGGTGTCTTTTATGAACACTTCTACGGATATTTTCTTATTCGGTATATCAAAACTAGAAAAAATCAAACGTTGTATTGTCGATATTTTTGCATTTTACGTGCATCTCACTTGATAGTTCTTATTTCAGTGGTATTCAAACCGTCCAATTCCAAATCCTTCAATTGAAACGACAACCCCGAGCTGCCCTTAACGTCTATAAGGGGGATGCGGAAGGGTGAAAAACTCGGTATCTTATACGATTTATCGCCTGAAAAAATTCTAGATAGATTGACTCACGTTAATTCTGTCAAATTTACCTTGTAAAATCCTCGGAAGGACCTCGATGGCCCTTTCTTTTATACATTTGTTCAGCTCCGGGTCGCTTTTACTGCACGGTTTAATATAAGAAGCTGCAACAAGTAAAATAATAAATGATTTAAACAAAATAGCGAATCTCACGTCTGCGGCTATTTTCTATCGCACTATGAGTAAGAACAATATATTTCAATACATTGTCGTTTTAATTTGTTTAATTAGGTAATGTTGAGTGCAGAAATGACCTATTAGTTGTATATTAATTATAAATATATTTGTTTTTTAATTGAATCTTCAAGGTTATGTGTTTGTTATTCAACCGGCATTTTTTTATTTATTAGAATAGGCGTCATAAAAAATAATGAAACAATTTATCTTCAACAAAAAGCGATTATAGGTAAACAAATCACTATACATGTAAATTTCCTATTTATAAAATTTGCTAGTTAATGTCTTCGCAAAACAATTATGTGAATCATTGTATAATGTAATATAAATATTGCGACATTTTTATCTCTATCGTCCTTGTATAAACATGTGGGGAAAGTGGAACACCCTCACTTTACCTACGACCCCTTTAAATAGTTTTATATAAACCATAATAAACCCGAAGCAAAAATAAAATTAATAAAACAAATATCGCCTGTCAAAGGATATATACTGAGTGACAAAAGTGAAAGAACACCAAAAAATAGTTGTTGAAATTTAACCATTTATTCTAGTTACATGTATAAGAGAAAAATAAACAAATGATTAAAATTAATTCATCAAATTAACAACAAAACTTAATAAAAAAATTAATAATGTGTTGCACCACCGCGGTGCTGTACACACTCTCTACAGTTTGAATGAAAAATAAAATTTACTTCTTGGTGTTCTTTTACTTTTGTCACTCAGTATATCTTCAGATTAACCAAGTGACACTTTCTCTATAAAGGTCAACTAAAAGTAAGATCAATTCGATTCATGTAATGGTCTTCAATATGTAATAACTGGCCTAATACTTTAATATTTGTAAAAAAAATGAAATAATTACTTACGCAGCTGCCTGGCTTCCAATACCCCGAGACTGCTTATTACCACAGTAAGCGCAAAAACCAGCGTAAGAGCCATTGTCTTGTTAATGTGCGAATGAGATTGTTTAACAATATACTGGCCTCAACAGCGGTCGATCTTGAATTTAAATCGGGTCGTTTTCCAAGGAATTGATGGGATTCGTTAGATGGTTAGCGTTAAAATAATTCAAACTGGTTTTCTGCTCACTTTTATTGTTTATTTCTCTTTTTTTACCGATTCTAAAGGCCATTTACTCGACTTAATTATTATTGACGAGCTACTTTAATTAAAGGTGTTTGCCACGTTTTTTTGCGATCATTGAGAAAGTAATTAATTAATTTTTAACAAACAAATATGAGTTTAATTGATTGAGAAAATAACGAAAATTAAACTATTACAATAGAAAGCAAAAATTCAAAATTTTAAGCATATTTAGTGCACCCCCTGTAAATCCTATTACATAGTTTTACCAATATTTTGGTACCATTTTGTCCTGCAGTAACTAGTTTACATCAGTAATAATTATTATTAATAATAATAATATAAATTAAAAAAAAAATAATAAAAAAAAATAAGTGGCGCCATCTTATCAAATCTATAAAAATTAGATGACAACTATACATACTAAATATTAGAGTATTCTCTAATTATCGAACTTTTAAAAATGTTGCCTAAACATACAACCCCGTCTGTATAATTTTATCACACAAACCATGGTAATATTAACAATAACTAATATAATTATTGCATTATCAATAATTATAAACGCTGCTTAAAGCCAATTTTGATGTTATAAATTAAAAATAACGTAAAATTATCTATTGTTAGATACCCGTAAACGTAACGTTAGACACTGTCATTACCTGTCAATACGCCAGCGCCCTCTTCGCCGCTTGTCTCTAGTGCCATTACAAAACGAACTCAACAATCTCTTTTCAAGTTCGACCCGTTTGGTGTTTGCCGGTGGTTTAATATTACTAAAAAAATCGGAAACATCTATTATAAAAAATGGCAGATGAATATTTCTTCGGTAAGATGAACGTTCCGTTAATCGAAATCGATTTGTATTTTTGCGTAAACGTCTCGCATTCGTTTAGTTTGTATTGCCCGTAGTTTGTGCCGTTCAGTAAGCCGGCGTTTGCGCGCCATTAGTAGTTAAATCGGCAATGTCCAGCTAATTTTTCGCAATTAATCGCAACGGTCGTTTCTGTTCGTTTTGCAGCCCTAACACTCAAAGGAAAAAATAGCGAGGTATGGGATCCAGAAGCAAAGGGAGCAGAAGACTACCAAGGAGGACACAAGCTCATTATTAAACAAGCGTTATTGGGGCCCGAAGCCACCGAAGGTGAGTCGATTTTATTTTAAATTGAATTTAGCAAGTAATTTAGCGTTTAATTCGGTTGTTTACAAATTTATTTATTTTTCAATGCACGTTTGTCCGCCCAGTTTTATCGCCATTTCCAATTGACCAAGCTCGCAGAGTAGCTACTTTTAATTACCTCTTTTTTACGCTTATATTAAAATAAAATTTTTTCCATAAGTTCAAAACATAGGTTAGGAATGTTATTTTTATTGTTAGGCATTCGCTATTTGTTAAAGTATACATAACCTCAAAATTCTTCTTTTGACCTTTTCGAATTGTTTACATGTTACCCGATTTAAATAACAGTAGGCTCTGGAAATCTAGGGAGTTTTGTGGTAACATTTATAATTTACTAAAGTCCCTATAGTTCGTTAATGTTAATTAATTGAATAGGATATTTAATAATAAATAATTTGTTTTAGGCGAAATAAACGTAGTCCAAGTAGAGGCAATGACGTGGAAAGACTCGGTAAAAATACCAGTAGCCACATTGAAGGCAGGCGGTCCAAATAACCAAGTATTGTTAGATCTCTCGTTTCCCGATCCACCAGTCACATTCTCTCTCATCCAAGGTAGCGGGCCCGTTCACATAATCGGACACCATTTAATCGGTAGCCCGATAGAGGAATTTGATGAAATGGACGAATTGGAAGAGGAAATGTTTGACGAAGAAGGAGAAGAGGGCGCTGTAAGTTTTTGTTTTTTATTTTTATTTCGGAAAAAGTACACGAGGTGTTGTCGATGGTTCGACGGATGGGTTGAGAAAAAATTGGCTTGTTGGTAGTTTTGCACCACTTTATTTTTCTATTAATAAGGGTTCGTTAAATTCGACGAACAGTGGGGTGTGATTTTCTATACAGAGTGTCCCGCATTAGAGCAGGGGAGTGTAGGGGTGCCTATAATATGTTGTTTAAATCCTCTTAGCTTAACACAAAGTTACATTCCTGAAAAGTTATAGGCCTTTAAAGTGGGGTTACAAATAAAAAATGTTCCAGTAATACTTGAAACAACTAAATTTGGATTAATGGATAGCTAGGAGAGATATCCCCTAAAATGTTACAGAATTCTTTTACCTGATGGATGATTTAAAAAATTATTGGTTTATTTCATTTTAAAACTAATTGAATAGTTGGCTGTGTTATGTTAAGTCTGGTTAAACAACATATTTTATGTGGGACACACTGTACGTAAACAAACTATACAAGTCTTATTTGCATGAATAATTAGGCAGTGCTAATAGAAAAGTAAATTTTTAGTAGTACTGCTGCTCTTATTGTATTAAACCTTTTTTCTATGAAATTCCGTTTTCCACTTACATTCTAACAATATTATTATTCCTTTAATTTTTCGTACGGGTTGTAACGATCAGTATATTTAATCGATGGGATAATCGTGTGTTGTGGATGCTGCGTTCGTTTGCGAAAGCAGTTGAAAGTGGTATTGTTTATCTTGGCACAATTATTTACAAATTCCCGTTTTTTTAGGAGAGCGGTAATAGAAAACGGAAAATTTCAAATGGAAAAGTAAAGGTGCGCAAACGATAGACAGTTAAATAGAGAAATGGTTCGTTTTCATGATAAATTTTTTGTCTTTACAGGAGGAAGACGAAGAGGAAGATGAACCAAAAACGAAAAAAGCAAAGTCGACTAACTCTAAGGGGAAGGCTCCGGTCAAAAATAATGCAAAAGCCGCTAAAAAGTAAAATTAATTACCTCGTTCTACTTTAATTTTTTTAAAAAAAACTTAGTTCTTTTTTTTTAATTCTTATCAATTTCTGAGTTGTTAATGCGCAAACTGTAATACATAATGAACTGAACCCTTTTTTTTAATTGTTTACCTTAAGAATTCTTTTTGTCAATTTAATTTTATTCCACCGGGATGATTAAATATAAGTTTTTAGATATTTAGTACTGTCAGCCACTCGATTTTGTTGTAAATAATACGATAATTCGCAGTCTATTAAACCGATTTTTGTATTAATGTAGTGTTTTTATTATTTTTAATAATGAATATAACTGATATAAGGGAATTTTGTGAAGTTCATTTTAGTTTTTAATAAAAGTAAGTTATTGTGTATTATTCGATAACGATAAAGGTTTGATTTTATTTTATTGAACATTTCGCTAGAAACTATTCGGAAGCCCTTAAAATCTAATACTATACATTTATTTTACATGTACTACGTAAGTGGAGAAATTCCGAAAGCGGACTAATTATTCCTACATAGTAAGCAATAGTTTAATTTTATAAATTAACGAAATTAGTTGAAATCACGGCTTTCTGATTCATCCCAAATCACAGTTTCAATCCAACGGTTTCCAATTCACCACAGCCCTCTGCTCGTCCGGCGCCAAACCGAATGGTTTCGTGTTATCACTCGCCACGAATTGATTCACTTGATAATCCAACAATGTTTGGTAATTATAAACAGCACTTAATTGCTGTAATCAAAGAAAATTAATGTATATTTTGATATACAACTTCCATTAGTTTCATATAAAGGAAGAAGAAAGTGATATTGTGGAATTGCAACTTTCTTACTCTAACCACTGTTATTTCAATCATTTTTCTTTATTCATCTCGTATAATTGATGATATTGCACTTACCCATATGTAGATAATAACTAACGAATTTACCTGAGTAAGCGGGTTGGTGTTCGTGGTGAATATCCCCCTAAAGTGCCTTCCTCTGGCGATTTTGATCAATTCCCCTTCAATAAATTGCATCACGGCCACGTTTTCCTTGGGCGACAGCGACGCGTGGGTGGCCATCATGAAGGAGTGCAAAACGACGCCCTTGCCGGGCGGTAATTGGGCGTCCCTGAAATTACACTCGTCGAGTTAGCGGAATAAAAATCGCCACAGCCGAGCGAGTACCTGATGGGCCCTTCTAGGGACTCCAAGAACTCGAATATCACAGTCAATTTCGATCGGATCTCGACGTCGGGCTCGTCCCGCGCGTCGAAATTCAAAGCGACGCCGACGATTTTGCCGTGCTCGTTCTTCACGATGAAACTCAAATTTTGCTCCACCAGCGGCGCCCACAGCTCGTCTATCAACTCCGAGTAATCGGCCGGGGAGATTTCGGATATTATCCATTGCTCCAGGTCCGCTTTTTCGTAGAAACTCGTCGTTACCATACTAAAAAAATCCACCAATTACCACCGCATGTACTCGCGTATATCAAACCCACCAACTTACTCGTTTACAATGCTTTTGTAAGTTGGCTTCAGGAACTCCCAGGAGTAACTGGGTACTTGTATGTTCATCGATGTATCTGATGTCATGCGTAATAGTACTTCCCCGAAGTCCATAGCAGAGAGGAAGTCTCCTATTCCTACAAATAATGTTTTAATTTGGGATATTTTAATGATATTAGTACTTACTTATATGGTAACCCTGCTCGCTTAATTTTGAAATGGTGTATATGGAATTCAAGGAGTTTCCTCCGATATCGAAGAAATTCGTGTTTATCGATATTTCTCTCCTTACAGTGGCGTTTAGCACACTCGCGACAGTCTCAAACAATACTTTTGCCGCTTTCATTTGATCCGCCGGCACGAAATCGTAGTTGATTTTAATCGGCTGCGCATCTTCTTGGTTCCCTTGGGTTTTCTCGTACGATTGCAACAAGTACTGCCTATCGATTTTCCCGTTTATCAACAACGGGATTTTCTCCACTAGAATTACGTGCGGTATCATGTAAGAGGCCAGTTTGGCCTTCAGTATGTCTTCGATTTGCTGCTCGTTGAGCGGGCTCTCCGTAACCACGAAAGCCAGAAGACTCTGGTTTATTTCGCCCGGTTTGTGGCACAAAACCACCCCTTTTTCCACCTGCAAATTGTCGCAATTACAACATCAATTACCAAGAATTTGGTGATGATTTAGTACCCCTTCCAGCGAGTTGACGGCCTTCTCCACCTCGGCGGTATCCACCCTATGGCCGCGGATTTTCACCTGCGAATCCGTGCGGCCCTCGTAATAGAGCAGGCCCTTCTCCGATCGGGCGTAGTCCCCCGTGCGATACAGCTTCCCGTAGGCGGGATCGATGGCTAACGGATTGTCGAGGAATTTCTCCGGATCGCGCCCGTCCACGTACCCGCTGGCCAGGTTCAGGCCGGAGGCGAAGAGCTCGCCGACGTCGCCGGCTTTCACCGGCCGGAAGTCCTGGTCGAGCAGGTAAATGATGGTGTTGTCGAGCGGAACGCCTGGAAAATCGATCGATGTACAAACGGAAAAACTCGGATTGAATCGGTCTCACCGATCGGGACTCGGTCGTTGCGCTCGAACTGTTGGGTGCCGGTCAGGACGTGGTAGGTGACGTCGCCCATCATCTCCGTGCTGCCGTAGAAGTTGCACAGTTGGTACTCGTTTTCGGGGAAGTACTTGAAGAATTCTTTCACCAGCGACGAGGTCAAAGCTTCGCCGGAGCATACCCACGTTTTGAGGTTGTGTAGGTACCTTTTGCTCAACTACTCGTACAACAAGCTTCTTTAGATACCTTTATTACGCTTTCGTATCATACTTACATTCATCTCCAGATACATTAACATCGTGTGTAGCAACGATGGTACTAAAATCAATCTCTCGACCTTGTAATTTTCCAAAAGATTGATGAATCGTTCGGGGTCTTTCGTTACGATTTTGGGTACCACCAGCAGAGCTCTGCCGTTCAAAAGCGGTCCCCATATTTCCGCTATGCTGTCGACGAAAGTCAGGGCGGTTTTGAACACGCACACGCTTTCGGTACCACCGTAAGGGAACCTCCTAAACTGCCATTGCAATCTGTTCAAAATCACCTTGTGAGGCAAGCGCACACCTAATATTCAGAAGAAAATGAAAAGAGAGTTTATTTTCGTTTTAAAACGGTTACCTTTCGGTACTCCGGTACTTCCAGAAGTGTACAAAACCACAGCCAGGTCATCTCTAGCGTGCCTGAGCTTCTCGTTTTTCATCACTACGCTCTCTGGATAATCTCTACTATCCTCTACCAATTGCTCGAAAGATATTTTGCGAGTGCCCAAATAATATTTCGAATCTACAACGATTGTTGTAAGAAATCCAACTTATTGTCGATAATAAGCGAGATAAATTCACCTGTTTCGTGTACAATTAGAACCGGTTTCGCTTCTTTCACGATATGCTCCACTCTGGCGTCGGGAAACGCCGGATCCAGAGGTAAGTAAGCTGCTCCAGATTTCCAGATACCGAGCAACAGTATCACCAGGTGATCGCTGGGGTGCATGTCGACCGCCACGATGAAATCCCCGTCGTTGTTCCTCTGGAGATTATTGGTCGTGATGATTTCGATCAAAGCCCTGGCGAGTTTGTTGGCCATTCGGTTGATCTCAGAAAAGGTGTGTTTCCTGATCTGTCCGTTAACTATCGGGTGGTGTAATGAGATTATTGGGTAAACGGGTAGTGTTGGTACTTACTCTCGAATATCAAAGCGACGTCGTTCTCCTGCTGGGATCCCGCGATGTCCTCCAGAAGGTTGTCCAGAGTGTTGGGGTGCAGGATCCTGGTGGGGCCTTTCAGGATCGACAATTGTGGAATTGATCCCATGATGTTAGTACTGGTAAATTGTTTGAAAGATATGTAATTATTTATGCACCCTGTATGGAGTGTAAATGTAAAAATTCCTCATAACCTCGATATTTCGCTTTCATCAAACGCTCGTGTATTAACGCAATAATTGGTAAGTTTTATGGATCTTGGCGTTTAAGCAATACGAAACGGTCGTTAAACGGCCGGGAATGGAAAATTTCATATTAGGTAATTTTGCAAATACTTAACGATTATTGCAGATGCATTCAGAAGATGCATTCTGGTAACAGATTTCACTTTTGATCCTTGATCATGTGAATGAATTCAGTAGATTTAATGATATATATCTCTATAAAAGTATTGTATTGTTAATATTTTGTATGCTTGCCTTGATCAATCTAATTATCGGATAAGAATATGCGCGATGTACACGAGAATATGATTGGGAAATAGATAATTAAATTCGGTATTCGGTGAACAAAAAGTTTCCTGTGCGAGAGGTCGCTGAGAATAGGTATAGGCCTCGTTTTTTTCTTCGCTTTAACGCTGCAATGGCTAGCGAAATCACCGCGAAGGTTACCACAATGGATCTTGAAGTATCCTTTAATAAGCTCTCCTTTGATATAAAAATTAATTAGCGCGAAATTGGTAGACAATTTTAACGAGTTACCTTAGCAATCCGTTTTATGGTCTAGATTTATGTCCGTTAGATTTTTAATTGATAGAAAAATTCATGCTAATGTGTAGAAAAGGTGTGCTTAGTGCAAATTCAATTAAATATTTTTGTAATTTTTAAACATTAATATAAATGAACTATATTATAATTATTGAAAGCAAGGCGACAGGATTGATTTATATGGTAAAATTATTGTGAATTAATTCAATAATTTCAAAAAATTTACGATTTATAGCCAACTTTAATTAATCATATTAAATTTACTGTCGTTAGTTATTTAATTTTAAACGGTGTCACGGACTCCTTGTATATAAAAATAATAAAATAAAATAATAAATAAATAAAAATATTTCGAGTAATTCCCCTAAAATTTCCCTAAAATACACCAAAAAATATTTAACCCTTGTTAAAAAAAATTTACAAAATAACCCCACCTAAAATTTAGGTGGGGTAAAAGTACAATATTCTTACAAAAAATAATAAATGAAAAAAGGCACTCACTGAAGCTTCGATTAGAGAGAATTTCCCGCGGCGAATTTTCCGTAATGAGACTGCACTTGCCGGTCGACCATCGACCACGAAATTAGAGGACTTCTGCACGAGAAGTGCGTTTGGTAATCAAAATTATAGGCGAGAGCAAAGCGAACAAAAGAGCCGGATTAATAGAATTTTTTAGGGGAAGTGGGGGCCGCTCCCCACGTGGGATTCTGCCCCCCTTTATCGACACCGAAGCGCCTCCGATACGACGAAAAGTTGCTTTTAAGGTCGATGCAACCGTTGCAAAATCCACGCTAATATTTTCGATACGGTTCTTGCAAGAATATGTGTATAAGGAAAAATATTAAGATAGAATATGTTACAAAAAAATATGATTTTTTATAAAAATTAGAGTAAAAATCCTAACTTTCTAGTTTTGAAATGTCGATAAAAGTTCGATAAAACTTCTAGAGAAGTTGAGGAAAGTCGATAAGCGATTAAAGTTGGGAGAAAATCGTCTGCACGCAACCGATTCGTCAAACCACATAAATCAAATTTCAGGGATATGTGAAAAAAAAGTCATCTTTAACAATACGAAATCATTTTTTTCCTCTTTACGCATGAATTAAACCGATGGTTTGAGAACGCTTTCGGCCTTCGCATCGAAAATAAAGGTAATTAATGCACCTGCTCAACGTAACGCTGCTTTGATTGGTATTGAAAAAACGGCGATTGTAATTTGTAACACTAAAGCTTTTGCGGCAATAAACCTTGATTAATGCATCATAAAATTAAAATTCATTAAAATCGCCTGGGAAAACGGTAAAAATATTAATTTTCTATATCATTTTGGTATTAACAGAACAATAAGAATTTAAATGGCTGCTCTACGAGAAGTTTGAAGATCCATATTCTGTGCTTTTCTGCAAAAAAAAGAGTTAGTAGACAATTTTGAAACTTATTTAATGACTTTTATTGACTTTTTATAATCAATATTAAAAACTACTAAACGATTAAATGGATATTAATGGATGAATGGAAGAGTATAGCAAATCTGAAAAAAACATAAATATATCATTTAGGGAGTAGGTACTAGATAAATTTTTTAACAGTTTGTAGGTGTAAGAATTGTTTTATTTTTCGAAAAAAAAAAGAGTTAGTTAACATTTTGCTAATTTTTAATGACTTTTATTAATTTTTATATTATTCTTTTGTATGACTAAAAGGATATTTATGGTAGAACATCAGATCTGGAAAAAATATAATAATTACAATATTGTTATTGGTCTTCTGTATAATTAAATAGATATCAATGGATGGATAGAAGAGTAGCAGATCTGGAAAAAACATAAATAACATTTAGAGAGTGCTGGTTAAAGTTTTAAGTTTTTTTTAAGTTTACTGGTGCAAGATTTAGTTTATTTTTGAAAGATTAGATGGCAAGGTTTTAATGACTTTTATAGGTTTCTGGAATTTACTCATTGCTGGGAATGTTCCATTAGATAAATTTTAATCGGACGTGCATTGTAGAAGGTATTCATTTTTACATGTTTAAATGCCATTTATCTCGTTACATACAATGCGATGCAATTTGCATTAACAAATTATACTAATTGGAAATAGGAAATTTAATTAATCGCTCCTTCCTTATTTGGGCCGACTTTAATCATATTAAATACATTTACATCGTTAATCAAATAAATTTATCTGGAAATAGAAAATCGTTTTGATTAAAAGCGAATGCAATAATTCATATTTTATTCCACACAATACAGGTTGTGACGTCATCGATGCGTTAAATTGTACAAGCTATAAGTGTAATTCTGTGTGTTTTATTGGGGCGCGTTCATAGACCCGTGAAGTTTAAAAGTATTTCGCAATTTTCGTTGGTATAGGTAAGGCGAGATGTTAATTTCGTTAAGGACATTCACCTAGTCCGGCGGAAAATGATCATGACCCAAAAATTCTCTTCAAAGTAAATGTTAATCTGTTACTTATGTTTTTTCCTCTAGACTCTAGACTCTAGACCTTCTATGGTTTTTGAAGTTCTGTAAATGAGTTTTTCGTTGAAAGTTTTCGGTTTCAGGGAATTGCATTAAAATTGCGCCGAAGGACATTTTTTTGTTTTCGAAAGTGATCTGGATAATTTGTAATTGATAATTTATTACTGTGCATAAATTTACATTGATTGATTGGTGTGATTTTTATTGAATTTTTAATCCTGCTTGCGCTGGTAATTGATTTATTCCATTATTATGTGAATTTGTTCATAAAAAACGCGTTTTTTAAGAAAACTTCCATATCCGCCTTGTTGCCAAATTATCTACAAGTTTCCTTGATGCAAATTTCGGTTTATTCGCACATTTTTTTTAGTTTGTACATTTCATTATAAAAAAACACGTTGCGGTATTTGCAACAATAAAAAATATTGCAGCAGCTTTGAGGAAACGTTATAAGATAAAAACCTTCGCTTTTAATGGATCGAACTTTAATTAAAAAAATCAGATAATGATTTCATGTAGCCGAAATGTGTTCGGATTGCAGCCTTGATGTGCCCTGTTCCGTTTCCCTCCTCAAATTAATCCTTTTTTCCATTCGCACTTCCTGATTAGAGCGATTTAATAAAAAAGCGCCTTTAACAAGTTGCTTTTACTTTCAGTTATTATTTGCCTCCTATACCGTTGACCCGCTCTCGATTATAGTTCGAGCAACCGCATTACAATATTGTAACAGGATTTTTTTCGTAATCGCAATTGCATACATGCATTATTTATTAGCGGCAATTAAACGGATCAGCCTTGATATAGGCTTTTCTGTTTTATCAATATAAATTATACGGCTGTTATTAAATATCTTTCTGATTTTTATGCGATTATAGGCAAGGACGTTCTTTTCACAAATCCTACATAAAAATATCTAACAATGCATTTTACTTCCTAATTATTCGCCGATTAATTCGCATTCTTGTTGTATATATACAGGATGTACCAATATTTTTTTATGTAAAAAAACAACTTTTTATTGTAACTATTTAGCAAAATATACATTTTATATCAAATATATGGTTTGTTTATATTTTTTGCTTTCTATTTAAAAGTCCAATGAACTTAAGAAACAAGCAAGGTTGTCCTCTTTCGGTTTCCACTGTATTATAATATTTTTTTATTGTAATTCATTGACATACTAGCCAAGGTTATGCGTACACTATGATATTGATCTCACTAGATTTTTATATTAAAATTCATCGAATCAACCAACACAATAATAACAGGACATTGAAACGTCTTTATTATGAATCGAGTTCCTGCATCCTAACAATAAGTTCCTAAATTTTTATAAAGGGTATTTAATGGTATAAATAAACCGAAATCTCAAGGTTCAAGTAACCCATAAGGCCCGTCGATATTTCCAAATTGTTTTCACGATCGGTTAGGTTTATTTTTCTTTTTTTTTGGAAAAATTTCTCTCGTCTCAAGGCAGCGAAGTAAATGGCCCGCTCGTTGAGAAACGGCCGAAAATCGAGCGGAAAATAATTCCCTTCGAACTGCAAATGACATGGAAATGCAATAAATCCTTACGAGAATTCGTCAAGGTGACCTCCGATCGCCCTACAGTGATAATTTCCTTTCGAAATCGGTAAATTTTATTCGACAGATTTTTCTAATAACTAATAAAAAAATTAGCAAGATGCAATTTTCTAACAATCTGGGGACAACTTGGGACAATCTGTATAAGAAAATCCTGCTATAATAACTAATGTACAGTTGATAACCCAACGAGGGCCCTGCTCGTAATAATGAATGCTCAATCGATAGGGCGATATTAGGGTTTAACTATAACAAAAAAAAATTATTACGTGCCTTTACGGTTTAACGCTTTGATGCTTCTTCGATTTTCCGTTGGAAAATATCGCAATATCGCCCAGAAACAGCTCATCCATGTTTTTCTGTACAGCATAAAGATTCAGTGAACCTAGTATCTCCGCCAAAATTTAAAAGTATATTCTAAATTCTGGCGGACGCGCTAACAGTTTTCTTCATTTATACTTCGAATTAGAATGTTTATAAATAAAAAGGAATTATTGGACCTAATTGTTGTATTTTCTTTTTGTTTTTTTTTACATGGGTATATTATGAGTGATTTATTACTGATTTTTTATGTACTCATTTAAATATAGAATTATTTGTTGGCATGTTTACTGATTTATTAATTTCTTTAATTACTGATTTATTAAGATATTTATTTAGTAATTTATTAAGTGATTTGTTAAGTGATTTATTAAGTGATTTATTAGGTGATTTGTTAAGTGATTTATTAAGTGATTTATTGTGTGATTTATTAAGTAATTTATTTACTAATAATTCGAATCATTAGTGATTCATATCTTTATTAATTTACTCATTTATTTACTCAGTTATTTGCCGATTTATTTAACATTTCAATTACTGATATACCAAGAGATTTATTTATTCATTCATTTACTGTTTTATCTAGTATACGGGGTGTTCCCAAACATCGTGTGCATCCGAAAGGGGGTGATTCCTTGGCTTATTTAATGACTAAAAGTTTATATAAACGTGGGTCCGCAAAAACCCTAAATAACAATCATTAAATTACATTATAATAAATGTTGAAAGTGACCACCTCCTACTTAAATTATACTCTATACTCTACATCCTATACCTAATTTGAGCTAAATATCTCCAAAACTGCAGGAGCTCTAAAAAAGAAACAAAAAAATCTTGAAATTTCAACACCCTGTAGATCGGTAACGAAGCGTTTGCGGACCCACGTTTATATAAACTTTTAGTCATAAAATAAGCCCAAGGAATTTCGTAGCCCTTTCGTATGTATACAAGATGTTTAGGAACACCCTGTATTAAACTTTTTGTTAAATTATTTAACGCTATTAGAACGCTTCTAAACAACGAAAATTCAATCACGTCGGCCGAATTTGAATTTCGAACGGCTTTCCGGTGATTTATTAACGAACAAAAAAAACCGAACCGTACGCATACGCTTGCATAAAAATGGTCTTTCCCATCTTTCGGGCCGTTCGTGCGTTCGCGCAGCAATGCATCTGCAGGAATTATTACCGTCGTGTACACGCCGGGAATACGGAATTGTGCGTGGTGCGTGTATATTCTCTTATAATATTCCGAGGAAACGCGTAGAGACGTGTCGCTACTCCGGCGAATTATGATTACTCGGTATTTTTATTACCCAGCAAAAGCAGCGGTATTTTTTTTTGATAATACGAAATTGATGTTGAAAATTCCCGAGTAGGTAGGTGTATAGTAGCGTGATTCTTATCGAGCACGTTCCTTCCGGATAAATCGGCTCTATTATTTCCAATACGCAATTTTTTTCGACGCGATATCTCACGTTAAAAATACATCGCTAAGCGGAATGCTCCATCGCCGGTCCTCCCCGTTGGTTTATTTCCGCCTCGCCATCGATACGGAATGAAATCCCGTCTGTCGCGGATCATTCCGCGCACGTACACGCACTTCTGGCCCGGAAAGCGGCCCTTAGGGCGCCCCGCCGGCCCCCAAGAGGCGGCCTGAGATGGGGGCGATACGTCGTGTGCATGGCTATTTGGGTCAGCAGACGTTGCACTCGTGTCTGAAATCGCCGGTTATCCGAGAGGGTGAAGGACCTGCTTACACGCATCGCGCACGCATTTTTCTCTAGCACGGTCCTTCGGAATCCTGAGGCTCGAACCGGTCCATCAACGTTAGAGCAATCTTCACTCTGAATACACTCTGAACAGGCGATACAAAATTTTTGTGTCACTGTAACAAAAAGTTTTAGCAAAATAAAATATATCTGCAAAAACTGCATGTTTTTATGATTGGGCGTTTAAAAATTATTAGCTCACTAAAGGGGCTACTTTTCATTGGGACACCCTGTATAGCAAAATTTTAATACAGGGTGTTCTCGGAAATCTGCGAATCACTCTCAAATATATGCAAACTACCACCTCTAGAATTTAGTGCCTTAAATTCGAGAACACCCTATATATAGTCATCAGGAGAATCTTCAATATCAGACAATGTCAATGAACAGAAATTGTCTGGAATTACAAAAACGAACCAAAAGGAAACCTTTGCATGTTTGAAAAAAAGTTAAAAGGTTAATTTCCTTAAACCGAAGCCTTTTGAGTTGTACAAGATCCTTTAAATGGAACAATATCCTAAATAATATTGAGCAGAATACTTGAATTATCCATCTTCCTAATGAACAGAAACTTTAAATTATCAGAAATAATACAAAATGTAACAAAAAAGAAACCTTTACATAACCCAAAAATGTTTCAAAGTACAAATTCTTTAAACCAAAACCATCATTTGGATTGTTCAAGATCCTTCAAATAGAACAATATTCTAAATATTGAGCATCAGAATCCTAGAAATGTCCATTTTCCTTAATGAAAAGTAAGATTTAATTATCATCAGAAATGTAACTCCCAAAAAACCTTTACATCACCCAAAAATGTTCCAAACTACAAATTCTATTTAAACCAAAACCATATGAATTGTTCAAAATCCTTCAATTAGAACATCCTTAATAAAGAGAACAACATCTCTAATATTGTCCAATCCAACTTCCACTTATCCCCGATAAAACCCAAAACAAATTAGCAGGAATATGAGAATCCTCATCCTGCTGCTCGAAAACGAAGTAATATTTACTCATCGCAACCCCCGCCGAGCGAGAAATTTTATCGCCAGCAAATTAGCCAGTTAATTAAATCACCCGTTGGAAACACGTGCAAGGACCTCCGGAATATCCTTTGAGCCGGCCTACGGGATCCTCCGGTGCCCGGATTCATCCCACGTCGAAACCGACTCCGGTCGGGGGAGTTGTCTCACGAAACCGATAAGATCGTCCCAATTTTGTCCGACTTCCAGTTAATTTGACGACAGAGAACCGGGGGGGATATAAACTCGAGCGCCCTGATCCTTTTTCTCGTGACTGATGCTTTTGATTTAACTGATTAAATTGAAAGGAAGGCGGCTTTCTTTCGCAGCCCGTATTACCGGAAATGATGAAAAACCGTTCCTGGTTCTTTGTTCGAATCGCGAAGTTCGTCGTAAAAAACAAGTCGAGTTTCGCAGGAATTTATAAATTAGGCCGTTTGAAATTGGATTCTAGTAAGATCCTAATAATTCTTCTAATACTATTACAACATTCCCGCTTTTTTATTTCCTTTTAATAATCGCTTTATAGATGGATAAATAGGTATTAAATGTCGAAGATATCGGGTTATACAGCATGAAAATTTCATAAAGCCGCATTTATCGCGTCCTCGATTTACGACCTATTTCTCGGTAAACGTTGAATCGTGAAGATCGAACGGTTCTTCGTATTATTCATTACGTTTCTTCATACATTTCGCTGTGTATAAACAAATAATTAAGTTCCTGCGAGGGCGACCGCACCCCGTCGAATCAATAAGCTTCATGTACAAGTTTTTCGACGACCGAAAAAAAAAAGGAGAAAATGGGAAAATAAAAGTTGCAGTTCCTGCAGCGCGCAAATTCTATCCTGCTGACCGTATCGCGCTCGCGGTAATGACATGCTGAGAATGTGGAATGTGGAAACAAAGGCTCAGAAACAGAAATAGCGCTCGATAAAAGTACGGTTTCAAATCCTGCCAATAACGCCTACTTTTCGTTAGTATCCTCGACAGGACCGAAAATACGTTTATTAATTATGTAAAAATTCCTACAAATCAATTCACCCACCTAATTCTTTTCTTTAGAGATTTCTCCGACGCATTTCGCATCAGGAATTCCTGTCGAAGGTAAATTGACGCGGCGACGGACGTGTTAATTCGATTACGAAAATCATCGGTCGACGGTGATTCTTCGAAACAACGGAAGAAGAAAAATCCCGCGAGAGTGGAACTACAGCGAGACGACCGCGTGCCGGTCGCGCATGCTTCCTGCAACAGCAGGAACCGATTGGCCGGCTTCGGAGGTTGTAAGTTATGTTGAATGAAACCGGCGCCTCGCGACGCTGCCGCATCGCCTCGAAAATCCCCGACACCTGCCGAACGATTCGCAGGAATTATATCCTGCTGACTGCTAATCAAAAATTCACTATTATCTCGAATTATAGTAAGTTTACAACGTTGTATAAGATGATGTTAATGGAGAGTAAAAAGCGCAATGAATAAAAGTATTTCTGGGGATGAATTAGTTGGTAGGAAATAGCAGGAAATTGATGGTTGTGGATGTGGCAACGTGGCGTCAGTGGCGTTTACGTTGAGGATGGCCAGTCTGTTTTCTGTGGTGGTAAAGCAAGCAAGCGCTGGTTCGGTCCAGGCCGGTAACATCGCGATTTCCTCGTCGTTTCGCGTGCTCTTGATGGACGGAAAATCGGCCTGACTGGGCCCTTCCTGGGGGAAAATTCGGCGGGGAAAGCCATGGATGGCTCGAGGAGATTTCTAGAACCGCCGAGTTCGGCCGTTGGCATGGAAATTTAGTGAGTTTGAGTTTGTTTTTTTTGTTGCGAAAATTCTTGTTTGGAGTACGGGATGCAATATGAAAAAAATGAAAGGACATTAAATAGGAAAGAAAAAATGTTTTTGTTAGTCTAGACTCCGAGAAAAGCGATTAATAACCAACAAACGGTTGGGGCTTTTATAGAACTTTTTTGAATTAGGGTTTTGTTAACCCTTGAACCGCAAGGTCGTCGAGTTTCCTCCGAGGAGAAGATGAGTTGGGTGATAAAGAAAAACTTTTCATTAAGATTTATATTCTTTTTTTTCGGGGTCGCGCGCGGCGAGATTTCCACCCTCGCGGGTTGAATTTTTCCGGTGATAATCGGAGGGAGAAATTAGGCAAACATTTTTTGACCCACATACGCGGTGGAAATGTTAATAATAGGCTCCCTATATTGGTAAACAATGTTTAATATGATGTTATTTTTTGTTTGTACAAGCTAGATTGCTTCGAAAATCGTTATTTTATCAATAGGGAAATTCGTATTTTGTAGGGTATCTCATCATCGACGAGAAAGGGCGAGATTGCATTACAAAAACATCGATAAATAGAACGCAGTTTGTTCTCAAAAACTACATCCTTTATTAAATATAACTTGTGCAATTCTGTTTTCATTGCATTCCTTTCAAGTTGGGGCCGGCGAGAAAAAAGCCTAGCGTACATTTCGGAAAATTATTAGCGCAATATTTATTTTGCTTTAAGGACGTTAATTAATGGCTCCGCAATAAATCCAGAAGGCACTGTATCAAATGAGGTTTATACGAGGATGTTTGTTGATTTTTCTTTTCTCTCAGATACATTCAATAACACCCATTGAGCAACTTAATCGGCCAACGCCAAGATAAATACATTTTTATGCGTTTTTATTTTTAATTTTACGCCATTAAGTTTATTAAAATTTTACCGCTTGTAAAATAAGCGAAACTAAATTTAAGTAACGAGCTAATGCTTTTAAAACCTTTTAAGACATTGATTTCACCCCCTGTTATCGAGTGTTGTCATCAAAAACGAATTATGTTTGAGCGTCGAGGGCGTCGCGACGCTCGACGAATTTTCCGGGATTTTTGGAATTAACCCTTAAGCAACACACTCGAACCCTATCTTTTTAGAATTCCATCATCCTCTGATCTTCAATTAAAGTTCAATTTAACTAAGTGTGTTTATAAATGTTGTTAATGAGTAGGTAATTTTTCGCGGTTGTTTACAATAGTTTCTCCACGACGGAAGGGAGAAAAAATAAGGGTAGTGCAAACACGTATCATCCCGTAGTCGAATTTCGTCGTTTTTGTTTGTCTTGTCGAAAAACAGGCGCTTATTCATCCCCTTGAATCAACATTCGACCACTTTGTCGGAAAACCGCCACTCGGAAAATTATTTGCTCTGATATCGGTTTTATTTTCTCGGTTTCGCGTTTAAGACGAACATTATAATAAACAGGGCGAAACGGGAAACTTGTGTTTATTCACCGATAAACGTCGGAGGGGATTGGATAAATAAGGGTTGTTTAGTAGAGAGAAATTTGATTTTAAACTACTGAGAGGGTGGAAAATTACGTTTGGGGATTTTTCTGAATAGAATGCTTTGTTTAAGATATTTTTGAGAGAAACTGTACAAGGTGTTCCTAAACATCGTGTACAACCGAAAGGGGGTGATTCCTTGGCTTATTTTATGGGCTTTTATTGGGTTTATTTTATTTTACAGGGTGTTGAATTTTTTTTCTTTGTAACTCCTGCAGATATTTAGCTCAAATTTTGAATCTAGATTACTTTATAGGGCACACATTAGTGCGTATGTCAGATGGTTGTTGAATTCTACAGGGTGATATTTTTTAGGGGTCATGTACCCTTTTTTCCCCCCGAACTTTTTTGCTGTGCGCCGCTGGTAGATTCTAGAATACAAAATGAATTGTCTGTTTTGTTAAAAAACTTTTTTCGTTTCTGTTACCGTTATCGAGAAAAAAATTAAAAACGATTTCCTGTACAAGTGATTTATTTTACTATACAAAAACTCTAAAAAATAATTATTAAATTACATTATAACAAATGTTGAAAGAGAACCACTAATTTGACACCTAATTTGAGCTAAAAAACTGCAAGGAGCTACAAAGAAAAAAACAAAAAAAAATCTTGAAATCTTGAAATTTCAACATCCTGTAGATCGGTAACGAAGCGTTTATATGAACTTTTAGTCATAAAATAAGCCAAGGAATCACCCCTTTCGGATGTACACGATGTTTAGGAACACCCTGTATGAATAAATATTGTTCAGAACATATTTGTTCTGGAAAAAACCTACCTTTAGTGCACCGTCCTATAATCAAGCAAAATAATCTAATTGCAGATCCTTCTCGATAAAACTATGTCATGATTTCAACGGCGGCGTCTCTGTCCATCCTGAACGCCACCCAAACCCCGACGGACGTCAACGCCACCGCCGCCTCCGGGTACCTGTACCCGCCCCCGGACGCCAACTACACCAACTCGACCAACTTCACCGACGGCGCCTACCCGGTGTTCCCCGGCTACATTCGCACCACCTCCATGGTGTTCTGCATCGTCATCATGTGCCTGGGCGTCATCGGCAACGTCATGGTGCCCATCGTCATATTCAAGACCAAGGACATGCGCAACAGCACCAACATCTTCTTGGTGAATCTCAGCGTCGCCGATCTCATGGTGCTGCTGGTTTGTACGCCCACCGTGCTCGTCGAGGTCAACTCCAGGCCGGAGACTTGGGTGCTTGGAAGGGAAATGTGTATGTATTATAACGCCTTAATCTACTCACTATTTGGAACCACAAATTATATAGTTTCTTCAAATTCCAAAGAACCTAATTCTAGTAACAACAGGGGATTTACAAATGATGATTTATTCATTTATGCAAACATCCAGCTAGAATTGCTCATTCCGAAGAATCTAGTAGCAACAGGTGATTTACTGACGATGATATCTTCTTTTTCTCCTACGATGGCCTCTTACTTACCCAAACCTCCGGCTATATAAAACTTCTAATTCCTAAGAACTCATTTCTATTGGCAACAGGTGATTCACAGAGACTTCTTCATTTCCTCGCATGTGGCCCCTTGGTTATAAGCATCCCGCTAGAATTCTACCTAAATCTTTTTATATATTGTGTCGAGTATAAAAAATAAACTAAAATAACCGATGATTTACGGCATCGCATTCATATTTAAATTCTACTAAATTATCAGGGAAAAAAAACACAGTTGACTCTACGCCATTCTCCATAAGTCATGTATTTTTGGCGCGGCTGGCTCGATTTGCGAAAACGATTTCGCGCTTTAGACGGCTGTTTCGGTGCGTAATCACGCTTGGACAGATAACAAAACAAACCGGTTTGTTGCCATATCGGATGAGTCAGCGACCAAGGAGAGGATAATGGAAGGATTGATCGTCAGAGCAATCGGATCCGTCATGCTAACATCGGGATTGTTCCTGCTCGTTAATTTTAATCTGATAGTCTTTATGATGCTCCAAATAGTTTGCAAAACGGACATAATTTCTGTCGCTTGTAAAGTGAGAAATCCTGCTGCATTTTTTGTATATATCCTTGAGGCTAGTGATATTTGGGAGGAGCAGGCAACGTTGTAAATCGAATTCGTCGTCTTTTGCAACTTGTCAAAATAGTCATTATTGTCGATGAGTCATCGAAAACGTGCATACCGAAAATATTTCGATGAGAAGATACCAACTTATAAGGAATATCCCCGGTCTTTTATTCTTTTTTCTTGCGTTGTCTACATTGTTTTCCGTACGAAATACGACCGAGTCGATAGAACGTGTTCAACTTTTGCTTTCACCGGTTTGGTTTATTATTCGGAATCCTTTTCGAAATCTCATCGCAGTCGAATTTCCACGAATTCGTCAAACATCTATCGATTACAGGGGAATTAAACCAATGTACACAATCGATTTTTGAAGTCTATTTTAATTTTAACCAACAGTGAGGAAGAGAAAAACACATTTAACTTTTTACATCATTCCGGCCATTATTGTAAAAGTTTGCCGTATAAAAAAAACTTACTGTATTAGGGAAAACTTTCGACGTCTCGGAAAATTTGATACAAACCACTTTATACCCTCGTTACAAGAGGGAGAAGTGGACATAAAAGAAACATATTTCACGGCGATAATTTATTTATGTAACCGGCGATAAATTTTCGTATTAATTATGTATTACTAGCCTGTTTTAAATTTACTCGAATTAATTACCCGTTAATGGGACGGCGAAAATTTAAATATTCTCGAAGAGTGACAACTGATTATTGTTCCTGTCGACGTTTCTAATATTAGAGAACGCATTAACCTGTGGAGAACAAACGAACCGAAATAAATTGCTTTGCTAATTAATTCCAATAATTCATCATTAACCCAATAAGAGTTTTTATCGCGGCGTCGGACGTGTTAAAATAGCGAGAGGGGATCGATTTAATCGGTTAAAAGTTCGTTGCTAGATGATTATGCTTTAGGGATAAGGGCCGAATAACATCGAATTCCTTTTGTCAGACGAAACCCTTTATTGAATTAACTACCCTTCTGAATATGCTATAAATTCCGTTTTAATTACTCCCCTGATAATCGTAAATTTCGTGTTATATATCCTTATAAAAATCGCTCCGTACTTCACTCGTTAGAGCGTGCCGTTACGTCTTCTTCTTTTTCAGCGGTCTCGTCGACTCGAGTTATTCGGTCTCTTTTTGAAGTAGTTCGGAAAAATAAAAGCTCGTTTACAACCGAAGAATTAATAAACGATTCGCCAAAGAGCGAAACCTTCGGCGCAATTTAGATCCTCCGCAAACAATTACGGATTAAATTCCACGGTGTACCATAAATTTCTCTCTTGCGAGGGAAGTTCATAAGACTGTTTGTTCCTTTTGCTTTTGTATGCAGATTCCTCTCGACCAGAAACCGCGCGTTTCGGGCGCACGAGCGAGAAGAAGACAAGACTAAAATGAAATCAACGAATTCGAAAATGCTGGTATTTATATCGAATCGCGCTGTGAATGCTTTTACAACGCGATTTTAATCGTTTTACATTCATAATTGAAATAGTTCACATAGGATACTAAAGTTTGACTTACTATCGAATGACAGGTGAATAAAATTATTGGCCTTTTACTTGTAAGTTAGTCATAACGTGTCAAAATTCCAAAAATTGGTTTCTTTAGATCAGAGAGTAATATGGAGTTGAAACGGTTCTTAGTGCTAAATTGAGTAATTTAGAATATTTTATGATACGAATATTAAATAATACATAATGTAAAGTACTTACTGAGTGAAGTTTGTCATGTAACTTTTTATAATCGAATGACAGGTGTTTAAAATGATTAGTCTTTACGTTTAAATACGCGATTTTAATAACTTAATTAGATTTAAAATAATTCCTGGGACTCTTTAAACTAAATAAACTTGAAAATATTTTGACAGAACTCATAATATAAAGTACAGAGTGAAGTTTGACATAATGACATGTCATTTTTTTACTATAAAATGAGAGTTGTCAAAAATTATTGGCCTTTTCCTTGTAAGTTAGTCAGAACCTGTTGTGTTTCCAACAGTCGATTTATTCGCAGAGAGAAAGGAAAATTATCACACTTTTTTGGCCGAAAGCCGAAAAAAAACAACCATCGCCCGGCAAGGGTAAAAAAGCGAACGCTCATCCCTCCGTTAATTTCACTTATTACTTTCGGTCGAAAGAGTTCATCTTGCTGAAAGCCCATTCATGTCTTCTTGTGTACGTCTTGCTTTTCGAACCTCTTTAACATAATTCCCTCGTTTCTATTCGACTAAAATTAATTTTCGACCGACTAAAGATAATGGTGCATACGATTTTTTTTCGAAAACTGTTTTATTTACATACGTACCTTGCGATAAACGTGTAGCTTTCGAAGTGGATTTCCCAATCGAGCGGATAGATCGCCGTTTGTTGCGCCAACAATATAGAATTTGAGGAGATTTTTTTTTTAAATGATCATTAATTTCCGTCTCTCCGCTTTGACGAGAGATCGCCTTTTTCGGATGACATAAATTAAACGCACGCTTACTTAATTACAGAGCACGAATATACGCAACATAATGGGGCCCTAATTAATTTAATGGATGATTTGTATCCGTCATTACCTGTGCATTACGTTTTTAGCGAGCTCATCCGAGATTTTTCGAAAATTTCATTCCCAGTTGATTGTACCTACTCCGAATTTAATTGGGGTAATTAACGTTAAATTCGCTCGAAATGTGCTAGCAGAGACAAAAAAAATATTAATTACGCCAGTTAGTCGATTTAATTAACTGTTGCAGGAATCGCTGAGTTACGATGTCTTCATTAACTCGACTAATTATGACCGTCTTTAATCGAATTTTACTGTAGACTTCGAAATTCGAATGTGTCGCTACACCTTCTTTATAACCACGAATCCGGCTTGTTTGCATTACAATAAATTATAAACAATAAATACCGTAAAAATATGAAGTTGTTTATGATGTGATTTGAATATTAAAATAGCTTATTTATTCATAATTACGCCCGTATGTCGTGCTCTATTTACTGCGGTGACTCAATAGTTTCGCACGTACGTCACTGATTTATGGACATAAGGCCCCTGCGGCATTTTGTTTGTGTATTGAGAATTTCCTCTGGCTCGGAACGATAACGTACGAAGGCCTAGGCCTTCTCGACAGTTTATCGGCGATTATTAACATAAAAACGAGGGCGTTGATTTCCCCGACAGGGCGTATTTCTATCGATAAAAATGCCCAATTTTTTCCAGAAGAAATAATTTTCGTGTGTAATAAAAGCGTCCAAGAAAAGCTTTAATTACTCGGGTTTAGGTCGCACGTTAACGTTTAATTATGTTATCTAGATAAATAGATGTGTACAAAGTGTATTAAGCGTACAGATGGTCCGTTTCGGGAAGCCTTTTGATTGCGTTGGAACGGAGCCAGCTCCGAGCAAAAGTCAATTCGGATGCATTAGAAATGTAACCAAAAAGTAGGCGAGATAGATTAAACTTTTCCGAAAATATACTTTCGTTTATTTCGAAACAAAAAATTGACAGTTGACGTGTACGCCACTGTTCCAAAGGAGTCGATAAACTATGTGTCCCAAGATAGGCGATATATCCCATAAAAACGCGTGTACATAAAAAAAACTCGAATCACAAATGCTTTAACTTACTTTTTAAGGAAAAGTTAACAAATTGAATTCCTGCACAGCCTCTGCAGCGTTCGTTTTTAATCGCCCCGTTGCCAAATCTCGTTATTTTTCTCATAATACGCGAAATAATCTTTCTTATCGAAATAAAAACCGTTCTGTTACATCGGTTTTATCGTGCTCGATGCAGACGGGCCAACAGCGCTCAGTCGGTTTTCCATTAGGTGAAACAGGGAAGTTCGTCCCGGTAAGGGATAAATTAATGGGATTACCCGGCGACTCGGAATTACAAATTATCCGTATTGCAGCGAAAGAGAGTACCTGTTTGTAACGAACCGGTAGGAGTACCGCCTACGGCGCGCAATTTATCAGAAATGCTAATTTGAAAATCCGTAAAAAGGAGAGAAAAGGTTGAAAAAAAAATCCGGCGAATAAATTCAAAACACGACCGAGCGTGGGCTCCGGGTAATATTTCTTAACGACATCTATTAAGTAACAATTTTTTGATTTATTCGCGCTAATAGATCGTAAATTCATCGCGGAGTTTCGTTTACTAACCACGTTTTTCATTGAACTCGCCTTTAATGATGTAGGTATATTGTTTTATGTATTAACTTCATTACATCGAACGGCGCCAAATGATGCTTAATTCCACTGCAATTTTAATCGATTATATATCGCGCGGGGTCTCGTAATTGGAAACTTTGCACCCTTGTATATCTAATGTGACAGCGAAACGGATGGGCTAGGGAATTCCCGGAATACCGGAAACATCCCGAATAGTTGATGGGAATTTCCCGGCGCGCAAAACAATTTTTCGGTCGCCCTTCGACTTTCGATTTCCAACGCGACATGTCGCAATCGAAATCCAGGACATCGGACTTTGCATATATGCAACCATTATATATTTTTTTCCAAGTAGGTACAAAACGAAACTTTTGTATTATTCATGCGCCGCGATTATCTCTAATTTCCATTCGCGTGTGATTTTTTCAACATCGTATCTACAGCGAGAATTACTTTATCAATTTAGGCTAAGTAACTACACTCGCCGAAAAATTTGTCGTATACGATTAGAATAGAATTCATTACTATTCCAATCGGCTCGAATGCGGTATCGTTTCGATTATTTCCAGTTACATATTCCGCATCCCTCGTAAAGTGCACCGGCGGAAATGCCGGTGTCTCCGAATAACCGTTAAGTTCAGCGATACAGGGAAACGGGGAATTCAAATGTGTATGAGGGAGGTCGAAAAAAAAAGCTGATTGTGTTCTTCCCTTCGTGTGGAATTACGCGGATAAAATTTTCGCAGGAATCTCTCTCGACGCACGTACGTAATATCTTCTTCGCAATTTTCTCCTGCCGCGTATTCTCCGTTTGTTTTGGGGATTATTCTCGCGACGCGTTAAGACGCCTGGATTAGTTGCCCATACAGGATTCGAGGTTTTAATAATATCCCGATGTGGGATTCCCCCGATGCGATATATCGACAGATACAAAAGAAGTTGTATACTTCGATCCAATTATCGGTGTGTTTATTGAACGATTTATACACTGCTCTACTAAAAAAACTAGAGATTTCTTAAGATGATGTAACATAACTTACCTATTGCTGTAAAAAAAATATAGAAACTTCCTAATTTATTAAAAATCGTAGTGTATGTAAATTATTATTGTGTAAAAAAATAAGTTATACTTATAGTCGATCCAATTATCGGTGTGTTTATTGAACGATTTATACACTGCTCTACTAAAAAAACTAGAGATTTCTTAAGATGATGTAACATAACTTACCTATTGCTGTCAAAAAAAATATAGAAACTTCCTAATTTATTAAAAATCGTAGTGTATGTAAATTATTATTGTGTAAAAAAATAACGCCTTTGATAAAATCGATGAGAAAGTTAATCAATAAACCGAAGCATAGACTGCTCCAACAAAACCACACACGAACGAATCGTGTAATAAATAATTTGAGCAGTGTAACAATCGATAATTTCAATAGGCCGTTTTAATGAGCTTATAGGCAGGATTACCATTAGCCCACAAATTTTCTAAACGCGCTCGTCCGTTTTTACCACGGTTTTCGTACGTTCGCGAGAGAAGAGTTATTTATTAGACGCGCTAGTGAAAGCAATAAGACGTCATGTCTACGCCAGTCCGAGTGTCTCTCGCTTTGATCTCAGCCTTTGTCGGCCACATCCGTTGTTTCTACTATAATACACCTGAACCCGGCGACCTGAAATGCGTTATATAAAAGGCCATTACGCCCGAGCTAAACAACCGAAATAATCGCTAATTACCAAGGCGTTTTGCAACGACTTGAATATACACAGTGGATCTAGAAAGTATGCATATATTGGCTGGATGCCTACAAGGCAAGAGGCTTTAAGCTGGGAAGAAGAAATGTCTTATCTTAGAACGAATTTCTAGTGAATAAATTCCTTATTACTCGAGATTTCATCATTGCGAAGGAAAATGCATTGTGAACCAACTAGGTCATATCCCGGTTCATCCAAATCAGTCAATTTGTAACCCAAAAGTTTCAGCGCTAAATTTCCCCAAACCCCCGAAAAAGACCTGCTCTACCAACAAACATGAAACCGAACTCACCATCAGTAATACTGAATATTTCAATATACAATGTTCAATACTCATCTGGGCTTATTAAAACAATTTTAAGTAGTTATAGTGCGGTACTAACTTCACAACCAATTCTATAACCAACTGGTCTTGTAACCGGACGGGGTTAAAAATCCCCGCCGGTTTGGTGTAAACGAATTTTACCGGGGCGATTGCGAGTTTCAAAATGCAATTATACATCTCGAGGCAGCGCAGGCTGAACGTCCGACAGGAATTTTCCCCGGAGGAATATGGGACTAATAATTCCGGGGTGTCGCGGAAACCGAGATTATATAGACGCCCCGGCGAAGCTTCGGAGTTTCGAGAGCCAACGAACTTTCCCGTTGGAGTCGCGTGCGACGTCGGCGTTGCGACGCCTCCGTCGAAACATTGTTTCGACGATTCCGGATTATTTAATGATCGCCGAAAGTTGCTCTAAACTCGCTGAATTCGCTCGAATCTCCAGGTAAAATTCGTTGTTGGCGATTATGTAAATTCTGCTCTTTTGTTGTGCTCGATCGTTCGTGCTATTTGGCGAATTTAATTGGGATTATTCGACTTATAATTATCAGAAAATTAGGATAGTAATTTATCGGAATTCGATTGAACTAACGATTTTCCTGGCGAAAAGAGGCCGCGTGGGTTCGTCGGTGTTGTTGCCATTAAGTTAAAATGTCAATGGAGTTTTTCCCATTGCGCTCTCTCGGTTTAAATTGCATCGTGTCGCCGCGAAAGGACTAAATCCTGGCGAAAGGAGCGTTATCCTTTTGCGTTATTGGGGTTCACGCTGTTAATAGGTCGAGAGCGTTGGAGCGAATAATAGACCATTTATTATTATTAGACGCTATTAGATTCTTATTGTTATTACTGTGACATGAATTAATTTAACTACGAATCTTGTATAAACTATTCGGAGATGTTGTAATGTCACGGATGCGATAAAATGAACATACCATATGTTCTTATTTTTATGTTTTTAACATGGAAATTGTATTCTAATAAGTTAATCGGATCGAGAGGGCTCGTAAGGAGTGCTGCGTAGAGGAGAGGAAAAGGGCCGGAAGAATTCCGAAGGTGAGCTGAATACTTAATAGGTGTACTCTAATTTACTGTGCCTCGTTTCGTCTTAAATTCGGGCAAAAGGAAATTAGAGGCGGTCGATTAAAATTAAATCGCAAAACAGGGGAACCCTAAACTTCGTCTAAAAACGCCCTCGACAGTCTCGGCTATTCGGCCAACTCCAGATTTTTTTCTACCGGCGTTTGACACGCTTCAATTCGACCGGTTTATTAAATTTCTCGTTCGTTTCGTGCCGATTTCGATACGGGGTAGTAATTAAATTTCGCGACACGTTAATTTCGCCCTGTCCTTTACCTACACCTCGTCAAATTTCCACCCCGTGAACGGTACAGTTTCATTAAGTTTCAATTAAATTTATCGATGTACAAGAGAGATTTGATTTCGGGGAAATTCACCATACCTTTTGAGGCGACAGCGAATAGAGAACTATAATTGATATCTTTCAGTAATTGATTTTGATGAAGGGTGTAGATACATTTGCAGAAATTGGTTTATTATTTATATTGAAATCCGTCCAAGTGCCAACATGGAGTTTTCGCAGTACAAGATATGAGTGTGTTATGTTCGTAAAGCGACCGCTCGAAATCTCTAGAGGACGTCCCGAAAACAGGAAAACGGCATTCCCGGCCGTGCGGACACCGCGGCGGTAGAGCCATTAATTTTTTTCCCTTTCCGCGAAATTCGCGGCCCGCGCAAAACGTCCGCTCACTTCCGAAACCGTATCGGCGTTTTATTCGGATCCGTGATGGGATCCGTGATCCCGAAAAAAAATAAACGAACCCACCACCGCATCGGATTTACGTGATTCGAACGGTCCGCGACATTAATTCTCCATTAATGGAAGTCGTCGATACTCTGCGGATATTCCGGCGGGCGCGCTCTCCCTTCGCGAAAACGGGCTCCCCGTTGTAATTTTTTTAATTTATTACGGCGTACAAAAGACGGCGCGCATGCAAATTAATCCGAGTAAAATCGTTTTTTATTGAAATTAGATTTTTTTGCGCGAGAGCCGTCGTTGTTTGTCCGGCTGTCTTTTCGGCGAGGAGAAAAAAATTCTCGTTCTTTCGCCGAGACTCATAAATCTCCGAGCGGTCCGGGTATAATTTATACGCGATGAGGCGCTACAATTCATTTTTATAAAGTCGACGGCCGATATAGTGCCATCAAAATAAATCATAATTAAAACGTAACGACCCGGCTTCGATCAAACAATTTTTTCCCGGTCTTATTGTCGAATGAATTGGAAGGAGAATTCTCCGTTTGGTATACTCCTTGCAAGTTATACAATACAAGCGTTAATAAAAATTAAACTAAACATTTGACCGCTTGGATTTTAACTGCAATGCAATATTGCAGCAATTTATTGCACCTTGCAAAAATGCAATGTTTTATAGATTACTTATTAACCGAATAACTAACATAATTTTACATTTTGACTAATAATCGAACCAGTAAAGGGCCGATGCTACTATAAAATAAAAGACCGTAAATTTGTTGCATGTAACAGTTATGAAAAACGCCTTGTGTTGCACGAAAATAAGTATCATTTATTTCTTTCTCTAATCTGAAACCTGAATGTAAATGTCGCGACACCGTTTGGTTTTATGGCCTCTAAGATAAACGCTCTAATTTCGGAGCCTCGACGGAAAATCACCCCAACCCTTGCGAGAGGCTCCTGTCTCTTTGTTTGTAAACACTATACAGGGGCAACTCTTGAATATAAATATATCTCGATTAGTTGTCGTTATACTCCGTTCGCCATCAGGAGATACTAATGAAACCTATATAAACAAAATTACAAGAAATACTGCCTATTTTTTATGATGATCCTGATTGCGAACGGAGTATAATTGACTCAATAAGTTTGGAATACCTACCTGTATACAAAGTGATTGATAATTTAGATTTAGATAGAACAAGTGCCTAAATCTAAAGAAATTGCCTTCGAAACAACGTTAAGATAAGAGTCGATATAAGTAGAGTAACCGGAAAAAGTGCGCGCAAAACAACCAGACACTTAAATAAATAGCCTCTTTAAAGTTAATGTGACAGTTTTACGACGTTTTAAACACCCAACTATGCTGTCGGGAATCGGCTTTTATAATGCGCGCGATATGCTGTTCGTGCTAGAAATATTTTAGCGATTTTTTTTGTCGGGCGAAATTTCTTCGCGCGAGAACCCGCGTTGATTGGAAAATAATATCAGGACCGAAAGTTGGCGAACTGTCTATAATTCCCCGCGAATAAAAACCCTATAAATAACGTCGATAAATATTAAGTGAATAATTCGAGTCGTTCATTGTTTTTTTTTTCTTATTCGCTCGATTATTTATAGCTCGATTACGCCGTTTCGATTGGGACAGGTAAGACTTCATTTCTTTTCGAGCCCATCTCCAATTGACTACAATAGGAACTTCTGTCGTTACTTATTACTCTCGCGATTCGTATGCATGAGTATCGTATTTTTTCGGACGGGGAATATGTATAGAATGACAACAACCTCTATCTGTGGGACTGGATTTTTAATACAATGCCGAAGATATTTCATCGTGTCGAATAATTTTTTACCTACCCTCGTATATATTATTACAGGGTGAACTGAAATTGTGGAACCGTGGAACCGTATGTTTTATTTACCTACCCTCGTATCCTTATTATCTTATTACAGGGTGAACTGAAAGGTCTCTGAATTTAGGAACTCTCCTTATTATCCTTTAGAAGAATGAGCTAAAATTGTTAAACCGACCTTATTACCCTATAAAATAAGAATTTTTTTACCTATTCTTATATACTTTGTAGACATATTACAGGGTGAAACATATTAAATAAATATTCATTGTGAATAGACCCGGAAATCTCAGTCTACTTTTTCTAAGTAAACAAAATCTAAAGTGGTCCTGAACGACTTGTTCACGTCAATTCCGTCTAATTGAAAGGACCCCACAGCTCAACAAAACAACGAATTTTTTTCTCGTTCCCATCGAGATATCACTCGAGACCCGTTACAAAACGCTATTCAAACGGCCGATGCTCGCACGAGAAAAATTAATATACGATCGTTATAAGCATCAGATAGGATCTCTTTGAGCGACCGTCGCCTTTTGAAAACCAGAAACATATGTAAGTGTTGACCTTTTCGGTATTGAAGACGCCGTTTCGTACAGCGATCGCGACAAAAACACACAATATCCTCATGAATAATTCATCCGAGGCAGCGTTCGGTTTAAATTAACGAAACAGTGCATCGGGAAAGCGTCGCTTTTCCGGAACACCCTATAGACGAAGCGATTTTTATCGGAATTTTCAACTCGTTTGCGGAGTCTCGTTAGAGCATCGCCGGCAAAAAGCGAGATATTGTTCCGCTTATTTCCCACACTATTACACGATTCTAATTTACTGGCCTATTCAATGGTCTCTCTCGCTTTGACGATAACGCCTTTTTAGATGCGTCGTATCGATTGAAAAAATAATCGAAACCGCTCGGACATACCGATAAGGGAGTTTATTTATTTGTACAAGGTGATCGGGTTATTTAACAGACTTGCTAAGCTTAAAAAAGAGGATTAATAACGCGGTTTTTTGTAAAATCTACACTGAAGATGGTATTTCCTTGAGACGAAACGTCTAGTCGAAACACTCGCTAATTTTGCCCGAACAAAATGTTGAATCAGTGAATCAATTAATTTCAGTTGGAGCTTTGTTACAACAGCAATATTTTGCGGAATATAACCCAAAAAAAGTTCAGTAATAAGTACTAAATTTTACGAGGCATTAATCCTGGTGAAACATTTTCCTCTATTTGTGCAAACCCTCAGATTTGAATGGGACGTTTTTCAATTTTCCTCTCGGCTATTTGCAGACTATAAAATTGTTTGCTAACTTATTTTCTTGCCTTTCATGGTGCAGTGGGTCTCGTAAAACGGCCGGTTGTAAAAAAATCGCCGGATGAATCGTCGCTTTTCGACGCGATATTTTCTATATGGGTCAATCGAAAATTCATCGCGCTATCTAAGACGAAACTTTAACGAAATAAATATTTATATTCCGATAACAACACAAAGATAGTTCTGTCAATATTCATTAGCCTGTTAATTGCTGAAAAAATGTGTCGATTTGCTGATAACGCGCGTACGAATAATTCTTTTAAATTATCGATATGATGAACAAATATTAAATAATTTTTAGCACATATAGATAAGGCTCGATTTTACACAAAATCCAATTGAATATACCAAATTTTGGCTAAATTGACCGGTCTAAAAATACCACCGCACGCACCTTGAAGTCCCCAAAACGCACCTAAATCAAAAAAATGACATTATATACGCTTATGATAAACCGAAAACGGTCGTAAACATGTCGAAAGGGACCACAGCGGTCACCGGCCCGGTAATGTTCCGTCCGGAGAAACAGTTAACGCCCGAAAACGGCGAACGAGATCAGCAAATGTGCTACTGTTATTACACCAAACGGCAATTATCTTAATTTTAATTGTCTCGGAAATGAGCCGGTTAACGGTGGATGGAATACCTGGCGAGCGAATTAAATTGATAAATGGACCGGATCGATTCGCGCAAATCGAATAGTTCGATCGGTTTTTTTTTCATCTTAATTTACAGGGCGGTCCCATTACATCTACACTTTCGAAAATAAATATTTCCAAACCCACGGTCAAGTTCGCGGACTCGATGGCGAATATAACGCGAGCAATAAAAAAAGCCGTTCAATTTTAGATCCAAGTTTCCGACTAAATTACGAATAAAACTCCTGTAATTGCATTCCTGAATATGTCGCGCGTCTTTTCGGGATACACTGGAATAAATTACCAAAAGGAATATGCTAATTTTATTTCGCCATTTTGGGGAACAGATGTAAGTTCGAATTAATCGCCGGATTAAAACGCTACGAATTAATTTCGAAATTTATTCCGAACCGTCGGAATAGAGTATAATAGAAATATTTTTGCTCGAATGTATTCGCAATTAAATTTAATTTATTCCGGCCCTACATAAGTGTTCTTTATTGCAAAATTTCAGCAGCAAACAAGAGCATTTTGTACTCAATATATCCTTCCTATGTTGATCCAATATGGTGTTCCTTATATTTTGTTTAGGAACAGATTTAATTAATTTCGAAGCAGTTGAAATATAGTAAATTTTTTTCTATGCATAAGTGTTTTATATTACAAAATTATAGCAGCAAATAACAGTATGTTGTACTCATTATTTTGTTACGAATATATTGTTCCCAATATGTTGTTCCCAATATGTTGTTCCCAATATATTGTTCCCAATATGTTGTTCCTGATATGTTGTTCCCAATATGTTGTTCCTGATATGTTGTTCCCAATATATTGTTCTGAATAATTATTTTTAAAGCTATTTTTCCTCATCGGCAGGTAAAGCAGTACCCTTTGTAGAACTGACGGTAGCCCATGCCTCTGTGCTGACCATCTTGGCCATAAGTTTCGAACGTTACTACGCCATCTGCAAGCCCCTAAAGGCCGGCTACATATGCACCAAAGCCCGAGCATCTCTGATATGTTTGCTCGCTTGGTTCGTAGCCGCTGTGTTTACGAGGTACGTACCAAATGTTGCGCTGTTTTAAAGTGTCAATCAAGCTTATTCGCTGGCATGGTAATTTTGAAGTCTGGTCAGTTAGAGGTGCGTTGTATATAGCAATTTTTTGGTATGTAGAGTTGAATTCATTTATAATGTATTACGTCTTGGCGACGCCGGTAAATTAGATAATTCACAAGGAAGGTTCTTAAATCTTCGGGGAATCCCTAACCTACCAGACTGAAATCCGGCTTGCTCTGGTTCGGTGTGCGGCTGTTATTTTGTTTTTCTCTATTTTTCTTGGGCGAAAACGGAGCTTTCGGAGCTTTGAGCTGATCGCATGCGGCACGATACACTTGCTACATTGGCCCATCGGATGCTTAATAGCGCTCGGCTTTTGGGACGCTCCGAATTGGAACGGAAAACCGACGTTTAAAAAAAAAAACGATATCCCGGAGTTAACTGCGATAGCTTAAGGAGTTATTTATTGCAAGCTCGCATCGACGTGATTTTAATCGATTAATTGTGGTATACATTTCAACCTGTAAATAACCTTTCTCGTCGGTGGGAAACGGCGAAAATTCCTACTAACTTTCTCTAGTTCATTAACTAGCGAAAAAAAAATTTTTAATGTTTACGATGATCGAACGCGGTTTCTCGGCGGCTTCGCGCATAAATCGCCACGGTGATAATATTTATACGTTCGTACGCCGCACGCTCAATGATCCGATTCTGGCGGCCCTCCAAATTGTACATTACAAAATCTCCTGTTCGTTTTGTACACCGTCGTGACGCCGCGCCCGTCGCGATTATTATTTTAAATTAAGATGTTTTGACAATCGACGCGCCGCTCGATTATCATCAAATCGCCTCTCGTCCGTGACAGCCGTGACAAGTGACAAGTGCTTCATTATCCAACACACTAAATAGCGAAGCGTCTACTAATTTTGAATGCTTCTGAACTGTCCACAGAATCGTTTAGATTGCTTCAGAACGAATTGGAATTGTCGAGAACAATTTGGAATAGTCTAGAGCAATTTAGAACTGTCCAGAATGATTTAGATTGCTTCAGGACGATTCAGAATTGTCGAGAATCATTTAGAACTGTACAGAATGATTTAAATAACTTCAAGACGAATCAGAATTGTCGAGAACCATTTAAAACTGTCCATAATGATTTAGAACTATTCAGAATGATTTACAGCGCTTCTGAATGATTTAGAACTAGTTAGAATTGTTTAGATTGCTTCGAAATTGTCGAAAACTATACTGCTCCACAAAAGTTAGGGAAGTTCACAAACATTGAGATTAATTTAAAAGTTGCAGGTTTTTTGATCGCCAATTTTAGTATGAGTTGTAGAAGTAGGGGCAAAAAATCCACTCAGATATGAGAGAAAACATTTAATTTCGCATATTTGAAAATTTGGTGATCAAAAAGTCTGTAACTTTTAGAATAATCGCAAAATTTGCGAACTTCCTTAACTTTTGTGGAGCAGTTTATTTGGAAATGTCTAAAATGATTTACAACTTTCTATATTGATATTTAGAATTGTCCGTAATGATTTAGAACTGTTCAGAATCATTTAGGACAAATCATTGTTTAATCTGCGATGTTAGATGACGTGTGACAAGTGACAGATGATAATCGGCGCGATTGTCAGATTTCCTAAATAGCAAGGAGGCTTGATAAATGTACTATTTTGTATAAGAATAAAGCTTTTATTAGATCGAGTTATTGCTGCATGGTGTTAATTTAAAAGGGCAATAAAGCGTGGTTGTTTCGCTTTGGTTACGCCCGTTAACGACTTTACGCATTAGACGTATGAAAATAAAAGGTGATATATCGTCCGGTAAATCTTCGAAACGGCTCGATTGGAGCGGACGAAATCGCCTTACACTTTTCGCGAATTGAATTCCTCTTTTTTTTTCCTTTGTATAAGATCGTTATATTAAGAGCAATATCCGCGTTTTTTTTTTGTCGACAAAAAAATTCAAATTTCTCGTGACGTTTATTCGAATTTCGTCTCGCAGAAGAGCCTTTCGTTTCGGATACAGATTGTATTCATTTCGCATAATTCATTCACCCTTGCGCTTGGGGTGCGGGAGGGAAAAAAATAGGATATATACGCGGAAGTCTTGAATGCGACTCGTTTCCACGCTGCGAAACGCCGTATCGACTTAATCGAATGAACAGCCGGCTCGCCCGGCAGTCGACGTGTTCAAGACCTAATCTCGTTAGTCGAGAATGCACGTTTTAGCTGCCAATTTTGTATGTTATTGACTCTGTGTTATCAAGGAATGTACAGTAAAAATTTAATAAGAGGCTTATAAATTTCAAAAAAAGTCGCTTGATCATCATGAAAAGCCTCTAAAAAAGCTTCTAAAATTGAAAAAAAAATTCACTTCATAACCATGTAAGTGATTCGAGAATCTATTTATGTTAAGATATGTTCCACAAAATTTGAATATAATCTACTGTAATGTCATAAAAGTCACTAATCATGAAAACCCTCTAAAACCAATCGCTTAGTAATCATGAAAACCGTCTAAAAAAGCTTCTAAAATTCTAAAAAAAATACTTCATAACTATGTAAAAACATTCCATTTATATCTAGTAAATTCCCAGCAACACTGATAATACCGAAATAATTGAGTTAGATAAAAAAAATTCCGCGAGTATAACGTAACAACAAAAACTAGCGGGTTTAATTGGAATTGCAAAAGAAAAACCCCCGCTAAGTGATACGGCGAAGGAGAATTACGAGCGAACGGAGCGCGGTGGATAAAAAGAAAAAAAACCGGTTCCGGTGGAAATTGTTTATCGGGTTTTTCCTGGCGCGGATTAGATGACTCCTTAATGGAGCTCTAAGTGATCGGGCGAATTGTCGGAATGACCGGGACGCTTCGAACGGATTTTCCGACGAATTTATGGGCGCTGGATATTAAATTTTCGCTGTATTTAAAGCATCGACTGTTGAAATTTCGCCGGGCGGCGCGCTCTTTATTTTCGGCCAAGTTTTCCCGGCCATTGTGCGACGATTTTCCAGGAACTTTTCCCATCGCTTCGTTCGATATTAAACAACTTCTAGTAGAATTGAAATTAATTAAAATGTTGTTGGGGAAGTGGTTATTTTCACTTATTTGTTGAGAAATGTTTCGATTTTTGCGTTTGTTACAGAACTAACTACCCTAAAATTCGCTTTCCTCCCCTATTGTGTGACAGTCTTGTATTCGTTTTACGCTTAATTGTTATCAAAAATACCCTAAAATATCCTCGTAAATGTTGCTTAATGTTTGTCAATTTACCCTTTTTTAGCGCCTTCACCTTTGTTTTATTCTAACAGTTTTATCGAAGAAAAAAACCTTTGGACGACTGGTACATCAAAAATCCCGTATACAGGGGAAAATCAATAAATACTGCCGTGAAAAATTACTCTAACCGGAAAATAAAATATATACGAATCGCCCTCGATATATACCGGAAGACCGGGCGACCCGGAACGAATTTTTCATAATAACAAATCCAGTCGCAATAACCAACAAAACTATGGCAGATTCGATACGTTTGGTGTGTCGTAACTTCCGATATTGCGTTATTAGATCCATCAAAGTCGGCGGAAAAGCGCCCCGACTCCGGAAAAACATCGTCGGAAATAATCGAATAAAACGGGGATTGTATCTATAATCAACATCGCTTTTTCGACGTCCCCTGTATACGGCGATTTCGTTGTGTTATTTTTCTTTTTTTGGAATTGGTTTGGGTTGTTTTTGTGGATCTGCATATATCGTGGATTCGGGAGCTAGACGATTGGAAAAATCGATTTTCCAGTGATTTTTCACCGCATTAGAAATTCCGAAGGAAACCAATAGGATGGTGTACATACAGGGTGAGTCAAACTCAAAGTGACTCACCGTGTATACATTAGCGAAGATTTCGGAAAAGTCATTGGAAATCGTTTCCGGTCCCCGGATATTAAAAAAAAAAGTACTACAAGTAGAGTTTAACGCTTCTCTTCCAGCCCGATGATAGGCATAGCGGAATTCAAACAAATCGAGTACTTCGACGGTTCGAAGGTACCGGCCTGCCACACGCTGGCCAACACCTTCTGGTCCGCCCTGTACTTCCTCGGCAGCATTTTCCTCTTCTTCATCGTACCCCTGCTGCTGCTGCTCGTCCTCTACTTCGTCATAGCGAAGAACCTGATATCGAACGCCGCCACGCTGGTGCTGAACAAGCACATCGACAGCTACTCGGCCAGGGCCAGGCGCCAGGTCATCCTGATGCTGGGCACCGTCGTGCTGAGCTTCTTCATCTGTCTGATACCCTTCAGGGCCTTCATAGTGTGGATCATAGTCGTGCCGGAGGAGAGCGTGATCCGCTTGGGCGTCGAGAAGTACTACAACCTCCTCTACTTCTGCAGGATAATGGTCTACCTGAACTCCGCCGTCAATCCCATACTCTACAATTTGATGAGCTCCAAATTCCGGCACGGCTTCGTCATATGCTCGGACACCAACAGGCTGATGTTCAGGCGCGCCAGGAACGGTACGACCAGCACGACGGCGACGCGCAGCAGCAGCACCTTCAAGAGCAACCACGACAGTTGCAACTACAAGGCCAAGCAGCTGCTGGTGAAGGGGTTCGAGGGATCGCCGGAGGCGGCGCAGCTGCGGCGGGCGACCGGGAAGGAGGAGGAGTACCTCGAGGAGTTCGATTTGGTGGCGCACGAGCGGCCCGATTGCAACGTGTTCACGGAGAACGTGCTGTTGTACGGGGACGAGAGTTTCGTTTGAGGTGGTACCGCTTCGGTCGGGTACTACCTTTTTGAGGGGGAAATGCTGCAAACTTGTATCGGGTTACTTGATTTTTGCATTGGGCGTTCTGGAATTGTCGCTGTTGATGTTTAAATTGCTGTAGCTTTTTAGGGTCGTGTGCGTGGAAATTTGTTCGATTATACAGGGTGGATGAATAGGTAAAATGTTATTGGTAATCGATTTGGAATTCATCATGGGAGTACTTAAGTATACGTGTATAAAATGTGTGAAGATTTTTGTATGTGTAATTTTCGTTTTTTAGTTAATTTAATTTATCATCTCGACATGTTTTATGTTTTGCATAATTATCGTAAACCAAAGATTTATTTAATAAGGAGCTATTGATAATTAATAAAATGTCTACTATTGAACGAAGGTAATTGATTACTCCTAATTACGACCTGTATTTATTTATGTTGTAATAATTAATAGCATCAAATGATTCAAACATCAGGATTTCCGTTAAAAATAACTTAGGTAAGTACCTACTCAATAATTTAATTATTAGAATTTAGAAGTTAGACTTTTTCGAATTTTTTTAAATTAATGTTGCACTCGTCTACACCTCGACTTTGAAATATTGTATATAGACTTTCCTCAAGTAGTGTTTTATCATTTTCGTTTGTTACGTTTTCGAATAGTACGAAATTAGTACCAAAAATTGCTGTAAAAATACGCCAAATAGTCTGTTTTTTACATATTATAGGTATGACAAAATTGAAAAATAGAGATTTTTTGTTCGATTAAAAAAATCTCTGTTTTTTTTAGAAAGCCTCAAATTTACCGTGCAATCATCACCTATACGCATATAGAAGCAATCTTAACCGCTCGATTATCTACTAATTAATACAAGCTTCGCCAAAAAAGCGTAAAATAATCCAATTAATTACGAAATAGGTGATAATTGCAAACGAACCCCGAACAACAACCATCGATTAATTCACCCGTTTCTATTCTTTCCAGTCCGATCCTGGCGATCACCCAGTACAGCACCGAAGAATACATCGACGGTTCGCTTGTGTTTGTCTGTTTCAGCCTAGTCGAGGACCTCTTCCCCTGCATATTCTTCATCGGATCCGTGGTGGTCTTCTTCATATTCCCCCTGGGCATCCTCATATGCGTCTACGCCCTCATCGCCACGTCGCTGATGTCCCAGCCGCTGGCGATGGTGGCCGCCCGGTCCTCGGCCGCGCCCGCCCAGAGCGTCCAGAAGTACAGGAAGCAGGTCATCCTGATGCTGGGCACCGTCGTCCTGGCCTTCTTCGTCTGCCTGCTGCCCTTCCGGGCGCTCACCCTGTGGATCATCATCGCGCCCGCCGGCTCCAGCTTCGAACTCGGCTTCGAGAGGTACTACAACATACTGTACTTCTCCAGGATCATGTTCCACATCAACTCCGCCGTCAATCCCATTTTGTACAACATCATGAGCTCCAAGTTCAGGGGGGGGTTCTTCAGGTTGTGCGCAGGAAGGAAGCTCCGCAAAAGGTTAGTTAGTTACTCGAAAATTCCTGCTCTAGAATCGCCTGGTTCCTCCACCAAAATTTCAAAAACACATCTTCGCTTACCTGGTTCCTCCACCAAAATTTCAAAAGCACATCTTCGCTTACCTGGTTCATCCACCAAAATTTTAAAAGCTAATCTTCGCTTATCTGTGCTCCTCCACCAAAAATTAATAAAATCGGGTTGCTGGTGCGATTGCAGGTACCTGAAGAAGCCGGAGATGACGAGGAAGAGCACCAGCTCGTCGACGCACGCGTCGTCGCAGCAAACGTCGGAGAGCTTCCTGAAGAGCAGCAGGAACTACTCGCGGCAGTCGAGCAGCCTGAAGGAGGTGAAGGAGGAGGACGAGCCGGCGAAGGAGCCGGCGGCGCGCCGCGACGCCGGGAACCTGGTGAAGAACGTGTACGTGAGGGCGCCCATCGAGATCGTGTCGGTGATCAACGGGGAGAAGCTGCCCGCCGGGGAGATTTACGTTTGATGAAGGTTTTGTATAGGTGTAAGAATCGACTGGTTTTATATATGTGGAATAATTTTATTTGTAACTCATTTCCGCGGAGTCTTCCATGTGTTTATAGTTTGTATTTGCGTAACTCAGTATTTGTGTTTTGGTACAAAAATAATTAATTTGATTTAGTGCCATAATTTTATTGATAGGTAAATGTAGCTAATATAAGTAAACTTTTAATAAAATTTATATATACATTTAGACAATAGTAAAATGTATTGGTGCTATTTAAATGTATTTGTACGAGGTAAGAAAACATACATTTATTACAAGCGCTGTATTTAGGTGGAATTTTAAACGTATTAAAATTATATAAGTTTGTAACAATAATAATAAAATTTATGTAAATGGAGCCAAACAGTACTTAGAAACTAGGTAATTTAATTTTGTACACTAACATATTACAATGTTAATACCGACTAGTCAAATTTTTATGTACGTATTTATTTATAAAATAATACAAAAGTTATCAATTTAAAAAGAGAGTTATACATTCTTTTCGAAATAAAAATTAATCAACACATCACCTTCGAGACAACCACATAAATAGTTAACCCCAAATACAACAAAAAAGCTAATCTATCTAGTACTATTCCTAACAAAATCCACGTGGCTTGATTTTGTTCCGTGTCTTCATTCAAATTTCCGTGCTTATAAGGCGTCTAGAACAAATTAAACAATCAATTTATATGACTAATTAATTCCTTTACATCATACCTTCAAGAGCAGACACGCTTTTAGAATTCTACTGGACAATACATAGTTAATTAATCGAGGAACACTCCTTTGGTGATGGTTTCTCGACAGGTTTATCACCAACACTGCTATTATTATGGAAATTAAAACGGCAATCATGCTGTAAGCGTAGACTGATACTGTTAAAAGAATAATAATTTAATTCAATATACAAGTTGATTTTACGTTGAATACTGACCTAAAAATGGTACTTTATTCACGTGATGAGGCGTTATCATTCCAAAAACTACCAGCATGATTGTACAAAGGAGTAACTGTAAACTTCCGATTGATATTTTGAGTTTTCCGAAAGGATCTACCCAGAAACTAACCAAAGTTGATAGAGATATAACTGGAAAAATTCGAATTAATTAACTGATAATAGGGAGAAAATTTCACTTACAAACAAACGGTGTGAAAAACAACAAGTCATAAACGTTCGAATTTCTTTGCAGCGTAAAGACCATTTCGAAAATCGGCAATTGTGAGACATTGCTGTAAGACGAAAATGCAACACCCACATCCAGGATCATCCATTCCGAATTATCGTCCAGAATCTACGAAAAGAATTTCACTCAACTCGCCAATTCACCCAACACAACTCGGTACACCCACCAAAGAACTTTCGTTTTCCCTGAAATTCAACTGCAAATTCGCCAGGTCCCTCATGAAGCCCAGGATCACTTTGCAAGTATGATTGTCCTTGGGCCAGGCGCCCATGTCTTTGCTATCGCAAAACACCTTTAATTTCACCTTCGATTGCCACTCCACTTTACCCATGAAATTCACCAACATCATCGTGTCCTCCACCAAATCTCGAACGTCTCCCACGGCACTGACACAGAGTTATATAACGAAAAGGTCATAAATTATTTTATTGTACAACAGGTTGTTCTTTATGTCCACTAGGTTAATGAATTCATTTTTTTCACCCAGTATGTTACTTCACTTACTTGTATAGAACTAAATCCGGTTGCCAGATTTCTCTTCTGAATATATGCAAGGCGGTAATTCCTCCGTATTGATCAGGATCCCACAGCAACTTCTCGTCATTCCAAACCTGCAGGTTACAAAACATGAAGAATACTTTATTATCGGCTCATAAATTATACCAAAACAGTAACTCCCAGCAACTCCATAATCGCTTTGTGTTCGTTCTATAAAAACAAAATTTAATAAATACATGTTGCTGGTTTATACCAGCTTCGTTACCAAGCTAGCGTGGTCGATTTTCAACACCATAGAGACATTTGTCATGGTGGAAATGTTCTTCACCGGTCTCACGTAGGGATCGTATCCGCCGAGCAAATCCCTCCGGAGCTTCTCCACGTGCGTCATCGGTTTCTGGATTTCCTGCAAACGTTTCTAATCAACCACCACAAATCCAAACAGTCCAAATTCACTCACTGTTGTATCGTTTATGTCGCAATCGAAGTACCACTTGGCTTCTATGCCCGACCAGGTGCTGAAGCTGATGACTTTCAGCGGAAGAGGATCCGAATCCGTCCAAGATAATATAGGTACTTCCTCGTTTTCTTTACCTATGCTAATCTCGCCATCTGCACAACGAGTTTTTAGTCGAAATATTGTAATTTAAGAGTACTAAATGGGTACCTTTGGTGACGTGTATCCAAAACGAGCGAGGATCCAACCCGCTGAGCAACCCTTTTATTTTAATCGTGGCTTTTACTATGGACTTCTGCCGCCTCCTGATATCGCAGAAGGAGTTTCCGCCGGCTCCGAAGACGATCTCGTACACCGGATCGGTTTTTGTCACGGTCTCGGAGGGCGCCAGGAGGACGTGCGCGTCGCTGGAAGCGATCACCGAGAAGTGGAAGTCCAACAGTAGCGTGGAGTTCTTCGTGGTGAGGTCTTCGATGGAGAAGAAGTCCCTGTAGACGGTGCCCGAGCGCGAGTAGTACGTTTGGCATTTGCTCAAGTCTGTTTCGAAGCGGATTTTTAGAGTTAGTTGATGGATTAGGCGGAGGGCTTACCTATTTGCGTGTGGTTGTAAATGTTGCTGCTGGTTGAATGGAGGTTGAAAATAACGACGATTGCGATGCGAACGAGCGGGGACATGTTGAACGAATGTCCTCTAATTCATCGTTTGTTTCTTATTTATCGAAAAGAGGATGTATGTGTAGAATAGTTGAGATAAAAACGCTGTTGTTCGGTCGATAAAAATAACACTTTATTGTGAATACATTAAAATTAAATCGAATAATAAACGCATTGTACTTATTTGGTATGATAAGATGGAGTGGATTTGCTAGAAGAGTACCTGGATAATATTTCGTCCTTTAACGAAGCGTTTCTTAACATTCCGTTAATATTTTCGACGATATTTTTAATAGATGGAGATCTAGAAGACTCTTCTTTAAATAATTTAACATCTTCCAATTCGGATAAATTCAAAGCGAGGAAAGGAGTGCCTCTTGCAACGTGATTTCTCATCTAAAATTCATTACATTAGCGTACAATCAAACGGAAATAGCTGTAGATGGATGCGCGCGCAGATCACGTCTACAGTTATTTTCGGCAGTTTTATTTGCGATACTCGCTTGGATTTTTTTAGCTTCCAATTGGGCTATTCTGTAGTTAATGTCGAGTTTACTGCCACCTAATTCGAGCAAATCTTTGTTAAAGATGAAATCAAGGTTTTTGCATGCTTCATTTGTCGCCAATTCCAATTCTTCTCTAATAAATAGAGGCACAAGTTAGTTTATTTTATTAATTAATTCTAATTATTAATTACTGGTTTTGATTTTCCATCGTATTCTCCATCGGGACTTGCCAAGAGGACGGTATTAACACGCTGTTTTGTAAAGGAGGCGGTGGAAAAACCGGCATATCATTGGAAATTTCCATGTCCACGTTATCGAAAACCGTCCTAATTTTCGCTATGTAATTACAGCATGTCACTATTATATTACTTCTTTCCCAAACGCATGAAATAGCTGTACTAAAAACAGTAAAATTTTAAGATATAGCGATTTTGAATTATCTTATCTACACCTCTGATTCAATTCGCTGGTGGGTCGTTCTTCCACTTCGGAAATCCCGAAATATTTTTCACTAATTTTTCGATCATTTTTAACCGACGGTCTGGTGGGTTGCCTCTTCGGACCGGGATGGAGAGCGATTTTCCCGTATTCCACAGATTTTCCTAGTGTCGTATAAGCAGGAAAAGGAATTTTCTCCGATTGAAGGCATTTATTATCGTCAATGTTCCAAACTTTCACCACCTGCAATAATCTACTGGTTGAATATTGCGATAGTAAGAGGCCAGTGCACTCACGCCGTCGGCGGAAAAAGACAGCAATATTCTCTGGGTGTCCATGACGGCGACATCTTGAATTTTCGATTCGTGTCCTTTTAATACAGCTATAACGTTCGAATCCAGTACAGAATTCCATATTCTTATTGTATTATCTGCGCTACCTGTAACTATAATGCTCAAAATATTGCTGAATGTGAAGCAAGTACAACCCTACAATAAAATGACGTTAATGACATATGACATATGACGCTCTCATCGTACCTTCCGGATTTTTAAAACGTAAGGACATTTTCCTGCTATTAAAAACGTTTTAACTAAGGACGCTTCTGGATCTTTACTACAGGAAATTATCGCGTCCTCTTTGCTGTTATAATCCATCCGTTCCACTTCGCAGGAATGGACGTTTTTGATCCATTTAATCCTCATATAAGACGTTTCTTTTTTTAATTCCTGCAATTAACAGTACGGTATAATAGTTTTTATACAAGCAAATCAAGTACCCACATGCCAGTAATATATGCTCAACCTATCAGCATGTTTCCTTCTAAGTGGCGCAACTTGCAGGAATTTGTGCAGCAACAAATCACCGGAGGAAGTACCGCCGATCAGCACGCTCACCGGCATTCTCTTCTTCAACTTCGAGCCGCACCTGTACGTTAAACACTAAAAATTACTCGTTAATAAATCGCTCCCTTTATAAAACATACTTGTATGATCTCAGGATAACCAGTTATTAACCAGCAGGGCTCGTGCTTGAGACCCGAAGCTTCGTAAATCGCCAAGCTTCTGGTGGAACTCGCCAAGGCGAGCATTTGCGAATCGGGGCAAAAAACCGCGTCGGTGATCCACCGGTTTCTTCGTCTCCTCTCGTCGTCGGAGCGCTTCAGGTCGTGCTCGGTGAAGACGGCGTGATAGGAGGTGAGGAAGTTCGCGTTGCCATCGTAGACGCCGACGCGCCCGTGCAAGGACACCGCGACGTAGCAGAAGTATTTGTCCGTTTCTATGACGACTATCTTTCGAATGGTTTCGCGCTGAAATGCGTGGATAGCCGAGAAGGTCGAGGCCGGTGGTGGAAGAAGATTTTGAGGGACTTACGGTGGCGTGAGAGGCGGCTTCGATAGCTCCGGTGGTGAGTTGCAGGGGCGAGTAGGTTTTTGGTGAGGCGTTTTCGATGAGGTAGTCGAGGAATTTGCTCCAGGTTAAATTGGTTGAGTTTTGGACGGCGTTGTTGTATAACAGCAGGCTTTGTTCGTTACCTGGAATGTTATTTATAAGTATTCGGTGAATAAATGTTATGTAGCTTACTGGTGTTGCATATTCGTTGGAATTTATCGCAGAATTCTTCCTTGTTGAGTCCAGTTTCAGTCGATTCCTTAAAAGCTTCCTCTAAAGCTTGGAGATTTTCGCGCGTAAAAAGCTCCAACAAGCCACTAATCTTACTAAAAAATAACATTCAATTTAATAAATCATACAACCCAGTATTACAAATTTACCTCGGATTTAACTTAACATCCCTTATCGCCTCCATTGTTGCATCGATTAAACTCATTTCGTCGCCAGGTAAGGTAAATTATTTTGGCTCACCCTGTAGGTATCGATCAAACTTATCATATGAGCAACATTACCTGACATTAATAAAACATGTTGGAAATTCAGAAGGTTGAAAACAAAACCAAAACTGCCGCACGCAACAAAAAATGCAGCCACGTGTGCTTGCAGGAGAAGAACCTCCAGAAAATCGTAAGTTTAATATATTAATAATAGAAAAAAAATACATAGTTTAGGTGTAATTTCAGCCGAAATTCGAGCCTTCCAAAGACGTCATCGTGGTGTATTTGTACAACAACCAGATCCGCTCGATCGAGAACTTAAACGACGGGATATTTCCGAATTTGTGTTCGTTGTACCTCCAAAACAACCGTTTAAAGAAAATCGATCATTTGGAGTTTGAGAAATTGAGGAAATTATACATCGGCCACAACGAGATCTCCGTTTTGGAGAACTTGGAGAACCTCTACAATCTCGAGGAGTTGCACGTGGAGCACCAGAACCTCCCGGACGGTATGGGCATTTGCTTCGATCCCAGGTGCACCATAAGCCTGTCTGTAAGTACCTATTAATTGTATCAGAACTTTCGAATTATAATTTCCTGTACCAGAGAACGTTGCGGGTGCTCAATATATCAGACAACAAAATCCCCTCGTTTTCTTCGTTGTCCTTTCTGGAGGAACTCCAATCGATCGACGCCTCCAACTGCGAACTGGAGGATTTGCAGGAAGTCTGCGAGACCATCAGCAACTGGAGGTACCTCACAGTGGCCGTGTTCAAAGGCAATCCCATTACTAAAAGTCACAGATACAGAGAGGATATAATCGTCAATTCCTACTATCTCGGTGAGAATCGCGTCCTTAGCTCATCCAGAAACGAATTATGCTTTTTCATTTAGAAACTCTGGATGGTAAAAGCGTATCGGACACGTCCAGGGAGTTCCTGAAGCGCCTGGAAGTGCGCAGGATGGCGATGAAGGGTCGCGAGAAGCACCCGATCAATTTGGCGGACGTGGTGGAGGGTTTGTAGTTCGATTTATATCGATTTTCATCGGTTAATAGGAACCTTGCAGGTTTACCGAAGAATTATCCACCGCCGTTGCAAAAGGCTGTTTCAGCTCAGCTCCTTAAAGGAGATAGATTTGATCCTCTACAGCGCAAGTCATTGGAAGAGGACGATGTTCAAAACTACATCGCTTGGAGGAGTCGTGAGTGTATTTTTATTGCGTAGGGGAAAAACTGGAGTGATTATTTATATATTTTTAGTGCCTAAAAGGAGACCATTCGTGAGAAAATTCCAGTTGAAACCCAACTGTACAAACGACAGCGCGATAACAATCAACAAATGCGCGTAAAGTGTTTGTGAAACAAAATAAAAACCACATAATAAACTGTTTTTATTAACCCAATTGTTGTGATATAAAACAAGCCAAATAAAAACTAGGTGTATCACTAGAAAATAACGTCACATTGAAAACTAGAGTCGAATCAAAGTCGGGATTTAGATCAAAAGCATTTTAATAACGCACAAATTAGTCTACCTGTACAAATAAGAGTTCATATACATTAGTTATATAACAAGGTGGGTTTTACACTGGACCAATTAGTACCTAATTTTTTTTTTATTGCGAAAACGTGACAATGCGGACGAAACGCGGAAAAGCATCCGGGAAATTGGAATTTTCGCGAACGCTACACGTCGAAAGTCTTATCTAAAAATGATATGATCGAAGTTATTTTTATTATGTGCGCGTGCCTTTCACTAAAATATTCGTTTCTAAATTCACAAAATACGAGGTGATTGATTTATATAATTTATACTAATAAATTATAGAAGATTAATCAAAGGGTGACGGGTTATTGGTAATGCACGTTATTTTCGTGAAAAGCAGCTTTTGGATGCTTTTCGACGTTTTATTAAGATTTATTTAAATATACTTATCAAAAAATGAAAGACAGTACAAAAGCCCGATCTTATAATTAAGTCATTTTTTAGTCAAACTATCTACAATTCTAAACACAAATCCCCGAATTGTGCCTTTGTCGGCTGGCAATTAACATAAATTTATCGGATTATTTGAGTAACCCTTCGACCTAATTCTCGAATTTAAATATTTGCTTTATTACATAATAAATAGCCCGATTTTTTTTCGATTTTTTTCTATGTATTTATTCCACTACAAATAAAATCGATTGTTGTTACATAAAGATTTTACCTGGAATATTTTTTTTAAATAACAGAATTAGGTCTGCTTTTTTTAAGATACGGTAACAAACATTACTGCCTTTTTTAATAGTTTTTTCTTACATGAAAAAATTACGATTTGTGATACTGATTTTTTTTAAGGCACATTATAGTAGAGTAGCAAATGCTGTATTTTTAATTACACCAATTTATTCAATTAATAGTAACTCGATTGTATTTTTTTAACTGAAAAATCGAGTCGTATACATTCGTTGTTTTATGGACGAAAGTTATTGCTTTTTCAACAGGATATGTACCAATTTATAGACTTCTCACTTTTTAATAAACGAATTGACTTGTGAATTAAACATTGCATTATTAGTATTAGTAAATTATAGCAAAATCTCGATGATATGTGCTAAGTAAATATTGTTTGAATATTGGGTAATTGCTACTCTACTATTAATTGTCATGACCGCATCTCGGCTAGTGTTTCAATCATGTCGGTAAATCAGCCTTATGAGTTATAATATTTATATTCTTCCATTTTGCATCGCTCTCGGGTCAAAATAAAGGAAAAAAGTTCCAGTTCTAGAAGAATCGTTTTTTTTTATACATTCACGCTAAAAAGTCCTAGGCCCCCGGGCGTCTCTTTATTATATCATACATATACTTTGTCATTACTCTTGTTTTGTTTGGTCTCAATTGCGCTATAAATATTGACTTTCAATTATACTTTGTATTTGCATTTATATTTACGTGTGTGTGTTCTGTTTTAATCGTGTAAGGTTTCGTGTTAATTCATCAGTTTTTAATTGACGGCGTTTCGGGCTCATGCCTCGCACTCACTGACGTTGTGGCCGAGCTCCGATCGGGCCACCAGCTGCAGGTGCAGATCCGTATTGACCACCAGGTCGGCCACGCAGCCCACGATGCCCGTCGAGTACCCCGTTAGCCTCCTCAACGACGCGCCCGGCATGCCCCCCACGTACAGCCCCTCGTCGCTCGGATCGATTACTTTCCTCGTCGAAACGTCCACCGATTGTCGCGTCACCGCGGCGCCGTTATCCACTATCAGTAGGCCGATGGAACCGCTCCTGCAACAAAGAGGTTTCTTATAACACTTATTATCTATCTAATACTATTACTCGAATGATTCACGAACTCTTGTAGTTCGTGTACCCCACACAAGCCCCCTGAAAAGAACCTCATCGTACGTACTTAACGGCTTTGACTCGATGCCAGAGCCTGTCGTAGACGGTGCTGGAGTTGTGCACCACTTTGATCTCCTCGTCGCCGCCTCGGGTGTTGAACCTCAACACGAGCGCCCCGTCTTCGAGCCCCAGCGAGAGGTAGCTGCCGTTGCCGAAGGCGCTGAGTAAGAGGCCCGATTTATCGGCGATTTTAAAGCGCACATTCACCACGAAGCGATCCGACGACGCCGCTTCGACGGCGGCGGCGTCGCCCGCTCGAATGTAGCTGTCTTCGCCGTGGAAGTAAGGCGGGCCCCTGGAGCACAAGCGGTCTCTGTAGCCTGGTTTACACCTGGAATGGTTAGCAGTAGTAGCGGGTGTTCGAAGGGGTGAGATCGGTGGATTTACTTGCAGGAGAAGTACTCCATTTCGGGTACGCAGTCGCCGTCTTCGCCGCAGGGCCTGGCGACGCACGGATGGGGGCAGTTGTCGACGTTGGCCCCGCCGAGGGCCTCGGCCAGAATGGCGACGGGTTGGGCGTTGACGCGCACGCGCTGGATGCACCCGACGAACGACGTCTTGGCCGGTATGTGGGGCGCGACGATGCCGAAGTTGGGCACGCCGCCCAGGTAGAGGTTCTGGGGCAGCGAGAGCTGCGTGAAGGCGCCGGGGCTGAGCACCTCGACGGGCGGCTGCCGGTCGACGGCGAGCACGGCGAGCCGGCCGGTGCGCGATATCCTCAGCTGGTGCCATTCGCCCAAGGCGACCGGCCGGCGGGTTGTCGCCGATGCGGCGCCGGTGCCGAGGTTGTAGGTGAAGACGACGTGGCCGGCGTCCAGGTGGACGCCGATGAAGTCGCCGGAGCCGTCGATGCGGTGGCCGTTGTAGATCAGCAGCCCGTCCGGTGAGGTGGGTTTGAAGGTGACGTCCAGGTCGAGCCACGTCAGGGCGGTTTCGGCTAATCCGCGGTACCTTAGGTGGCTCGAACCGTTGAATGATGGTACCTGATACAATAATATCAAGAATGAAATAGGTAAATTTGTGTGTAGAGGGTCGGTTTGTTTACTTGTAAATCAACTCGGATTTCGCATAAGTCGCCGGAAAACCCCAAAGGGCACAAACAAATGGCCGATTTGTCGCTCGTTAGGCATTTACCTCCATGTTGACATGGCACGTGACTACATCTATCAGCAGTGCATTCCTCTAAAAAAGAAAATAACAAAAATTCATTATTAGTTATTAATAAGGTGATGTTTATATTCAATAGGAAATTACTTTCATATTTAATGACCAATTACACCAAAGCATTCTAGGATGAATTCCTAGAATCAATTTTATACTCTTGCACCAACTAAACATCTCTTTCCTTTGATACGAATCGATCACAAATCTTAGATTGCCGATTTCTACGACTTAAGACGAAAATGTTAAACTCCAAAATTTGAGAATTGTCGGGACAGTTGTAAAATTATGGATATAAATGCAGATATAAATATTGTGGTTAATGAAGATATAATAGAGGATGCAGAGGAAGAAATTAATGTGGTAGATATTCATATGCAACGACAAATTCGAATAAGAACTAATTATTTTGAAACATTCTCGGACGAAGAATTTTTTAAAAGGTTTCGCCTACAAAAAAGAACGTCCCTACATATATTTAAATTTAGCCATAATTTAATTATGAATGTACTAATTTTTAGGTTACAGGTTACAGGATATGGTAAAAAACCACAACTTCTTCTTTTGATCTTCTTTCCATTAACCCCTACAATTAATAGGTTATTTTGACTCTTAAAATAACAATCATCTCCTTCTTTTCAAGTTTTTCAACAATATTGCTACTTTGCCAGTTGTTATCTAATTTAAAATGGATCATAGGTATAATAGCATTTTTTGAAAATGGTGCAACATATTCCAATCTTAAGTAGATCACAAATTTAAGTCAGACTAATAAAATATAACCTAGGATATATTGGTGCAACCGGTCACAAATTACTCACACCTATTATGAACTTTTAATTAAATCGCCTCGCCTAATATTTCCCCACTTTAACCAAAACAACAAAGTGCGAATTTACCGTAAACAAACCCTTCGATAGAGCCGAACGTTCCCCCCTCTATTAATAAAAGCGATTACATCGCGTAATTATCGACTCACCGATTCCATACCCTTTGGCCGCCTCCCCCTTGGGCACCGGCGCGAACTTGTACGCGTGATCGTTCACCTCCAAGTGCCTGATGCAGCCCTTCATGCCGTTCGAGACGGGCAGCTTCTCCTCCAAGCCGGTGGTGTTGCCCGGCCCGCCGATGAACAGCGGCTCCCTGAAGGTGATGCGCGAGAACAGGCCCTTGCTGCGGCCCTGCACGTGCTTGCCGTTGTTCAGCTGCAGCCACGCGTCCCACCGGTGCCTGTACAACGTCACGTGGTTCCATTGGTTCAGCAGCACCGTCTCCTCGGAGCGCACCACGCCCACGCCCGAGCCGCAGTCGAATCTGCCACACGACAAATGTTTGGATAAATCGGGAAATTCATGTTGGTGTTACTAGAGAAAGTGTTTTTGGATGGTTTTGAAAATCGTGGTTTTGGACCTTTTGATTTCAAGGGATCAAGATTTTAGAGGTATGTTAGAGATATTACTGAAGAAAGTGTTTTAGGAAGGTTTTGGAGGGCTTTGGAAATTGTGGTTTTGGACCTTTTGATTCCAAGGTATCAAGATTTTAGAGGTATTTGGGAAGATACTATATATGGAGTAGAAAGACTTAAAAAGTAGTCATTCTGGATCCTTTAGATTCAAATGGAAAAGTGTGTTGGACCATTTAAAGAGTATTCTAGAGGAATCTGTGGAAGAATGGAAGAAACTATAAAGTTTTTAGGTAGAAATAATTATTCTGGACTTTCTGGGTATAGGTGGAGAAGTGTGTTGAATCATTGGGACGGAAATTGTGGTTTTGGACCTTTTGACTCCAAGGGATCAAGATTTTAGAGATATTTTAGAGATATTACTGAAGAAAGTGTTTTAGGAAGGTTTTGGAGGACTTTGAAAATTGTGGTTTTGGACCTTTTGATTCTAAGGGATCAAGATATTAGAGGTATTTGGGAAGATACTAAGGAGTAGAAAGACTTTAAAAGTAGTCATTCTGGACCCTTTAGATTCAAATAGAAAAGTGTGTTGGACTATTTAAAGAGTATTCCAAAGAAATCTGTGGAAGAAACTATAAAGTTTTAAGGTAGAAATAGTCATTCTGGACTTTCTGGGTACAGGTGGAGAAGTGTGTTGAATTATTCAAAAATAAGAATCTGGAGGAATCTTTATTTAATGTTGCTCTTAGGTCACAAGAGCAGAATCATAATAGAGAGATTGGATGGTTAAAAAATAAGTGAACTATAATAATATGATATAAAAAATAGATAAAGAAAAAAATCATATTGGAAATGACAGTCTATCGGAGCATTCGAAGAAACATTCATGCCCAGAGGATGCCAGAAAACTATTGAAAACTAATACACATCCAATCATAATGCTTACAAATAAACGAGTTTTCCCGATAACGGAAAACGGAACGAATGTACTAGATTGGGAAAGGGAAAAAAAGCATTTCGATAATTCAATAAGAGAACGGCCAGAGAAGAAGGAAGCCCGCCGGATCGGTTATATAGCTCCCCAATAAAGCGATCGGTTGCGAAGGTTCGGAAAAAGCGCCAGGAAAAACGCATAAAGAATTCCCCGACGTAACGATTTTCGCGAGACGTACAACTTTCCACTTTTATTCATCCCGGCGCTGAGAAATTAGCCGGGGCCTCTTTAATTGACGGTTCCCCTGATGTATCGACAAATAAACTATTTTGACGTTTCGAAGTTGGCAACGCTTAATTACCCGAAGTTGGCAGACACGTAACGTCGAATCGACGTTAACAATTTACTATTGATGGTTAGTTACATTCATAAAACGATACTAAAAAGACCATAAATTATAACCACCTGTTAGGAAATCTTTAGCTATCTCGATAGACCCGTCAAAATGTCGAATCCGCCTTGCTTTATTAATATCACTCTCCTCAATCGTTTATCATCGTCAATAAACGGATCGATTCGCGCTGCATGCATATATGTTTATGTGGTATTCCCCCCCATTGAAATGCCAATGCACTGGTTTCAATTACCGCGTTACACGATGACCTAATAATATCCAGACGCTCGTTGCGGGAATACCCCGTTATCCAGAACATTCCGGAATTTAATTACGAAATGCACCGTACACAGGTCGACGCGTAAGTACGCGTCGCGACGTCCGGACCGGATAAAATGCAATCCGATCGATTTATTTCGTTTGGCTCGAACGAATCAATCCGACCGGTGGAAACCCTTCGGAGTCCGTTTAGCGTGTCCTCTTTCAATTCATCGCATTGTCCGGACATTCGATACATGCATAAACTGGATTTGATTTGTGTCGTTGAACCGGAAAGGATATAACGGCGTCCTTTTTCGCTCGCGATTTCCTCGGGGCGCCGGGACGTTGATGGAATGTTTGCGATTAGTTCGAAAATGAATCGAGTAATTCGGGTCCGATTCGAGCCGAGGAGGAATGTGTTTCGAGGGTAGGTAAACGAATGGGTGTATGGTAGATTTCCCTATTGGGAATTGGGGAACTGGGTTGTTATTAATTTCTTGAGACCTCTCTGTAGTTTATTCGGAATTAGTAAATTTAGATTCGGTCCGATGATAATGTAGAAGAAGAACTGGGAACGTTAGGAATCTAAATATTCATTAAAATCTTCATATAAATCATCATCATGTTTGAACAAAAGGTTTGCCTCAGAAAGTAGTAATGATGAAGAAGAACTGGTTAAGTTTTGAATCTTATATTAATTGGTTATCTTCATTACGGTTAACTACTTCTTTGATCATTAATTTTTCCAACTAATTCCGTAAATTTTGATTACAGCTTTATTGAGTTTCACTACAAGTTTTCCATCTTCTAATCTAGAAATTCATCTTTTTCTCTAATATTTGAAAAAAATATTTGGCTCAGAAAGTAGTAATGACGAAGAACTGGTTAAGTTTGGGTTCTTATATTAATTGGTTGTCTTCATAACTGTTAACTATTTCTTTGATCATTAATTTCTTCAACTAATTACCTAAATTTTGATACAGCTTTATTGAGCTTTACTCCAACTTTTCCATCTTCTAATTCAGAAATTCACCTTCTTCTCTAATATTTGGACAAAAGATTTGGCTCAGAAAGTGGTAACGATGAAGAAGAACTGGTTAAGTTTCGAATCTTATATTAATTGGTTGTCTTCATTACTGTTAACTACTTCTTTAATCATTAATTTCTCCATCTAATTCCGTAAATTTTGATACAACTTTATTGAGTTTTACTCCAACTTTCCCATCTTCCATCTAATCCAGAAATCATTCGAACTCTCACTGTTGCTCTTCCATCTTCTGCGGTACAAAACAAATCCAACAAACCATTAGAACTTTGTACCAACGCCATAAAAACTCCGATGGAATTATCGTTAAGCGCGGTTGCATGCACGTAAAACCCTCCGTGAATTCCATGAGCTCTTTCAACCCCCCTTAAGGGGCCTCCGCCCCGGCGATTCATTCCGTCAATTATCGGATACCTCGACCGGGGGGGGACGAAGCGAATGCAATACAATTTCCTCCGATGCGGCCCCCTTCGCCGCCGAAATCTCCAACGGCCGTCGAAGCGTGGATAGTGTAGTGGCCCTGCGTGACACCTCCACCAGGTAGGTAAAATGCCCCGTCGATCGATAGCGCCGTCTCCCGTAAAATGTTCCGCGCTAATGCGCCCCGCGCGCCGACTTTCCGACTCTCGCGTTGTTCGCGATTCCGCTGTATTTACCGCCAAACTATTTCATCGGTTTCTTTTACGTTTTCGTGGAGATTTTCGTTTCGTTTAATTGGTTATTTTTTTATCCGTCGACCTTTAGTGTCGGGATCTCTCCCGATGGAACTTAATTAAACGTTGGAAACTGCGGGAGTCCCTCTTCTCGCCCTTCGTCTAAAAACCGCTGGAATTACGAATTAATTCCCTTCCACACTTCCGAGCATACCCTTGTCGCACATCATTTAGTCGCTTACTAACACCTACGTTCGTTTATATACCGGGTTTCTGCTCTACGTTGCTCCGCTGTCGGCGAACGGGATTAGAGCGAACGTTTAGAGTCGAAACCAAACAAAGAGGGAAACTCAAATAATTACCGGTTATTTATTGAAGAAGTCTAACGCCGATTATCCCGTTCAAACGGTATAAACTCCGTATATCTAAAGATGGTTCGTTCGCAAACAAATTCTATATCGCTTTAAAGAAAGTTATAGCGTTGGGAACTCACCGGAATTCCACGAAGCCTTGATGCAGCAGCAATGCCATAAAATCGCCGGCCATATCGTCGCGTTCGCCCGTCAGAAAGAAGATTCCATCGTAGGCTTCCGGCCTCAGTTCTAGGCTCAGCTGGACGTGCTTGTAGGCTCCTCGCAGGGCCGGAAAGGCCAGCCAGCTCGAGCCCGTGAATCTCGGCGATTCGATCTCCCTTTCTACGGACAAGGATCGATATTATTTTATCTAATTTCGTATTTTTTCATCGACTGTCAAGTGTCGTATGTCAACTGTCATTGCAGCTTTTGTTCTCTTTCGGAGTCTCTCTTGGAATTTCGATTGAGAAAGGAGTTTTTTCCGCTCTAACTACAAGTTTGTCAACTGTTAAATATCAAAGATCAAGTGCCATTTAAATGTATAAGTATTAGGCATATACAAATAAATATACAGTGAGGACCAAAAGTCCGTCGCCCCCCCCCCCCATTAACTTTTGAATGGTAAGAGCTTTTGTCGCGCAATTTGGGGTGTTTATATTGGAGTAAAAATACTATTTTTTTGACGTAAAAATGACAGTTGAAACTTTCAAAATGACAGTTAGGCGCCATTTTGAATCTTTTTTTCTTATGGAAAGGGGGGTCAAGTGACATCTCGTTTTAAAGGTAATTTCATTCTTAAGTCAACCCCCAAATTTGAAAACATTTTAATAACGCGTATTCACGTGAAGACCAATTTAGTTTTAACCCCCGGACATATTGATACATTTTAAAATTAATTCTGAACGTACTATAAAATGTGTCAATTAATAAAGTGATAAAAATTTTGTTTGTCATTTGACATCTGTCATTTGTCGTATCAAATTGGTCACCTGTCATTTGTAGGAGGGAATTCGATAAATTTCGATTGATATTTTTGTTTGTCATTTGACATCTGTCATTTGTCATATCAAATTGGTCACCTGTCATTTGTAGGAGGGAATTCGATAAGCAATTTGATACTGGAGCGGATTTTTGTTTTGTTAGTAATAAGCGGTTAAATTTTGTTCGTTAATGGAAAATTGTTTCGGCGCAAATTTCGTTTAATTGCGAAATCGATTAAAACCGCCGAATTAATTACCTCTCTACAGCGTTTCGTCGAAACATTAAATCCGTTTATCGGAAGTTCAGTCATAACTTTAGCGCCGTTGTGCCTCGTTTAAAGTTGGTAAAACCCGAGAGTTGTGAGGTCGAATTTACGTTTCCGCCCTAATAAATCCATCGAATCCGCTGAATTATTTACGCGATTTTTTTGTTTTCATCCGCTATTAACAATCGATAGATGGTAATTAAACGTCGCGCGTCAATTGTCATACGTCATTATCGGATTCCGAATGACGCGGAACGCGCGATTCAAGCGGTCTAATGGGACCCCATCGATGCATTAGGGGCTACAAAACGAATTTAATATCGATAATATAAGACGGTGAGGAGAATTTTAAATCGTATCTTTCGACGCGATTAATGTCCCCGTCGATATTTCATCCAGAAATCTTTAATAAAAATTGCCTATTCCCATCCAAATCGAAGCCGATCTAATATGCAGTTAGAGCGAACAATTCCATTTTCCATCGAAATTTATCATTATTTTCCTCAAGAATCTACCAACTGCAGTTACTTACTGTGTACCAGTCCCCAAGACGGGAAAAAAGGCGCAATGACAGTTGACAAATGGCACTTGATAAATGAAATTTGACAGTTGATTTTTGAGATAAAATTCATATTTCAATCAAAATTTATGATCTTTAAGAATACATTAATTGCCATTGGATAGTAAAAATAAGTAACTGTCTCCAAGAGAGAATAAAAGCAGCAATGATAGTTCACATATGACACTTGATAGATGATATTTGACAGTTGACAAACATGCAGTTAGAGTGAAAAACCTCCATTTTTAATCCAAACTTTCTTCAAATATTCACTAGCCTAGTAACATGCCTCCAAGATGGAATAACAGCTGCAATGACGGTTGATAAATGACATTTGACAGTTGACAAACGACAAATGATTGATGACAAATGACAGTTGGCAAAGTTCCTTACCGATTTGGCATCTTTCGCCGGACCGGCCGAGAGGGCACAAGCACATGGGGGTTTCGAGGTCTTCGAGGCTGCAGCCGCCGCCGGGGCCGCAGTCGAGGGGGCAGGGTTTGACGGTGGAGACGGAGGCCGTGATGTTGGGCACGGCGCGGATGGGCGTCGTCGATTTGGCGGCCGCGTGGCCGTCGGAGGTGAGTTTTTGCTCGAGCCGGGGACCCTGAGTGGTGAAATTGATTTTGCCGACGGACGGCGTCGTGACGTTGACGACGGCCGTCGCGGCGTCGTCCGGTTTGGCGGCGTCGGTGGCGTTGGCGGGGAGGATTTCGACGGCGTCCATCACGGCGTCCTTTTGATAGAGGACGTCCTCGACGCCCGACGTCATCAGGTCTTCGACGGAAAAAGGGGACACCGTCGAGTTGATTTCTGCAAGTGCAAAGTAGTAAGAGGAAAATAACGTGAAGAAAGAATGAAAAAAAAAAGTGGTAAATAAGAATTTTAAAAAATAAATGTTGAAATAGTGGAAAATTAGTTCAAATAACTCGGAGTAAAATAATTACTAACACCAGTCGCTAAGTTAAACTGAAACTTTTTAATGGATTTTTATGTCGACGGGAAACACAAATAAACTTTTCCCGTTGCTACTCGAAAGAAAGAACTCTGAATAATTACAACGGCGTAAATTTCTTATCGGATCCTTAAATCGCCGGAAAAACCGGCTAATTATCTCGTATAATTGGTACAGAAAAAAAAACCCAGTTTTTTCTTTCTCCCTTCCGACCTGCAGCGAGATTTTATTTCGCTAATAAAGTTCGCTTTCCTTCCACCTAACTTTTCCGAGTTTATCATTCTATTAAACTAAAAAAATAATCTTACCGTAACAGCTATAACCGTCCTCGCGCAGTATATAGCCCTCTTTGCAATCGCATTCGTACATTCCATCGTGCAACTCATAACAGAGCTGATCGCACGGACTAGTCTCATCACATCGACCTGAAACAACCGCCAAAAACCCATCAACAATCCACTTTTGACACATGACACATGACATTTGATAAATGCCACATGACATTTGATATATGACACTTGACATTTGATATATTACACGTGAGGTTTGATGTTATTGAGTGAGGTATGAGGTTGAATAGTGTAGAGAGTAATAAATTGGAATTTGGTATTGAAACGAAACCAATATCGGAAAAACTAAAAATGCGAGAGGCAATAATCGCGGCCAATATCGGGGAAATCCGAATTGTAACATCTTCCGACCCTTATCGAGTGCCTAATCCCCGAACCTAACCGCTACCCCGGCCGGCAGTTATCGGGGATTCACCGAACCAATATGCGGCAAAGTCCATAATTTCGCCCGCGTTACTTCCGCTACGTTCTAGGATTTTTTTTCCGATCGATTGTACCGTTCAACTTAAACGAATTTAATTACTCAATTTACCTTTCGACCGCCTAACGTTCTACCTGGTTTTGTTTCGACGGTGCGGCGAGAAAAGTTTTCGTGCCGGTACGAATTTAATTAAACAACTATCTCCGACGTTTCGCCGCAATGGCGGGCCCTAATTCGGAGTTATTTTCCGGCGCTTTATTTAGGAAAATCGGCGCACAAACTCGACTAACTAGTTTCTCCCCGAAACCCGACTATTAATCAGAAGTTTTCCTTCGAGGACTCGATTTTTTTCTCTCTCCCCGCATAACGCTTCTTTGCGCGAACAAAGCTCGCGCAAAACTCGTATATAAAGCTCGTGTGCACGTCCGGCGGTTCCGAAAAGCTTCATAAGCCGATAAAATGAACAATCCCTTTTGCTGCGAAAAAACAATGGTCTTTCTCTCTCTCTCCGCACTGTTGCCGACATCTCGTCCGAGGGTTAATTAATGACGCAAATTTAAATAACAAAACACATTAATTAGATGGCGCAGCGCCGGGCAGAAAGCCGGGAGGACGGCCGAACGGACGCGGACATTTTCAATAATTGCATTCCGAGTCCCTAGGCACCGATATATTGCCTACAGGATTCGTTAATTACGACTATTAGTAGATGTATGATGGGAGTTCTGATTCGTGGCTCGATAACCGTCTAGGAGAAGGCCAGATGGAGGTCTACGGGTGATAGTTACAAGTAAAAATATATTATTTAGCGATGTGGAGGTATAAATTAATCAAACAACCCTTTAAACACCCCCTAAACAGCGAATAACGAAGTGTAATGAGTATTGCCTAACCAACTTCAACCAAACTTGTAAGAAATATGAGGAGAGGGCAAAAATTAATTTCTTCCACTTCTGTTTTGAATACAAAATGGGTTTAATGGTGTTTATTTGAGTAGTTTTTCCGGTTGTTGGAGGATTTTCGCGCGGATTGGCCCGTTACAATTCGACGATGATGGGATTGATGCAATTATCTCCTGGTGACGGGGATTTGGAGGGCTCTTGGGCGCGCGGACGTTCAGTGGAAATTGGTTGTTGGTCGGGAAATCGTCGGAAAATTCGAATCACGTCCGAACGAAACCTAAATCGCACTCACTCGCGTTTTGCATGTAGCGTACGTTTAGCGACAGATTTAACCCTCTATTCAATGGCGCATGATGGGGCTCGAAGGGTGTATGTTTTTTAGATGGAGATTTTATATACACAGTTTTTTTTTGACAAGATTTTAATTGGGTTCTTAATTTAATTTGTTAATTCGCTCGGGTTGTGTGAAAGTACTAAAATGTAGAGTTTCAGGTTCTTTGAAAAGAGATTGATGAGAGTTCTTATTTGTGATTCGATATCCGTCTAGGAAGAGGTCACAGGAAGATTTATGGATGATATTATCAATTAAAAATATGTTCTTTTGCGATGTGGAGGTGTAAATTAACCAAGCAACCCTTAAACACCCCTTAAATAGCAAATACTATAGTGTATTCATTGTTGCCTGAACAAATATTTATAGGATAAAGAAGAAGTAATATAGTAGGTTTGCAAACTTGTATGAAATAGGTATAAAAGAGAACAAATATTAGTCTCTTCCACTTCTATATTTGTTATAGAAAAATATTCAGAAAGCCTCGGGAAATTAAAATGCGGTGCTTTAATCTAGCAGCTTTTGAACAAGCTGCGTTTCTACACCTACGTATAAAATACTCGTACATTACCACATAACTGGAAAAACTCCATTCTTATATTTTACAGAAATGCTTCTGATATTTTCCAAGGGCGCCTTTTTTATATTAAATATCCCTCATTTCTGACAGCGAAACGGCGCTCGACGAATAAGAATGTAGTGTTTACGCACGCATTTAATAAAACTCGCCGGCTTGAATGGCGAATGCATAAGGGGTTTTCGAGCGGCTTCCCCGCATAAAGGTGGAGAGAAAAAGGGCAATTTTTCACCCTTAATAAGTTCGCCGACTAATCGCTACACGCGAAAATACATTTTAATTTTAATAGCCTCTCGGATTTATCGCTAAAAATAGGTCACCATCGAAGCACAAATATTTATCACGTTGCCATGCAAGCGCAAATATTTATTGTTTGCCGATATAAATCGGTTAATTTCATTACCAAAAACAAAAGCCATTAGTAAAGCGCAACAAACAAATTCGCACGAATATTCCCGCTACAAATCATTCCATCGGGGAGTTTATAATTCGGTTACCGAACAATATTCGCGGCTCATATTTCAGCGAGGGACTTTAAGGTGGCGGCGATGGTACATTTGGGAATCCGGATTTCTGTAGAACGTTTGTAAGTCGTTAGAATAATAAAATTAGGCCGATTGTCTCGGATATATTGTGCTCGGTTTTGTCGCAAGATTGTGTCATTAATTAATGGGGTTGCGGCGTTTGTGTTTTCTGCTGTCTTTAACTGTGATATTATTTCGTGTGTTTTATGAGAGGTTTGTAAATGTTTGTGAAAATGTAAATTACCTGCTAAATTGTATTTGATTTTCTAAGATTTTTTATAATGATGTTATTGAAAATGTAACATGCAGGATGTTTCTAGGATAAAAAGGGGGTCAAAAATGATCTCTTAAAGAACTATGTTCAAGATATTATCAAGGAGTAAATGTACATATCTATACCAATACCGATTTTAATCGTTGTTTTGAAAAATGCTGTAATATTCCTGCTAAATTGTGCTTAATTTTTGAAAAGAATAATTATAAGATAAGCTTTTGAAAAAATATTATATGCAGGATGTTTTCAGGATAAAACGAGGCTGCTCCTTGGGTTAAAAGTGTTCTCTTAAAGAGTTTCCTCTTAGGATATCATTAAGAAATAAATTTATTTATTTGGATACCAATTTCTAATCTTAATGTAACCTAATCAGGATGTTTTCTAGATAAAACGAGGTTGCTCCATAGGTCAAAAATGTTCTCTATCTTCAGGATTATTATCAATAATTGATTTCTATGAAGATACCAATTCGAATTTTGTACTTGGACTGATGAATAATCAAATGAACAAGGAATCTAAAACCAAACCAAAGTAAAGGATAAAATAACAGCAACGAATCCATTGGGAAAAACCCATCGAATTTCCACGAACCCTCCACGCTTCCCCCAACGCATACATCGAATTTTCCGCTTCGTTTTAATAAGAATCGATACGAAACGCTGGAACTTCTGTTTACTCTACAATCTACACTACAATCTACCATCATCATCATTATCATCATCATCGCTCGGTGGATTGATTTACCTTGAAAGGCGGCTTCGAATTGCGTCCTATCGACCTCGTTGTCGGCCACACCGCCTTCGACCAAACAACACGCCGCCAACAGCCCGACGAGGGCCCCCCAGGCCCTAATCGCGCTCATGTCCGCCCCCGTTAGAGCTTCAAGGAGCCTCCTGCATGATAAACGGCGACCCGCTCGTCCCCCCGGAGACCGCTAAACCGCTTTACTAACACACATCGCACTGTCACTGTGAATTAGCGGAAATTATTAATGTAGTCATCAAACTGTTGAATGCCGCGGGTCCTACAGCTCCTCGCTCATAATACAGAGCGGATTTTAGAGGGGGTCCGGAGCGTTGCTCGCACTCGTATGCACACACACACACGTAGCTGGATATGTAAGCGCGCTGTGCGCTCTATGGGGGGGTTCAAACTGGCCCTTTGCGAGGTACGTAGGCGGAAATACTATGCCCTTCGCGTTCATTCGTTGGGGGACTGAGGGCGGTCGATAAGTTGTGGAGGAACGACGGTGGCGCCGGCGGCGGAGGCTCGAAGTTCGATTGAGGGTGGCGGTAATGGGGCGACATCTGGATGGAGCGGAGGGAGAATCGGGAAAGTCGATGGGAAGGTTTCGTGATGGGGAAAATTCGATGTTGTTTAATATGGAAATAGCTTTATTCACAGTCAACAAGTAACAAGTATAATTAATATAAAATCGACGTTGTTAAATAAAAAATATGTAATGTGTAACTTACAATCGAAATTAAAAATATATTTATTTACATAAAAATTAGAGAATGCCTAATTAACAACCACGCTTATTTGTGGTTACCAATATTCCTATGGTCGTTCATTTTTAACTTTTGTAGCAACAATTATTATTTTTACAGCCTTATTTTTTTAACAAAATTCTACTAACAAACGGAACAACAATTTATAGCAAAACATTTTTAAAAAATTTGGTGCACATAAAAATTAATAAATACAAATAAATTATGTATTAACAACTGAACACGGAATGTTTAATAGATATTTTTTTGAAAAATCGTTAAATATTTCTTAATAAAACTGGCACCTCTCGCTTAGTCTCTCAAGCTTAAATACTCTCATTTAGTCAGTAGGGGACCCTTCCTTTTACCGGAACAAATCCTTCGCCGGTGTAAATACTGTTATCAAAATGAGTCCTATCACCAAAACGAGAATTATCACAATGTATACGCCCAAAATGAACTTCCTCGCAGTGGAAAACTAAAACAAAAATACAAATATAAATCCAACACCAAGCACACCCTGTATTTAACTTACTCTAGCGTCCATATTCCTGTCGTTGTACACCGAATTCCTTCCTGAACCTCCCAAATCCTTCATCGGGAAGGACGAGACTCTGCTATCTCCCGATTTCTCTGATATCCCGTACAAAATCTAAAATAATTATTAAACCAATTAAATTAGTCACCTAATGTTATTTTACCAAACTCACCGATAGTAGAAGATGGGCCACGACGCTAACAACCACATAAGCAACCAAAATATAATCAACTTCCTCCGGTAGTTCCGCTTTGGTCAATCTCACAGCGAAAAACAACGTAACAACTGGAAACCAATAAAACCTTACCACTCAATCAACAATCTTATTAAATAAATTATATTACTTGCGATGATATGAGCGGCGTTTCCCGCCAACCAATGCGCCCAATTGAATATGGATCTCTTCGAAGTACCCGGATGAGGCCTAAAGTAAGCCCCGATGGGCTGGAAGAAACACAAAATCGTCGTAACGGTGCCCAAAATCGCGTGCGGATTGTTCTCCTCCGACCACTTGCGCAGCTCCACGAAGATAATCACGAAAGCTGCTATAGTAAACAGCCAAGTCAGCACCATGAAGAACCTGTGCCACTACGAACGAGAATTTTACCAACGGGAAATCGAGTCGAGTAGATGACTTACAGCGAACCAAAGGTCCTTGCCCATCATGGTGGTGCCCACCCACGTTTGCCGGTAGTACCGCGCTAGGAGGATCCCCACCGAGGCGGTGCCGATCCAAGCGGCCAGCATGAAGGCGCCGTGAAGGTGGACCAGCAGCTTCGAAGGCGCCGCCACCTCGGCGGTGTCCGACAGGAAGAGTTTCTCTTTGCTGGGCAGCTGGACGTTGTGGAAACCCACACTATTAGGCGTCGCCGAATCACCGGCGGCTACAAGGACGTGGTACTTGTTGTTGGTCAAATCGTAGGTGGTACCGCCGACTAGAGTCACGGGGCTTCTTCTCACCTTGCAGTAGATGGTGTCGTCGATTACGCTAGAATTTAGCAATTCTATGCCGAGTTGTGGCTGAAATAACAACGACAGTAGTAGCGTAAGAAGTTAGATGTCTCGCCAGTAGTTACGTTTTGCAATCGGACAGCTCGGTAGGGTTTGATTCCGGTCAAAGACATGTAGCTCCGGACGCCTCGATCGGTTTTGACGCACTCGATGACGGAATCGTCGCCCATTTTGGCGTCGTCGGAGAGACCGACGCCCACCCAGGCGGCGTTGGCGGTCGCCTTCATCTCGAAATCGTAGCGATCGCCGGCGACGGTGACGGCGACGGCGGCGCGGCAGGCGCGCGTCCGCACGCAGTCCTCCGGCGCGCCGAAGCACATCTTGGTGACGGCGCAGCCCTCGTAGAAGGCGTCGAATTCGGCGGCGGCCGGCCGGGCCGCCGGCGGTTCGAAGTACGCCGGGGTGGTGGTGGTGGAGATGTCCGGCCGGTTGACGAACAGGGATTGGGAGTTGGGCGATAGAACTTGCGGGTCCGGGCTGGCTAGGTAGGAGAGGTCGTGGAAGCCCACGGAATTGTCTGGAAATTTAAGTTTTTATAGGTGGACGAAAATTTCGTGATCAACTTGTTGTTGTAAGGACGAAATCCTTTTGTAAAGGATCTATTAACATATTGAACTACGCATACTCAAAAATGTTTTGCATATTATACAGTTGAAATGCCACTGCCCATTTATTATTTAAAATGTCTTTTGTTAAATTGTTTTTATTGTTAATTTTAAATGATGTTTATGCCTTTTGGAAACTAATTTTGATGAGTAATTTTACAAACAATTCGTTGTACTAAATGTTTATTCTTTTATGCAAAACAGTATATACAGAGTGGTCCGTAAGTAATGACCCAAAAGTAAAGGGGAAAATCTGGGCTTCAAAATATTACGGTCTAAACCATTTGCTTTAGTAAAATATTGAAAATAAAAAAGTTACAGTGTCAAAGTTGAAATCAAAAAAATGATTTTTCGCAGCAGTTTGAAAGATTTTGGATGTACAGAAATGAAAATTCAACGCATGAGAAATCATAATATGATAAAAACAATTTTACAAAAGACATTTCAAATAATAAATGGCCAGTGGCATTTCAACGTCGTATATAATATGCAAAAGATTTTTGAGTGTGTGTATTACAGTAAAACTATGTAATATGTATAAATATGTATGTAATTGTAATAATTAATCAGCACTTCTTATTAATATCATGAACTATTTAGGTTTTAATTAAAATAATAGTAAAATAACAGTAAACTTCCTGGTAAATGACCATAACCATTTTTTCAATTAACCGACTACCTTGTAATGTTTTTTTTTATAAACAGGTACGTATTCAAATCGTAATGCATTTATTATAAATTGTTAATAACATTGCTGTATTTTTTATTGGAATCTTACTCATAGTTGGGTTCGTTTTTTTTTAATTCTCACAATTAAGTATCCCATAACAAGGTCACCACTCAAAATTTATTACAGTATAAATAACAACAAAGAAGTAGACGTTGTAGGTAGATCATTCAGTTGAAAACAAATATTAAAGTTAATCCACTACTATCCACTTGTTATTGTGCAAAATATTTGGATAATTGTATCCTTACCTTTAAGCTCAGCACCAGCAGCAACAAGTACATGGAAAGAATTCGCCCTCAAATCAAAAACGGTTCCCTTAATATTAGTCACAGTATCCCTTCTGACCTTGCAATAGAGCACATCTTCATCTACGCTGGCATTCAACAATCTAATACCCTCCTGAGGCTACAAAACAACCACAATCCAATAAAAAAAAACACATCCACAACCACCATATAAACTCACCTTCTCCAATCGTGGAGCTCCATAGGGATTGATCGTAGTCCAAGACAAGAAAGCCTCCACCTTTCCGGTGGTTTTGTCTTTAACGCACTCCACCACGGAATCGTCGCCCATTCTGGCGTCATCGGAGAGACCTACGCCCACCCAAGCCGGGTTCCCGTTGGCCCTCAGCTCGAAATCGAAGGCCTCCCCCACCGAGGTCACCGCCACCGCGACTTTGCAGTTCTGCGCGTCGACGCAATCGATGGGCGCCCCGTAGCAGTACTTGGTAACACCGCAGTTACTGTAGAAGGAATCCTGTCTGACGGACCTGCGTCGCACCTCGACCACATCGGACTCCAGCCCCACCCAGAAGGTCTCGAAACTCTGCAGTATCGTCGACCTACAATTTTTTCAAGTATAGAAATACATCGGTGTATGATCGAGGATGTAGTTACGCGAAAACGACGGATCCTTGGTAGCCCGTGGGCGGCACCCAGATCAGGTTCACCAGGTCCTTCTTCTCGGGGCTGTTGTGGGTGGCGGTGTCGCCGGCGCCCTTGCAGTCGATCGTGTGAGCCTGGGAGCCGCCGGGCAGTTGAAACGAGCCGATTACCCGCCCTTCGGGCGTCCGCCCCTGCACCATGAAGCCTTGGAAGGGCACGCCGAGGTTCGAGCCGATGGTGACCTGGACGACGTCGCCCTGTTGCTTCACGAAGACGGAGTAAGGGGCCAGGTTGGCTTGAGGTAGGGCCCCTTCGTGGACGGGCTTTAGAGTGTTGCAGGCGGACGTCGGGGCGCCGTCGGGAAGAGCATGCGCTGTCGATATCAGCAAGGCTACTAAGTACAGCCTCATGGTCACCTATGGAGGTATTAGTATAAGTAAGGTTGGTGTGATGTCATCGCTGGGTTAGCTTGAACGTGGTATACTCGAAGGTGGGATTGGATTTAACGCTACTCAAGAATGACTAATATAAGTATGCGAACAACGGAATTGTTTTTTTTTTAAATGTACCTGCGGGCGTTAGCAGGGAATTCCGTTTTCAGCGAGTGACTTTGCTAATTCGCTGCGACCGTGAGATTGCCAGGTACAATAAATACTTGAATAAAATTAAAGCGCTGCGGTAATGAAATGAAATTACAAAAAAAATCTAGTAGTTTGTTTCATTTTCTTATCATTTGCTCGAAAATGAACCAGCGTTGTGTGTTAAATTTCGTAAATAAAGTTTATCGACGATGAACTCTAAATTATACTAATAGCATGAATTAGTAGCTGATAAGAAAATAGTGTTTATAGTGATTAAAAAAACCTATATCAACAAATATTTTGTACTAAAATTGTGGATTTTACATAGAATATAAATGCATAAGACGGTCCATTATGAGTGATGAATGCTTAAATAATGGTTTAAAACTATCCAGGATTGATTCAGTTCCGCGTGAATATTACAAATTCAAGAAATCTATCTGCATTGCAAGCTTGGAATTCGCTGGAAAGAATGAGTTTTGCATAATGCAAAAAATTATAAAATTTTTCCATATGAACACACACGTATGAGATGAATTTTATCAATTATTTAAGCCCCCTTTGTAAAACCGCAACTCTTGGTTCATAGCATATTCAATTAGTTTTTTTAGTAAAATAAAAATAACATTCGCAACATGCAAACTACAATTTATAGTATATAATAAAAAAATTTAGAAAAAAAATCCAAATTGGTAGCTACAACTTATAAAATATGTCAAGAACGTTAAATTTACGGTGTAATTAACGCGAAACGTTAAAACTCACCGTTTTGTTTCGTCCTCCAATTCCTCCACCTCTATTCCTTTGCTACAGCTATACGAGGTACAGCGAATTGATTCAATTCAAAGCAACACACGTAACGCTTTATTGACCAAAGTCACTGACCATCTCAAAGGCTCGTATCAGAAACTTTTTAACCCACTTTTCAACGCAACAAAACTAGGGAGAATATATTCCAATAACAACAACTATAGATTGTCTATTGTAAGTACTACGTGACGTCAACTTACTTTGTACAATAAGCTTACTGTGTATAATTAATTAAAACGTTTTGAGTGAATTTAACCCTTAAGTACACTTTACAGAGGTTCTGTAGTAGGGAAGTTGGTTGTAATATTGCCCTTTGACACACTTTCGCACGAATGTTCAACGAATACTTGGCATTTTATTCATAGCTAAGAGGGAAAATTGTGCTGGTTAACATATTAGTCGATGGCCTAATTGTGTGCTATTGCATTATTAATGTGTGCTAGCAGAGCGTTTGCAAAGGGCGATATCTATAAAATAATAATTTAACCTTTTAGCATGAAAAAATAGAAAAACAATTAGAGGTTCAGTTTAAATGCATGCATTATTTTCACGATAATTATCGTAAATTAGCAATATATTTTAACGAATAAAAAGCGGTTTATAAAAGCAATTTATTATATTTTTAGACGTATCCAATTCATGTCGCGCTAAATTGCTTTCTAATTAACGGAGCGCCGAAAGCAAAGAAAGCTTACCTATATTTTTAATACAAAAAAAAATATTAAAACGTGTTTTTTTTTCATTTGATAGCTCGGCTTAGAATTGTTTAAAAACTCCGAATGACAGCTGCCAACTGTCAGCAAATCTTTGAAAAAAATCTTAGCACTAAAAGCACCTAAAAGTCCTATTTTAACAGAATATTAATACTATTTAACTGATTTTAGTATGATCAATTGATATTAGTATAAAAATTTTTTATTAAAATATTAAAACATCGTTTTTTTCTTAATTTGACATCTCCACTTAGGATTGTTTAGAATTTCGAATGACAGCTGCTAACTGTCAATTCCTTGAAAAAATATGATCACCTGCACCTAAAAGTCCAACTTTAACAGAATAACAATACTTTTTAAATACTCTAGTAAAATAATAAATAATTTTGAGTTATTGGAATTGTTTTGCGTTACTCCAGTTGGAGAACCCGCATAAGGACGTTTCGAATTGCGTAGATAAACCTCGAGATGATTGGAATTGTTGCAAAGTGTATCGGTAAATGTTACCGGGTTAAAAGTGAAAGTCTTGTTTGCTATACAATGGTCAATTAGAGGAGTCGATATTTTTCTATTCTCGATTCGAAGATGGATTTTGTTAGGAATATTCCAATGGTCGAAAATTAGATATTAGAGCAAAGTTGATAAGAATTTCTTAAATTTTGAAGATTGAGGTAAATTGTTTACTATGTATACGAGGATGTGGTTTATGAATAAAGGATGTTTTCTTACTAAATTTGTGGACTAATTAAAAATTTTTATATGAATCATATTATATGGAACAAACCCAAAAAAATTGTTAATAATAAATTAGTATATTTTACACATGACAGGATTTAGTGAATATAATCCGTTTTTATACATTTATAAAGCAAGGTTATAAATGGGAATAAACTTTTATTAGTCGCCAATACTTATTTTTATTTCTTACATTTTTGATAAATTTTATTATTTTAGTAGCTGTTATAAACCACATTTTAAATAAATAGATTAACCGAATAAATTTAGCTTATTAACAAGTTGTCTATTTGGAAAAATGTTTGAGAAAATCCGATAACAAAGTATTTATGTAGTAGTTAAAATGCTAGTTAAAAAATTCTTGGATTTTCACAACGTTTAAAATGTAGTTATAATTTTGTTGACCTTATCGCTTATAGTTCTGTGGGATTTTTTCATTACACCTAAACGAGCCTGCTAGAAGGACGCAGAAAATAAGTAACGATCATGACGTAATTCAAATTAATTTATACGCATTTTTTTTTCACTGACCTACCAACTTTACGTTCGATTTACAGCGGACTTTTGTTTATAAATAACCACAGTATTGTCCAGATCCGGTTTTTCCGGCGATTTTCGCAGAATCAATTTGGTTTTCTCCGACGGAAATCAATTATTCATCCGAAATTAATTTGGTACGGTTAAGCGTTCCACTAACATCATTACAATTAATTATACAGGGTGATAAAATGACCAAAACAATTATTGTTAATTCCAAAAATATTGAGAAATTATAAGAGAATTATTTTTTTTATAAATAATTAAAAATCAAGTGTATTAAAGCTATAAAATTATAACCAACAGCGCCGAATTTAAATTGTTAATTCAATAAAAAAACCCGTAATTTCGGCTAGTACTACCTATAATTTAAGGCGAATACAATTTAATTTCACCGCCGAGAACGTGTCGTCAAAACGAATCCCATTTGAAATTTAGAAAGTACAGCGACAAGTCGAGACCTTCGCCTTGCAAAACATAAGTACCAAGAAAGTACTACTTACGTTTCTCACAATCAAACTCCCAGCACAATATCCAAAAACCCGGGAACGCCAGGCGATCGTCTTAAAAATAAAGTTACCAACGAGTACCTAAAGTACTCGAAAAATCGCGGCCGCACCTGTCGCAAACACACATACAAACACAAACACAACACCGGATCACCTAGCACGACACCGGAGCGGCACTGGCGAACGCAACTCCGCCAGGTATTCTACATCGCATTCTATACTATCGCATTCTTCTCACACAATTTCTCCGAGCGCTCCCATTGGTCGCCAAGGCCGACTGCTCTGACGTCTTCGCGGTAAGAGGGCGTCGATTCCGAGTAGCGCCCGAGTACCAGAGTACCAGAAATCGATCGCGGCGTTTCCAAATGACTCTCTTCTTCCTATACAGTTGAGTCACCTTGTAATCGGCACCGCGAGACATCTCTTAGGTCTTCGCCGAAGGCGATGGATTTTATGCATCATGTGGTACTGCTTCCTGTGCGTCCTTATAGGGTGATGATGATGATGATGATCTTCCTAATTTAACGCTCTTTGTATTTATTTATTACTGAGGTATTGCTTAGATCTTAAGCTGGGTAATAGATTTTATGCATCAGGTGGTAGTACTTCTTGGAGATTATTATGGAATGGTTCTAGGCATATTTTACCCAAAACTTCAATCATTCACCCTACATTATATCAATTTTCTATCCCCTTTGAGGGCTTAATTAACTACATTTAATAATAAAATTCACCTTGCTTAAATAATGAAGTATAATTAAAAAAACTAATTCCTATTATGCATAAACTAAAGCAAACACCAAATAATTCTCATCACCAAATGAAATTGCACTAATTTCAACCCAATCATCAAATTTCATCCTTTGTTAACTAATAATTAACGTTAAGTTTAGTCATATTTTACCCATTAGTTTCACTTCCAAGAATTTCAATCATTCACCCTACATTTTATCCATTTTCTATCCCCTTTGAGGACCTAATTAACTACGTTTAATAATAAAATTCACTTTACTTAAATAATGAAGTATAATTTAAAAAAAAAAACTAACTCCCATTATACATAAACTAAAGCAAACACGAAATAATTCATCCCCAACCGAAATTGCACTAATTTCAACCCAATCATCAAATTTCATCCTTTGTTAACCAATAACTAAACATTCAGTTTAGTCATATTTTACCCATCAGTTTTACTTCCAAGAATTTCAATCATTCGCCCTACATTTTATCCATTTTCTATCCCCTTTGAGGACCTAATTAACTACATTTAATAATAAAATTCACCTTACTTAAATAATGAAGTATAATTAAAAAAAACTAACTCCCATTATACATAAACTAAAGCAAACACGAAATAATTCATCCCCAACCGAAATTGCACCAATTTCAACCCGATCATCAAACATCATCCTTTGTCAACCAAACAACTAAACGTTCTCCTCTCTAATTTTATTCTCCTTGGCGTCGTCGTCGTCTCTCTCCCTGCATTCGATCTTCACCCTGCCGAGGCACCGCCGGTGCGGCAGGTGGTTGTTGGGCGCTATCATCAGCAGATTGTTGCCGTTCCGGTCGCAGATGGCCAGCTGGCGGTGGCCGGCGTTGGCTCGGCGCAGCCGGGCGCGCGTCCGCATCGCCTGCGCCCCCTGGACGATCCCGGCGCGCGCCAGCAGGTCCTCGTGCTTCACGCAGATGCGGACGACGTCGGCGTGGCTGCGCTGCCACTCCAGCACGTTCGTCAGCAGCCTGATGTACCTGCGAAACACGCGGAAGTGGTTGTAACCGAAGGGTAAATTGCAGAGGTAAATTCGTACCGGATGGCCATCCGGAGGATTTCGTTCTTGGAGAGTTTCTTGTCGGGCGGATGGGTGGGCACGAGTTTCCTGAGCTCGGCGAAGGCGCCGCTGACGTTCTGCTGGCGCCACCGTTCCCTGCTGTTGGTGAACATCTTCTTGACCACGCCCTTGGTGTTGGGCACCTCCAAAGAGAGCTGGTGCGAGCGAAATCGGGTTACTCGGAGCCGAGGAATCGGACGATTGTTTAGACGTTACCTGGATTATTTGGGAGTGTTGGTGTCTGCCTTCGGTTTTCTTGTCGTCGTCGCTGTCGATGATGGAGAATTCGTCGGAGAAGTCGTCATCGTCGGAGAGCGAGTCCGGCTCGTGGTTGGGGCAGATTTTCAGGATGGTGGGCGACGACGATGCGCTTAAATCGGTGTTGTCGCCGTCTTGATAGCACTCCAAGTCGGTGGGACTGGATCGATGGGTGAGCATCGGCTGTTGAGATTCATTTGAAAATTGCTAAATATCTCCGGAAATGTGAATTTTATTATTCAAAGAATGGGTATGAACAATGTTGAAGGTGCACTAAAACTGTCCAGAAAAATTTAGAATTCTTCAGGATAAGCTACAACTGACCAGAACAATTCAGAGTGCTCCAGGATGTACTAGAACTATCCAGAACAATTTAGAATTCTTCATGATAAGCTAGAACTGCCAAGAGCAATTTAGAGTGCTTCAGAATGCACTAGAACTATCCGGAACATTTTAGAACGCTTTATTATAAGCTAATAAAACTGTTCAGAGCAACTTATACTACTGCAAGATGCTTAGAACTGTCCAGAACAATATATAATGCACCAGGATGTACTAGAATTGACCAGAACAATTTAGAGTGCTTCGGGATGCATTAGAACTCTCTAGAATTCGTCAGTATAAGCTTGAACAGACCAGGACAACTTAGAATCCTTTAAATTCACTATTTTATGTTTAGATATAAACATTAATAAATTATATGTTAAGGAAAATATTGTGTAGAGTCCATGACTGTTCTAAATCCGGGTTTAAAGGGATGGATCGATAAGGTGAACATCGATGAAAACTTCCACATACATTCCACACTTTTCACCACAACCACACTCACTCACCATCTGAATACGATCGTTTCTTCGGTAAATAGCAACACCAAAATAACTCTAATTGCATGCAATAAACTGATGATAAAACAATAATGTTAAATTCGCTTCGAGTGCGACGTTTTTTCCAACACCACCTACACGACACTCGACGCTGCACCGGAACAACAAATTTCTAAACGTTATCAATCCCGACATCCCGTCCCCTTTTGGTCCTTATCACCGCCGTCCAGGCTCCGCCAGCGCGCCCAATCACGGCCCGGACCACTCCGGGAGGGTGGGTTCTGCTTTTATCTAACTCCTCCCTGTATCGGGATTTTCACGTTTTTCCCCTAAAAAATATTATTCCTGTGAGGTTTCGATTCACTATTTCTTAATACTACTCGCGGTGGAAGTTTCTCCTTGTGACGAGGAGAAATCCGGTGATTTTTGGTGAATTTTTTATTTGTGAAATTTAAAACACCCTGTGTAAGAATTGTGTAGGATTTGCGCTCTCACCCTGCTCACAGGGGTGTGAAAATTGAGGGCGTGACTTTGCGCTTATCTCGCTTTTGCAGGTACAGTTTATAGTGAGTAAATGTAAACTTGACCCTTCAATAGAAGATTAATATGAAATTGTATTAAATGGTTTCTTATCCAATATTGTCATAAATTCGTTTAATTGAGAAAAAATACAATTAATGATGAGAATGATGGAAACTTCAAATTATAAGCGCTTTTTAATACGCTTCATATTATGTAAATAAACTTAGTGTAGATAAAATAAGGGGTAGTTTCTCATAATTTATCGATATTAGAAATTTGTATTCAATATCTATTTTTTGCTATCCGATTGTATAATGAATAAAAATCTCTTCCAGGTGGCTGGTGACACGAAGAAGCGTGGCCGGTCACGTGCCTATACAAATCTTTCACCCCATTTCGTAATAGAAACTTTATTAGCTTTTTCCGTACGAGCACCCTCTACCCTCCGAAATTAGGGGTTGGAATATTGGCTTTTTTACACTTTCCCATAGATCATATGGAAATTTAAGTGCTTAAAATTTATAATCCTCCTTTACACGAGTTTGATTTTTAACGGTGGTACTTACAATCGATTGATTTCAATCAATTATTGGTACTTAAAATATATTTATAAGGATCGTATAAATTTTATATGCAACTCAGATTAGACACAGATTGCTCCATTTTTCATTGTAACATAGGCTATGGGTGCAACAAAGACAACTTCGATTAGACACTTATAAAGGAAAAAGAAAGAGTGACATTTGCGTCATTACTGTCATTTCAACTTTTCACTCCGACAACTGTCATTTTAATAATCTTTCTTTGTTCAACTCATAGAAATTCACATGTTGCAATCGCGAATGAAGCACAGTGTATATTCATTGTAATTACCAAAATATCTAATCAATAATTAAGTTACTGTAACAAAGCTCTTCTACGCAAAACAATCATATTGAAGTTTTAAAATTTTGTGCTGATAAGGGATGGTAATAAAGAAGAAACCTACAAGAATTGTGTAATTTAATAACCATAAAATTCGAAAAAAAACAATATAATTATCCAATAAAACAATTTAACGAGCACCGATTTAATTAAAAACCCGGCACGATTCGAAACATTTCCACCGAACAAAGAAAATGTTCTCGACGAAATTCTTCGACAAAGACGCGATTTCCTTGTACGCCGACCGAGATTTCATCGAATATTTGTATTTTCCCGTAATCTTCACCCTATGGAAACACTTTCTCCACGACACCGTCGCCGCCATCATGATCATGACGGGATTCTACGTTATAACGAAAAACCTCTTCGACATCGGCCTCATCAACACGTTGGAAATCGACTTGAAGGTGAGATAATGAGCAAAAAATCAACCGGTAACGAATCTGGTGAATTTTCAGGGTACCAAAGAAGCGTCGAATAAGCACCTGGTACCGTTTTGCTACGACTGCTTCTGGCAGTTGGGGTACTACGGGGCTCTTCTGTTGGGTATGGGGCGCATACTGCTGGATAAACCGTGGTTCTGGAGCATCGAGGAGTCTTGGTGGGACCAGGAGATGGTAATAGACGTTTGGTACTACTTGGTGTTGAATGTTTCATTGCAAGTACGCGATGTTATCGATATCATTCGGTGCAAAGAGGATGCAACCGCTTGGAAGTACCTAAATATTATGGTGAACGTTTCGTTTGTGGGGTTTTGTTGGTACTACAGATTCTGGAAACTCGCCGGTTTGGTGATGTTCCTGAACGATTCGATGGAGTTCTTGTGGTACTCTGTGAAAGTCGCCTACTACGTTAACCTGGATTTTCTGTCGGTGAGTTTGTTCGGGGTGTTTTCCACCCTGCGGATTTGCTTTAAATATTATTTTCTATTGGTCGTCGTCAAGAGCACTTCGTTTCAAAGCGTTTCTAGCGTGCAAGGCTGGCTTTATTGCTCCCTCAACGGTTTATTACTTTCCGTATTTCTCCTTAATTGTTGCAAAACTTATTGGATAATAAAATTCTGTCAGCGGAATTTGTCGAAGTGCATTCGCCTCGACCACCACAGAATTTACCAGAAACACGACTGCTGCAAAAAAGGTAAAGATATATGAATTTACATAGAATTGTAGAAGCAATATAAATAAACTCTTCGAACCCATTGCCAGCTTGTAATTTCAACCGGCTTCTCGCTGGTGAATAATTCAATTTATTATTCATTACGCGCTCGAACAAACGCATGAGAACCGACTCTTATCGATTGCCATTTAAGGGTCGTGTTGTGTTTATCAGGAAACAAGTCCCAAGATTAGCTCACGCATCGACTCTTGCTGTGCATCCCTGTCACCCGAATGACGTACGTCCGCCCACTAGATGATACCATATTTTTATCACATCGATCGGTATTTCAAGCATGTGTATAAACACTTGAATTTTGTGGGAAAAACACCAATTCATCAGCAATTGATAAGGGAATAAAAGTAGTTTCTTAGTGTAGAAATTAATTGTGGAAAAACATAATTTTATTAGTGTAGTAACGAAGAGTAGATTTATCTGAGTGTAGGTACTTTTGAGAGTTTAAATGAGTTTAAAATTAACGCGAAACAAACCGATAAACGAGTAGATAGATATAATAAATAAGAAACCGGTGGGATTTATACGGAAATAAGCTCCTTTTAAGCGGCATAATTTGTCGGACACGCGGTCTTTAATCCTCTCCCATCGAAATTAATTACGGTTTAGAAGCGACGAAAGATGGGGGATTAGAGATAAGGGTGAGCGAAGGGTGGACCTTTTTTTTATGATTTTCCAAAGACCAGTCGAGGGTCGAGGGCCAGATTTGCATTAATTGTGTTTTGACTCGGCGCTCAGTCGATGGAAATTTTATCGCTATCAACTATCAACACAAAGCGACGATTCTCCTTAAATTATCAATGGGAAAAATTAAACACAAAGTGACAAATTATATTTTATTTAAAAAAAGGTAGTAATTCTTCCTGAAGGAATTTAAATGATTTTGGACAGTTCTACATCATTCTAGACAGTTATATATCATTCAGGACAGTTCGAAATAATACAGGACAGTTCCAAATGGTTCTCAACATTTCCGATTTGTTTTGAAGCAATCTAAATTATTCTGGACATTTCTAAATCATTCTAGACAGTTCTAAATTTTTCTAGACAATTCTGATTCATCCTGATGCAATTTAAATGATTCTGTACAGTTTAATATTGTTTTAGACAGTTCTAACTAATTCAAGACAGTTCTAAATCATCCTAGATCATTGGTTTTGTTTATAATTGAATAAGTAATTAAAATAGGTGATTATTAGCAAACATATTAGGCACAATGTAATTTAAGTATTTATTGGATATATTTGAACCACCCTGTATATCAAATCTTTTAAAAACTTATCGCCTGTAGATACGCAATGTTTCTCGAACACACTGAATTTTTATCATTTAATTTTTCCTATACAAACACTATACCATAATTTATCTGACCTTGCCGGTATATCGTGACATCGACTCTCTCTCGGCACAGATTAACCGAGCGTTAATCGAAGTGGTACTACAATTTACGGCAAATTACAACGTGTGTAATTGTTTAATACGCTCTTTAAGCGATAGTAAACATTGTAGTCGAGTAATTATCGAAATTCACTCAAAACCGTCAAAACAATATCAGCTGAATATCAATCAGGCAGCGGAGTTGTGAAGTTAGTTGCTTTTCAACAACATGGCTTCGAGAGAGGAAAAACTAGAAATCATCAAAAAGTCCATCAGGAATTACAACGATTTCCCGAAAGAAGGCATCATGTTTTGGTAGGTGAGTTTGTTGTATTTAACACATAATTCATCGCTTTACTGTACTGGTGATGTTAGTACTACTTAATAGATATTTCCAGGGATATTTTCTCGGTCCTGAAGGACCCGAAGGCGTTTCAGCTATTAAAGGAAGTACTCATAGATACGGTTAAAGAAATCCAGCCGGGTGTCGATTGTGTAGTAGGAATGGACGCGAGGGGGTTCATATTCGGCTCGTTTCTGGCCCTCGAGCTGCACGTGCCCTTCGTGCCCATCAGGAAGAAAGGGAAATTGCCCGGGTGCACCTTCATGGCCTCTTACACCAAAGAATACGGAGAAGTAATACCGCTTGTAGGTGTTTAATACGCTTTATTACGAACGTTTCTAACGCAGGACACGCTAGAAATCCAAGTGGGATCGATCAAAAAGGGCCAAAAGGTGCTGGTAGTGGACGATTTGATAGCCACGGGCGGTACCCTGGCGTGCGCCAGCCAACTACTCAGACAATGCGGCGCAGAAGATATAGTTTATTTAGCTGTAATGGAGTTGGAGCAGCTCAAAGGGCGGCAGCTCATCTCCGATAGTAAGTGCATCTCTCTGATTCAATTGTAAATAAATTTTTATTAAACTTCGTTTTTAACAATAAAGCGGTTGTTGTTAGTGCATCACCAATCGGTGCTGCCTCCGGTGGTGCTCGATGTGAACCTCACCGTTTTGGTGCATAAAGTATCGCAGGAGCATTGGTCTGATGAGTGCGATTTGCACGAACTTCGGGTGCTTTTTGACACCTAAAACAGCCAAGTAAAAGACCATTTTGCAACAAATTTATATTCATTATCTTACTCGATTATGGGTGCTCTTCAAGTCTTCGTTTAGATTCTCTATGAATCGGTTCAACAAACTCTTCTGAAAAAATGAGATAATGGAGAGGAGTACGACTTTTTTTATTTATTTTATAAAATCACATTAACAATCATTAAGAATTGGTCAAACATCACGAGTCGAAATTTTAAATTTAAAAGGGCTATATTTCCAAAAATATTGAATATTTTCAGCAACGGAAAACTACTTTGAGTTCTAATGATTACTTTCTATTCATATATCTGGTTAAAAACCATTTTAATTACCGTATCTGTTCGAGGAAATCGATTAATCTCGCTAGATTGTCCCAATTCCGCGGAAAGCGTTCTGATGAATTTGTCTACAAGATCGGCATTCACTGCCATTTGTTCTCTCCGAGTTTCCTGCAATTTATTAATTTTTTAATGCACCATTTTATCGAGAATTTGATAATTACATTCCCATTTGTAGCCTTTAAAACGTGCGAAATAAACTCGTCATCTTCCACAATCTGCTTGTTTGCGTCATCTTCAAGTTCTCTCAAACGTTTTTGCTTGTCAGCTATCAAATCTACGCGAGTTTTTATTTGATTCGAACAAAGTTTTTCCACTTCTGTTCCCAAAAAAAACATTGTTATAGAAGAAAAAGCGTTAGAAATAAATACCTCTCAATCGACGTTTCTCCTCGTCGACTTCTAACGAAGCTTTCCGAGATCTCTGTCGGGTTTTCCTCAAATCGTGCTCGCGAATTAACAATTTTATCATCTCCATATCCAGCTTGCTAGCGCGCTCCTCTTTTATATCGAATATTTTCTTAGGATACTCGAAAAACAGAGGGTAATTATGCCTATCTAACGGCTGGAATTTGCTCAAATATTGCCTAGGATGGAACCTTGCGCTGGTACTCTTCAACACACTATAACTCATTCTGATCAATTTCCTGACATCTATCGGATTTTGGTTCTTGTAGAACACCTGCACGTCCTCCAAACTCGCCAGAGCCATTACCGAATGCTTTTGCAGAGAATTATACGCCACTACGGTGGATATCAGGAAGGATATTTCGTTGGTTAGGACGTGATCCCAAAGCGTCAGCCAATCGGACGAAGTGAGTACTTCGGAGAAAGCCGTCTCGAGCAAACACCAAACGAACACGTTCGCAGTAATTTTATGACTGGTGAAATGATCGAGCAATTCGGGCTCGTGTTCCATCAGCATGTTCTCGGCGATAGCCAGTATGTTGACAGGGGCGAGCGGGAAGTATTCGAACCAATGTTGACACCAATTCACTTGAAAAAAATGCGATGTAATAGGACATTTTAGGGTAAATTGGGCGTCTTACTTATCACAGTGCACGCGGCTTCGAAGCAAGCTACAGGTTTGTTGTGGAAAACTCTAACGAAAGGGAACGTGAAAACGGGCAAGTATTCCACGTGGGAGAAGAAAGGAGACCACGTTACGAGGTTATTCAGCAACATTTTCAAAGCGTTTATGAACGTTCTGTCTTCTAACGGGTACCGTTCGTGTAAATCATCGAAAGCTACTAAAGTAGTTTTGTTTATAATGCTGTTGTATTGTTCAACGTTGTTGGGTAATTGTAGTAGATGTTCCCAGATTTTCATCCTGAATTCGCTAGGATATTCCAGATGCTCTTTGAGTATATACCTCAGTTTTTTCATATCTAACAACTCGCTAATCTATCGAAACAAAACGAATAATTAATTAACATCTCTTAACCGATTAACTCGTATACCTCTTTCTTAACATGCATTGCTTCAATAGCGCAGGATTTCCTGTTTGTCGTTAATTTCTTCCTGATTTTGTGCACGTGGATTTCTCGAGGGGGGCTCGTGTACTGTCTGCTATTGTAAATATCGACTGTACCCGAACACAGCAGGCAAATAATATGAGCGCTATCTGTCGAGCATGAGATTTTATTAATTTCCACTTGGCAACGCAATTCGCTGATGATTTCGTTTCGTTCGACATCGAAGAAGAAAACAATCCCTTGGCCTGTAAAATACGATTAAACTCGATATTATTCTATCATAACATATTTTAATACCGGATAATATCGCTAAGATTTTATTGCAACCGCCATCGAACGGTTGCGGTACGAATTCCACCTGTTTTATCGATTTTAAATAATCGGAGAGATTTATTATCTTCAATACTTTGTAGGTATCTAAATGGAATATTCCTATAGTTGAAACGTGCCCGGAGACAACCATGTATTCACCGTTTCTGGAAACGGGTGATTCAATTGATTATCTATTAATTAGTGAATAATAACGCACGTTAATACCTCGTGAATGTTATCGATTTAACAAAGTAATTCTTCCAATTAGCCGGCGATAATTGCTTGATGATTTTGAATTTGTGATGCGACCAAATTTGTATCAGATCGTCCTGGAAGCAAGTCACGATATGTTCTGAGAAAGGCACGAACGATACCTAAAACATGGAATATATCGTGTTTATTTGATTTCGAGAATTAAATGTGTATACGTACATACTTCAAAGAGCAATTCGGTTCTAATCTCAGCACTTGAACTTTCGTAGCTGACTCCATGTCCCATATGATGGCCTCGTATTTTGAGTAAGACAAGCAGTACCTCGATTTATCGAACGATACTCCTACTACACCAAATTTGTGACCTTTCAAAGTTTGTTCAACACTTCCAGTAATCATGTCGCATAAGTTAATTACTCCTGTTTCAACGCCGACGAGTAAATGCTTACTGTTCTGCGGGGAGAAACTGATGAAGGTACAAGAATCGAATTTTCGTAAACCCCAAAATCGACACACCGAATAGTCGATAATAAATACATTTCCTTGATTATTTGCTACGGCTACTATGTTATTAAAATGATGGAAACATCCGTACACGAATCGAGTTTTTGTGTTACCTATGGTATGGTGTACACTGAGTAATAATCTGAAAATTATGAATAAAAATTACGAGGTATGAGTGGTTATTTAAATGGCATACCCGTCTTTTCGTTGCGGTTTTAATTTGAATAGTTTTTTATTTTCCTCTGATGTAGTTTCTAGTCTTAAATCCATTGTAAAATAGTAAATATTTATGTTTGTGTTTATGTTTACATTTATTTTGTTGACTCTTTTGACAGTTACAGGTTAGTAGGCTAAAATTGTGTGGTCTTGTACTATGTTGTTTATTAGTAAGAAGATTAAAATTCGAAATTTAGAGGTAATTTTATTTTTTATAGCTTATGGCGAATTTATTCTGTCAATATTTATTTTTTTAGTAACTGGTTATAAAACATTAGTCATTATGTTGAATAAAAATTTGGTACTTGGGACTTTCACTTCCTTTGACGTCAGCGTTGTTTTGCGACATTTACGTCATGCGCAACTCCGACCCAATTTTGACCCCACCTCGCACCTGACTTTCGTGATTATTCTATAAGAAAATAGGAGAGAGGAGTGTTTAAAGTTGGCTTTATTCGGGAATTTTGCGCTCAAAAGCAGTGTTTCTAATGGTTGAACGTTTATCAGTGATTTTGTGCGAACTCAGGAGAAACATTGTGGACAAAATCGAAGCAAAGTAATAGTTCTCGCAGGTTCGTAAGCCTCTGAGCGAATTGTTCTTTGTTGTTACCAGCCTGCGTGTTTGTCGTCCATTTTGTGAAAGCGACCGATTTGCGTCGTAATGATAATTATTGTTTTTAAACGCAAAATTCTTTATCATTTCGGTCTGTGATAGAAGCGGAGTGTGAATACAGCGCGTATTCGTCAATTTTATTGAATAGAAAAAAAATATAAATATATATAGACTCGAAAAGACTGCAGTGACGTTAGGTTCACAATTTGCTCAATATGGCAATGGGTACTAAACACTCGGAGGGCGGAAAACTCGTCAATTCTCGTGTTATTAGATGTTCCTACAGGTCTAATTTCTACCAAAGCACGACGCAGAAGAGCTCCCCCCTTCGAGGGGATAAATTAAACGCAACAAACAAGGGGCTTTCACCTCAGGGTAAGTAACAATTTCTCTTATTATATTACCTTAAAATACACCTTATTTACAACTATATAAAATGCCTATTTATTTACCTGCGAGTAAGTATTACTACAGTGCTTTTCACGGTAACTGTCCGTTAGAAGAATTTTGATATTATGAGATTGCAATTTTCTCAGTCTAACCAATGATATCGATAATCTTTCTTTGTTCAACTCATATAATTGATCATATTGATTATGCAAACCTGCACTCAGACATATCGAAAAAAATGATATATCACTGGTTTATTTTCAACATATGGTGTTATTATCAAGGTCTAATAAAGGGCCCCAGAAGTCATGGTTGAAAATGGGTTGAAACTCCCTAGAAGTTCTAATATACAGTTACCATGAAGAGCACTGTATAATCAGCAACACGACGACCCTTAAGTCCGGTTTAGATGATACGATAAAATGTAACAATTTGTCTGCAACAAATTGCACCGTTTTGTTGAAAATCGGGAATACTGTTTACACCTTCCGTCTTTTTACTTCAACCAGGCTTTTCCAAAATCAGTAGTTTAGCTTTGTGTTTTACGTGTGTTATATCATACAATGGATGAGATGCTTTTATGGTCTTTTATGCTTTTTGTCCTTTTTACAATAGTACACAAGTATCGATATCTAGAAAACGAAGCAAGATATCAAAAACATTTATTTATTTTCGCTTTATTTTGGCTCAATTAAGCCAACAGTTTTGCCTATTGGACTAAATAACCTATCTAAGGACTGTACTACCTCTACAATAAAAGTGGGATTGCAACGATCAGATGGAGTCATCGTTTAGATGCTCAGACTTGTTGCGATCTAGAAAAATTGATTGAAATTCGCACCAACCTGGCTCAAATTCCGACAAAACGTAACGATCTCTGGTTTACATGTTCCATTTTGCATGCAGACAAATCGTTACGTTTTATTGTATCATCTAAACCGGACTTTATAAAATTTTGTATTATAATGAAAATTGTGTGATAAATGTCGTGTTTAGGTCCTGGAATTCGTACATCGCCGGGTTTGACAGGCGGTTTCTACGCCGGCTGTAAATTCTCCGAGCCCCCGCTGCCGTCAGCGCTGCCGTTGCCCCCGAAGCATTGGACGCAAACGGGCAGACCGTCGAATTTGGCCTTCCACAATTCGACGTCGGCTTTGGCATCCGAACACAAGGACGTGACGCAGCAACTGAAGCTGTTGCTCAAGGTCCAAGCTTGACCGACGGTCAATCAACAGAGGGCGGTTAATTGTAACAACAGAAGATATTTATATATTTTGTTGCGGTAAATTGATTGTGAACACGATATCGAGAAATTATAATTGTGATTAATTTTAAGAACGAATTTTGGGTAGCGAGTGAACACGACAATACGTACATAAATATCGAGGAACTTGATAGTTTTTGCTTCTATGAAGTTCGTTGTTTTGTTTGCGTGAATGGGTAGGTTGTGCCATGGTTCCGGTGGATTGTGTAGCTTGTTAATAAAAAGGAAATTGTAGTATCTCGTTTGTAATCGAGCCGATGCCAATGCTGTTTTTCATCTGCTAACTAAAGATATTTACTTTTATAAATTTTATTTCAACCGTACTCGTATAGAATAGAGTTTTGTTCTATTGGTAGATTTAAGAAGTTTAAAAGTGTATCAAAGTAAATATTTTTCGTTTCTCCCCCAGTTTCTAGTCAAGGATCCTTATTTTTAAATGTTTTACACGAGATGCAAAAATTTGAATAAAATGCTCTCTAAATATAATTTTTAGATAATCTTATTTTAGAAACGTTTTATCAGCTTTAAATTTCATTAAAACTTCAAAAAAAAAATAACAAAAAAAATACGCTGATAAAAAGTATCTCATTAAGATTATTTATTCGCAAACATATCGAAATGAATTATGTCTGTAAAATCGAAATTGTGCATTTTTACATTGTTCTGTTTAATTAGCAAATTGTGATAAAGCAATAAATTGTTTTGCAAACCCATAGTTGCTAAATAATGGCGAAATTGAATTGTTTGATGTCGACTTATTCAATTTGTTGTCAAACAGATTTTTTACATTTACGTTACCGATTTATTGATGCAAAATTCGTATTTTATTTTATTAAAAAAAATGTACTTTTAATTTTATTTACACGCATAATTGCTGCCATTGGTGTTGGTTTAAACGAGAATTCGAGGCACGCTTGCCAACTAGTTTTTTTAGCTTCAAAAAGGGAATTTAATTAAAATTGACATTCGTTCAAATAGGCTATATTGAATCAAATCGAGTTATTGTCCTGTTCAGCCGCGCTGTGATATAAATGTGGGGCGGGTCGAAGGCCATTTCGGCCCGTCCTTTTAGCTCCTAGTTAGTTTTTAACCTATACGACTTAGTCTTTTCTTAAATGTGATTTTGTAAAACTGTTAAAAATTGTAAGAGTATAAGATTTGAGTTTGTATTTTAAAACGTTTGCGAATTAGCTCGTAAATGAGAGTGTGTGATAATTTGGTAAAGACATCCAAATGGGTGAATTGGAACGTCGACGACTCGCCCCTTTTCCAACGGAAATGCCGTGCAGTTAGGTCGCTGGCGTTCCACATTCGATTTTGGCGTTGAGTAACCGAAAACCAGTGGCATATTCATCGAGTCAATGCAATGCTCGCGGCGACGCTCGAAACTGATGATTCTCGATCATTACAGTACTGATTTTTTTATGATCGCGCGTCGCGGCGATTCATTGATGTATGTTTTTTTTTTTTTTAGTTATAAATTGTATAGAATATCGATTTATTTTGTTTAGTTTTCTGCGGTGGAAAGTGCCACTGACTTCAGTTAATTGAGGCAGAAAAGTATAAAAAATCGTTTATCCAGATGTACCGTCCGATCTAGGGCGGATATTTTTGTTAAGGCAGTACAAATGTATAATCATGTATAGACAGTAAGCCTTAGTGTTAAGTGAATCGAAGCTTTAAGTCCAGAGTGTAAAATGCCGCGTTTATTACGGTTTTCCGCGCTTTTTATATTTAACGAGAGTTGGAAAACGACGTGGGTATTTTAAATTCTGTAACGAAACACTCATCGTTCAATACGAATTCGATCTTTTTTTTTATTTGGAATCGTTTGATTTGATCATGGTTTTTTTTTCTCTTTAATTTTCAAAAGAATCATACGTGCTCATTGGCGAATATTTTACTCTGAAAAATGTACAAAGTTTCTCTCAGGTGCTTACTTTCTTTCAGTATTACGTTTTTTTTAAAGCATTTAAGGTTATTAAATTTGTTATAAAAATGGAAAAATAAAAAATAAAAAAAATAATTGTAACTACAGTTTCGAATGATGATCAAATTTTACGATTTCTACATGCACAAATTGAACAGATGTGCAATAATCAGTTATTGGTGATTTAATTATAGTTAAAAATTTTATTAGAGATTCTATTTTATTTTTGTTTGCATTTTATATTAGAAATTATCGGGTAACAGTTTTCAAATATCTTCACTAATCGGATATATAGGATCTCTAATTGTACGAGGTAACTAAAACAAATTGGAATAATGCTTATGTTAAAAGTAAAATTTTCGTGGATATTTTAATATATCGATTTTAGTCTATTAAATTGGTGAATTTTAAAAATTTAACTAAAGCCGATTGTGGCTATTAAATTTTTATTTTGATTTAATTTTGGGTTATTATCAATGCAAGCAACATTTCATCGCTTTTTAGTTATTTCGTGAGTTACTAATTTTAGGCTTTTAGTTTAGTAGAATCTCGGATCTCATATAATGTTCACTAAATTTTTGAGTACCTTTATCTTCACAAATTTGCAATATTGTAATACCTTGAAAAACAAAAAGACATCTATTCATCTTCACCTAAAAATCTGTGATACCTTAACCGTTTTAACTCTTCTTCTTACCCTTTCTTCTGTGCTAAATAACATTCCTTGTATCGCTTTGAAAGTAATTTGTTACAAAGAAAAATAACGAACTATTTTAAAATTTTCTATTGATGGTTTCTTTCTCTGCTATGTTTGTTATTTTTTAAGTCTGCAAAATTTTTGTAAAATCCTTTCGACAATCTATCCTTCCTCATTTCCCCTCTTCCTTTTTCTTCCTTTCCGGGGCTGCTTCGCCCCACCCAAATGGTTCATAAATAGAAACACTATGCTATAAAAAATGAAACAACTTAAAATGAAAAAAATGGGTGTAAGAAAAATATTTATATTTAAAGTAGGTACAAAAAAACTTATAATATCGGTATATCTAAATCTTCAAAGTCTTCTCTAAGTGAAATTAACTAAAAACAAATGAAATAAAAGAAAAATCACAATGAAAAATAAGTTCTATCGACAGCTATTTTAGAGAATTTGTCGAAGATTGTATTACCTGCGATTTTTTCACTTTTTGGCATTTATCAACAATCAAACTCTTTAACAACGGTAAAGATAGAGCTGCTTCCTTGCAACTTTTGATCGTAATGTTGGTCCTTCTCAATTCCAACGTCATTAATTGGCTGCACAACCGTAAGGCGCTTATTAAATTCGTGTCGTTGATTTCACTCCAATTGTCTATGCACAAGCTGTAATACAAACAACTTAGCTGAATTCTCTTAAGTAAGAGTCTTTTGTACCTTTCGAGGTGTGGACATCCAGCTGCCAGAAATTCTAGCGAATCCTCCGGATTGCATATGAATCCTTCGTTCGATATAAGAGATAATTTCTTTAAATTTTTCAGTCTCGATAGCAGTTTCAGACTTTTGCTTCTCAGTTGTTTGTTCTCGTTTATGTGAAGTTCTTTTATATTGTACAATTGCTCGGTTATAATTTCAATCAGTTCGTTCAGGTTAATGTTTACATTGTTACCTGCAAATAGCTAATTAGGCACGTTTTTTATGGTCAAAAATGAAGGTTACTCACGTAAATATAAACTGTATAAAGAAGGGTTATTTTTAACGGTTGTGCTCACAACCTTTTGAGAAAAATGGCAGTAAGAAAAGTCTATGGCAGTTAATTTCGAAAAAGATACCAGCGCGTTGAATGTTCCTTTACAATTAAACAAAATCAAGCCTGTAAATTTTTAAAATATCAACATCAGAAGTATTATTGAATAACTAACTCACTTTTGAGATTTACGCAATGCTTTAATTCCGTTATTACGTCTTCTTCTCTACAGTTATTTAATTCCAACGATAAAATATACTCCCCGTAATTCTCCAATATTCTAAAACATCAAGTAATTATTTTAGTTTAATTTCCTTTTTTCACATACCTTAAAACGTATTGATTGTAAGTTGTGTAGTCATCGCTGTTACTTTGATCTGATGCGTAGTGAATTATAACATTACTTGGGCGTGTGACTTTAGAAATGTGATATTCTAGAGCGTTAGCAGACATTCCGTACTAAAAATATTTCGAAATAATTCCAAAGATAATCGAAAAATTTAATACTTACGTTTACATGTAGTGTTTTGTATAAGCTACTATCTTTAGATAACCGGAAAAAAGTTGAGCATAATTGAGCGCAGTTATTTATTGATTGAACATCCAAATATGAAAATATCCTTTTTAAAACAGTTTCCTGAAAGTTAACGGTTTTAAAAATTTTAAAATGAAGTGGTGTTTACTTACAGGTAGAATTGTCCAGTCTCTTTTTGATATGTCCTTTTCCAGGGTGTACTTGAGCTTTTTGTTAGATGGTATACCATTACTTGTTCCTGCACTTTCTAAATCCATTTTTTATAATATATTTCAACTTTAAATGCTAACGATTTAGATCGGTTAACTAAACTACCATTTATGCCTCCAAATACTGTCATAGATCTATCTTGTTGAGAAGTTAAGTTGAAAGATAAGCGTGATTTGTAAGATTTAAAACTCACCACAGTTTATTTATAACAAGACCTATGCAAATTCCAAATATACATTTTATTTTTCATAACTGTTAAATTCAAGTATCGTTTGTGAGGTTATGTCAGGAATTTGGTGTCAAATTTGAAATAAAATATGACACTTTTGACAGGTCAAATCTGGTCTTTACTTATATAAGTATTCAGTTTTTTTAGGGAAAAGAAGATAACCACAAATATATTTTGTTCCGTACGGTATAAAATAATTGTAATAATTGCAATTTTTTCGATCATAGGTCACGAATCAAGGATATTTGATAATCTCTAGCAAAACCAATTAAAATTTTGTGCTGATATCACTTCGATTGGTTGAACTGAACTTGTTCAAGGATATACCGATTAAGCACCTGAAAAATGTCCACCGCAGGAAAAGTAAGTAATTTAAAACTGAAAAACTGTGACAATACAGTATATTTCTATACATTTATTACGAATTCAAGGTTATTAAATGCAAAGCGGCAGTCGCTTGGGGCCCCAAGGAAGATCTGAAACTGGAAACGATCGAAGTCGATCCACCCAAGGCACACGAAGTTAGAGTAAAAATCTTATACACAGCCGTCTGCCACACGGACGCCTACACTCTCAGCGGTCAAGACCCCGAAGGACTATTCCCCGTCGTCTTAGGCCACGAAGGCGCCGGTATAGTAGAAAGTGTAGGCCAAGGAGTCACCAACGTCCAACCAGGTTAACACAAATCACACTACGTTTTACTCGTATAACAAAGTTTTCGATTACAGGCGATCACGTTATTCCGCTGTACGTCCCGCAATGCGGCGACTGCAAGTTCTGCAAAAGCCCCAAGACCAACCTGTGCCAAAAAATCCGCGTGAGCCAAGGCCAAGGGAAGATGCCCGACGGTACTTCTCGTTTCCGATGCAACGGGAAAGAATTGTACCACTTCATGGGCTGCTCGACCTTCAGCGAATACACAGTAGTAGCCGATATCTCCGTCACTAAAGTACCTTAATAACCTCTACATTAATTCGTTAATTCACACGATAATGTTGTAGGTAAACCCGCAGGCACCGTTGGATAAGGTGTGTTTGTTGGGTTGCGGGGTGCCCACCGGTTACGGAGCCGCTTTGAACACTGCTCGAGTGGAGAAAGGCAGTACTTGCGCCGTTTGGGGCTTGGGCGCTGTAGGTTTAGCTGTAGGATTGGGCTGTCAAGCTGCCGGAGCTACTAGAATCATCGGAGTCGATTTGAACCCGGCTAAATTCGAAATCGGTAAAACTAACTTCCTACATCCACTCTGAGGGGTTAAACCGCGCTGTTTTAGCTAAGAAATTCGGTTTTACTGAATTCGTTAACCCCAAGGACTACGAGAAACCTATTACTGAAGTATTGGTGGAATTGACCGATGGTGGTTTGGATTACACCTTCGAGTGTGTTGGAAACGTTGAAACTATGAGAGCTGCGCTCGAATCCTGCCATAAAGGCTGGGGTGTATCCACTATTGTTGGTGTAGCGGGAGCAGGAAAAGAAATCAGTACTAGGCCGTTCCAGCTGGTCACTGGGCGGGTCTGGAAAGGCACCGCTTTTGGAGGTATTTTAATTCGACGAGTATATTAATAACATAGTAATTATAATTATTATATAGGTTGGAAGAGTCGCGAGAGCGTTCCGAAATTGGTCGAAGAGTACTTGAACAAGAAACTGAAACTCGACGAGTTTATTTCGCATTCGTTGAAGTTCGAAGACATCAACGAAGCTTTCCATCTCATGCACAAAGGCATCAGGTAAGTTGATAGGTTCTAATTAAGGGCGATTCGTGTTGATTAATTTTTTTTAGCATTCGCGCTGTATTGAGTTACGGTAACAATCAAAGTAATCTTTAAAAGGAAGGCGTTTAACGTACAAAAGGTATTTTTTGTGCAAATTCTGTTGGTTAAATATATTTTTTCGAGAGTTTAATTTAACTGGTTAATTTCATTTATTCCTTAACTCGTTTCCTTTCCTCCTGAATGCGGTCCTGATCGTAAAGCGCATTCAATATTCGTACTAAAGTAAGTATTGCGTGTTTATTAGCTATCGGCTTATTATTAAGTGGATGAGTACGATAAACATACATTTTAAATTATAATTATTATAACAGCCTAAAAAAGATTGCTGATAATTTTTAATCGTCAACAGTTAAACAAGTTCAGTCGAAAGTTTGCTCTTTGTTCCTCCTTAAGAAACAATTATTGATCTGTTAAGGTACGTTTTTTTAATGTACAATCTTGTAATACTGTTTGTTTAATTTATTATGATTAAATAAGGTATTTTACAAAAATATATCCAATTAAGGGGATTTACACTTGAGTAAGGTTATATTAGTAGTGATTAGTGCGTAGAGCACAGGTGCGAACTAGCCCACTGTTAAGAATAATTATTTTTACAACCATATCGAGATGTCTAAAGAGGCCGAAAAATTTAAATTGCCAATGAGATACGCCGGTGCAGAGCCGAGTGTTTGGTAAGACTGCTAATTCATTTAATAATCAGATTTCTTTGTAACTATTGCTTTACAGGACCGAATTTATTCAAATGGCCATCGATTACAAGCCGCTCAATTTGGGACAAGGTTTTCCAGATTATCCTCCGCCCGAATACATAACAGACACTTTAGCCCAAGTGGCTGTAGACCCTAATCCGTTGCTTCACCAATTCACTAGGGGATTCGTGAGTAGAATACCTACTTTATTATAATCATGGTACGAAAGGTACGTTATAGGGACACCCTAGACTAGTAAAAGCTTTGTCAAAGTTGTACTCGAGCTTAATAGGCAGGCAAATTAACGAAAGAACCGAAATTCTCACCACTAGCGGGGCCTACGAGGCCCTCTTTTCTGCTATATCAGGCCACACGGATGTCGGCGACGAAGTTGTAGTGATAGAGCCTTTTTTCGATTGCTACGAGCCTATGATAACTTACGCCGGAGGTATACCTAGATATGTACCTCTAAGATTAGTAAGCTCATGGTATTCGACGATAAATTTATAGATGTTAATAGTATAAAATTTTAGAAAGAAGTCACTGGTAGATTACCCACTTCGGCTGACTGGGTTTGGGATAAAGACGAGCTGGAGAACGCTTTCAACGAAAAAACTAAAATGATTATAGTAAACACGCCCAACAATCCTTTGGGCAAAGTCCTTTCCATGGAGGAACTGACCCAAATAGCAAACCTCTGCAAAAAGTGGAACGTGCTTTGCTTATCAGATGAAGTGTACGAGTGGTTGGTGTACAAACCTCACAAGCACATCAGGATGGGTATTTTTGCTGCTTGGCAAATCTTACAGCGGAGTTAAATGTTGTGTTTTTGTTCAGCAACATTGCCGGGAATGTGGGATAGGACCATTACCGTTGGATCAGCAGGAAAGACGTTCAGTGTGACGGGATGGAAAGTCGGTTGGGCTTATTGCCCGGCTAATCTAATGAAAAATCTCCAAATGGTGCACCAAAATTGCGTTTATTCGGGTGTTACGCCTATTCAGGTTACTAACCAATAATTAGTTGCCCTTTGCTTAATATCTACAATTTTTAGGAAAGCGTGGCTATTGCTTTTGAAAAGGAAATGGATCGCATGGACAGCGATGAGTGTTTTTTCAATTCTTTGGTGAGAGACTTAGAGGCGAAACGGGATTATATGATTAAAATTCTACAGGATGTTGGAATGGTGCCCACGGTACCTGATGGTGGTTACTTTGTGCTAGCCGATTGGTCTGCTCTCGGTAATATAAGAAAATAATTACAGTCGATTTGGAATTGCAGTATTAATTTCTAGAATCGAAAGTGGATTTTAATTCCGAAACGGATAAATACAGAGATTACAGATTTACGAAGTGGATGTCGAAAAAAGTGGGTCTTCAAGGCATTCCTCCCACAGTGTTTTACAGCAGCCCCAATAAACATTGCGTGGAAAATTTTGTTAGATACTGTTTTATAAAGGTAATTTTATTTAACTAGATTTTATTAAAAAAATTCCTTTCGTGGTTTAATCGTTACAGGATAACGAAACACTACGACAAGCCGAGGAGATACTACAAAGGTGGAAAAATACAGGAAAATGATTAAATACTTTAAATATTCACGACTTGTTTATCGAATTAAACTTATTGGAAACAAATAACCGTTTATTATTAATTCCTTATCAGCCCGTTATCGGCATTTTTACTTAAACTATTCATTCGAGTAAATATTAAAACTATAGAAGTAAATTTAACTCAAAAATGTCTTCAATCGAACGACTGAACGACGATCAACATTTCGGGAATTACCTGTTAGTATACTACTTAAAACAACTAATTCATTAAGTACATAAAATTATTTTAGGAAAGAGTATGAAAAACTCATGAAGCTACACAAACCCATCGATTTGGGACTGGGTTACCCCAATTACCTCCCATCAAAGTTCGTTACCGATGCTCTAGTAGAGGCCCTTTCATCAACTAACCCGGAAGACTATCAATACACCAGCGTTAAGGTAAAATTCTATTGTATAATTCACTATACTCCATTCGCTGAACTTACGGTGAACAATATTTGTGTTATCGTTTATATTTTAGGGTCACCCAAGATTAAGAAACGCTCTATCTACCACTTTCTCGCCACTCTTAGGCAAGCACTTGGACCCGGAGAACGAAATTTTAGTCACGGCAGGCTCGAGCGAAGCCCTCTATTGCGCCCTAACGAGCCTAATTTCCCCCGGAGATGAAGTCATCATCATCGAGCCATGTTTCATGGTCTTCGTTGAACTCGTTAAAATGGCCGGCGGCGTACCCAAATACTTAAGCTTGGAACTGGCAAGTAGTCTTTTGAAGCCCGTGAGAATTTATTTATGAATAAATTTACCGCACGCCAACAATAAATTATCTCTTCCAGACAAACCGCGTTACCAAAAACCGCACGTCCGCCGATTGGACGTTCGACAAAGCGGCCCTCCGAGGGCTGTTTACCGAAAAAACCAAGGCCATCGTAATGAACACCCCGCACAATCCCACGGGAAAGGTTTTCGATATCGAGGAACTCCGCTTCATCTCCGAAATGTGCATTGCGAATGATCTAATTTGCATATCTGATGAAGTGTACGAGCGGATGGTGTACAAGCCGAGCAATCACCACAGGATCGGTGAGGAATACAAAAACATTTCGTTATATCGTATGTGGATTTGAATTGTTATTTCCAGCATCGTTGCCCGGAATGTTCGAGCGCACTGTAACCTTAGGAGCGGCTGAAAAGTCCTTCGGTGTTACTGGCTGGCAAATTGGTTGGGCGTACGGTCCTGGTACACTGTTAAAAAAATTACAAACCCTCCATCAGCGCGTCGTATATAATGCCAGTACACCTCTACAAGTACGTAAATTATTTGGTGTATTGTATGTAATTAATTGTATTGGCTATTTATATAGATCGCTTTCGCTAAAATGCTCGAAACCGAAGCCCGAGTTTCGTATTTCGACGAAATGGCGAACGAGCTGAGAGATAAAAGGGACTACCTGGTGCAAATGCTGTTCAAGACGAAAATGGAACCCATTCTGCCCGAAGGGGGAATGTTCGTGTTGGCCGATGTATCTGAAATTGGTATTCTTGTATCACCACAAATCCCGGTTAATTACTAATTCGATTCATTCGCAGCGAGCCGCGTCGATTTGAGCGGCGAATCGGGCGAATTCGTCGACATGAAATTCGTGAACTGGCTGGCGAGGTGTCACGGATTACAAGCGTTCCCCGTGACCGTGTTCTGCGCGGAAACCGGCCGAAAGAAACGCGAGAATTTAGTTAGATTTTGCTTCGCGAAAGTACGTGAAATCATCGCGTCTCCTCCCTTCCGTATAATCCTTTATTTTTATTTTTTAGAAACGACAAACTCTCGAGGAAGCCGCGCTCGTTTTGAGCAAATTTGAATTGGCGCCAGCTTTGTAATCGAACGTACTTCCTTCAAATGCGCTCCTGTTCGTTTGGAAGACCAGTAACTATTTCGTAATCCTATAATAGAATTAATGCTACGACGAAAAGTCGCCTCTTAACCATCGCTTGGCATCCCTCGAATCGTTTCCGTACGTTTTACCATATCTAAAAAAAATTACAATGAAAGCAGCGCAACCAGTCGAAAATTCCATGTCCCCCCTTGTAGATGTACCTAAATATCGCGCCGGGGATGTGTCCCCCGTAGTTGGGCATCTGTCCGATGTGTTTGTGGTAAATTTCAGTGGGTTGTATCAGGACGGGGGGATTGGGCCTGTCGATTTGCACCGGCGCCCATTCGTTGCTCAATCGCTTTCGATAATTCGACGTGAAATCGCAGAGAGCGCTGTTCGTCATCTCTTGGTTGGTTTTGCCGAACGAGGCGTAGCCGAACGGCACGTGCCCGGTAAATCCTAAATCAAAATTCGATTAATAATTATTTTTTGTATCTGTATGTTAATACATTTTAGCGTTAAACTTAAGTTAATAAAATGGGATGTTTGTTTTGATGTAAAATACCGACTTTTTCCGTGACCGACGACATATCTTCGTTGCTGTAAGTACGATTCGAATACCGAATTATACATTTTTTTTAATTTGATTATTCACAAAAATTTAGTATTTACAGACGATGTTAAAGTGTCACTTATACGACATTAAAATGAAACTGTCATATACATATACTCTATTTAGAAACTAGGAGGAACGATTTTAATTTAAGTTGGCAACACTCGCGTTTGCTTATTGGTTAATTACGAGTCAAGTTGACGCTGTAAAACTTTATTTTCATTTACCACCTTTTTGGGGTTAAAATTGTTTGTCTTTAATATGTCGTATTTAGGTGATTTGTTAATTCATTCCTTCTTTTATATAATTATTGCGAGATTAAAATCAATTTTATTTAAATAAAAGAGGTGTAATTAAATTTGCAGCCTTGCAAATTTTCTAGCAACATTTTCGGGTGTGCGTCTGGCTTTTCAAAATGCTCCTTATAGTTTTTAAATTGAGTATAGGACGAAATTTTTCAAAAATCGAAAATATTCTTTTTTTTATACAATACAGTAAATACATTACCAGCTTTGAGGTATTTATCGGGCCTGTCGTTATCGCAAAAGTAGGGGCTGGCAGAGTGGCTGGGAGGCGTGATGGGCGCTTCAGTTATCGGTATATTCCTCAGCAATCCCGCACATTCTGGCCTCACTTCCATCAAAGGCAACTTGTACACGCTCTGGCCCAGCTGGAAATTAATACACCGCATTTACTAGTTGTATTACCACGCGTCTACAGAAATTTACCTGCTTCTCGTCTAGTGTTTTCGGATCCCATTTGTTGTCTTGCAGATAGCCGATTTTGGTTATTTCGTTCAGATTCTGCCTCTTCAGCATTTGGGATTTTTCGAAATCCGAAAGGCCTTCGGTGGCTTGCACTGTAAACCTTTGACCGAATATCCCGTGCTCTCGAGGCACGAATCCTACAAACCATATTTTTTAATATGTAACTAATAATACACGTGCAAGTTCACCTTCGTATCCAGGAACCATAGGATGTTTATAAATCGTGTCTCCATGTCTATCATTTACTATATCTATATCTTTTAAAGGTGGCCGAACAACCTATTAAATACAGTCGTTTTATTATACAATTCGGATATAATATATTGTTTGTGGAGGAGAGCCGCGATCTGATAAAAACGCATGAGTTATCTTACGTGATAATCGTCGGCAAATCTATCAGATAACACCAATTTTTCGGCGTGAAATACAGCGGGATCTAACAGCACTTTGTGCGTAATGGTGCCGTAGGTATCGCCAATGCGATATTTATACTGGGGACAAAAGCCCGTGTACCTGAAATCGTGGATTACACACAAATTAAACCGATCGAATAAGCGCTTACGTACCCGGGTATGAAATGCGGATTGGGAGTCTCCAGCAGCAGCATGTCGACTGGTAATTTAGGCGCCGCGTTCGTACCAAGAAATTTTCAAAAAATCCAACACAGTATCACTTTTACTGCGAGATTTCGCCCCTACCCCAATGTTACATCGAGCCGGATAAATGACAAGTTATGTGACAAGAAAGCTGTCACTGTTATACGTCAGTTTTATTAACAATCGTTTCCATAGCATTCCATGTTGTTTGTTCAATATTTCTTTTACAACACTTTAATCGGTATATTTAGGAAAATAATAAATATTTGTACATATATTGTAAGTACGTTTTCTGTTGTTTTAACTTTACATTAAGTACATTTACAAATGTTCAGTACACAAAAATATCATTAAATCATATTAGAGCTACGTACATTTAAGATACATTCAATACACCGGTACAATTATTCGACAAGTTCTACGCAACTGATCGTATAAAAATATTCAAACAATTATTGTTAGGACAAGGAACGACAATGTGCTAGATATTTACATTCACAATGTACCTCGGTTAGGCCTTCGCGGAGCTCGCAAACGGAATATATAATTTACAATAACTCCGCTCTGCGCCCTGTTTATCTTCGACATTAGCGTACAAACTTCGATATTGGTTTGGTATATAATGACAACGTATCACGATTAAAGCGCGGGAATCGAGGTAATTCCTCGGATTCCCGTTCATACATTGTTCAATCTCCAGCACCCGATGGTTCTAAACGCACTGAACTTCTGGTGTAGGCGAGATATCGTTGTTCTTCACCACCACAGTCGAGGTCCTCCTGTCGGCCACCCATTGGGAAGCCCTACGTCCAAGGGCCCCTAGTCATACTTTGTCTTTACCGTTCGTCGGATACGAAGACCGGACGTACTGAAAAACAATTACTTATTCACGCCTAATGAAGTAGTCGAGACGTGAAAAAATAAGAAGAAAAGTGCGAGGAAAGTTAGTAGAAGCTTCAACAAAAAAATTAGTTATGTGCCTCCCGAAAGTGCAACCCGTTTCGTAATTTAAACGAAGCGTATCGTTTTAATCCCTGTGCTACCTAATCGTTTGTTAAGCATCTTACTCGCTATGGGATTCCTCAATCTAATAGCATTACCAGAATCCTTTCCCTCTCCTCCGAGTAACGCAAATTAGACACCTAATGCATAAATAAACGTTTTGTTGCAAAGCCATTCGATTAAGACGTACAAAAGAAGTACATACTAGCTTAATTTCGATATATTAGTAGATGTTAATTTGTTTATACCTTACGTACCGATACAGTAGTGGCGCTGCAGGAATTGGTTCTCGGCCTGAACGTCGCGACGTTCCATTTTCTTTTGATTTGAGCTTGCACCTAATTAAACGAATTATTCATTCACACAAAAGTATCGAAAAAAATCGAACGGTTGTTCCGTGCGGGTGTATAAAAACGGTTTTATTGACGAAAGACTTACCTCCCCGTTGCAGAAGCAGAACAATATGGCGACGCAAAGACCCTGAAACATCCGAGTCCACGGTTAGTTAAGGTTTTTAATTAGTAGTTAATTATCGATAATAGGTAGAGGGAAGACCCGGAAAGACGGAACAAGTGTCTTTTGTGTCGAAAAATCGATATTGACAGTGTTACTGTTATAATTAACTTTATCCCATCTTTGTACTTTGCGAAGTCGAATTGGTAAATTTCGTGAAATCTGCTTAATAAAATGTTTCCGCTTCGGGGCTAATACGGGGTATTAAAACGAGTAAAAAAGTTTTATAGATCTGCATCGATAGGATATACGATCCTGGAACGTCGTAAATTTACTCTCGGGTAGTTTCTCATATCATATTTCCCTGGAAAAATGCACGTTTGTGGGAAGAATATATGCAATTTTCTTGCACGTTACATATTCCGGAAAAATAAACGAGTTTCCTATATACCTTAATAATACGAAAATCCTCCTATATTTGTCTATTTCAAATGATTTGGGTATATACCACAATTAAATTAAATAAATTGTATATAAACTGATAGAAAAAAAAAAACGGATAAAAATCGGTAAAAATTTGATCATATATTTCTCTTATCACTTGTATCTTGACACAATGATATCAGAAGGTAAATAAATATATTTAAGAATAGCTTTTAGTTTTATATAAATTTAGGTAAGTTAACAGTTAAATTGCCTGGAATGTACAAATTACTTTTCTTAGTGCTCATTGAAGGTAAGAAACTATGATTTCTTAAACACAAAACTTTTCTCATCCCCGAAAATTCCTCCTACAGTACTCTAAAGCACATCTTCTTCCAGTATGGCTACCCCAAAGGGCCCTCAGCGACCCTTCTGACGCCAGTTTGGGCGACTACCCTTACACGGCCTCCCTAAAAATAAACAGCCACCCTTACGCCAAGGCCTATATGCACACATGCGGCGGCACCATTTTAAACGAAGAATGGGTACTCACAGCCGCCTCCTGCGTCGACGGCGGTACCACCTGGGAGACCCTCGAAGCAGTTGATGTGGGCTATGTATACGAATTCAGCAATGCAAGGCAGAGAATTGGGGTAGATAGGGTTGTGTTGCATCCGCATTACAACAACACGTAAGTACCGCAAATTGGGTACTTGTATTCACTGAACTTACGCGGGTTATTCGGATTAAGAATTTTACAGTAAATTGCAACGCTGGTACCTCCAAATTTTACTTGTTTCTTAGCACTAGCAATAAATAATCTTGAATCCGAAACCCGTTCAGTGACTATAGTACCAAAGTACCAAGTTAAATTATCTTTTTCAAATCATAGGCAACCGCCCTCTCTACATAACATAGCTCTAATTAAACTCGATGGTAAAATAACGTTTAACGAATCCGCTAATAAAATCGGGTTACCAGATAAGGGATGGGTACCACAAGTTGCTCGTCTAGATTTCCTCGGTTGGGGGTTACGTTCTTCGTTGTTACAACACAACGCAGTACCCTTGTTGAGCGATAAAGGTACTTAAATAAGTACCTAAGTAACAGCTTTATTATACAAATTACATCTTGCAGATTGTATGGATTTAATAGAGGAGTACGTGCGTGATTTGAACGGTAAAGTACCGTTCGAAAGTGAGACGATGGCGTGCACGGGTCCCGATTTTCCTGATAAATTTATCATAACGGAGGGCGACACTGGCGGACCTTTGGTAGCGGATGGAATTATCTACGGGGTGCTCAGTTACAGGCTGGATTTCAATAAGCGCCGAATGGAAAAAGTCCCCTCGGGCGTTTTCACCGAAGTGGCGCCGTATCTTTCGTGGATTATAGAGAACGTGGGTGATGTTAATTAAAACGATATCATAAGTAAATAAAACGATTAACGAAAAACGCGTCTTCCTAACCCCTTGTATGTTTCTACAATTTTGTTAAAAACGAAAAAAAAGAAAGGCTGAAAAAAGAACCGCTAAAAGCCATTAAAAGGTCCTTTTAACGAACGCTTTTCACTTTGCGAGGAATCTCCAAGCAAAAGAATTTAATTTAAGGAGGGAAAAAAAAGGAATAACGAATAACGCGATTGTTTTTCCTCGACTGTTCCCTCCGTATACAACGTTATTTTAAATATTTAATCGAAAGAAAGCGTTTGTTTCGTCTACAATTTTTTAAAACACAAACCATAAGTGCTTAATAACCGGGAATCATTCACCCCTATCATAACGAAAGTTTTACGGCCTCCTCGCCCATATTTACCACAGCACGCAACGGAGCATTCGACGCCCAACGAGACGCTTGGGACGCGTCCCAAGCCGTCGGTAAACTGACAAGTATACGCAAACATTTGCGTATTCTAATCACCACGATCGCATCCAATTTTCACGAGCGCGTGGCGTTTTTAGTAACGAGAGATTGTTGAAAGAAGAGATGGTCGAGTTGTGGTAGTAATATTTACCTGGAAAGACGTCGTGACGGCCGATAATAGATCGTAGAAATACAACCAGGCGTCGCCGTTTTCCGGTCTGAAGGGCGTCAGCAGGAAATTCAATCCCAGTAAGGGTACTAGAAGTAAAGTAGCTCTGAAACACATACAATCCATCTTGCTGTAATAACTTCAATACTATTGAAAGGGTTGGAATTAGTTACCTTAAGGCCTGCAAAGATGACCTGGAGGTTCCGGATCCCTGACCTTCAGCGGGTCCTCTCCTCAACTTCACCACCACCACCCGGACTATGTTGATAAGGAAGAACAGATTCAGGATAATAGTCGCTGCTACTGGTATTTGATTGATGATTTCGAATCGGGTTTCCTTTATCCAACACCTGAAAAATTATCGATTAATTCCGGTTTTTTTTTTGGGTCGCTACGCGTCTCTTTCCATAACGTTGCACTTTGAAATTTGTACGGTTTTCATTCGAAAATCCATTGTGATGCAAATCGGATCGAGTTACCATGGAGAACAGGCGGGATGTGCGCCCTAATGGAGACGAATCTATGCCGATATACATAGGAAACAAATCGCGTTTTTTTTTATACCTGCGGGACGCGCTTCATTCCCGAATGACTGATAACTCGACGTCCTGCAGTCAATATTTGTGATTACTGCGCCAGTTCCAGCCAGGAATTTCCCGGGGCGTTCGCGAAATTCGAACCACCTCAGGGCTGATTAGTACTTGCGATGTTAAAAGCCGCTTTCTCCCGTTGGATGAAAGTGAAAATAATATGTTACGTTAATGGATATCGAGTGGACAATGTTTTGTGTGTTCGCCACACAATCGAGAATACGAACACAAATGCAATCAATTCCTGAGATATATTTTCGCTGTACCCGGAGGTAATAAATTAGCATGTATTCCCTAAGGATACACCTACAAATGTGCTTAATTTATAGATATGAATTTTACTTGTTTATGTTTTGTTGAATAAATACACTCGTAGTCAAAAGTACGGATTTAATAGGTATACTTACTTTTGCCTAAGATTGTAGCCATCTCGATACTTTATTTTCTCTTTTTGGCAAATTTCATACCAATTTTCGTATGAATTCCTTCTATTTTTATCGATGCTCGACGTAGGCAATAAATTATTATCAATAAATTAGGTTCGATATAGGCGCGCTTCTAGGGGTTGAAATACATATCCGAATGGATAATAAAAATTTCATTATCGAAAGATGCACGTCGGATTTCCATCTAAGATTTTCCGGTATCGTTGAAGCTCGTTCGTAAAATGCAGGAGATAATCAAATCGCGCCTTCGGTCGTATTCGAATCGCATTTTATGTGTAATAATCGGGATTTACGGCTTTTATTTAGAGTTTTCCTTACGTGAAAAAGCTGTTAATAAAAATTAGGCGAGTCGTGTCACAATGCACTTTCCACCATCTCTCATAGATTAATCCACAGCTCGCAACAACTTTTATTGTATTTTTTTTCTAATTTTTGATATAGATAATAGAAACAATATCCAGAAAACATTTGTATTGCAAACATGTAAACATCTGGATTACATCAAACAACAGAAACCTGTAGGATTACCGAAATTAATGATCTGAAACGTTGCTTTCAAGGGTGAATTATTTTGTGTAGCGAAACAATACGGGAATAAAACCACCCTTTCGCATTTTCGGGAATAAATAACATTCCCCTCGAGCGATTTATTTATATTCCAGGTCCCGGATAGATAATAAATCATATTTTTCCCGTTTCATTAATCCCACTTCGGAGGAAACCGTGCGTCCCATACCGAGGATAACACGATGTATTACTGTAACGAACATAATGCCTAAGATTTTCCCAGCGAAAAGGAAGAAGGACGAAAAATATACAGGGTGTTCCATAATGACATATTTAATAGGGTGATTCTTGGACCCATTTAAAGAATAAAACTTCATATAAACATATGTCCTAAACCTAAAATTTATTATTTTTTAATTTTAGCACAGCGACTTTTTTTCTCCGGTTTAGACCTCATCTGATCTGAATTTCCCCTAATCAACCCTTATAAGCTCTACATTTCAATGTTTTTTCTTCGTACAGGCCTCGGCTAATCGGCTATTCGGCCACTTTCATTTCAATGTTGACCGACAACAAACCGTGAAAGTTCGTTTAATTTTGGAGCGGTAAACCACCCTTACATTCCACCCACCCCCGAAGCCGGCGATTCCCTTCGAATATCTCATATTGGATTTTGATGAACGATCGACCATCGGGCAATAAGAACCGGCCAAAAGGCCGGTAAATCGGTGGCCCGCGTGTGGAAGAGAGGTTCAAAGGGGACGCCGATACATAGCATCGGTAACAAGACGAATGAAACGCAATAAAATCGGGCCTTTTTTTCGGGGATTTAATTTAAAATGTTGTGCGTTCGATTGGAGTTTAATTGGAATTTCCAATCGGCGAAGAGTCAATCGTCAATTGTCAATTGTCAACTGTATAGCTGTCAATGCGAGGAGATGAAAACAACAGGTGCGTATTGGGAAATGTATATGCTCGAGGGTGTGGGGCGCGGGAGGGACATTATACGCAGCGCGAGTGTATTATTAATAATTAGATTATGTTTTAAGCGAGGAATCCCGTTGACGAGGGATTCCGAGGAAAATTAAATTAACAAATTTCGGGAGGAAAAGCGAGAGTGGAGACGAAAAACCTCCGTTTATTCGGCTAAACCAATTAAAACGCGTATCATCGCAAACAACGGTGCGTTATTATTAAATTATGTATAAACATTCTAATTTCTCTACAGAGCCTCTTGTTCACTATTATACAGATAAGTTCTAATGAATTTTTCATCTCACTTTTCGTTGTATCGAAAGAAAAGAAGGGTTGTAAAAATAACAGTGGTTAGAGTGGGAAGGTTGCAATAATTACCCGTTCAATTGGACTATTAGTTCATAAAAATATCTGGAGTAATAAGAAAATTATGATAGAAAAGTTTTTTTTTTCTAAAAATTGTAACACCGTGTACTTCGAAATCTAAGAGGTTTAGGACATATATTGATATAAACTTTTCTTCATAAAATCATCTAAATATTCACATCTTGAAGTATCAGCACTCAATTAATTAACACCCTGTATAATCAATTACAATATTTCCATTTCGAGAAGTTTCTGGAATCTTGTATAAAAAAAACCCTCTTTTTCTTTGATTTCCCAAAGTTTGAGCAATAATTATGAAAATCCATTTGGCACGAAATGGAATTTCCCGCTTTAAAAGAAAAACGCATCGGTAATTCATTTCCACGCCGAATTAATTATTCTCCCTTCTAACCCGCGCTGTGAAAATCCACGTCAATTCCGCATTAAATTAGTCCTTTTCGCGCCGTCTTCTAAAAAAAGCCCTATCAAAAGTCGTCGATTCGAATTATATTCGACGAGTGGAGCGCGGGAAGGGGGCCGAACCGCCCCCGACCGCGTCCATCTACATTCACCCAACGTTGTGAAACTAATTCCGGTCGCCAGTCCGTGGAGATTTCGAAAAAAAAATGGCGCTCGCAGTAGCGCCAACAGCTCCGTCCCGTCGAACTGGCAGTGCGGCCAACTTAAACATTGAATTATATACCCATCAGATTAGGCGATCTGGCGGTGATAATTGCTAGTGGATGCGGAAATTCGCCGCGTCATCGCCAGCGAAGGGAAATTTCCTTGTAATAACTGTTCCGGCACGTCTTCGGATTTCGGTAAATCCCCGGCGAATGGATGTGAGGTTAGATATGAAAAGCTCCGACGCTCGATGTATACAAAAGGAAGCGGGGAAATTGCGATAGAGAAAATTGCGTTAAATAAACTACCGAGACCGTATCGAGCATCGGATATGTATACAGCGTGCAGCTGGTAAACTAACAAAGTTCGCGGTAAAATAACACGCGTACGTTTTTGCATGGAAAAACGGGAAAAAAATGGTTGATAAAACACCTGAAGCCATTCGTCTTTGTTATGGCTTGGCACTAATTTTGTTCGGGCAACTCGCATTAGCCGTACGTGCGAGCCGGGGGAAACAAATCGAGAAGTTCGGTCGAAGAGGAGTCATCCATTACGGGGATTATAATTTTAGTTTGATTCGAGTTTTGAGTGATAGTTTGTCCGCACTGAAATGTTATTAGTGTCCCTTTAATTACATAAAGGGATTGCTTATGGTAAATTATATTGATTCAATTTATAGTATGCTCTTTAAATGACATTACTTTGCATTCAATTTCACAATATGTACGAATATTATTTGTATTTTGTTAATAACTAAGATTGCACCACCATTGCATTGACCAAGTTCTTCAAGTACACCAAGCATAAAAAAAATTAATGATCAAGATTGTACGATGGAAGGTGCCTAAGATTAGCGAGGTTAGCTAGGTAATACAAAATTTAAAAAATTCTTAAATTTCCACAGTAGAAGTTTGAATATTTCTACTACTGGTACCTGGCCTATTACCGGTACACTGACTCTATATTATCGATTACTTAACGATCCCGTCTACACCTGAAAGCTCTCGGGCGAAAACGAAGCTTGATTGTTCACCTAGGAGGCGAAGGAAAAAGATTACGAACCATCGGAGAATCGTCGAACAAGACTCCCTACTTTCCTTTTATTAACTCCCCGGCTAACTCTCGGGAAAGTAGCGCAATTCCTCTGTGTATACAGACATTACTTACACCAGGACGGCTGTTTGTTTTCCATTCGTTCGCGATCGATGGTCGATGGTTCGTTCGAAAGGAAAACTGTAAGGTAAATATCGGGAAAATATCCTTCGATTAATTGTTCAAATAAGGAAAATTCGGAAGTTGTTTTGTCGATGAAAAATCGCTCGAACAACACAAAAGGTTCCGTTGTTTTTACTTAGAATCGTACAAATACAATTCTAGCAAACAAAATTTCTTTACCTTATTATTTTCCACCCCAACAAACCCCCCTAAGTGATACTACAACACTTACATAATACCTTGTTGCTCTAAACTAAACAAAGCTAAGTAAGTAGGAGTAATCAACATCAAAACTTACATGGCAAGTTCGTCTCCCTCGCCCATTAAACTTCTGACAGGTACGTAGAGGAGCGTCGTCACCAAAGGGATGCCCCAGCCTATTAATATCATCGCAATTAGTAGATTATTTTGGGATATGAAGGCCCACACCAGCACCGTATGCAGATAGAGTCCCTCGCACAGCATCCACGAATAATTCGATATGAGGCACGTGTAGAGGATGGTGTGAAGGGCGATGCACCAGGGCTGAAAATTCCGCGAAAACATTTAATCGAAATAATTAATCGAATGATAGTGGATGGAGTTGAGAGGAAAAAAAAAGGGCGCACAATAACGTAATTATCGACTGTCGATAACCGATTAAAATCGATAGGTAAACGGGAATTAGGTCGCATTTTATAATTAAGCCCCCGTATTCGAGCGAATTTCCTAATTAAAAAATTCCTGAATCGAACCGAACGAACCCCATAGATATCATTAAGACAACAGTAGGTTTTCGTGTGAATTCCATCGGCTAATTGGCATCAGGGAAATTAATTATTAATCGTATACTGCAAAGCCTTCGAATCTCACCGAAAATCCCTAAACGGGATTGCTATTTCCGACATTGAAAAGCTCCTAAAAGGACAATGAAGGGCCCTTCGCGTTGCAAGGAAGATTCATAAAAATTAAATTACGAAATCCTCTTGCATCCGCGTTTGTAATGCCCTGAAATTCGAATGAAAGCACTTCTGCAACTTCCTATTCCGTCCCGTCTCGACGCCGAGAAGATTTCGGAATTAATTGTTCCTAATTGTTCGAGACAAAAAAATATTATATTTTCATTTCGCCAATTAACTTCCACGTCCCGTCCGCAGGGCGATGAAAAAGGCGATACGTCTTGGAGTTTAACGAAATTACAAAGAAACATACGGGGGGAGATCGGTAAATACTGTAACTGCGTAGAGCATTTGGTGTGAGAATTTCGCGAATTGCCCTGTATGTTTTCTCGGGTTAAATGAAATTCGTTCGGAAGACCGTGTTTTCGGAGAATTCTATTCATTTCGGTCGAAACGTATCAATCACGAGGCGAAAATAGATCGGTGAGCGTTTGCAAGAATCGAATAAATGAAGGGAAAATGGAAAATTTCAAACGAAATACGCTGGTATTATGTTAGATAAGAAATGTGTGTGTCGTTTAAAGGATGCTCGATACAGGGTGGAATAATTCGACCGTCAAAAAATATGAAATCTACTTACTTCGATAAAGGTTTTTTTTTGAAAGACCACGCTGTATTTGTAAGATATACAAGACCAGCCAATTTTGATCGTAATTAATTCACATCGACCGAAGTATTTTAATTAAATACAGTAGATTTTCGGGTGTTTTATTAGAGGGCTTTCGTTCGACAATAATTCGACAAATCAACAGAATTTTCATTTTATCCGCGCCGAAATTTCGATTCGACGAATCCAATTTGCTACATTTTTTTTAATTCGCGTCTGTTCAAGAAACGTTAATTAAACGAATAGAGGACGAAAAATTTGTTTTAATTCCCTTAGTATTTATCCTACTTTATGGATTTCGATGCCTAAATGATTTATCACGATGCTAAATCATCCAGTGTTCGAAACGTTCAATCCGAAATTTTATGATGTATCGATGCGAGAATCAACTGACACCATTTTACTAGTTTATTTATACAATTTATTCGCTCTACTATTTATACTAATAAATAAGTAATAAATATTTATCGATTGGATCAATATGTATTCAATAACCACAACAGTGCTTTCTCCCTACTTTTACGAAAACAATTAGCTGGACAAAGGGCTGTTTTATGACAGGATCCGGCCCTGCTCGAATTTATCGAACTTTGCAATGTTATTCAAAGGGGTTAAGCACGTAATTAATGTCTCCGATGTTTGAACAAAACTGTAATAAATCACCTTCAATGGGAATTAACCACGAACGCGCACCAAAACTTCAACTTCAACTATATCTAATAAAAATTTTCTCCCTACATATTTTATAAACTGCATTTATTATTGAATGAATTACCTTGTTCGCTGCGAATAGCAATTCGGTCTCGTCGAACATCAAATAGTACCACAACAACCACAGGAAATTGTTGATGGCGAACGAGGCGAACAAGTTCATGTGTATCAAAATGCGGGCGCATCTTATGGACCTGTGAAAAATTCAAAAAAAAAATATTGGAAAGGTAATTAAAGGGAGAAAAAAATGAAATTAACCTTCGGCTTAGCAAGCGATTAGCGAACGATTCCGGTAGGGAATTTATTATCAAAGCCGAGCGGAGCACTCGCAATTAGAGGGATTTGCATTTTAATCTAGTCAAAATGCACCGCCGAAAATTAGAAGTTTGTAAATCATTTGCGGCACACGATGCATTAAAGCGAACTTTACACCAAGTAATTCGTGCACAAAAATTCAGTTAAGTCTTGAGTAAAATATTTAAAAAAAATCGTCGAGATTGTGTACAGTAACTTACTTGAAGTGGAAGAGAAGGGCGAGCGAGATCAGCAGGGCTACTAAAGAAATGCTGTATCCCACCGAGTGGATGATTATCACGACAGTGCGAAACTGCGGAGTAAATAATTCAATTAGGTCCATTTTTTTTTAATTTACGCGACTCACCGATAAATCCTCGGTGTTCACGCAAGTCGTGTAATTCACCCAAGTTCTGTTGAAGGGCTCGTGGAAATACCAAGTACCGTCCTCTTCGCATTTGTAGTAAACTGTATCTGTAATGCACCATAATAATTGACAGGTTTACTTGGATTCGGTCCATTTGTTAGTTTGTATTTACTAGATTGTGCCCGATTTATAGCTCTATTAATCATCGACTACGGTACTTTAACATATCTCTATGATTGAGTGGTGTTTATTATGGGAGTTACGGAAACACTGTGCATACAACAAACAAGTTTAGTGAGCAAGTGTGTGTACGAGGTGGAAGCGAAATGTTCCTGTTGTTAACTGAAATTTCCCCCTAAACAAACTCTAATCTATATAAAAATTATTATTAATGACTACCAAGGTTTTTATATGTTTTTAATTAATTTAAATAACGACTTTGTCGACTTAATTAATTCACATCAAAGGTACTGAAAAATCGACATTTCTTATATACAAATCCGTTGTATTCCTGAAGTTTTTAAGAACTAAGAGATTAATAAAGTTTTTTAATGACTCTGTTTATTTCGAGCAGTCGTGCATGCCGAGAATGTAAAATTCCCCAGGTATTTTATTATGTCAGTCTCATTTTACATGCCGGGGGAATACTGGATACTTCACCGAGAGGAAATAAATTAACCCGAAACCCTAACAGAACGGCTTTTATTTTATTACCCTTTCCGAGATATCTTGGAAAGTCGTCTCGATGTGCTTATTTGATTCGAAATTTTTGTTGAAATTTTAATAAGTATACTAGCAGGAATTGGAGTTTCAATTTAACGGCCTCCTGCTGTGTCATTAATTAATTGTATCGCTAATGGGCGATTATTTAAGTTTCCAGCAGGCACGAAGTTTGCTGACAATTTGGTCCACTTTCAGAGGAATTTTTTTAAAGAATTTTTTTAATAGAATTTTGTTAAATTAACAAAAGTACTTTGCTTGAGTTTGAATTGGCAATGAAAACGAAACAATTAACTGATGGAAATGTACAGATACTTAGCCATTATCGGTTTATTCCTTCTGTCTAACAAAACGTAACAAAAGGGTAATAATAACCAATGTACACTCATTAAAAGTTCCAAACACCTTTTGAATAATTATTACCGTTTTATCGCCCTAAACATTAAACGCTTCATTAAAATTTTGTAGAGGCAATTCCGAAAGCAAAAACAATAATGCACGCGGCCCGAAGGCTGCTCGAGTCGTAAAATATTCGACATTGTTTCACTATTTCGTGCTTTATACGCATATAAAAGTTTCAAACTTATTACGTGCGTTTGTTTTCTCGCGATAGAGACATGTTACTTACTCGCCGCCTCGAATCCCGGTATGAAATCCGGACAGGACTGGTTGGCCGTGGAACCGGCAGGAGTTTCCGGCCAGCAGGACCAGCCATCGAAGTGCACTGGGCACGTTAGAACTGAAAAAAAAACTAATATTTTAATATGATACCTTATGAAATCGTCAGTCTTGAAGAGCTGTCAATGTTGTGTCAAAAAACTTTTTTATATCTAGTAGGCAGAATCTGTCAAATTATTTTTATCTAGTTAAACGTCAAATTGTTATTTTTTCGATGTGATGAGAAATGAGAATAACATTGACAGAAAAAAAACATTTAGAATAAGGTGCGTAGTAAAAATGCACTTACCCATATGAATAAACGGAATAAAATCATGTTATGAAGAGCTGGTAGTCAATGTTGTGTCAAAAGACTTTTTTATATCTAGTAGGCAGAATCTGTCAAATTATTTTTATCTAGCTAAACGTCAAATTGTTATTTTTTCGATGTGATTTAGAATAAGGTGCTTAGTTAAAATGTACTTACCCATATGAATGTTAAACGGAATAAAATCATGTCAAGAAGAGCTGTCAATAATGTGTCAAGAATCGTAAAAAACCTAGTAGGCAGAATCATCTGTCTAATTAATTTTATCAACTGAAATGACTAATTGGCATGTTTCGATATAATGCATGTGAATTGTGAATAATTTAAAAGTACGAGTATTTAGAGGGTAAGTAGTAAAAACGCCCTTTTACCTGCATGTGAATGTTAAACGAAATGAAATTATATCATAAAGAGCTGTGTCAATGATGTGTAAAAATTGTGAAAAAACTTTTTTTATCAAGGAGGCAGAATCTGTCAAATTGTCATTTTTTGATACAATTGATATTAAATTGAGAATAATTTACAGAAAAAAATGCATTCAGAAGGTACGTTTAGTAAAAATTAATACTTTCTAAGTAATTATAATTTTTAAATAGTTATAATGAAATCTAATTATAATCTATAAAAAAATCAAAAATACGATTATAGACGGACTTAATGGAGTTTTTCAAAATTTTTGTTTCGAGCATCAATCATGCGGTTGAATTGACATTGATGACATTTGATGAAAATTTCCGATTGCGCTTTATCGCGGGATTTTGAAAATTTCCGATTTGATCGAACTTTTTAATAAGCGCCGTTTTAATTACTTCTCGGATAGAAAACCGGTCGAGTGTCGACGGGCAGAGTTTTCTATTCGAACGAAAAGTTTACAGTCGCCGATTCGCAGGGAAACTTTCCTTCAAATTAAATTAGGTAATTGGAATTTGTAGGATGTTATATTTCCAAAAAGAAAGGAAATTTTTAAATGGCAGTATTCAGGTAAAGTTGAAGCTACGTGGGCGATGAACATCGTATAATAAAATTCGTATTAGCAGGAAAATATTCGAGACACCCTATATACTTGGAGGTAATTCGATTACTCGTAAAACATTCTATTAAATTCGTCCTTTGGCGTTTTCTCGTTCATAAGGCTCTATTACAATGCTCGACGAAATCGAAGCGAAAATAAATTTCGATGAAAATTGCAGGGACACTAGATTTTAATTCGAACAGACGGAAACAATCGCCGGAGAGAACCAGATGTTTCACAACCTGCTCGGTTTTTATTTGAATCGACGAGAATCGTTTGAATTGCTATGATAAAATGCGAAAACCTATCGGTTAGGTTTATTTTTCGACTGCATGATGAAATGAACGAACACAAAAAATACGAGGCGAGTTCGATAAGTTAGCACAAATGCGGAATTTTCATAGGAAATGCATACAGGCCAAATTTTAAAAAGCCTACCATCTTTTTCAAGTAAGTTTCCAGAGGTTTCTGTAAGCTGGCACGAGCGATTTCTCCCATCCAAAAAATCCTTCAAATAATCCAAAAACGGGAATTTGTCCGACATTTTTTATAGAACCAATAGAAATGCAATTTTCCCTTTAATAACACACCCTTAACTCGGCACAATATTTTTCATAACCTCCCGTAATCCGGGGATTTACTTGTAGGTAATCCCACCGCCGTAAATCGTCATTTAAAGCTTTTTCGAAAGTCAATGTCAACGTTTTATCGCACAAAACCGCACTGAAAATAGATTATTATGAACATTGTTTATAGTATCGTTTAATTAGAAGATAGTTTGGATAGTTATAAACTAACTTAAAACAGGATCGTATTTTAGATTTTGCAATAAATATACTTATATTTGTATCGTTTTAAAAACACAATATAATTTTCTCTTCAATGATAGCTAAACCGATCCTGTTTAATTAAAAAGCAATCTATAATTAGTAGGCACCCTAAAATTGCCTCAACAATTTAATCATTTTTAAACTAATCCTGCAATTCGGGTCAATACCAAAAATGTTTGCTTAATTACGGTAATTGCTCCGCTAATTATTATTAGCATGTAAAGATAAAAAACTCGGAAGAAACGGAACGTTTCAAGTTATTATTTTTCATTCGTTACAATAACGTAGGCGCATTAAACGCGGACTCTTGAAAGAAAATTCCCCCTTTTACTTTTTTAATTAAATGCGACAAGAGTCAATAGCGAGGAAAAGGCCGGAAAAGCCACGCGAATAAGTCCACGTGGTGATAGGAAAGCTGTTTGAGTTACGTGACGAATAATAACAGAGGGCGAATAATTTTCGTTCGACGCACAAATAAAACTAATACGAATCTGGTTTTATTTAAATTAATTATTTTATTTGCATTTAAAACGCACAAACAACTGTTTGACTCGTATTCGATAGAGTTGTTTTTTTTGTATGTTGACCATCGACCTGTTGTTATGGGAAAATTCGATTTGATGTAAATCATGTATTACTTTTAATTGGGTAATTAAAAAATTATAATTGCCTGCGTAATATCAAATATTTGTATTCCCAGGAATCTTACACAAATTACTACAAATGTATTGTAATTAATTGAGTACATTTGTTGTTTTTTGTACTTGTTTTTATTTTTTTGTTGACAGGAGCTGTCATTTGAATGCCTAATTAATTTTATGACGAAACAAAAAATAAAATAAAAAAAATATAATGAAAGTATTATTTTATACAGTTACGAATTTACGGAAGTTCACAAATTAATTGTGAAATTATTGTTAAAAAATTTTTCATTCTTGATCTTGATATATCTAATATGAATCCGTGAATAAAATCCGATGAAAATTATAATAAAAAGTTTATCCGAAAGGAAATTACTGCTATGAAAACCATAAAACTAGAATTACCAACATAGGTTTTATCATTTTACATAGGTTTTATATTTTTACTATATCTACAATATTTCATTCAACATACATAAATTTATCAACTACATAGTATATTTTTCAATTTGGATATGATATTGTGATAAATGTTCACTTCCATATCCTGCATTGAAAATACCCTAATCTCGTTATTGCATACAATTATTATCAACTTAACAATCATTTTATCAAGAACTAGCAATGTTCGCTATTTAATTGCATGTTTATCAACAAACAGCTTTAATCAACTTTCCAATTAACGCGCGATTAGTTGCCTAAACGGATGCACTATTTGCAAATTAATTCAAAATAAATTCATTCAAAATGAAACACTTACCGTCCCCGAACGAGGAATCCTCTTCGCTGGCGGTGCAATTTAATCTCCTACTTTCAATTATGGACTTGAAAACTCCGACTTCTTTCTCGTTCATTTTCCACAACAATTTGCCACACGCGCGGGAAATTCAACGACGGTTTTCCGGTGTTTTTCTTCGTTAAAACGTCTTCGGCTCGTTGTTTCCTGCTCGTCGACGAGACGATGATAGGTTTTCCATTCCGAATGGAAATCGCGTTCGCTATGGGACCGGGAAATCTGAAACAGAACCACCTGTTGCCCATTTAGGAAGCCTCTAACGCAAAAATTGGATAAACGCGATCGCTTTATCCCTTTTACTACACCAGCGATTTACACTCGCTTTGTCAATGGATTAAATTTATAAATCAGGTATATTGAGTATAAATGATTGATGAATTGGAGAAATGTATTAAAACGAGAGGTAAAGAAAGCGAGCGAAGCATGGCGGTAGATCTAAGTAATTTTCCGAGTTGGGGAAAATATATTTTAGGAAAAGTTGGATTTCCATTACATTAAGGCAAGAAGTGAATTTCTCCTTCGGTAATTTGCTCGACCTTTTTAAAAACGGATGTCGCGCAAACTTCCCCGTAATCGCATTGTAAAAGAAACGAAACTCCCAGTCAAAATTAAATAACCGGGAAGATTTTCCTTGGGCGAAACGACGCCGTACGGTTGAATAAATAATAAGGATGAGCCCCGATTTTTATTCAGGTGCAACCGATGCGTATACTTGTTGGGGCGAAAAATAAATTGAGCGAGGAAAAATTCCAATTATTTTCGATACAACACTCGTTTGGATTTTAATTTTAACTAACTAATTACGCCGGATTCGCCGGTACAGTATATTTAAGCTAATCCCTCGGAACGTATTTCCTCATTTTCCGGCGGAAAATCGCGCGGTTTAAGTGTGGAAAACCGCCGAATTGTAAACGCCAGGTGCCGGGCGAAGCGCATTAAAAGTTTCTCCTTTTCCGCTACAGCTGGAAAAGCGACAAACTGACGCGGAAAATGAAAATACCGCGTTGTAATCCTAAGTAATTTCATATATTCTCTCTGTATGTTTATATCTAACAGATGTAACAAACGATTTTCTTGCTCGAAAATTAAAAATGCCCCACACTTTATACAACACCGTATTCGGAAGCTTTTTTATAACCAATTGGTTTTGTAACGAACGATTATGAATTGCAACGTTGCTTATTTGAATCGTGAACAAGATGAACAGTTTTTGACTTTTTTTTTCTTCTTATTCTTTCAAATAAGCCCAAAAAACCCATCATTTTCATCTTGTTTAAGCAACTTAGCCATGTTTAAAATTCGTAAATATATAATCGTTGGTTACAAAACCACTTGGTTATAAAAAACTTCCGAATATGGGCGGTGTGTAAGAAATAATCGATAATATTATTCTAGAAATTGGAGTATTTGCATCAAGTTGAAAGTCTTCCGGTTGGATTTAATCCGGGCGTAACGATTCCGGTTCCGCTTATAAAGTACGCGGGCAAATTACTAGTTGTAGCTCGTAAATATGCAAATTTTTATTAGAGCCCGAACGCCAGGAAAATTCCAATCGGAGTTCCTATTTCCCAGCTGCGATTTATTTTCGTTAAGAACGCCAAAAAATCCGCTTAATTCCCGGATTAATTATGAATTTCACCGCGAGAACAAATGGCAAAGTTAAAACCGACCCTTTGTGGATCGGTTTTGCGCCGAGTCTCCGGTTAATTAACGCCACTTTAGTTTACATGACGTGTTTTAAATTACATGTCGCGTGCAATTTAATTGCAAAGCTCATTGGCGCGCCTAATTTTGTACCAAATCCTATTGTTTCAAGCAATAGAATCAGCAAAAATAATAGAAATAAGCCGAAACTTGTTGAAAATGTTTAAAAACCAAGCGATTGTTTCGTTTTTGCTACAATAAGCATTTACAATGTAACTGATAATTAGCTTAAGTAAAAATATTCGAGTTTATAGGCGGAGTTTCTAATTCCTGCGTGGCAGGAATTGCACGGGAAGTTTCCGAACTTTCCGCCGTGATTTACCGACTTTAATTTCCAGCAATTTAAACTGAGGATGTTCCGCCGAAAACTCGAAACACGGCGTTATGAAATTGTCGGAGAGTTTTCGCCGAGGAATTTTCTTACGAGTTTTCCGCATTCTTCTATGTAACGAAACGAATTCTTTCGAACCGCGATTATTCCTTTTATTTGGAAACTTTTGGAAAACGCTCTAACATACTAGCCTACTCGGTTATTGATGTAGCCTCGTATTTGAAAATTGGCGCAAATCAACGTTACACTCTAACAAAGCACTAACAACACAACAACTCGACAACCATCTCGTGTGTACTTGCCGGAGATAAAGTGAAATTCTGGGGAGTTTCACTTGTTGTTTCGTCACGTATATTCTTTGAGATTTGCGATAGTGTTTGTTTATTTTACCTACGTGTTTCATTTCCTCGTTTCCTTCCTTTGATTGTAAATATATCGCGTTTTCGAGCCAGGAATTGTAATTAAGTTTAATGAATTTATTTACATACGTACCCTTGTAGGTAAATCGTTAATTTTACGGGGGGATTAGGGAAAGTTTCTTATGCGATGTATCTAATAATAATGAGGATCTTCTTATTTGTAAAGGGATATGAACGAGAGGATTATGTATATGTTTAATTTGTATGTATGTATACAAATATGAGTGGAAGGGTTGTAAAATAAGTAATAATGTAGGATGTAGGGGTAATTTGATTTGATGAATTTAGTATTGGGTTGTAGGTATTTCTGTTTCCAGGGTTGTTTTATTAGTGGCTTAACGAGATTAAAATGTGTATTTACAATACAAGCACACTATATACGGGACGTCCCAATTATAAATTGACTAAATATTTGAACGCTATTGAATGTTTGGAAATTAAATTGCAGGATTGCATGTTGAACTGCAACAACACGAGTGGTTTTCGAAGCAACATTTTACATAATAACTCTTTTTATTTTCGCTTTTGCTGTTACCTCTAACGATTTACGTGGTTGTATAACATAAAGCGATAGTTCGAAAAAAAAGGAAGTTCAACCGGGCGTATTTGCATAGTTTTAATGACTGGAGATTTTTCAACGTTATTTGTATTGGAAAAATCGACTTGTGTATTTTTTTACGCTCTATACCGCAATTTTAAACGGAGCTTTTTCCAACGACCGTTATAAATGTATTTTCGTATTTAACAACTGAGTCGTTGGAAGCAAATTAATCGTAAAATTTATTTTTACATTGAATTGTATATCGTCTGTAATAGACGAACCGCGAAATCGCAATCGCAAAATTCGTCTTAGTCCTTTTCATCTTCCAATATTATTACAATCATTGATATAATAATTAAATTTAGCTAATTATTTATTCGTTTAATAAAACAGAGAGCGAATTGATTTGAGAAACGCGGAGTTTAGGACAAGGTCGTGGAAAACTTACAAGTCGGGGAAAAACGATCCTGACCGCAAAACTCGGAAGATTTTTGTTTCGATTTGCGTGCATTTTATACGTGCAATATGTAAAATTCATACTTTGCATTTATATTGCACTCGTAATATTGCGAGTTTTCCGGGGGTATACACGTTATTTACCACTTACACATGTTCCTATTTGAAAATTTCAGTCCTTTATTACGTTGTTTAATAGTGGGTAATTGATTCTATTTTGGTTGGGACACACTGTATATATTTGTAAACGATATCCTTCATATACGGTATGTCCCTTGATAGATGAAAAAAATCGTTATTTTTATTTTACGGAGAAAAATCGTCCTTTAAAAAGTCCTGCTTTTCGAAAAAGTAAGTTTACTATATTAAAATCTTGAATCTAGTGTACAGGGTGCCCAGAAAGTAAATAAAGATAAGTAGTCAGAGAAGTGCCATTAAACATTTTCAGAGCAAAATTTTGTTAAACAAATTGTTTTTACACAAATCTTTTATAATTACAAAAATTTATAATATAAGCAAATAATAAATACGATTTTCAAAACAAATCAAGATATTCAATGTCACTAATTTTATTTATAGCTGTGATTATTTTTGTTTTATTTAGTCTATTAGTATTATGATACTTCTCACTTGAATCAACTTCATGTTTTCCTAATTTATTAACTTCCTGTATATCAGATTCCATATTCCAATACTGCAAACTTAATTTTTCTACAAGCCTGTCTTTTTATAAAGAATGCATTTTAATTATAAAATTAAAAATAACAATTATTTGCCTCTCATCATCAACTCCATCTAGAAACTGTATTTTATAAATAGGCTATTATTTTAAATAAATTTATGCAAGACTGCCCGATCGGAATCCTCCCGTTACGTGTGAATTAATCCAATTTAAAAACACACAAAACGCAATTTAAAAATTCGCAGCTTATCAATTAATTAAACATCCTCCCTCTGAGCGATTGGTTAATTTGGATAAATGCATCGATTTTTCAAGCGCTTTATCCGGTTTTATTCACGCTCATTCCGCGTTTGTCCACGCATTATAAACTCGTCGATTGCATTTTATTTCGCAGAACATCCTACTAGACTAGAAAAAAATCTCGAAATAATCTCGATTCAATTACAAGTGCCCGACAATAACACCAGCTATTAGCTCGCGAGTTGTTTACGCAAATCGAAATTCGAAAGGCCTATTTTTACACCGTCTATTCGAGCTAAACAAATTAAAATAGCGCAAATATTTAATTGCCTTCCTTGCAGATACCCATCGGCCGGCTTGTTTGTTGGTTTTCAATACTTTTCTATTGCCGGTTTGATGCGTTTCGCGCTCGGACAGATGTGTTTTTTCGCGAATTATTAGAATATTTATTATTTATTTGGCCCGTCGACGAGCGCTCGTAAATTTTAATTTACGCACATTCGCTGTACGCCTAATTAATTCTGCGCTCGGTGCAATTCGCGTTCATAACTCATTAGTTCCAATCAATTATTCGCTACGGTTAAAATTAGCGCCTCCGGACTATTTTTCGAAAGGTAAATCAAGGGGTATAAACTCGATTACCCGCTGCAACGGGTGATAAAATAGGCAACACCTTGAGCAGAATAGGAAAATGCTCGATTGTATGGGGCCCGGTGTACATTCTCTTTATCCCTTGCGGTAATTTATGGCGTCCGGCAGGTCAGCAGACTCCGTATTTTACCCGGTGTTCCGTTTCTTCTGCTCTCTGATATATTAAAAGCTTTGATATCGAGGCTGGTTAGCTCGCCCTAAGGCGGACGGATACCAAACGCGAATTTACGGCCCGATTTCGACTAAATAATGCCAAATTGATATTACACGGCACGATCAAGACGTGCTTCGGTCGGATATATTTGTATTCAATTATAATCGCGCGGTAAAAAATATATTTCCGGCACGTTAATCGAGTAAATTAAACGGTAAATTCGATGAGAAAATTACATCCGAGTCCTCTAAGCCGGTATTCAAAGCTCCCTCTATATTATCGAGTTTTATTTTCCCGTACATCGGTAACATGTAAGTTGATTGAAAGTAAATTGGATTTCTCAAGATGTCTGGTAAACCCCGTATCGACGTCAACGAATTTTACAACAAACACAAAATCGAGTGAACTCATTCGGGGCGAAAACGAATTTTACAACCCCCCTTATTGTAAAAATTCCGGATAGTTAATTAACAGAACAACTTGATTATAAGTAATGAAATTTTTAATAAACGCGATATGAAAGTTTTATTTGATTTTTGTTACGATAGGACGATGAGGAGGTCGTGAAGAAAAATTGTTATGAGAAGGGAAAATCGATTTTCCTTTTGCGACGGTCGTTTAATCTGGAATTAACGGGGTCGATTTGTATTGAATGTATACCTAATAATTTCGGTGGGCGATTCGAGTAAATTGGCTGAAATTAGTCGCCAATTTTGGCTGTTAGATGGAAATTCTGCACAATTTTTTCCCAATCCTATCAAGCCAATTAAAAGGAACTTTTTCATTAACTAATAATATAATCAATTCGTGTATGCATAAATAGATTAAGTAGATTGAATTAGTTTTTTCCTTGGTGTCGTAAAACTTATCCATTACCATTTCGTTCGTTTGTTCCCACTGAAAGGTATACTCGAGTAAAGTACGGTAAACATAAAGTTTTCCTTTTCGACTTTTACGCTTTTTTTTGTGTATTGAACTTCAGTTTTCCTGGGAGTATATCGCAGGAAAAGAGACTTTTCACTTTTACATTTGAATGAGACGTTTAGCGTCGCAGTTTTTTTATCTCGGACTTTGGAAGTGGAAAGAGTTTTCCGCGTGGAGTTTTTTTTTTATTTGCGTTCGGTTTTTACCGTATCCTTCGTATTTGCTTTTTAAATAAAAAGGTCGTGCTTATGCCGATGTATCGGGCTTTTCTCTATCATTCCGCCGAAAAAAATATTTTTCGGGTTTACATGTATAGCGGTTTTCCTCGGTTAATGAAAGAAAAATATTTTCTCTTCCGGTTGATGTATGGTTTGTTTATTGTTACAGCGAAATTAAATAAAATTACTTACCTACAGTTTGATAACAATAGCTAGAGACGCGCAAGTGTGATGCGCAACAAGTGGTGTCTTTAGTTATCCCTGTCGAACTGTACATGAATTTATCGATCCAATCCCCAGCTGTTAAATTGTTTACGTTTCGCTATAAACAACGAAACACCCTAAATTGATGACTAATTTAAGAACCCAAACAAATTTTATCAATTAGCCTAATTAAGCTTACTTATTTTGATTAAAAAACCCAACCGTTTATCCATTATACTCATGATCATTTACATTAATCCATCAAAAGGAATATTAGATAAAAAAACAATATAATTTCTACTTGCAATTAATTTACTTCTAAAGGTAATAAAGTTATATAAATTCCTGATGAACGTTGCAAGTACCGATCATCATTTTTAATTCAATGATCTATAAATTCATTATACGGAAACATTAAATTCTGATCAATATTAATTTTCGTCCGAAAGCGTTTTAAAGGGTATTCTAATGCACAGAACCAATTACCAGATAATAAGAGTGAGATTATAAATTCAAATTTAGTTACCGTGCGTTTTGCTGTTTGTGGAAACATCGCAGAGAGCGGAAAATTTTCCTTTAGAAGCAAGAGAAAATTAATTAGGCCCCCACTCTCAATTACGCTTATTAAAATTGAGTAGAAGCTGCGAATTGCCCTGTAAGTACAAATAATGACCCTTTTATTTTGTATTAAATTGGTGATTTATTTTAATTGCATATTTTGTATAAAAAAATATAAATTGGTTTATGTGGTATTGGGAAAGGTAATTTTTTGAGGGTATAATGGAATTTTGTGCACGTTTGAAAAATCTAATCTCAATATTGAGATGAGATGTGCCAAAATTACACCTTCAGAGAATATCACGCACGTTTTCTACAAATATGAAGAATTTTTATTGCTTATTTTACATCTCATAATGTGGATAAAATAGTCTGCTTCAAATCCTGCAGGCCCCCAAAAATAATAGTCACAATATATAAAAGTACACTTGAGAAAATTCACAATATCAAACACATTACATTTTTAATAAATCCCCATTGAAGGTAGTCGAAAATTGAAAATTTTCTTCCTTAAAAAAGAAATTTAATACCTACCGATTTCTGGGCGTACTATATAATACTGCATATATCTTAACATATTATACAATATCAGAAATACGTAGGATTTTCTCCAACTTCAATATTATCCCTCTCGAACAGGATCAGGAAAATAATAAAATGCTCTTGTAATGTGTCGAGAAAATGCGATTTCGAGGGAATCATATATGATGTTCGTAAATTACAATCGACTATTAGAAATAAATAGTTTATAATAAAAAGAAACCCGACACGTCGCTTTTTTAATTAAATTTCCACCGCGCCACCTAATTACCCCCGTCGAGGCGGAAAGAAAACTCGCCCGGAAAATTCTCATTCTTATTCTTACCTCCGATTGTTTGTCTTGGGGAAACTTCCCGAGAACCTGATGGCGGTTTTTCCTCTCGTCGAACAGCCCACTCGACCGTAAACCGAGCGATGGGAAAGCGCACGAAACACTGAACTTTCCGAAGAGTTTTTCCAAACGGCGCGCCGGAAAGCGCTGGCGCGTGTTTCGCCGTTTCCGGCGGTCGGAAAAACTCTTTTTGTTCGCGCTTTTGCACAAAAAATTATTTATTTCAGCGCTCAAAGTGCAGGGAAATATTAAAATACATACCGTACTGATTCTCTGAATAATTCATTTCGCGATTTTTCTTACTAGTTTTATTCGTTTTCTTACTATCCCGTGCTCTGATATTATGTAGTAAACCTTATACATTTGGGACACCCTGTATTTTAATTATTTATTACAGCAATCAAAATGCAGGTAAATTATTGAAATAGTTACTATAGTCATTGTAAATTATTCATTTAATGATATTTTTATTCGTTTTCTACTATCCCGTGATATAGAATTATAGGAACTATTAAATTTGGGACATTCTGTACTTAATTTTTTTATTTCAAAACCCATATAATTTAGGTAAATTATTGATATAGTCACTATATTGATTTACTGATTTTTTCTTACTACCTTTATTCATTTTCCACTATCATCCAACGCTTTAGTGCAATATACTTGAAACTAAATCATTTAAATTTAGTCCACCCCGTATTTAAATAGATTGAGAATCAAACTCCGATTAAACGGCAATAATGGGGATGTAAATCGAGATTCCGGATGTTCCCGGGTAAACAATCCGGAATTGTTATCTTTATCTGTGGAGGAAATTAAATTCGAAATTTCGTCGAAAAGTTCCGTCGGTTTTACCGATAAATAACGTCGATTTTTCCGCCGCGAAAATTACTGGCAGGCTCGACGGATGTTTCCGATTAAAGGAGGCGCCCTGAAAGGGCCTCGGTATCGTTTTATTTCGGCGCGGCAAACAATAGGGCGTAGATAAACCACATCATCGATAGAAAAAAAATAATAACACGAAGGTTCGTCGTTTATTCGGAGCTAAAATTAGATTAATAATAGATATACCTAACAATATTTAGACGCACTATACACAAATATACACTCGATTCGACGGGCGTTAATCCAACAAATTCAATCCTTGGAGGCCCTTTCCGCTATCCAAATTATCGGCGTTCTCCAAAATGATCCTCTCCACGTTGACTTGGTCGAGCGCCTCTTGAATTTTCATTTTAATCGGCTTCTCGAGCGCGTCCATTATCTGATATCTCAGCAAATTCGGCAATACGTTCACGCCGAATTCGATGAGATAATCGACGGTCCCTAACCCGTCGAACCTGATTTGGATATTGCCCAATTCCAACTGGATGTCGTCCAATGACGGGGGCAAAGAGGTGTCCATGCTCTGGCTGGCGTTGACCTGCACCTGAAATTCAATTAACTCGTTAATTAATTCGCTTCCAATCCAATCGATTTATACTCACCCTGATGTAATCCACCGTGAAGGCGACCGTGCCGCCCTGCGAAATCATCCCCGCCACCAGCGATATATCCCAGTTACTGCTGCCTTTTATCCTGCCAGTCCCCACCTCGAGGAAGGTGTGCACCGTGTTGTTTTTCATTTCGAATTTGATGTCTCTCGTGCGATGGAAGGAGGAGATTCCGTACAACCAGGTGTTCGTCAGAGCCACGTCGAAGATGCCCACGCTGTTGTTGTAGTCAGGCACCAGGTAGGGATCGAAGCCCATGGATCTCACCTTCTTGCGCACCTCGCACACCAGCTGGTCGAACGGCGATATCGAGTTGGGGAACTTCTTCGGGAACTTCCGCAGCTCCTTGTTGACGTCGTCGCGCGTCTTGGTGTTCAGCTCGCCCAGCACGTGCGGCTTGATGGAATCGAATACGAACGAACCCAACGAGTTCATCACGCCTGTAATAAACCCGATGGAAATATATCCTTCGAATTGGTTTAGTAGTTACCTTGTAAAAGACTGCCGAAGGCTCCGAGCCTCTGGAAGTCCATGTCGATCTTTCCGAAGCTGATGTCCATGTCCATGGCTTGGGCCTCCAAGGTGCCGTTGACGTCCACCTCCATCGTGGCTATGGCGGTGACTTGGACCTGCAAATTCGGTTCGAGTGCCGTTTTTTGTGACGAAATTCGTACTTACTTTTTCCATTGTGACTGTGTAGGGGCCGGCAGCGCGGGAAAAAAACGTCCTCAGGGTGTAATTCCCGCGCACCAGCAGCTTGTCGATGGTCAAAGCCGCCTCCACCTTCATTTTGGTGACGTCCGCCGAAATGTGGTTGATTCGGAATTTCTTCAAACCGTACAATTGCACGTCCTAAAATAATATGCAGTATAATGTAAGACCTCTTTTCGTTACACCCTGTATTAGTAAATACCTTCATGTGCATTTTGCCGAAGGATAATTTAGTGTTCATGTCTGGAACGCTCATTGGATCTGGTATGGGCGCTCCGGGGATTCCAACAGGATCGGGTTGCTTGTAATGCTCGAGAATCGTCATGATCGTTTCGCTGAGCTTCTTCTCCGACTTTTCTTCGATCGCGGTGATTTCCTCGTCGTCAGGAGGAGCCGGGGGATACTCGGTCGGGGGCGCTGCGTCTAAAATCGAAGCGATAAAAGCCACAACTATCAACCTGGAATTGTTTCGTTTGTGTACGTACCTTGTTGGAAACTTTTTGTTAGGCAAACAAGCACTAAAAGCCATCCGAAAATCGCCCTCATGTTCGTAATTTAGTTGTAGTTTGTGATGAAATATGTTCGAGGTCTAGCAATACAGTCGAAACGTAAGCGAAAAGCGACTGACAATCGAATCAAATTCACTAGAAGCCCGTGTCAAAGTTCAGAGACTCTTTGAATTATCTTAATTGGAGTTTATCGCTTTGTGCCTCGCTCTCTCGCTCTCGTTGATAAAATTGCATTTCAATTCCTACTGTCGCCTTCAAACAAACTCCTAATTTATTTACGAATTTTTGATTGTATTTGTTGCATTATTAGATTAGTTTTGTAACGTTAAATATTGTTACTTCGAAATTTGAAACATTTCTCTCATAAAGTATATTCGGAAATGTTGCCATTATTGAATAAACAATCAACTTTTAAGATTTCACATTATCAAACAAATTTTAATGAAAATTAATAATTCCATACAATTTTTTACAGTGTTTTAAGCACCACCTTGTGTCTTTTAGAGCTCATTTCCCACGCACGCAACATTCCGAATGATAGTAATTAAACTGACGCGCATTGCTTAAAACGCAAGTTTGTTTTTCCTTCCACCATTCGATTGCAACAATCTGTTTTCGCCCGGAAAAACACGCCAAGCGGTTGTTTTGTCGCCAGCGAATGCATCGATTCCTCCGGAAAATGTACCCGCGCGGCGCGCTGGCGATATCCGAGGAAAATTTCCGCGTAATGCAGCCCGTTTTGGCGTGTTCGCGGGCCTTCGGCCTGTGCCCCGTCGAATTCAAGAACCGCGGGCGGTTCTTCGCCGTTCGCTGGTCGTGGGCCTGTCAGGTTTACAGCCTCCTGGCGCCTCTGGCGTTGTGTGAGTACCGATTCAAGCGCCGATCTTTTCTATCTCGGGTGAATTGCAGGTGTATTTACGCTGGTCGACATCGCTTATAAACGCTCCGAGGAGGTAGCTAATGAGAAGGACGAGAAACGGAGGTATTTGTCCGTTTGCGATGTACTAACGATCGTATTTATTGTATTTTGTTGCGTTGTAACGACTCCTGTTAAGACGAAAATGCTGTGGAAAATTTGCGAACTCTTCAACGCGGTATATACACTTTACTTATTTTTAGATACATGTAGTATTACCGCATATTTTAGGTGGAAAAAGAACTTGTGATAAAATGTCCCAAAAAGCACAGAACCGCCTCGATACTCTCCATAGCCGCTGTTCTGCTCACTTACACAATCTTCTACTTGATCGATTTGACTTGGAACTTATTTTACGGGAAAATCAACGCAGTTTTTGCAACGCCTTTCTACTTACTCAAATACATCATGCTCAACGAGATCCTGTTTTTCTGCCACCTGGTGCATTTCGTTAAAATCAGGATCCGATACCTAACCAAAGCCCTGCGGGCCATAATCACCCGCAGGATATTCGATTTGAGCACCTTTCGAAACGGCGAAATCGCCATGTTGCCGCCTGCCCAAACCAATAACGACAAAATTAACAACACCGGTAAGAAAATTGATAATTAAAACTTAAAACTTACAGGCACACAAACATTTTCAGCTCTGAGAGTCTTCGATCTGGCGAAAACCTACAGGAAACTACACGAGGCGGTTAGCCTGCTGAACGGAGGAGAAGAAATTACCATTGTTGTAAGTATGTAATTATGTAAGTAAGTATGTCGTAAGTATTTCTTAGGTAATATTGTTCTGCGTGATGCTGCACCTGATAGTCAGCCCCTATTTCCTGCTGACCGAATTGACCAAAAACCCCGCGGAAAGAAGCCTGTCCTTCGTCGGGCTCCAATTCATGTGGGTGATGACTCACGCCGGAAAATTCGTTATCATAATGGAAACTTGCCATTATTGCACGTCTGAGGTAAGGAAAAATTCTCTCATAATAACCCTTATCTCGTTGAAGCTTGGTGGAATCTTTAGAATCTCTTTTATATCCCAATTTTTTCTCCATTATAGTCCCCACTTATTGCTGCGTTTTAGTACTCTATGCAGAACAATACAGCATGTCTCAATTTAATTATTCAGTCACAATAAAAGAGACTTCTAACAACCCATGTTTTCTTGAAGCATAATGCACGAAGCTTGAAGCTTTAGACCAATATTTTCAACTTATTCTACGAGGAAACTTGCCATTATTGCACGTCTGAGGTAAGGAAAAATATAATCACTCAATCATAATTCACCATAATAACCCTTTTCTCTTTGAAGCTTGATGGAATCTTTAGAATCTCTCTTAAATCCCAAATTATTCTCCATTATAGTCCCACTTATTGCTGCATTTTAGTACTGGAAACTAACTAGAAACTAGTAAAAGAATCTTCTAACAACCCTTGTTTCCTGCTCGAAGCTTGAAGCTTTAGACCAACATTTTCAACTTACTCTACGATAGTAAAAAAAAAACACTTTATACCGCCTGTCCCAATCGATTTATTCAGTCAAAAATACTCCATGCGTGCGGCGCGAAATCGGCCACCGCTCCGCCAGCGGTTAATACTGCTCCTTGGTGACGCACGGGTAGCAGCAGCAGCCCGGCCTGCCGCAGCATTCGACGGGCCGCCTCGGCGGCGGGCAGCCCTTCACGCACCTGGAACCGCAGCCGCACGTGCCCGACTCGGGACAGGGCGCCGGGCAGGGGCACTCGCACTGCGTGGGCGCGCACGGCGGCAGGCACGGCGGCTGCTGGCACGGTCTGCAGGCGTGCGAGCACGTCTTCTTCGGCATCTAACGGGGGCGGGCTGGTCGGGCCGCCGCGGCTCTTCGACGGTGCGGGATCGGGGCGATGGGGTGGGACGGTGACGGGCGCGTCAAACGATGATTGATTGGGACGGGGGATGACGCGAAGCCGGCTCGACGGATGCGTTATTTTGTTTTAAATGGTTGCTTATATTTTTATCTACACAGAACACTCTGGTTGCTATAGTATATCTCGGTAGATTGGTCGTTGAAACGGGGAAGGAAGGTTGAGGAATTTAAAGAAAAAGGGAGATTTATTGGCTTAATTTTTCATGGGTTTAGCATTTAATATGAACTGGATGGTTTTAAATGAATGGAAATTCTTAAAGCGAGTTCTTAAGTGTCTATTGAGTTGTTGGTAGCTATCTTCTCCCTTCTTTAAATTTTCCTGCTGCATATCCAATTCCTTAAAAATACCAACTTCCATGCTACATTTGGTGAGGTAGAGGTATTTTACTAACTTATAATATTTCGATTATTAGGCTGAAGATCTATTTAATGTGGCGCAAAATTTATTCGCCGAGGAAAAAGTGGAGAAAACTAAAAAGGCTGTAAGTAAATTTAACAATCGAATCATCTGGAGTGAGCCTGTTAATAATCTCTAAGTGCTTATTTTTGCAGCTATTCATTTTTATTCAGCAGTTGAAAATGTGCAAAATAGAATTGAAGGTGTTTGGTTTGTTCAAATTAGATAGATCTGTACTAACCGGTGTAAGTACAATTTCGCTTTGCACCTATTTTTATTACGTGAAATTTTTACATTTCAGTTTGTGGCAGTAATTACTACATATTTGGTATTGCTTCTTCAAAGTTAATAAAACAAGTTTAACTCAACAATGTTGTATAATAAAAATAATATAGAATTGTAATAATATTTATAAAGATTGCACTATTTTAACGACGATTTCCATTTCAGTAATATGTCATTGGCTTTTTGGAGATTTTCGTCTTTCTGCAAAAAATGTAATCGAATGAATTTTAATAAACTTTACAATCTGGAAAATTTACCTTTATAAAGCAATATCTAACGAAATTTTCCCCTAAATTCTTATGCGATTCGCCGTAAAACGCCGAAGGCGGGATTCCTTGTAGCCCGATGCTCTTCGTCATCCACTTGGTAAATTTATAATCTTTCTGCATATCTTTCTCGCCGCTCAAATCAATTTTAGACTCTAAAAATTACTTATTAGCATCTCGAGAATACAATATTACACAGATAAATCAACCTAATGGAGTCCAATCAGCCAACATGAAGTACCCCCCTTCAGGTATCGTAGGCTTCATACCGGCATTTACCAACATATTAGCCATATAATCCCTTTTACTTTCCAGCTCTTTAGGCAGTTGATTGAAGAAACATTCGTCGCTGTCCAATCTTTCCACTTCGATCTCGAACCCGATCGCTGTGGCTTCCTGTATGGGCGTCACGCCCGTGTAGACCGTATTTTGATGGATCATCTGCAGGTTTTTCATCAGGTTTGCGGGGCAATACGCCCAGCCCATCTTCCAACCGGTCACGTTGAAGGTTTTACCGGCCGAGCCGATGGTTATGGTTCTCTCCCACATGCCGGGCAAAGTAGCTACAATTTGTTTAATAAAATTACACTAACGATTCGTTAGAATTGTTACCGATTCGGATGTGTTTGTTGGGTTTGTACACGATCCATTCGTAGACTTCATCGGATATGCACAGCGCGTTCCATTTTTTACACAAATTTGCAATGTGGGTCAGCTCAGCTTCGGTGAAAACTTTTCCTAGTGGGTTATTCGGTGTGTTAATGATTATGCTTTTGGTTTTCTCGTTAAATGCGCTCTCTAATTCATCCTTATCTAGCACCCAATCGGCCGAGGTCGGTAACCTTCCGCTGACTTCTTTCTGAAATTATTTACAACAAAATACTGATAGCCTCGTTATTATTAACCTACCAATCTAAGCGGTACGAATTTAGGTATCCCTCCAGCATACCTAACCATTGGTTCGTAACAGTCATAGAACGGTTCGATGATTATAACTTCATCTCCTACTTCAGTGTGACCCATGATGGTGGAGAATAGAGCCTCGTAGGCGCCGATTGTCGTTATAACTTCGGTTTTAGCGTTTATTTCTCTACCTATCAGCTTCGAATATAACTTTGCGATAGCCGCTACAAGTCTAGGGTGACCCTTAAAGAGAATATTTTGCGTTTAATATTAATTGTGCTTGTAATGGCGCGCTTACAAATCCTCGAGTGTATTGATGAAGCATGTAATCGGATTGATTCGAAGCCTTCGCTAGGGCGTCCATTATGTATTTGGGTGGTGGATAGTCGGGGAAACCTTGCCCGAGGTTCAACGGTTTGTAATCTAGAGCCATTTGAATGTACTCAGTCCTGAAAAAGTAACCGAGTTACAATTATTCTTAGTTAAAGGATATATTGTGGGCTTACCAGACGCTTTCTTTAGTTCCTTTGTACCTACTAGGTAATTCGAAGGTTCTGTTCTTGTTCGACATAGCTGCTGATGTGGAAATTGCTCTTAGATTTGAAACAATACTTTGGTTAAGTGTAGAATTTGATATTCTATAAATTGATGTAGATAATTGCTTGGTGATCTACAAATAAAAATTACTAATCACAATACCGGAAAAATGTTTGTCAATTTAGAGTAGTAGTTCAATTTCAACCATTTCTTTTTAAAAACACTCCGTATGTTATGTATATTTTGAACTAATTACAGTAAATTTTTACATTACCATTTTATTCTCAACGTTTTTACATAGATATGTTATCTCTTTTAAGGTCAAATACTAACTATTTAATCTATTCATGTTATGAACCATTGTATTTATGAACTTACGTAAATATTCATGCTTATTCCATTTTTTAAATCAGATCAGCATTTTTTAGAAATTTTTTTTCTTTAGAATGTGTTGCAAAAGATTCTCATAGGCTATTTAAAATATGTCCTAAAATTTATAAACAATCAATACAAATGTTGATGTTTTTTTTCAATAATTAATTATATAAATTACATAAAAATTAAATAATATAAAAGAAAAACGAAGAATTTTTTTTATCTACTGTCATGTCATATGTCATCTTCTGTCACATCATGAATAGAATAACCCAACTAGTATAGATCCATTTTCTAACTTTAAAGAAGAAGAAGTTATTGTCACTGTCACTTGTCAATCGGTGACAATTTAATAAACATGGAGAGCAGTGAAATTTTATTTATATAAATCAAATAAAAAAAAAACTAGTAAAAACAATTTAATAAATTTAGTTGCGGTGTTTTGTTGAAATATCAAAGTTGACCATGTCGTCGGATAGCGAAGAAATGGATATCGAGCAGGAACTGAGCAACATAGAAAGCGTTATCAACTTAACCAGAGCAAATATAGATGCCTTAAATGCAAAATTCGCCAGTTTCCAACATCCACCTACGATGTACATAAAAGAGTATAACGATTTGACGTCCAAACTGCACGAACTCGAAGGAGAAGAAATGAGACTGAAGGAATTGAAAGAACAAATGAACGGTAGGGAAAGTCCTGAGGATTCCAGTTATTACGAGGCCAAGCCTCTGAATGACACTTTCAGGCCTAAATTCCTCCGGGCCCACCTGCCTAATCAACAACGAACGAGCGTCCAAGTAAGGGAAGGCCTCACGTTGAGAGACGCCCTGGCGAAGGCCATGAAACTTAGAAATTTACTGTGCGGAACATGTCGAGTGTACGGCGGAAAGTATTTGGACGAGCACATAAATTGGGACACCGACATAAGCACGTTGAATTGTAATGAAATCATCGTTAAAATCATAGATAAATTTCCAGTTCCCACTAGAATATCGCATAATTTCGTTAGAAAGACTTATTTTTCGTTGGTGTTTTGTGAATGTTGCCGCAGACTTTTGTTCCAAGGTTTTTGTTGTAGGACTTGTGGTTTTAAATTTCATCAAAGGTGTGCAGGCAGTGTACCTCCTCTTTGTCACTTGGTACGTTAATCTACATACAATTAACATTATTCGATTAATATTTTATACACCAACAGGCTCACGCTACTGACGACTACTTTAAGTATCTATTAGCTTATCCAGAAGATTCGGATTCGAGTGCCGGTATACTCCATACAGGTCAAGCCGAACTTGAACAGCCAGCGAAGCAAAATCGTCATTCAGGCACTTTAGGACACCACGATAGATCTAGTTCAGCGCCAAACGTGTGCTTAAACAACGTGAAAAACTCCGGGGATGAATATCCGAAATCACTGGCGTTAAGCAGGTAATATCGAGTGAATTTCAACGCGCATTCGTTATTAATCGCCCGCGTAGTTTCCTGTATTCCAGAGCGAACGAAGGCGAATCGTCTCCGCACTGCAAGAGCACCCAAGCCTCTCCCACAGGCTCCTTACAACCGAGACGACCTAGAGCCCGATCTGCCGACGAAAGTAAACCACTGCTCGCCCCGCGCGAGAGTATCGAAGACTGGGAAATACCCGCCGATGAGATACTAGTCGGGGCTCGAGTGGGTTCCGGGTCCTTTGGAACTGTATACAAGGCTCATTGGCATGGACCTGTGGCGGTACATACTACGTTATGAATTCCTGCAGTGTATTATTAATTTATTTTTGTACAGGTCAAGACGTTGAATGTTAAAATCCCTACTACATCGCAATTGCAAGCTTTCAAAAACGAAGTAGCCGTTCTACGAAAAACCAGACACGTAAACATACTGTTATTCATGGGTTGCGTAAGCAAACCCCAATTGGCTATAGTAACTCAATGGTGCGAATCGTCTAGTCTCTACAAACATCTACATGTGCTAGAGACTAAATTCCAACTCTACACCTTAATCGAAATAGGTAAACTACTTTCGCTTAATTTAACTACTAACACTAACTGTATAACCGTTGTAGGTAGGCAAACGGCTCAAGGTATGGATTATTTACACGCCAAGAACATCATCCATCGCGACTTGAAATCGAACAACATATTCCTCCACGACGATCTGACGGTGAAGATCGGCGATTTCGGCTTGGCGACGGCGAAAACGCGGTGGTCGGGCTCGCAGCAATTCCGCCAACCGACCGGCTCCATACTGTGGATGGCGCCCGAGGTCATCCGCATGCAAGAGGACAATCCTTACAGTTTCCAATCGGACGTGTATGCCTTCGGCATCGTGATGTTCGAACTGCTGGCCGGTCAGTTGCCTTACTCGCACATCAACAACAAGGACCAGATACTGTTTATGGTCGGAAGAGGTTATCTTAAACCCGACTTGAGCAAACTGAGGTTGGTAATTTCGTTGTAAAAATATCTCGTTTTGTACTTTGGTTGTTTTTTGTAGGTCGGATACTCCGAAAGCGCTGAGACGATTAACGGAAGACTGTATAAAATACAACAGGGACGAACGGCCGTTGTTTAGGCAGATACACGCGTCGCTGGAAGGGTTTCTGAGAAACCATCCGAAAATCAGCCGATCGGCCTCCGAGCCCAACATGAATCGCACCCATTTGCAGTCCGACGATTTCATTTACACTTGCTCGAGCCCCAAAACGCCCGTCAATTTCGGACAGGGGCATTTTCTGTTCTATGCGGCGGGCACAGGTAATATTTGATTTACTTCGTAAATGTCAAAAGTACCTTTAGTTCCTTTTTTTCGAAGAGGTATTTTGAACGACGGGTGGTCTTTTGATACGTCCTGAATTATTTTATGGCAAGGACTCGTGATTTGTTTCGATTACTAAAAATTGTTGATTATTATAACGATCTATCAAGAATCGGTTAGTTGATATAAATATAGTTAAAACTTTCCTACTAGATTAAAATCCGAAATGGTATTCAGAGGATTAAATAATGTACAGTTATTTCTATTAATAGAATTGTTAATGTTAGTATCTACGTCATAACGAGCATGATCACTATCAGATAAGCCTTTTCTTTGTTGTTTTCCTTGAAGAAATTGGCGTAGATTCTAAAAAAGCCTTTTTTTAAATATGTTATTTATCACTAAGTGTACAGAAACGAATACGCTTATTCTGCGATAGATTCGGACGGTGTTTTCGTTAGTCGAATCTTCGACGATCGATTTCATCGCACCCGCTCTATTACAGTCACTTGATTAGGATTACCCAGTGCCTACAGGAATAATCCAATTCATTATTTTATTGTAACTAGCAACAAATTTAGAAGAAAACATCGTATCGAGCATGCCAGATTATTACCTAATACACATAAAATATCACTAATCAAATTGAATATGTGGTTCTAAGGTCTGGAAACATAGGTCGAAAAAGTGTCCCGTTATTTGAGGATAAAACAGGGTTTTAGAGTAAGATAATCTGGTATACTCGTATTGGATTTGGAAATTTCTTGGCAATTTTTTATTGCCTTTTAGCATCGTACGATCATTACTTATAACTTCTTATGATCATTACTAGCCTTCTAACAATATCAATAGGGGTTGTGTATAAAATTAGTGAAATAATTACCATTGAAATGTTTAAAAAATAACCTGTTATTGTTGCTAGTCATTCGAATTTTAATTTGGACCGATTAAGATCTCGTGTTGTTTTGTTTCTATAATTGTTTGTTTTTTATTGTTAGCTGTTTTCTTGTTATTCGATAAGGAATTAGGTAGGTTTGAAAAAATTGCGCGATTCGACGAAGCGAGGTCCAAAATTAGAGTAGGTTTGTTGAAAATATCAAGCCGGTTTGTTGGGACAATTTTGTTGTTACGAGAGGAGGACAAAAAGTATAAAAAACAACTGTAATAAACAAATTTTATTTCAAAGGTAACATGAATGTAGTTAACAATAATTTTCTAATAGCCAAACGAATGCAATACAAGGATTATCTTCTTTTGTACGAATATATGACAGTTGTATTTATTTTCCTGTAGATTTGTGAAAACAGATAGCTCAATAATTGGGTGAGTTTGTTTCTGAAGTTCGTAACGTTTGGGAACTTTCGGGACACATCATAAATGGAGAAACTCACATTCGTGTGATGATTCAAAACATAAAATTTAAATAATTTTCTAAGTGAACGATTCAGTGCGCATTCTCTGTGGTGGATGTTTTAAATTATTCTATTATACACACGTTTTAATTATACAAACATTGTTTTGTTTTTAGAATAAAATGTTACGAAAATTCGAAAAATTCCTTTGAAAATTCGAATCCTTATAGTCTGGTCAATTCTACAACGTAGTTGAAATCGTCCCGTTTAACACTGCCCTGGAAAAATAATACATTATTAACTGAAGCAATTATTATTCATCGTTTATTACCATTTAAATTTTACGATACCCCGTCAATAAAGCCCAAGACCAAATTGCCCAAAGGCAAAATTGTCCAGATGACAAATAGTCCAAGACTAAATTGTACAAATGCAAAATAACTTAAAGATAAAATTGCCCCAAGACAAAATTGTGCAAAGGTAAAATCTCCCAAGACAAAATTGCCCAGAGTCAAAATTGTCCAAAGATAAAATTGTCCAGATGCCAAATAGCCCAAGACAAAATTGTCCAAAGGCAAAACAGCCTAAAGATAAAATTGTGTAAATGCCAAATAACCCAATTTTCCTTCCGATAAAATGAAATTACCTATAGTATCTTAGATTCTGATGGGTCACGAATTGTTACACTTACGTCGTGTGAATAACCGACGAATTCCCGGTCCACTTGTCCAAAATCCTCGGCCTGAACAGCTGCCGGAACGTCGACCTGAACATCCTGTTCATGCAGCAATACAAAATGAAATTGATCGAGCCGTTGGTCAGCGCCATGATGTCCATCACCTCGCCGTAGCGCTGGTAGCACTTGAGGAACAAATCGTGCCCCTCGAAGCCGACGAACAGGGCCAACACGCCCTGCGGAAACTCGCTGACGAGGAACAGGACCAGAACGGCGACCAGCATCTTGGTGGTCCTGTCCGATCGGCGCTCCGACCTCCGCGGTTTTCTCCTGCCGCGCTCCGCCAGCGGAAACGAATCGTAGCCGCGCAACACCTGCCGCTTTTTCCTCGCGTTGAACAACGTCCGTATCAACCAAACACTTATTAGGGTCAGGATGACGCAGGGCAGGAGCTTGATCAGCACGGCGAACAGCCAGAAATTTAGTTTCAGTAGCGTTTTATCGCTTTTTAGGGTTTCTTTTAAATCGGTGTGGTACAGCGTGAATTTCTGCTCGTTTTCTCTTATATCCACCGAGGATATTTCGAAGATGTAGTAACTCGGTATGCAGAGGAATAATGGTAGAATATAGGAGATTCCAATGGCTAGTGAACATCTCGTTTCGGAGCATAAAGTGTGGTTCCTCTCCGGGTATCTACAAACAAAATTATATACATAACGTTAATTAACACCCTGTATACTAAGCGCTATTTATTCAAGTAAATTATACCCTATAGCTAAGAACCTCCAAATGGCCAAACTGAGCGTCAAGCAAATGGAAACCGTGTGCAACACCTGGCTGTAGTTCATGTGGAACAACATAAAAACGGCGCCGTAATAGTAAAAGTCCTTGCGGCCCTTCTCGCGGTGATAGTAATAGGCGAAGGGGATGTACTCGAGCATCAGGAGCATGTCGGCGACGGCGAGGGCGCTGAGGATGCGGTTGACGGGCGCGTTGTACATCTCCCTGCGGGTCAGCACGGCGATGTTCAAGCAGTTGGCGATGCTGCCGAAGGCGCACACCAGGATCGACGTGTAGACGTGGTAGTGGGCCGAGTAGGTGGCGGTGAGCCGCCACAGGGCCGCGCCCCCGCACTCGAACTCCAAGGTCCCGTCGGCGGCAGCGGGCGACGGCGATCTGCGAAGACAAATTCAACGCTAGAAGGATCGCTGTGAAGGCAATTTGCACTTGGAATAAAGCAGTTGTGGATAGCTCCGGAAGTGCAGGGTGTTTAGCAAACATTCAAGGGGTTGTTTCTTTGACTATTCTAAGAATATTTTATCGTTTGATAATTTTTGACGACCCCATCCAATCTTCTCCTTATTACCTCCAGAACTCTTCCAAAAACTCCATGAAGTAGTACAAACTAATGGCTCTAGATGACCCCATAGAAAATAATCCAAAGGGTTGAAGTCCAGGGAACGAGCGATGAGGTTCATATCGAATAATCCAGGGATAATTTTAAAAATATCAAACCAAGAGGGGTTCAAAAATTATCAAACGATAAAATATACTGCTCCACAAAAGGAAGTTCACAAATATTGAGATTAATTTAAAAGTTGCAGGTTTTTTGATTGCCAAATTTAGTATGAGTTGTAGAGGTAGGGGCAAAATATCCACTTAGATATGAGAGAAAACATTTAATTTCGCATATTTGAAAATTTGGTTATTAAAAAGTTTTAAAAGTTTTAAGTTTTAAAATAATCGCAAAATTTGCGAACTTCCTTAACTTTTGTGGAGCTTTTAGTGGAGTGTTAACTTTTATTATATACCAAGGAAAAAACCCTTTGAATTTTTGTAATCACCTTATAAACAAACTGCTCTTCCCTTGGATTCAAACAAGTTATTTTTTAATATTCTAGAACACTCTGTATTTAACTACTACTCCATAAATTACTTACTTATTCAATCGTTGTTCCAATATAGCTTGAAGATCGGAATCGGAGAAATTCAGCACAGAAGAATCGGAAAAGTGGTTCAGCAGGGAGATTTTGAACAAAGTTAGATTGTACTGCATTTGTAGTGTTTTTACGAGCCGTTGCAAGTTTGGAAATCGCCCATTGTGTGATCGAGTTTTCTTCGATGTTTTCGCGGACTTTTCCGGGCAGTAGAAGCGGGAAAACTGCCGCATGAAGCCAAACTGTTGAACTCAGGAGGCTCAGCGCACGCTCGACGTGCCGAAGGAAAAGCGTACGGGTAATTTTTCTTTTTATTGTTGAATATTTTAGATACATAAAGAAAGAAAACTGTTTAAAAGTGAAGCTAAATTAGTGATTAAAATTAAGGTAAGTTTCTTGTGCTAATTTTCATCATCGTCGGTTAACTTGTCGATATTTTCCTCTTGAATTTTGGCATTTTCTGTTTGGTTTTCTCGTGGTTCGTAATTTTCTGCTGACGAACCTTCTTCTACATTCTGTGTTGTTCTTCGTTTAAGCTTGTTCATTAATTGTTCTGCTAACGATGCGAGCTGTAAAATAGAAATTTACAACACCCTGTAAAGTTAAAATAAATGAATACGAGAAAATGGGTAAAACAAAAAAGAGTACGAAACCTTATCCTTCGGAAAAAACTTCGTTAAATCTCGTTTAGCCAATTTATTCCAGCCCATAGAAGTTCCGAAACCACGAAAAGCAATTTGGGAACCTTCAAGAACACTATAGAGACAAACACTTATCGGATTATTATTGAAAGAAAACGTGACTTATCTAACATTGTTCCGCCACCTTTCCTCCCAATTTCGCAACAAACTTCTTAATTTTTAATGTACATTCCTTCGCTCCAGAGATGAAAAATCATCCATCATTCCGAGCGCGCGGGCCACATTTAACATTTACCTCCTAATTTATTTCGATCTCGTACTTTTCCACACCGACCAGCACCAAAAAGTTGCCTCTTAAGTACATCAATCTCCGAATTAACCCCTCAGCGACGTGCGCAAATTAAATTGCACCCTTAAATATAAATTATTCGGCACGCGCTGAGGAATAACCCGCCGCGAAACAACTCAATTTGGATTGTGTTATAACCAGAAAATATTACATTTTGTACCTCCTCTGTAATAGTAACGTTGTGCTCCAACATTCTCGAGTACCTCTCCATTAAACCCGCCGCTTCCTCGTTCAAGCCGATCAAAGAGCAGCAGAGGGCCATATTGACAACGAGGTAGACGTCTTCGGACGAAATGCCGAGCGCCATTCGGAAGGCTTTCACGGCGTTTTCGGGGTCTTGGAGCTCCAGCAAAGCCACTGCAAAATCCGCGGATTATCCGGCATAAGTTTCCGCATAACTTCTTAAATTATAACGCCGAGAGAAGTTTGCTTTATGAAGGGGATAAGTGGCGTAAATTACCTCCTAAAACCGTGAACGGGTCGGCTAGGTCGGGTCGCAGATTAACCGCCGCACAGGAGTAGTTGAAGGCAGAGGCGGGCTGCACGGTGGCCAAGTGGCAGAGGCCCAAGTTGAAGAGCACCTTCCAGTTGAGGGGCTCCAGCCAGAGGGCCCTCTTCAGGCAGCTGATGGCCTGGAAGTAATCGATCTGTTTGTCTAGTTTGTAACGGAGTTTTTTTTTTTTAATTATTCGCGTGTAACGAACGGGGAAGCACCTTTATTAAATGGTTTGTTAATTGTCGCGTCGGTGGTGAAATATTCTGGGAAACGGAATTAATTTCCTTTTGAACGGTGTGTTTTCGAAACGGGGACGTCAAGAAGATTCGCGTTGATTTTCGCTCGAACGGTTTGTTTAATTATTCCGTCGAAAATATCGCTTCGATTCTAATAAACTCTATTTATATGCTAAGTTCGACAATGGTTAATTTCAAAAGATTCATTCATTCGCAAACGATGCATAAATTAGTGGTTTAGTTGATTTTACATTGTTTGATTTGACAATTTGACACGAAATTGATTTGATTTCTGAGACGTAAAAGGCCAAAATTGTTCGGTTTAATTTCGACTTTTGACGGTGAAGTGTGGTTAAAACATTTCTCGAGCAGTTTTGTTGAAAATCCTTTTGTGTTTTCTGTAATAACAGTCTTATTCAATAACCCATTTAAAACGTGTTGAACTTCGCTCGTTTATTTTTATTATCAATAACGACCGAACGTACAGCCGGAGACGTTTTAATTAAAAAAGGCGCGGTGGAATCCCCCACGGTAAAAAAAATTGAACCGAATTTAATTTCCTCATCCCCGTTTATCGGGAATGGAAACAGGCAAAAAGTCCCGCAATATTCCGCTATATTCCCCGCTTCTTTTTTACGAAAACACAACAGTTTCATTTATTTCTCTTCGGCCGCCGCTTTTTTTTTTCACTTACCGCCACGTATTTGCGCTTGGCGTAAAAACACACCCCAATGTTGTTCCACAAAGCCATCGAATCGGGCCGGTAATGAATTGCCGTTTTGTATTTCGACAAGGCCACGTCGTAATCCTCGTGTTGCTGGAATTCGAACGTTCATAATACCCCCGATATGATTATGGGATTTATTTTCGTCACCTGCATTATGCACCCGATGGCCAGGAGAGCTTTGGTCGAGCTCGGTTCGAGCGCCAAAGCCGAGCTTAGCCTCTCGAAGGCGTGCTCGCTTTGGCCCAATTTCAGGAACAGCAAGCCGGATTCTGTTAGCATGCCCACGCTGTCCGGGCAGAACCTGCGGAATTTCAGGAAAATAATCGATTTTGCAACGAAATCTTTACGTACTCGATGGCGGAATTCGAGACTGTCACGGCGTTCTTGTAATCGCCTTGCATTATTAGAATTTTAATCAAAAGTTCGTAGCAGGCTTCCTGTTTTCCTGCTTGTACGGCTTTTTGAGCGTACTCGCTGGCTTTGTTCACGTCTCCGAGCTTCAGCAGGCATTGTCCTACAAAAAAAACTCGTTGAAATTTCCAAACGGTAGCGAGAGAATTAATACTTTCCCGTATTTTTTGCCGGGAAAGATGTTTACTGAATTTGCATAGTGTTTGCATTAAGAACATTTATCTGAATTATTTATTATATTTTATTTAGCAACACGCCGAAATTTGCATAGTATTCGCGTTATTCTCAGTTAGATGAATTATTTATTAATTTATTAGTTTGGAAAGTTGAAAATCTCGGCAATCATATACCTAAACATAATTTTGTTAGAACTTATAAAAAATTACTGTATTTACGGGAAATCAACAGTATTATAATTCATTCATTTATTCTCTTTATTAGTCCCTTACCTAGATAAAAATCATTTTTCCAAGCGGAATGGAAAGTTGAAAATATACTCGCAATTATACAATAAAAACATAATTTTGTTAAAAGTTATAAAAATATTCAATATTTACGGGACATCCACAGTAATATAATTCATTTATTCTTTTTCTTACCTAGATAAAAATAATTTTGCCAATCGGGATTAGGGGAGGCTTTCTCCGCCTCCAAGTAAGCCTCCATAGATAATTTGAATCTTTGCATATCGTAACTGGATAAAAAATAAAATATTAGCGTTAATTTTACGAGGGGATGTTACAAAATTCGACTATCCGTTGTCGCAATAGTCGATTTTTGTTTGGGACACTGTATGCAATAATTATGTCTTACAGGCATTTTCCGATTTCCTTCAAATAGCCCGCATTTCCCGGATGCAACCGCAAGCAACTTTGAAACGATTCCAAGGATTCCTGGAATTTTCCTTCCTCGCGCAAAATTTCACCCTGCAATTATAACAATGATATTTCCACGTCATTTATGTACAATGCGTCCGATATTTTTCGTACACACCCCGTATTATATGAAATAGATACCTGTTTATAAAGAGCAAATTCGTTTTTCCCTTTGCTTCTTTCTATTTCGCTAGATATGAGGGATTTACAATCCTGAAGTCTTCCAGTAACGTGCTGTAAGTGCATCAACCAATTATATTTTTTTAACGAACTAAACTCATCGCTTGTTTTTTGGATATTTTTAGCTGAAAATGAATAATTTAAACTAACAATTACATCGTAATTAAGCTACGTACGGTCCGTTTTGGATGAAATTACGTGCCCGTTCGAAATCATCGCAAAACCTAATCTATTGTAATCTGTGTTGCCTAGTTACCGATCTATTTATTTTGTTTGTTTATATCTCGGTTACCAAGCAACAGTTGACAATTTTGACGTTTTTGACGGATGTTGACGTTTAATTGTTTTCGCCTTTTTTTGAGGATATCGATTAATTTCTTTGGGTTTGTTTTTAATTTGAAAAACCCGAAATATGTTTGAGTACGATTCGATAGTTTCAAATTCGAAATTCACGCATTCCCGAAGCATGTAAAAATCGCGCACGTAGAATCAACATTCCTTGTAACTTTAACAGCAGTAGGTTGTGTTTAATTTATCAAATTAGGTATGTTTTGAGCCGATAATACCGACCGCCTACAGATTGTTCGGTGGATAACAGTTTATCAGTTATGCCCGGAAATGTGGGAATAATTGGAATCGAGGAAAATCGAGCGGCATGGAAAATGACGATCTCATGTTAACCAAAACACAGCGGCTCGTTTTGGGATTTTTAGTTTTAATATTAGTTGATGTTATTTGGGTGTCCTCTTCGGAACTAACCAAGGTAACATTCTCCACTACTAACTACACCGTTATTACGTAATTTTTGTAACATTCCAGTACATTTACAACAATGAAACGTTCGAGAAACCGTTCTTCTGCACGTACATCAAAACCTCCATGTTCACCCTGTATCTGCTGGGTTTCCTGTTCTGGCCCCCCTGGAAAGACAGCTGCTCGAATCCGCCGAATTACATCTACTTGGAAAACGACCTGGACGACGATAATTACATCACCGAAGCCAATTGCATAACTAACTTGAGCAATCCAGTTTACGTGCCGGTGAAGACTCCGGACAGAGAGCATTCGGGGACCGAAAGCGACGATTCAACGGTACTTTGCTATTACTTTTTAAATTCATCGATTAATGCGTTTAACTTCGTTCAGGTGAGATCTGTGCGATTCAATAAGTTGGCTGAAGTTAGGCACATGTCGGAGAGCGAAGCCACCGAAGCGTTGCTGGCGAGACTTTCGTACCAGGCCAGTTTGAGGGCGAGCGAAATGGCTAAAAGAGCTGCCAGTAGGTTACCGATAGCACGAGTGGCTAAAATAGCTCTCATATTTTGTCTTTTGGTATGTTTGTTTGGTAATTATAGAGTGGGTTATATTAATTTAGCGTTTATTTTAGTGGTTTGTTGCTAATTATACCTACCAAGTGGCACTATCCGAAACTGAAGCGGGGATTGTTAATGTTCTATCGTCAGCTTCGAGTTTATTCACGTTAGTTCTCGCTTCTATATTTCCATCGAATGCTAACGATCGGTTCACTTTGTCCAAATTGGTGGCCGTTTTTCTTAGTATTACTGGAATAGTGAGTGAACGGCTAATTGAATATTACATAATTTATTGTATTTTTTTTTGTAGATTTTAGTTAGTTGTTCCGACCTCACTTTGGAGTCTAAACTACCTTTCGGTGCGGTGTTGTCGTTGTTTAGCGCTTTTTTCTACGCGACTTACCTAGTTTTTCTCAGACGGAAAGTGGATCATGAGGAGAAAATAGGAATACCTTTGTTCTTTGGTACAATTCCTCTATCTACTCCCAATCAATTATTTTAATTGTACATTTTTTTTAGGTTTCGTTGGACTATTTAATCTCATCCTTCTGTGGCCGTTATTTTTCTTCCTGCACTTCAGCAAACTAGAAGTGTTTGAATGGCCAAGCAGAGAACAAATGATGTTGCTTTTGTTAAACGGGCTATTGGGAACTGTAATATCGGAGGCTCTATGGCTATGGTAATCACAGGTGGTAATGATTATTTAATTCGTAACTTTTCTAATATCCAGGGGGTGTTTCCTGACCTCTTCGCTCATGGCCACCGTCGCTATGAGCCTGACAATACCTATGACCATGCTGGCCGATGTGCTGCTGAAAGAAGTGCCCTATCCTATACTGTTTTACACGGGAACGCTGCCGGTGCTCATCGCCTTCCTAGCTGTGACCGTTCTCTCGCACTACGAAAACTGGGATCCTGTGTTCGATCTGCTACAATGTGCCTACCATAGTTTTTGCAAAAAGAGCAGAATTATACGGTAAGTACCATCATTTCTTAGTTTGATGTGTTGTTGAATAATTACGACGCGGTAACAGGTTTAAAGAAGTCTCATCGGAACAAACTGAAGCTCTGATAGGTATAAACAGCGAGCACGAGGCGTGAGAAATTAATTGTAAAAGAATAGGTTTGATTGGAGGGTTTTCCTACTTTTTGATAATACCGACTGTGGTGCTTTAAAAAAACATAAATGTGATCGTCTATAATTATTTTTGTTAGAAATGTGATTAATAACATTAGGGATTGTATACAAAAAAATGTATAATTTTAACGTAAATAACACATTAACTTTTAATTTGTGTGTTGGAATATTTAACAAATAGGACTTAATCTCCGAGTAGTATTGTAGTAATAATGAGCATTCCAATTTTTCGTGATTTATTAAAACTAAATAATAAAAAATGGTTTTATTCCTTATAATTTTGTGGGCACGTTTCATATAATAAAACAAATTCGGTTATTTCACAATTTTATTCAGTTTGTCATGCTAGAAACAGTGTTTACATTAAAATTACTAAGTTTTGATTATCACAGAATAAGTGAACACCACTTTCACTTGCGCTTAAACACCCGTAAAATAAAAAAAGTAACAGTTAAAACGTTAAAAAAAATGTTTTAACCACATCCTTCCAAATAAAACCAATCGATTGGAAGCATCATATTGATAATACTATAAAATAAAAAAAAATTATAAAATCCACCAACTTCCATCACAGATTTTTAGGTTTTAACATTTCATTCGTAATCCTGGCAAAGGTAAAGTCGACCAAAGTAATTGCAAATTAAAACGCACTCCACTAATTTTGAACACATCGCAGCAGCGGTTACCAGCGATAATTCGAAACGGAAAGTTCATAAACTCTATTAAATCAAACGGAAATGAAGCACAATTAGTACGAAATTGAAATTTACATTTACATAAAATAATTTATAAATACATCACATACATTTTTCTCGGTAATCATAAATATAAAAACATTATAAATATATAAAAAACTCTATTCACATAACACGAAGTTGAATTCGTTGGAAATTTTCCTCGAACCTATCTAGCATCCATCACTAAATATTAAAAGGAAAATTCCCAAGGAATCGATAAAAAAAACATTTGGTCGACTCGTCCCGTTACGTCTTTAAATCGAGAAAAAAAACAATAACAGATAAATTCGTAACATTAGACAACAAAACACTAAACGTAAAAGAAACGAAAAATCCAATCGGTCGCGCTCGCGATATTTTTTCCGCATGGAATCAGCTTATGTTACCGAAAGGGATCGATGCAATTCCTTAATTGGTCGATGCTATTCTGCAGATCTCTTTTTTCGTTCTCTCTCCTGAACAAGATCGAGCACAATTCGCGCTGCCTCCTCTCCAAAAACCTCACCTCCCTCTGTCTCCTGGCGTTCTCTTCGATCAGAACCGACTGCTGTTGCTTCGCAAGATTTATTTGCCCATTTCTTTCTACAAATAATACGTTATGCAGTGATTGTTTACTAAAGGAAAATAACGCCTCGTACCTTTCGAGAATTTTTTGTAGGCTTCGATGATATCAGTGATGCCGGGCCATTTGAAATCTTCTTTCGCATCGGCGACGTTTTCTTTGGGCCTGGCCGGTTTCCTGGCGATGTGATTATCCACCGATATGGCGGAGAGAGGAAGATGATTCGGGCCGCTTTCCTGATTGACGATAGTTTGTTTGTGGCAGTCTTGTTTCTTGTCGATGTGGAAGTTTTGACTTTTGTACTGATGGGTAATGGGTAGCTTGAGATGGCCGTTCGATTTCACGTCTACAGAAGGCATTTTTTGGAGTTTCTCGGCGAATTTCGTAACGGACGATTCGCAGTTTCGCTTCAAACGGTCTTTCACCACCTCTAACCAGTTCTTTTCTAATTCTGGAATTTTACAAAAAAATAGATTAGATGGGAAATGATAGGTAGTTTTCTTAGTTTACCTTGCTTGCATTCCGTCGAAACGAGTTTCAACCCGAGCAAATGATAAAACGCCTTTTTGGCCTTATAATTCTGCAGCATACTTAAGGTTAGGGTCGATTTCAAAGGCACTGGAAGGTTTAAAGACACAGGTTTTTCGTTTGAAATCTCTCGCACCACCGTCGGATCTACCCACTTTCTTTTTTCCAGCTTGCGCAATTCGATGACTAAAAACCGACAAATTCTAATAAAATTTTTCGAATGTAAGGTATACAGGGTGAGTGACGCTCAACAAAACCGGAGTATTGTACTATATTTCATTGCATTATTTGTTAAGGAGCATCCTAATAATAGGCTGTATTTATAAAACGAAGCATATAACCCTTTGCTTTATTCGAAAAATGAAGGAATTGCTTCAAGGTATATGCATAAAAAAGAGATAAAGGAAGAGAAGTTTTGCTTTGAGGACACTGCTGTTGCTTTATAGCAAAAGGTTTTATGGTTTTAAAACTTTTTTCTCTTACTTTTTGCTTCTACCCTTTACTTTAAAGTAAATGCTTCATTTTTATAAATATGGACTAATGACTTGGATAAGGTTTTTGTAGTGTGCTTACTAGCAAGATAAAAGGTATTTGAACCTGTGATGAATTGTTACAGGGTGTGTATAAAATGGTCCGTCTTATGCGTGACTCGCCCTGTAGAATTGGAATGTAATACTCACAGTTTTTCATCCTGTGTGTGGTCAGTTGGAAGCTTTTCAAGAAACTCATTTTTCCAGGGCTCATGTCCATTTCCAGAGGCGGTCCGCTTCTAACGATCAAATCGACGTCGTTGTCGCTTCCCTCATCGTCGGAGCTCGTTAACGAAACGTCGCTTTCGGACTCGTCGGAGTAGCCGTACACCGTTACGCCGTATTCGGTGGTGATTTTCTCGCTTTTCCTTCGCGGATTCTTCGTTTTCCTTTCTTTCTTTTGATTCGTCCTCTTGCGCAATATGGCCAGCTCGATTTTGCTCAATTTCTGCCGTTTGGCGGCGATCGGTTTTTTACTCACCATCGGTATGTTTAATATGGTAAAGTTCGTTAGATCGACATTCTTGCATTTCGGAGGTTTCTTTTTCGGGGATTCCGGTAAATGTTCGTCGTCGTCGACAGTTTGAGTTTCGATTTTATCGATTATGTTCGGTGTTTCGTTCAATCCGTTCGAATGTGAGTTGTTGTCTTGTTTGTGGGATACATTTGTGTCTAATCGGAGTTTTTTAGTTATTGTAGTTGTAGTAGACTGATTGGTTTCGCCAACGATGGCATCGATGCTAAACTGTATCGAATTTTTCGTATTACCACCAATGCATTCGTCGTCGTTCGTGTTTTTTATTTTTTCTTTTGATTTCATAGATGCTATCATAGACTTCCTAGCTAAAACATGCATTTTGTTTAGCTATAGACCGCGTTGGATCGGATATTTTGAACTAAAAAAATTGTATTAAATAATTAACCAAAACCACTACTACCTAGTATCGGATCAATCTTCTGGTTATTCTTGGACACGTCGATAGAAGGTCAGGCCGTATTCCCCGCGTCCCTGATCGTTTCGGCGACCTTCCCGTCCGAGTGTTGACCGTCATCGGATTTCTTAACGCCGATATTGTGCATTTTACCAGCTTCGACGCTCCCGTCACCTTTGGATTTCGCGTTGGCCTTCGGAGACACCTTCGCCGAACTATTATTTGGCCCCAAATTGATCATGGGTCCGGAGGGCTGTATCACAGGGCTTTGACGTTGACTAAGGTTAAGCGTATAATTCGAATTCATCGGCGAGTGTCTCTGCAGCGACGGGCTCGACCTCGGCATCGAATAGCCTTGCGTCGGATTCGGCGGGCTCATGAAGGCCGACGCCGCCAGCGGCGATTGGCGCGTCGGCGTCGTCAGTCCCATCGGCGTCGGAGGTAGCATCGTGCTGGGATGTAGCATCGGTATCATCAGCGACGATTGCGGCGACAGGTGCGCCGACGACAGATGAGGCGACATGCGCGATTGGGCCTTCTCCCTTTCGCGCTGCATGCGCTCCTTCTCGCGCTGGTCGCGCTCCCTCTGCATTTGCAGGTCCCTTTCGATCAGCTCTCGTTCGTGGTACTCGTCTTTGCGAGAGGTCGCCGATAGACGACGGTGCTCTTCTTCGTATTTCAACCTATCGTGTAAGCAGAAATTGTAAATGTTAAAGTTTTAATGATGCTTGCGTACGAACCTTTCGTGCATGTACAAAGGCATAGCAGCGCTCGGGATCATGTAAGGCATGTACGGATGACCAATCGAAGGCCATGGTGATCTTAATACGCCCAATCTTTCGTAGTACATTTGTTCTTCTAATAGAGGTAAAGTCGGGTAGGAACCGTACGGCGGATAGCCCGGAATTTCTAAGTTTACATGAGAATGGGGTACTCTAAAAGTTAAAAAAAATACACAAATAGCAACAAATCGTATCGTTTATAATTATGTGCATAGATGTCCATAAGATGTCGATTTTTTAACCAATAAGAGCTACAAGATACGATGATTGAATAATGTTACAAGAAATATCACTAAGGCAACTACTTACTGAAGCAATTTGAGTAAATTTCAGTATTTTGACAGTCATTTAAACTTAAAATATCTCTAAAATCGACATATCAAGTGAATCTATCAACTGAATAAATTGAACCGTACCTCTCCTCGGGCCTGTAGGGTTGAAATCCGCTCCGGGTAATGTCCGAAAGGGAGTTTGCTGGATAGCGATCGACGTGATTAGTCGGTAGGCGAGGTTCGAACGAACGAAGTGTAGCCGAATTAGCGGTGGTGAACGGAGGCACTTCGGCAGGCGGTTTCGTTTTCTCCGGCAAAGACGATAGACCTTAAATAAAAACGGCACGAATTAAATACAAATACAGCATTACTAAACAAATACAATGGTATAGAGAATACGAATATTTGTTTAATCACGTTGTAGAATGAGATTTGGAAAAAAAAAACATTTAAGACAGCTATGAAACTTCGTAAAACAAAACCTCTGTTCCACAATGATATCAACCTATTTATAATACACCCGGTGAACACAGCATCGCCCAAAAATTACAACAAACACAAAGATGAATGAAAGAAAACGCCAAAAACGAAACAAACAAACAAACAAAACAAAAAAACACTAGAAGGTAGAAGGATTGAAAATTGTCCGAAATGGTTACCTGGATCTCTCCGGAACGTTTCGGAATTCGCCTGGATAACAGTCGATTGCTCCGAAGTGGTGGGTACCGTCTGTTGGGCTAAATTACGCAAAGCCGCCGCGAACGAATGAGAGTACTGATTCGAAGGATTCGGTAAACCGGGTCCGGGACCGGAGACCGCGTGACCGCTCATTGTACGCGGTTTCGTACAGCTATTGGCAGACGAGAGCTTAGGACTGGTCGATATCCCTGAAAATATTACTCTACTTAACAAAAACAAAACAAACAAAAAATTTTCATTCGCTAAACAAATCTACTGGATCGCGTGAAAAAAAAAAACCACCGACACAAAGAGCTCGTTTACCTTCCAAAGGCGAATAATTCGGCAACGAAATGCAATTCATTATAAAACTCGCAAAAAATCCAACGACACTTCACCGGTGTTATTGTAATTTTTTTACGTCGACGAAAACGACGGGCGATCGTCGCAAATCCGGCGAAATCGTAAATATTATTTTGGGCGTGTGATTCGAACGGGCTCGACGCAAATGTTCGCGCAACATCGATAAACGTCAACCCTCTGTTTGCTTTCGCCACCCTTCCTATCGCGCGCGCGACCGGGGAAACGACGAAAACGGCTCTGCTATTACAAAAATCCCGACCGTCTCGCTCGGTTTACGAGGGGCTAATAACTAGTTTCGTCTACGGGGGGAGTTCGAAACGAACGCGCTCGAGAAAATTACTCTAGAGGTAGAGTAAAAAAATTCGAGTTTTAAATCGTGTTGAATAGAGAAATATTCCGAAACAGATTGTTTATTCATCATAGGAGTGGATGGTTAAGGGTGTTAATTGGCATAAAACCTCTTTTAACGAATTACTTTGGATATTTTTATCCATTTTTTGCAACGAACAGAAAGACTAAAATGATATAATTTAACCATCTACCCCTATAAATTGTGAATTACAGAAATTATCGAGTCTCTTACCTGGTCTCGTTTCCCCTTTCGAGACTTTTTTGTCGGGTATTTTCGGCGAATGGTTCCTTTTGTTCTGTTTAGCCACTAGAGTCGGAGGCACCTGCGAAGAACAAACTCGTTTAACGAACCTTTCCGATTCAATTTCAATAGATATAGTCGCTAAATGCTCGCGGTATTGGACACCGACGTAGTAAAAGGCCATGATACAAGTATACAAGGTATGATTGAAAGCGTTCACAATTCGGTTCGCTTTGCGCAATGAAGTCACTGGTGAGTTAAATTCAAACGAAAATAGGATATGCAATGAAATTTATCACCTTTTTTAAGATTAAATATTAAAAAACTCGAGAATATTTTAAATAGTAATTCCAATGATATAAATAATAAGAAAAAAGAAATAGGAATTTGACATATATGTCAAAGTATAAGGTTATGTTTGTTATTTTTCCGAAGATTCTCACCTGTCAAAGGCCGCAAGAAATGCGTTCGCCGAGTGCGAGTTCGGAACAATTCGGATCCACGAAAAATGACAAAACAATACGTCAAATTGGATAATTTTCAAAATGGCGGACGATTGGCATTTTTAAATCGCGATTGCGAGCCAAGATGCATACCATATTAACTGACTGTTGAAATTCGAGATTTGTATGTCTTTTGTGTTGCGATTTGAAGTATGTAATAAACCGATTATTATTAATAGAACGTATTGTACTTACGACTTTATCGCTACGTTGACCGCTAGGCAATCTAGCCACCATAACTTCGGGACTATCTTCGGGCGGCGGCGGTTGCGTGATCCAATTGTACTGGCGCTTGTCGAGCGGCAGGCCCCATCTCTCGTACTCCAAGCTTTGCGTGCGCAACGTTTCGTAGCAGTCCAAGCACACCACGGCGTAGTCGCCGTTCTCCAGCAGCAGCGAGTGCTCCGGCTGCGGGTGGAACTTCAAAAACGGGAAATCCTTGATGAGCAACGCGCGCACGCGCTTCCTGTACGTCGTGATGCCGCACACGTAGCAACAGTAATCGTGCGTGTTGTAGTCGCGCTTGTCGGCCGACGAGACGACGCCGGCCGCTTGGGCCTCGTACTTCCTCCATTGGCTGACGAGGCTGTGATAGCAGAACGTGCACACCAACGCCGAGCCGTCCTCTCGCAATTGCTCGGCGTTCGGGTGGCTCTTGTGGCTCAGCAGATAGGGGAAATACGGAGCGTTGCGACCTGGAACGATGTACGATTCTTATCGAACTGATACGAGTCGATAATAGGGAGGTTTTTTACCTTGAGGTTTGCTGTAAATAACGCGAGCTAGCGTTAACTCCGAATGCAATCCGCATAGGAAACAGTAAATGCTGCTGCCTGCAGTCGCGGGATTGCTGTTACTACACACCGTTCTATCGCTGTTAGTGCTAGGCGGCGTGGGGATGCCTTGATCACCGTTAGTTGCCGTTTCTGGTGTAGGAATATCATATCTAAAATAACCATATACATTATACTCTCGCTATATAAATTCTACTAATAAAAACAACATACCTTCTTCTTTCTAACGGTACCCTATCGTTTTCGAAACCCTCCCACTGTTGGGCCAAATACTTGACGCATTTGGTACAGCTCAAAACGCGCCCGTGCGAATCCATGCAGCTGTTCTCGGACGAACGGGATATTTTCGCCAAGCAAGGGAAATGCATCGCGTGAGAATTCATACCCTCCGCCGACGTACTGACCCATTCCATTTGGGAACGCGTGTACAGACCGATGCAAATGTAACAGCGATAGTTCTGGTTGCTGCTCTGCCCGTTGATGTCCGGCGACGGTGACGTCGTTCGAGTAGAAAGTAACGGCTAAATTGTACATAATAGATTAGTTGAAGAAAATTAAATTGTATTCGTGCATTTGAATTGTATATGTTAGTTTATCTTCGAATATTCGTATAGTTTCTAATGCTAAAAAAGAAATCCTAATTCTGTATATTTTTGTAAAAAAATTGTACATCTGTTTTTCATTGCAAAACTAGTACTCTAATGAACATCTATATGAACCCTTTATATTAATCTAGTTAAAAAAGAATCCCTAATTCTGTACATATTTCTAATAAAATTGTTCATTTGTGATTGGTTCATATTTCATTGCAAAACTAGTACTATAATGATCATTATAGCACAATTCTTATAGCTATATTTATCTAGTTTCTACGATAAAGAAGAAACCCTAATTCTGTACATATTTCTAACAAAACTATACATCTATGATTGGTTCATTTTTAATTACAAAACTACTACACTAATGAACATCATTAGAGAGTAACTCTAATCTTAAGCCTAAAAATTACATAAATGTAAAGGAAATTCGTTCACCTTGGCGTTTTGTCTGCCATCTAATAGCGGCTGTTTTTTCTTGTTACTCAACATAATGCTTGAATTAATGTCGTACGGTTTATATCTAATATCCGAGCCGGCGCTGTTGGCCGGCGATTTTACAGTACTAGGCCTAGACGAATTGTTGTTGTGGAGGATTATATCGTTAACGGAAACGTGATTTCCACTAACGGAAGCCGGATCGCCGCCGAAGACCTAAAGAAAATGTCTAATTAAACCATCTATTTACTTCGTCGTACGATGTTAGATTACCTGATGTTTCTGCGGTATCGATTTGTAGCAAATAGAACACACCTGCACCATCCCTTGCGGACTAATGGGACTAGCGCCCGGCGGCGCTTTGAGCGTTTGTATAAAAGGAAAATACGGTTCCTTCTCAGCGTTCTGACAGCAATATAATAGTCGAATACTGCTCGACGGATACTCCAAAGCGCACGTATAGCATATGAAAGTAGTGGTGTCTAAATTCGAACTCTGCCTTTTTCGCAACGTGTAATTGCGCTCGGCGTGCGGTATACCTTGCACTTGGAACGTCTGCCACTGCTTCAGCAAGTGCTGTTGGCATTCGATGCAAGCTTGCACGCGCCCCGACGAATCGATCGGCCTGCTCCTGCTCGGCCGCGGGTGCTCGATCAGGCTCGGAAAGAAAGGCTTCAACGGTGAATCGTTTATCTGCTTGGAAGCGACGTAGTCCAAGCTGCCGCGCTTGAATTCGTCGCCGCACACGTAGCACACTTCCGTCGACGAATTCTTATCGGGCATGCTCAAATCGAGGATGTCGGTGCTCGTCGACGAATTGGAATTTTGGCTGTGGGCGTACGAAGGAACGGACTGAATGAAAGCTGTCGTAGCGGGCGCCGGACTCGGATGCGTGAGGTCCAAAGCGCTTTCCGAGATCGTATCGACGTCATTCCTAGGCGTAACGGGTGGCTGGAAAACAAATTTATAATATGTATCAATAAATATGATTTGTTTTTGATAAATCTACCTGTGAATGCCTGCCGCTCAGTTTCGACTTTACCTCGTCCTTAACACCGATGATGTTTCGATGGCCTATGTTAGGGATACCGTCGTTATTTAAACCTAGCATTTGAGCTGCGTACTCTCCTTGCATGCCCATATCCGCTCCCGTATAAGGACCATTATCGACTCGTTTGAGCCAGTACAATCTCTCAGAGTGCGGCTTCGATGTTAACTCGTAGGCGTCCCATTGTTCTAGTAAGAGCTTGTAACACAAGTAGCAAGCGGGCACCGAATGGCTGCTCTTTGATATGTGTCCTACTGGAGGTTCGTGCGATTCCAAGAATGGAAAATAAGGTTCTTTAGGTTTTTCTGCTATTGGTCTGGTATTTAAGTAATAGATGTAAGGCTGATTTTGATTGCCGCAAACAAAGCATATTTCCGGAGGCTTGTGAAGTTTTAAATGAGATATATCTGAGGTAGGTTCATTTTTAAGGGGGTGTTTGTCCATCGTAGACCCACCTCCACAAGCTAAAAATCGTAAGTTAAATGTTAAAATTTTGCTTCATCATTAACTATACTACCTACTTAACTAACACTACGTTCATTTATATTACAATTATGATTCAAAGCTAATCAAGAATATTAGGAGGAAGGAAATTATTCAGGTCAATTGCGACATTGGCAAATTCTCTAAAACGTTTCTCTATTTGTTCTGAAACATATTTAAACGTATTCTACAAACAAATCCCGTTCAATTTTAATATAAATAATTGTTGTAGATAGCATATTTTTACGTCTGCAGGCTTAAATCCGAAATGAAATGATGGAGGATAAATCAAATAAAGCCGCCTATACGAAATTAAACAATCCGGAATATCACCTGTAATTAAATTTAAACATACAACAACGTAAGTGTGTACGAACAATAAAAAAAATTGAATTAACAATACCTCGTTATATTTTAAATAAAGGCAAAGTAACAGTGCGTAAACTTTGGCATCGCGATGTGCCTTCCTGAAGCCGTATGTAAAAATAAATCGAACGCCACCAGTTCAATACTTACGTTAGAAGCCTAATATCGGATGGTTGGAAATTAGGGCGATCCAACTATTACTAATATTTTAGTAAAAACATTAGCTGATCTTATCGCCACTTGTCCACTAGCTAGATACACAAACTGCATTACACAACACAACTAGGCCACATTCATTCGAAATACAACGTTAAAATGGCAAAGACGGATAAAGCAAACCAAAAGAAATTAGTAAAACCTATACTTTTTAAATTTTAAAATCACTAATCGCATATGATTCCTGCAGAATAATCAGCCATTTTATAAAAATTTTGTTCCAACAATGCAATGCAACACAGCACCATTTTTACCAACTTATTTTACCAAAAATTCGTCGGGTGGCTGCATTGCACATTGCCGAAATTCTTTACACCAGCCGCCGGCAGATGACTCGCCTCATTATCATCCTCTTACTATCCCATACAACAGCTACATTTCATTTTCATAAAAATGAAGAATGAAGACCATTGACATTGACAGTTGAATTATAAATATAACCTAACTAATAATCAACATATTTAAAATCGTTTAAAAACATGTCGAGATTAAAAATCGCAAAATTTATAGACATCGGAGCCAACCTGACCGATAGCATGTACTCCGGAATATACAATGGCAGCAAAAAGCACGATCCAGATTTGCCTCACGTACTAGAACGAAGTTGGAATAGCGGTTTGAGCAAAATAATAATAACAGGTGGAAACTTGGAGGAAAGCAAACGAGCTTTAGAACTATCCACAACCGATTCAAGACTATTCAGCACAGTTGGGTGTCATCCTACGAGATGCGGTGAATTCGATAACTTCGAAGGTGGACCGAGCTCCTACTTAGAAAAGCTAAAAGATGTTGTAGCTTCTGGTAGAAACAAAATAGTGGCCATAGGAGAATGCGGGCTCGATTACGACAGGCTGCACTTTTGCACTAAAGACACCCAATTGAAATATTTCGAATATCAAATATCCATGAGCAAATGCTTCGATTTGCCCCTGTTTTTACATTGCAGGAACGCAGCCAACGATTTGTACGACATCTTATCGAAGCATTCGGATTTAAAAGGCGTCGTTCATAGTTTCGACGGGACCATCGAAGAAGCGAAAAAGTTTATGGATTTGGGATTGTACATCGGATTGAACGGGTGTTCCTTAAAAACCGAAGAGAATTTAGTAACGGCCAAATCGTTACCTTCGGACAAAATCCTTATAGAAACCGATTGCCCTTGGTGCGAAATTAGGCCTTCGCATGCCGGTTACAAGTATATTTCTAAAGAAAATCTAGCTTTACCCTCAATGAAGAAGGAAAAGTGGAAACCGGATTGTCTAGTGAAGAGCAGAAACGAGCCCTGCAATATTAATCAAGTCGTCGATGTTTTAGCTGCCATTCGAAATGAACCTGCAGAAGATTTAAGCGAAATTATTCATAATAATACTTTAAAATTGTTTTTTTGTACAGAAACAAATATAGTATAGAAATATATGCTAATGAAATGGATTTATGTCACAGATTTTACAAAATCATGATTAATTAAAGGGCAACACGCTGGGTACGGTCCTGTAATTACCTCCGAATCTTCTCACTAAAAGCCTTTTACTGTGGCGGTTTCTAAAAACTATTTACTTGTATTATCTTTACAATTCGTTAATTAATTTAAACATGATAAGATGATTGTGTTTTTATAACACTTTCAACGTGAATCAAATAATTACAGATGACTGTTTTAAGTTTTATGAATGAAAATTTTGTTGGCTGTGGAAATTTAATTCGCCCGACGAATTTTCTTATTTACACAGGAGTACGGCCGCTTTCTAATTGATAAGTGATTAGGAATGCAAGCGACAAGACAACGAACCGGTGTGTAAATGGGTGTGACATTTATCAATTATCATTTCTTTAAATACAGGTGACGTAATTTTCTTTCGTGCGCTCCACCATTTTGTTCGCATCGAAAACTAGATCCTACCTATAACATTCGCTAATTTAATTATTTCGTTCGGAACTAACGTAAAAGTACGTAATTATGAATGGATTTCGTTTGTATTTTGCGTATTAGCGCGTTTCGCGATAGTTTGTTCGGTATTTCTGTTAAATAAATTAAATTGTTTGGGTATCCTCGGCGATTGAGTGCGTTCGTTTGACGGGTGGATTGTCGTTTCATCGTTTCTGCTCTGTTGTTTATGGTTTGTGGCCCATCCCAGTTCGCTGTGAATGTGTTTGCCGTTTCCATAATAAAAACACCGTCGATTTATGGATATTTACTGTTTTTGATAAGGTGAGCCGATAAATATTCTATAATCCGCCAAAAGAAGCCCCCCCGGGGGTAATTTGTAAATATTTTTATAACCTTTAAATCACCACAACAATAACACTTGGGAGGATGCCTACTTGATGCATACTTTACTCTCGTTAATTTAATTATGAATTCATACAAGGATTTTAGAGAGCAATAAAGTGTTTTTACCGTTAATTTTATGCGTTCGATTGATTATTTTATAGGTAAAAAAAGTAAAGTTAATTCGAGCGAAGTTCCCGTTAATTAATAGTCGTCAACAGCACAATATTAGTAGGCTTTGGCTTGTTACGTTTTTTTTAAATCCCCTTTAAATCCAAGTAATCGATGATCGAGTCATTTAATGACGAATTTGAGCTGTACCAATTCAAAATTCGATTCGTTAAATTTTTGCTGCAAGTAGGTCAAATAGAACTGGATCTTCTTACAAGGTGGTTCCCTAAAGTACGGCGCGACGTAAACGCAGAAATGCAAATTAGTGACTAATTTGCTAAATTTACTCCTTATTGGAATTATGCAAATCAAAATCGTTTGCGAGAGCCGATCCGCCGGAATTTTATAAACGAATTTGTAATTTCTCTTTTTTAAATTGATACTGGAGTAATGAGTTATTTAATGCTAATGATGTCATGATGATGATGACTTTAATTTCGGTTATTTACTCGAATTGAATTTAACACGTTGAAAGAAAGCACAGTAGATTGTTGACTAATTTCACATGAAGAAGTAACGATAAAAAAATAATAAAATTCAATCCAATTGTTCTTTTATTTAAATAAATATGTGTACCAACGTTACATCAGCAACAATTTCTCCTAATGGTATTTCAAACGACTATTTTTAGATACAAATTGTACACAATTATTCTCAGTTTATCAAATAAACTACACTGTGACCTCTTCACATTCGCTTTAAATGCGTAGGTGATTCAAGTTTTTTTGAGCTACCGTTGATAAATAAATTTTTATTTTCCCGATTATTTTCCAGCTAAGCGGCGAGGATGCCCGAAGATAAGAAAATGGCAGTCGACAGTGATACCCTCTCTTCCAAAAAATCATCCACTAAAGTTTCCACTAAAGTTTCCATGCTAGATGGCACCGTTCTGTCCATTAGTATCGACGTAAGTACCCTTAAATCACCCGAAAGTGCAGCATTTTTACTTAAATGCAATTTCAGAGGAAGGCCAAAGGCAAGGAACTGCTTGACAAAGTTTGCGAAGCAATCAATCTGATAGAAAAAGATTACTTCGGCCTCGTCTACGCGGACCGACACGACTCGAGAAATTGGCTGGATTTAGAAAAAAGAATAAGTAAGTTCACCAGAGGTAAGTCCAAAACGATGCAATTAAACAGAAAAACTCTATAGTTATGCAGCCAAGATACCCGATGATTAATCGAATTTGTTTCAGGTGAACTGTGGTCGTTCAGCTTCGAGGTAAAGTTCTATCCCCCGGACCCGGCCCAATTGCTGGAGGATATAACGAGATACCATTTGTGTCTTCAAATTCGAAATGATATTCTAAACAATCGTCTGCCGTGTTCATTCGTCACTCACGCCCTGCTGGGGTCCTACCTGGTCCAGTCCGAATTGGGCGATTACGATCCCGAAACCATGAGGAAGAATTACGTGAGCGAATTCAAGTTTGCTCCCAACCAGAACGAGGATCTCGAACAGAAAGTTATGGAGTTGCATAAGACTCACAAGTAAGCGTTGAACTATTTATGGAAAACGGGGTTAAATAAGAGGTTTTTTTTAAAGGGGACAGACGCCTGCTGAAGCTGAATTGCATTATCTGGAGAATGCTAAGAAGTTGGCAATGTACGGTGTAGATTTGCACCCGGCTAAGGACTCGGAAGGCGTTGATATTATGTTAGGTAAGATGCTGGAAGTGTTATTTAATTAAGTTGTTTTTAAATATATTAATTTTGTAGGTGTTTGTGCCTCTGGTTTGTTGGTATACAGAGATCGGCTTCGAATTAACCGATTCGCTTGGCCGAAAATCATTAAAATCAGCTACAAAAGGCACAATTTCTATATAAAAATTCGTCCGGGAGATTTCGAACAATTCGAATCCACCATCGGATTTAAATTGGCTAACCACAGAGCAGCTAAGAAGTTGTGGAAAACCTGCGTTGAACATCATACGTTTTTCAGGTAAAACACATCTTTTGTGATGTAAATACCGTTAATCACACAATTACTATTTCAGATTGATGTCTCCGGAAACCAATCAGAAATCATCCCTATTTCCGAAACTGGGTTCGAAATTCCGGTATTCCGGACGAACTCACTACGAAACCAAGAAAACACCCATCGATCGTCCGGCTCCGCAGTTCGAACGTTCCCTAACCGGCAAACGTTTGGCTTCGCGTAGCATGGATCGTAAGTTAAACGGATTTCTGTTATCCTGCGAAATTTACAATTCATTGTTTATAGCACTCGGTGGATTACGAACCGAAGACGATTTTAACGAAGCGAACAAACGACACACCATGTCTCACCCTCCGGAACATATTCCGGACATCGACAGTCAAGCGCCGGCGGCCGTGAAGTCTCCCAAGGAGAAAAAGGAGAAAGAAAAGGTATTTTGAATGCGTTTGAGATCTATTGGGTGTTCTATTTTGTGCTTGTGTGAACAATTTAAAGGATATTAGAAAATAGAACACTCGTGTGTGATGCGAGAGATGCTAAAAATCTAATGGGTTATTTTGATTATCGAATTAGCTTGCTAGGAACAGAAGTTCAGGATCGGTAAAATCCGGGAGTTCGGCTAGTTCAATAGAAGGAGAATACGAGACGGAAAAAATCGAAAAGGTCCAATTTACGTTTAGCTCAACTTCTTTCTACTACTGTATTATTTTTTGGTTTTTACGTAGACGTTTTTCGCTTCGATGCTTTCCATTTGTTATTCGAACAAACGCTCTACCCAAAATATAATAGTTGCATAAAAAAAAACTAGTAACACATTCGCGTCGACTATTATATTTCGTGGTAGGCGTACTGGAGTCTTGAGCTTCTGTAAAGCGAGCTTTCTGCATACGCTGTTCTTCGCTTAGCTTCACTGTGTGTTTTTTGTTTTTCGTTAGAAAACGAAGCCTGTCGGCGGAGTCGCTGTTTTGCCCGCTGGTAGTCTGTTTGGCAAAAAAAGCGATAAAGACAAAGACAAGGAAAACCGCGATTTAAACGCTCCTCAACAGAACGGAGTCGATGAATCGCAGTTAAATACCACTAACGAAAGCGATAAGAGCCCTGGCGATAAAAAGGAGAAAGGAAAGGTACGGATTAATGTGAATTATGTACGCATAAATGTGGTTTTTCTTAGCCGTAATCGATGTTATAAATTGATGTTTTATTATTGATTTGTTTGGTTACTAGTTACATGCCTTTTCGTAGTTTGTTTATGAAATTGTTGTAGATTGATTCGCAAGTTTCAAACATTTCCAAATTAGTTAAATATGCAAGTAAACAATTATACATAATATTCTTAAGACGAATCAGTTAAAACCTCGGTTTTAGTTAGAAACATTGCATGTGTATTAATTTGCATGTATTTTCTATTTACACATTAGAGCCTCGGTTTTCCGTTCGGTTCAAAGAAGGACAAAACGCCCAAGGAGAAGAAAGAAGCTGAAAAACTCGCCGCCGGCGCCGATAAAGACAAGGGCGGCCCGCCCGTCGGGTCGCCCCAATTGCCCGGCTACACCAGACAGTACGATTACGAGGAGCCCGAAACCGCCGAAGCCACCCCGCGAAAACCCGTCATACAAGGTTTCAGCTACGACAAACAGAGCCCTACCAGCCCCAAGGAAGAGCAGAAGCTACCCCAATCGCCCGGCAAAAGAGCCACTGCTACCGCTTTCAATTACGCCCCCGGCGATGTGAGTAAAATAAAGAAAGATCCATTGTTTAAAGATCCCAAGTCGGATAGCGCTGCTTTCATCGAAGGCGAGAAATACGCCCACGAAGCACCTTCTAAAGCGGCGGCTGCGTCTCCAGTCCCAGCTGCCGGTCCAAAGAAAACTGTACCCATCACTTTGTATGTTGTTACCGGCAACAGAGACAGCAAAACCGGTTACATCGATTTAAGTACGGCTACAGCCGAGAAAACTGTAGGCGAGAAACACTTAGATACCGGCTTAATCGATTGCAAGTACGGTTTAATCGATCCTTCGAACGGTACGGTGATTATAACAGACCGTACGAACGGGCAAAAGGAAGTTGTCCAGGGTCACGTCGATCCCGTTACAAAGCAAATCATAATCACCTCCGGATCGGTCATAGATCCGAAAACCGGAAACAAAAGTTCGACATTGGGCCAGATTATTTCTATCCAAGCTTCGCCGAGCTCGCCAGTCGGCAAGCTTCCTTTGGTGCCCAAGAAGAGGATCATAAAAATCACCATCACCACCGCCAAGAAAGACTCGAAGAGCGGTCGCGTCGAGGCCGAGAAGGGCCACACCGAGACCGTGGCGGCCATTTTAGACCCCGTCACCGGCAAAATCGAAACCAAAACCGGAGTAATCGATCCCGGCAACGGCACGATCGCCTCGAGGGATCCCAAAACCGGCAAAACGGAGGTCTATCCGATCGAAATCGACACGAATCTCGGGCACTTCGTCGTACGAAACGGCGTCGTCGACGCCAAATCGAACAAAATAGACAACAGCTTGGGCCAGTTGATCAAAATATCGGAACAAGGCGATCCCATCGTACCAGTCACGGCGCTGACCGCCAAGCGCGATCAAAAAACCGGGCAATTGGATCCCGCCAACGCCCACAAGGAGACTACCAACGCCAAAATCGACGCCAAGAACAACCTGCTAATCACCAAATACGGTACCGTCGATATGAAGAACTTGAAGATCAAATCGCGCGATCCTAAAACAGGAAAAATCGAAGAGCACGCGATTCAATTAGATACGAACGGTAACGTGATCGTATTAAACGGCGTGATAGATCCCAGAACGGGCAATCGCGATAATTCATTGAGCCAGATATTACAAATCCAGTCGGAAATCGATCCGGAAATAGTAATTACCTCGCAAGGCGGCAAAGTCGACAAAAAAGGACTCGACCCGAAAACCGTAACGGCTCCGGAAAAATCCATCGGCATGTACGATCCGGAATCCAACAAAGTCTACACCAAATACGGCGTGATAAATCTAATTAACGAGACTTTGAGTTTCGTCGATCCTAAAACGAACAAAACCGAAGTCAAGCAAGGCGTTAAAGAACCGTCGGGCGATTTGCTCTTTAAAGGCCTCGTCAACCCGAAATCGGGAAAAATCGACAGCAGTTACGGCAGGGTAATTAAGCTCGAATTGAGCGAGAACAAAGCCGATCCCAGCATCGCAAGCTCGCTCGTTCCCGCGGGAAAAGTCGAACCGAAAGGCGTGCCGGTATCACCGGTCAAACTGCCCCAACCTTCTCCTAGCAAAGGCAAAAGTAAAGTGGTTAAAATACTCACGATCACGGCGAAGCGAGACCCGAAAACGAACCAACTCGATCTGGAACACGGCCACGTCGACCAATCGGCCGGAATACTCACCCCCAACGGCGAAATCGAATCCAAATACGGCCTGATCGATCCCAAACGGGCCACCCTCACCATCATCGACCCCGCCACCGGTAAACAAGAAACCGTCCAGGGGCACATCGACCCGTCCGGCGGGCAATTGCAGATACCCAACGGTCCCGTCATCGATCCGCGCACCGGCAAGAAGGACCCCGCGCTCGGCCAGATCATCGCCATCGCCTCGTACGAACCCAAAGACGAGGTGCCCGTCAAGAACCTCCTGCCGTCGCATCCGGTGCCCAAGAAACGCGTCGTTAAGATACTCGTCATCACCGGCAAAAAGGACCCGTCCACCGGTAAAATCGACACCGAGAAAGGCACCGTGGAGAAATTAACGGCTACAGTCGATCCGGTGAGCGGCATCATCGAATCCAAGTACGGGAAAATCGATCCGCAGAACAGGAAGTGCGTCACCAAAGACAAATCCGGCAAGCCCGTCGTCACGCCGATTAAAATCGACGATAATACCGGGCAAATTTACTTGGACGACAACGTGATCGACAGCAAAACGGGTAAAATCGATCACGGTTTGTCGCAGGTGATCAACGTGGTCGATCCCCAACACCCCGCTGTGGTAATCACCACGATCACCACCACCAGAGACGCCAAAACGGGAGCGATCGATTTCAAGAACGGCAAAACCGAAATTAGCAACGGTAAAATAATCCCCGAAACCGGCGAAATCGTCACGAAACAAGGCACCATCAGCCTCAAACTGATGAGAATCACCGCCAGAGATCCCAAGACGGGACTCATCCAAGAAAAACCCGTTCAAGTCGACAAAGACGACAACATCATCATCTCGACCAGCGGCAACGGCGTGGAAATCGTACAAGTCGGCGCCGAAGTGGATCCCGAAATCCAAATAAAAACGCTGACGGGTAAAATCGACTCGAAGAAGAACACGATCGATTCGAAGAGCGCCACGCCGGAGGTCACGCCCGGTTTGTACGATCCCGATAAGAACGTGATTTACACGAAATACGGCCACTTGGATCCGATATCGGAGACTCTGTCGATCATCGAACCGAAATCCGGCAAAACCGAAGTCAAGCAAGGCCACATCGAGCCCAACACCGGCGATTTGCTGTTCAAAGCGTGCGTTACGAGCCCCAAGACCGGCAAAATCGACAAAGACCTCGGCAGGGTACTCTCGGTTCATATAATAGAACCTCCGATCGATTCGATCACCTCTCAACACCCGTCTACGAAAGAAATGCAACGTACTTCTCCTGTTAAAATACCTCAAAAGGTAACCACGTCTCCGGTTAAAACCGCACCCCCGGCTCCTCCGGTTAAACTGGCGACTCCTGTTAAATCGGCGAGTTTGGAAACCCAACCGCAGGAGGTCATCACTGGGGTGTTACAACCGATAGCCAAGCACCGCATCGTTAAAATCATGGTTATAACAGGCAAAAAGAACGCCGCTACCGGTTTCGTGGATACAGAAAACGGTACGATCGAGCATTCTACTGGCATAGTAGACCCGAAAAACGGCCTGGTCGAAACCAAATACGGATTATTAGACCCCACCACCGGTTCGTTGATAACCAAAGATGCTACTGGGAACAGCCAAAACGTATCCGGTAGAGTGGACCCATCCACCGGTAACATAATCATCAACGGGGGCCCGGTTATCGATCCGGCTACCGGAAAACCGGACCCGACTTTGGGACAGGTATTTACTATAGTGGGATTGAAGCAAGCCCAAGACTCTAATGCTGCGCCCGTACCCAAGAAGAGGGTCATCAGAATAACGGTGATCACGACGAAAATCGATCCGAAAACCGGTAAAATCGACAACGAGAAAGGCCAAATCGAGCAATCCACCGCTCTGCTCAACCCCGACACCGGATTGATCGAGTCCAAATACGGATTAATCGATCCCAAGAACGGTAAAATCATCATCAACGATCAAAAATCCGGAAAAGTCGACGCCAAATCGGCTCTAGTAAACGACATCACCGGTCAAATAATCGTTTCGAGCGGCGTGAGCGATCCCAAAACGGGCAAGATCGACAACTCCTTGGGACAAATAATCAGCATAGCCGGCCAAAACGATCCCATATTAGAAATAACGACTATCACCGCCAAAAGGGATCCGAAAACCGGATTCGTCGACGTCCACAACGGCCACATGGAGACCTCCAAAGCGCAGAAAATCTCGTCGACCGGCGAAATCAAAACGAAATACGGCACGATCAACACCAAAGAGCAGAAAATCACCGCCGCCGATCCGAAGACCGGCAAGCTCGAATCCAGGCTGATCCAAATCGACGAGGAAAACAACTTCATCGTCCCGACGGGCGTGAGGGACCCCAAGAGCGACACCGTCAACCCGGAGCTCTGCCAAATCATCAAAATGGGTCCGGAAATCGAGCCGGAGGTCCAAATCGTCACGTTCTCGGGTAAAATCGATTCGAAGAAGAACGTGATCGATACGAAAAACGTCGCCTACGACATCTCCAACGGCTTGTACAACCCCACGACGCACAAAATCGACACGAAACTCGGCCAAATCGACCCCGTCAAAGCCACCCTGACGCATACCGACCCCAAAACGGGTCGCGTCGAAGTCAAACAGGGCACCATCGATCCCACCACGGGGCAGATACTGTTCAAAGGCTACCCCAATCCGAAAACCGGACGAATCGATACGAACTACGGTCGATTGGTAGCCGTGCTGATTAACGATCCGAAGATAAACGAAGCCGGTGAAACTATTAAAAAAGAGAAGAAGAAGGTACGAATCGACCCCAAGAACAATCAAGTGTGGGTGTACGATTACGACGATCCTATTACTAAAAACGAGATATACACGACCGGTCATATCGATCCGGTAACCGGTTACATAGTCACCGTGACCGGACAAGCCGACCCCAAATCCGGTTCGGTAGCGAAACTCACGAAGATCGATCCGAATTACGTGAAAGTCGATCCTCATTCGAACCAGGTGTTCACCAAGACGGCCCAGCTCGACGACACCGGCGCTCCTCTGTACTCCGCCTCCGAAATCGATCCCAAAAACGGACAGATCTACACGAAATACGGCAAAATCGACCCGAAAACCGGCAAATTCGTCATCGTACGCATTTACCTGGTGTCCCAAACCGACCCGCAAGGGAAGTCCAAGGAAATCGACCCGGACGACTGTCAATTCGACGAGAAAACCGGCCGCATCATCAACGTGACGCGAGAAACCGTCTACATCTACAGCATAGTCGATCCCAAAACCGGCAAAGTGGTGCAGGTGGACCCCAACGATCCGCTGGTGAAGAGCGCCGACACCAAAGTCACCCAAGTGCTCACGCTCACCGGCGAAATCGACCCGGTCACCGGTAAAATCCACACCGAATGGGGCCACATCGACCCGCAAACGGGCGACATCGATCCGAAGACGGCGCGCCGCGACCCCGTCACCGGCGAGCTGGTGCTCAACTACGCCCAAATCGATCCCACGCACTTCAAGGACCTCAAAGACACCAAGGTGAAGGTGAAGACCTACGCCAAGGGCGCCGACGGCTCGTCGGACGAGACCAGCGACGACGATTTGGCCGAGTACGCCGCCGACAATCTGCAGGATCTCACCAATTTGAAGGTGTCGCGCGGCAAAAAGGGGCCCAGCACTCCCGTCATCGTCAAGACGACCACCAAGCAGGTGGTGACGAAGGACAAGGGCGGTCTCACGCAGAACATCGAGGAACGCGTCGAGGACGGCCGTACCGGCGAAATTACCTATTCCACGCAAGTCAATAAGGTGAGTTTCAGTAATTTATCTTGAATTTAATAGTGTATCGTGCAAAAGGTGTGTTGCACACTATACTATTTTTATTACTATGGTTAAGATTTTAATAATTTGTTTCGAGTAGGTTGTAGGCTTTTTTTATGCAGGGTGTCTACTATAAAAACTGCATAACTTCAGGATGTGATTATACAAGTAATTTAGAACAAAAAATACACTTTCTCGAAAAGTTGATGGTAAATTTTGGCTTTACGACCATTAAAAGGTACAAATAATTCTGTTCATTTCGTAACTATATTAATTTTTTTATAATACCTACTGAATTTTATTTTTTAAACTGATAGATACTTTTCCTATAGGAAGTTTAATGCGTTTTTACGGTATATGATTAAACGGTATAAATAAAAGTGATATTTGCGTCTTTTTGGAAAAAAAAAACAAAAAAAATTAAACAATGAAACGTAAAATAAAAGAGAAACTATCAACTTTTCGAAAAAGTGTTATATGACATTTTTTATTCGAAATTAATTATAATCGCCTACTAAACTTTGGCGGTTTTTACAATAAACGCCCTGTATAAAAATTTGTCATTTAAATTTAGGGTGCGAGAAATGCAAAATTTCTTACTAACGATTTATTTATTTTTAATTGGAAGGTTAAAAAATCTTTATTTTAGGGCAATCGTAGAAAATAATTTTTTCTCTAAACTTTCTAAATATTTTCGGTCGAATCAAAGAAAACGATTCTTTGCTCACATTCCGCGTTTGTAATGCAATTTTCTGTCTTCTTTTTCAGTCGTTCATATTAGCAATAATGCTAGTTATAATTTCGATTATTTTTAATTTATTCCAAGACGGTTGAGTTCAAATTATTTTGCTTTAATTTTACTCATACATCACCCCTCGATTTTTTATCCAAAACATCCCCCCAAAAAGCATCTCATAGATACAGGGCGATACGCAAATCCCCCCCTCCAACACTCGCATCCCCCGATCGTTTGGTTCGTTTTATTTTACGTTCGCACGTTTTCTTTTTTTCTATTATTTTTTCGTCGACGAAAACCAAGGCTGACGTACCGTCGGACGACGTGAAATCGCCGTTCATCACCGCGCGCGCCGTCACCACCAGGACGGCCACCACGCACGAAGATTTGGGCACCAACGCCCGCACCCAGCAGCTCGAAGAGAAGACGGTCGCCCACTCGATGACGTCGAGCGCCACGAGGCAGGAGCAGCGCACCGTCAGGCAGGAGGTCAAGACCACCAGCACGGTAGTCAGCGGAGAGCAGGTTAATAGTTGATTTTTTTTTTTTTCGGTTTAATTTCTTTTTATTTAATCCCCGTGTTCATTTATTGTTTGATTAATCGAGTGGATACTAAACATAATTTAAGCGCGCCTACAAAATCCCTAATATTCGACTTAATAGATGCACCGCATTCGAAGCATCAAATCAACTTAAGTTCCATCCACTTATTCGATACGTTTAACTGGCATTAAAATCGACAATTTATTTATCATTTTCTAACAACCGCATGTGCTTATTCTCGATGCAGCTGGTCAGACGGGACAGCGTCAGTTCGACTAGTTCAGGCGATTCGGGGACGCCCATCGATCCGCCCGACGATCCGAATCACCCCTATTACAACAGCCCGTTGTACAAGGTATGGTATCGAAACGATACAACAATCGTAACGTTTAATAAAATTATTGTACATTTTACGCAATGTAAGTACGCATGTGTGTGTGTAGAATGACTTCGATATATCATAGTCGGCATGGAGTTTTGTGCATTTCTAGCGAAGCCGTTTTTTATTATTATTTCGTATGCCTGCGCTTTTTCGTTCGTTACGTAAATTAATAATTCTCATCTAATACTACGCGATTGTATGTAATTAACGTGTCGTTTTGCTGATGTTTTAGGACAATTTGCCGGAGGGCATCGTGCAAACCGAGAGCATAGTCTACAGAGGCGATCCGACGGTCGTGCATTCCACCACGAACGTTCCCGTGGTGGCGACGGAGGCGCGAAAAGTGAATTTGACCTCCGACGATGGGGCGTACAGCGCCACCGGCGAAATCGTTAGCACGCAAACCATCAGCTCCAAAACTAGAACCGTCGAAACCATTACAGTGAGTAACTGTTGCTCGTAAAATTCATGCTCAAACCTAGAATTTTATGGCCTACAGTTCAGTTTCAAATCGATATCAAGTGACTCATCCGTCGATGTTATGAAAAATGGTGCAGGTGTCATGTCAAATTCAAATATCAGCGGCGCGGTATGAATATTAAATATACTCATAAATAGCATTAAATTCAAATAAAGTGGACTTATTTAATTTTTTCAAATAATATTGAATTGTCCTGTAAAAAGAGCTTATTTTGTTGTTCAAATAGCAATTTCAGTGTTTCTATTCTATGAGCAACTAGCGAATCATCAAAATTTGAATCTTCACTTTCAGATACATTGGGATTAATTACAACAGGCTCTAAAGTAGTCTCAATTGTACCATCGAGAATCCACTTTTTTCCTCCACCTTTATTGGAATTTAATAATTTATGAGTAGATATTTGACATGACTCCTGCACTATTTTTCATAACATTGTCGGATGAGTCACTTTATGTCGATTTGAAACTGAACTATAATATTAACGAGTCCTCTCCTGGACATGCAACTCTTTTAACACACATTTCACCTACACTCGGTTGTAATCTACGAGTAGTTTTTAACAAACTAATACAATAATGATTGGAATTTAATCGAATCGGTTTGTTTTTAGTACAAAACCGAGCGAGACGGTGTAGTGGAGACTCGAGTCGAGCAGAAAATAACGATACAATCCGACGGCGATCCGATCGATCACGATAAGGCTTTGGCCGAAGCCATTCAAGAAGCGACGGCTATGAATCCGGATATGACGGTGGAGAAAATCGAAATACAACAACAGACGACCCAATAGAGGGGGGCCGTTATTTTTTATAAGCTATTCACGGTAAACGGACGTTTATCGGCTATTTTTTAATCCCGAAGCGAATTAGCACTTGTATTCCCACGGTATTTTCCTTCGCTAGCGACGAGCATCTGCTTTATTGTAGTTTCGGAATGACGTGCGTTCTATTTGAACTTCACGCAGCTATATACTTATTAAATAAAATCAGTTTAATTGAACTTGTAACTGGATTTAAGCGACGTCATTTCGAAATCCCATTTTATCAATTTTACTTTTTATTAACTTATTCTACCTTACGTTTTTTTTACAAATTGTTTTTTTGTATATCTTGTCTTCTGGCAGGTTTAGGTGAGATTTTTTTGTTATATATATTTTTTATATGTTGTGTCAAACACTATATTTCTACAATTATTTATATATTGATTCAATGTAACCCTTTCTATGTACTAAATGTGTATTTACCAAGAGCTGACGATGCTTTTGCCCTTCAACAATATTTGCGTAATGCGTTAAGGTGCTTTAAGAAATATTGTATGATTATAAATATATGAATCTCGAATCGAAAAGAGTAATTAAACAACAGATGTGTTCAACAAAGTTAAAGATTTACGTCTAACGCCCACATTCCAATATTGTCTAATAATTATAAATAAAATAAAATATTGATATAAATGTAACTGTTGATATTTGAAAAATTTTATTCGTTTCAAAATGAATGGTAGCTATTTAGTAATAAGGGGACCTTCGACGTTTTTCGTAATTTTTATGACAATAAGTGCCACAAAAATTCAAGTCTGATTTTCTCTCAGTTTGCGTAATAGATCTCAGAAAAGAATCCTGTTAATTGAAACGTTTGTTTCTTATTTAAACTACATTGCTCCTTCATATTGATTAACCTTTGTTGAGCTAAATGTTGAAATTATTTGTGAACCATGACATAAAGGGTGGCTAATTCTTTTTGTAACTTGCGACTCTCAAATAAATACGCTTTCTGTTTCTGTCCGGAAAATTTTGATATTCTCTAAATTTTTTATTGTATGCTTTTGAATGAAATTAGTTTAGGTTTTTTCTATTGATGTATTTCTTGGTATTACTTAAAGTAGATGCACCTGAAATGGTTGTACTTTTTCTTTGTCTATGTCTACTACTACAAAAGTGGATTTCGAACAGCAATTTTTTCTTGTAGTATTGCTTTATTTTTAGCTATATAGTTGTTCGTACATGATTCACATTTGTTTTATTTTATAATTTTATTTCAATAAAGATGTTTGAATAATAGTTTACCGTTACTTCATTCTAACAGTTATATAAATCTCTTCCATTTTGAAACAATTGTAAATAAAACAGGTCGATATATATTTCTCGATAAAAAAAATACAGTCAAGTAAATTGTCATAATAGCACCTCAAGACTACACGTATTTTACTGAAAACGGTCTAACATTTAAACTTATGTTAACCTAAAGAATGTAAAAGGAAATCGATACACAAAAAAACTAAATCCATTAGTTAAAATTTGTCTTATAAATATCAGGAGTAAATTCAACCTAATTGTTATCATTTTACTACATTGCACAGTCTCATTTGTAATATACGCAACCAACAGAGTAAAATACCTCTAAACACCTATCTAATTCAATACTAAACTAAATATTTATTAGGCAGTGTGTCGTCGTATAAATAAAAAAAATAATACCTAATTTGCTATCTGAACGTTATAATCGTACTGCCTATAGAATAGGGACTCTGTATATGGTTGACAGCTATTTCAATATCTTGGGGTTGATAAATTTTATCAACAACAGTTTGTACGTACCCATCTTCGACGAACTCCGACAATTTGTCTAAAGTAACCGAACACAAATGCGTCTCATCGTACGTATTTATTGGTAATCCTAACAGATTCTGCAAAAGAAAAAAAAAACAAATTGTAACAGCAATATTTTAATGAACATTGTGAAATAAATTTACCTGCAATTTATATCTTAAGTAGATGTAAGTATACAACAAAAAGTTGCTGATTACTCCATAATTATCCGATGGTATTAGAGGTGGTAACGTTGACAATACCATTCCGTTAGCCTCCAGGAACCTGCCGAGTTCTTTTTTAGATAATTCGCAATAATTCTCCGTTATTAAAATAACGTCGAATTTTTGATCCCTCTCCTCCAATTCATTCAAAATCCTCGATATATCTTCGTTGAAATTCAAGTTATCATGTGTCGTAGACTCCGATACGATTAAGGCGTCGGAGGCACCGAGGGCTTGAGCTACAGGCAAGGATCTTTTGTAACATGTCACCGTTACCGAGGCTTTCCATTGATGTAACAGCTGTACAAGAACACATCCCACCGGCGTGCAACCTCCATGAATCAGAATCCTGCAACAAAAATTTCCACTGTAATACACGAAATCGAAACGCAATTCCTTACACTTTTTACCCTTACGATTATCCTTAAAGAATGCGATAAATACAGAAATAGAGGTTAGTTCGATTAAGTAGGATTACTAAAGAATAATCTTACTTTTTCCCTTCGGCATTCATGGAATCCAATCGAGCTTCCACTAGCGTTGATAAAGCCAAACTGCCTGCGTACGGGATACTGCTGGCCCCATCGAAACCCACGTTCTTCGGTTTTCTAGCCACGCGATTTTCGGGTACCATCACCGTTTGACAGAGGGTTCCTTGGGCCCAAAACGGCACCGTCAACCAAACTTCATCACCAACTTCCAATTTAGTCACTTTGGCTCCTATATCAGTTACGATACCAGTACAATCCCTACCCAATATCACCGGTTCCTCGTGCTGCGATTGCTGTAATTTACACAATCATTATCTTTCATAGTAAAAACCTGTAATAATTTACCAAATAAACTTTCTGTAGGATTCGCCTCAAATTTCTACCGTACCCGTGACTGATCTGGACGTCTACTAACTGAATCGAGGCCGCTTTAACGTTCACTAAGACACCGTAATCGCCGCATTTGTGAGGGGCGCGAGCGTCTTCTACAACATTGATAGACTAAAAATTACGATTTGTACTACTCAGGCGATAAAGGATAAATTTCAGAATACCTCGGGGCCCATGTTGTCGGAGCATCGAATGGCTTGCATGTATTGTAAAATCGGCTGCCTTTTTTTAATGGTGAAACCGATTGCAAATCCGATGACACCTCCGATTACTAACCCACCGCAGGTGAAACAAATATCTCTGGTGGTCCCTAAAGAATAAACGCGTTAATTAATACAATACAATTAAGAAGTGTTCGATACATACATTTTTTACCGAACACGTTGAGCATCGCAATGTAAATTTGCTTCGGATTGGCAGCGCTCATTATTTGGGTTTTTATTTCTTTAGTAAACTCGATCATTCGAATCGTGCCCTCTTCCATGTTCATCTTGAAATTCACCACTTGCGGGCTGGTCCAAATTTTCTCGAACAAGATCTTTCCTTGGCTAACGTACACAATAAAATAGTCCTTCGCGTTCAAGGCGAATAGGCGACTTTGAACCTAAACAAACACAATTAAATAGTAAATAGAGTATTCGTAGATAAGCAGATTGGTAGTTTACCTGGAAATTTTCGAATTTTTGTGTACTCCTAAATATTAACTCGTCCATGTTATTTGGCCTTAAAATTATGTAACAATTCTTGTACAATATAGCGAAATTTTCGAATGCATAATAACTAGAGAAGTAAAAATTACTTAAATGGCATATCTTTAAAATCAATTAATGTTTAAATAGTTATATAAATAAAATTTGCTATAATTATTTTTAAAAAGAATAGGTTATGTTAAATTTTGATGTGACATTTGTCATGTCATTTGACGTAATGTATCGTCCATCTTTGTTACTCTCGCATAACAAGCATTGAGGAATTGGTTTTCTATTTCTACTTTTTACTAAACTGGGTTAATTTTTTATCTGAAAATGAAAAAACTTATAGCATGTTAGTAAAGATAGGAAAATAGAAAAATCTACTAGCAAACATGAAATAAGCATAATATTCAAATAGTATTGACACTAATGACAGATAATGTCAAGTACTTTAGAATGACAATTGACAATCTTCCTTTTTATCTCAAGCTCTATGCACCATGCAGTATTCAGCCAATTTTCCCAAAAAACTTTATTCAAATCATAAACAACAAATCGTATACTTTCGATAATACTCCTCAAACTCCTCGCGATTGAAATCGCTCGTAGTCTTCAACAAAAATATCACAGCAGCTGCAAGCACACGAAAAATACAAATCAGTAATCATTCGAAAAACGATCGTTCATCAACCTTTTAGCTGATCCTCGTCCTGGAAAAGCCCTTTTCCCAAACACGAGGCGATCACGTCGGTTCTGGACAACAAACCGATGCGATATTTACACGCAAAAGCGGCCATCAATTTCGAATCGTTACTGGACAACTTCCTGCGGCAATTACTGGCCTCGCATTTCGCTATAGCGTATACATCGGTAAAAGTTTCTCTAATTTGTTCCTTAACTTCCCCTTCTACGTTGGTTTTCTGCTGGGCGAATTTCTACAAAAGAGATATATTTTAAATCTGCAACCTCAAATGAACGATTGATCGATTGTGCCTTCGATAGCAAAGGATTTTAGTTACCCTCAAAAACTTGAACTGCCCGTTTTCTATAGCCTGCAACAGCCTCAAAATGCCGTACATCTTCAATTCGTCGTCTAATTTGTTGTTAACGGCTACGGCTTGCACCAAGCTCGAAAAATACTTCAAAGCTCCGTGAGCCAAAGCCTGCAGCTTCTTCTGATAGCCGTTCTCCACCGGCTTCGCCTAGAACAACGCCAGCAATCAGCTACTCCAATGGAGTAAAAGACTTACCGTTTCAAGAGGCTCCCGCTTTTCCACTCGTTTCTTCCCGTTGCACGGCAAAACCTTCCTCAAGACCCGCCTGATTCCGCGCCCAAGCGACCGCTTCTCCGCTTTGAGCTTCCTCCTCCTGCCGCAGGACGTCAGCTCCTTGACGAAGTCGCCGTCGTCGTACAGACCGCCGCCAATGGCGCTCTCGTTCTCGTACATCTCCACGATGTTCTCGAAGAACTTCTTGCCGATCAGTCGCCTGACGTCGGACGAACGCCGCCCCGGCGCCTTGGAGGCGCCTATGGAGTCGGAGGACTCGACCAAGACGATGCTGCAGGAGCTCAAATTCGCCACGTACAAGTCCGAATCGACCATCTTCTCCAGCAGGGAGTATTCGTCGGAGTCGTCCGGTAACGAATCGTCCGAAGGTAATGAATTTTCGCGCTTAATCAACAAATTAGTATCACTAGAAAACCTCTTGACGCTCGTCGTTTGCTCCAAAGTGCGACACAAAGGCGCGCTCTGGCAGAAACCCGCGTTATTATCCTTCGAAATGTTAGCAGAAGAGATCGATCGGTTCAAGAACACATCCTCTGCTGATGGCTTTCCGAAAACCCCTTCGGCTAGTTGGGGCTTGAGCAAAGCGGCCATCTTGGGTTTCTTGAAGAAGTTCGTGAACGTGAAGCTGTGCTTCGATCGGCTGCTGGCGTAGCCGCTGGTCTCCGAGCAAGGCGAGTCCAGCGAAGGCGAGCGCTTGCCCACGGCGATCTCGTCGTTGGTGAGCGTGAAGCCCAAAATCGACGAGTTCGCCGGCCGTTTGCGAGCCTCCTCGCCCGACTCCGACTCGTCCGGATAGAGGAAATCGAAGGAGGAATCCGACGCCTTCAAGGCCGGGCAACTGGCGTTGGTCGGATTGAGTTGTTCGCGCGGGAAGCTGTAGTACGAATCGAAGCTGCCGTCCGGTATCCGCGGAGTTTTCTTCTTCCTCGCCACGGGCTTCTTGGTGTCGGATTTCCTCTTGCGCAGCCCGGCCGAGCTGCGTTTGGCCTTCAACGAGGCGCACAGGCAATTCACGAAGCCGATCAAATCGCCGCCGCGGTTCAGGCACTCGCGCGATTCGGGTATCCTCTCCAGCGCCTCGGCGTTCCTCGGACGGCCGTCCAACGTCACGTATCGCACCTCGAACACGCGGTCCGGCTGCTTCTCCTGCTGGCCCATCTTCTTCTTCATCTTCCTGCGGATCGCCTCGTCGTACTTCTTGCGCTTGTGGTAGGAGCTCACGTCGGCGGAGCGGTACTCCTTGGTGATCATCAGGGTGCTGTTGTAGGCGTGCTCGTTGAGGATGGGCTTGCTGGTGAGCAGGTAGCGGTCGAGCGAGTGCGCCTTGGTGTGGGAGCGCGACCGCGAGTCGTTCGGCAGATCGAAGGTCTCCTCCTTGTCGGGTTGCTTGAAATCGATCTCGGACTGGCTGCGTTTTAATTTGAAGTTGAAGTCGTCTTTGTGTTGTTGGTAGTGGCGGGGCGCGCTCGAGCATCTCTTCTTCTTCTTGTCGGTGTCTTTGTATTCGGGTATGGATGGTAGGGTGATTATCGATGCGGTTAAATCGTCTTTTTTGGTGGGTTCTTTGGGTTTTTTTTGTTTGGTTTTGGTGGGTTTTGGTAGATCGGTGATCTCTGGTGCTTCTCTTGCCGGTGGTGTTAGCGGGATGTTTTTCGGTAGTTTTAAGCTTTTGAAGGTTTTTAGGTGCTTTTTTTTGATTTTGTCGGTGTATTCCATTTTATTTTCTGGTATGTAATCAAGTTGCAAAGCGATCGAGCGAGATTTTTCTTCTGTTAGGAAGTTTTCTGGTAATTGTGAAGCCACCGTTTTGTTTCGTTGGGGTTCTACGATTGGATCAGATTGCATAGGAGTAGAATGCTTCTCGTGTTGATGCAATGGGATTGCAACTGATTGTAAACCTACCAGACTATCCGACTGCAAGGCCTTCTCGCGCTTTTTTACTAATCTGTAATCGCTTTTGGATACCTCCGAAGCTACTGTAGTGGTGTTACTATTATTTTCCACCTTTCCAACAACAAAAGTGCTGGTAGATTTTTCGGAATCGTTTTTTGGAACAGCATCCTCGTCGAAACCTTTATAAGAAGTGGTTTTATCGATTTTCTCATCGATTACAATGGCAGCTTCGACCGATTTGTTGACGAAAACGGCAGTTTTATCAGTATTAGTGCCCGCATCTTTGGTTCGAACGGGCGGTTTCTGGCGCTTGCGCTGGCTGACCAGGTACAATTGGTGCATATTCTCCAGGAACTGCATCACCTGGAACCTCGACAAGCGATTGTCCGATTTCTCGAACGACCGCTTGAAGTAATCGATGTTGCAGTAGAACTCCTGCAGCGTGACGTCGTCGGTTTTGTTCAAATCGAAGGTGTTCAAGGAGCTGTAGGATATGTCCGTGTCCGATTTGGCGTTGAAGGCGATCTTGTTGGCGACCAATCGGCGCTTCTTCGCCTCCTCGCCCAAGCAAATGGGGTCCTTGTCTTTGAGGTAGAAGTGGTAGTCGTCGAGTTTGATGTTGATGTAGGTGTTGTCTTCGTTTTTGGCGGGCGGATTGGATGCATCGGTGCGATCCGATCGATCGGAGAGCACTTTACAGCTCTCGCTCGGCACGTGGCTGGGCGAGTTGCAGGCGTTGCTCTCCTGCAGGTAGCGGTAGTACAATTTGAAGCGCTTCAACTTGTGCTTGTTCTCCAGCAGGTCGTCGAAGGGTTTCTTGCGGTAGCAGTCGCCCGTTTGGGACGGTATGCCGACGATCGACAGGATCTTGGTCTGCAGATTCGGCGCCGGTTTGCGGGCGGCGGGCGCGACGGGGGCGTCGCGCTTGGCGGGCTCGACGCCCTCCACCCAGAAGTCGCTGCGGCGGCGGCGGCGGCGCTCCTCGGGCGCCTCGGCGCCGTACAGGTCGATGCACTTCGACGAGGCGCCGTCGTAGACGAGGCCGAAGGGCGGCGGTTTCACGTACATGACGGAGGTGGAGGGGTTGTTGACGGCGTCGCCGTCCATTATTTTTTTGATGATGGGTTTGTCGTCGTCGCGCTCCGGCACGAACTTGTCGCGCTTTGTGATCGTGGCTGTTTGTTTGTCGAGTTTTCGGTGTTTGCGTTCGTCGTTTGTGTCATCTTTCCTGCGAGGTTTTTTGGCGCGATCGTCGGGCGGCGGCGGGTCTTTTTTGGTCGGTAGAATGGCTTCGAATTTCTTGTCGATGATGCTCTGCAATTTGGCGAAGTAGATCTTCAGGCCGTCCTCGATTTTCTGCTCGAGATTGATCGGGTCGCTTTTGTGTTGGGTTTTTTTGTTGAGGCGCGCTTTCTCCCTGCTGGATTTGTCGCTTTGCTTCGCCTTGATCACCGTGCTGGTGGTGGGCGCTTTGAAATGGTGGATTTTCGATTTGCGCACGTCCGACGAGAGGGCGTTCAGCACCCTCTTGTCGGTGGAAATGTCGCGTTTGTTGGTTAGAGTCGACGTTTCCTTCAAGCTTCTGTGGTCGGTTTTTCTGTTAATTTCGAAATCTTTTTTGTGCTTCTTGAACGGGCTGTTGGTTTCCACTTGGCAGTACCAAATGTCGGAGACTCTCTCCTGCGATTTCCTGCTGCTCTTCGACCGGCGGCGCGGGCTGTTGTGCACGAAAGTGTTGGATTTCTGCGGTAAATCGTTTCTTCTGTGCGGGGGTTTGTTGAGGTCGGTGGAGTGATGGCGTTTTCTGTTGGCGTTTTTGTCCTCGTAGGACGCGGGTGAATGGGATTTGTCGCGTTTCTGATGGTGTTTGTCGTCGATTCTGTGCGAGTGATGGTGCCTGTGCTTCGTAACGTCTTTATTATCTCTGTTATCTGTTAAAGATAAGCGTTTGTCGTCTCTGTGTTTCTTCTTAACGCCGATCACGTCGTTGATTTTGTCGTGTTTGTTATACATTTCATGTGATATATGGGGGGATTTTGGGATAGCGAACGCGCAATTTTAACGGAATGTACAAGCAATGTTTATGTACGTGACACACAAAACGGACAAATGACGGGAATTGACAAATAGTTTTGAGGGAAATTTCGACGAGTCAGGTGTTTGGAATTGTGACATTGTAGTTAACAATGGCCGCGCTTTTTTATTTTTAACGGTTACATCCTATTAATTCACGCTGCAGCTGGATAAAACAAGTGTCATTCTAATGCTTATACTTAAAGCAATTAAAAAAAACGGTAAAAGCTTCTATCGCTACAGTGGATGCATGCGACTTGAATAAAAAAAAGCGGCTAATAGAAATGGTAGTTTGTGTAGGTACTTGAATTTTCATATCTGAAGTGTGTAATAGAAGACCTTTGGTCGATTTTAAATATAGTACAAAAATTGATTAGTATCGATCACGGTCGTATATTTCTAAGGTCTGGAAACATAGGTCGAAAAAGTGCCCCGTTATTTGAGGATAAAACAGGGTTCCTAAAACGGCCGCTAGGAGGCGATGTTGTAAAGGACCACGGTTTTTTGCGTACGAATTATCTAGAATTAGCATTAAGAATGGTTATACTCATACTAAAAATAGATACAAAATATAAAAATATACTTAAATCAGCGATGATTTTGTTGTTAACATCATGCCTCACGTATCTTCGGGTAATGTATTTCTCCATTTTTTTCCTCGAAATGTCAAAAAATAATTTTTGAAGTTTTGACAGCTCGAACTGTCATTTCACACAACCGCGATTTATATGTAGCCCAACGCTGATTGGCTGAGATAAGTTGGTCCTTCGATCGTTCGCCACGCTGCGGCACAAAAGTGAAGCTCAAAATGTCCTCAAATAACGGGACACATTCTCTAATGCATAAGCATAGGGAGATTCTAGACCTTAGAAATATAGGGCCGTGGTATCGATATTATATAGTGTTTTTTTTTCTAGAAATAAATACGTATACAGGTTGCTCCATTTTTGATCGCAACATAGGTTATATAGGCTATAGGTGCGATAAAGACAACTTTCATTAGACACTTACAAAGGAAAAAGAAAGAGTGGCATTCTGTCATTACAACTTTTCACTCTGACAACTGTCATTTTAATAACCTTTCTTTGTTTCACTTATAGAAATGACCATGTTGCATTTGGAAATGGAGCAAGGTGTATGTACAAAATTTGTACAAAAATTTAAAATATATTTAGAGAAGGAAGCTTTAATTTTTTGATTTCAAATTTGTCTATGTAACAATAATGATTATTATAGTAAATCACATGTAGATTTTGCCAAAAAGATAAACCCATAAAACTATAAAATTAAATGGCGTTAATTTATATTATCGAAAATAAACATGACAAAATCAACAACGTGATCGGCTTTAATTAGAAACACCGGGAAGACAATAGACTCAGATAAATTTTCATACGGTCTAAATTTCAAGTATGCCCTCGAAAAAAGTATATAAATTCGATCAGTTATTATCAGGCGTTAGAACGAATAATTTCCATTTATCGAAATGTTCGCTAAAGTTTTCACCATCCTCGCCTGTTTGGCGTTGGTCCAAAGCGAATTCATCAGGTAAATAAATATACAATCTAATATTGTATTGCTGGGTAATTAGAAATGGAGAATAAATTAACGTAACATTACAGGGTGCCTTTGAAGAAGGTGAAATCGGCCAGGCAGACCTTAGGAGAAGCGGGATTGCAACAAAAAAGACAGTCTTTATTGGCCAAATACCAATCGGGCGACGTTATTTTGAAAAACTACGAAGATGTAAGTACAAATATACCAACCACTCGAAGTTATACGTAATTATTTCGATCAATCCACGTCGAAAAACACTTCTCACTATCTATGATAAAGCGAATGAATATTTAAAATTTTCCACCAGGCTCAATACTACGGAGAAATAAGCATCGGTACGCCACCACAAAATTTCAATGTCGTCTTCGACACCGGCTCATCGAACCTCTGGGTGCCTTCGAAGAAATGCGGGATCTTGGACCTCGCCTGTCGTAAGTACAATGATACAAAATTCGAACAATTCGCTATTAATCGCTCTTAAAGTATTCCACAACAAGTACGACTCCACCAAATCTTCCACCTACAAAGCCAACGACACCAAATTTGCTATTGAATATGGATCCGGGGCGCTCAGCGGATTCGTGTCCTCCGATAATGTCGATGTAAGTCCCCGTTAAATCGATTAACACTTCGTAAATTTATATTTTTAATTGTACGCAGGTAGGCGGTATTACAGTCACCGGTCAACTATTCGCCGAAGCTACAAGCGAACCCGGTGCAGCTTTCCTTGCAGGCAAATTCGATGGTATCCTAGGATTGGGTTACGACACTATTTCAGTCAACAACATGCCCACAGTGTTCGGAAATTTATTCGCCCAACACACCGACCTCACCCCAGCCTTTTCCTTCTACCTCGACAGGTGAGACGACCGATGGTTTCATTAGATGATTTCTAAGTGTTATAATTGCAGGAATCCTGACGGACAAACCGGTGGAGAGCTGACAATTGGAGGAGCCGATCCGCAATACTACAAAGGCGAGTTCACCTACGTTCCGGTGACCAGACAAGCTTACTGGCAAGTAAAATTGGACAAGATGAGCGTGGGTTCCAGCTCATTTTGCGAAGGTTCCTGCAATGCTATCGTTGATACCGGTACCAGTTTGATCGCAGGACCTTCTGAGGCCGTTAAGAAGATTCAAGATGTAAGTAAAACTTCTAAATGTATGGTACAATATGTACTAAACGATTGAATTTTAGGCTATCGGAGCTACGAGTATCTTGAACACCGGTGAATACATGGTTGATTGTGATAAAGTGCCTTCATTGCCTGATATCGATTTCGTTTTGTCCGGAAAAACCTTTACATTGAAGCCAGAGGACTACATACTTAAGGTGAGAAAAATATAGTTTCCTTATTTAATAAAAAAATATTTTATTAAAACTATTTACTTATCTTTAATACAGATTAGTCAAGGTTTCGAGACTGTTTGCTTGTCGGGATTCATGGGATTGGACCTTAAAACACAGGAAGGATTGTGGATTCTGGGTGATGTTTTCATTGGAAAATACTATACTCAATTCGATTTGAAGAACAACCGCGTTGGATTCGCTGAACTTAAATAATTTTGATGGTTCAATAAATTTTTGATTTACAACATTTTCGCTTAATTTATTTTTTTAATGAAATAATTGAAGGTTACAGGGCAAGAGCGACAATAGTCCACCTAAAAGATTTTCGAGAAACATTAAAATATAAGTTTACTTACTCGTTAGAAAGGAAATTAAAGGTATCTTTTAGCTGTTGTTTTGTGGACTTCAGCAATTTTTATCATTTAACGATTTCATTATCTGATAGTAACTACAAACATGCTACAAAAATAAACTGTGAACTTAGTTTTGCAAAAAAATTGACTATTGTCGTTTTTTTCCCTGTAGCCTTCAATTAGATTCGTCTGAAAGAGAATTAAATAAAACTTCAAACAGAACAAATTCAAATTCAAATTAAGTACTAATTTCAAGATACCTGCCTTTATTTTTGAGGATAACTTCGGTAAGTCAGGCGAAAAACAATTTGAAATTACAAAAAAAAAGAAAGAAAACAAACATTTTACCACTAATAAAGCAGGAGCAAATAGAAAGCAAAAGTAGCCTATGAAATAAATGAATTTCTCAAATAAAAATCTGATAGAGAATAGTTTGAACTATTTAGTTTAGAACAGACTGCCTCAAAAGTCATAATAGCGACGAAGATTGCCTTTTACTTGAAGAAGAAGAATGGTTGAAACAATAAAATTGGAACAAAACTGTACTGACAAAATAGTATTATTAAGAAGTTTATATGCAATTCGGCATTTCTTCAGATATGACGATTAGGTACACTTCTAAGGAACTTTGTTATCTGTTATAAGTTCTAACATCCTAAAAAATACACCTGCGGTAGGTACTCGAAATAGTTAAAAACACATTCATGTTTTTGATTTAAACTTTATCACTATCAATTATTTAGAAATCACACTTAGATATCTACGAAAGATACGAAAAAAATAGAGTAAATACCCTAACTAAATTAGTATAGGGAAAAGTACAAAATTATAATAAAGGATGTATAGATTAGTATCGAAAAAATGCGAGATAATTTCGGCCACCATAAGAAAGGGGGGTTGAAAGGGGCCACAGCCCCCTTTCCGAGCGTCCAGCGAATCTATATTACAAAGATGTAATTGATTAATTCAAGAAATAAAAAAAAATCATGCATACTTCCTATTTTTTACGAAATACATTCTGGTATTCGATTACAATTTTATCTTCTAAAAATACAACATTGAAATCTTACTGAGATCTCTTTAAAAGAGAGAGAAAAATCCCCGTCAAGCTCTATTGTAATTAGTTTAGGTAAAGTACAATGCGAGCTAATTTTTTTTATCGAAAATAACGCGGTAAAAATTTATTTTTAGGCGGTTTAATATTCAAGTAGGCCCTCGATATACAGCATAAAAACGAACAGTTGCAGTACCAGAAGTATTAGAACGAAAATTTCATCCTAAACGAAATGTTCGTGAAAATTTTCACCCTCCTCGCCTGTTTGGCGTTGGTCCAAAGCGAATTCATCAGGTAAATATACAATCTAATATTTCATTGCTGGGTAATTAGAAATGGAGAATAAATAAATTTTACATTGCAGGGTGCCTTTGAAGAAGATGAAATCGTCCAAGCAGATGACAATAGAAAAGGGTTTGAAATACAAAAGGCAGCCTTTATTGGGCAAATACCAATCGGGAGACGTTATTTTGAACAACTACGAAGATGTAAGTAAAAAAATATCTGCTATTCAAGGCTATACATATCTCTACATACATACATATCTCGCGATACATTCGTAAAACCACTTCACACTACTAACACTCAAAAATGTTTTGCATGTTACATATGAAGTTGAAATGCTACTGGTCATTTATTATTTGAAATGTCTTCTGTTAAATTGTTTTTATCATATTATGATTTCTTTTGCATTGAAACACCCGTCTTCAAATTTTCACTTCTGTATATCCAAAATCTTTCATACTGCTGCGAAAAATCATTTTTTTGATTTCAACCTTGACACTCTGTATCTTCTTTATTTTTGAATATTTTACTAAAGCAAGTTGGATCAGATCGAAATAATTTGAGGCCCAGAATCTTTCCCTTTACTTTTGGACCATTACTAACGAACCACCCGGTATAAACACTATCAAAAATGTTTTACATACAAGAATAAACAACAAATTATTTGAAAAATTACGCATCGAAATTTGTTTCTAAAAGACATAAACATCATTTAAAATTAACAATAAAAACAATTCAACAAAAGACATTTTAAATAATAAATGGCCAGATCGGCCAGTGGCATTTCAACTATACTATATAACATTTTTCAAACCCTACCCTACCAAAGATTATTAACTATTAATTTTGTCTGTTAGATTGATTACTACGGAGAAATAAGCATCGGTACACCACCACAAAATTTCAAAGTAATCTTCGACACCGGTTCTTCGAACCTTTGGGTACCTTCGAAGAAATGCGGTAGCGATAACGTCGCCTGTCGTAAGTACAATACAACAAAAAATCGAACGATTCCCCATTAATTGCTCTTGTAGAAACCCACAACAAGTACGACTCCACCAAATCTTCAACCTACAAAACCAACGGCAGCGAATTCTACATCGAGTACGGATCCGGGGAACTCAGCGGATTCGTATCCTCCGATAACGTCGATGTAAATCCCCCGTTAAATCGATTAACACTTCGTAAATTAATAGTTTTAATTGCAGGTAGGAGGTATTACAGCGACTGATCAATTATTCGCTGAAGCTACTGAAGAACCCAGTCGGGCTTTCATCGATGCAGATTTCGATGGTATCCTAGGATTGGGTTTCGAAAAACTCTCAGTCAACAACATGCCCACTGTTTTTGGGACATTATTCGCTCAAAACACCGACCTCACTCCAGCCGTTTCTTTCTACCTCGACAGGTAAGATGACTGATGATTTTATCACGAGATTTCTATGTTTAATATTTACAGAGATGCTGATGGAAAGACCGGTGGAGAAATGACGATAGGAGGAGCCGACCCGCAATATTACAAAGGCGAATTCACTTACGTCCCCGTAACAATACAAGCTTACTGGCAAATAAAAATGGACAAAATCAACATTGGTACCAGCACGGCTTGCGCAGGTTCCTGCAATGCCATCGTAGATACCGGTACCAGTTTGATCCTAGGACCTCCTGAAGAAGTGTTTAAGATTAATGAGGTGAGCAACACATCGAAATCTGTAAACATATTTTCTAAACGATTAAATTTTAGGCTATTGGAGCTACGATGGACATGTCTGTTGGTGCATACACTGTGGATTGTAACAAGTTGTCTTCATTGCCCGATATAGATATTGTTTTGAACGGCAAAACCTTCACTTTGAAGGGAGAGGACTACATACTGAAGGTGAGAAAAATAAAATTTTCACATCTATAAAAATAAACTATTTATATACTTTTAATGTAGTATAATGATGGCGAAGGAATTGTTTGCGTGTCGGGATTCGATGGAGAGGACATTGTAACAGAAGAAGGAATATTGTGGATTCTTGGAGACGTTTTCATTGGAAAATACTATACTCAATTCGATTACGGGAACAAACGCGTTGGATTCGCTGAACTTAAATAATTCGACGTTTCTTCAGATACACAAATACATTTCTACTTAATGTAAAATATAAGAAACTATGTTATCTAAAATAAGCTTAAGAACATCCTAAATAAATAAAAAATTATAAACTATACTTGTGGAACTTTGAAACTTTATCTCTATATATACAATAGAATAATTATCACTTAGATCTTAGATCTCTCCAAAAGATAGAGAAAAATATCCCCGGCAACTCTAGTGTAATTAGTTTAGGTAAAGTACAATAAGAGGTGACTTTCATTATTTTTTATGAATAACAATGCGAGATAAATTCTTTTTTATGGTGTATAATTTTCAAGTAGGCCCTCGATAGAGAGTATAAAATCGAATAGTAGCATTACCAAAACTATCAGAGTGAAAATATTTTCTTAATCGAAATGTTCGCTAAAATATTTACCCTCCTCGCCTGCTTGGCGTTGGTCCAAAGCGAATTCATCAGGTAAATATACAATCTAATATTGTATTGATGGGTAATTAGAAATGGAGAATAAATAAACGTTATATTGCAGGGTGCCTTTGAAGAGAATGAAATCGTCCAGGCAGACCATAAGAGAACTGGGATTGAAACAGAAAAGACCGTCTTTATTGGGCAAATACCAATCGGGAGACGTTATTTTGACCAACTACGAAGATGTAAGTATAAACAATTTCTGCTTTTCGATTGATCCACGTCGAAATATTTCGCGACACATTCGTAAAACCACTTCTCACTATCTAAGATAAACTATCGATGACTATTAACTATTAAATTTTGCTGTCAGGTTGAATACTACGGAGAAATAAGCATCGGTACACCACCACAAAATTTCAAAGTCATCTTCGACACCGGTTCTTCGAACCTCTGGGTACCTTCGAAGAAATGCGGCATCTTCAACATCGCCTGTCGTAAGTACAATACAACAAAAAATCGAACAATTCCCCATTAATTGCTCTTGTAGGCACGCACAACCAGTACGACTCCACCAAATCTTCAACCTACAAAACCAACGGCAGCGAATTCTACATTGCATATGGATCAGGGGACCTCAGCGGATTCGTATCCTCCGATAACGTCGATGTAAATCCCCGTTAAATCGATTAATACTTCGTAAATTAATAGTTTTAATTGCAGGTAGGAGGTATTACAGTGACTGGTCAATTATTCGCCGAGGCTACAAACGAACCCGGTCAGTCTTTCGTTGCGGGAAAATTCGATGGTATCCTAGGATTGGGTTACGACAGACTCTCAGTCAACAACATGCCCACAGTGTTCGGAAATTTATTCGCTCAACACACCGACCTCACGCCAGCCTTTTCCTTCTACCTCGACAGGTGAGACGACCGATGGTTTCATTAGATGATTTCTAAGTGTTACAATTGCAGGAGTACTGATGGACAAGCCGGTGGAGAAATGACAATTGGAGGAGCCGATCCACAATACTACAAAGGCGAGTTCACCTACATTCCGGTGACCAGACAGGCTTACTGGCAAGTACAAATGGACAAAATCAACATTGGTTCCAGCGCGTTTTGCGCAGATTCCTGCGACGCCATCGTAGATACCGGTACCAGTTTGCTCGTAGGACCTTCTGACGAAATAGATGGGATTAATGAGGTAAGCAACATATTGAAATCTGTAAACATATGTTCCAAATGATTGAATTTTAGGCTATTGGAGCTACGATGGACACTTTTGTTGGTGCATACACTGTTGATTGTGACAGGTTGTCTTCATTGCCTGATATAGACTTTGTTTTGAACGGCAAAACCTTCACTTTGAAGGGAGAGGACTACATACTGAAGGTGAGAAAAATAAAATTTCAACATCTACTATAATAAAAAAACTATTTACATACTTTTAATGTAGTATAATGATGGCGAAGGAATTGTTTGCCTGTCGGGATTCGAGGGATCAGATCAATCAGACTTTTGGATTCTTGGAGACGTTTTCATTGGAAAATACTATACTCAATTCGATTTAGAGAACAACCGCGTTGGATTCGCTGAACTTAAATAATTCAACGTTTCTTCAGATACACAATTACATGTCTACTTAATGTAAAATATAAGAAACTATGTTATCTAAAATAAGCTTAAGTACGTCCTAAATAAATAAAAAAAAATTAAAAACTATACCTGAGGTACTCTAATTATTTACCAAATACATTCTGGTATTTGATTACAATAGTATCTTCTAAAAATACAAAGGAACAATTTTGAAATCTCACTTAGATGTTTTCAAAGATAGAAAAAAATACGCCTGTCACGATCTTGTTCAAATACCCTGGTCTAATTTATTTACGAAAATATTGCGAGATAAATTAATTTTCTTGCAGTATAAATTTCAAGTGGGCTCTCGATAAAAAGGTATTAATCCGAACAGTAACAGCATCAGGCTTCAGAACGAATAACTTTTTCGTAATCGAAATGTTTGTGAAAATTTTCACCATTCTCGCCTGTTTGGCGTTGGCCCAAAGCGAATTCATCAGGTAAATATCCAATTGGAATATCATAAACAGTCAATATTATATTGTTAGGTAAGTAGAATTGGAGAATAAGTAAACGTTGCATTACAGGGTGCCTTTGAAGAAGGTGAAATCGTCCAGACAGACCATAAAAGAACTGGGATTGAAACAAAAAAGACAGTCTTTATTGGGAAAATACCAATCGGGAGACGTTATTTTGACCAACTACGAAGATGTAAGTAAATAAAATATCCGCTACCTTTTCGATTGATCTGCGAATCGAAGATACTATCTAAAATAAATTTTATTAATGATTATTAACAACTACATTTGTCCATCAGGCCCAATACTACGGAGAAGTAAGCATCGGTACACCACCCCAAAATTTCAAAGTAATCTTCGACACCGGTTCATCGAATCTCTGGGTGCCTTCGAAGAAATGCGGTAGCGATAACGTCGCCTGTCGTAAGTACAATACAACAAAAAATCGAACGATTCCCCATTAATTGCTCTTGTAGAAACCCACAACCAGTACGACTCCACCAAATCTTCAACCTACAAAACCAACGGCAGCGAATTCTACATCGAGTACGGATCCGGGGCACTCAGCGGATTCGTATCCTCCGATAACGTCGATGTAAATCCCCCGTTAAATCGATTAACACTTCGTAAATTAATAGTTTTAATTGCAGGTGGGAGGTATTACAGTGACTGGTCAATTGTTCGCTGAAGCTACTGAAGAACCCGGTCAGGCATTCGTTGCGGGAAAGTTCGATGGTATCCTAGGATTGGGTTACGACAGACTCTCAGTCAACAAAATGCCCACTGTTTTCGGGAATTTATTCGCCCAACACACCGACCTCACCCCAGCGTTTTCCTTCTACCTCGACAGGTGAGAAGACTGACGATTTTAATAGATGAATTCTATGCGTATAACATTTGCAGGAATCCTTACGGAGCGACCGGTGGTGAAATGACGATAGGAGGAGCTGACCCGCAATACTACCAAGGCGAATTCACTTACCTGCCTGTAACCACGCAGGCTTACTGGCAAGTAAAAATGGACAAGATCAACATTGGTTCCAGCGCGTTTTGCGCAGATTCCTGCGAAGCCATCGTAGATACCGGTACCAGTTTGCTCGCAGGACCAACCGAAGAAATAGATAGGATTAATGATGTAAGCAACACATTGAAATCTCTAAAGATATGTTTTGAATGATTGAATTTTAGGCCATTGGAGCTATTTTCGACGATGAATTCGAAGAGTACACCGTTGATTGTGACAGCGTGTCTTCATTGCCTGATGTAGAGTTTGTTTTGAACGGAAAAAACTTCACTTTGAAGGGAGAGGACTATATACTCAGGGTAAAACAAATAAAATAAGAAATAATTTTATTTGCTAAACGATTTACTTACTTTTAACGCAGATTGATGATGTAATCGAACCTATTTGTCTGTCGGGATTCAGTGGAGTTGACATTGAAACAGAGGAAGGATTATTGTGGATTCTGGGCGACGTTTTCATTGGAAAATACTACACCCAATTCGATTTAGAGAACAACCGTGTTGGATTCGCAGAACTAAAATAATTTGGAGGTTGCAATTATGTTAAGTTTGCCATTGTAAGTTTGTAAGTAATAATTGCCATTAGCATTTGTAAAAATAACAATTAAAATAGTAGTCTTTGAACGCACATTTTCATATCTGAAGTAGAACTTTGAGCGACTTTAATCAGTTTAGATAACAAAAATGTGTTTTGTTTTTTATATACTTAAATAAATATAATTAGTTTTCTTAATTTTTATTCCAAAAATGTAGTATTTACCTCACGAGTAAAATTCATTTGGGAAGGCAAAATATGCAATGCTATCGTAGATACCGGTACCAGTTTTATCACGGGGCCTAAGGAAGAAATTGAAAAGCTTCAAAATGTTAGTAAGATTTTGAAATGTACAAACATATGTAATAAATGACTGAATTTAGGCTATTGGAAGTAAGCCTTATAGAGGTACATACTATGTTGATTGTAATGAGGTGTCTTCATTGCCTGACGTCGACTTCTTTTTGAATGGTAAAAAATTCACTTTGGAGTCCAAGGACTACGTAGTTAAGGTGAGAGAAATAATGTTTTCACATCTATTAGGTGTGTTTTAATCCGCTAAACTATTTAATTTACTTATTGCAGTTTGTTGAAAACGGGACTACTTCTTGCCTGTCGGGATTCAGTGGAGTTACCTTTAATCCAGGTGATGAAGAATTTTGGGTTCTGGGTGAAGTTTTTATGGGAAAATACTACACGAAATTCGATTTCGATAACCACCGTGTTGGATTCGCTGAACTTAAATAATGAAATAATCTTGATGTTTTAATAAAGTCTTAATTTCAACGTTTTCGCTTAATTTCGTTTGAAAAAGAATTTGATAAACCTATAAACAGAAAAAATTAAGAGGTTTTTGTCGGTAGCCGTGCATTTGAACTTTTAGGAGTTATCGAAGAGTTAAGGATTTGAAAATTTAGGAATAAGGAATGTGTAGTCAATATTTTGAGTTTTTCTAAAATATATTTTCAACTATATTTTACTTCCTCTTAGGAAAGTACCATTTTTGACTTCATTTTTGGATTCAGTTGCTCTGTTACTAGGTTTATTGGTTTACTCTTAAACTGGGTTTTCATTGTTTATTTACAAAGACATTTGCCAACATGTTTCTCTTAGGAATTACTTAGTTAGGAAATACCTATAAACTATAAATGTTGGTGAAACCGGGCATAAATTTATTAATTCAATCAGTTTCTGTCCTGCAAAGGGACATGTTTTGAAAAAAAGAGATATATTTTATATCGATATAAAAAACTGTTATCTAACATGAGCTTAAGAACAACATAAATAAATACTTAATATATTTTTTGAACACCTGTGGTACTATCATCACTTAAAAACTCAATTGTTTTTTTTTCGATCAGATACAATTTTATCAGTGTAAAAAAGTATATTTTTAGCAAGTCACACTTATGTCTACACATATGCAGCTGTATTATAAGTATACTGGCTAAGTATTATAAGTATGGAAATTAGCAGATGTTCACTAAGATTTTTATCTAAAAAAATGAGTGATGCTTCTATTTTCTCTGTTAAATTCCAAGTGGGCACTCGTAAAGAACTATAAATTCTAGCAGTTGCTGTCCAACGAGTATAGAACGAAAATTTCTTCTAAATCGAAATGATCGCGAAAAGTTTTACCCTCCTCGCCTGCTTGGCGCTGGTCCAAAGCGAATTCATCAGGTAAATCTAATATTATATTGCTAGATAGTTAGAAATGGAATAAAATAAATATTACATTGCAGGATGCCTTTAAAGAGGATGCAATCGGCCAGGCAAACCCCAACAGGTTTGGGATTAAACGGAAAGAGACAATCTTTACTAGGAAAATACCAATCGGGACAGGTTATTTTGGACAACTACTTTAATGTGAGTACAAAAATATTAACCATCACATCAAATCAAATTTGATTTACATGGTACGAATATTTAAAATTTTTCCTCCAGCTTACATACAGCGCCGAAATAAGTATTGGTACGCCGCCCCAAAAATTCCTCGTTCTCGTTGACACCGGTTCACCGACCCTCTGGGTACCTTCGATTAAATGCGGGAAGGATAACGTCGCCTGTCGTAAGTACAATAATATAAAAATCGAACAATTCCCTATTAATCGTTCTCGTAGAAAAACACAACAAGTACGACTCGACCAAATCTTCAACCTACAAAGCCAACGGTACCGAATTTATGGTAAATTATGGAACCAGCAGCGTTGTGGGAATCGTATCCTCCGATAATGTCGAAGTAAGAGCACAAATTGATTAATACTTCGTGGATTAATACTGTTTATTGCAGATCGGCGGTATTACAGTCACCGATCAACTATTCGCTGAAGTTTTAGTCGAAAACGGTGATATATTCCCTGATGCAAAATATGATGGTTACCTAGGATTGTCTTATGACACAATTGCAGTCAACAACATTCCCACTCTCTTTGGGAATTTATTCGCTCAACACCCTGACCTCTCGCCAGTCTTTTCTTTATACTTCAGCAAGTGAGACGAATTGATGATTTTATTACAAGATTTCTATGTTTAATATTTACAGGAATGCTGATGAAAAATCCGGTGGAGAAATGACTATAGGAGGAACGAACCCGCAATATTACAAAGGCAATTTCTCTTACATCCCCGTGACCAAAAAAGGATTCTGGGAAATAAAAATGGACAAAATCAACGTTGAATCTAAAACAGTTTGCGCAGGTTCCTGCAAGACTATGATAGACACCAGTGTCGCTTTGATCGCAGGACCTCTTGAAGAAATTTTAGACATTCAAGATGTAAGCAAGACTTCGAAATGTGTATACATACACAATATGTACTAATCGATTGAATTTCAGGCTATTGGAGCATTCTTTAACGAAAGATATTTTGTATTCACGGTTAATTGTAATCGGAAAGATTCTTTGCCTGATGTTAACTTCGTTTTGAATGGCAAAAACTTCACGTTGACGAACGAAGACTACATAATTGAGGTATGTATAACAAATATAAAATAAGAAATATTTTTTATTCACTAAACTATTTATTGCCTTTAATGCAGGTGTACGATAACTTCATAAATACTACAGTGTGCATCCCGGGATTCATGTTTTTGGAAGGTGAAATAGGCGATGGAATAACCTGGGTTCTGGGACAACTTTTCCTGGAAAATTTCTATACGCTATTCGATTTCAAAGAAAACCGCGTAGGTATCGCCGAACTGAAATAATCTGGATGTTTCAATAAAGTTTTATTTTCTAAATTTTCACTCAATTTAATTTATATCTATTCATCAATGAATTTGGTTTCGCCAAAGAAAAAGAACTCGATAAAACTACAAACAGAAAAAAATTAATTATGTAAGGTACAAATTTCAACAGACGTGCTTTTATTTTTAATTACATATACATTATAATATTGTACCTGCACAAAATTTATTATCCTTTTTGTTAAAAAATGATCTTCATGGTTGTTAATCAAGCGAATAAATAAAATATACAATAATAATAATAATAATAATAAATAAACGTATAAACGTATAAAGATAAAATAAATCGTTATATTTGTATTTTTAAAATATTTTTTGGCTATTATCAATAAATATAAATTTATAATAATATAAAAAAGAACAATATACTCTACAGAATAATAACTTGTATGGCAGCTTTTCTTTATACAATACAATATGACTACTTTTTACCTTACGAGTTTTAGCATTCGAAAATCATAAAGTCGAATTTAAAATTATAGTATTTAAGTAATTATCATTGATACATTTTTTTTGTTTAACTATGGTAGTACTTAAAACAGTCTATTTATGTAAATTCTCCATCAGAACCACGAAGCTTTTATGTATGTACGATGATAGCACTGGAAGGTAGTGCAGGCACGCTTGGGATAATACTGACTGTCACTGCCACATTCAACAATGTTTTACTTATCGCTGGTAACCCCAACAAACAACAATTTAATGTACAGTTAATAATACTATGAGTTATTAGTTACGATACAAGGTATTTTTAGTTCATTTAAAGCTCATTATATCTTCCGTTTAGAAACCGTGTCGGGATTTCTACGTTTTCATATTCATGACCCCACCCCTCACAACAGAATACATCGATTTTTGTCTTCACTTTACCTGTTATCAACGAAGAAGATAACTCTTAATATTTTTTTTGGAAACAAAGGAACACTACGTGGTCATTTTTTTTAAATATTAATCGTAGTGAAGGTCTGCAACAGATCAAGATTGCATATCCTGCGGCCTTCGGTCGGTAGCTACACTCAACAAATTTACATATTCTATTTTAAGAGTTTGTCGTGCCTGAAATGCGAAAATATACCATTAACTTCCATTCGACACCGTTTCGAGCTTTAATTTCATTTACCTGAGTGTTTTGTGTAGGTATTTGCAAAGCCAATCCTAAACTATCCGCGTCGAAATTCTCATCTAATGCGATCAATGCACCGTGAACACCGGACTCCTCCAAATTATTGGCGTAATCCTAAACCAAACATCAACATATAAATATTAAGCAATTAGCGTTAAACATTTTGCAATCGGCTACCTTTAATCCTATAGAAGACACCCATTTGATTAAGCGTTCGTTACTCCACACCAGCACATCCGAATTTGTATTTTCGCTATTTTTCCTCCTATCCTCCAAGGAATTCCTGTCGAAGTTCAATCGCTTCAAACAGGAGATGCCGTAGTGTAAACTAGTTCTAATAAACGAAAATATATTTAAAGAAAAATGCGTTATTTGAATATACGAGGGTGTAGAATGAAAAGTGCTCGACATTAATCATTTAGAACTGTCTAGAATGTCATTTAGAACGTTTCATAGTCATTTAGAATGATTCAGAACCACTTAGAACGCTCCATAGATATTTGGACTTGTATAAAACCATTTAGAATGATTCAGAATCACTTAGAACGCTCCGTAAACATTTAGAACTGTATACAACCATTTAGAACGCTCCATAGTCATTTAGAACTGCCTTGAACTAAAGATTTCGGCTTAATAAGAAGAATAATTAATTTTTATAAAGTAATTTTTTAACTAAAAATCTCAGTCTTTCGATATGGTACACAAACCTGTGGAAACCGTCCACCATTTTCAACTGCCCTCTCAAATCCTTCTTAGTCAAATGGTCCAACATTCGGGCGTCCACCAGGCACTCCATAAAGGTAGTACGGTACTGGGGAAGTCCCAACGCCGGCAGCCACGAATTGCCTATCCATTCGTGATTCATATCGCCGAACGCCAATGTCGTTCTGGACGTTTTCGGTGCGGACGGCGACGTCAGCGACACCATCTCCTGGATCGCCAAGCGTAACTTCAATCTAAAAACGCACAAACACACGTTAATATACCTATAATATACCAGTAACAATACTATCTAGGACTGTATAGGACGATTTACAGCTGTCCAGGCTAATTTACAACGGTCCAGAATGATTTAGAACGCTTCTAAACGAATTAGAACTATCCAGAACCATTTGGAACACTCCGCAAACATTTAGATTGCTTCAGGACGTATCAGAATTGTCAAGAACCATTTAGAACCCACCAGACTGATTTATAATTGTCTAGAATGATTCGGAAGACTTCTGAACGAATTATAACTATCTAGACAATTTAGAACTGTTCACAATCATTTAGATCGCTTCAGGACGAATAAGAATTGACAAGAAACCATTTAGAACTGTCCAGACTGTTTCAAAATTGTTTAGAATGATTCAGATGGCTTCTGAACGAATTACAACTATCTAGAACAATTTTAAACCGCCCAAATGGATTTAGAACTGTCTAGAACGATTCATAACGTTTCCAAACGAATCTCTGACGTAATCTAAGGCGTACTGACCGGTGTAACGGATTGCTGATGCCGATTTCCCTTTGGATTTCGGTGTCGCTCAAGGCGCTCATGATGGCGCCCGATTTGACGTTGGCCCGACAGGCGGCCACGTACCAGGCCGGCATTCCCACCCACAATTCCAACCAGGCGACGATCGTCGGACCGTTCCACAGGGCGAACGGCGTGCCGGCCTTCATGGCCTCCGCCAACAGCTCGTGTCTGTAGTCCCGTTCCCTGCAACGATTTCGAGAAAAAAACCGATTGAGTTCGAGCAATCCTCCGTATAAACTCGACGAGAAGAGAACGGTTTCGAGTTACTCACTTCTTCTTCTGCTTCCTGTCGAATTCGCCTTTATGTACAATTTTCGCGGTGATGGTCATTCCGTCGTTGGCGTCGCTGTCGGGCATCATCCCGATGCCCGGATTGAAGCTGACGTTGGTTTCCTGTCCGGCCGGTTCCTTGCCTTTCACCTGGAATCACCCATCACAAATATATAAATATTTATTATTAACGGTAGCGATAAGGCGAACGAACCTTCTCCTTTTTGCTGAAGAACCGTCCCAACGACGATTTGATGCCCTTCTTCTTTTGAGCGGCGGCGACGGCGGCGGCGGCGGAAGACATGTCCCTGGGCAGGCCGGCCAGGGCGTTCTTGTGCAGGCTCTCCTGGCTGCTATGGCGAGAGGACAGAGGTGATGGGGGTGTGTATGTCTGTCCGTGCCTAAACATACTACATTCTACTGTCTAGCTCTAGCACTAGGATTCTAATGATCAAGCGAAACCGGGGCCGAATATCGAGCCTTACATCGGACAGATTTTTACGGATAGCGCAACCTAGTCGCTTTCGATTCGTTGGTATGAAATTAGATGAAATATACCATCTTCCCTTGGTGTGGGGACATAAAGTGGAATCTACGATGCACTTTCCGTAAAACTTTGTCCGAGCCTGTACATAGAGGGTGTTAATTTATTAAGTGCGACAAACTTCAGGGGGTGATTCTGCATGAAAAAATAATGATATTTTGCTATACCGATTGCTTCAATTCAAACCGCAACATGGTCATTTCTATGAGTTGAACAAAGAAAGATTGATAAAATAACAGTTTTCAGAGTGAAAAGTTGCAATGACACAAATGCCACTCTTTCTTTTTCCTTTATAAATATCTAATGAAAGTTGTCTTTATCGCACTTATAGCCTATATAACCTATGTTGCGATCTGGGATGAAGCACAGTGTATATCCAATGAAGTTTGTCGCACTTTGAGCGATTTAATCGCAGAGTAAACTTTACGAAATCGATTTTCCGCGCGTTCCGATAGATTTCGTAAAGTCTCCAAGGGCGAATGCGACGGGAAAAAATATACCTTCTGAGCTCCTCTTGGCTGTGGGCGAGCGCCTGCGCGACCCTTTCGAGTCGCAGATGGCGCGCCGTGAGCGGCGAGGCGCCGCCGTCGTTGGCGCCGTCGCCGAGATGCGAATCGTCCATCATCATCAGATCCGTCGTGAGATGGTCCAGTTGGAGCTGCGATTCACAAAGAGATTAATTACAGGACGGTGTCCGATGGGTTTGTTCGAATTATTATTTTTTTTTGTTTGTACTAAAGTGCATACCTCGCAGCATGGGGGATTGATTAAGCTTTAAGTGATTTAAAAATGATTCGTATCCAATTCGTTTTATCGATCTAAAGAAAAAAACGAATGTGAACATAAAAAGGAATGAAAATCATACGAAAAGAAAACCGAACGAATGAGAGAATCGAGCCGAAAGGGAGACTTCCTCACCGTATGGTACTTATGTAAATGATCTCTTTGAGGAGAATGATGTGATTTAGGTGTTGATCTACCGCTTACTGGTGGACTTGGACGTTCCAAACTCCTGCCTCTCGTCAACAGATTCACGTGCTCCATGCTGCCGACGCGCGATTCCAATTCCTCGGCTCTCGCCTCCGTGTTCTGCTTCTCCTCTTGTATCAAACGTATCTCATTGTTAATGGCATCCAGTTGTTCCTGCAAAACAATACGAATTATATTCTCTGCCTTCCATATTTGAAATGAATGTAGTAATTTTATTATTTTTATGTTGGTATCCGAAGAATTAGTTCCATTAACGTCAACGTAAGCTGTCAACCGCAGAACACTTACACTAATTACTCGGAACTGTCAACGAAGTGTAAGTGTTCCGTGCTGTCAACTGCCAACGTCATTTCAATCTGTTTTTGACCTGTTTTTGTTAATTTTTCCTCGTTTTTCTTGTGGTTTTGCTGCTTTTGAGCATCGAAGAAGATGAAATAAGAGGATTGTTTGAAAACATGAAGCGCAGAGTAAATTTGTGCATACACAATGAAGGGGCACATATTGAAAATTACTGTAGTGTTAAAAATTAAATAATAAAAACTTTACAAAAGCAATGCTTCAGAATTTTTAATTCTGTTTAGCTCGATTAATTCTGCTTATTTTAAAAATATACCAAGAGAATTCTATTGCTATTTAAAAATAGACAAAGAACCTAGTCAACTAATATTTTCAAGCCAATGTGTTGATTTGTATTCACAATAGGGATATTTGTTAGAAATGATAACTATGTAATATGTAATTTGGGTTGCATAAATTCTTAGGTCAAGTATGATTTATTATTTTCTGAAGGCACTGTATAATATGTAGAGGATACCCTACTCTACCACAGCGTACCCTACCCTACTGCTTCCTTTACCCTATCCTACCCGACGCTGTGGAAAGATAAAAAAAAACCCAACGAACCTGCAGCATCATGGCCAGCGTTTGAGCGTCGGTGGGCCCGTCGGGCGACAGGATGTCCTGCTGGCTGAAGATGCTCTCGGCGTCGTCGCCCTCGGCGTCGCTCGACACGTCGAACGCCTGCTGGACGTTGGCCAGGACGTGCGCCTGCTGCAGCTTCTCCCACTCGTGCTCGGTCATCGAGCGCGACCCGAACGGCAGCTTCGGCTCCTCGTCGATGGGCGTGCGACTCTTGGCGCCGCCGCCGCGACGCGGCAACGAGTGCCCGTCGAAGCTCGAATGGCTGGCGCTGCGCGAGAAATTGCTCGGATCCACGGCGTTGGGCGACAACGATCTGATTGCGCAAACTCGACAAATAAGCTCGCTGAATAGCATTTACTTTTTAAAAGTACCTGGTCAAAGCGTCGGTTTGTTGGATGTTGTACGAGATCTCCTGCTGGAGCATTTGGCGTTTGACGTTGTCGATTTCCAAGCGCGATTTGGCCAGCTCCTTCATTATGTCGGACTTTTGCCCGTCCAATTCCTCCAGCATCTTCCGCGTCTTGTCCAATTCTTGCGTGAGGCTGTTCTTCTCCTGCAAGGCGTGCATGCGTTCCTTCAGGTGCTCCTGCAGGCGATCGTTCGACTCCGATAGCAACTTGTCGACGGTGCACGAGAGCCGCGAATTGTGCTCCTCGTTCATTTTGAGCCGTTGATTGAGCCGAATCAATTCGGCGTTCTTCTCGTCGAGGTTCGCTTCCAATCGTTGTATGCGATCCTCGGCCGATCCGTGTCTCTCTTGGGCCTGAAAATCGAAAGCGAATACCGCGTGGGAGTATAAAATAAATTTGATTGTTTGTTAATGTGTTTGGTTGTATACCGATATCGCTCGTTGCAAAGCTTACAAAATCAAGCGGGCTTTCGCGTAAGCTCGATGAACTAATTTCCCTTCCCCTTTCGGAATGTGATAAAAAGCTTTATGAAGCGCTGTATCGTTTGTGGCATAATATGTGTACCCGTTAAATAAGAGAAAAAAAGCTGAAGCCTAATTACCTGCGGTCTCACCTGAGTCAACGCTTCCATGCGTTGCTTCAATTGCTCTTCGATCTCCGGCAATTTCGAGCATTGGGCCAATTTCTGATCGGCCAATTCGAGCTTCTCTTGTATCGCCGCTATCTTTTCTTCGTGCAACTGCAAATACAATTTAACGTTTACTCCACGTTATCAGAAAATAACAATAGCGCTTACTTTAATCTGGGCCTCCTTGTGTTGCAATTCCTGCTCCAATTTCTCGTTCAAATCGTGCAACGAGGTCGACTCCCGTTGGGCGTTCAAATACCGCTTCTCCAACGTCGCTATCCGCTCCTCCTGGTCCTCCTTTTGGGCCACGTTCTCTCTGAGGTCCCTTTGCAATTTGGAATTGACGTCTTGCGCCTTCAGCAGCTCCTTCTGCGCCTTGGAGAGGTTCTCCTCCAATTCGGCGACGCGGTTCTGCGTTTCGGCCACGCGCCGTTGCCAGTTGCTTATTTCCGCGGTCTAAACGAATCAAAATTTTAAGTAAAGGGAAGATCGTATGGGTTAATAACAGTAGAAGGTTTCTAGTAGACTTACTTGCTGTTCGAGCGCCGTTTGTAGATCGGCGATTCTGGCGGCGGAATCGCTATCCGGATCCAGATTGCCGTTAGCCAGACGCAATTTCGACGGGGCCTGTACATCCACAACAAACATGCACTCGTGAATTTTGTATTTCGTATCGGTTAGGGCGGAATTTCGGCTCCGTTCGCGTTTCGTAATACAATATTCACAAATCACACAAATAGGTATAATAGTGCGGTAAGAAATTTTACACAAGTGTTCGGTATATTTATTTACGAAGGAGTTTCATGCTAAGAGAGATTCGTAATATCGTAATCGTATATAAAGAAAAATTCTGCAATAAAAAGACGTGTAATTAAAGTAGGAGATACAAGACGATTGGATGTTGGAAAATTTATAAAGATAATTTCGTATAAGTATACGCTTTCATAGGCAAACATACAATAGGCGTAATTAAATTAAAAATAAAATCGAAAATACAATTCAAGAAAATCACATTGCATACTTACCAGAAATACTTTCACAATGATTAATATTTTTATATTAACATATACACGCATGCTATCGAAACAAAATACTCCATTCCTACCTTAACTTTTTGGGGAATTTGTACAAATCAATTTGCAGAATTTTTCCCACTTTATACTCGACAAATAGCACGTCTACTATTCATAGTAGGCGTTTGTTTTTTCGAAAATTTCATACGACACAACCGCATCGAACGGTTCGAAACTTTATAATAAAAATTACCTTGTTATTAGCAGTAGTAATTTGGTCCGCTAGATCAAGCTGTCCGTTTTCTTTGGGTTTCTCTTCATTCGCTACTGCATTCGATGGCAAAACGCCCTGCTTATATTGTTGTAACTACAACAAAACATACATAAAAACACTCGTTAATACCCCGTTAATTCTAATAACCTCTTCTTTGGTTGCCGTCAGCTCCTCCTCCAAAGTGGTATTCTTCTCCAGAGCCACTCTCAATCTCTCTCGAACCTTTAAAACGAATATATTTAATTGGCAATAGAAACGAGTGTAGATTACTTGCCTTTTCGTCTAGAGCTTTGTGATGTTCAAACAGGCTTTTCAGCGCTTTGAGGACTTCGACTTCGCTGGAAACTCCCGATTGGGCGGCCGCCTGGCGTTTCACCACGGTCATTCTCAGGGATCTCTCGTGCCTCGATACAAGGCATTCCAGGTGCTCCAAAAGTAGCTAATAGGATACAAATTTAATAAGATTGGTTAAGAGAGGGATTGTGGGATTTACGCTCACCCTAGTGTTATTCCGCTCGGCTTTCAGTTCGGATATTTCTTCTTCTCTTTCGAGCAAATGCTCTCTAGCTGCGTTTAATTCTTTGGTAAGTGTTGAGAATTCCTAGAAATTTATTTGTAGCTGATTAATGCGTTCATTAAATAGCTTTAATTGTGCTGTTAATAGATATATTTTGTTGTAATTATTGTGCTCTCTTAATTAACAATTAACGAAAATGTATATTAATTATAACTGTTTCATTAGTGTGGTATTGCAAGTTTTTTAAAAGCGGGATTAAATACTTAAATAGAAAAAAAATATTGTAAAATTGGTGTATACCAGAAGAATCAATATAAGAAAAAAAAATGAAGATATTAGCAGGTATATTGAGCTTACTTGCGGTAGATTCGCGGCGATTTGTCTATGCAACGAGTCCCGTTCCTTCTCGGTTTCCTGCAGCTTCAAGTCAGTCTCGGCCAAACGTTCCTGAGTCTCTCTCAGGCTGTCCATTAGCTTGTCCCTTTCGTCGAGCATCGACACCATGAGCTGCTCGAAATTCGCGTCTTCGCCAGAGAATTGCGAACTCCTCTGGCTGATACTGTCCTCCGATATCGTGGGCATCACGTCGCACATCATATTCCACATGTTTGCTCGCTCCTAATGCACCCCGATCACCGATAATATTCAATAACAAATATCTTTTCTAACCCTCATTTATGTTTCGACACTTTCGTTAACCGATTCCGACGCGTCGGCACTGGAATTCGAGCAACTACATACGACGACGATCGAACCTCGTTTGAATTCCTTCATAATAGCGTTTTTTTTCGATTAATTCAACAGACACACCTATGAAATAAATTTCATCTTATCATTACAGAATTACATATATGAAACCACGGCATAGCCATTTTAAAGCCAATTGTCAATTTGTTAAACAAAACTACCCATACAGTCATTCACGTGACGTTTATGCAGATAACTTCATGTTGGTATCGATGTTTGCTGCTTTTCCACAAAGATGACACTACGTATAGTATCTGAATAACCTCAGCAGTAAAGATCATAAATATTTTTTTTTAATTTGAGGTTGGACGATAAATGACAGGATTGATAGGTGACAGTGACAGTAAAGTTGTGGAAAGTTAATTGTTTTGGTTGTTTTTTCTGAATAAATGACTTCAGGAAAGGATACAATGGGGTGGGTACTCTTATTTATGCATACTATTTCTAGCAAAACGATAATTCGATCTTAAAATCCGCACCGAGCGCGTTTACCGATTAATTCATAAAAATCGTAATTACATCCTTTTTTAACGAGAACTTCCGCATTCTTACATTACACGATCGTTCCAACAGGGAGCAGCCGATTTTCACGTGCAAAGCCCACGTATTCCACATAGATCCGAAGACGAAGCGGTCCTGGATGCCGGCGTCCAGCGCCGCCGTCAACGTCTCCTTTTTCTACGACTCCTCCAGAAGCTTGTACAGAATCATCAGCGTCGAGGGACAGAAGGCCGTCATCAACAGCACCGTCACACCTAACATGACGTTCACCAAGACCTCGCAGAAATTCGGCCAATGGTCCGACGTTCGAGCTAATACCGTTTACGGCTTGGGATTTTCCTCCGAAGCCGAACTACAGAAGGTATTTGTAACACTACGGTGTTCGTAATACTTAGTTATAACTTATATGTTGATGTTTTAGTTTATCGATAAATTTAACGAAGTCAAAGAAGCCACTCGATCAGCAATAAGCAAAGTAACTGCCAACGGGGGTTCCGTAGTCACTCCTGTAACTAGCGCGAATGCCAGCCCTATAAGCGCTAGGGCTGCGACTGCCGCTGCAGATTCATCGACTGATAATCTACTAGAACCGCCAGGTACATTGTTATCTCTTGCTGTTAGTAACGCGTTTATTGTAGTTTTATTACTAGGTAATCCGATGGTGACTTCTGCGAATTCGAAGCCCGAGGACGAGATCCCGCATCCCAGGAGCCATTCCATATCGGGCATACAAAGCAACGAAAGCCCCAGCCATCAGGTGAAGGTCGACAAAGGCCAGTACAACACGAGTCCCATAGATATGCAACTCAAGTACGAAAACGACAGATTGAAGTTGGCTTTGGCGCAAAGGTGAGCTAGTAAATTTCGTAACCATTCGTGAGTGCTATTTATTTTACAAAAATACGCCTATATGCTTATAAATAATACTGATACGATGTACGAAAATATCACAAAATCGGCTCTAAAGGTTGCGTACGAAACCGTACGAAAAAAAAAACAGTTTTAACGAATCGAGAATTTCTCTGGAATTTTACCATCGTCGAAAGCCGTGTAAATTTTTTACGTATTGAACTAGCGAATGAATCAATAGTGGTGATCGCCACCGTACGATTCGTACGCCTCCGGATGAACCGACGGCTCGCCCACTTTGTGCACCACGGCGTTGAAACCGTTGTGTTTATCGGCTTCGTACTGCACTATCCTCGTAGTACCGTCGGCCTCTTTCAGCGAGTACTGCCCCTTCACCGTATCGCCGTCCCTCTCTTCGTACTGCTGCTTCTCGTCTCCCGTGTGAGGATCGTGAACGGCATAGTTGAATTTGTATTTCGGATGCGCCTGAAACAAACATGTTGATTGAACAATTTTAATGCACAATTCCGAGCACGCTTTACTCACGTAATAGTCTTCGTGTCCGCCACCGTAGTCCCCGTGCAATTCGAGACCTCCTCCGTAGTGGTCTTCGTAACCGCCCTCTAAGAGGCCACCTTTGCACAGACCGAGGCAGGATAAGGCGAATAAAATCTGGAATATAAATTCACCGTTAAAAAATGTAACAATTACGACTGCGTTATGTACTCACTTTAGTGGTAGCGAACATTTTTTTGTGTTATTGAACGGTTGTGGCACGGTAAAAACGAAACTGACGCTACCAGGAAATGATGGTTGGAGTTTTATAGTGGAACAACGGGCGGGTTGTGCGAGGGGATCTCCCCCTGTGATACCTGCTTTCTCCAATCTCCGATGCATTGCACCGAACAATGGTCGGTTCGTTGCGGGCGCGGAGGTGTTAATGAGATTGTTACCGAATTACGTTACAAATTTAGGTACCCATTAAAAGAGTCTAATAGGTAGATTTTATTATTAGAGCGATAAGCGAGATGAGCAGCGTCGATAAAAAGAATTATGTAGTGATTAGGTGGAATAAGGAAGAGCGCCGTCGTCTTGCGGATCGATTAGCACATCGCGATGTGTGTTCTACCTGGTTTTTAATTAACGGGTTGCGAAAACGATAGTGTGTAGTAACAAACTGTGTACAGTAGAGGCCGAGACGCCTTCCGTTACGCAACGGCGTGCGTATTGATAAGCCGGTGCCGTTTGCGAACGGATGTTTGTAAAAACACATGCAACGTTTAATGATTTACTTGCGATTTGCATTTTTTTTCTTTCGTATCGAATAAAATCGCGTTTGCGGATTATCGAAGCGAGAGCGCGGCTTTCTGATCGGCGCGTGTCGACATTTTTTATTATTAATTTATTAGTCTAATTGCGTGTTGCAGAAAAAGCGGTTTATTTCCGCGATTATTGCGATATTTGAGGGGTGGAAAAATTGCGATCGTATCGGTATTAAAGCAGTAGTTCATTTCGAATGTCTACTGCGAAATTTATTTAAATTTTTCGCCACTTTTATTCCTTGGGGATACTCGAGGAACATTTACTGAAGTCTGTGTTGATTCTGCTATAAATGAGGAATATAATATACATTTTTCGTAACTGCAGGCGCTATAATTTAACCCTATTTGATGGATTTCTTACGCATACGTACCGTGTAATTTTTCGCATGGAAAGTCGAGATTTTCTTTTTAGAAAACGCATATCTGCGCATAACCATGACAAAATGCATCTGTGAATTATAATTATCAGAGCTTACACCTCAAATTTTCTACATACCCCAAGCATACTGTGTATGTAATATAAATTTTTTTAGGGAATTCTGTTGTACAACATTAGGGCTCTACTCCTGTAGTATAACTCATTCCTAACAAATTATTACAACAGCCAACTACAGGGTGTTAATTAATTGAGTGCCGATACTTCAGGATGTGAATATTTGGATGATTTTATAAGGAAAAGTTTATATCAATGTGTGTCCTAAACCTCTTAGTTTTCAAGCTGCAGGGTGTTACAGTTTTAGAAAAAAAATAACTTTTCTATCATAATTATCTTATTACTCGGGATATTTTTATGAAATTTCGGACGTGGACGTCACTGGAAATAGTGTAGAAAATTCATTTTTGTTCCAAAAAAAAAATTCCATGCATAGTGGGGCCTACCAAATTTCAAGAAAATATCAAAAGCAGTCTCAATGAACTGGGAAAAAATTTTTTTTGGTTTTTATTTCTTTACGCGAAAATGGTGCGTCGTACGAAAGTTAGGCTTCAAGACGAATTTGATCCAAAATAAATGAGGATGTTAAAAATAATTATGGTTTTTAGAAAACAAAAACAGTGGCGTACCATTTTTTCTTCAAACGTACTCAGTTCAAACTCCGTACGGACGCCACTGGTAAAAATTTAAAAAAATCTTTTGCCTCAAAAATGCTCCTTAATAATTAAAAAGTGTGTACAAAATTTCATAAAAATATCTGTAGTAATAAGAAAATTATGATAGAAAAGTTATTATTATTTTTCTAAACTTATAATACCCTGTAGCTCGAAAACTAAGAGGTTTAGGACATATATTGATATAAACTTTTCTTCATAAAATCATCCGAATATCCAAATCTCGAAGTATCGGCACTCAATTAATAACCAGCCTGTATAAGAAGGAATTGTTTACAAATCGCGCAAAGTTTGGGCAACGGCGATCCGAATCTAGCCCGATTGCCGCGAAGAAACGTACCAATTAAACCTAATTACTCGGTCTGGTGCGCACCGTAACTCCCGTAATCAACGAGGAAACCGGCGAATCGCTAATTTATCGAGCGGTACGCAATCGAAAATTCGCATCTTGTTTGTTCCTCACGCTCGCCGCTAACAACGCGAATATTTCGTTCCAGTTCCGCCAACGCCAAGAAATGGGAAATCGAATTGGCCACGTTGAAGAGCAACAACGCCCGGCTGACCAGCGCCCTGCAAGAGAGCACCGCCAACGTGGACGAATGGAAGCGACAGCTGGCCACTTTGAAGGAGGAAAACATGAGATTGAAGAACCGAAACCAGCTGGATATGGACGGCAATAAAGGTACTTATAATAATAATAATGCGAGGAATGTTTTCGAAGGAACTGATAAGCAACTTTATTCGGTATGATTCAGGTGTTTTCATTCTGTTGTTGCAACCATGGAAGATGCAGCAATCTTCGATGCTCTTCCATGGTTACAAAAATGCAACTATCAGACTGCACAATCAAGTCTATCACCAATAAGTTTTGCTTAAGAGAACTTTAGAAACGTTACTAGTAAATTGAAGAATGCGTTTATTTTGTTGTTGTTTTTCGAGGTGGCGGCGACATGACCGAGGAGAACCTGCGGATGCGCGTCGACCAGCTGGAATTGCAATTAGATAGCAAAAATAGCGAAATCAAGGCGCTGCAATCGGACAACCAGGAGCTCCAAAGCACAATCAAACTAGCACAATCCGAATTGGAGATAGCCCAAAGTACGTACGAATCGCAGAAGCACGTGCTGTTGACGTTGAACCAACAGCTGTTGTCGAGAATACAGGAATTGGCCGCCATCCACGACGAAATGACGACGGCGCTGCAGACATGAGACAGATAGCAACAGCGACGCCGCCGACGCCGCAGCGCCGATGGACGCGTTTACATTGCGTACGTTTAGCGATCTGATCCGATCCGATTCGATTCGATCGATCGATTAATATTTATTGTACGTTATTTGTATTGGTTTCGTTTGAAGTGTACGACGTGAAGTTCGTACGATTTAAAATGACAATGACGTTCCACGCAATTCGAAATGTCCCTAGGGTCAATGTTAATTCGGCCATTTGACTAGGGGAATTTTACGACGTGCGGTTGAAATGCCGATGCGTTGTTGCCATATCGCTTTTTCTGGAACCTTATAAATGAATCCAGACAGGTCTAAATGATTCTGGAGCGTTCTAAATGATTCTGGAGCGTTCTAAATGATTCTGGAGCGTTCTAAATGACTCTGGAGCGTTCTAGATGATTCTAGATGAATAAGAATTATAATATTCAGTTAAATTAATACTCGCGAGTTCGTATTTCCTTTCGATGTTCATTTTCTTGTTTAAATTCTACTATTTCTGACTTTTTTTTAATCTATAAACATCAGTACTATAAAGGATTTCAATGTCGATCCGGCAACGTTGCAACGGGCTGACTCGTGACATCGTTGGCATTTTAAAACGTACGAACTTTACATAGAGACTTGCCTGTAAGATGGATAATATAATAATAATTGTACCTTACAGATTGTGCATTATGCTTAGGGTGTTAGAGAACACGATAATTATTCGAGAAAATCCCTTATTAACCCTTATTTTTACCCTTCAGGTGTTTCTGTTATACAAGAACTGCGAAAATGTGATATGATTTTGCCGCTGCGACAGCTTGTTTACTCGAATTCTATTCTGGATAGTTCTAGATAGTCCTAAACGATTCCGGAGCTTCTAACGATTCCCGCGTTAAAAAAAACAAGTAAGTTTTTTTACGAATTGAAAAATTCCAATATTCTTCCAATCATCTTTCTCGAGTCTCTACCGGCCGATTTCATAAAGGGATATAAATGATTCCTTAACTTTAAAGGATCCTTTAAGAGATGTCATTGATTTCATAATAAACTTAAAGGATTCTTTAAGAGTAAAGTGTTGATTTTTGGACAATAATTTCCATCCAATTTCCGATTATACCGCTTTTAGGTTATCCAACGCTTTAAAATATCTTTAATACGTCTTTTTCTCCCTAATCTTACATCTCGAAAGTATCCTCTAAAGGACTCTTTATCTTGAAGCTTCGTTTTGTTAAAGGATTCTTTAACGGTTTATTATGAAATCGGCCCCAAAATTTATTATTAAGTACACTTCAGCATGTAAATTTGCGCACTCTAGACTCACAGTAATCAAACCAGTGGCGTCGCATTGGAGTGAAAAAATAATTAATCGTGTACCTTATTATAAATATATTCGGACGTGTTGCAGCACGCTTACAATTACAATAAATGTCGAAATATACGAGTTGAATAGTTAAACGTACAAGTGTAAATGAGATAAAAAAACATTCTTACTTTCTCGATTCGATTGTTTGTAAATAAATTATAATGGCAATTGCTAACATTACGATGAAAATAAGAACCGTTTTTTTTTCTCGGTATTTGGCAATATAACGAATCGTGTACATAGCGAATGTAGTTGAAAAAATTTCTATCCCGCTAGTCGTTTCGTTTAATTTTAATCAACACCGCGAACGCCCAGCTAATGCTTGAAATATTTAAAAAATTCGCCTGTTACACGCGCATTGACCATAAATGTTATCATAGCGTTCGATTCTACATATACAGGGCGAACTGGTTAACAACACCTCCCTTCTCTGTGTCGGTTTTTACGCGGGACGCCCTGTATATTGGACGAGCAATTAATTCAGTGCCATTGAAAATCGGATTGGGTTTACTCGGAGGAAAGTAAAAGGACATTTTGTAGAACGCACACGAATGTATATCGTATGTTTATGTACAAATGAAAGTAATATTGACAACTCGTTTTAGACTGAGTGGATATGCCGTGAGGGTGACAATTAAATCCCGTGAAATCGGAAACTTGGGAGAATCTCCTCGGCATATTTACTATATTTACAACAGCACGCAAATTGACTGTTCCGCTGATATCGTACCGTTTAATACTGAATAAGTTGTATACAGGGTGTTAATTAAATGAGTGCCGATACTTTAGGATGTGAATATTTGATTTTAAGAAGGAAACTTTATATCAATATGTATCCTAAACCTCTTAGTTTTAAAACTACGGGGTGTTACAGTTTTAAAATCATCCAAATATTCACATCTTGAAGTATCGGCGCTCAATTAAGTAACACCCTGTATTTCATGTCGCCCCCAAAGGAAGTTTTTTTATTTCTTTTAGTTCGAACGAACGATAGATGAATTTGTTACAAAAATTTCAACAATTTGGACGTTTATTTAGTAGATATTCGAGGCAACTTTGCGATAGCTGTATAAGAAAAATTGGCTTATTTGTAATATAACAAAGAAACATATACCGAATTATAAATATACATTTAAATCGATTATCGATACGTATGCAGGGAGATAGTCGAAGCTAGCTCGAAGCTGTTTAGCAATAGATTAGATTTTAGTGGAAAAATGTATAACAGTATTACTAGGGTGTAAAATGATGCATTTTGCGATCCATTTGTTGAAATTTTTTTTACGTGGAACGTTCGCTGTTTCGGGATATCGTCGAAACTAGCCAAATTTTTACTAACACAATGATGTCTGGAAACAGTGATGTATTAGCTGATTATTTGAGAGCCTTTAATGGAATTATTACAGGCTTTCGAACGAGAATGTAATTCACGAATATGCTCAATTTTCATTTCTTATTTATTACATCATAGCGAATTTTAATAAGCCATATCTTGAAACATTTCCATTTAATTTTAAGTTCGTTTCGTTTAGGCTTCTTTTTGTAGATAGTAAGAACTGACAAAGTATTTATTTATATGTTTATTGTATACAGTGTTGTTTTGTAAGGGGATATTTTTTTAGACTTTTATTTTATCTCTCGAAATTATATGAATAATAAAAATGAAACATTGTTACTACGAAGAATAAAGTGAAACCTGTTAATCATGTCGAGACATTACAATATTTAATGTTAATTGTCATACTAATTGAATATAATACAAGACCAAGTTATATTAGAGTGTTTCGTTTATAGAAAATATACATTTTCAATTTCGATGGGAATTTTTATTCTATTATTATTGCGCGAAGATACATTTCCGATTTATCGGCGGGTTACCTCCCACGTAATTATAATTAGACTGTTCTTCCTCCAATTAAGCGCTCCGTAATTGGCAGTAATCCACCTAAGCAACGTTCGGCATTGAATTACGCATTTCGACGATAAATTTACTCCTAATAGGACCCTTCAGGTTCATTTATTAATTTTAACTGCACCGGGACCTTCGTTCCATTACTGCACTGTTTCCATTTCCCGTTTAAAAAATACCTGCTATCCGTACAAGCAAGATTTATTTACTTTAATCTACCGTCTTTGTTTCTCCCGTTGTAAAAACGATGTTATTTCTACATTTGTGGAATTTTATTATCTAGTATGCCGTAGACGTCACTTAAACGTCAAATTAATTGTAATAATTGAAACGTCAAAATATATTATGACATTTATAGGAACGAATTTGGAGTGAGATCAGAGAAGAGGAAAATCCAAAGCCAACGTTGTTCAACAGTATCGTCAAATATGCGATTATGTTCATTTTATTATGCACATATTATGCACACATACATTTTATTATGCACACAAAACATGTTTACGTCAATGGTTTATTTAATCCCAAACTGGATGCTTAAAAACATATTAATAAAAGAGGGAAAAACTGCACTTTTCCATTTAAAAATATCTACTATCAGTACAAGCAAAATTTATTCACTTCAATCTACCGTCCTTGTTTCTCCCGTTGTAAAAACGATGTTATTTCTCCGTTTGTTAAATTTTATTAGTAAGCCGTGGACGTCATTTAAACGTCAAATTAATTAAAATAATTGAAACGTCAAACTATATGACACTTATAGGAACGAAATTGGAGTGGGATCAGGGAAGAGGTAAATCCAAAGCCAACGTCGTTCAACAAATATGCGATTATGTTAATTTGATTGCACACAAAACATGTTTACACCAATGGTTTATTTAATCCGAAACCGTGGATGCTCAAATACATATTAATAAACGGTCGGGAAAAAAAATCAATTTCCCTTCGATATCGGCTCGTAGGATTTTCGATTACGGTTTCGGTGCTTGCACATTAATATCGCGCCCATCAAATTACCCGTCGGATTTATCTTCGCTTGTATTTGCTTGCGAGGGAACATAACAATCCGCATTTTACGCACTCTTGTGTACCAGCGAATTAACGCACTAAACCGCCATTATTTACACAGAACGTCTGGGAAATCGATTGCGGGGGAATTCATCGATGATTTGTATAAACCCCCACAGAGCGCCCTGACTCGCTGATTAAAAAAACAATTTTCTTATTTATTAGATACAAGTAGGTATTTAAATTTTTGAACAATAGTTGATGAATAAACAATACATACTATACAAGTTGATGTTGGTGAATTTATGAGTAGTATATGAAACAATTTCGGCTCACCCTGTATATAAATTAGAGGCGGTATATTTTACCTGTGTGTTTATTTGTTTTATTTTTTCCCGGAATTAGGAATAGATGAAATATGCCACCCTCCCCGGCATTAGAAAGTAGAGGCGACGCCCGATTGGCGGGAAGGCGGTCCGAGCGTCGCGACGCTCTCTATAAAGTCGTACGGGCCGATTTCGGCGCTCTCAGTGGTAACAATTACGCCTCGTCGAGCATCTCTCGCAACAGCTAGCGACCGTTTTGGCAAGTCTACGAGGAACAACAGGTGCCCCCCCTTCGATCGAACAGTAAGTTTATTTTTTTCGCTAAATTTTTAACCCCCGGTAATAATTTGGGAAATTTGCGGTTTAATTTACCGGCGTTTTTTTTTCGGTTATTTTTCAATCCCGCTTTCTCCGGGTTTCTCCCTACTTTCGGGGAGAGTTCGGAATCTAATTGAAAAAAAAAAAATTGTACGATGGAATTCTCTAAATTTCGTTTTTAATTCGCATTTTTTCAACTCAAAAATTATTTTAACTAACGATTACATTCCAAAGTTAATACCTTCTACTTTAAGTATGTACTTAGATTCGAATTTGAATCGGAATATTCCAACAAAGGGAGCTCTATTATAGTTTCTCGAGCTTTACTCCAATCGAATAAATCTTCAAGCTTAAGTAGCTATCGAAATTCTATGTCAATGTTAATCGATACTTTTACATAAGAATCACTCATTACTTCATATCACAAAAAATTATTATTATTACCACAAAAATTATTTGTATGGTGTAAAATTCACACAGCTGGGGATTAGGGCATTAATTTAAATTCGACTAAAGTGTAACTATGTAATTAGTAGTTTCACATAAAACGGGCCTAATGAAGTTACCTGCCGTTGGAAATGAAGTGGAGTTTTAAACTAATTGCTCCTGATAGTTCGCGTCGGACTAGAAGCTGATTAGATATTAAGTTGGTTGTTTCAAAGGGATGAAATTTGCGGATTAGTTAGGCTAAATTATGGATAGAATGCAACTGCATTATTGCGTTGGTACGCAAGGGAAAATAAATTCGTTTTTGTTCCACTATAAATTTCATTTTCTGCGGATATGACAAACATATTCCTGATTAATTATTTCAATCAAATCGGTAGGATTAATTACCTGCAATCGAACGATAATGATCGAATTAATTTATTGATAATTCCCGTGCTCTATTTATTCTGGCTGATAAATCATTGTTTAATTTATTTTCCTAAGATAACAAAATTATACTATTACACGAATTAATTTCGACGGGTTCGAGAATCAAAAACGCAAATGAAATTAAATAATGCATAAAGAAAATTGGATTGATTAATAGATGGGATTTATTTCGTTCGGAATCCTAATTAATAGATTTCTGATCGTAATTGTGATGTATGTTTTTTTTAAATCTCGTTAGTATTTTATTTTCTTTTTAATTAAAACGCATCTGTCTAATTAAATTAGGGCATTGCAAACTGTTAATTAGAAAAATACATTACTCAATAGCTCGACGTTATGCCTTTAATCTCTTGTTTACGAGCCCTGCGATTAATCTAATTATGCAAAATATATCTCTGCGGAAGGTGAGATAACTTCGAAAAATGGAAATGATGTAAGCTAAGTTGAAATCCATTATCTCGAACCAACGTCCTAATATAAAATTGAGTAATCGATTTTCTAAAAAAAAAACTTATTTTTATACCAGAATTGAAGGGGTACTTCAATGAAAGTGTTACCAACGTACAAATTTGTATGCAATAAGAGCTGAACAAAGAAAGACTCTATTACAATAATAGTGGTTAGAATGAGAAAGTAACAATTCCACAATATCTCTTATTCTTTCTATACTTATGTGTAGGTATATCGAGATTTATTGCCAACTTAGAAAAAATAAATCGTAATAATTAGAGGATTAGAGCGAAACGATTCTTCTGAATTCCATCGAAGATTAGTAAATATTGCATAAGAGCCTCTAATAAAATGGAAAATTATAGGAAAATCGCGTACTTAAAACTCCAATAAAGCACGTAATCCGATAGATCTTTTCCGGTACGAATATTTCTGCCTTGCGTGGGGAATTTAATATCTTTTACCCACCCGACAAGTAATATTTCGAAGATCAAGTGCATTTTTTCCTCTCGAGGAAATTTCATCCAACGACTTGATTTTTCTCGCATGGCAGCCGACGTGTTGAATAAACTTTCCTCGCTGTCGATGGCATAAAGGCAACATTGGGGATTTTCGACTTTCTTCGCGTCTTTGGGGCGAATTTCCGCACATATTATACGTGACACGACTGAGTCGAAGTATTTTGTAATAACGTAACCGCCCATGTTTCAGTATTACACTAATAACTTTAGCTAAATAATTTCGCTATGGTGAATATTAATTCGGAATATAATATAGTCAGGAACGAATTTGCGCACAATAGAGGCGGGACGCAAAAATCGAGTGTAGAGACGCCGGAACGTACGTTACTTAATAACCGTTATTTTGTCACTGCATATAGCGAGTAATATTTCGCGATGGTGCGGTTTTTATTAAATCGTTAATCCAGATTAATTCGGAAATTAATTACGAAACGACTATTTTTATGTTTCAACGAGGGACTTATTAAATTCGCCCGGACTTATTATGTTTGCGATGCAGTAAAAAAATTGTATCGATTAAGCCGTATAAAAGTTTATAGTAAGTAATAAAGTTATGAAGGAGACAGGATAATCAATTTTTGTTTTTGAATTCCGATTGCGCCGATTGCTGCGACATGTTTTACAACAGGTAATTTCCAACAACAGGAATATAAAACCGTATAATCCCCGCAACATGGTTGCTCAAAGGTACAAAACATGTTTGAACTTTGATTTCTCTAATCAATTCTTCACGCACGGATTAATTCGTATTTGAATATCGATTTTACACGCCGATTCGTACACTAATTAATAGAACAAATATTAATAAATACGAAGACGATGCCGAAATCGCCGGGTAACTTGTTCTCCCGTTTATTATCCCATTATAATCCAGTTGGAAGGGAATTGTTTTCATCAAAATGCGAAATCGAACAATGGAAGTTTGCGCGGAATACAAAAAAAAATCCAAGAGAACTTTAATAAACTCGCTAATAAACTGCATAAGTTTATTATGCTTTAATTTATCTACCTAACAATTAAACTCGATTTAAAAAAAAAACGGAGTAAATACATAATTTACTTCTTCTTATTTCGAGAGTAGCAAGGCCTTTTGCTTCTCGGGATATTCGGGCCAATGCAGTGTTTAATTTCATCTCGATATAAGTTGCCTTCGCCACGTATCTAACTAAATTTCACCGGGTTCCCTCCGGATGCGGATCCTCCGAAAACTCGCCTAAAACTCCCCGGAAGTTTTTAACTTGATTCCCTATCTATGATTTCATTGCGGAGTACATATTAAGGTGCGGAACTTCAACGTTAATTCGAAACGACAGTAAAATTCTTATCTATGAGCATTAAAAAAGTTTAATTCTCAGGGAATTAAAATCCTAATAAATTTTCACCGGACGTTTCGGTGTTTCCAAAGCATCATCAGGTGAAAAATTGGTTTGTTCTAGCGGCGTGTTCCAAATTTTTAGTTTTTTTAAGGTGTTTTTTAAAGTAAATTTGATGATTTTTTAAGATATTTTTGTGACAAATGTCAATTTTTGAAACGCTATTTTAATATTGTCATTTAGGTAAATAATTCATGAAAAAATCTCTATGAGCAAGCACTGTATGAATCTTTACTATCTTTGCAACAATAATAATTAAAGTTCCTGCCCTTTCCTAGTCGAGCAACGTCGAATTTAATATTTAACGGTTTCGTTAAATAATTAACGTGCGCTTTATTAATTCGCGTTATAACACGACACCCCTTGCACCCCATCGGATTCTCGCAGGGTAGATTAAGGTACGCGAATTTGATAAATAAGGAGCCCCACTGAAACGCCCTTCGAGTGGTTTAAAATCGAGGAAATGCCGCATATATACGCATCGGGAGGAAAAAAAAGTCCAATAATAAAACTCTCGACGTATTCAGTATATTCACTTTGCGAGAGTTGGTCTTTTTTCCGGCCGGTTCTCTAATCGAAATGCTCCCCTCCGGGTTCCTGCTGTAATACAATTTTTATTGGATTGAAATTCGCAGGTACGCTTTATTTCTCCCTCTGGAAGGAGCTTATGCCTTCAATGTTGTTGTTGTTGTTACAGTTATTGCCTATTACTACGAAATAAATTCGGTATTTTTACCTATTTTTGTTTTTATTTATACTCCGTTCGCGAACAGGAGGAAGTATTTAATAGAGACTCGTTTTTGTAGGCAAATGATAGCACTGGTTTACTGATTTAAGAAGGTTTATTTAAATAGCGAACAGAGTATAGAAAATAGGACAGAAAAAAACCTTTATTTTTACAGAATATTTTAGCTCATATAATTATAATATACTGTAGAATTATACTCTGTTCTCGGTCAGGAAGAAGTAATAAAAAGCTAATTTTTGTATGTAATAGATATCACTGGTTTATTGCTTTAAGAAAGTGGTTTTTATGGTATAAAAATTAATGAAACCCTGTATATAAATACTTTCTCTAGTCGTTTCTTGCTGTTCGAGCATAAATCTGATGGATTCGAAGGATTTTTTTGTGTGTTTGCAAAGGGGTAGGTTTACTCATGAGCAGTTTGGGGTCACGTTTAACCCCAATTATCGCGTTATACTTTGTATCCCCCGCACATATTTGAGAGAATCGAGCGTTCGAATGCTTCGAATTTCGATTTTGGGGGGGGTTGAAATAGACTCGAATTTATGTTAGTCAGCATAAAGGCGTAATGACGTCATGGTTGGTTTAAAATAAACGAACTATAGGCGATTAAATGAATCTCGAGCGCGTGTGTTATGTACAATGTATGACTGGGAGCAATTACGGGGATCGCTAAACAGTAAAATCCGAACGATGCGACACCGGGTTTTCGCGTGTATACGTTGATTAAAACGTCTTTTACGGGATTTTTATAAAGAAAGTCCCCGACTAACTTGGATTTATTTCACTTACATAGTTCATTTAACGGCGTCATTTATCGGGGCGCGATTTACGTTAAACTCGTTGAAGTAGAATTTAGGATGGCGCTTAATTTCGCTTACCTTAAATCGAAAAGTATATTCGAGACGCGTAATTGCCCCGGATATATCTAGTTGATTTTAGTATAGTTTGCGTGATAATAAGAATCTTTGTGTAGATAATAAGATCGGTTGTTTGGTACTAAATTGGTTTATTTTCCGCAACGTAAAAGGCCTAAGTTATTTGCTCGGTTTTGATTTTTGACGGTTAAGTGAGGTTAATCTCGTGGTTAAAGCCTCCTACCACGGACCTATATTTCTAAGGTCTGTGTCGAAAAAGTGTCCCGTTATTTGAGGATAAAACAGGGTTCCTAAAACGGCCGCTAGCTTTATGTTGTAAAGGACCCCGGTTTTTTTGCGTACGAATTATCTAGAATTCGCATTAAGATAGGTTTTATTCAAACTAAAAATAGATACAAAATATAAAAATATACTTAAATCAGCAATGATTTTGTTGTAAACATCATGTCTCACGTATCTTCGGTTAATGTATTTCTCCATTTTCTCCTCGAAACGTCAAAAAATAACTTTTGAAGTTTTGACAGCTCGAACTGTCATTTCACGCAACCACGATTTATATGTAGCGCGATGCTGATTGGCTGAGATAATTTAACTAAGCATCGAATAACTAGCATAGAATTGTTTTGTAAAAAATTGGTTTGTATTAATAAAAAAATAAATCACAAAAATTTATGAGCCAAAAAATATTCTGCAGATTAGTGCAAATTTGTTTGAAATATGGTGTAAATTTTATGAGTTCAACAAAAAAAGATTATTAAAATCAGCGGTTAGAGTGAGAAATTTGCAATCCCACATCCCACCAATTTCACTCTATCTTTTACTTGTTTATGTGAGACTAATGAAAGTTGTCTTTGTTGCACTAACTGACCATTAAGCGTGCAAATTTGCACAGGTCTGTATGCAAAATTTTGAAATCATTCTATATATGCAAGTAATCGAATTCAACAAGAATACGCAAAAAGCTTTCACGTGCAATTTACACCAGTAGTAGAATATATGGAAATAAAATCTTGTAGAAAATACGAAGCACACTTTATGAGCGAAATTTCGGTGAACTTTGAACAAATTTTTCTAATACGAATTTTATGTAAAGTACACAAGATATAATATTTTCCACGTTTCCCATTTCGCATATACAAATACCTATAGAAAAGCGTATAGGTATGCTCTTAAATAATTTTTTTTAAAAAACTGCCTTTTTTTCGTCTACTGACGTGACAATATTCCTTAGTATCGACAATGCGATAAACTCGGGGGACTCCCGCAGCATCCCGAAGCGCTTTTTAAAGGGCCTTTCGCCGTTTCGAGGGCGCGAAAAAATGGGGAAAGAAAAATTGTTATTATCCACACGATCCTGTCGCGGTAATAACGCCCGCTCGTTTGGCCCGACACGCGTTATTCTAATGCAATTCTAATTTAATTAGCCGCATTTATACCGAATTATAATTTATCCAAGCGGCGCGGCGCGGCATCGGATAATGAACGTATTAATAATTCGACTCCAATTACAATCCGCCGTAAATTCCGGCGAAATTCGCTATTCGCAAAAAGCCCTTTTGCCGGAGATGCGAAGTGTTTTAATTTAGCGCGCCGAAATTGCACGTATTTCGCGATTTTTACGCGGCAAAAAAGGCGATGTGATTGAAAAATAAGCGACTTTGCCGTGCCCGTATCTTTCATATTCCAACTCGTAACGAATGGAAATTGCCCGTGCGAGATGTCGAAATCGAATGGGTCGAGCAGAAAATAAAAAAAAACGTATCATACATACTCGCGGTATTGTAAAAATTGATTTTTTACTACGCGAAACGCTCGGGGTTTCGCGTAAAAATGCTCCTCTTTTTTTTCCTATTAACAAGGCCTTCGCTAATTGGAGTTACGCAGCTAACTGCATTGTATTTTTGGATGCCGTTTCTGGTCCCTGTAGAGTTGGTATTTTTTCCAATTCTACTTGATCTCTTCGCCTTTTAGGAGATTTCCGTGTTCTATTTATTTTGTAAAATCAAATATAAGATTAAAATATTCGCGAATATAACGAAATTTCTTTACCACCACGAGAAATACCAGTTATTATTCTTTCATTAATTACATATCGTTTACGCTTGATAATAGAATATAAATCTCCGGAATATTTTTACATTCGCATAGCGAATTCAGATATTCGATTAAAATCTCCCCGGCCGTTCGGAAACTGGACAGGAGCGCGTAAATTCCGTTAAACAGGAAATTTCAATCGAATTTAGTGGAAACACAAATTTCGAATAAATTCGCCACCGTGCCGGTTCGATCGACGAGAAAATTAAATCGAAAACAATTCGTTCTCCATTAATTTCGCGGGAGTTTGCGGCGAAATACACCTCTGGCAGGTGTACCGACTATAAATAATATACGTCACTAATTGGTTGTCACATTAATGATTAATTCGAGCGGTGCCGAATCCGGGCGATCCTGCGGCTGGTTTCCGAGTTGCGAAAATCAACGTGGCGTGGTGAAGAAAGGTCATTTAAAAGTATCGTTTAAATTCCAAACAACTTGTTAAGTAATTAGTTAAAAACGTCCTTAATTTCCCCGGGGAATTACGTTTAAACGGAATTCCTTGGAGATGGAATATATTAAAAGGTAATTCTCCTGGAATTCCGTTGATTTTTTTTTTCGTGTCCTTCCCTTTCGAATTAATTGCTAATAAACTTTTAAAATTTTTTTAATGTGTCTAAGAATACACTTCCGGCAACGGAATATGTCTCCGAATAACATCGCGTGAATGTATGTCGAGTGAATTTATGCCTGAAATAAATGATACTTGCATAGAGAAAATTCCAAGTAATGCAAAGTAAATGGCGTCGATAAAAAGCGATGGATCGAATTTGTCGTTAGCACGCATTCGCGAAAAATATACATTTTTTTTTGCCCGTTCAAATGTAGCGCATTCGTTAAACTGTCCAAATAAAATGTTCCTATAATACATTATTTTTCCCTCTATATGGAAAAGCGATTTTTCGTCGATATCCAAGAGCGTTAACGTAAATAATAAACCCATTCGCTCGATATAAGATACCCACTTTGTTCAAAAAAATACAGTACGCGCCATTTATCCAGAAAAAATAAAACAAATTGAGAGCAAGATACGCTTTATCTTTCTATAGCCTCTCCTACATTGATTGTTGTCATTGTTACCAACTTCTTTAAATTAAAAGTAGTACCAAAAATCACTAGGATTTAGTGGTAAATTTCGCATTTATCAGATTGTTTAGATAGTAGTTGAAAAATGAAGTGTCTCCATTCTAATCCTATTATTCCGCCCAAATAACTTCTTAATTCGAGCCCCAACGCCGTATTTACCGTTGATATTTAGCTTAAGAGAAACTCTCGAGTTCCCCGTTGCGTATGCAAAATCCGCCTAATGAATGTAACTTAAGGATCTCCGCTAATGTTTTGAACAAACGGAATTTTTCCGATGTGGAAGTTCTACCAGTTGCGCTCTTTCCTAATATCTTCACCCAACAATTGGCTCGACAAAGCAAATCTATTTACGACAATTATTCTCGCCGCGGAATTATTGTAACTCAAATAAAACTTTGGAAATTTGGAGTAATTTTTTAATTCGAGTTGAATGGTGACGTAACGACACGACCCTCTACATATTGTTACCTTGGATTAATTTTAGATGACAGATTTTTTTTGACGTTTCATGTCAAAATTGACAGATATCAAAATTGAAACTTTATGAGAATAATTTTTCATTATTGATGACTTAGGCATATTGACTGCATAATCAATAATCAAATATTGTTATAGGTAGTTTATAACAATTATTTTTTCTTTATAACGGTATTAATTACTGAAAAATGTTTCTATTTTTAGGATTGTCCATCAGACATTAAAATTTATCATTTAAATCTACTCGAACTAAGACAATTAGCCTTGGATGTCAAAATTGACAGATATCGACATTGACATTTTATGAGAATAATTCTAGTAAATAATTTTGCTTTATAATTTTGCATTTTGCAATCAATAGTGCTATAGGTAGTATAGGTAATATATTAAAAAATATTAAAATTCTTTTTTATTTACCATCCTCAAAATTATGTGATAAGTCTCACTGTGATGAATCTATCCCAACTAACTAGTTAGCCTTGGATGTCAAAATTGACACTTTATGAGAATAATGCAAGGAAATCATATTTTAACTATAATTTCGGGTTTCTTTTTCAGAAATGAAGATTTCCACGGCCGTGAATTCGAATAACGTACCCGCAATAATATTTTTGTTGGCCTGTTTGGTGATGCTTCAGCCGAAGACCACCGATGCTGCTCCAAGTATGGGAAGGTACGTTCCGTAATTTATAATCTGAACAACTCTAGAATATTTGAATATTCCTGTTGCGTACGAGATTCGCCGAAGATTGTGTAATATAGCGGGTAAAATAAATAATACCGGTCGGAGAGAATAATATAGTTACAATCACGGACGCAACAGGTAGGCATCATAACGATCAATCACGTTCCTTGTATTTTACTCCGGTAATACAGCCCGGACGCTTTGCAGTCGACTAAATCCTCGGAAATTATGAGCTTTGAAGACGGTAGGATTAGGCGATGAATTTACAATCAGGCCGGATTAATCGGAACCGATTATTTCTGAGATGTTTCAAGCCGGGTGTTTTTAAGGGAATTGTACATAAATCAGTCATTAGGTGTCCCGGGATTCAGGTCTGTTTACCGTCTTACTTCCAGTAAAGAATTAGATTAACTAGTGGACATTGTCAATAAAATTAATCCGAAAAGAATCTCGCTGGAAGATATACACAAATAGAAACGTTAAATTGGATTTCTGTATCGATTTTTGCGTGAATTCCCGCACCCACAAAGCAAAAGTTTGCGCATTTAATATCAAGATAATACAAGTTTGTTTTGCCTGAATATACATATGTGTGTGTGAATGACTTTGGTATTGCGTATTTAATTATTTTACATCCTGGTCGTTGAGAAAGTTGGACAGAATTCTAAATGAAATGGTCACTCGACCCGAAAAAGAGACGTATTTTCGGTCTAATTTCGGCGACAGAGGTTAGCGCAAAAACGCGGAAATTTCCTGCGAATGCTTTTAATATGCGCACTTGAAAATATACTCGACATTTCAATAAATAGCTCACTTGTTTACGGAAAATTGTTATCGAAAATTGTATCCTGTATCCTAATTTGTGGTGATCCTGAAGCAATTTTCTAAAGACACCGAGGAGGGACATTTGCACACTTGAGAGTAGAGTACCCACAAAATTAGTAGACTCAGAATAGAGTAGATTCAGAGTAGGTAGATCGATTTACAGTAGATTCAAATTATGTAGATTCAGAGTAGAGTTGATTTAAAATTTAGAGTATAGTAGATACATTTACAATATATGTGATTCAGAGAAGGTAGAGTAGATAGATTCCCAGTAGATTCCGAAAAGATTCAAAGTAGACTCAAGTATAGTACTTAGATTCATACAGCGATTCATTACAGCGTATAGTAGATAGATTTCCAGTAGATTCAAAGTAGAGTAGAGTGGAGTAGATAGATTCACAGTAGAGTCAGATTGGATTCAGATAAGATTCTGATTAGAGTAGACTTAAAGTAGAGAGGATTCAGAGTAGAGTAGACTAGATTTAGAATAAAGTAGTTTTAGAAAAGGGTAAAAGTAGCATAATAGGTTGATTCCTCTCAAATATACCATTCTGTTCGACTACATAATTTATTGTATCGCTTTTTATTCTGTAAATAAGTTGCATCGAATTGCACAAAACGACTGCAAACAGAGAAACAGAGTTGAAAGTCGCAACTTGTATGAAATTATAACGAATCGAGCGACTTGCTTTGCCTGCGAACTCCTTTTAAGTCGTTATCAAACTAAATTCTAACTCGGTTATTCGAATAACGCAAAAAAATCTCTTGATGTATTCAGTCGGTGGAAGAAGTTGCGCGAATTCGTGCATATGCAAATTTAGATTCCATTTAAATTGGTTATTTTATTGTATTTTTTTTTCGCAGTTATTCGGGGTACTTCTCTCCTTTGTACCTCGAACGTCAGAATCCTAGATACCTGATGCAGACCATATCGAGACTAAGGCAGGCTTTAATCAACGAAGACGATTTGGAAAAGTAAGTAATTATCCAAAATTGTTTAATAATAGTAACCAATGCTTTGCTGTATTCGTTTTTGTGTACGTTTCTAACGAGAAATTGTGCGACTCACGCTCGCTAAGAAACATATTTAATGTTATCCGGCGTCCGCTAAAGCGAGTAAAATAAATTAAATTAAAAATATATGTCCCCGTATTTCTTGAGGAGTACGGGTGGAATAAAAAACGCATTTCGCTCCATTAAAGTAAACGTAAAATGTCGACGGTTAATTCGATATATTTCTAATTTAAAGTGTTAAAAAAGAATCGACGTTGTCGCGAAGCGAAAGAAAAATTTCTCGAACATTTTTCATCTGACTACCTCCGTGTAATTACTAAAACACACTTTCGCGTATACGAAAATGATCCGGCGATGTGGAAAATAAACATTATAGCCGGTACGTTTTCCGGTCTTTGTTTTCCCTCTTGAGATCATCTTCATTGTTACCTTCGCCATTATCAAAATACGAATTCAATCGCTCGTAAATCCCTAAAATATCAACCCGTATATGCCTCGCTCGCTCGCCCCCGTTTTTCCCTCCTTTCGCCTCGTTTTTTTCCTTCTCTCTTTCGAACGAAAAGTTTCTGGGTGAGAGTTTCGCCGATGCGAAACGTCCGGAATTGGTCGGATGAAAAATAAGGGAAGATTACAATTGAGTCGGAAAATTAACTTTACATTATAGTACACTCGCATAAAAGGTGTATCGGCGGTAAAGTAAAATCGCATCGAGGTAAATACGATCTCGGAAATATCCGGAGGATCTTACTTTTTCTCCTCTTTAGTTCATTGTAAATTGGATAAGTTTTAGAAGAATTGGCTACTGTCCCCAGCGGGTTTAATTTTTAAATAATAAGCTTCGATATAATTGCATAATGTTTGATAATATTTGAGTGTATAATGTGTTACATGTGATGTGTGTATCGTTTATTATCAGTGTATTTTGTGATTTGTGAGGCGTTTTTATTACGGGTACGTCCCCATTTTAAAAGTGTTTATTCGATCGTCGAACTTTGTTTCTGATAAAAAAAACCGAATAAGCGCGGAATTATTTTATTTTTTATGTATGTAGGTCGCTCGGATTGAAATCGCCGGTGATTTATTCGAAAAGAGACGGCGAGGAATCGAAGAGGATCGATGTTGGAACCTACAGAGGTCGATTAGGTAACGATATGTCCATGCGCCATTTTTTCACTCAAGCCGGAAGACGATGAGAGACATCAAAAATGCCAATTTTTTTCTTTATTCATATCTTTAATTGTATGTAAGTTTATAATTCAAATCGAATAAAGTTTATTTATGTATTATTCGTACACGATAACCTTCTCACATTTAAAAAAAATCCCTATTTAGGCAAGCCCATTACTTTACATGAATGGTAAGAAAACTTATAGTTTATTCACTGAACTTACTCGGGTTTCGGATCAAAAGATTACGTACGAGGGTAGGGTAAAAAGTTCTCGGCTCGAATCATTTAGAACTGTCTATATAGAACAATGTAGAACGCTCCATAATCATTTAGAACGCCCCCAGAATCATTAAAAACTGCCTAGAACGATTTAGAACGCTCCATAGTCATCTATAGAGCGCTTCAAAATAATTTAAAACGCTTTAGAACCATTTAGAATGCTCCATAGTTATTTAGAACGGTCTGTAGTCATTTAGAACTCTCCCGGATTATTTAGAACGCTCCTGAATTTTTTGGAACTGTCTAAAACCATTTAGAAGGCTTCAGAACCATTTAGAAAGCCCCGGAATCGTTTAGAACTGTCTTTTGAACTAAACATTTCGAATTCACTTGCAATTCACTGCAAATTCTTACGACAAAACCCCGCGTAAGTTCAACGAATGAACCATCGTAAAAAATCCTTCATTTTAATAGTATTGATAATAGTTGTTGTATGTTAATGGTGTTGTATTTTCAGCTCGAAAAGGGGCCTGGACTTGGGCCTGGGCCGCGGATTTTCGGGTTCGCAGGCCGCCAAGCATCTGATGGGGCTGGCGGCGGCGAATTTCGCCGGCGGGCCGGGCCGCAGACGCCGCAGCGACGATTACGTTTAAACGGCGCCCGATCACATTGAAGTACTCTAACACGTGTAATATTTTTTTTTTTTCGTTTATTTCTTGCTCACGGCGGAGCCCCGTCCGCACGAAGCTATCTCTCCGTTCGCATAAGTAATGCAATAAAGCTGGTATATTGTACTTACTTATTTAAAGCGATTTTTTCTGCTCGGATTCATCGATTTGGCTTTCAGGAATTTATTCAGAAATATTCAAGCGAGATGGGAAATTTCTTCGAACAGGCGGAATATTTTTTTACCTGTTGAATTTGATTAATTATTGATACACTTGCTGTACTTCCAAAACGAGATTAAATTTGCATTCGAAAAGCTGGCGTGAAATTTTCTAGCTTCACAGGTGTTTTCGCGAGGACGGAGCTCTCCGGTATGAAAATTATACTGCAATTTTCTCTTACAGTGTGTTAGAATTAAATGTAAGTACATAAATTAAATGCATATGGATCTATCCTGATTAGATAAATGTTATTGAAACTCGAATAGTTCAAATCTCACATTTTACGCTCTCTATTAAAAGACTCGGAAATCTTCGATCTATCGACGATTACGAAGATGTATAAATAGAATATATTATATTAATTTTATCTTAGTAATAATCTAGGTTTAATAAGGTACTCATCTAAATGATTTATTTTTCAACAACGCAATTAATTACGTTACATAACGTTAAAATATTTTTGAGTAGACTTCTCGATTACTTGTTGTATTATTCGAGTTTTCTTAATTTATATATTTTTATCTATAAAGTGTAAAAAAAGTATTACGTTTGATATTATAGTTTGTTCATTTTATGTGTATTAAAAATGTATTATAAACCAAATAAATTTACGTCTATTTTATTCTTAGAGGCTACATTAAGATTTATATAATTGCTCAGAGAAATCAGCTTATTACTTTGTGTTAACCGCATAAATGACTCTCGATGTCCTGAATTGAATAAAAAATAAACAAAAACATTTACGTTTATTTCACCGTTTATTTCATTATATACAAACAGCCTTTTAATTTATTACAAACTCAAATATACTACATCCCTAACATTACAAATTACAAAATAAAACGTGCGGAACAACCGCCCTTAGAACAACTTATTACCCTGCAAGAATTCGTCGAACAGGAACAACGACAGAGACCCGTCTTCGGGGTTCAACAAATCCTTCAAATCAGTGGAGTACCCGGCCAACTTCCTGATGAGGTCCTTCTCCTTGTGCACGAACTCCTTCTCGATGTAATCGGTGATCTCGGGATCGTGCAGGACGCTCTTGTGCCAGATCCTGTGATGGATCTCGCTGGCCTCGTTGGCCATCTTCTTCTCGATGTCCAAAGCTTTAGCGATGGCGGTGATCTCGTGCAAATCGAAGTTACCGTCCTCGGACTCTACCAGGTTGTCCACATCGTTGAATTGCATCTCGCCCCCGCGGCTCGTTATGTACTTGATCAGCTCGATGCCTTCGTGCCATTTGTTGTCGGACAGGTCCCTGAACAACTTCTCGAAGCCGGGCCTGTTCTTCTGGTAGTTGGCGAAGTGCGTGGACAGGAGGAGGTAGTCGAAGGACCGGATGAAATGGTGGTAGGCGAACTTTTGGAGGCTAGCCTCGGCCCGTTCGATGGCCCCGTATTTAGCCGTGCAGTTTTTCATGTCTAGAGACACTGCAAGAAAATTTTATGTCATTGCAAATAATTGTGTAAGTAAGATACATTCAGGTCAATTGGTCAATAATATCCAGATAAGCAGGAATTAGAGTTAAGAAATAAATGGGTACTTCAAAATCAGGTAATTGAGTTCAAAATTGCTGGAATATTGATTCGAAATAATCTCTAGATTATTTATAACGTTAAGCAAATAAATTTAGATAACAAATTAAATTGTAAATAGCTGCTCAGAATAGATAAGGTGTTTATGTTTTGTAATATTTTCTTGGAAAGATTGTATAAATAAATTACAACTACTTAAATAATTAGTGAAGCAATTATTGTACAATTGGGTATTAAACTTTGTTTTGCTTTAAATAGAACTAACAATTATTAATAAATATTCACATATTTTTGAAAAATATAGCATTTTCGAGTCTTCTCTTCTGTGGCCTTTTATACAGCGGCAATTTAGCCAAAAGTCAGCTGGTAATGACACACGGACACATTGTGACATTGACAGCTGATTTTACCATTATAGGTTAGTTAATATAAATCCAAATTACAATCAAACAATTGTATTAAAACGAATAGATTACTTACGTTTAGTTCCGCACGCTCTACGGGCATCTTTGTAACAATAGTCTTCGGCGAAAGCCGCAGCGCAAAAAATCGACAAAATAATGAAAACCTTCATGATCCCTGACGATAATAAATTATAATTAGATTCAATAACATTCACCAATGAAGTAAATTCGTATACTAACCTGGTTTCTCGCCAGCGTAATCACGAATAATAATGAAAAAATCGCAATTCCTGTATATAAATCGCCTGGAAAACCACTCTACTGTACGATAAACAAAAACTTGGATGTGCGCATTTTATTAGTGCCGTGCGCATGGAAAATTTTAAGGACAAAGAAAGTGCAAAGTCACAAAATAATAACAGAATAGAGTTGGAAGAACTAATCACAGTTCCATTTGAGTACATTAATACGACGCATTTTTTCCATATTTAAACAGCTGTATAAATAAATTTATTGTTCATTTAGGAAATAATGCTAATTTGCGTCTATTTCAGTCGATAACTAAAGCGAATTGTATAAATAAGATGTAACAGTTGAGGAATACCACGGAGCGTCCCATCTCTATTTTAAATATCCACTTGTCAAATATCCACTCCATACTGTTATTGTTGTATTATTATTTGTCATGACGTATCGGTCAGAGTGTTCGAAGATAAGAATTTAGTACTTTGTGCAAAATACTATATTTGCCACCAAACGAGCGGTTTTTTCGTTAATATCAGTTTGTATAGTCCTCCTTCTACACCAGTGAGTGTAAAGGCAGACTATTGTGTATATCGCTATCATCAATTGTATAACTTTTGAGTCGCATTAATTAAAAATAATTCCCAACAACAAAATGAAGTCGATCGCGTTTGTTGCTTTGTTATTCTGTGCCATTGGGTTCTCTTCCTCCAACAACTTGATATGTAAGTAATCATCTAACGCGCAATTTTAGTATTAAAATAATTCGTTTTTATCCAGGTAATACTCCGGAGTTGGACATACCGAAGGAATGGGTCGACATGACCCACGGTTGCATCGGCAAGATGCGCGAGCAGGTCTTGGAGGAGCTCAAGGCATCGATGCAGTACATGGCGATGGGGGCCTACTTCGCCAAGGACGTGGTCAACAGGCCCGGCGTGTCAGAAATGTTCTTCAAATCGGCCAGCGAAGAGAGGGACCACGCCATCAAGCTCATCCACTACCTGCTCATGCGGGGAGAGCTCACCACCAACATCAGCGATTTGATCAAGAGAAACGTGCGTGTTTGATCGGGAGTCATCGACATCGATCGATCTATAATAAATTGTTTTTTTTTTAGTTGGTACCCCCGGTAACTACTTGGGAGAATGTTGTCAGTGCCATGAAAGCTGCGCTCAAATTGGAAGCTGATGTAACGAGGAAAATCAGGAAGGTCATCGAAGTGTGCGAACACGACACAGCCAGCAATCCCTCCAACAACGACTATCATGTGAGTACCAATAAATTGTAAATTCATCGATAATTAGAAGATAACTCTTATCTCCATTGGTAATATTGAATCAGTTCATTGGAAAATTTATTCAGTTTAATCATTATTGTTATTGTTAGTAGTAAATGAGTTGATTTAATCTGTATTATTGTTTTCTAGCTGGTTGATTACTTGACTGGTGATTTCCTCGAGGAGCAATACCATGGTCAAAGGGACATTGCCGGAAAGGTATCGACTTTGGAGAAGATGATGAAAGACCACGGGAAACTTGGAGAATGGCTGTTCGACAAGAAGGTCCAGGCCGGGGAATTGTAAAATAGTTTTTGTAAATAGAACTGTTATTGTTAAAGCATACACCTAATTTTTTGTGATAATTTCAGTTTCTTTTTTGTATTCAGTAATAGTATAGTCTTGTGTCAGGAATAATAATTGAATAAAAGTGTTTGGATAAGCCAAAGGTTATTGCTTTTTAAATTGCTCATCGGATTTTTCCACAGTTTTGTAGTTTTTTAATTGTATTTTAAACGTGCCGCATATTTTAAAGTGTATTGACATCTTCGTTTTTATAAACTGGCCTCTACTCTCTCGGTTATTTGCAACTTCATCAAGCACCCATTTTATAAATATTTGGAATCAACATGAGCAATAATCGTTAAAATCAATTTAATTATTAGTTATTGTGAGACATAAACAACAAATTTGATGTTTTATTCGTTAGAATAGATTTGAAATTCCCGCCGAATACGAGAATTTTCCCTCGTTTTTAGACAGCTGTTTCCGGCGCGCATGCGCTTCGTGGCGGAAGCGCTTCAAGTTCTAGATTACGATACGGCCTTGAATGGCGCTGCTTTCCATGCGGATAAAACAGAAATCAACACAACCAACTGAACCAACTTCTCTTGCCAATTTTAATGAAGTTTACACCCGTGTGCTTTGCATCTCAGGCGTAGTCTAAAAACAGTTCGATTTTTCACAAGGAAAACTGCCCGATTTTCTTTCTCGCACGCAAAAGCCGCAACGATACGCTGTCCAAATCCAACTGAGATCTGCGAAGGTAAGAAAATGCGATTTTTACGAACGCCTTGTACGCCGTTCCACGCCGGTTTTTATTCCGACATGGACAGGAATGTCCAATCGTAGACGAGGTTCACGCGAAATGCCGTTTTATCCGATCCATTTCGCTGCACTCTAAAGCGAAACATCGAGATTATTTCGACGCCGGAACGTGGAATCGGCGCTCGAAGATTTTACGGTACGCGTTCTTTATCTATGAGCAGTTCGGCGAATTCCTTTTGTTTGAAATTCACACTAAACGTGTCGAAAATTGATCAATAACACGCTCGTTTTATAACCAAACTAACCGATTTGTCGTCTAACAGTTTGCAGGTTATTATTTTGAAATAGCACTTTCGGTCAAAGCAAATCGTTAGGAATGGTAATGGAGGCTCCCCCATCACCCCAGAGTGTCGGAAGGGAATTCGTCAGGCAGTATTATACGCTGTTAAACAAGGCACCCACTCATCTTCATAGGTAAGCAAGTATTTAATGCTTTTCGCTATCCAATACCTTCGTATCCCATTTGTACTTTGATATGACTGATATTTACAAAATCAGCTTTTTTTAATCAGTGTAATGGAATAACTCGAAATATCCAAGTTGAATTTAATCAGATAAATTTAATATTGCACATTATCTATTATCGAATAGAAAATATTGTTCGATTCTAGGTATTTTTTCCTTTTAAAAAAATCCATGTTATCTTCGCTCTTGTTTCGATTAAATGGATTTTTAATAGGAACAATTTCCATTAGCTACTTTGTCGAAATAATTATTATCGAACCAATAAATTTTATTATCGCTTATGACTAATCGATTCGATAAAAAAATAGAATAATAATCCATTATACGAAATAATAGTAAAGAGAGTAGCTAAAAGTAGAAGTAGTACTTCTCTCGTACAATACAAAAAAACCGATTCTAATCGACTAACGAATGGCTTCTCTTAGATTCTACAATCAACAATCATCGTTTATCCACGGCGGATTGGACCCCCCCAACAGGGAGACCAGCCCGGTGATCGGCCAGAAGCAGATCCACCAGAAGATCCAACAACTCAACTTTCGCGATTGCCACGCCAAGATCACCCAAGTCGATTCGCAGGTAAGCGCCCGACAACATAGGCTATTCGCACGACAAATTCGAAACGTTTCGTCTCGTCCGTTCCGCAGGCCACCCTGGGCAACGGGGTCGTCGTCCAAGTGACCGGCGAGCTGTCGAACGCGGGCCAGCCGATGCGCCGTTTCACGCAGACGTTCGTACTGGCCGCCCAGTCGCCCAAGAAGTTCTACGTGCACAACGACATCTTTCGATATCAGGACGAAATCATTTCGGACGAGGAGTGCGACGATGGCGTGCATTCGGAGCCCGAAGAGGAGGTCACCGGCGGGTGAGCGACCGATAAGTCGAAGGCCACATGGCGAATGTTTAATCGTTGTTTGTTTGTTTTAGGCAAGGATTGGTGGAGCATCAACAGGCGCTCAACCAACCGACCATTCCACCTTACTACCCGAACCCAGGTCAATTGCAGGCTAGCATTCCCGCCGTGCCTATTCACCACAACCAACAGCCGCCGCCTCACGTCATGAATCCCCAAGTACCCACGGTGAACGGAGCCCTTCATCCCGACGACATGAACGTCTTGCAAGGTTACTACAGCGACGCCCTCGTACCCCCTATCATTCTAACTTAACGCTTCGTTTTTTTTTTTTGGTCTCTAGGACCGGTACCGGGACACGTCGCGACGCCTCAGACGCAAGGGCTCGCCAACAATCCGCTGCCGGCGCTCCAACCGGGCCTCGTTCAATCGCAAATCGCCCAGCAGACGCCCATCGACGAACCGCCGGCGCCGCCCATGGACGAGATCGAAGAACCCGGATTGGACAACAGCTTCAGCGAACCGCAGGAAAACGAGCAAGACCCGGAAGTCAATATCATTGAATCAGGTAACTTGTTTTATCTATACATGGTGTTCTGAACTGACATGCTAATTAAGGGGGTGATTCTTTGGATCCATTTTAAGGAAAAAAACTTCATATGAACAAATGTCCTAAAGCTAAAATGTAGTATTTTTCAAGTTTAGCACAGGGTTAAATTTGTTCTAAATTGAATGAGGATTCAGAAAATAATTTTTATTTCAATATTAGGCAGTGGCGTACCATTTTTTTCTCCAGAAATATTCAATTCAAAACCCGTACAGACGCCACTGGTGAAAATAATAAAATTATTTGTACATCAGATAATGCATCTTGATTCATAGAAGACGTGTGCCAAATTTCATAAAAATATCTTCAATAGTACCACAGTTATTACAAAATATTGATTTTTTTCTTAAGATAGTCCTAAGAATAACCCCCTTAAATATAGGCATGTAATTTTGGAACACCCTGTATATCGTAACAATCGAATAACTAATCGTACGGTGTGTGTATTTGTAGCCTCCAACGAGCCCAAGACCTACGCGAATCTCCTGAAATCCGGTTCGAACTTGCCGTTCGCGACGCCCGGACCGGCGCTGTCGCAGGCGACGGCGTTGCGGGCCAACTCGCCGCCCGCCGTCGGCGTCGGCGGCTACCAGAACGCCGCGACGCGCGCCGCCTCCAACAACGTGGGCGGTCGCAACGCCGGGCCGGCCGTCGCTTCGGTCGCTTCGAGGGGCCCGAACGTGCAACAACAGCAACAGCAACAGCAGCAGCAACAACAACAAAGGTTGTCGGGGCGACAGGAGGGCGGCGGCAGGACGAACGCCGGCGGCAGGAGTTCCGGAGGAGAGGAAGGTTCTTATGGTAAATGCACAAAAATTTGTTTTGAACGGGGAGGGGTTTTTCGATGCACTACGATTGGTTAAATTTTGTATTCGTTTTGTGTTGTGTAGATGATAGGAGGAGGTCGCAAAGTCAAAATTTCAATGATGTTAACCAATTATTTTTGGGAAATCTACCGCATACGGCGACCGAGGACGAGCTCCGAGACATCTTTAGCCAATTCGGTAACATATTGGATTTGAGGGTGCACAGCAAACCGATGAAATTGGGCGCTCCTCCCGGCGCCCGAGCACCCCCTAACTACGGATTCATAACGTACGAGACCCAACAGGCCGTAGAAAATTGTTTAAAAGCCAAGGTAAACATATCGCGAATTTAAATTTACAGAAACGTTATTAATTCGGAGTTGTCTACAGCCCATCTACTACTCGAAAGACGACAAAAACGGCACCATATTGAACGTGGAAGAGAAAAAGACGAAGGACCGTCCGTCGTACGGCGGCGGCGGCGGCGGTCGCCTGTTGGACAGCAACAGGAGCAACAGGGGCGACAACAGCGGCCCGAGACGGGGTCCCGGCGGCGGTCCGGGCGGCCTGAACAGGAACAGCACCGGCGGCGGCGGAGCGGCCGGCCAGGGTCCCAACAGCCGGACCAACTCGTACGGCAACAGAAACTCGGGGGGCGGGCCCCCCAATCGCGGTTCCAACAATTACGGCCGTCGCTAACCCGCCCCCACCAATTTCATCCTTCTACAGTTACTCGGGGTCCGTGACTGAGTGTCGGACATTGCGCCCCCCCAAATCCCCACCTCCCCCCCACCTCTCTCAACCGCTGCGTCGTTGCGAGTCGCTATAAGTTTGTGTGTAAGAAAAGTGTGCGGGCGTGTATAGTATGAAATTAAAAAAAAATAATCGGAGCCGTTACTTGAAAATGTTTGTGTGCCAATTAGTGGACGAATTAGCTGAGCGAGTCTATTTACTTCGTAAAACTGTACGTGTGTATCTTATTCATTCGTTGCTGGTCTTATATACGGCAAACCAATCTTATTAGGTAAACCTTGATAGCTATTACGTTTATTTTTTTTTTGTCTCGGATTGTACTTATTGGCTGTGTTGTAGGATTTTTTTGGGATTGGTTTGGATTTTTTTTTGGAAACTATAGGAACGGGAGGGAAGTGGATGTCTTATTGTCGCGTTAAGTTTATTGATAAATTACGAATTTATGTTGTGTTTGTTAATTAAAAATCCTATTATATTAATATTAAATTACTTAATTCAATGATAAGATGAAAACATGTTTTCTCCCCTGACAGCAACGAATAGGATGGTATATTTAGTGATTTCGTTTTTATTATTATTATTATTTTCATGAAGAAGTAAATATATTTAACAGCTATCTAGCCCACGAGCAGGTCATAACTTTGTATTACATACCTGTTATTTTATATATTGCAAGTAGTATTTATCAAAATGACACGAAGACTCTTACGATGATAAATCATTAACATGCTTTATTTCTTTTTTTCTTTGAAACAATTTTAAATTTACAAAGGGCGGGAACATATGGGGGTCGATCACTTAAATATTGCAAATTTTAGTTTTTTTTAAGTCTGTAAAACATTTTTGTTATATTGTCAATTTTTTTTCTAAGGGGGAAATGTTACTCGGAGGTGTCGCTTAACACGTTGAGTGCTTGTTAATAAGTAATGAATAGTAATTGACTCGTGTTTGAGGAGTCGATTAAAATAGAGAGGCTACTTTTTTTTGTAAGACGCCCCTTTTCCAACCAATTTCTCAATAACTCGTCAAAAATTGATTGGTCAATCAACGTCAAACTTTTCCAGCACTGTTTGATCAATCGAAGTAAAAAAATTCTTGTACAATATGTTTGCGTTTAATTAAGTTTAAAGTATCGAATTCGGTTTGTGATATTGGACTAATTGGTGTTTTGTTACAATTCCGCTCCGAGTAAATTTTTATTCCTATACGAAATGTTCACAGAATTTAGGTTAAAATTTTTGACACATGATAGAGTCGTTTTTTTTTGTTTCTAGAAACAAGCGCTGCACGCTGATTTATTTAATTAAATGAAATAATTATTAAATAGGAAGAGAAGTTCAGTTTTATTTGAAATTATACTCCGACAGGATTATATTATTACCCCCGGAATCCACCGCAAGTATTTTATTCTCTTATACCGATGTGTAAATTTTAGTTAAAAATCTTTAGCTGAAATTAAAATTCATTCTTTTTTTTATTTTCAAATAATAAATTAATACAAATAGAATAAGTTTCTGAATTATATCAGTATCGCAGATCAGTTCCTAAACTTTTTTTGGTTTGGTAGAAATTAGCAATTAATTGAATCAATGCATTTCAAATTTAGTTGGTTTAAAGGAAACGAGACGTTTCACTTTATACGGGGTGTCCGGTATTTTTCTAACTTCGATAAAATAGAATAATCAACGTTCGATTTTGGATTAAAAATTTCTAGCGATTTTTTCGCGATTTCTTATTTTTGGAATTTTGAAATATTGTAAAAAGGCATCTGTTTGGTTGCTCATACAGGGTCATTCCGATAAGTAGCGTACATTTCGAGTATCTTAGTGTATTAGGTAGGTTTTTCTAATTAGATTTATAGTGTTCGAATCGAGGAGGACGCCCTGTATTAGGTTGTTTTCTGAGTAATATTTAAACTGGTAATTTTAAATGTAAATGTACTGAATATAAAGGAAGATGGTGCGAAGCAAGAATGCTTTTTTATACGATTATGAATTATTTAGGTCTTTTTCGATGTAATTTAATACTCTATTATCTAATCTAACGTTTTATTTTCTATTTACTGTATCAGTTTCTTGTGTAAACGAAACAACAAAATCAAATATTGGGAGGGATATTTCTTGCGTCGCACTCTCGATCTTCCGACGCTTTTATAATAAAAACATAGAACTGAGGAGTGAATGCGAAATGTGAAATTACCTCTTTGTGTGACACACGAGCGCTGATCGCTAGTTTGTCCTAGGTCGAGAAAATCCACAAAAAAAAGTGATTTTTTTAACAATAAAAATAAAAAGTTTCTTGTTACCTATACAATAAGTTCGCAGAGACGAAAGGTTTTTGGGAAATACGCTTTCCAGCAGCAACTCATTTGTTTTAACAATAAAAGATAATGTTGGAAAAATCTGTTTTATTTCGAGGACCTATCGGATTTGCCTTGTACATAATAGATAAGCGCTTGGAATCTGTTAAATCGCCGAGAATATGACCTTAATAAGCGGATTACTCTCGTTTTGACGACCTCTATTGGAAATCGGAGACGAGGGGATAAATAATTTACAAAATAGGTCGATTTGAAGCGTTTATTTAGTTTCACTTAAACTAGCTATTTCTACATCTTTTGGTTCCCCATCGAGAATCACATCTGTACTTTGACAGCTCCTGTCATCTAAAAAAAAGCAAAGCAAATCAATTTACCCGTGCCCCATTGTCGCCAACCTTTGATAACATATCAATCAATTTGGCAACCCTTGATAATCTACCAATTAACCGGCTGTACCCAACAATTCGCTGTAGTGCTCGGTAACGCTCTTGGGCAGCACGCTCTCGCCGCCTTCCACCTGGAACGCCGCCTTCGTCTTCGTCGCGTTCGTGATTTTCAACGCCGTGACTTCGAATTTCCCATCGCCCAGTTCCAGAGCCACCTCTTCGCCCGGCTGGATCGACCGCTTCGCCAGCACGCCCAGTCTGATCTCTCTGGTACCGTACTCCACCTGCAAGCAGGGATTTAAGCAGCAGTTAGTAAGTCGTTGAGTTTTGAATCAAAGAATGCTCGATTTTTATTCGGTTCTATTACCGGCCAATAAAGGTTCTCGGCGAGAAGTGACATATTGACAGTGACACTAGTGACAGTTATTATGAAAAATTACGACCGTTTGATGAATATGTTCATCAAATTTATTTTGCAATGCAAATTGGTGCTTATTATTATGAACTGAGCGCTTAGTATTTTTTCCACTTGCAAAATGCATTTTCCTAAATTCTCGCGTTAAAAATTTTGGACTCACTTCTGCTGTAATAGCCGCTTTTCCGACGTTGATGACGATGAAGTTGTTGTGTTTCTGGGGAGCACCCGTCGTGTCCTGGGCCATGGGGTACATGACAGCCCTGGGTCTGAGGGTGTAGTTGCCCCTTCCCTTCTCCTTTTCCCCTGTTAGGTCTATTCTTTCTGAGCTCATGGTGGCGCAGCGGAATTAATACTGAGGCGATTGCACGATATAAACGTGATAAGGAAACGGTGGTAGTTGGGACTAAAAATATTTTCGAGGAAATGGTCGAACGGCTTATCGAAAATGTGTTATCGCCGTTTGTTATTTCGGGTTGTGGAAAAGCTAGGCGAATGTAATTGAATAATTGTTTATTTTTATTTTGCGTTCGAATTATAACATACATTTTTTTTGGTAATATAATAAATAAATTGGATGGTATTTTTACGATATTTCATACGCGAGATTCGCACAATAATTTTTTTTATATTTAATTATTAAAATAACAGACAAATCAACAAAAATATATTAAAGATTCGGTTTCCTTATCGCTTTACACCATCAAAACCTTTGGATTTAATTAGGAACAAAATTAAAAATCTCTGGTTACAATTTACAATATCACAAAGTTTTTATACACTTTTTTTTATACAAGCAGAAAAAACCCTTCCGATATAGAAATATATACACACGCTTTTTATAATCCAAAATATTACATTACAAATATATGAATGCATTTTACAATATACGGATGCAAGCGGAAGTTTTCCTCCTACTTTTATAAAAAATAAACTTATGCACTAAATAAATTGGTTAACTTCCATCCCTACGTGTCGTTATAGTTGGCGGAAATGGGATTTTCGCCCTTCTGCAAACAGTCTCTTATAGTTCTCAGGACGATTTCCACTCTTCGGTCCAGCGCCTCATAATGGGGTTCCCACAGAATCGGGCTGATCGGATCCGAGCTCATACTTATTCGCATCGCTTCGCTAAGTTTCGTTTGACCATTGTGAAACCTACAATAAAAATATACTCCTACAGTTCAACCCTGAGATGAATTTTCACAACTGTTGTCTAGTTAAGGTAAAGGCCAGTTTCATTTTGATAGAAAACAATCCGAGTTCGATTGGGATGTCTTTAGAGAAACAAAGTAGGATTATATTTTATCTATCTATGGAGTTTTATTCTTAAGGGAGATTATATTCTCTGCATATTCGATTTTATACGAAACAACATACTACTTGAGTTATTGTAGAACATTTGCCGGGTTATTGTTTTTTTTTTCGCTCTCGCATTTTCTTCTTCCATCAGTGATTTCAGTCCGCTTTCAAATATCAGTATTTTTATGGAAGAAGTCGAGAAGCTAATAAAGCTCTCTAAGTGATTTTCGAGTGATACTCCAGTTCGTTTTTCGAGATCTTTACATCCGCATTTATTTCTCATCAACTGCTGAATTATACAATCGAGAGCCGTTCAAATTTTAATAGAAATGAAAACGTATACGTCCGAAAATCGGGGCCCGATTTTCGTTCGGGAAGCTGCTACCGTGACAGGGCGCTCAACTTGAAAGAGTTTCTTCTTTTATTTTGCATTATAAAATAGTACAAGTATCTTTCATTATTGAGAGTTTTAACTGTTAAGTGGTTATTAAATATAAGTAGATTATAAAAAAATTGGAGGAAAATACGTTTATCTCGAAAATTAATTGAGATAGAAAGTCGACGATTGGTTTATTTTGGAGAATTAAGGATTTTTTACAATTTTTGAAGAAGAGAATATTTTCGAAAATCGCTTAATTTTCGAGATATTTTGAGTTTTTTAAGGGTTGTACTGAATTTACTAATTTTAGTGCAATTCGATGATAAATCGCAATTATCTTGAAAACAAATTAATATGGAAACTCCTTTCTTACGTCTTCTTGTAGAAAAAACGTATATCTACAACTTTTTAAGAATCAAAAATTTTCAAAAATCGCTTAATTTTCAAGATATTTCCAATTTTCGCTACACCTTATTAAAATTACTAATTTTCTAAAACGATGCATTACACCCTTAAAAAAATTACAATCACCAATCAGTGAATCATCGTCGTTTCCGGCTTTATTATACCAGTGCAGCGCAATCTTTACCTAACACGTATTCGATCCCTAACCTTCGGGAGAATATTTTAAAAAGGGCCCCGACTCTATCCGGCTATAAATATGGCGAGATAACTCGGACTGTATGCAATCTGAAACTCCGCCGGCGAGAAGAAATATACCCCCATTCGAGCTTTTTCCCCGCTTAGAGCTAATGAAAAGCCGCTTTCACTCCGCGACTCATTAACTTCCCGATCATATTCTCAACAGAACTATTCAGTCGCGAAGAATCGGCAACGGAAATTCGAGAATACCTCGACATATTGCCCGGAAAAACGCGCGCCCCGTCCGCGGAAGCTCGACGACGTCGATAATATAATTTATTTGCGGCTTTCATTCCACGGAAAAACGTATAAAATTACGAAATTTCATCTGAAATTTAATTCGGAGCGAATTGATTGTCGTACAAATATGAGATTCGGCGAATGTAAGCAAATATCGGAGCGAAAAAGGGCCGGAAGAGAGGAAAATATTTATAAATAACCTTCCTGCCGTGAAATGCGAATGTAAGGTCGACAATTTAAAAAATATATATTTCCCGTATTTTCGATGAAATTCCTTCGATAGTTGAGCGTTTCTGGTAATTTATTGTGTACCTTTTTTAATACAGAATTTTTTATAAACCTACCTACAGACCTACAATTATAGCTACAAACTTATTTCTACTGTACTGTACTAAATATTCAATTTCAACCTCCACTTTAAAAGCCTTTAACTTCTCAGGAATACTACGTTTTATAATAATAAATTTGGTTCCTTTTAGTACAGTAAAACACCCTGTACATTACAAATATTCGAATGTGCGCTGTGCACAAAACGAAATATCTTTATTGTAGAGGAAATCGACTTTCGCATTTTCAATATTTACACGCCCACGGAAACTGATTTATTTTGTTTTAAAAAGGTCAAGTCGGCAATCCGGACGGGCCGGAAAACCCCATTCGAAAATAGGGAGTTGAATTGCGAGCGGCGCGACATTATTTTTCCATTCTCCCGTACGTTTCGTATAATTTAAGTTTTCCGGTTCGAAATCGAAATGCCCGGTGGAAAGCGTGTAGGTGTGTCGGGGAGATTTTAATCCCGCTGCGATCGGGACTTTCGCCGGTATGTTGGCAATAAACAAAAATTAGGTTGGTAACGACGATTTTTCCCGATCGTTACTTCAATTTCGATGTTCGAAATTGCAGGAAATTTCATTTTTCATCAAAATATGCAAACTTTTTAGGAGGGCATTTTTTGGTTCATAAATTATTGAAACGACTTGTACAATCGATATTTTGTATTCTAGTTACTCTAAAACGATTCTGTTTTATATCTGTTATGCAGATCATTGACTCCTGTTTACTTTTAAACGATTCTATTATACAGTTAATTGACTCTATCTGGTAGTTAATTGACTCTGTTTACTTTTAAACGATTCTATTATACAGTTAATTAACTCTATCATGTAGTTAATTGACTCTGTTTACTTTAAACGATTCAATAATGCAGGTAATTGACTCTATCAGGTAGTTAATTGACTCTGTTTACTTTTAAACGATTCTATTATACAGTTAATTGACTCTATCATGTAGTTAGTTGGCTCTGTTTACTTTTAAACGATTCTATTATACAGTTAATTGACTCTATTATGTAGTTAATTGACTCTGTTTACTTTAAACGATTTAATAATGCAGGTAATTGACTCTATCAGGTAGTTAATTGACTCTGTTTACTTTTAAACGACTCTATTAGGTAGATAATTGGTTCCATTTACAAAATAATTGATGTATAATTGATTTCTTAATTTTGAAATTAAACTTTTCATTAATTCCGTTGCCCGATTCGTAATATTTCCATGCAATTAAAACAGGTCCCGTATTTGCAGCGGCGAATAATGAAGGAAATTAATTAATTTTTTTTTGGGTTAACCGGCGTTTAAACCGCGGTTTAAATTAACCGACGGTAATTTTCGTTTTCCCGTTCCGGGCGGGCCGCCGTCGCCCGGAAGATATTTTACTACAGAAAGCAATTAAACCGGTCTCGTGTGAGAATGCCCGAAGCGACGGCGGGCGTCGCGGCGCCCGCATATACCTAACCTAGAGAGAGAGGGAGAAGAGGAAAAAAAAAACAGCCGAACCGAATTTAAATTTTTTACGGTGCCGCGACCGAATCTACATTAAATTAGCAAACTTTAATTGATTTCGTATCCGAGCGTCCCGGCAGCGAGCGGCGCCCGTCTCGGCGCCCGAACTCCGGCTTATCGGTCCATCTACGCAGATTAGGATAAATGAATCAAAATTGTATTAGTATTTGAGAACCGTACTATCTCTCTCTCTCCCGCTATCGCGCGAAGGTGCGGTTTTGATGTGCCCCGTTTTTAAATCGAATTTCCCACGAAAAAATCGTCGAGCGAGAGGCGCTCTAATTCGCTCATAAAAAAAATGAAATGAATAAATAAAAAGATGAAAAATATTCAAAATATAAGGTGCTACACAGAAAATATGCATGAGCAAAATAGGAGGTAAAATAAAGGTGAAGTTGAGGTAAAATAGAGCGGAAAAAAAGGGGAAAAAGGGGTAAAATAGAGGTAAAACAGAAGTAAAATGGAGATACATAAAAAACTTTTTTTAGAGTCCCGTTGTAAAATTTAGATTCTATAAAACATTTTTTTTTTGGTTTTTTTAATGAATTCCAATTCCATTATCACTTGAAAAGCAATAAAAACAAACTCCCCTTCATTGTAAAAGGGTGCGCTCGAATCGTCTTGCAAAGTAGATAACGCAGTGATTGCAGGTACGTAAAAGGGCCTTTTAGACAAAAAAAAAACTCTAATGGAAAAACACCCTTAAACTTATTAACTCTCTAAACAACTGTTCCCATTATCCCGATGAACTTTTTTTCCATCCTCTCCCGAATTCCGGGCTCCCCCTTCCGGCGTATCCCGTTATATGACATCGTTTCTTTTATCTGCGTAATCCCGTCCGGTTCTTCCGAATGCAATTAGCCCGAATGGCTATAGTTACACGCGAATTTCAAACTACGGTTTTTCTATTAAGTGGCCGTTTGTCCGATCCGTTCTCGTGAGGGCCCCGTCGATTCGCCGCGATTTCGGCGCTGCCGGAACGGTCTTCCGTTATTTCGCTCATCAACCGGAGCTTTTTTTTTCCAAGCTATACTCTCTTTTCGTGCTTTATCTTTTTTGTTTTCGGAGAGGAGAGAGTTAGGTGGAGGTTTTATTGCTTCTATACATTTTCGGACGGTATTGAAAGGAACGGAATCGTGAGGTCTTTCATTAGGCGGCGCTTTTGTCGTTCGAAAATGCATACAGAGGGATTCGTTAAGTCGGGGTGGTTTTTTTTCTTCTTTTGAATATCGTTGCGGTTGATTTGCTTGGAGATTTCGATAGAGTTTTATTTTTGACGTGGAAAACTCGCGTTTTGCGAGATTAGCGCGCAAAGGAGATGTTTTTTTTTAAGTGGTCTTTTATGCGTTTAGGTTTCGGTTACTAGTCGATACTGGAAGGTTTTCGTTTCGGTTTAATTAAGGAAAAATCCTCAGAGGTAAAAATGGGTTCTTTCAGATAAAATCAGTTTCCTATATTTTTTTAAAGTGGCATTTTACGCGTAGGTGATTCGGTTAGCAAGTTTTTTTTTTTGAGGAAAATATCAGTTTCGAGTTTATGAACATATTCTTATTCACAGGGGTGGTTCCAACCCTTCGAGTTAATTGTGCATAATACTACTTGGTGAGGAAAAAGATAAGATATTAAACTATACCTGCTGAAAATTTCAAGTCTTTAACTTAACTATAACCAATTTTAGAGGCATTCAAAAGTCGCTCATCTTTACTAGATTAGCTCAAAGCTATCGTCGGTGATTTTTTTAAAGTGGCCTTTTACGCGAATAGTATTCGGTTGGTAATCAATATTTAACATTTTGTTTTTATTAGGAATATTTTCCTACAAGAAAGCGACATATCCAGCCACGCTAAGAAAACGGCTATTGAAATATTTACTCAGAGGTAAAAATGTTTTCTCAGCGCCGCACCGGCGTGTTTTTCTACCTCCCGCCCGCGCGATAAAAAACTCATAAGGTGGAAAACCGCGTTAGAGCCGGCTCGCGAACGAGCCCATCTTACATCTGGCTCTGATACGGCATTAATATTGATGGTCCGTGCATATTCCAGCAGCCAATCTGTGCTCCTAACTAATGCATGCCACTGCGAGATCTTTAGAAAGTCCCACGTCTGCCCGGCCTCTCTCCGCCGACGCCCCCGCTTCGCGGTTATTTCGCCGGCGTTAAACCGCTCTCGAAACGGGGAGCCCGGCTAATACCCTCGCGCGCCGCCCCCACGAAAAAGAAATATACAATATTAAAAAGGCGGAAGATATAACTGGAACTCTCGGCCGCATCAAACAATAATTCCCTCGACAATATGCATATACAAAACGAATACAGTGTTGCCATGTTTAGTGAAATTTCGTTAGATTTAGGAATTTTTTCGTAAGTACTCATAGATAATATAGCAAACAAACTTGCATTATTAGTATACAGGATGTTGATTAATAAGTGCGACAAACTTTAGAGGGTGATTCTGCATGAAAAAATAATGATATTTTGCTATATAAACGTATGTCTTCAAATGCTTCGTTTTCGAGATATGGGGTGTTAAAAAGTTTCTTCTTAAAAACCGAAGATTTATTTATTTCTGAGAAACCAGACGAGATATTCAAATGAAACTTGGTGGGCTTTAGGAGGTAACTATTACGCATTAATTGGCATAAAATTGAAAATTTTATGTTCATAATTGGCGCGCATACGGGTAATAATATTTTTTTTTATAGAAAAAAAATTATATTGTTACGCCACTGAGGCATTTTTATTGAAAATTCAATTATGAATGAATTCCTCGTTCACTATGTGACTAAAAAACTCTCTTGTGTTTTTTTCGTGCGGGCCGCTGTTTTCGAGTAAAAATATAAAATATCTTGACGTGTATTTTTCATTTCCTCAAAAAATGTTATCTAATAGTAGAGAAGAAACTTTAACACCCCGTATCTCTAAACGAAACATTTGAAGACATATGTTTATATAGCAAAATAATCATTATTTTTTAATGCAGAATCACCCCCTGCAGTTTGTCGCACTTATTAATTAACACTCTGTATAAAATCATTCCAAACAAATTGATTTTTTTTAGAGTTATTTAAGGTTTTGCCCCTATTAAAATTGAATTCCGGCGAATGAAAAAAAAAACGTGGTTGTACAATTCATAACTTATTCATCGAATGTATTCCAATTAGAGCGCGCACTAATCTAGAGGCGACTCCCGGCAAATAAAATCGATTCGATATCTTTAACTTTTAATGGAATCGAAACGAGCCGGTAGCTGAAAATTTCAAGAAGGCCTCCTCCCGCTCGTTTACTTCGCTACTTAACCTGTCAGTGTGTACGTCGATGTTTATCAAGTATTTAGATTTTTTTTTTATCTCTTTCGAACGGCGACTGGGGAAATCCTTCTGCCAGCCCTTTTCGACGGCACAAAAAAAAACCCGGTATAAATCGATCACTAAACGTACTTACTTTATCAATGTCTCTAATGTGGATTGTCTGATTAAGCAGCACTGAATAACCGGCGCCAGGATGCTCAATTCGTCGTGGAAAGGTTTACCGAAACCTCTGCCGTGGTCCAGATGCAACGTAAACGTATCGTTCCCGAACATCCTGGCAAAAAAAAAATCAATAATACACCACAAATAAACCCCGTTTAAATTTACTTGAAGGTCTCGTAGTGATGCCTGTCCATGTTGCCTATGAGGAAGTCGAACACGGACATGTCCATTAAGTCCAACAGGCGCCTTCCTTTGTTATAAGGCGGGATGTCCCTGACGAGATTACAGTAGTTCGGGTCCGTCTCCCATTGGGCTTTCCTCCTCTTGTGGTACGATCTCCTCCAAGGGTGTCTCCACACCTGAGAAATCACCGAGTTTATTTGCATCTCGCCGCGCTTAACTAACGACTAATTTCATCTAACAGACCGACAGGTGTAGCTGTAGAAGGTGGGGAAGTTGCGCAATTAACCTCTCCAACTATTTTGTAAGGTTAATTTTGTTGTACAGATCGAGAGGTATAACTGTAGAAGGCGAGAAAGTTGCGCAATTCGCGTATCCAGCTATTTTGCAAGGTTAATTTCACCTTACAGACCGAGAGGTAAAGCTGTAGAAGGTGGGGAAGTTGCGCAATTAGCGTCTCCAGCTATTTTGCAAGGTTAATTTCACCTTACAGACCGAGAGGTAAAGCTGTAGAAGGTGGGGAAGTTGCGCAATTAGCGTCTCCAGCTATTTTGCAAGGTTAATTTCATCTTACAGACCGAGAGGTATATCTGTAGAAAGTGAGGAAGTTGCGCAATTAGAGTCTCTAGATGTTACAAGGTTAATTTCATTGTACAGACCGAAAGGTATAACTGTAGAAGCTTCTAGAGAAGCGCAACTCGGGTCTCCAGCTATTATACTAGGTTAATTTCATTGTACAGACCGAGAGGTACAGCTGTAAACGGTGCGATAGATGCGCAACTCGCGTCTCCTGCTATTCCTATCGCTCCGTGGCGAAGCGATGGAATTTTGTTCGAGGTATATTTAATTTACCTTGGTGGGTGCGAGTTTCTGCGATGGCAAAAAGGCGGCGAAGCTCCCTTCGAGCGTGTCGGGATTGCCGCAGATGGCGTGCGAGGTGTCGCAGTAGTAGGAGCACTTGCCGTGGAAGCAGAGGTTCTCGCTGGGCGATACGAAGAACGTGTTCAAGAGATCGCCGTCGGTCTTCTCGTACAGCTCGGAGGTCATGTTGAGCAGGCGGCCCGTCACCGGCATGGCCCGCCGGAAGCCCAGCAATCTAAGGAATACATTTATTTACATGGTGTTTCTGAAATGAGTGGTCAAATTTTGGGAGCAATTTTGGGGTCGTTTTATCGAAATGTCCTTGGTTATCGGTATACAGGATGTTAAAGATGGATTCTTGAAGAGGTATTTTTATTAATAATTTCATTAATAGCAAAGATAAAATGATGAAATTTGGTACACATACTAAGCAAACGAAATGTTTTACGGCACTATTCAATCGGGTTAAAAAAGTTGTCCAGGGGTGGGTTAAAATGGGGGTTTCGTGGGGTAATTCTAACATAACTTTTTTATTTTAACCTTTTCTATTGATTTGTTTTAGGAATATGAAAGTTTTCTACATAAAAAAGGTATACTTGTTCTTTCCGTAAAGTGAACTGTACTCACGAAATATGACTTTTTAAATTCTGATACACAAAATTATTAAACTATTATCATCTTTAAAACTCAAGGAATGAATTCAATCAAAAACTTGACATTTAAGTTTTTATCATACTTTGAGTTTCTCTACTTGCTCCCAATGTTTAACCACTTATTTCAGAAACACCCTGTATAAAAGTTTAGTACAGTGTTGCCATATTTTGTACATTTCCCATAGAAACGAGATTTTTCTAGAGTGCTGCAAATTTTAGCACAATTTCCCTTTAACACTACCCATCTTATCCAGAACACATTCTACACGCGCAATAAAATAATACTGCAACTCCATAACTGCCTGTACGTAGTTAGAAAAACTTCGCAGTACAAAATAACGTCGAGTTTCCATCACCAAAAACTTTTACAAGTGTGTGTATAAGTACAGGTGGCATCGCGTCTAACCGAAAGTTATATTTTCCCCGGCTAGTTTTCTTCGCTCTCGTGTGTGTGGGAAATTCTTCGGCGAGCCGCGAGGTTTTCAGAGCGATGTCAACGGGCGTATGGCGGAATATACTTAACGAGCCCACATATAAACAGGGCCTTTTATTTATCTTGAGACCAGTGTTTTAAGAGCGCCCGAAGTTTCTGGGAATGTGAAAATGCGATACGTGCGCTATGTTGGAATGGCGATTATTTAGTTGTTTGAAGTTAAAGAAGGAGAATGTACGAGTACGACCCGATAACTAGGAGTATCGCTTTACAGGATGCTTGTGTAATTAGAATTAGGAGGAATATGGTGGAATTTCAACGAGTATTATAAGTTTATTTTGGTGAAAAGAGGCTAGTGATGTTCGTACTAATACAGAGAGGTGTTAATTAATGTTATGTAGTTATTTTAATGGGCTGATTTTGAGTAGAAAAGTTCATATAAACGAATATTGAAGAAGAAAACGAACGATTTTAAGAAGAAAAGTTTATATAAATATATGTCCTAAAGCTCTTAGTTTTCGAGCTACAGGGTGTTACAATTTTAGAAAAAAAAATAATTATTCTATCATAATTTTCTTATTGTTCCAAATTTTTTTTATGAAATTTCGGACGGACGTCACTGGTAATCTTTTTCTTCAAACATATTCAATTCAAACCCCGTACGGACGTCGTTGGTAAAAATTTTAAATAATTTTCTACCCCCAAAAAATGCTCCTTAATAATTAAAAAGTGAACAAAATTTCATAAAAAATATCTGGAGCAATAAGAAAATTACGATAGAAAAATTTATTTTTTTTTCTAAAATTATAACACCCTGTAGCTCGAAAACTAAGAGACTTAGGAGATACATTGATACAAACTTTTCTTCTTAAAATCACCCAAATGATCACATCCCAAGTATCGGCACTCAATTAATTAACACCCTGTATACAACCGGAAGCGACGATCGGAGTGAAGTAAGAGTTAAGAGCGACAGTCATACACGTTTCGACTTCTGAAAATTCCACCATCAGAAACATCAAATAACTCGATTTACATCTCGATTCGTTTCCTATTTACCGAAGAAAGTGCTACAATTGAATCGTATAAACAAATTTACCTATCTAAGTGGAACGCCGCGATTTCCGCGTTGTGCCGCTCGTAGTCGGTGAAATAAAAGTGATTGGGAAGAGTCTGCTGCTCCCTGGGGAATCTGAAACAACAAACGGAAATTCGTGCGATTAGTTCCTCTCCTTCGACGCGCCTCGTCATATTTTATGTACCGGGGGGGGCCCCCAATTAAATCGGAGCCGTTCGATGAATTCTCAATTGGCGTAATCTCCTTTTAAATACTCGAGTAGTGCGCAGGAAGTCGCTAATAAAAAAAAACTTGTTAATAAAAGAGTCCTCCTGGTTCTTTACCAGCGCCGTTCCGAGCGAGTGCTATGGAAATTTCGAACGTATTTCGGTTGATTAATTATGATGCAGCCGCTTCAAACTATACACCGAAACATTCCAGTTTTTTTTTCACGATCGAATGAAGAATTAAATTACCGTAGGTATAATTAGACCGTACTTACTGGATGATTAACACAAAAACTGATTTTTTCGCTACATTCCACTCACTTGGACTCACAAGTGACTCGATTTTGTATACAATTGACTCTCTTAAGATCAACATTTTATCATCTACAAAATTGTTACTGGAATTGATAAATTAGGAATGTCTCTTATTCTCGTTAAAATCCTTATCAACTTACTTTCAGTTACCTCTTAGCTTACACAAAGCTCCCTTTTCAGAAATTCTGTTATCTTGTAGCGTTTTATCTACCGGTCTCATCTAGTAAAAGGCCAATTGCCATTTTTATTCGACTTTTTGTGTATATATAGCTTCCGGCAACTTTTATTGTCTCTCAAATTCCCGAAGGAATTTAACGAGTTAATTAAAACGCATTTGCAGATACAAGTGCAACGATTTGCACGATAAAACGCGATAAGTGTTATTATACAGGGCGTCCAAAAAGTTTTTAACCGGATATAAGAATAGAAATAAGTGATTATTAGAACTCGAAGCAGTTTTCAGTTGCTGAAAATATTCAATATTTTAGGAAATATAGGCCAAAGGAAAAAGAAAGAGTGACATTTGTGTCATGGCAACTTTTCACTCTGACAACTGTCATTTTAATAATCTTTCTTTGTTCCACTTATAGAAATGACCATGTTGCAATCGGAAATGGAGCAAACGATATACAAACAAACGCTTTTATTCAGTTATCAGTGTTTGGTTAATGACTTGTGACATATTTCAAACTTTAAAAATGAATTGTGTGGCCTTAATTTGAAACGGAAAAAATTCCCCATTGAGGGTCATAAAGGATTATTTTTGGGTAAAGCGGTTCAAATGCAATGTTTGTTTTGGACACCCAGTATCTAATTGCGTAATTGCGGTTCGGAAAGTGTTGTGTGAGTGTGTGTATGCGCGTGAAATTTTTAAACAAGCCGACCCGAACGCGCGAATATTTCGGAGTTAAATCGAAATTATGCAAACGTTAGTTTGTCGCCCTTGTCACGTATACAACGCGAACGATTTGTTATCTTTCTTTGCTTACATACCAGCGCCAATGACGTCTTTTTCTCCGGTTTCGGCGTTCATAAAAATCGCATTTCAAATTTCCTGCGGGACCGCTCGATTCTCTCTTTATTTTTTTTTCTCTCCTCCTCTCTCCACTCGTTCTCGCTTATTCCCTACCTCCTAGAGAAAACTTATTTAAAATCAAATCCGGTTCGCGTGAAATTTATATAAGAAATGAAAAGAAAGTGAATTATTAGGCGTTCGATTTGTTACGAATGGGGTGGAAATTTTCCCAAACGTATGCGATGAATTGGATAAGAATTGTTCTGCATACAGGGTGTCTTACTATAAGTACCCAAACATAGATCAGGAATATAGAGGAGACTAAATTTGTCCTAAGTACAGGATGTCCAAATGAAAAATAGCTCCTTTAGTGAGTTGATCATTTTTAAACGCCTAATCATGAAAACATGCGGTTTTCGCAGATATATTTTATTTTCCTATAACTGTTTGTTACAGGGTGTATCATAAAAACCCCCTCTTTTAAATTCACATTAACCAAATTTTATGAAATTGAACATCTTCTTTTGTAGAAAAACGTGTACAAATAACACAATTTTGAAAAGTAGAAGAGTATAACTTTCAAAATACCTCTGTATATACGGGGTGTTCCATTTAAAAAAATTGTTAATGTGAATTTAAAAGAGGAGATTTTAATAAAACACCCTTTATTGATAATGCATAGTTTCTGTATCACTTTAACAAAACTTATAATAAAATAAAGGATATTCGAGAAAACCGAATGTTTTTATGATTATACGTTTAAAAATAAGTTCATTAAAGGGGCTACTTTTCATTGGGACACCCTGTATTGTAGGCAAACGACAAGAGTACAGGATGTCCCATAAAGTTAAAATATAGGAGTATATTATATTGCTAAAAATCATTTTTTTAGCTCATCCTGTACTAAGGCGATTTTCATTCGATAACAATTTAATCAAATATCAATAACGAGTAGAAGCAAGAACAGTACATTGTTAATCAATTTTTACGCTTAATTAATTCCCTCGATTTACGACGGACGAATTAAAAATTTTTAGCAATAAAAAAAAAATCGGCGCTTTTTTAATTACTGTCACATTTTATTTGTGTTTGTTTTCTTGAAATAAATCCGCGTCGCGGATCCATCAAAAATTTATTACGGCCGAGTTATTATTGCGACGGTTTTTTATGTTCCCATTGTTCGCCGAGCCGGGCGCATGTTAATGGAAAAATATATATATATAATTTCGAAATTTCATTACCTCCGATAGTTCGAACGTCGAACACAGGATTTTAATTAATTAATTAAAAAAAATACCGTATAATTTTTTTTTTTTTTTCGGGCGCAAACTGCATCGCTCGATCGTACGCGGATATTCGCGGGAAACGGAAGGGCCGAGATTCGCGGCATTTCGCACGGGATAAACGGCATCAATTTGAAATTCAAATGCATAAAGTTTTAATTGCCGAGTACTTCATATCATCGTCGCGGCCCGGGCGCAGATAAAACTCAAATTAACCAGCTTTTACTATGTTTTACTGTTAATTGAATGTGGTTATTTGAATAATCATTGCATAAACCACGGGAGTAGCGGGGGGGGGCGGTTTTTATCTTGCCCCACTCCGCCCCCGACGTCCCGAAAAGGAATGCATAATATCCTGTAATTATTAGCGATTCCGTTTTCATATTGTCGAGAGGATGCGGAAATTGCGCTGTTGCATTTTATATCCAATAAGCGCGAGAGTTTTTGAGTTTTACGCTGCAATTCCGACTATTCGGAGATTTAATTAAATTACGCTTTAACTATACATCTAAGTAGTGTTTTATCGTTTCGGTTTATTTATATTTACTCCGGCTGCAAAACCCAACAGGAACGTTTGAATGGAAATATCGAATATCATTGTTAGATTAACAATAACAGTTATTGTTTTACTTACCTCATCGGTTTGAATAGCGCATTCATGCCGTTAACGTAGTCGATGATAAGTTTTAGTTGAGTCCCGCCGGTTTTTTGAGCTGCAACAAAAGCGAAATTTTTACAAAAAAATTCGAAATTTTGCGTTATTAGATTATATTTTATTTATCCCAGTTATTCCTCTGAAGCCTGTAGGTTATCTAAGCCTAGATTTCCCATTGACCATGCATGATTAATATTCTCTGTAGCTTCCCAAAATACCCGAATAACCGACTGATTCGAGGCCAGTCGCTGCTACAATAAAGCAGGAAGAGCCATTGATTCAGCGATTGGTGATTTATTGGAATGAGTTTGTGTAAATGATCAGGAGAAATCGGGGTTTCTACATCTCGAAACATTTTTCGCTCAATGCATTTTTTCTTCAAGTTAGTTCTCCCCAGTTTTATGAAATATAAATCATGCACAGTTGTTCTACATACCGCCCTTATCATAGTCACCGGATTGTCCGTTACCGAATAAATCCCTTATCAAAATTTTAAAACCGGATTCTGGCAAAGCTGGAAACAAGAAACCAATTTTTTTTATTTATATTTCCCCTATTAATCGAGCGTAATTTAATGGAGAAAAGGTGTCCATACACGACAAAGCGCAATAAACTAGCGGGACATATTTTGTCGGAATTAACCGGTGTGTGGGGGGTGAGAAAAACACGCCAAATCTACATAAACAAAATTATTAATCCATCAATCATCCCCCGGGGCACAATGGAGAGACCGTCAGTAAGTTGTGAAAAATGGATTGGAAGATTAATTAATAGAAAATCTAATCAAGTAGTGGCAATTGAAAATGAAATTTTCGAGTAAATCACATCGAAAATAAAAGGGGTCTAGCACAAAAGAATCGGGAAAACAAATTGCTAGTTTTCTATACGCGCATAACACTACCCCTATGTAATGAACAGTTCGAGCTTCGATAACAACTTTGAAAAACGAAATTAATTTCTTGAGAGGGTATATGGGAGGAAAACGAATGCGAATTTCCGCGGGTTAGGTAATAAGTTAAATTGTTTGAAATCTAAGCCCATCATAAATTACGATTCCGGAATATATTGCGGGTCGTATAAGCTTCTTATATAACAGTTTAACAGTGTCCCTTCTACATAAATTACCTGCCTTGTGGCGTAACGTTTTCCGTATCCTTTCTAGGATTTAACGGTCGCAATTGATAATAGGTTACCGGAATTCTAGAAGAACACCTGGGATTTACCGGATCCGCACAAATATAATATAGACATATTTAATGATTACTTATAACTATAAGAGGACTTACCAGCGTGCACAATGAGCAACTCCGCCATTTCTTGGAGGATTTTATCCACGTACGGGCTCTTCTCCGGGTACAATTCCGTTTGGGAAATGTAATAATGGAACTTCTCCAGGTTGGTGGAGTTCTTTCTGGAATGGAATTGATTTTGTATAATTATTTCGAAAATTTATTGAGATTTAAAATCGCGGTTTTTTGCAAATTTGACACTGAAGATGAAATTTCCGGAAATAGAAACGTCGATTTTCGATTCGACAACTTTTCCCCCATTCTCCTAAATTATCAATCAATTATCGCCCCTTCCAGCTTTATTATTACAGCAATTTTCTATTGACGAATTCAGTATTGATAACCAATTTTTTACCCCCTACATCAAATCATCAGAAGTATCCCATAAATGTAAAATTCTTTATAGCTTCCTTTTTAGCATATGTACACTGAAAAAAAAGCCTTTATGAAATCACAATAAGGTAGACTGGGGCAAATCGCGGTTGTAAAATTTGAATAGTTCAAATTAAATCCTAAAATGTGGCTTTATTTTTTCTCTTATTAGAAATGCTGATACCACATTAAATTCACAACTTCCTAAACTAAAGAATCGAGGTATATAAAAGTTTTGAAAAACGAAGAAAACGATTTTACATATTTTTTAAAATGTTGACAATATGTTACATTTACCCCATGGTACGGGGTAAATGTAACAAACAGTTCTAAAGTGCAATACAATTATATAGAAAAGTATATGGGGCAATTGTAAATACATATTTGGTTTCTCTAAAATTTGATATGCTGTTTATTTATTTATTTCAAAAAAATAACAGAGCTACAAAATAAAAAAGAAAAAATAAGAAACAAACCATGTCTAATGCACAAAAGAACTATAAAAATAATAAAAACATTAACATAATAGGTAAAAATATTACATTTACCCCATTTTTACATTGGCCCCAGTCTACCTTACTCCAGATGTTATACTAAAAAACTTATATTTTTTAAGTGAAAAATAAAAAAAGAATTTAGTTCATCTTCAGCTATCCAAAAACTGAAATATTACAACGTTATACTAAGCGAATTTGGCCACAGTTTTTCTGTAAATAATTATTTCAGTGTACGTATAGACGCGAAGAACACCCCAGTCCCAAACCGTGAAAATCCCCTCGGAAATTTCCGACCGGCGTTTTCCCTCTAAGTAAGGTAAGCTTCGCGAGCCGGGCCAGATCAACTCATAAAAATCGGGCCGTGCATAATGCCGTATCGACTCCTCTTTGGGGCGCTTATCGACGTCCCGTCGTGATTGATCGGGCTGTCGTGCTCGCATGAGACAATCCCCCGTGCCGCGATATTACCGGATTTTCCTCCGCCCGTTAAGGAACCGCCCGGCGAACGAAAAATCGAGAATGAGAAGAAGAAAAAAAAAACCACCGACGGCACTAATTACGTCCTTTTGTCGAGGGCGATAACACACCGGGACTCCCGGTGTATCGTATATCGTATGCGAAATTAGACGCGTGCGTGTCGAGCCTGGCACAATTTTAGACAAACATTAATTAACGGTGTTATTGTGATAAATCAAAAACGATCGAATACAATGCACCTCGTATTATACAAGGTGGCTAGTGGTTTCGATTATAGGGAGGTTTTTTTTTTTGGTTATGTTGGTGGTAAATGGGTATATTTTGTGGCTATCGTTGATTATTAGATATCACTTAAAAGTTATTGCTTAAATTGGGGCGCGAGAATAATTCAGGTAGAGAAGGGAATAATTTGCGTTCAAGCGGTAAATTGAAAATTGTAGTAGAGGGTTGTAGGAGTAAGAGTAGAGTAGTTTAAATTCAAAAAAAAAATTATACCAAGCCCCACCTTAATTTTCATCATAGATACACCCTGTATACCCATTAAATTGAATGAGAATACACATACTCAAAAATGTTTTGCATATTATATAGTTGAAATGCCACTGCTCATTTATTATTTAAAATGTCTTTCGTTAAATTGATTGTAATGTTAATTTTAAATGATGTTTATGCCTTTTGGAAACTATTTTTGATTGTGTTATGTGCATGAAATAAATATTTTGCTGTAAATATATTCTCAATCATCGAAGGAATGATTTTGGGTAATTTTCCGGAGACTCTGCGCCCAATTTACCAGCCAGATTAAAAAGTCCTTTCATTCTTCTCTCCGAATTTACCTATCTAATTAATATCTATAACCCCTTTCGCGCCCAATTACATCCCTTATCCCTTCACAGACTTCCTATAAAATATGTAAAAAATAAACCGGCTGCATTTTTTAGATATATGTTCAATTTTGCCCTATATAGAACCCTCCTACTCTTTGATGCACAAAAATGACTTTAAAAACACTTAAATTCACGGCATTAACAGTAGTGTAGTATAATTTCATTGCGATCTAAAGCTCCATAACAATTTGCCACATCATGCGAACGTCGTTCGAGGCGCATAAATTTTAAATGTAAAAAAAAATTAGTCGCTTCCCATAACATTCGGCGCGTTATTATACGCCCATTAACATCTCGAAACGCCCGTCATTTGCGAGTTGACATCGTAATTTCTTGAATTATACAACCCGGGCGTCGGCTCGTGCGCCATATATACAGGGTGGCCCAGAACTCACGCCCCACCCGGGAAATGCCTTATGTAAACGACAATGTAGATGCCTAAACTTCAGTCGAAAACATGAAAAAGTTTTTCCTTTGGTAAATAAAGAGGTTTAAAATCGACCAATTCCGGTAGGAATTCAATTCCACGAAAATGAAGTGAATTAGCTATTCACCAATTTGACATTATTGAAACATTCTACACCAATTTGACATTATTGAAAGATTCTACACCAATTTGACATTATTGAAAGATTCTATGTAATTTTTACTTTCAAGATTAACAAAGGCTGCCAAAATCAGCTATGACTATTGACGAAGCTCCTGAATGATCGATTTGAAAGCAAATCTTTGATCAATAGTCGCAGCTGATTTTGGCAGCTTTTCTTAACCTTAAAAATGCAAAGGACAAAAGAATCTCTCAATAATGTCAAATTGGTGTATAGCTAACTCAAGTCATTTTCATGAATTTGAACTACTACTGGGATTGGTCGATTTTAAACCTCTTTATTTACCAAATTTTCGACTGCAGTTTTGGCATCTCCATTGTCGTTTCCACAAGGCCTTTCCCGGTGGGGCGTGAGTACTGGGCCACCCTGTATATACGTATCGCATACACATACATACATATTTCCGAGTAAATAAAGTGTTTGGAATTCCGACGTACGAACGGGGGGGCGGCGGCGGCGGCGGGGCGGCTGTTCATGGTAATTTAGTAGGAACAAGGGACGACGGTGACACACTCGTGAGCTCCCCTTCGGGGGCCGCCGGGCGCGGAGACGCTCGTAAAACACGTCAGACTAGGCAATCCTGGGTGACCCGGCGTCAGGTTGCGTCCCGTCCTGTCTGGGAGCTTCGGCCCGACACAGGTAAACGTATAAATTAGACTGATGTGCGTTTGCTTTGCATTTGCCGTTTCGAACTTCTAAATGTTCGATTTACGTCGGGACCAAGGCTCGACGGAAATCTCTTTATACCGGGTGCTCTCACTACACATTATTTACTTAAAAATTCTCGTTATCCACCTTACATACTGGGTACACACAGGGTACTCACGTTTCCCTAAAAATCCACTCTGTATACGCTAATTAATTCCAATCTTGTGCCATATCAAATGCAGATATAGGTAGACTTGAGCACAAGATGTTCCTTGCGTAGGTACTCAATTGCAAAATTATCATTATCCACCCTGTATGTTCGCCATAATGGCTATCTTGCGCTATTTTAACATAGATTTAGGTATACAGGGTACTTACACTTTCCTTAAAAAATTGTTATTCACCCAGTAATCATAATATTGGGCTATTTCTATACAGATTTAGGTGTTTAGGGTAATCCTGCTATACTACATTTTCCTTCAGAAAATTGTTATTATCCACCCTGTACATATGCTACGAGTTATATTATAAATCCTACACTATTTTGGTATAGATTTAGGCATACAGGGTGTCCCGCCTACACGCAAGTTTTCCCTAAAAATCATCTACATATCTCTTTATACATTAATCGCAATCTTGCGCTATTTCTATACATTTTTTATATCTACAGGGTGGTCCTGCCATACTCCAAATTTCCCTAAAACATCATAATCCATCCTGTACACCCATTAATCACAATCTTACACTATTTCTATATAAATTTATACCTACAAGACGCTATACTCTAAATTTCCCTAAGAAACTCTTATAATCCACCCTGTAATTCCATTACTCACAATCTTGCAGTGTTTCTATATAAATTTAAATCTACAGAGTAGTCCTATTGTACTCTAATTTTCCCTAAAAATCTCTCATAACCCACCCTGTATACCCATAAATCGCAATATTACACTACTTCTATACAAATTTATACCTACCGAATGGTCTACAAAATAGTACTCCAATTTTCCCTACAAAAACTGATCATCCACCCTGTACGCCCATTAATCGCAATCTTGCGCTATTTCTATATAGATTTAGGCAGTCGTATCTTTTTTTTTATTATCGTATATTAGCTCTCGAGAGAGCGATTTAATCGGCCGTTATGGATGTGTTTATGTGTCGAGCTTTTACACCCGGTATAAATCGATGGGGAAAAGTTTCGCGGGAGATGGGGGAATGGGTTCGTTCGCGACTTTTTATCAGGCAAACTTGGGGTTTATTTTTTTATTAATTACTATCCCTCGGCCGTGCGCGAACTTGTAAAGTAAAAAGAGATTACCGCAGGAGGAGGAGTAGAAGAAGAAGCGGTAATAAGGGTTTTTGTAAATGTAGGGAGAATATTTAAAACGAATGCACGTTTACTGTTGTGTTTAGTTTATCGCGTTTGGTATGCAGGAAGAAGTTTTTTTTTTTCGATAAGAAACCGGGCGATGTACAAAATATGTGAATATGTGGAAATTGGGGTTAAATCAATGTTATTAAATATTTAGAGAAAGGTATTTTTCCGGGTTCTTACGTGAAATTTTCCTAACCAATTTGCGGTGGAATAAAATAACGTTTTTGTTCTCTAATATACCCGAAACTCCTCTATAAAGGATGTCACATTGAAAAGGGAACTTTTTGTACAAGAAATAATAAATCAAAAATACTTTAATACTACTCAAAAATACTTCAGCATTCAAATACCACCTGACAGAAGCTAACTAGACAGCACGGAGCTAATAATTCTAATAATTCCTGTTCCCTGTCAATGTGACCACCCTGTATAGACAATTCCTTGAATAAAAAAATAACTAGAAAATTAAGCTGAAAAATTCCTTTTTAATTATTTGGAGTTTCTCGGTTATTTTGAAGAACATTCCGAGACAGTAATAGCACAACATTACCTTTCTCTTCTCAAACTTAACCTTAATTCGACATTCCAAATACATAATGAAGCTTCGCTCGGCGAGCTTGGTATAAAGTCGCGGGTAATTTCGGAAAAGTTTTTGGGCGATATTAAAAAAGAGGAAAGTCGCTCGAGTGGAGTTATATTAATGATTAATTCGAATAATGAGTTTTTTAATCGCGAAAGGAAAACCCGCCCGAAAACCGTTCCCACTTGTTTATGAAGTCTTTAACGGCCCGCTTTAACGGCTAATTTACAGCGATTTTTCCGCCTCCTGTTCGAAAATTTATTTTCCGACAGCGGATATTCTGTCGACTTAAATTGCTCAAGTTTTTATTGCTCTACTCACAACATAATCTACTCGTAAAAAATTATCAATAGGCTTTTATGCAAGGTGCACTCAATAATTTATTTGACTCAATTTCCTTTTAAAGACAAGATTAGGAGTAAGAAAGAACAAAGATTAGAATAAACAAATATTATCAATGGGGTTATACGAGGCGCGTTCAATATTTGTTCAAATTGTTCATGCAAATGGAAAATTGTCTGATAGATCGTTTGATTTTTAATAAGATAACTGTTTATGCAGGTATCGAATCAACAGAATTCTGCATTTTGTGGTGCATTTACCAATCAACATTTAGCATTCAATGAATATTTATTAGAAATATCGATATCTGCTAAACCGTTGCATTTAATTTCCAAAAGAAATGGCCTCATCACCTAAAATTTAAAACAAATTATTCAATAACCTTCGAATTGATACAGAAATTTCTATGAAAAAAGATTTCGTTTTCTCCCTTAAAATTTCTTTTATTTTTAACTGTTAATAATAGGAAGAAATATGTTTTTATTCTCTACAAACAACGAGGTAAATCGAATTCTACTAATAAATATTTAATCTAACATTCTATAATATTTACACAGAAAATTATTAAATTATCATGTTCGTACACTCACTGTCAAAACACCACATGCTTGTGTGTTGCAATACTCGTATTTATTAAAGATTAACAGCTATTATAAATGTGTGTGTTATACATAGAATTTAAATTTTTGTGTATCATAATTTATAAAATTTTGTGAATATTTATCACATGAATAGGAAGAACTTTCTTATGAGAAGAGAAAAGCGCGTCCTATAATGTTATTCTTGTTTTTATCGATTAGTCTCGTCCGCGATGATTCGGATATAATTAATAAAGGGGTTGGAAAGTGTTCGATAAGGAGCCCACGAGGCGTTTTATCTAATTAAGATCCAATTTTGCTTCCTGCAGGTTCATTTGATCTTACAATAAGGTGTGTTCGTTTCATCGGGGCTCTTGCCAATTTATTTAGCTTCGTAACCCTATTGTGTTACCGCTGTTCGAAAGGATAATACGGAATTTTAATGAAATTTTCGAACGGTTTTCTTCTACCATAAATGCTCGTCCATTTTTTTTGTGGGTATTTTGTTTGTTAAATGTGAAATAATCGCGTTATCAGCGCAATTGCGTAATAATGCTGCAGTAGGTATAATTATCGAAGTAACCTCGATGAACTTTAAAACTTTATACTATTGCGAAATCCTATCGATACTAATTCGTATAGAACTTCGAATACGTATTGTCCGGATTTTATTATTAGATACCTATTCATCAAACATGAAATTTGCAGTCGAGAGTTTCGCCAAATTGGATAATTAAATTATCGCCGGACAGCGTCAACAAAACAACCCATCGATAAATAATTGTGAATGAATTATCCATTTATTTAGCCTTGTTCATTAATATTTATTCGCTCCCATCAGTTATTTGGTTAGTCATTAACGACTCACTTGTTATGTACCATCCCTACAAAATGGATGAAACAAAGGCCTTTTTTCCCCTGAATCGTTACTCTCGTTTATTGTACGACCAGGTGTTTTGTTTATTTTATTTATTGTTTAATTATTCATCGGCAATTAATCGGAGAGAAGGCCGAACGAAAATCCAATGTATTGACAGGATTCCAACAATAAAGAAATTAAAAGAGTGTGTAAATAAGTAGAGCTGATTGGTTGTTTGAATAAGTAAAACGCCACCATATTTGTTTATGTACTCTTTCACAAGTGCTATTCAGCAATACAATAAACTTGCGTAGATTAATAAAGCATCTGTCATTTTGACACATTGACATGTTATATGACATTTCAGTTTATTCTCTTAAAAAAGTGTACTCTTTCATAAGTGCTATTCAGCAAAACAATAAAATTGCGTAGATTAAAAAAACATTTGTCATTTTAACCCATTAATATGTTATATGACATTTCAGTTCATTATCTTAAAAAATCTCATACACCGGTGCTATTCAGCAAGCAACTAACAGTAGCTTTGATATTGACATATTGACAGATTTTTTGACACTTCATTTGCTAACCTTAAATTTTCTAATCTGTCATAGAAGCTTATGAATCTGCGCAGGTTAATAAAAAAATTTGTCATTTTGACACATTGACATATTTTGTAACATTTCAATTTTAAATTAGTCTTTTTCACCTGTGCTATTCAGCAACTACTTGCCAATTAACAAAAAATTTGACACATTGACACGTTTTTTGACATTTCAATCGACCATCTTAAAACCCCTTCAAGTGGGCTATTCAGCAAACAACCATCAATAATCTCACCGAATTACCTGTTAATTACAACCGTCTTAGAATCCGCTCCGACGTATTTACTGTCGATTCCATCACTGTTTATAATATTATCTAAACGTTGAGTTTGTTAAACGTCTGCAGTATTATTAAGGTAAGCTCCGCCGGAAAATTATGCGAAGAAGCAAACCATCAGCAATTTCGGGCTCTTTGAGGCAATTAGGGAACGTCTTAATTAGATGTAGGTACCTCGTATTTAAGAGCCAAATTAAACCTCCGAGACTCGTTTCTGATGGGGAATTTCTTTGTGATATCCGTCCTTCGTTAATTTCCTCCCGCGTGTACATTCGAGATTTTTTTAGCGTTCGAGCAAGTGCAAGTGCGCAAGAAAAATGAATCCTTCGCCGGTGCAATAAGTTTCGAACGACGAGAGGAAATGCTTGATGTATTGCTTCGCACGAAAATCTAAGCGGTATCGAAAATTTCAGCGTATTATTCGATGGATCGTAGCGAGGAATTGTGTGTATAAATTAGAAAATTAAAGCTCTATTAAAGTTTAATCAACGGCTCGGAAAAATTGCGGGGGAAATAAAAAGAAAACCTTCCCGTTTGCGGTAATCACATTCCTCCAATTTACGCCTCCATAGGTGGAGCGCGAGCGGGCCCTCCACGGCCCTATATCAAATTCCCCGGTAATGAGGACGATGGGACTGTTGGGAACAGGGGTTTTTATGGATATGAATTATGGAGATTCGGTAGCTTGTTATCAGTGAGTAAGACAGTGTGGCAATATCGGGAATATATATTCGGGCATTACTGGCGATTCGTATGCATGACCTTTTCTAACTGCGTCTCTTTCTACTTAGGGGTTTCATTGCATCTTCTATTACGTACCGTTTCCGTTCGAATCGGGTTTGTTTTTGCGACCGGTTTTCTGATTTACTCGAATTCGCCACGTTACTACGAGGGTTGTTCAACAACTAAGCGTATAAATTAGTTAACCGTTTCACGTTGTGTGTTTGTATGGTTTTTTATATGTATAGATTCTGTCCCGGATAAGGATGAACAGTATCTAAAAGGATCTTTGAATAACGGGTCGGTTTGCGATTATATGGGAGCAGGACAAACACGTTTAGATTACAGGATTTCAGCATTAAATTATAAGTTTATTGTATTAGATTTTTTAAATTTTTTAGCAATTGGGTTTAGAATCATCGTAAGCTATTTAAAATTGTCAAGAACCATTAATAATCATATTAGAACTGGCTAGGACCGTTTAAAATAGTCCAGGACGATCTCAGAACTATTTAGAACAGATTCAGAACTATTTGTGAAACTAATCATAATAAACTTGAAACGTCCTGAACCATTTAAAACTATTTAAAATCATTAAGAATAGATTCGGAACTATTTGGGACGGATCAGAATAAACTAGAAAAGTCCAGGTCCATTTAGAAATGTCTAAAATCATTTAGGACAGATTCAGAACTATTTGGATCAGATCATAATAAACTAGGCAAGTTCAGAACCATTTGGAACGCTTTGAGGACTAGTCAGAACTTATTTTAGAACATAGAAGACTATTTAGAATTTTTCTTATGAATAAGCTAATTTAGTGAAATATTTAAAATCTTATTAATCATGTAATAATTCAGTTTTAGAATCATAAAACTGTCCAGAATTCATTTTAGAACTTACTAGTACCATTTGAAACAGTTCTGCACGATCTTAGAACCATTTAGAACTGCCTAAAATCATTTAGAACAGTTTCAGGACTATTTATGTTGGCTTCAAGAATATTTATACATTTTTTAGAACTTTCAGAAAATTATTTAGATACTGTTTCAACTGAAAAATCGACATATTTGTGAAATATTGTAATAAAATCGTCAAATTTACTTCAAAAATCTAGTAATTTAATGAAATTTTCTTATGAAATCAGTCAAATCAATTAATTATAATACGTTTTCCCCCCATATCTACATATCTATATCTCCTCAATTCGACCCGGTATAATTTATTATAATTATTAGAATTATTACGAACGAGGTGGGTACTAGGTAAATTTGAAGTTTTTACAACTTTTTATGAAATTTTAGTAACTTTTAAGAGTTTTTAATGATCGTTTAATGTAGGTATACGAATAATAACTATCACGATTCACGAGGGAAGAAGGCGAGAGTGTTATTGTCATTCAAAATTCGCAAGGGTCAGTGTTATTGTACACACACACGAATTCAAAACAAGCCACAACGGTTAGTAAGAAAACCCGGACTGGTTTCGACGAGTCCCAGTTACCCGACGCGCCGCTATCCAGCACAATATCCGAAGCGATAACGAAATTATCTCGCCAACAGCCCCCCCGAATTTAATTATAATCGACCCAAGTTTAGACAGTTTATAGCTTTCCTCGAGGTCGTTGCGCCCCGCCCGCGGAACGTACACCCCCCGAAGCTCGCAGGTGGCGGGGGCTTCATTAAAGTTTGGGGCGCGCGGGCCCCGCCGAAAATCTGTCGACGGGGAGCCCTTTCGCCCGGCGGGTCCTTCACGGCGCGCTTACAACTTTCCGGGACATTACGGGGCCGTTTGCGGGCGATACAAGTTACTTAAAGCGGCCCACTCGAGGGTATTGACTCTCGCCCTCGACGGCCCGCCGAAGGACCAATAACCGCAATCAAACGACCCGGGCGGGAATAAATTTCACCCCGAATGGGTATCGTCTGTTTTTATTTCGAGTGTGTACTTACCGTGGCTGGATATACGTGTACGAAATGTTGTTATGGTTGTCGAATAAACTCGAATATAAGAGCGGTGGAATGAGGGAGGTTTTCAGCGAGAGGGTGTTGGTATAAGAACAATGAAATGGGTTTTAAAGGTGTATGTGTTTGTATAAATGTGGAGATCGAGTGTTTTGGTATTAAATTTATTGTATAATAATAATAAATTTGGGATCGTTATTGAGTGACGAAGTGCGTTTCAAATTTGTTTGAATATTTTGAAAATTAGGTGATTTTGGTAATATTTTCGGTTTATCAGAGATTGTAGGAGAAAGTTTTAGTTGCAAAATAACACAAACGTGAAAATGCTATCTCGATCAGTTTTCGAGATAATTGCGATTTTCCATCGAATTGCTCTGAAATTAGTAACTTCGATACGATCCATAAAAAACGCGAAATATTTCAAATATTAGGCGATTTTCGATAATTTTCTATTCTTCAAAAATTCTAGAGGGATGTTTTCTCTACATGGTAATATAAACGATGTGTTTTTATCCCGATTAGTTTTCAAGTTAATTGCGATGTTTCATCGAATTGTAGGTACCTACTGAAATTAGTAAGTTAGATACGACCCTTAAAAACTCGAAATATTTCAAAAACTAAGCGATTTTTGATAATTTTCTATTCTTCAAAAATTCTAGAGGAATATTTTCTCTACATGGTAATATAAACGAGATGTATTTATCCCGATTAGTTTTCAAGTTAATTGCAATGTTTCATCGAATTGTAGGTACTGATTTTAGTAACTTCGATACGACCCTTAAAAACTCGAAATATTTCAAAAACTAAGCGATTTTTGAAAATTTTCTATTCTCTAAAAATTCTAGAGGAATGTTTTCTCTATAATATAACATAAATGAAATGTATTTATCTCAATTAATTTTCGTGATAAATACAATTTTATTTTCTTCAACGATAAAATCATCAATAGCAAAAACAATTTAGTATCTACTATTATTGATATCATCGCATTTCTCTACGTGATGTTTAAATAATTATGTAATAAACGAAATAATGTAGGTAGGTATGTACTTGTACATCGAAATGGAACAAATCCGTCACTCTAAAAATAGCTAGAAAAAAAGTAGTGATACGCAAATATGTGTGTAATTTGTTTCGAAATTATTCTAATCACGGAAAATTTATCTGTAATGAATGCAAATATTTCACAGTTACACAATCGCGCCGAATTTGACGATTCGAGTTTATCCGAAAGCCAAATATGTTGTATTATCTATACGCTTCTTATTCATCCGAAAATGTGTTTTCTTTTCAAAAAAAAAGATATTCTCACTATCTCGTAGAAAAAAAAATATATTATTTTTTCCTTTTCGCCGGTTTTTTCTGTTCCCTAATTAACGTAATCTTGAAATGTTTATTATTCACCGAATTATCAACAGAGATTGCCTTTATCTGCATAACTAGCAAAACAATCTTCTGTTTACATATTTAGAATTTACAATTGAAATATTTTGTAGTAGTACATACTACATACAAGGAGACGTTTATAGAGATACAGAAAGTCGAAGAGTTTCCACAAATCCATGCCATGCCGGTAATTAATATTCGAGATAGACCGGATCGAGTGTATTCGTAATGAACGCAATACTTCGTTAAAAATAATGGAATAATAAATTAAATTAGTGCACGATGGTGGAAAACAAAAACCTTCAAAGCTCCAGCCCGGCAGGAGCGCCACCTATATATTTACGCCGCTTTCATTCATAATAGACATTCCATTAAATTCTTAATCCGACTTCGGTTGTGCTTGATTAACTTTTGTCCCTTCTAATTTCGACGACAATGGCGCCTAGAAATAGGCAATTTTTCCGCGGTGTCATGTGTCAACGACACGCGACCGGTTTTAAATTCAATTTGGAAATTTCAAATTGCGAATTCTGAATGCTGAAGATGATGTTTGCCTAAGCCGAAACGTCGACTTGTGCTAAAATTAGTAAATTTGATGCAAGGTTTAAAAAACACGAAATGTCTCGAAAATTAGGCGATTTTCGTATGTTTTCTGTTCTTAAAAATTCTAGAGGAATGTTTTCTCTATAAGATATTATAAACAGGACGTTTATATCTCGATTAGTTTTCGAGATAATTGCGATGTTTCATTGAATTGTACGGAAATTAGTGACTTCGATATGATCTTTAAAAAACTCAAATTATCTCGAAAATTAAGAGATTTTTGACAATTTTCGATTCCACAAAAATTCTAGAGAGACATTTTCTCTATAAAATAACTTAAACAGGACGTTTTTATCTCAATTATTTTTCGAGATAATTGCGATTTTTCATTAAGTTGCACTAAAATTAACAACTTCGATACGATCCTAAAAAATTACGAAATTCTCGAATTCAACTTTATCGATTTTCACCAAAAACTGTAGAAAAACATTTATTCTACAGGTCGTGTAATATAAAATAAAATCGCCAATCAGCGAATCAGTCAATCAACGCCCACTTGCCGCTTTATTATTATAGTAAAAAGGAATTGTTTCACCGCAATCTAACCCAATAAAAAATCAACAACAATCCCCCTGAATAGACACATTTTTAACATCAACTCGAGTTTATTTCATGAAACGTTTTCTTCCTGCACGAGCCGAAAGAAAAGTGTATTTTCAGCCGTATTTTCAGTACGTGACGCGACGCCCGTACAAACAATATGAAAGAGTAATTTATATCGGGCCACTTTCGATTATATAAATAAGACACGTATATCGCATACATCACAGAAAAGTATAAAAAATTTGAAATTTAAAAATTTTACTCTCATCAAGAAAATTCCGAAAATCCCACTTCTGAATTCCAAAAATCCCACTTCTGATTTCCAAAAAATCACCCGTTTCAAAGCGCAAACGAATCGCAAGGTTTACTTACTCGATGAACATATTCTTCAGCCTCCCTATGCTGGGCGCCTCCTTCTTGGCCCGCCTCCTGGCCTCGTCGATCACGACGGCGCTCGGCCGCTCCTCGGCGCTGCGAAACCTCTTCCTTTCGACCGCGTCCAGCGCCACGTAGTCCATCACGTCGGAGAAATCGTCGTGCTGGCGCGGCGGCGGCGGCGGGCCCACCGCCGCCTCTCGCCGCCCTTCCTTCATGCCTTTGATCACCGACTGCTCGTTCGGCAGGCTCTCCTTCGACATATTGGCGCCCGAGCCGCTGCGAAACACAGAAACGTTTTTTCATTCATTTTGATCGACGCTGGGAAATCGACTCTATCGTATAGATAATTGACTCTCTCATTTAGACAATCGACTCTCTCATATAGATAATTGACTCTATCGTTTAGACAATTGACTCTCTCATATAGACAATCGACTCTCATTTAGACCATTGACTCTCTCATTTAGACAATCGACTCTCTCTTATGGATAATTGACTGTCTTGGGGGGGGAAATTTTGAAGATGATTGAGTATCCTATAGAGATACTTGACTTTCTGGAGGAAATAATGTAGATAATTGATTCTAACAGGCAGAAACTCATCCTTTATTACCCCTAATTACTGTTTTTTACTGATTTTTCACTATTTTTTATCGAATTTGACAATTTTTTTCGTATAAAATTGATCGAGCAGAGACTTCTCGTGGAAGAATTTGAACGAGCTATAGGGAGTTGTATGCGGGGCGGGCATTGAACAAGGGATCAGGTATTCCAGTGTAGATAATTAGGGCCGGAATTAAAGCCCCCGTTCGGTTGGAATAACAAAATGATTGATTGGCAAACATCGGGCATTCTCATCCGATAGAATCTCGGCTAGGGAAAAAAATACACCCGCCCGAATGAAAAAGTTTGGCTTTCTACATACGCGGATAGTTAGATTTTGGGGCGGAAAAAAATTCCGAGAGTCTCTGGAAAAAAAGGGCTGGGAACGCTTTATGGTTGATATGAATTGCCCTTGTGGAGAGAGGTTTTGCTTATCTTCGGGCGGCTCGGTGAGGAAATATGTAAGTAATTGGGTACTTTCAGAAATGAAAATGCCGGGAAAACTGCCGGATAAATGTCACAACAATAAGATTTTGGCGGTATAAAAAACGAATATCGTTGTAAATTCCGAATGTATAGGGTGTCCCAACCTTTTCCTGTGAAAAAGTTTCTATAACAAAGGTGTTGTTACAATTTTTTTTAAAGATAATAACAGGAAGGATTCAATACTTGTGTGGTACAATTAAAGTGTGCAATGAATCGAACTGATCTTTTATTCATAAACTTTAATTTTTTTAAATGTTATCGCAACATTTTATAATTTCGTTTATCTACGTATTGATGAATATTATAACGGAATTTTCCGACCTACTGGGACCTTGTTATAAAAATAATAAATGTCTCCCTTAACTATTGAATATTCTATTGCGATTAATAAGTTCGCAAATAAACATTTTTGCTCCCATTTGGGTAATTCGCCAAAAATTCTTGCCAGTAACATTATTCATTCAACTTCTAGCTCAAGAAATTTAATGAATAAATGAATGGAATTGAAGAAAACCCTTTTTGTTCAGCAAAAATTAGTAAGAATTAGTTTAAAAACCGGTGAAATCATGAGTATGGAAAATGAGTAGAAAAAAATGTAAAGATCAGTAGATATCTAAATATTGGTCAAAATCAGTAAAAATTTGTAAAAAAAATTATGCGTTAATGTATTTTTGATCACGTTATTGATCCTCTTCGGACAATTCACACATAATTGAATGCCGGAAATTGAGGAAAGAAATTGAAGAAATCTGAACCATTTATGGCTATTGAACCATTTTTATACTATCAAAATCTACGAAAAATCAGTAAAAAACAGTAAAGAAAATCAGTGAAAATCAGTGAAAATCAATGAAAATCAGTAAAAAAATCAGTGAAAATCAGTAAAAAAGCCAGTGAAAATCAGTAAGAAACCAGTAAAAAACAGTAACATCAATGACGATTGCTTGATTCTACTTGCATAAGGAATTGGCTAGTGAACCATTTTTATACTGGCAAAATTAATGAAAAATCAGTAAATATTTGTAAAAATTAATAAAAAAACCAATAAGAAATCAGTAAGAAACCAGTAAAAAAACAGTAAATAAAATCAGTAAAAATTAGTAAAAAAAACAGTAACATCAATGACCATTGCTTGATTCTACTTGCATAAGGAATTGGCTATTAGTGAACCATTTACTGTCAAAATTAACGAAAAATCAGTAAAAATTAGCAAAAATTAATACAATACAAACCAATAAAAAAATCAGTAAGAAATCAGTAAAAATCAGTAAAATTAATGACCATTTTCAGATCCTATCTCTCCCAAATTTCTTACTCAAGAAATTCGCCACCGGACCATTTTCAAACAGTCAAAAACCAACGAAAAATCAGCAACAAACAACCCCAAAACAAATTTTCCCCAAATCCCACCTACGATTACCTTTGAGTCTTCTGCAACAACCTATTCCTGAACCTCCCGTACACACCGTCGGCCCTCTCCTCGGGCGACAGATACCTCACCCTCCCGTGGCCGGCCACCAAAGCGGGCCGCCCGGCCAGCCCCAAGTCCATCTGCACGTCGACCAGCACCAACAGGGTGAACAGCACCACGGCCGCGCACAGGCCCACCACGGCGCGCTCCTTCCACTTCAGTCCGCCGCGGATCATCTTCAGCCGGCGAAGCGGTGCGACGCGCGAATGCCGGTCGCCGGTCGCGGCGCAATCGGGCCCCGGCGGCGGCGAGTACTTGCTCTTGCTCTGGCTCTTCGAGCGGGGCGCGGGACGCTGGTCGATTCGGCCTGTCGCAGAATCGTCTACATGCCGGACGCGGCGCGGAGCGTGCTCGACGAACGGTCGCTGGGTACTAGTACTGCCGGCATCGTCGGCTGCGCGATAAGCCGCTGATAAGGCGGCTGGTGCTGGTCGTAAGGAGCCGGCTGGCGGAGTCTCCGGTTTCGGTTTCTTGGCGCGATGGGTGGCTACATTATCGCGCGGCGACCGGAAACGATCGGGTTCAGGGTTGGTGGTGGTGGGCGAGGGGTCCGGGCATCGGACGTGGTGGAGTTGGTGATGGCGAATCGGAGATGGTTCTCGGAATGTACGGTCGAAGGCTGCAGGGTTTTGACATTGCAGCCCGTTCGATGGGGGTGTATCCAGAGTTTCGGGTCAGTTCGGTGGGTTCTGGAACAACATGTGGCTATTAGTAGATCGAATGAAATTGAGGCAGTATAAGGCAAACATCAGTAAAATATCAGTAATAATTTAAACACTGTTTGGGTCATTCACCAATAATTGGAACTCCTTAGCTTAGCCCACAAACTTATTACTTGAGAAAATAGCTATTGTTTAAACCATTTTTATCACTATAAATAAGTGATTATATTCAGCTAACTTCTAGCTGAAGATGTTAGTCATTGAACCAATTTAATACACTCAAAATCCGTGAAAACCAGTAAAAAATCAATAAAACCAGTCAAATCATTAAAAATGAACGCAAAAGAATTAATAAAAATTAACAACTTATCCTCATGGAAAATCTGGTTCATCTTTATATCGATTTATTCCCTCTTTTACTATAAATTTTAACATAGTTATCTCGACCACTGTCTTGCTATTAGTCGCTAGTTTTTATTCACAAAAATCCCCGATACTTCTTCTTCTTCTTTATAAATTTTTGGCCTCAGCTGCCAGGGCTATTCGGCCAAATCCCTGATTCATGAGTCTTATATGACAAGTATTTACAGAAAGACAATAATAAATGGGAGCAATTGACCAATTGGGAAAATTTTAAACTAGTGCAAAACATTTTTTTTTAGTTACTATCTATTTAAATCAAATAGATATTTCGATGCCAGTCACTCCGTTCATTCATTCGGTATGTCATTGTCTGTACGTTGGGTCTGTTAAAACTTTATTAACGTCCCTGTTAGGTGGCGAGTACGTGTGCATGTAACTTATATGCGACAAACAGTGGCGTCGCACTGTGATATACAATACAATTAAATTGGGTGAATTAGATAAAAATTGGTGGAACTAACAGAGACCTCCTCTGCATGATCTTCCGCCGTGTTAGAGCGAGAGCCGAATAAACATTTTCTATTTTTCGAAAAACATTATATTTTATTAATTTGTACAATAATCGAGTATCTGCTGTTAAAGATTTCTTGAGATGACCCCCCTTTAAGGACGCCATTGGATGTAAATGATCTCGAAGGCGAGGGAAGCGGAATAGCGGAAGTTCACCATTCTCCTGTTGTAATATTTCGCGTCGTGAAAACCGTTAAATTGAATAATTTTACCAGACAAATATTTATGGCATTAAAAACTTACGGAATCTAGTAATTTTTAAAACAAAACGCTAAAAGCTCCAAATCATCCTATATCACACTTCAGATACGACGAGATCCATTTTAACACCACCATAATGTCAATGTCAATGAACTGTCAATTATCTGTCAATGTTCTATCACAAAGTTAATGAAACGTTCATTTATAAGAAAATGTTATTAAATAGTGCATTTTAAGCAGTTTACAAACAAATAAATGACAAATGTGTATACACATAGAAGGGTGAATGTCTGGATTGCACATAAACAGCAAAAATGAAAAATCCAAACAAAGGAAACAAAAATTGTCCCATTAATCTAGACCGATGTGCCTATTATCGAAAATCATCCTAATTGTAAGTATCCCTTCAGATACGTCAATGAACTGTCAATGAAATGTCAATCATCTGTTACAAAGTTATTGAAACATACATTTATAAGAAAATTTAATGTTTTAAATTGTGCATTTTAAACATTTTACAAATATAAGTACAAATGACAAATTAATATACATAGAAGGGTGAATGTCTGGATTGCACATAAAACAGTGGAAAGGTAAAGAACCATTAGCACCACCATATGTCAACGTCAATGAAATGTCAACAAAAAAATTATTTATAAGTAAAAAATGTTATTAAACAGTGCATTTTAAACATTTTCAAACAAATAAATGACCAATTTATAGACGGGTGAATGTCTGGATTGGACACAAAACAGCGAAAAGGTACAAAGCAAACGAAGAAAACAAAAATAATCCCATTAATCTAGAGCGTTATGTTAATTATCCAAACAACCGTTCTCGTGAAATTTTAATAAACATACGGCCAAATCAATATTTACACGTGCAAGTACAATGTTTCGTTGAATTAACAAAATACCCGACAATGGCCGGTGCACAATGGATAAAAACAAGTATAATTAAATAATGCTATTTGGGTAAGTGCTTCCGGCATGTATACGGCCATTTAATTTCACTTCCTGAAAACGACAACAGCCCGCCGACTTCGATCATTGAATAAATCAATTTTATCGGGACTGATTTATTCCAAGAAATCAAAGTTAACTAGGCTCACACTTACCTTGTATATTTCACTATAAGTTTTCTTAAACACATTTATTTGTATTATTATTATTAATAACAAATTTTGCTAATCTTGTACTGCAAAATTCGCGAAAATATTTACCTTGAATTTATCTTATAGCGATAAATCGAATGCAATAATTTTTATGGCCCCCGTGTATAATTCTATTAATTTTTAATGAAAAAAAAACATTTTTATAGGTGCAAATAAAACTTTTTCGCTCCATTAAATAAATAATGACGATTTTCATTACATTACCATCGTGCGTTGAACTTAATTTTTCAAAAATAAATAGTAAAATAATAACCGCGTTCGAATAGAAATATGACAAATTAAAATTTTACTGTTCCGCCATAACCAACTATCATTAAACCCGAAATAATTATTTTTACAATCTTTAAATAAATACGCCAACGATAAAGATCTAGATTAGTTATTGTATTGTTAGTTTTATATTACGCTTTTTTAATCACGTTTCGAAATATTAAATTAAAAGCGCCGTACTTTAACGTACTAAAAAAACCATTCCCAATTTACAATGGAAATTACGGCAATTACAAGGTGGAAGATATTAAATTACCAACATTTCAGTTTTCCAATCAAGCGCACCCGCATCATCACTTTTCTATATCTAATCTTCGGAGGTTAGTTCCATTTAAGTGGGTTAGTTTCGATCCATTAAAACCTTATCAATTATAAAATTGATACAATGGAAAGTTGCAAACCATCGGAATTACCGGCTATAATAATAATAATAATAATTCGTCTTATATTTTATGGAAAAAAAATTCATTGTGTGTATATTATGTAGAAGAAGCATGGGAAAGTGAAGTGTATTTTCTCTTTTTTTTTGTATTAAAAATGGTTGATATGTAACGATTATATAGGAGAGTAGATGAAGTGTTGTAAGGGACTCGCAGGTGGGATTTCTAAGTAAATAAATAATTCGAAATGCAATGTATTATAGCGTGAGCGTAAACGACTGTTACAGCCAGATACCATTTTTACAGTAATTGCTAGCAAAAATGTACCACTCGCGTGTCCTCCGCCCATACGTGAACCGAAAAATTAAGCCAATTTTATTATTAAGTTTTCCTATGAAGAAAAAAAAAGCATGTATAGAAAACCTCGATTAATTCGATTATTCAAATTCGAATCGAACTAAAACTAAATTTCGCAATTTATACAATATTCCCATGCTCGCCGATCGACTATAATACAATAATCGAGCATTACGCACACTTTCGTTACTTTCATTCGAAAATTATATAATAATTAAATTGGTAATTCGAAATGATAAGAGTCGTAATTAAATCGCTGTTGAATTCCCAACCTTCCCAGGCAAACAGCATATACAATAACGATTCTTTAAGAAACAATACGTCTTTATTCCCAAGTATTTATAGAGTGATACTCGAGTTGCAGCTCTTTGTGTACGTTCGCTGGAAGGAAAATAAAGCATAAATGGCCCCGAAACATCGAGGGGAAACTCCGTTTTCCGTGTATATACCGACGAAAATCCCCGCGACGTCGTTCTGTTGGGTAAACATTCAAGAGCCGGCTGCCGCACTTTTACGCTGCACTCCACGACTTTTCCACCCTGGAAAAATTCTTTCTAACTTTTTTTTTTGTATTGCCGCTAATCCTCGAGATACAACTATATACCGGGTCGGCCCGCGGCGATGTAAATACATGAATTAGACAAGTGTAAAAAAGTGTGTATCTGACCATTGTAATATCCCTCGAGAGGGGGAGAGATAAAACTAGACGTGTTTTCGAATTGTTTATTACTGTTTTATAATTACTTAGAACTGCTCTACAGCAAATTGGAACTGTTTTGTATCGTTTAGCACCATTTGAGTACTGAGTAGGACCGTAAACAGTTCAAAACGACTTTATGAACCAATTAGAACTGTGCAAAATAGTTTAGAAGAGATTCGGGACTATTAGGAACTTTCCAGGATTAACTAGAAAAGCCCAGAACGATTTTAAACGCTCCAGAGCGAGTTTGAACTTTTAGAAGACCATTTAGAATGTTTCATATGAATAAGTAGCTAATTTAATTAAATATTTCTGAATATCCTCTAATTTTCATTTAAAAGTTTATAAAATCATGTTAAAAAGCAGTTCATTATTATTTATTAGAACCATTTTAGCACTGACTAATACCATTTGAAACAGTTCAAAACAATTTCAGAATCGTTTAGAAGGATCCAAAATCATGTATAAGAGACTCAGCACTATTTAGAATTTTTCAACTAAGAAATCTACCAAATCAGTGAAATTTCCTTATAAAATCGTCCAATTTAGTTGTACTAAAATCTTATAAATTAAAAGTCCACCCTCTCAGGCCAACCCTTTACAAACGGTGTGTAACAAGATACTCTTTTATCGAGTTTCCAGCATCCAAAACAACCCTTAAATAAACTAGCTACAATTCGCAAAAAAAAACATAATTTTTCAGTACCATGCAAAACGAATTTTCGCGTCCGTCAGAACCGAACACGGCCGAAAATGTCGCGTTATTCGAACCGTATTATCCACTTAAAGTCATCGTGTTATCGGAATTAGCGCGGCGTTATTACATCGAAACGAGACCCGAATAATTAGAGTGCCAGAGCCCGAATTCACTTTGCCAATTTTGTTTATCTTTCTCCACCGTAAAAATTAAAATTTCATATTCAAATTACGACCCTGCAATTAAATGAAACGCTCTTTGTTTTTACATTAATTGCAACGTATACGTTATTATACCTACTGTAGCGAAGGTTTGTTTGATTGCACTTAGTTGAAAAAAGTGGATTTCGTAAGGGATAAATTGCGTTAGAATGTTATACAGTATATCCCTGAGTGGTGTTAAAAAAGTGTTATTTATAATTTTACAAAGACAAGTTATTTTTTATCATATAAGGCAAGTTTGCAGTATTAAACTTTGGAATTTGAAATATTTTTATACTAAGAGAGTAAACAGAACAAAAATACTGACAGACATTAAATAAAATCAGTGACGTCAATTGTCTAGAGTCTAGATTGTTTTTGAAAATTATATTATTTATTCTTTGCTTAAGTTATAAAAAAATTTCTATTATTAGAAATAAATCATAAAAATTTTCATTTGCAATTTTTTATTTATCTAGATAGGTACTTTTGTTTTATAAAATTTTGCTCTGAAAATGTTTTCCCTCTCGACTCAATTTAATCATTTCTTTATTTTATTCACACCCTAAATCAGGACTTTTTATAAAGAACAACATTTCTTCGCAAAATTAAAAACAACGATTAATTTTTCTCTCCTCTTCTCTCCTCTCTCTTCACACTGTATATTACATATTATTATATTTGAATAATTACACAAACATACAAGTGTTTAAAGAAATTGTATTGATATATTCATCCTGTATATGCTTAACAGTACATTCAAATAATTAGTAATTTTAAATAATTAACTGTCCACCCTTAATAGTTGTAAAATTTATAATTGCGGCAAATTTTTTCATTTCGAAAAACGTTGTTGTTTAACGCAATTTCCACCGTTATTTAAGCGTCTTAACCGCTTGGAAAATTGTTGTATTTTAGAGGCGAAATCCTCATGATCAATTTCCTGTATAACGTGAATTAATGATGATCTCGGTCGGAGGAAAGGCAAAACCTCCAACCTCATCAAAACGACTATTAAAATCCACGAGGGGCCCCTATTAATTTTACACTTCTTAAAAATCGCGCTTATTACTTAATTATTAGAAGATAAAAGGGCATATGGGGTAATATTTTGATGCTTTACAAGTTTTTTCGAAGCATTTCTTTACATTTCTAACGCTGATTAGCCGTCTCGGCGACACGCAATACTAAAATAACAACCTCATTACGCTCTTTTTATACATTTTAACAATGAAATTACACAGCGAAACAATAATTCTACATGTCGGTATGTACCGTAGTTTCACTCGGACGGTCATGTGGGTAAATTCATAATATTCATTAAAGTAATTAATTGCCGCTTAAACTAGGAAGCACAAGGTTTAATTAAATAAATGCGAATAAGAAAGAACTGTTTAGCGTATAATTTTCATTGTACTTAAAAGCTATCTAGTTAATGGCAATTTCAAAAACAAAACCAGCGTTTTGTTGTTTTTAGTACCTAATGTAGTGCATTAAAATAAAAATATATCGACTCGTCAATAATATAAAAAAAATAGTTCATGACTTTGCATAAAATAATTTTGAAACGTATGTAATTTTCGCCGGCGCGATTTTATTTGTATACGCCGCATTTTTTCCGCGCTCGACGGGCAAATAAACGAATTATTTTCGAACAGAAATAACGTTTTATTAAATATCGCGTAGCTCTCGACAGGAGCCGATAATTTACGTTCGAAGGTAAATTAGATTCAACAGGAAATTCGCTAATCAGGTGCTCGATTAGCTTTAATCATGCTAATTGAGCTAACTGGATGTAGTGTGTAATAAAATCGCGATTATCTCGAAAATTAATATTTGTTTTGTAATTTTTTGAGAAGCTAAAATGTTCAAAAATTTCAATAGTAACCAAACAGCAAACGAATGGAAGGTTATCAATCTCCATCAAACGTTTCTATTATTAGAGATAAATTATAAAAATTGAAATTTTCATTTGCAATTTTTTATTTTAACTAGATAGGTACTTTGAATAAGAACCACTTTTGTTTTATAAAATTTTGCTCTGAAAATGTTTTCCCTCTCGACTCAATTTAATCATTTCTTTATTTTATTCACACCCTTAATCAGGACTTTTTATAAAGAACAACATTTCTTCGCAAAATTAAAAACAACGATTAATTTTTCTCTCCTCTTCCCCATCAAGGGACACACTGTATATATTATATAGGATGAGTAATTATACAGACATACAAGGGTTTAAAGAAATTGTATTGATATATTCATCCTGTATATGCTCAACAGTACATTCAAATAATTAGTAATTTTAAATAATGTATAGTGTGTAATAAAATCGCGATTATCTCGAAAATTAATATTTGTTTTGTAATTTTTTGAGAAGCTAAAATGTTCAAAAATTTCAATATTAACCAAACAGCAGACGAGTAAAAGGCCATCAATCACCATCAATTATTTATTTACACAAACATAATACAATGAATAATACAATACCTGTAAAAATACCAATCCTTTATAGGTGATTAATAAAAAATACATAACTAAAGTTTTGAAAAGTAATGAAATTTTTTCGAATCGAATTTAAATAAAAACAAAACCAGTGATTCCCCTGATAAATGCGCGATATGTTTCGGATTACAAACGGATTGTTGGAGCCTTTATACATGTATGTATTACATTATAACAGAACATACAATGATGGTTTCGTCATCGAAATTACCGCAGCGATATCACATAATTTCGTTTTGTCGGAGAATAATATTAGTTCATGAAATTGCACAGGAAACGGCCCGCTGCGGATGTATCGACGAGGCATCGTCTCATCATAGCAGGTATAATAACAGAATGCATCGAAAATGAGACAGTTGCGGTTTGTTAAAGAAGCGATTACGCGCGACTAATTCGGAAATTTCAAGAAAAAATATCGCGAAAAGTTTAATGAATATGTTGGATTTCTAATATAAAGCTGGGACTGACATTGATTGATTGATTGGAGATTTTCTTGCGGTTATAATCCATTGTTTTGGGTGAGGAAAAGTGTCTTAAAATCCTGTGTAATTGGGTGAGATGGATTGGATATTAGACGTTTTGAATTCCGAAAATTTCATCTTCAGAGAATCGTAGAAAATCGTTTTTTCTACAAGATAGCATAAACGAGATGTATTTATCTCGATTAGTTTTCGAGATAATTGCGATTTTTAATCGAGTCGCACTAAAATTAGTAAGTTCGATAAGATGCTTAAAAAAATCAAAATATCTCGAAAATTAAGCAATTTTTGAAAATTTTCTATTCTCCAAAAATTCTAGAGGAACGTTTTCTCTTCAAAACAACTTAAACGAGACGTTTCCATCTTGATCAGTTTTCGAGATAATTACGACTTTCCTTAGAATCGCATTGAAATTAGTAATTTCGATACGACCCTTAAAAAACTCAAAATATCTCGAAAACTAAGCGACTTTCCAACTTTTTCTATTCTCCAAAAATGATACAGCAACATTTTTTCTACAAATCAAACCAAACACCGCCTTCGTATCTCAATTACTTTTCGAGATACCGGCGCTCTTATTCCCCTCTATATTTTTCGTTTTTTCACACTCGTGCAGCAACCTTTTAACCCAGCAAACTTTATACATTTGACAAGCGAGTTTTATTTATAAATCAACGCGTTGTAGGCGAACACTAAACGCTCTATTATCTCCACTATAATTAGAGTCGTTTACGTTTTTGATTCATCCGATACCTACATTCGTGTACTTTGGCAAGTTTTCCAAAATTGTTTACTACCGCAAAATATACGACCGCCTATTATTAGCCCACTTCAACAGGTTTCTCGCTCCCGTTTCGATTTTTACTCTGCATTTATGTAACGAATGCCAAGAAAAATTCCTAAAACAGCACTTTGATATACCTTACCCACCTTAATACAATGCATAAAACACATTATTACCCAATTTACTTTCGCAATAATTACACACAACTTTTACACACAACAAAAGCGCTTCGTTGTATATTAATTAACAAAGCGAGAATTCGCAATAGAATTTAACAGTCGCTAAATTAAACTATTACCTACCGAAATCCGGCGCATTTCCCACACAAACAAAACCACTTCTAAAAAATTCAAACCTCACGTGGTGCGTGTCCGATTATCGGAGATTAGAAACTCCCGCCCCACGCAAACGCTGCCCGCAGACTAAACCAAACTAAACGCTAAACTCCGCAAAACGCGCTCCTAAAAAAAAACCAGAAGCGCGAGCGTCGGCGCCCGAAGAGAACGGGACGCCTCTTCCCGGCCGATGAGGAGAGCCGGTTCCGGCCCGGCGCTCGCTCTTCTCGCCGGGTTTTCTTTTTTTCGGTTAAATAGAGTTTGAAATGTCGGTCGAGTACCGTTTGACCGGCCATGGGTTCGATGATGACACATCTATGTGATGGGCCGTTCGATTGGCGTGTGTCAGTGATGCGTTTCCACGGCTGATGATGGAGACTTTCTCTAGCAGCTAAATGATGAATTTTATACTGATTTGTAAGTGGTTTGTTCGTAGACGATGGGTCTCTTGTGAATGTTCTTTTTTATGAGAGGTTTCTTTATAGATATTGTCTCTTATAAATGGTCTCTTCTCTATGAATGCTGCGTTACAAATGTTCTCTTATAAAATGTTTTATATAAATGCTTTCTCTCTTCTCTATGAATGCTGCTTTATAAATGGTCTCTAATAGGTAGTTTCTCCTGGAATACTGTTTTATAAATGGGCCCGTTATACCTAAATATTGTCTTTTATAAATCCTCTTTCTCTATACTGATTTATAAATGCTACTGTTGAATAATGCTCTCTCTTCTTTATGTATAAAGCTTTATAAAAATGCTCTCCTATAAGTGTGGTTTCTTCTAAGAATACTGTCTTATAAAAATTGTTATTGGACACTTTCTCAACGATTTACTATCTTATTATAAATGCTCTCTTCTAATTATTGTTCTCTTCTAATTGTTCTCTTCTAATTGTTTTCTTCTAATTGTTCTCTTCTAATTGTACTCTTCTAATTGTTCTCTTCTAATTGTTCTCTTCTAAATTGTTCTCTTCTAAATTGTTCTCTTCTAATTGTTCTCTTCTAATGGCTCTCTGATAATTCGTCTTTTCTAACTCATTTCTTATAATTCTCCTCTTATAAAGACTCCTTTGCGATTTCTCTCGTATAATTACTCTCTCTTATAACTGCTCTATTTATAAGCACTCTCTTATAAGAACTTTTCCAACGATACCTCCAATCAATGTAAAGATAAATCGTGATGTTATTCGTGTATATCATACACGCGATTTAACTGTACATTCAGCTATAGTTTATAGTTTTAATTTTAACCGAGCGAATGTTGTTTTATTGTCGTTGAAATATTTAAGGCGGCGATTTTATTATTCGAGCGTCCAGTTAATTATGTATCTCGCCCACTGTCGTCGGCGATTCGGTTTCCTTTTTCTGTTATCGCTCGTGATAAGAGGCTAACTAGGGATTAACGTTCTTTGGAGACGCGTCGTAAAGAGTGAATTATATCGAGGTTGTAAAGGAAACGGGCCGGTGTCGGATTACAAGGGAGAATGGAGGACGATGTCGGCGTTTTTATATTCGTAATTTGCGGGACGTTCGTAACGGCGAATTTTCTGAATTTTCATATCAACGTTTTCAATCATTAATAACGCCGTATATTTTCCGTCCGGGGCCGGCGCGGCGGCAATGAAAAATATTATTTTTTCGCATTTAAAACTCGTTAAAAATGGATTCGCCTGTCGCTGATAATTCGGGAAAAGTTTTCGCGGAAATATGTCAAGTGGGGAAGTATTTTCGCTCATGAAAAATTCATCTTTACGTTCCCGTTAAAACCGACGCGGCTACCGAACGGTTCTAATCAACCAAATGCAAAGAGCATTCTAATCGAATTAACCACTTTTTAATTACACTTACAATGTCGTTTGTGGAACTGGTTAATTTTATTTGGAATTCGTTCTCATTGACTCATTGAATATTAAATTTATTCTACAAAAATTTGTTCTAATTACAACGAATTTTCGAAATTATTCAAAAAAACTTATTGAAAACTCGCGGTCTCTTACAAAATGCTACACCAACCACCTTACTTTGTTTGACGCTTTCATATTAACTAATAAAAAAAGAAGAATTAAACAGACATATGACATTTGACATATTAAAATTAGCCATTGTAAGCAAAAGAAAAATAAACAATTCTATCGTAGCGTTCGCAGTGCAATGTGTCCCATTTCCAGGCAATCAAACGCTAATTAACTACGCAAATGATGAAGATACGCGAAGCCGTTACTAAACGATCTAAAATGGTCGATTTAACGACGAAATGGTAGCAGGCCTTTAATTGGTAGGTGCAATAATGACGGGTCACGCAGTGGTCGTGTGGGAATACGAAATTAGGTCGGGCTACTGGAAGCCCTACAGCCCCGCCGTTAGCCAGCATTTGGAGCGGGCCAAAGCCAAGCAATTGACGCGCGTGCTGCTCTCCGACGCCGATCCCACGCTGCTCAATTACTTTATCAATCTGCGAACGCTGACTCAAGAACTGGAAGATTCCGGTACGTAATTAGTATCACTGCTTTGTTTTAACTGTAATTAATGATTCGTTTGGGTTTCTTGTAGATGTGATAGTACCGGTTAGAAGGAAGTGCTATTCTCCGAATTCTCCGGCCGGAAAAGGGGCCAGATGGGAATGTAATGGATCGGAACACAGCCAAGAGTGGCATCCTTTCGATATGGATATACAGTGTTTAATCGAAGAAGCATGGGCGAAGGTGTGATTTGTTGTTTAGTTATTTTAATACAACATTAAATGTAATTATTTTGTTTTTAGGGTGACCAAATGTTGGATATGAGCAAGACTCATTTAGGATTTCCGTATTTAATAAATTTTAGTAATCTAACGCAAAAATGGATGACTAACGGGTACGTGCGAAACGTCAGAAGAATCAAGCAGGCGCCCTATCCTTTAGTCAAAGTGAAATTGGAGGAATTAGCTCCGGTGACTGGTACATAAAGCCCACTTTTTTGCAATGCAATTTTTAATGTTTACCATTTTCAGGGCGCAGGCATACCAACAGCAGGAACTCCTGCAGAACGCCCAACACGAATACCAACTCGCACTGCGCCAAAGTCATAGGAAGCAGCGCCATTTTGAACCAATCGGACGCCAACAAGAAATCCACGAGCAAGAAAAAAACCAACGGCAAATCGAAATCGACCAACGATTCGACCCCAGCCAATCTAGCCCGGCAAATACTGAATAACCTCAACATATTCGGCCACAAATCCAGCGCGACGCCCTTGTTCAATTGCACGGAAAACAAAACTCTCTTGGACGCCGACAGCAGCAGCACCAAATCCGGCCGAAGGCCCAGCCTCGACACCGTCTCGACTTATTTGAGCCAGGAGAGCAGAGACAGCCAAGCGACCGCCTCCACCGCCGATCTGATCAACTGCAACGCCAGCGACGACGGCGCCGTCGACGATTTACCTTCGATAGTCGGCCTGGATCCGGCCAGCGCTTCGATATCGCGCTTCGTGCGATTGTCGAAGCCCAGCGAATGGGCCCCCAGGCAACCGTGTCCGGTGTGCAGGCAGCAACTGAGGCCCGAGACGGCGGTGATTGCCCTGCCGTGTACGCACGTCTTGCATTTGGATTGCTTGAATTACGCGCTGACCGAGCAGCAAGAGGCCGGGGCGCATTTGCACATCCAATGCGCCGTCTGCGGGTGCGTGTACGGCGAGAAGCACGGCAACCAGCCGCCCGGCACGATGGAGTGGAAGAGGATCGATAGGAGTTTGCCCGGCCATCCGGGGTGTAGGACAATTCAAATAATTTACAAGTACGTATTAAGGGTTCTCGCACCAATTGGATATGGTTATGGAGTAGCTATTGTTTGATTTGACAGCTTTACATTGTTGTTATGGAGTAACTAAGGACATTGTTTAACTTGACAGTTCTACATTGTTGTTATGAAGTAACTTTGGACACTACTTACGTTAAAGAAACTCTTTAAACGATGTACATATATATTAGCGTTAAAAAGGGTTGAATACGAAGCTGAATTTCTAGTAATTTAATTTTAACAAACATGTTTTATAACGCTTTGGTTTATTTTTTAGTATTCAATCGGGTATACAAACTCCGGATCATCCGAATCCGGGTAGGGAGTACTACGCCGTGGGTTTTCCTCGGTACGCTTATCTTCCGGATAACCCGGGTGGTAGGAAAGTGTTGAGGTTGTTGCACGCGGCGTGGCAGAGGAAGCTGATATTCACGGTGAGTAAATCCCATACGACGGGGTGCGAAGACGTCGTCTCGTGGAACATTCCGCATAAGACTGAAGTGGGACCGAGCATGAATACGTACAGTTACCCCGATCCGGCGTATTTGAATAACGTCATTAGAGAATTGGAGGCGTTGGGGGTGGTGGAGGAGAACGTGTCTAGGAGTTAGTGATGTACTAGATGTGCCAATTGTAGGTTTATCGAATTGAATCGTTTAAAGAGTGAACGATCCAGTACTAGATTTTTTTTTGTATTTATATTATCGAAACGGTATTTTATTTGCATTAGCATTCCTTCTAAGACTGAATTTAATTTACTTAAAGTAACGTAAATTGCACTGGTAAATCGGGTCGTTTTGTTTGTATGATATTTCCTAATAATAGGCCAGTTTTGTTTGAATTGAATTTCGATAGATAAGTATTACAAAGAGACTTGAACTGAAATGACCCGAATATTTATTTTCGCTTTTCGTTATCTTTTGAAGTGCAGCTCGCTAATTTCGCTCGAGAATCGATTTCCCACGTCGAATAATAAGTTATTGTTTCGTATCAGTATTAATTATTTCGGTAATAATAATTTTAATTAAACTGGAATTTGTTTGGGGTTAGTATTGTCGAGATTTAAATGAAATTACTGTTGTTTTTTTTTCGTGTATTTGCAATACAGAATTGATGGGCTGTTTAGTCTTCCACGATTTTACTTTTACAATTATTATTTTTTTTAATAATTTCGGACATACAAAGCTATTATTTTAGACTTAACTATGCGATTGTAAATTTTGCTTAATAAGTGAATAGTATTTTTAAGATTTTTATTTTGTAAAACCTTCTACCATTTGATGGTGTGAGGTGCCAGAGATTTTAGCTATTATCCCAAGTGTTCCTTTATTTCGAATTCTCGCCTCCTGTATTATTTTATTCTTTTTCAAGTGTCCTTCCCTTCTGGTCCTTCCGTCGATTTCCCGGCTAAAGTTACAAATCCTCCTATAGGATTAATTAGTATTATTTACTTTGTGCAATTGATTGCAATTGAAATTAGATGATTACTTTTCATTTGGGCAATTTTTAGTTTGTGATATGTTTTTATAGATATTATCATTCGGAGTTTATATTTTATGTGTAAATACTTAAATCCTTTATTGTTTAGTTATACAAACGTATTTGGTAGTTTATAATGGAAATTTATTGGAGGTAAACACATCGATTATTGTAATAAATAAATTTATCAGCAGGATAAATGGATTCCATTTAACCTGCTGGTAAACGTTTTAGCGATGCGTCACCCTTAAAATTAAAAAAAGATAAGAAATTTAGGAAGGAGGTTAGCCTTCGTATATTTTTTCGAATATATTTTTATGTACATTTGAATTATAAACCTTAAAATGGTGGGAATAATATTGTTTAGTACAAACTATTTTAAGAGTAAAAATATTTCAATAAAGGTCAATAATAACTTGTAATATTCTTTCCTGGTCACGTCCATTTGAAATCAAAACTTTTTGTTTTATTTTACAGAACAGTTTATTATGTATGATAATACACATGTTTATATTTTATCTATTTCATGTAACTTTAAAATACGCTATTTACTATAAATCCCCTTTTTTAGTGGCATATCTTATTGAAGCAACGGCATTATTATACTAAAAAATATTCATCAAAACGATTAGTGCAATATTATAGAACAGATATGTTCGAATAAGGTGATGAATATTTTTTTTCCTAATTATAAATCCTCTTATTTCGCTACAAAACAATTAACTGTTAACTATGTTCATGCTAATAGAATATTTAGTACCTTTTCTAATTTTACAAAACTTTCAGTCGACTCGTTTTATTCTGCTTAAAATACGTTTTCTTCGAACATTGATTAATAATTAGCGATTTTGAGCAAAAGAAATTTCTATTCAACCACGGAGATTCCGAATTTTTTATGGTTTAACAAAATGCAGAAACTACTAGATTTTTAAATATGCAAGTGCACAAATTTATCTGGAAGATAATTAAATCTTCATTTTAATCTTGCACGTTAAGTAACCGCTTTTTTTTAATTGAACGTTAATATTATAACATAGCACACATTGGTAATAGTGCAACATATTTGCCAAAATTTGACATTATAGAGATACCTTAAAATGCTCCACTAGCTAAAATTACATCATAAAAGTAAACGCTACATATAAAAAAATCCTACAAGTGTGTTTGTGTTAGAAGTTAACAAATTTATTTAGCGCTTTGAGACTCTTTTGCATCAGAATTACCTGTTTCATCCGCTTCATTTTCCTCCTGCTTCGGCTCGACAATAGCAACGGCAATTTCTTCTGTAGCTTCTTGAACAGATTCCGGTTGCTTGGCGACCGTTTCATTCAAAGGAGCAGCTTCTGATTCGGGAATCGGGGTCATACGAGAAGCTTCAGCTGATGTACTCGGTATCTAAGAAAAAAATCCAATGACAATTTATACATTTTTGAGTAGCAATTTATTTACCGGATGATCGATCGAATCTTGCACAAACATCCTGAATCTGTTGGGCGTTTCCTGGACGACTTGAGTGGTGCTTTGGTAAGGCGGCGGTTGTTCGTCCATAATATCCTGGTAAGATGGCGGAGGGGTTTGCTTGAGTCCGGCGAAAGCGGCTTCTTGGTCGCGGAATAACGACGGGTAATCGGCCTCGGTGAGTCCACGGTGCTCCGTTTCGGGTATTATGTAGTGGATAGCGTTGCCGTTGGAATGCTGACGGATATTCAGGTACTTGTAGCAACGCCAAATAACGCTAATCCAATAAGCCTGTGTGGAAATGTACGCGAATTAATAACACCTCTATGCAATGTGAAAATATAAACTTACTTTCCATAACATGGAAAATAAGAATGCCAGTAGTACGATCAATGTAAGCACTTGTGGACTGAGTTGAAGCAGCTCATGACGAAGGGGTAAGTTCCAATTTTCTGCGACCAATCGATGAGCAGATCTCAGATAACAAAAGTATCCTGTAGCTGTCAGTCTAAAAATACAAGTATTACACTATAATTATTACTAGATTGTTAACGAAATACTTACGCGGTAATGGCAAAATCGAACAATTGCAAGCAGAAAAACGGCAAAATGTGAGTAGGCTTCCCTTTAATCACCCCGTACACCATTAAAAGGGTCATCGATAGTGTACACACCGTCATCAGAGCTCCCATATCCACATCGGCTAAACAAAAAAAAATCATACGATATTAATCACGAAAACTATCGTATAAGCGGCACCCTTACAGGAATAAATTTTGCGACTGTCCTGCGTAGTGGGCAAATAGTAAGGATTATCATCATCTTTCTTACTCAAAGGAGTAGGTAGGAAATCGGTTTGGAGGTCTTCGTGCTTCTGTACCACGACGTGGTGGTTTCTCATCATCAGAGCCAGCACGGTGAGGGCCAGAACGTGGAGCACCTGGAAATCGATCGATTAGTCGTGTGCTGTTCTAGTTAATGAAATTCGAATAAAACTCACCAACTGCCATACTCCGAACAGTATGGTAGCCGTGCGAACGTGCATGCAAAAGCAGCAGGTCCATTCTTTGTTGCGATCGGATCCTAATTTGAGACGCATCGCAAACATCCTCCGATCTGCAATAAAATACAATTAAAAACTATGCTTATTGTCTGCGTATGTTCGCTACATAATATTGATAGGTATTTGTAGATAACCAGAAACGTACGGTATAGGTTTTGACTAAGCTTATAGGTATTTCTTACTAATAAAAACCATACTAACAAATTACCTACATCGAATATTTATGTAATGCAGATCATTCAAAATGAAATCGCGGAGGCAATATTCGTTCGCTATGATAAAAAAAAGTTGCTATATATTTTTGATTTTTACCTAATGACTAACATTAATATGGAACGCAAAAATTAATGGGCTATTTGGTTATTTACGTACCTTACTCAGGTTTAATTAGGTTGTTAAATGGCCTTCGCAAGGTCAATTCATTAGAAAATGATAAAACTAATGCAGATGCATGAACTTGGGCAACGAAATTAACAAAAATTCGTCCTCAAACTTTTTGTTTTGCTCTTTACTCGATAGAATGTACGTCAAGGTTTTATTTTGTTTCTCGTCCTTTTCTTCGGCTGGCTGTCTCCATGCCCGAGATCAGCTGTCAACTTACTGGACGTTGATTGGTAGATAAGCTGCCAGCATCTTCCTTCCCTGTTCAATAAAGGTTGCTTCACGACTGACTGTTGTAACGAAAAACAACGGGCCACACGATGACGTTTTTATGACACATAACGTTAGTGACAGTGACGTTACTTTGACGTTTAACGTCCTTGAATCTTGAAATTGCATGTGTTTTTTAAACTGTCACCAATATTATTTTAATTTTAATGCCGAACTATTAGTTTTTTGCGGAAAAAAATTATTTTAATGTGCGGAAAAATATAATTTAGTAAGACGTAAAGCCATGTGTTCAAACTATTTTCATATTTAAGTAAGTACTACAATTGATTGTATCATTTGCACTCGAATTGCGTCATAGCTAAAGTTAGGTTATTGTAAATAATTGTTTGGAATATATTACATGACAAACAGAGTCCCTTTTGCACAATTCCGTTGAAATACTTTGCTTGAATTCGTTACAAAACCTTCAAAAATTAATGGTTTAATCTGTACGTTTTTTGGAATTAAAATTGTTTTTTAAAATGCCTGTATAATTTAATTGTAGGTCTTATTTTTACGAAATGAACGAAAACATCACTTAAATGATTCCTCGAGGAGAGGAGCCCCATACGAGGGGCAACAAAAAGGGCCAATCTACTCTCCAAGAGAAAGTCGGAGGATTCTATTACACCTTAGGACTCTTCTGCATATCCTATCCCATTTCCGTACTGTGTTTTGCAATTTTCGTTATAATCGTGTCATGGTAAGTCTCATTCAACCCACACTGTGCTAATTTAACAATGGCAAATTTCAGGTTTCCACTTGTGAACGTATCGTTTCCCGGGAAAGCCCCACAAGTTCGTATAGCCAACTTCACAGTGATCGACAATGCACAACCTTTTTGTTACGTCCAACAAATAGTCTTAAGAATCGCCGTTTTACCGTGGAAAACGGAGCTTGCTCTGGGAGACGCTTTTCGGGCCCCTTTATACGAGGCTTTCAAACTCTTAGATGTTGTTAGAAATTATCAAGACAAAAATAGGTAGCAAGTAACAGTTTGTAAATCATCCGTACAAACTTCACAGTTGTTATGTTTCAGTTTTAAAAATTTAGGACACGTTTGTCTTCACATAGAGGCAATTAAGAAAGCCCACAATGATAGATCAAATATTTTACCTCAATACAGTTGTTTGCTGTTATCACCTGCAAATCTCTGGAATCAGGACGTTCAGCAATTTTCCCAGGATAGTGGAATCCTTAATACCATATTTAATCACCATGTGAGTCAAGTTCGAAGGACTTGTGAAATTTTAATCTAAAGTCGTGTATTTTAGAGTTTTCAAAAAGGGAAAACCTCAATATCTGATATGGTGTTTGGAATGCATCTTCTCGATACAGGAATAAAACGTTATCCTTTAAGAAACAGACCTCGGATAATCCAATATGCAGTGACTTTATTCTTCAAAGAATACGACATACAGTGAGTTAAAAATCCAACGGATTAATACCTATAACAAAATTATTTCGATTGCAGATTTATCGAAGGCTTGAAAGAAAAATTATCAACCGTTTACCCGTTGTATCAGGATACCAATCGGATAATCGAGAGTAAATTGAATGACACTATTCTTATAGAATACCCGGAGGAAATTAATTACATCGAAGTAGTACCGCTTTTTACCGCTTTCGTTCTTTTATTTCTGTATTACTACTTTTCCGTTCGGAAAATCGAAATCATCAAATCCAAACTCGGCATGGCTTTTACGGCAACGTTTACGGTTTTTTGCAACCTAACGATGACAATGGGAATATGTTTCTTCTTCGGTCTGACCCTCAATTACGAAGGGTGCAAAAGTATCATCCCTTATTTCACGCTCCTCGTGGGTTTAGAAAACGTTTTGGTACTCACCAAAAGCATCGTAGCGACGCCATTACATCTGGACGTTAAAATAAGGAATGCCCAAGGCTTGAGCAACGAAGGCTGGTCGATTACCAAAAACCTGCTCCTGGAAATTACAGTACTAACGTTCGGATTGTTCACATTCAATCCGGAGATCCAAGAATTCTGCATATTCTCCATAGTAGCACTGATAACCGATTATTTCCTACAAATGTTCTTCTATTTGACCATACTGGGCTTAGACATGAACCGGATGTCTCACACCATCGATAAAATGAGCCAAAAATTCCGGAATAATCTGTACCAACAGCAGAGTTTCTTCGACAAGCCGTTCACCGGAGTAGTCAAAGGCCTCGTCAGGTCGAAATCGCATCCGAGATTGACCTCGTTCCCAGCGAACATCGTAGCCGCCCAAAAGCAGGACTCGAAAGAGAAAATACCGAAGAGGGTGAAGTTGGTGAACATCTGGGCCCGCACGAGGTTCTTCCAGCGCTCCTTCATGCTCCTCATGATGATCTACATAAGCCTCATAGCGTACAACAGCGATTTAATCAAGCAGTACATCCTGCAGGAGAACCAGAGGAACGCCACGATGGACGTCGATACCCTATCGACTATAAATATATTTCCCGTGCTGAAGAACCGATCGCTCGAAGTGAACTACGTCACGTACAATCCTCTGGATAAATACGATCAGAACCAAACGGAGGGTCTGGAGAAACTGAAGCATCCCGAATACGCGCCTTGGTTGAAGTTGCCGGCCAGGCACTGGTCTTCGATACTGAGGAAATACAACATCTCGTTGAGCGGCCAATTAATCGCCGTATTACCCAACATAAAACTATCCCACGTCGTCAGGCCCGAGCAGGCCGTGCTGCTGAGAAACCCCCACGAGAAATACGGCGAGAAATTCCAATGGCAAGCGCTCGCCGTCGCTCTGGATCCCATCGAATTCAGCGGTAAACATTCGCAAATTAACAAACCTCATAGGTTTCGTAATAATTGTTTTACAGACGATTCGCCGGGCGCGAGCCTACCCCAATCCGAGCAACCGTTCTACCCCACGTCTCCCATGGAGATCTTCCTCACCACCATACTCTGCTTGATAAGCATCGTGGTGCTGGCGTACGCGTTCGTCGTCTTCTACAGGTGCGTCTGCTCGAGGAACTACGCCGAATGGCGCGCCTCCTGGTTCAACGAAAAGGTCGACTCCGAGCAGGAGGACCAAGTCCTGCTGGAGGCCATGCCCATCAGCCTGGACGGTCACAATCAGGAGATCGATTGCATCGCCACCGACGGAACGAATATCGTAAGCGCTTGTTTAGGTAAATTATCGTTGATAATTGTGTAGTTTGAAAGTACGGTCGTATATTTCTAAGGTCTGGAAACATTGGTCGAGAAAAAGTGTCCCCGTTATTTGAGGATAAAAGAGGGTTCCTAAAACGGCCGGTAGGAGGCGATGTTGTAAAGGATCAGGGTTTTTTGCGTACGAATTATACCGATTGCTTCAATTCAGACCGCAACTTGGTCGTTTCTATGAGTTGAACAAAGAAAGATTGATAAAATAACAGTTGTCGGAGTGAAAAGTTGCAATAACACAAATGTTATTCTTTCTTTTTCCTTCGTAAGTGTCTAATGGAAGTTGTCTTTATCGCACCTATAGCCTATATAACCTACGTTGCGACCTGGAATGAAGCACAGTGCAGAATTAGCATTAAGAAAGGTTTTATACAAGCTAAAAATAAATACAAAATATAAAAATATACTTAAATTAGCGATGATTTTGTTGTTAACATCGTGCCTCGCGTATCTTCGGTTAATGTATTTCTCCATTTTGTCCTCGAAACGTCAAAAAATATTTTTTGAAGTTTTGACAGCTCGAACTGTCATTTCACACAACCGCGATTTATATGTAGCGCGACGCTGATTGGCTGAGATAAGTTGATCCTCCGATCGTTCGCCACGGTGCGGCGCAAAAGTGAAGCTCAAAAAGTCTTCAAATAACGGGACACATTATCTAATGAAGGTTTCCAGACCTTAGCTTTTTTTGTTTCCCGTACTATTATTTCTAATCGCGTTCATTGCAGGCGGGCAGCTTAAAGTGTTCGACAACAACACGGCCGAGCTTATCGGCCAGATCGATCGGAAATCGTACTTTAGCGGCGCGAAATCGCCCGATCTGTCGCCCGACGTCGACGAGACGATATCGGATTACGAGTCGGGCTCGCCGCCGTCGCGGGACGATCCGTTTCCGAAGCTGCTGAACAAAATCAACACGGATTTCTCGCACGTCGGCGACGACGCCGATCAGTCCGCCTATTCGGACTCCAAGTACAACTTCAACAAGTACTTCAGGCACTTCTACTTCGATCACAACTTCGACGTGAGACAGCGAGGCAGGAGCGAAAACTGCAAAGACGACGGCGCTAAAAGACATAGCATTAACGACAACGCCAACAGAGATTTGTTGGAGGTGTTCGACGATCACTCGAAGGAGTTCGAGGCCTGTAAACTGTCGCCGATTTGGTGCATAGATTACCTGGATAACTTAATAGTAATAGGACGCGCGGACGGGCGATTGGAGTTCTGGGAAGCTTCCACCGGAACTCTCAAGGTAACTTCTTTATACTACTCGATAAGTTTAGGGATGAAATCGAAACGTTGCAGTGCATGTACGAGGACGGTACCGATTCGGGCGTAAACCACGTCAAGATGATCGGCGCCAAAGTGATCGCCGTAAGGCTGTGCGGTTCGCTGGAGCTACTCCAATTGCAGACCTACAATCAAGGTAGACCCATAGACTGGAATTTCACGATAGCCTACAGGAGGACGCACGTTAGAACCGGCTCGGCGGGCTCCATATCCGAACAAGATTTGAAAAATAAGGTACCGTATAAATACGTCAACAACGCGTCGAATTGTAAACGAACTCACTAATCAGGCGTACTCCGAAGAGGATCTGAAGTGCAGCAAGATCCAAACGGTGAAAGCTCATCAACAGCCTGTGACGTGCCTCGACTGCGAGGGCGGGAGAATCCTGACGGGCAGTCAAGATCACACGTTGAAAGTGTTTAGATTAGAAGACGGCAGTCCGTTGTACACGTTGCACGGCCATTGCGGCCCCATTACGTGCCTCTTCATCGATCGAGTGAACCCGGCTACATCGGGCAGCGGTTCCCAAGACGGTATGCTGTGCGTTTGGGATCTACTCACAGGTAAAACCGTTTGAACTATCGATGACGTAATCGAACCAACCGATTTATTTTTAGGTACTTGCATGTACAGCATACAAGCGCACGACGGTGGCATCACGTCGCTCGCGTACTCCGCCAGCTACGTCATATCGCAGGGCTCGGACGACAGATTGTGCGTCTGGGAGCGATTCCAGGGGCACTTGTTGAACACCATCAACGTGAGCCAGACGTTTTCGAGGTGCAACGTGGCGATGCTGGCCCAGCATCTGGTGGTCACCGGAAGGAGCGGCGGGCTGATCATCTGGGACGTTAGGACGGGCGATTGCGTGCGAACCGTTACGTTGGGTCGAGGGCCGTGCATCTTCATCAATCACCTGGTGTTGCTGAGGGACGCTGTGTTGTGCGACTACGGGAAGCAACTGGTGATCGTCAGGTTTCCGCTTATGGCGCATAAGTTCGATTAGCGAACGGCTGTGGGGCGGATTTGGATTTGTTCCGAGACTTTAGATATTGCCAAATTTTTTGATTAGTAACTTATTTCCTTTTCGACAAAAAAAATGATAATATATTTTGATAGATAGTTTCTAATATTAATGTTTTTACTTTTATAAGGATCACACGAGCACTAGAGGTAGAGATCAGTTTTAGACGGCTTCGAATAATTATGAGAGGTTACGCAATTTGAAGTAGACTTAATTAAATGTTTCTTTTTTTTGTCACAATCGATAACAGTATTTATCAATGATTATTGGAAATGAACAGATGAGGCTCGCTAATACGAATTTAATTTAGAAATTGAAATTGTTGATATTACTGTTGCTATATTTATAATTGTATATTTTTTTATTCTTATAAAATCATTCTGTCAAATTTTGACTTATTTATTGAAAATATTTTACAAATTTACATCCTGAAACGTAAAAGTCCGCATAGAATTACATCATTCATAAGTAAAAGACCAACGATACTTCAAACGTCAATGTCAAAGATCCTAATTAAAAAGAGGATAAATTTAACCTTACTTTAAATTCTAAAAACATTGAATCGAATAAACATTTAACACATTTAATGTAATGATTATACATTATGGTTCAATTAACCACAAGAATATTTGGTAAAATAAGGCAATCGACGAGACAATACTTAAAGCAAAGTTTTCGTGACAATTTACGAGTGTATGTCCAAGGGGGCGCCGGAGGAAACGGTTACCCCAAGTAAGTGCAATGTTTAACTAACTAAATTTACCATTAATACCTAATAATATGTACATCATTTTAGATTTGGTGGCGTGGGAGGTAAAGGAGGCGATGTAATCGGAGTAGCAAAAGAAAATTATAATTTAGAAGATGTGTACAAAGCTAACAAAAGCAAACGGTATATGGCCAAAGGGGGCCGTCATTCGACGCACAATTTCATTTTAGGCACGCCCGGGGAGGACCTCAAATTCGACTTGCCCGTTGGGGTTATCGTTGTGACTGACATGGGGAAAAAATTAGGTAAACATTGTACCAAATTGCATTAAAAAAGTCTTCTATTTGTTGCTGTTTTTAGGAGAACTCAACGAGGTCGGCGAGGAATTAGTATTGGCCAAAGGGGGCACAGGGGGTCACGAGAAAAACGGCTTTTTAGGTACCAAAGGTCAAGCCTACCCGGTGAGACTCGATTTGAAATTAATTGCCGATATAGGCCTAGTAGGCTTCCCGAACGCCGGCAAAAGTACCATTTTAAAAGCCGTATCCCACGCTAAACCTAAAGTAGCCAGTTACCCTTGTAAGTTGTAACATTTACCAATCGCATTAGTTTATTTTAAACTTATATATTCAAGTTACAACTATAAAACCTAACGTCGGAATTCTACAATACAAAGATCACAGGCATATATCTATGGCTGATTTACCGGGGCTCATCGAAGGGGCACACATTAACAAAGGAATGGGTCACGAATTTTTAAAACACGTCGAAAGAACTAAGATGATTCTTTTCGTAGTGGATATTAATGGTTTCCAATTGAGTCCTCAATATCCGCACAGGACGTGTTTAGAGAACGTTATTCTTTTAATAAAGGTGTGCAGTTTATTACATTAATAGTTTATAAAATTGTTTATAATTCGTTTTGCAGGAACTGGAATTGTATAATAAAGATTTACTAGCAAAACCTGTGATGCTGGTGGTTAATAAAATGGATACAGAAGGAGCACTTGATAAATACAATGCTGTTAAAGGGCAATTAAAAAATCTACAAAGTAATTCTTACCATTGCAAGTTGTAATGTAATAGCAATATAAAATTGCTCAATTTTTTAGGTATATTATCAGATTTCCCAGAGGAAGTAAGGCCAGAAACTCCAGTAAAATTCTACGAAATAATACCAATGTCCGCAAGGGACAGTCTGGAAAACGTAGATTATTTAAAACAAAGATTAAGAGACATGCTGGACGTGATAGCGGAGCAACAGAAAGAAAACGAACCGGAAATCGAAGATCTCAAACATTTAAAAGAGAAAGGACCCGTCAAAATATAATTCAAACAAATATATTATAGAATAAAATGTTTTACTTTATAGTCGTGCCTGTATAAATTCCTAACGGTAAATCGAGTACGCGTTAATAAGAGGATTTGTACCCTAAAGGGTGTAATTTAATATTAAAACACAAACGTATCGGTTTACATGCAGTTAGACGTAAAAAAATTTATGATTTCCACAGTTGACTAGGCGTTTCGCAAACGCTCGCAAGGCGGTTTGTAAATAAAATCTACAGATTAGTTTGTTAACACAATTTATCTCGTATTCATTAAGAAATTGTTTGGTTAGTGGCGTTACAACGGCGAGTCATGGACGAAAATCTTCCTCTATTGGCGACCAGGAGACCCGTAACGTTCGAGGAACAAGTAAGGGATTAACTGCAGTTTCTTTTATACTCCGTTCGCTATCGGGAGATAACAATAAAACCTAATTTTCGCATGCTAAAGAGTGACAACGAAAGAATCGTATTGTTACAAAACTTTAAGGCATATATTGTGTAATGTATTGGTAATGTTTATTTTAGTAGTGCCACTCTGTATATAAGGTATTTAAGAATAGACAGCCCTTTTTTAATCACAGATAAAGTGACCTGAAAACAGTGCAAAATTTTCTCTAATTAATAGATTCTAAAGAGTAATAACAAAATAAAATATCACTTTTATTGACATCAGAATCACTAGCCGGTTATTTATTAGATAAATGCAGTTATTTATCAAGTTAACTCAATTTTTTAATTATTTGTTTGCACGCCTATGGTTTATCGCTTCATAAATGTTTCACCATAATCTCCCGTTAGCGAACAGACTATAAATTATTAAACGAATCGAATACGTAGGAGAGCTCGTCGAATTCGGATTTGCAATCGATCAGTTTCCGTTCGTTCGAAGGGAAATCGTACGGCGCCCGGACGAATTTCCCCGCTAAACTCGTTCAACCCGAGGACAGGATAACCTACACGTGGAACAGCATCAATGTATCCACCGCCCGCCGAGAAACGACCACTTGTTTCGGAAAACGCACGAAAATCATCGCCGATCACCGGCACATCTTGAAAAACGGTATTTACTCTCTACTCCCGTTGAACTTTTCCCTATAGAACCCCTACAAAAGAAGCTAGCGAGTTAATTTACTGTTCTAGTAAATGGGGAGGCTTGTTCGGGCGAGTTACTGGCAATATTGGGATCGAGCGGTTGCGGCAAAACGACCTTATTAAACGCCCTGACGTATCGAACACAAAGCGATCTATCGGTAACGGGCTTGAGATGCATCAATGGCGTGGCCGTCGATCGCAGAAAATTGACCGGCCTGTCCGCTTACGTGCAACAGGAAGATCTATTCATACCCACGTTGACGGTGAAAGAACATCTGATATTTCAAGTACAATAGGCGTCGCTGTGCTCCTGATAAGGATGAAACGAGGATCAGGAGAAATGGTTTCCAGTTTCCACGATCCTCGTACTGTTCATCCTTATCCAGGACGAGTTACAGGATTTTAACGTACGCTATTTCAGGCTTTAGTTCGCATGGACAGTAACCTATCGTTCGAACACCGAATGATTCGAGTAGACGAAGTTATATCGGACGTAAGTTATACTCCGTTCGTCAGCGGGAAGTTCATAGTCAACGAAAAAGTTGAAGGCTTCTAGCCTGATGACGAACGGAGTATTAACATAATCTCCTTTATGATTGCTGCTTAGTTTTGAGATGTTTTAGCTGATAAATCTATTTTAGTTCGTATTGAGAAAGTGCGAAAACACCCGCATAGGCTCGACGGGCAACGGGGGACTCTCCGGGGGCGAGAAGAAACGCCTGTCTTTTGCTGCCGAGGTGCTCACCAATCCGGTGTTGATGTTCTGCGACGAGCCCACCTCAGGTTCGTGGCGAATTTTATATTTCATTTACTCGTTTGCGATTGTCGTTTTGCGAAGGTTTGGACTCCTTCATGGCGCTGAACGTGCTGCAGGCGTTGAAGAACATGGCCCAAACGGGGAAGACGGTCGTCTGCACGATCCACCAGCCCGGCTCCGAGCTGTACGCGCTCTTCGACAAGTTGCTGCTGATGTACGACGGTAGAGTCGCCTTTCTGGGGGCTCCCGAAGAAGCCGACGTGTTCTTCAGAAAGTGAATTTTACCATATCGTAATCGACTAGATGAATAAAATTGTTCGTTTGTAGTTTGCAAGCTCCTTGTCCGAGGAACTACAATCCGGCCGATTATTATATTCAGTTGTTGGCTGTGGTGCCGGGTCGGGAAGAGTCCTGCAGGCAAGCCGCTGCGTTTATATGCGAGAATTTCGAAAATTCACCGGCTGGATTGCGATTAGCCCAACCGGATATTAATGTAAGCTATGCACTTTTTAATACCAACGCTTTTTTATAGTGGTGTTAACAGGAAAACTCTGATTTGGAATCATCCACCAACGGCAGATCCTCCTCTCCTTACAAAGCCTCCTGTTGGGCGCAATTCAAAGCCTTGCTCTGGAGGTCCTGGATGAGCCTGATGAAGGATTCGTTGATCATCAAAGTTAGGACGCTCCAAACGATGGTACACATTCGCAAAATTCGTAAATTAGTGTTACAAAATTTTACTTTCAGATGACTTCTTTGTTGATAGGATTGATTTACTATGGACAGGAATTGAACCAGAACGGTGTAATGAACATCAACGGTGTGTTGTTCATTTTTCTGACCAATATGACGTTCCAGAACGTTTTCGCCGTTATTCATGTAATTATATTCCAGCTTTTTTCCTTTCTCTCCAGCTGCTAGTCAATTGGACTAGCTTCTTCTGGTCTCTGCATTTGCCAGTTAAAATTGATTTGCAGGTTTTCACATCGGAAACGCTGGTTTTCCTGAGAGAACACAGAAACGGAATGTACCGAACGGACGTCTATTTTCTGAGCAAGACCTTGGCGGAGCTTCCGTTCTTCATTCTTCTACCCGTTCTGTTCACGTCCGTTTGTTACTACATCATCGGCTTAAACGGGGACTTGTACAGATTTCTAACCGCCTGCGGAATCGTCACATTGGTCGCCAACGCTTCGTTAAGTTACGGTAAACGAGTGCAATCGTCCACGCCCGCTACTTACAATTTTCCCCTCGTTGATTTTAAAGGGCGCGGATCGATTGCACCGAACATTCAAATTTTAATCTTCCAGGTTACTTGGTATCGTGCGTATCCAGCAGCACCTCGATGGCCCTGGCGATCGGCGCGCCGATGATCATACCGTTCCTCCTCTTCGGCGGGTTCTTCATGAATTTGAAGTAAGTTACAGACGATAAATCGGCGTAAAAATTCGCGACGTTCGATCGTCCGCAGCTCCATTCCGGCGTACTTCGTGTGGCTGTCTTATTTGTCGTGGTTCAAATACGGCAACGAGGCTTTGATGGTCAATCAATGGAGCGGAGTCGTCGAGATTGATTGCGGAGGGAGCGCCGCTTGCCAGAGAACCGGTCGCATTGTACTCGAATCGTACAGCTTCGACGAGGTAATTCGATTTATAAAAGAAGGAATGGGGATTTAATATTATGCTCCGTTCATCATCAGGTAGCAACGAAGCTATGATAAAGTAGTAGACTCTGTATACAGAGGATTTAACTATTGGTGATCCTTTAATATAGGATATTAAATAGGTACTTAAAAGGATGTAATAAAATTCAATATCGCTTTCATTGACAACCTACCGGTAATTATTAGGAGTAGTTGTTAGTTATTTATTAAATTATTAATTTAATAGTGCTTACTTTGTGTATTTTACTGCTTCAGGAAGGTTTTATTACTGTTTTCTGATGGCGAATAGAGTATAAGGAGCTTTAAAAAGGGATATTTAAAGATCGTATATAAAGTTGATGGTAGTGAGTAATAGGTGATAATTGGTTTCTTTTAGGACAATTTCCTTGTGGATGTTATTTCGCTGTTTGGACTGATCATTTTTTTCAGATTATTAGCGTTTTTTGCTTTGTTAAAAAAGACTGTTAGAAAATAAAGAGCATTTTTATCAAGTTTTTTGGCGATTCTTTTCAAAATGACCAACCGTAAAAAATCTCCAATCAGAATCAATCACATCTTTATAAATTTCCACAGTATTCCAATTTAAAAAGAAAATTCTAATTTTAACCGCGACAATTACAAACCATCCACCCAATCAAAATCGACGCGAGCTTTCGAAATTTTTATTTTAAGCACATCCGTACGGACAAGCAAAGCGAAGAAAACACCCGAGATAGAAAAAAAAAAGCCAGAACCTTTAGGATCGTCGAATGGCAATTTCGAGCTGGAAATTCGACGGGTCGACCTTATTGCAATTTTAACGTCGCGTTTACCCGGCCCGATCGACCGCCCGCGCGCCCTCCGCGGGCCGTGGAAGGGCGCGAAGGGCCTCGCCGGTTTTCGGATCGAGACCAGCCCTGACCTCGACCCACTATCAGCCGGCGGCGGGTCAAAACTTCGGGCCCGAAATCGCTCCACATTTCGCCGAGCTCCGCTCAGAGCGCGCCTCTTACGTCACCCGATAACACCCCTACACCACAAAAAATTCAAATCTCCACCGCCATACGAGATATTAAATATAATGGTGGTAGATTCAGGAAATCCCACTTCTGATATCGACAAATCACCACAAGAATACAACTAAAAATAATCAAATCTCTAGGTACTACTTTATAAGTTAAATATAACGGTAAATAGTAATTACAAGAAGTCGTCCCACTTCTGATATCGAAAAATCCCACTTCTGAATTAGCAGGAATCCCACTTCTGAGACGTTCGTTTGGGAGTTATTAGGGAGAGGGGGTTTTTGCTCGGCGTGGTAATCGCCCACGCGGTTTTGTGGGCAGGAAGTCGGGCGTCGCGATGGAGGAAAGATGGGAAGAGGATGTATGAGGCCCAGGCCGCGTGGATGTTCCGGGGGCCCGCTTTATCGATTCGCCGCGGCCCCGAACTTTGACATTTCGCCCGAAACGGGGACGTCAACGCGGGGGAAATTTCAGCGAGTCCGGGCTGGGTGCGAATTCGAAAAGTCCGGAAAAAAATCGTAGAATTGTTAATTGGGAGGATATGAAGCTGGTTTGAAATGAGCTAGAATCTTACTAGAGTAAACGGGGAATTTAGATAAAATATTATTAGATATTAAAGCTAAAGAACTTGCTAAATTTCCTGTTTTTTTATTCCTGCAATTTAAGGTTTTACAAGTCGAACAAATCATCGTGTGTGCGAGTGTGAGAAATTTAAATAGAAAATTCGGAAAAGTTTGTGTACAATTCTATTTCCGGGCGGTTTCGTAGACACGCCGCTCGATAATAGCACTTTTGCTAGAGCGAATTCAGTAGAGGAGAAAATTCGGGCACGTGCCTGACCCGGCCCAATTTCAGACTTACCCAAACGAAAACTTGTTAAAAAATCAGCGACTTTAATATTTTTTTCTTGTGATATTTATCCCCAAGAAATTAAGTCACAAATGTTTCTCTGTAACTCATAAAATGCTTATCTTAGAATCATCAAGTTTGCACTAATTGATAGAGAAAATTTCACTCTATAACTTTCTCAATTAGGTTATTTTAGTAACTCTTGTATTTCCAGAGATACTTTAATTTTTTTCCCTACTACATTTTTCTTTTACCTAGTGTTAAATAAACTAACTTCATATTTTTCACTATAACTTCTAAGCTTCTGGTGCCTCAAACTTCAAGTTTGTACTAATTTATAAAGAAAACTGCTGTCTACAATACAACTTTACCATTTATAGATTATTTCCCTGTTAACTTTTGTACTTCTAGAGTTATTTGGAAATTTCACTACATTTTCTATTCCTCTATAACTCGGGACACCTTTTAAAGCATCATATTATAATGATAAAATAACTTTGAAAATTAAGCCCTACTTTGACTTTGATTTCAAGCATTCCTCATATCGAATTTCGACATTCCTTGCCATTCACACGATATAAAGGTCGAAGAAAATAAGAAAATCTGACCCGTCTGAATGTCCCATTGTTGTCTGCGGACGGTCGCTTTAGTTTCAACGAGAAAATTGCATCGAGGAAAACGAGAAAAAACGGTCTATTAGTTTTCAAAATAGACAGCACTCTTGCCGCTCGCCTTTCTAAGAAACAACACTTTTTACGATCCTCTGACCGTAAAAGATTCCACCCCGATGGGGAGCATCGACTCATCTACAACCCCGTATTTTTTCCATTTTAACAAATATGATACTCGAGCGATTTATTTTTGTACTATAAAAAATACAACGCTTTTGTGAAACTACATAAGTTGTAGAGATGAGTTTTCTCTATAAATTAGTGCAGGCTAAAAGATTCTAGGATGAGTTGGTTTGGAAATATGGAGGAAAATGTATAGTAGGTACATGCTTTTTTGGTACTAGATAGGTAGAGAGAAAAATTAAAATATCTCTGGAAGTACAAGAGTTAATGAAATAACCTAAATGGTAAAGTTATATAGTGAAGTTTTCTCTATAAATAACAGTAAACTTGGAGATGTAGGGTTAACAGTTTGGAAGTTATAGTGAAAAATATAAAGTTAGTGATAATTATATTGAACGCTAGGTAAGCATAGAGAAAACTTGAAATATCTCTGTATAAGTACAGGAGTTATTAATACCTAAATAGAAAAGTTATTTAGCGAAGTTTTCTCTATAAATTAAAGTAAACTTGAAGTTTCTAGGGTAAACAATTTAGAAGTTATAGTAAAAATATATGAAGTAAGTGTATATTTTGATGAATGCTAGGTAAGCATAGAACAGAATCGAAATATCTCTGTAAATACAACAATTACTAAGATAACTGAGAAAGTTATAAAGCGAAGTTTTCTCTATAAATTAGAGCAAACTTGAAGTTTCTAAGTTCAACAGTTTAGAAGTTATAGTGAGAAATATGAAGTTAGTGCATATTTTTGTTGAATGCTAGGTAAGCATAGAGCTAAATCGAAATATCTCTGGAAATACAAGAATTACTAAGATAACCAAAATGAGAAAGTTACATAGCAAAGTTTTCTCTATAAATTTGAGCAAACTTAAGTTTCTAAGTTCAGCAGTTTAGAAGTTATAGTGAAATAAATGAAGTTAGTGCATATGTTGTTGAATGCTAGATAAGCATAGAGTAAAATCGAAATATCTCTGGAAGTACAACAGTTAAGTCAATTGACCGAAATAGAAAAGTTATATAGCGAAGTTTTCTCTACAAATTAGAACAAACTTGAAGTTTCAAAGTTCAACAGTTCAGAAGTTACAGCGAAAAATATGAACCGCTCCTCGAAATCGCCACATTTACAATTCCACCCCATATACAATCACTAACCCATAGAAACGACGCAACCAGCCGCCCCCGATCTAAAAACAACCCGGAACCGAAATTCGGTCGGGTAGGTCCGGAGCGCCGCCGTCGATCCGCATGCACGTCCATCCCCCGGGCTCCCGGGGGCCGGATGCACCCGCGATAGAACATCCACCATCCACATCTCCGCCCGAGAATCCGTGACGCAAACCGCCCCCCCCGCGCCCGCCGTTGCCCCGGCAACCGCTCGCCGTGACGTCACCGCGTTGACGTCAAAAAAGCGGCGTTGCCGGCCGCTCTAATTAGTATCTATACGTAGGATTTCGTCGGAGCGAAAGCGAACCGGCAACGGGGCGAGTTTATATATCGACGAGCGGAGACCCCGTTCGGTTATTGTATGCGCAGAGCGCGGTCCGCGAGTGCTACACATCAAAAATAAAAATAATAAAAAAATAAACAATACCGTGATCGTACTAGTCCAACATCTTTTATATTTTTCTACTTTTATAATATGTGTGTAAGGAAGAATCTATAACGAGAAGATAATACAATCGTATAAATAGTTTGGTTTATTTTTTTAATCGCTTAGGAATTTACATCTATATTTTCTCATCGTTTTTATACGCTTCTGGTGAGTATTGTAGGCATATAATGCGCATTGCAGCGATCTATCGCATATTATTTTTAATCCGTAAATGTGTCACATAATAGCTGGAGTTTCGCGTGCGTGCGACAGAGCATAGCGTATCACATGCTGCTCAGCTGATTTCGGGTTGCACGTTTTGAATTAGCGTTAGCGCCGTCCCGGTTATACCCGGTTATACGAATCCGTTCGGTACGTTTTCCGGGTAAATCCGGAGCGATTTTTTCCGCCCGCGAATCGATCGGGATCGGGTGATTTTTGCAATCGATTTAAGGATCGATCGCAAGATCACAAGTTCTCTCTCTATCGCAAACGCGAACGCATGATCTAATCGTGAAACGTAATTAATTTTTCGACAAACAGATTCGAACTCGCTCGTAAACGGCTCGATAATAATGTATTTTATTCGTACAGGGTGTTCGGAAAATACTGTCCAATTTTTTTTTAATTGTGATAAACTTTTACAGTGCTGCAAGATTTAGTAGTAGTAATAATAATAATGATAAAATAAAGACCCTATGATTATAGCATTGGTGAAGTAAGGTCAAAGTGTATAAGGGGAACAAGGCTGTGAATGGAATTACTGACCAAAATAACCATTGAAATGGCCAAAGTGTTAACTGAATTACTCATTAAATTGGCACGTAACGATCGAGTTATATTTACAGAACTGTCCGAATTTTAAATGCAATTTTGAATGCGCGCTAACGAGATCAAATGGGAGGCTAGCTAAAATTGCCATATTCGTTAAAATGGACAAAATTTAGTGAGAATTATTCAATAAAATTTTATAATACAATTGCGAACAAAATATTGAGTGAAATGGTTAAACCAAAAATTGTATCTTATTATTTAAAATATCCAAAATATTGGCTAAATAAATTGTCTCACAATAAACAAATTATTTACAAAACGATCTTAATAGCAAACAAGACCAAAATACACGGTTAAATTTCCTGTCCAAAAATTGCCATAATATTTACATAAACGACAAAAAAAAGATCAGAATAACACTCATCGAAATATCCAAAATTCTTCACAAAACAACCAAAATACTCTACTTTTCCTCTAGTAACAACTCTAACAACGAACATTTCGGATGCAGGAAATTTTTTTAAACATTTTTTACTTGCACTCTCCAAGCCATATTATAATCTCTATCGCGATGTCATATGTTTTCGGAGACAACGTAAATAAAAAAATCACAAACAGCACGAGTGAGGATCGTATATCAGAAACGCCCTCGACATGGGAACTTTATTGCAGGTGTAGATCAACAAACAGGCTCATTTACGGATTTTTTTTGATTTTAATGTAGCATCTAATATGTAAAATTCCGTTAATTAACGATCCATTCGACATCTAGCGTGTTAAATTTTGTTATTTAACAATTGATGGAGTATCTAATTCGTTAAGTTTAGGGATAATTTCGTTATTCAACATTCAACGGGGCCTCTAACGTGTTATGTTTACGGAAAATTTCGTTATTTAACAATTTATGGGACCTCTAATGTATTAAATTCAATCCAGTTAGCGCGGTGTTGATTCGAACGAATCGTTAAACTAATTCCAAACGGCTTACAAATGGATAAATTTCAAAAATTGGAAAAATTCTTGCGATGCTCGATTTCCTTTGTAACCGGCTTATCTGCTTATCGCGGAGATGGTGTAAAAATCGCGAAGATCGCATCGAATGTAACGACGCAAAATAAATAGATATCCAGTAATATCGAATTAGAATAAGACAACAAAAATGGATCAGTTTATTCGATTCGATTCGAATACGTTCATTCCATTCGGTTAATGAATTATTGCAGATAACGAAAAATAAAAAATCAATACACAATACCCTCCTACTTGCTCGTTACGCAGATAGTACGAACGAAATTAAACTAGATTTCGACAATCCAATTAATTGCGATTTTCAATCGATTCCAACGGACGACCGAAATCGATTGCAAACAATCGAACGAAAAAGGTCAATAGAGTGCAAATTGCAAAGCGCAATAAGTCACGTACCGGGGCGTTTGAACGGCCGCAATTCCGCGTTTTGTTTTGGAAATTACTCGTCATCCGATCGAAAACAAACCCTTCGGGTAAACAGACGGCGGGCACGCCGCTGGGGTGTCCCACAAGTGGTCTCGTATTTAAAATAAATTGGGTCAATTGCGATGTTCCGGTCAAAACCTTGTGTCGCATTTTATTATCTACTCTAACTCGGCGTTGTGCGTTTTGTTTTTTTTTTCGTATATATTTTTTTTTCGAATGGGTTTTACCTTGTTCGGTTGCGCAAAATTCGCAGCGAAACGCCCGCATCTCGCATTGTTTCTTCGCGAAACTTTAATTTAATCGCGGCAAACGAGCGATTTTAATATGCGCGTTTCGAATTTATCTGGGCGCAACATCAGCCGTAGGAAAAGGAGTGAATAAAATAAAATTAGGAAAAAAAATACAACGGTTGCGATTGTTGTTGGGTTTTGCGTAATTTCCCGCATTTACGTTATTATTTTTTTTATTAAATTGTTGCAATTAGATCCAATTAGTAAGATTTTAGTGTAAGGTTCTCTTTAAATTTAAGAGGTGAAGTAATTGCACTAGTTATATTTAATCCCTTAGAGCTATTTATTTGACATTTTTTATCAAACTATTGCGTTAAATTCTCTATTCAAAAATTCATTAAAAATTTAGTGCATGGTCTACTTTAAATCTAAATAGTCAATTGATTGCACCAGCTACACCAAGCTACTTTAATCCTGTAAAGTAATTCATAAATTTGATATTTTTTTATAAATTATATCATTACATTCTCTATACCAGTATTCATTAAAAATTAGTGTTGAACTATTAAGTCCAAGTATTATTTAAACTTGTATACCTATTTGAAACTTTTTTATTAAATTATTGCATTATGTCGAATGTTCATTAGAATTTTTGTGTGTGGTCTACTTTAAATCCTAGTAATTAATTAACTGCACCAGCTAGTCCAATTTTATTTCATCCTGTAAAATTACTTATTTACCAAAATTCACATTGTCTATAAATTATATCCTAATATTCCTTATACCATCAACATTCATTAGTGTATTGTCCCCCTAAAAAAACTAGGTAACTGCATAATTGCACCCCCTAGTATTTTTATTCAATTTTATACGCCGATATTCGTTAATAAATTTTATATACATACAATCAGGGAACGAAATAATTGCACCAACTACTCCAGAATTATTTTAATCCCGCAAACTTGATTTTTTTCCGGCATTCAGAGCCTCCCGTTCGAGCCCGGCCTTTTACAAAAGACCAAAGGGCAACCGTTCGAAAACGAGGTCGCCCGCGTGATCGATATTTATACGGTCGGCAACGCCCCGTTTATACACTAAAACGCCACTTTCGGCGCGGATTAATCGCCTTTTTATTTCCCTTTTTTTTAATTTTTCACCCCACCCAAAGCATGGGAAACTGGACATCTAAGCGCACTTGAACTAAATTTTACGGGTATAGCATGTTCGATGTAAGCCGGTCGTGACGTCGCTGTTTACGCGAATTTATTACAGGGATCAGAAGTGGGATCGAACGGACCGTGCATCAGCTTTTCCGAACGAAAATAACAATCGGCGTATGATATTTTTTTCGCGATTTTTATACGACGAACGCGATCGTTTTTAGTCAGGAATTTTGGCGAACGGCCATTATTCGTTTCGCAAGATTCGCTATAACCGCCTTGTGTTGTTGGCACGATCGACAGAAGATCGACCCAAGATCTCTATACTCTTATTATTTAATTTCGACGTTATACAACGAATCGGGGAGTTTATTTTAAACGCCCCGTATAAAGGTTTTTCACCGGTCTCCGAATTCATGCATCACGAAAATTATTAACTGATCCTCGTAGATGCGGGTTATTTGTCAATTGCGCTTGATACAAATCCATCAAGGCGAATTGTGTACGATATAAGGCATTCTTATTGGTCTCAAATTTAATTAAAAAAATATATCGACTGGTCCTCGTAGATTAGGGGTAACAGTAAATTGGACTAGACACAATCCAACGAGCTTTATTGTATACGTTATAAGTTATAAGATATTCTTATTGGTCTCAAATTGTTAAAAAAATATTGACTGCTCCTCGTATTTTCGGGATAACTGCAAATTGCGCCAAACACATACTTATTATCTGATTGAAATGTAACAGAAATGAGGGATTCGCATTGGTAGATTAAGCGGGTCGCGACGGGGGCGAATTGCACTCGATCCGTGAACGATTTAATCTCGGAATAATTTCGGCCTGGGTAAACTGACGCTGAAAAGTAAAAATTAAATTTCCCGTCTATTTTAAAACGGCCAAGGACGCGCGTAATTTTCCCGTCTCTCGAATTTGTTTGTTTTCACCGACGACGTAGGTATTTTTATTATTGCGCGAAAACGAGATGACGCCGCCAGTAAAAATGCGGACTAAAAACTAAATATAAAATCGACGGAGGCGAGAAAATATCGAACACCCCTCGTATGTACCATTAATTTTGCCTTTAAGCGACATTTAAGCGACAATGTGATGGCTTGTTTAGTGTTTGTTTTGGTTTTGGATGAAATTGATTATGTAGTTTTATTAAAAAAGTGTCTTGGAAACTCGGGTTATTCAGCCAAAAATATTACACGACAAGTGATATACATTTGATTTTTTGTCCCAAAACAACAAAAACATTTTATTTTAATCGATTTTATCGGCAATTTTATCTTCCCGTACAGGAACTGATAATAAATTTTATCGAATAAAATAAACTTATTGACGTAGTTTAACCAGAAAAAAAAAACCATCGTTTCATTACGGGTCGTTTCTACACGTTGCCTTCGAATTCGATTACAATACTTAATACAAATGTGCATATTGTGCTATTTAAAAATACAGTCAATTTATCGACAATTAAAGCTGACCCGATAACTTCGCTCGTCTGATAAAATTCATGCAAATTCTGGTCGGTTTATTTTTCTCCAAAATAAAATTTTAAAATAGACCAGTAACTGATGCAATTGATCCGTTCCCCGGCCATTAAGGTGACCATACACTATTCTCGTTTTATTGAAAACCAACGAACGAATCCCACAATAAGAGAACCGTAAAATCCCGAAAGGTTCTGTAACCAAGTAAAGCGCGAAATCGTCGAATTAACACATACATTTTACATAATACGCTTTTATCGGAATTGGTAAATAATCGATCGAAAAACGAATTAATGCATATTTAAAAACCTCGTAAAACTCACAATTCCACACGAGTTCGATTTTTTCACAGTTCGACACGTGCGGACCTTTTTTTAGACTGTACATGTCTCATTAAAACGAAAAATAACTTAATTAAATTCACGCACGATCGTAATATTTAGATTTTTATCGAGCGAACCTTTCTCTCACCCCTCGTATAAGTTTTTATCGATTTTTCCCCAACTCTCTTCTACGAGAATAAGCAACGAATGCTCACATTGTTCTTACCCCTCGTACATAAACAAACTTGTAGTAAATAAACTATTTTGTGCTCCCTCGTAGGCGAATAGGCAATGAATATAAAATTTAAACTTGCCCCTTATTCATGAATAAACTTCTAAAACTTTTCTGAGCTCACTCGTATGCGAGAAAAAGCAATGAATGAGTATATTTAACTTACCCCTCGTACATAAATAATCTTGTAACAATTTTCTAAACTCTAAGTAGGAGAATAAACATAATTGGCTAAATTTGTAGTACTTTTCTGTGCTCCCTCGTACGAGAACGTGCGACGAATGCATACATTGATCTTACCCCTCGTATAAGAATAAACTTGCAGTAATTCTCTGTGCTCCCTCGTACGAAAATAGGCGATGAATGCGTCTATTCCCTCGCGTAAGAGTAAACTTCTGGTACTTTTGGGTGCCCCCTCGTAGGAGAATAAACAATGAGTGCAAAAGTTGCAGCATTTTATTTTCACATAAATCGGACGGGTCGTCCTACAAAATAATTCCGTACAATCAACAAGGTCGCGTTTATGTGTTGAGTCACGCGAAACACGTGATAACGTGCTTGATACGTATTATCGTAGACGTAACGAAAGATCCCGTGAATGGTTTTACGAGCGGCAGCCAACGTGTTTAAACATTTTTTTTTTTTATTCGAGGGTGGGGAACGGGTCGATTGCACTGGATTTATTGGTCGAATTTAATCCGTCGTTTTTTTTTCTGTTTCAGATTTGTATATCGACTACATAAGTAACACAAGAACTGAACAAATTGTAAGTATCCGATGGCATTGCGAAAATTTAATTACAAAATGATCTGCGCGCCTAATTAGACGATCCGCAACGCTTTTTGCGCTTACGTAAATGAAATTGCGATTTTTTTTTGTATTTTCGCGTATATTGTTATAGAAAGCAAATTTCCCATCTGCCTCCGCGCTCGCGTTTTAAAAATAGTCGGGAATATTTCGCGAAATTGGGGAATTGCGGAGGAGAAAAATCACGCGAAATTTTTATCGAATCGCTAACAAACCGAGCGCTAACCAGCTTTAATTAATAGAGCAAATATTTTGTTTACTGTTTATACCTTGACTCTATTAATTAGACCTTCGGGAGCGACGAAAAAGACAACAAATTGGCAGCGTGTGATGTTGTTTTTTCGCGTTATCTGTTCGTCGCTGATGGAAAAAAATTCACCTCGAGAAAATAATAATGCTGCATGGTTACCTAAATTAAATGTTAAATTAAAAAAAATATTTTTTTAGTTCGATTAAATAATAGTCGAAAATGGAGAACATTTGAAATTTTTAATGCTTTATTAGTGTATTTTTTTTGGATATTATGTAATTTTTCTAATGAAAAAATTATCCATTTTTTTGAAATACCTAAAGCTGATAGAGACTTGATTCATTGTGATTCGAGTTGAGGAAATTTTAAACTTTCAACGTTTACTGTTATTTTTTTAATTTCTTATGCAAAAATCATCAAATAATTTTCAAAATAAAGCTGCATCAGGAGGCATTGATTGATTCATTGTGATGCAAATCGAGAAAATTTTAAATTTTTAATACTTTACTGTCGTTTTTTCCAAAATTGTCTAATGCAAAAATCTTCAAATTTATACTGTATACAAAGCTGGAAGAGACATTGATTGAGTGGTTCAGGTAGAGAGAATATTTAATTTTTAATGCTTTACTGTTGTTTTTTTCAAATTTTTCTCATGTACAAATCATCAAATTTCCGTAAAAATAAAGCAAGAAGAGACAATTTATTATGATTAAGGTGGAGAGGATTAATTTTTATTGCCTTACTGTTATTTTTTTTCAAATTTTTCTGATGCAAAAATCAAATTAACTGTAAAAATAAAGCTGAAAGAGACGTTGATTGATTCATCGATTGGAGAATTGTTTATTATACGACTCTTCTTGAATAGAAATAGCGAGTAAATCACCGATCTGTATAGAAAAATCGACGTTTCGATTCGCAGAAATTTCCATCTTCAAGCACAATATCTCAAACAGCTTAACCAAGTATACGACATAAAACTACAACAATCGCCCCTTTATCGACTCACTGCATTATTTATTAAAGGAAAAAAAAATAACAAGTTTGTTTTTCATCCGGGCCAGTATTTTCTCATCGCTATAGAGCTCGATTTAATTCCAGGAGAAAAAAAAATCCTCCGGTTTGATTACTTCTTGTTTACCCACCCGCGCGCTTCAGCCCCCACGAAATCCGAAATCGATTCTGCGGAGGGTCTCGTCTCGGGAAATCCTTCCTTCCCGTTTTCCTTTCGCCCGTAAAACATCCTCTCTCGTTTATACGAAATTTCGATAAACCGCATTTAAAAATCGCGTTTCGATGTGGAAAATCGTTACAGCTACGTATCGTGACCTCTAATTTCAATTTTATCATTTCGTTCGCGTCGCCCGTCGATAATAATTTTCGAAACGGGCTAATTGGCCAACAATTTACATAGATAAATATGCGTTTAATAAATGCAAACATTCTGTTTACCCGAAAATTAATTGAAGTCCATTAGGGTTTTATATTGTTTGTGTGGTATAAGAGAAAGGTGGTTGAAAATTTGAGGTGTTTACGGAAAAATTAGCCGCATTTTCCTGTTTGTTTCTCATCGACGGAACAATGTTTTTTTTTTCATTTCGATTATCAAGGTCCCATTTTCTATTTATACGTTTCCATCGATCGGGATGTTTTACTCGACCTTGCACGTGATCCATCGACTAAAAGTCCACCTTTTGAGGGTTTCCACCCTTTATTATCGCTTTATTTCCACTTACTATTTTCGTACAAATTTATTCTGCATGTTGTCAAGTCAAAAGAAGTGTTTTCGGGTAGAAAAAATAAATTATTCTATAGGTAATAACGTTGATTATAATATTTTTTTGTTTCATTCATAAAAAGAAAACCTTTCTAATGATGTATTACACGACCCTTACTGCCTATTCAATGTGACACCCTGTATAACAGCGCCCTTTTACATTTGGAAATGGGAAAAGCGTTTGTTTTCGTAGGAAAAAAAAATGCAAATCTTTTTCGGTAAATGGGAGCTTTTATCGTCGTTTCCACCGCTTATCTATACCGAAAATAAATAATAATGCGTAAAAAAGATATGGAATATTTCATAACAATCGCCGACAAACAATAACTCGTGACGTGCGAGCTCGACAATACGTCGACTCATTTTCGATTTTATTAAAAAATTAAAAATAAAACGAGGGAATTTGGATTTTTTTTTCTTCTATGTTATTCGACGGATAAATGGATTAAATGATCGTTACGCGGAATTTACGTAATTCGTAGTACACGAGAATCTAAAGGAGAATCCTTGGTTGAAATTCCTCGCGAGACGAGCAAATAAATACCTACGCGCGAAAATAATTATTTACTTAACGCGCAGCGGGAAAAACGCTATTTCGGGATTTAATTTATATTTAGCGAATTTACTAAATCGATTACTTAACCCGGCGAATTGTCCGCGCTAGGTGGAAAAATCGCCGGCGCTAAATCCGTCCTCGTGAATCATTTTTTGTTTACCGAATTTTCACCGTTTTCCAAATCGCATTGTACGCCTAAAAATAATCGGAAAATCACCTACTCGCAAATTAAAATAGATCACGGCATTTATCTACCAACCCTCGTACACACGCGAACTTGAAATTATCCGAAAAATCCATCTCAACTACGCCTTTGGGCTGATGTAATGCAATGTAAAGTACACGCAATAAAAGTCCATCTAATATTTAGATAATTGAAGGAAGTGAGGAGCAACTATAATTGACGTATAAATTGTACCAGGTGTCCCAAAGAAAATTCCTAATGCGTGTTAGTGATTGAAATAATAACACTCTGTATACATATAATTGTTTGTACAAATAAGTGTAAATTCTGTTTGTATAAAGTTATGTGTGGGTACTTAAAATGAATGTAAATTCACATAAATAACCTATATTACTTTGAACAACAGGATGTTTTTCTGGACGCCCTGTATACGAAGTGTTTTTTTTTGCATCTACAAGTAGGTACAATAAAATTTATCTTATAACCCAAAACCGAATCAAATAATCTACTATATAAATCGTCCTTTTTAGGCATTAATTTCGATCCTATAATAAGGGCCCCGAGTTTGGGGCATCCCCGGCTCGAAGGGCCAACAGATACCCGGCAAAAACGGTCCCCATTCGCGCGTCGACGACGTCGTGGCCTAATTTCGCGTTTTCGCAGCGCCCGCGTGGCGTGGGCGGGTGGAAAACGGGCGAACGGCGGCGGCGGCGGCGGCGGCGGCGGCGGCGTTGGCGGGGCGTTCGACCCAGTTTTCGAATTTGTCACAAATCCGGCGCTGCGTGTTATTGATCGTCCCGGAGTACGCAAGCCTTTACAGTTCCGCAAGACGGACGGTCGGGCGAAAAGTGGAACGAATAATACGTCGAAAAAAAAATATATAGAAATAATAAAATAAATCGAGAACCTACCTATACAGTTAGATATCAAATGGAAACAATATAAAATAAAATATATTTAGATACAACTCTTTGACACGACCTTTTAAAACTGTTAATATATTCATAACGAAACGTTTGTAATTAGTACAAAACTCACGTTTGTAAAATGTAGCATTTTACATATTAAAGAAACTAATGAGGTTAGAGTAACAATGCCATTAGTTTACGTGATGCAGGGCCGATTTCGTAATATAATCAAGTGTCCTTTTTGATAAAAGGAAGTTTTAAGATAAGTGTCCTTTAAATCAAACGGTATCAAACGGTTTCATAATAGATGTAAAAGGTTAGGATTGAGGAAAAGGTTGAATAATTGAACTAATTCGGTACAAATATTTATACGGCGTTTGATTATGTCTGAGATTGTTTTTGATTATAAAATTTGTTAGAGAAATATGGATATTTCGAAGAATAAAAAGGTTCGCTCTTCAAATTTCAATACAAGAGGATTTTGTTTGATTTATCAAACGAGCAACAGTCCCTCTTCTCCTATAGACTTTTGGTCTAATATAAATAAATTCTTTATCATCAGATGAGCTTCAACTCAAACTTTCGAAATTATTCATCCCGCAAACCTATAGCAGAAAGTGTAACTTGGCAGTACAAACATTGATTCACATCTATATAAAAATAGATTAATCAATTGTAATTAAAGGTTAGCGAGTTAATATCTAAAAATCGACACTTTAACTTTAAATGCCACTTTAAAAGGATCCTAAATCTGAAATATCCTTTATATCTCTTTATAAAATCGATCGTTAGAATATGATATATTAAAATTCAAAATAATACTGATAAATCATTTCGTATTGTTACAGACACGTACCTTAATTTTCACAAAGAAACGGAAGAAGAAGCTACAGTAACTAAAAGCTAAAACCATCAACCAACCAATGTGTTTATGAAATTTGGAGAAAACAAACGAAACTGCACTACAAAAGGTATGTAAATAATACACAATTAAAAAGAAATATTCTCAACGAGACAAACTATTATTCCAGTAACATCATCAGAATGCATCTCGAAGTCCAAGTAGCTCTGAATTTCGTGATATCGTACCTGTACAACAAACTACCTAGAAGGCGAGTGAACATATTCGGCGAGGAATTGGAGAAGGCTCTCAAGGCGAAATTCCAAGGCCACTGGTATCCGGAGAAGCCGTTCAAAGGCTCGGCGTTTAGGTGCTTGAAAACCGGCGATCCCATCGATAAGGTGCTGGAAAGGGCGGCCACCGAAAGCGGCGTACCCATACAGGATATACTCGAAAATCTGCCGCAGGAACTGGCCGTTTGGGTCGATCCCGGAGAGGTAATTAATCCACAAAGAAGAGTTTTTTAAATGCTTAGTTTATTCGTATCGATTTTTAAACGATAACACGTTGTATATAGGTGAGCTATCGCATCGGCGAAAAAGGCGCCGTGAAGATCCTCTTCAGCGACAAAAGCGATCCGCAGGACGAGCGCTCCGCCGACAGGGAGGTCACCAAAACCTTCAACCCCGAAGCCCAATGCTTCAGGCCCATCGAGTGCGTCACCACATCCATGAACAACCTCAGCCTGTCGCCCAAGAACCACCCGACGCAGCCCTTCCAGCAGCCCAACCAACAGCAAACCGCGACCGCCGCCGCCGCCGCCGCCGCCGCAGCCGCAGCCGCCGCCAAACCGCTGCCCGACATCCACCACCAACAGCTGCCGATGGCGCCCGCCCAGCAACCGCAGCCGCCCCAACAGCAGCACCAGCACCAGCACCAGCACGCCGCGCCGCCCGGCGCCATTAACCACCTGGCGTCGCCGTCGCTGGCGCCGTCGCCGACGCTCAACGCCCCGTTCAAGGGCTCCCCGTCGCCGGTGCCGGCCTTCATACCGCGCACCACCACGCCCTTGACCTTCACCACGGCCACGTTCGCTCAAACCAAATTCGGCAGCACCAAGTTGAAGACCAGCAGCAAGAGGGCCAACAGGTGAGACTTCTCTTTTAAGACTACATTTCATAATGAAGCATTAAACAATCTTACAACGAAACGAAGATTAAGGATTAAGTGTCTTTTAAGGCTCTTTAAACGATTCGATTAGTGTTAATAAGGAGCGCTGAATGCGGTGCAAAAATACCCTTTATGTCCTCTTTAATAGCCGTTTGAGTAGTATTGAATTTGGTACTTCGTTTCCAGAATGTCGCCGACGGAATTTTCCAACTACATCAAGCAGAGGGCGCTGCAACAACAGCTGCACCAACCGCCGCCGGCGGCGGGCCGGGCGCTGTCGCCGGATCCGTCGTACTACTTCCCGCACGGGCACTACCCGCCGCAGCAGTTCCCGCCGCGCTCGCTCTACGAGTCTTCCAACCAATTCCTCAATCCGGAGGCGTACGCGGCAGGCGGCGCCGGCGCCGGCAAGCCGCCGTTCGAGCACTCGACGCCGCTCGGGCCGTACTACCAGGGCGGCGGCGGCGGGGCGGGCGCCGGTGGACCGGCGTCGGCGCCGGCCACGTCGCCGGACGGCAAGCTGATGGACAGCAACTGGTCGTACCCGAGCGCCGGCCAGTACCAGCACCTGCTCGTCGCCAACTAAACTGGCCCGGTCGTCTGCTTTTTTCTGATATTTTTTTGTTTTTTTAATTATTTTTCTAGGTGTATTCTGTCGTTTGGTTTTCTTTTTGATGTGACGCGTACGCGGCGCGGAATCGTTGCTCGAATTCTCTCGCTTGAAACTTGGTTATATGACTAGTACCTTCACCGGAGCGGATGATGCAATGGCGATTTTTATTTTCGTTAAACGTACGATTTTTGTTGCTGCACTACATACCCAAAGGCCATAATTGTCGACAGTTACGTCATTAAATCTAGCCAATGGTAGCGCTCGATTTTTATTCGATTCTATCACCAGCCAATAAGAACTCTGGCCTGAGTGGTGACGTCACTGACGAGAATTACTGCGATTTGATCGAAAAAAATTGCGGATAATATTATTCAAGGCGCTTTTAAAATAAAACTTACCGGTGCTGTGGAATCTAATTTGGAGGTATCGTCTTCTCACTGGCACTAATTTCACTAATTTGTTCGTGTCAATTTTGTTTTGGTTTTAAATAACACGGTAAAACACTCGCACTGGAATAAATTTACGAAGTTTGACGTTTTAGGGCAAGAGTTGATTTGACATTTGATTGACATAAAATCCAAGACATACCAGAATTAATTCTGAAACAAGCAAGTATCGTGAATAAATGATAAGATATATCAAAATACTACGACAATTGAATAATATTTAATGTTTTATCTACCATTATTATAAAATACTCCGTTTAAGAAATTTATAATTCGTTAATTTTTGACACTACATTGACACATGTCAATGAACAGATATCTTGATGAAGATAAGTTATAACACAAACACCTTTCAATAGTAAAAATGCAACTGAGTGAATAAATTCATTTAATTTTCATACAAAAAACGCGTGGAAAATAAATCGGCAGATAAAACAAACGGGTCCGCATTTTTTTTCGTTCGAGCGATATTCCGTAGAAATATAATTTAAAGTTCCTATATGATTTTATTTTAAATCTTAAAATTTAATCGCAGCATAAAATAGGGAATGTAATAAAAAATTTTTGTATATAATAGCGTAAGGATGCCGATATTTGGATAGCTTCCATTTATTCGTGGATTAGTTAGGATCTCTCTAATGATAAAAAGAAACTAATTTGTACATATGTATAACAATATAATTTATATTTTTTGTACCGACGTCTTAACTAATAGTTAGTCACTTTTCTATTTTTGATACGTGCATAATCTTAAGTCTGTTACGTTTCGTGTCTTTGGCGAACCGGCCGAAGCCCTAGGAATTTTTACTAAAAAGAAATATGTTGCAACAAAATCGTACGAGCCTTGCATTAGTCCAGCCGAATGCATGCTAAACCACCCTACTATAAAAAGCGACTTGATGGAATGGAATGAATCGAGCAACGATTTCGGTGAAGTACCTCGGGAAAAAGTAGATCTCATCGCGAATACAGAGTATTTTACAACACATACGCAATCACAAAACAACCAGAATTCATTAAGACACTCTGTATTGCGCTTTAACGGTTTTTTAGCTTATATATTATAAGTGTTTAGGACACAGATTCCCGGTTTCGTTGATTAAAAAAAAAAAGGAATTTGAAGATTTTTGATAAATCGTAGTCGTTTAGAATATTCGTAGGTGTTTCTTACTTCGTTAAAAAAATATGGTGTTTACAGTATTCTTGTAGACTAGAGTGTTTCTTAAATTTTTTATATCGTATGTATTTTTTTATTTTTGTATGAGAAGCTCAAGCTGTCATCTAGTCCCATGAGAACACGTTATATGAAAACAGTGTTGGCATATCAACCCGGATAAAACAGAACATTTTATTAAACAGTTAAACCTACAATATTCCGTTTATATTGCGAGGTCTCGTCGACACAAAAACAAACTGCTCACGATGAAAAAACTCTTCCATAATTATATTTATACGCAATAATCTATCTATTGTAGATATACTAACTTGTGATATTTCTTGTAAACGTAGTTTATTTTGTAGATGCAGTTTATTTGTAGATTACATTACCACCGCATGCCAAAAAAAAAATAATCAGTTATGTAAATTTCCTTCACCATCTAGCTAGTATCGTTTATCCTCTCCCAGTATGTACCTGTTGTTTGCCTAGTAATTGTTGTAGATATTACAGGGTGAATAGTGCAAATAAACGGGGCGAGTCTTTTGGCATAAAGTGTAGTGGCACAAATTTGTGTGGACGTGGCTTCTTATCGATTTATTTTCAGTATTTTGCATGCTGATGCGACACCTGCTGTGGGTTCTAGATGCTTCCTTCCCTTTCTCAATTAGAGGAGATACGTGCTATTTTTTATCGCTTGATTTTTGTTACTTTTTCACTGATATGTTTATTTTTTATTTGTATAAAATTGTTGACTTAATATAATATATATTTTGTTACGAGCCGGTTGGTTTGATTCGTATATATTCGCATGTTTGTGGAGTTGTTTTTTTTTTTAATTAATTCCTTTTCGTTCACACGTTTCTTATGCGTACCTGAGATTGTTATATATCATTAGAACAAAAATCGATTTGCTGATTGTTATGTAGAAATACGCGCATTGTTTCAACGAAAAAATCAAAAAATCTACTTACAAAACGCTTAAAAATACTCGGCCTGCCGTTTGCCTTTTCGCTGTTCCGTCGGAATCGCATCAAATTAACGCTTATTATATAAAACACTACCTCTTTAATGATAATTTCCCCAGTTCGACTGGCGGAAAAGGGACAGGCAAACGCAGCCGGGCCCCGTACAAAATGAAAAAAAATTTACCAAATGTGATCGATGCTTTAGTAAAATAAATATCACTGTGAGTGATATGGAACTTCTAAATGTGGTGATATATTGGTCGATAGTGAAACTATCAGCATGAATTCGTTGTTAGATGGAATGTGATTGGGGTAGTTCGAGGAGGATTCGAAGAAATGCATGAGTAGGAAAACTAATAAATTAGGTACTCGATGAATTATTTAGCACAATTTGGTATGTATTTTTAGCGGAAATTTAAATAAGTACACTAGTTAGATATCTCCCTCCGAGTGATAAAAATTATTTTTTTAAGATTTCAAGAAAGAAACGGCGTCTAAGGGATAATTTATATATTGAATTGGTAGGATATTCGCCAATGGTGTAAGGCGTTACCTGTGAATGACGAAAAAGGATTTGTTAAGATATTATTTGTTGGTTCATTCGAACGCGATATGAAATCAAGTTTAATATCTTAATACGCCCCGATCAGTCGCAAAGCTACACAATGTACATGATTACATTACCTATTAAATAGATTATTCATTTATTTTATATACTTGCTTGTAAGTATTTGCATTTTATCGAAAATTTGTATATACCTATTAGTACCTAAAATAGATCGAAAATCGCGCAGATTAGAATAATCGCTCGAGCGATAATAATAATCTGCGCGATTGATCGTTTAAAACAATTTATTTACTACTTATAATAATCGGTCGTATATCCAAAAAATATGTAGATTTTTAGGAAACAAATTTAATATTAAAGGATCGAACCAGTAAATAAATAACCTACTCGATTTACATTGTGGTTTTTAAAGAGGCGTTTTTTCAAAAATACGTAATAAAATCATTTTGGCCTACTAGATAAAAAGCGGGTACACTGCGATACAAATAGCCGTAAACGTAACCTGCGCGATATCAGTTGCGCACCGTTACTTCCATATAGCGTACTTTAAAAATTAGAATGAAAATCGAGTATAAAAGTGAGGTTGAGAAACTCATAGGTACAGATAACAAATCGGAGCGATATCAAGGAGCTCCGATGGGAATGTGATGGATTATTTTTCGTTCGAAACGAAACGTGTTGCAGGCGAATTTTCATGTCCTCGAATTCGGAAAACCCTCGAAATATCTCGATGATAAAGCAAAAGCAATAACCCTTTTCGATTTTATTAGAAAACGGACTCGAACGAAAACCAGCCTGCCAGCACGGCTAAATCGATATACCTACCTAATAAATCTAATATACCTATATGTGAATGTCATTATCTGTGTTAGTTTGTTACGAGTACAACTCTAATTAAAATTTTTAAATTTCAAATATTAATCTATCTATTCTATTGTGAACGGTAGACATTTTCATCTACACTTACTTTTTACGCATTGAATCGATAGTGAGAAAACGGACATTTAACGTTTCCATCCCGTTACTAAAAGAAAAGTAAGTAAATACGATATGTGTATAATAGTCTATAATTTTTCATATTGTTGTACGATTTTTAAGTTTATATTAAAATGTTTGTGCATTCAGATAACCATAATTTTAATCTTTTAACCCATATGACCTCTCAACACGATAATTCAAAAATAACACTTATTTTGTAACAGTCGTTATTACACCTCTACAACAAACCATTCCCACCTCTATTAAACTTGTCATACGAAATGTCAATAATTACATTTTTTTGTTATGTACCTTCGAACCAATTATTCACGAAAAAATTAGTTATACGTACCAAGAGTACATTATAGAGTAATCAGAAGAGAATGATTTTTGAAAAATAAAGCTCATTTTGTAACAATCGTTACTGCACCTCTACACCAACAAATCGATGCCCACCTCGACTGTCATACGAAATGTCATTAGTCAATTTTCGACAGATTTTATATCATCGAACGCATCTTAAAGTCCCACACAAGTAATATTTTGGTAATTAAAATTCAGGTAAATTCTGTGCGGAGTTCCGTTGTGCCTAGTAAGCTTGTAAGGTAATAAAAATAATTTTATTAGTATTGAAATAATTCATATTTATATAATAGAAATATCGAAACAAAAAAAAAACTAATAAAGAACAAATGGAATACAAAAAAAAGGGCTAAACAAACAGTAAGATCTTTTTACGGTCAAAACGGATGGGCCGAGATGGTATGAGCCCTCAAATCTTTAGGCAAATCGAATCCCATACTACAAATCGAACAAGAAAACAACGGTTTACTAACGGGCTGCACCAGACTCTTCTGCTTCTCGTGCACCTTCAAATGAATAGTCAGCGAATTCTGCTTCTCGAATATCCTATCGCAATGGTGACACTTGAACTCCGTCACGATGTGCTCCTTGTGGAACTGCCTCATGTGCGCCCCCAGCGTGTCCGACCTGCTGAACGCCGCGTTGCAATACTTGCACGGGTAGTTCTTCTGCTTGGGCACCTTCTCCAGCGACACCGCCTTCTGTTCGTGCTGCTTCTGCCGCTCGAGGAAGTCGTGCAGCCGCTTGTGCGTCTCGTACTCGTCCTGCGTGCCGAAGTCCTTGTTGCAGGTGTTGCAGCGCGGTATCAGCATGATGGCGCTGACGCTGCGGTGCTTCTCGAGGATGTGCACCTGCAGGGCGGTGTCGTTGGGCAACTTGGCCAAGCAGGTGGCGCACTGGTGGTCGCCGGGCTCCTCTTTCACCTTCGCCGGGACCGGCTTCGCCGCGGGCTTCGGGTGGTTCTTCATCACCTTGGTGTTGGCCTCGTTGTGGCCGCGTTTGTGCCAGCCGATGTGGGTGGTCAAAGCGCCGGCGCTGTGGAAGGATTTCGCGCATATCGAGCAGGCGTGCTGCTCCTCTTCGACGCCTCGGTTCACCTTCTTCCTGGCTCTTTGGTCGTGCTCGGAGGACATGTGTTGGGCCAGCTTGGCGGCCGAACTGAAGGCGACCTTGCACAGCTTGCAGCATATCGAATCGTTGGCTTTGGGGAAACCTTTGAACTCGTACATGTGCTTTTCTTTGTGCTTTTTCAACGCTATTTTGTTGCTGAACGTCATCACGCATATGTCGCAGGTGAATATGAGAGGCGTGGTGGTTTCCTCTTCTTCGTCGTCGTCGGTGTTTGGCTGGTCTTGTTTGGAAGCTTCTTGTTTTTTGACTTGTTTCTTACTGGCCGGGTTCACGTTGATCCCGTGGCATTTCAGGTGGTTCTTCAAATTGTACTTGCTGGAAAACACTTTGAAGCAACGCTTGCACGTGTGGTAAGATTCCTCTTCGACGATTTCCGTTTTTCTGATTTTTAACAACGATGTGTTGTAGCTCGGTTTGAGATGGATTTGTCTGTGTCGATACAAAGCGGCGCCGGTCGTGCAGACTTTGTCGCAATCCTCGCATTTCTTGGGATAAGTGTCCGCGTTGGGAGTCTTCCGTTCGGGGTGCTTCACCCGGTTGTGCTCCCACAAGCCCGAGTAACTGTTGAAATCGTCCGAGCACAATTCGCACTTGTATTTCTTCTCATCGAACGTCTCCACGTCGACGTCTTCGTTATCAAACTCCCGAAGGGGTTCCTCTTTGACGGGACTCTCCTCTTCCGACGAGGGACTCACCATCGTGCTTTTGTACGAGTCCGTTTTCGAGTCCCTGTACACCTTGAGATTCAAATGGACGCTGCGGTGTTGGTCTAATTCCGTTTGGAATTGGAACAATTTGCCGCATTCGCCGCACGGTTTGTTCTGGTGTTTCTCCGTCAGATGGATCTTCCATTCTAACGTGTTGAACACTCCCCCGCAATCGGGACACGAGTAAAACGAATCCTCGTCGTCGACTTCCATGTCCTGATGGTCGTCGGATTTATGCGTTTTGAAATGCCTCATCATGTTCTTGTAGGAAGAGTATTCTTTGCAGCAAACCGGACACACTCTGTTATCGGTTTTCGGCGTGTAGTATGTGGGCTTCGGCTCCTCCGGAACACCATCATCCTCGTCGATAGACGAATTCTTAATCGAAGACTTCCGTTCCCTTTTACCGGTCAGTATAACAGCTTCATCTACGACGGGACTGGTGTGCATCGAGGGTTTCCTCACCTTGTAATTGTCGTCTTGCAACAGGATGAACCCTTCGGACTCGTCGTGCACCTCTACGGCGTGCTTCTGGAATTCCTCGATGGTTTTGGTGGTCACGAAGCAAATATCACAATAGAACTCGACCAGGCAACTGACGTACACGTGGTCTTTGTACTCCGCGTCGCCGGCGAACACCCTTCCGCAGGGACAGTGCAAGGGAAAGCGCGCCATCGAATGGTCCTCGTCCACGTGCCGGCTGAAATCCTCGTGGAAGCTGAACATGAACTTGCATATGGTGCACTTGAAGTTCTGGTAGAGCCTGGTTTTCAATTCGCTCCGGTTGCTCATGTTGCTGAGCTTCGTGATGGCGTGCAGCGGTTGGCTGGAGCACCTCGCTATGTGCTTGGTGAACGTCGAACGATCGGTGAAGGTGATCATGCAGTTGTAGCACGTGAACACCGGAAACCATATCCGCAGGGCGCGCAAATGCGACAGGAGCCCTTTGAGGTTCTGATGGGGCACGTTGTGGCAGGCGCACACCAACGTTTTGTGCATGTCGGCCATCGCCTTGCACTTCTCGATGTAGCTGACTTCGATTTTGGTCAGGGCCGCGTTGATTATGGTTTCTTTGTCTTCGCTCAGCTTCGACAAGCTCTGCTCGAACAGGACTTTCCGTTGCTCGGCTTTGATCGCGTCTGTTGGGGAGACGTCTCCGTTGGTCATGCCTGTAAATAATGGAGAATTAATAAATGGATTTTAAAAGGGTGGGTTCGTGTAAAAATAAATACAAAAAATAAGCCTACCATTCTGGTCGGAGGCGGGAGTGTGTAGTCCGTGCATCACTCTTTCGTGTTTTTTCTTATTGCCTGTACTACTAAAAAGTTTGCCACAAACGCTACATTTTCTATTTAAATCAGGTTCACCTATAATACGACCACAAAAAAAAATAAAAATAAAACCACTACGAAACGCTACGAACGAAATAAAAATAAAAGGTTTCGTTCCTACAGGTCCTACAGACATCACAAACTAACCACAACCCATGAAATCTCCCAACTTTAAGTCGCTATTTATCGAATGGATTGAATTCATTTGTGATATCTGTAAGAACAAACTGAATACGATTTTATTCAAAACAAACTTACTAATAATTTCCGGGAAATCGTTGGTGGTCAAAGGATGCGGCGACAAGGTCGGTGGGAATTCGTGAAATTCTTGATCCATCGGTTCGTCGTCTAACGGTTCGTTTTTTACGTAAACCTGCGGTTGATCCAAGCTACCCATTCTGGCATCTTCGGTATCCTTGTGGCATTCATCGAACTCGTGATCAATGTCCACGTCCGGTTCCTCCTTTATTTGAACGCTCTAAAACCAATCGATTAGGAATTCGAATCACCCGAAAGGCACCTGTAGACTTACAATATTAGCCAAGGGATTGATTTCGTGCATCGATGGGGAATTTGATCGATTGGAATGTGAATCTTCGTCGAATTTCGCTTGGTTTCTGATGCATTCCTCTCGAAACGCGTCCCAATTGGATACTTTTTCTATGCATTCGTTGCACACCATGCTCGATGTTTTTTCCGATGCTTCAATCTAAAATAAATGTAAATAAACTTTATGCAACTAAAAATGTTGGTGGGAAGAGGAAGATTTGGTGTAAAGTTGGGTTTTTTTCAGTAGTAAAGTAAATTGATCGGAGCTTAATCGAAGGTGAAGAAATTGGTAAATTTGGTGTTTTATCAATGTTTTTGGTCTACTAGTAAGTTTTATAAGTGATTGTTGAACGGAAGAATACTCAAAGTTACTGAGATAACAGTAATATTGTTGGTTTGTGTTGATATTTGTGTATTATCAAAATTTGTATATCATAACATAACCTAAAAATATCGGTTTGTTTATTATTTTTTGATCTAGTAGGTGGCTGGTTCATTAGGCCTTCTCCGATTTGCATATAGGCAGAATGACAGTTCATTAAAAAGTACGAAAAAAAAGAAGAAAAGTGCAATGCCTTAATTGCAGTGCCCAGGTGCCCCAATTGTTGAGGTTCACCCCAATTTACGACCAGGTAATTTGCTAGCTGGAGAATTTAAACATTAAAAACATGTTATCGATTTAGATAAAACCACCGCAAAAATAGAATACACTCAATCCTTACAAGTACTGCATACAGCATGCAATGCAAATCGAATTCGCAATTAAGACTACTGCGTTGATCTTTGTCCAACCATCTATAATTTCGCCTATAATGTCTAAATTACACCACGAATACGCGAAATCATCAGCATAACAAAACAATAAAAAAAAATGTGGTCGCAAGATAGACTAGACAGCCATCTTGCTGGCCAGTGTATCGCCCGCAACACCATCGATAAGGTCGAGAATCGGCGCGTTCCTTACGCGAACCTCGCCTTATCGCCTGCCCAACCAACTTGGTATCGTCACGGCTTTTTGGGTGGACAGTCCACCCGACGAATCGCTCTAATTAAACGCCGCTCGCACTCACCTTGATAGCCAAATGGCGGAGTATCTTGTCGCAGAGCCCCGCATCGTCGAGCGTCCGCCGCAGGGCCCCCGCGTCCTCGCACAGGCACAATCTGCAACGATTCCGACGGCACACCTCTGCATCTGCCATCGCTACGCTGGGCTGTTAGCATGAACAGAAATCGGGCCCAGGCCAAAAGCCGACGACGCGACAACAAAACGCAACGCAAGAATCGAAGCCAGTGGGATCGAATCGAAGGGAAACTGAACTCGCACGGTCGGAGCGGAACTAGGCCATACGATTCCACTTAGAACGCTGTAACGCCATAATCTCGTATCTGTCTACGGCCGGGTCGGACTCAGCGCTCAGCGCTTCTCGTGGCCGGTCTCCGCTCCCCACTAGATCGCAGGACATGTGTGTCGACGGCGGCGATCAAAGATCCGCTTGGCTAGCGGGATTGGAAGGACTCAACACTCAACTCGCAACACCACTCGAAGGCCTCCGCTCGACTCGCTCACGCTCTCACCAGCACACCCGGCCCTAGCCGAAGGGATTGATTGTCTACGATACTGAACTGAACACTGAACGCAAGGCGACCTGCGACCTCCAGCGTTGGCTGGCGGGAGGCCCAGCCTGTCCTTATCGCCTTTTCCTTTCCCTTCGACTTCGATTCGGATCGGCCGTTTGAAAAGGTTTAAGGAATCGGCTGGTGGTTGGGCGAGCGGCGAGGAGAGATAATTGACGGGCCAAGACGAGTGGAGTCCGTATCGAACTGAAGGGAGTTGGGGCAGAAGGGACCGTTCGATACGGGAACAAAGGCTCCAGAACGGGTTGATGAATAAATGTTTTTTTTATTTGTTTCGTTTGGGTACGACGAATTTTGGAATTGGATAAATCAAATGCATTAAAATGCGCTCAATATTGGCTCAATTCGTGTGGGATTTCTGATGAATTTGTCGTTTTTTTATCTAATTTTTACATTAATCATCGCTGGATCAAGAATCACTGGAAATATTGGTTAAGTTTAAAGCTGTGGTTCCACGGATATACTGATAGAGTCTACAAAATTAAATCCGTATATCATCATTGGCTACTTGATTTTTTTATTAATATCCACATCCATCCACCAAGTTTCCATTCTGCTCTTTATTTGATTAAATTTACGGGTTAGACAAAGACAGATTATATAGAAACAACATAGTGGTTAGAGTGAGAAAGTTGCCATCCGGCAATATCACACTTTCTTTTTCCTTTACACGAGTCTAATTGAAGTTGTCTTTTGCACGCATAGCCTTTAGCAATTTTGAATCAATTTTCAATCAACATATTAAAAACCGGATGGCACGTAAAAGCGTGATAAAACGACACCATTTTGATGCGAATCGATTCGTCAATGGGCGCCGTTGTTTGGCACCGAACTGTCATTACTGTCAATAGTGTCATTAAAAATACGTCAAATTTTTCGCATATTTGTTTCGTTCTTTCCTTTTCTAACGAACGTCGACCGAGCGGATCAGTGGGAGACAGAGCATGCGCTGCAAGCTAACTAGATCAACCGAATAACGAAGAGAAAAACGAGATTCGCTGATTCGCGTTCGAAGAAGAAGAGTGTGGTGTTTGTTTCGCCCGTTCGTTAACAACATAAACTGGTTATTTGTTGTTTTGTTATTAATTATTACGTATTTTATTGCCGTATTAAGTAATAACCGGTGTTTGTGCTTCTGTCTCTGCGAACTCTATTGTACATTGTTTTGTTTTTTTGGGTTTATTCAGAAACAAGAAATTTACGAGCTACGTTTTCCGGTAAGTTTATTCTAATTAATACATATCAAGCAATCGTTGCTTCCTAAATATTAATAATTTTTAATTGAAATGAGCGTAAAAACCAAATTTTTGTTGAATATAAAAAAAGTAAGAAATTTAACCTGCAAAATATCGCTCGATTTGTAATGAATTCCTACGAAATACATTCGTATTTATGCCTAATTATAAGTAAAACAGGGTGGTGAAATACACACCTAAAATGTATTGAATTTATAACCATAGCAGGCAAGGCTGTTAAAAATTAAACCGACTGTTTCATGGCCGTTCGAGATTGATTTATTTGGAAATGTGTAAACAAAACACCGAAATGCATTTATAAATTTTTCTCTCAAGTTTAATTGCCTTGATTTTTGAAAGAATTATGCAGATTTTATCAAGTAGTCAATGATGATATGACAAGATTGACAAGATAGTAGACAAGATAGACAAGATAGTATTAATCTTAAACTTCATCAATATTACCAGTGACACTCTTGATGATGGCTTAAATTATTATAAAAATACCTTGTGTATTATCGAGCGCAACATAATCCCCTGTGCAGTTCAAATATCCATTAAAATAAAGAAATATCTTAATTAATAACCCGATAAATATTTCCAAATAATAATGTATTTACAGGTGTTTCAGGATGAGTGTTAATTTGACTGTACACTTTCGAGGTATTCGCACGACATTAGTCACATTGAGAGAAAAAAAATGTTTATAAGATAAAATTAGTGCACAATAAGTAATTTATTATTTAGGTTACACAACAATATCGTTAAATTGTTAATGTTTCATTATTATCCGCCTTTAATAAAACTGTTATCTAAGAGCTCGATTTCGCTTTCACTTCAATCCGACTTTATCTTAGTACACCTTCAATTATGAATCGAGTTAAAGCTTTTCCAGTTTCGAAAAAAAAATTTATTGCACGCCGTCGACATTTCCTAGAGAAACGCGCAAATACTTTCAGTTTAACCGAATATTTTTACCGGTTTATTTCAGAGTCTTCTCGGAGTTCTAAAAACCTAATAATCCATCACCTAATCGATACCGTAAAGATAACAGGCTAATCTGTTATAGATAAAATCATTAAAAGATGTTACTAAATTGCAAAATTACTTCTATTATACCACCCTAATAATATAAACAAAAAAAAAACACCGTAAGAAATAAAATACAAATATATCACATCAGTCGTCCTCCTGGGACTTCCTCACGCAAGAAGCCACCTTCTTTTTGAACTCCGCGTACGATTCTCTCCACTCTTTAGCCGCGTCCACGTTAGCAGGACTCTCATCGTTCGGATCGGCCAGCATGGATATCACCGACAGCAGGATGCTCTGGATCGAGTGGACCGGCAGCCACCGTTCCGAGGCCTTCTCGTACCCGTACTGATCGTCGCCGGGCTCGTGCAATATCGATATGCACACGTCGCCGTTCTTGTCGATGTTGGGATGCCAGATGTCGGAGACGAACCTCATCTTCGGCGGCCGGTGCGGGTACTCCTTGGGGAAGTACAGGTGGCACTTAAAGAAGCCGCCCTCGTAGAGCGTGTCCGGCGGGCCGATGATCAGCACCTCCCATTTGTATATGTCGTTGTCGTCGATGAGGCCGGCCGAGAAGCCTTCGATCGGGTGTTCGTTCAGTTCGGCGAGCTGTTTGCGCAGTAGGAGCGCCGATTGCGGGTCCGTCATCAATTTGACGCCGACTAGGCATTTAATCTGACGGGTGTTCCGGGTTTTCCTGGCGGGATTAGTGCGGGAGGACCTAGGGGATAGTATGACGTTTGTTCTGTGTCATGTAGACGTTGTGAAATTTGTGGCGATAATTAGTAAAAAATCTATTACAATCAGTCATCTATCGTTTGCTCCATTTCCGATTTGCAACATGGTCGTTTCTATGAGTGGAACAAAGAAAGATTAATAAAATGACAGTTGTCAGAGTGAAAAGTTGCAATGACACAAATGTCACTCTTTCCTTTTCCTTTATAAGTGTCTAATGGAAGTTGTCTTTATCGCACCTATGGCCTATATAACCTATGTTGCGATCAAAAATGGAGCAACCTGTATATTTTTAATACTATGCCAATAACAATGGCTGCATTGAGGTGTTTTTGACTTGTTTTCCGATATGTAAAAGGCCAAGGAATCAAATTTAACGAGTGTTCCAGGTTTTTCTAGTGGGAATAGTAGACCTAGTATGGAAAGACCTAGGGAATAGTATGACGAATATTCTGTGTCATGTAGACATAGTAGAGTTTGTAGCAATAATCAGTAAAAAATCTATGACAGTTAGTCATCAATATTTCTAATACTGTGCCAAAAACAAAGGCTGCATTGAGGTGTTTTCATTGATGTTTTTGACTTGTTTTCCGATGCGTAAAAGGCCAAGGCATTTAATTTTTCTAGTGGGAAATAGTAGACCTAGTATGGAAGGACCTATGGAATAGTATGGCAAAAGTTCTGTATCATGTAGAGCTAGTAGACCTTCTAGTGAATAATACTTTCGGTACAATTCAATAAAAAAATTAAAATGAGTAAAAATCGTCGATATTTCGAACGCACTAAAACTGTTCCAAAAACATCGGCATCGAAGTGTCATTTCTATTGATTTTTTTAAACACTTGACTTGTTTTCCTGTACGTAAAAGGCCACAGTTATTTACGTTTAACTTTACCTTTTCATCAACTTTGAAACTGAAGTATTAAACCACATATTGAACATAAATTATCCCCAAACCAATCACCAGTACAGTTTATCTTTCTTCTACCTCTACGCCATACGATACAGTAATAGTATATTATAGTCAAGATAGATATAAATACCCGTATAAACGCATTCCGGAACGTCTTTGACAGCTATTTCTTCGACCATTCGCCGTACTAAATATATCTAATCGGGCGTTCGGCTGGTTCTTTTTTTTTTCGAAATTCCTCGAATAGCACGTTCCCAACACGTGGTTATCGGGCGAGAGAGCGGCAGGTGCGTCCCGCCCGAAGATCCAACGTCCTATCGGGTTATTCAACCTATCTCGGGCCGGTTTCCGCGTCTATTTCGCTCGATTTTCGCCCGTGGAACACCGGCGGATCGTCTTCGATCGCGGGAGCGGCCTCCGCCGCGTCGGCCATTCGGCCACGTTTCCGCCTGATGTCTATTTTCGATACGCGATTTTTTTATAATATTGCGGTTATAAATTGTTTCGAAAACGTTTGAATAGAATTAAAAAATTTCATCAGAAAACAACATTTTTCGAACGTTTCCTCGAGTGTACTCTTTTCCGCTCGTTAAAGCAATTAATTAGGTTGTTACGCGTTTGTTATTACTTTTTTTTTTTTCGTTAAATAAGGAGGTATTATTTTCGGCAGGATTCCGAATCATCGGTATACCGTGAAGGTCGATTATTAAATTATTGATCCGATTATTCCGTGTTCGTACTCACGTGGAAACAAACCGGCAATTTAATGGTGCAAACCGACCACAGAAATATAATATGCACGTAGAGGTATTTTCGAACCAATGTTCGTTATAAATAGAGTGAAAAAAGTATTTTATTTTCCTTAATCAATATGTATTTTTTTTGGATCAATCAATCAGTCAATGTTGGCTGATGCTTTAAATAATACAGAAACTTATCTGTTAGATAATACCTACACTAAATTGCCAACCACCATAAAGGTCGGGATAGATTTTATTTAAGACAAATATAATTTTACCTGTTAAATAACAGTTAAAAATGCACACCGAGATACCCGGCATTAAAAATAGAACGAAACATCACCGTCTGGTGGTGTTTACATACGAGGAAAAGCCGTGCAGACACAATATTGTCAACACATGTCGTATATTCCCCCTCTGATAACTTCGTTAATACATTTACTAGAGACACGGACAACATTGCGGGCAATTGTTAATTCCACGTTTTTTTTTTTATTCATCTGATAGTCGACATCCGGTCTCGGCAGGCCGCATTAATGCGGGTTATTTCTATTTCACCGCGGTCACTCGATAAATATTATCCGAGCTCATTTAATCGCCCAGCCATTGAAAGTATCTTTAAAAATTCATCCTATGTAATGATAAAGGTATAGAGAAAAGTCTCCATTTCATTCAATAAAAGTAGAGGGAAAGGTCTCTACTTCACAGAATAAAAGTAGAGGAAAAAAGTTTTCATTTCACCGAATAAAAGTAGATAGAAAAGTCTTTTCTTTAAAGAATAAAAGTGGAGAGAAAAGTCCCTACTTTATAGAACAAAAGTAGAGAAAAAAGCCTCTACTCTCAAAGAATAAAAGTAGAGAAAAAAGTCTTCATTTCACCGAATAAAAGTAGAGAGAAAAGTTTTTTCTTCAAATAATAAAAGTGGAGAGAAAAGTCTCTATTTTACAGAACAAAAGTAGAGAGAAAAGCCTCTGCTTTCAAATAATAAAAGTAGAGAGAAAGGTCTCTACTTCAAAGAATAAAAGTGGAGAGAAAAGTATCTACTTCACAGAACAAAAGTAATGAGAAAACCCTCTGCTTTCAAAGAAAAAAAAAATAGAGAGAAAAGTCCTCACTTCCAAGAATAAAAGTGGAGAGAAAAGTCTCTACTTCACCGAAAAAGTCTTCATTTCTCAGAATAAAAGTCTCTATTTCACATAATGATAGTAGGGAGAAAAGTCTCTACCTTTATAGAAAAAGTCTTAATTTCATAGAATAAAATTCACTAAATAAAAGTAGAGAGAAAACGTAATTTACCAATGTTACAGATGCAATAAAATGCCAACCTAACCATGGACGAAATCGACTCGGCGCCCCAAGACTCTTCAATCATCGAAGAAGCCGACACCAGCGTGCACGGCTTCAACAACTCCAACGTCACGGTGATAGAGAACCCCGCCTTCAAGAAGCCCCCGTCGCAACAGCATCAGCAGGGCGAGGGCAGCGACAGCGGCGTCGACATCGCCGAAAAGCAGCTGCACAGCGCCCGCTCCTGCGACTCGTCCATCAGCTACTGCTCCAACTACGACGAGGCCTACAACATCCTCGTGCGCAAGAACTCCACGTTGCTGGAGGACTACAGGCGGCACCAGGACCTCACCAGCGACAACGGCAGCGAGAGCTCCTCCGTCAGCAACTCCAACGTCCGAACGCACCGCAGGATATCGGCTGGTAGCGGCAAAACTAGAAATTCCGGTAATGGCAGCGCCAAGGGCAAGCCTCCGGTTACTCCGAAGACGCCCAAATCGGCGGATAGATTGCAGGGCAAGCAACGGTCTCCGTCCAATCACCGGACGAAACTGGCTCATACGCCCAACTCCAAACGAACCCCGGCGCCCAAAACGCCGACGGCTACAGTGGATGACGGCAGGTGGCCTTCGGTGAACAGCAAACCAGCACCGCTAATGTCCAGATCTCTGAAAGGCACCATCGATTGCACCAAACAGAAAATAACCCCGCAGGATACTAAAACTATAGAAAAATACGCTACGCTTCCCAGGCCGAAAAAAAACGTCGACGCCAAAGAAGCTGCAGTCGCTAAAAAACCACTAAATTCGCAACGCGCCAGCCTAACAAAATCCAACTCCAGGGAAATAACACCTACGAAATCCCTCTCGACATCACTCTATCTTCCTAAAGCGAAAACCAAGACGAAAATCTACCACGAAAACACCGTACAAACCGAACTCACCATGACAGACATGGCCAACACAGTAACAGACACCGCCTGGGAGAAACTCCACAAAAAACTAACAACTCTAACCAACAAATACGAATCCCTACAAAACGACTACAAACAACAGACTGATCAACTGAAAGAGACTGAAACTAAACTAAGAGAAGAAACGATGGAGAAAGACGGTCTCAAGGAAGAGCTGCACAAAAACTCCCAACGAGTCATCGCCATACTGCAAGGAAACGGCGAAAGTACCGCGCCCCACCTCTACCGTTAACCCAATACAAACCTCGATCGTTCCAGGTATAACCGCCGATCCCAACGACAGCCTCCTGGTGCTCGAGACCAAATTCCAGAACGCCGGCCAAGTGGTGATACGGCAAGAGGAGGAAATCTCCAAGCTGAACTCGATCTGCCGCGCCCTGCAGATGGACCTCGACAAGAGCTCGGCCGCGCAGCGGTTCCTCCTCCAGCAGCAGCACGACCTCGAGGCGGAGAGCCTCGAGCTGCAGGATTTCATGCAAGCGGAGAAGACCACGCTGCACGACGCGCTCAAAGAGTCCGAGGCCGAGGTGCAACGGCTGCAGTCGCTCCTGCAATGCACAAACAGGGAGTTGCTGGATAGGTCCGAGGAGTGCAAGCAATTGGTGAGTCGAATCCGCTGTCTCTACTCGTCCGATTTGACCGGTTTTTTTGTAGCAAAGGCAATCCGAGCAGAGGAAGGAGGAGAATGCGAGCCTGCACGCCAGATTGGCCGTGCTGGAATCGAAGAGCAGGGAGCTGATCGTGCACCAAGGGAGCTCCGTGTCCGGTGCGGCTGTTGCTCTATCGACTCTCATCGCTAGATTGGATGGATTAGTAGAAGAACTCGTTGCTGCTTACAGTATATCGGATCAAGAATTAGAGGTATGTATGTAAAAAAAATACATGTATATTTCTGGATTTAAGTGCACAAATTGATCAATTCGAGAGTGTTGTCCAGTCTGTGCAGATCGGGATCGTACCCTCCGGACGCTTTAATCAATTCTTTGACGATCCTGCTTAGCTTGGCGTTCATTTCTTTGGCCTTGTGGTATTCAAGCGTCAGCTCGTCGTCCTTTCTGTAAACGGTGTAGGGCGTTCTGTTTTGGATGATCAACGAATGCAATTGGGATTTGCGCTGTTGGAAGAGCAACATCTCGAATTTCAGCTGCCGATTCGATTTGACGTCCTCCAATTTGTGCCTGAGGGCGCCCTTGTAGTCCTTGTCGAAGACGGGCTCGGTTAAAATCTCGTCGATTTTCTTCTCGGTCTCGACTATTTCGTCGCAGATGTACTTGTATTTGTTCTTGTTGCTCCTCGTTTCCGTTTTCGCCTGCTTTATTTGATTCCTCAAATTGTCGAGCTTCTTCTGGAAATTCGACCGTATCGAGTAGTCGTTCTTCTTCTGCGTCTTCTGCTTCACGTCCGAGTAGAAAAACAACGAGTCCCTCTTCACCAGCGTGCCCTGCAAGCTCCTCAACAGCTTCTCCTGGTTCTTCTTCATCTGAGCGTACATCACCTCCATCTTGTGCAACTCCTGGCGCATGTTCGACACGTCCTCGCTGTTCTTGTTCTTGTGCACGAACTCTTTGGTCATGTGGAACTTCTTCTCCCATTCGAGGCCTTCGCGGTTCGTTTCTATCAACTCCTTGCTCAAATTCACCTTGTCCTCTTCGATTTCGGTGATGGACGCTTCGATGCGCAACAATTCCAATTCCGCTTCTTTCAGCTTCACTTCGAATTCATCCTACAATATCCAAGCATTAAAAAAATGTACTCTTTAACGTAAATAAATATTTACCTGCATAAGTAAGTTGTTCTTGTCCAAATCGTTCTTGTGGTTCTTTTTGTTGTACACTCTGTCGCACAAAATGGTCGCTTTGTTGGTGAGCGAATTGATCCTGTGCTGCGTCAGTTCCTCCTGCTTTTTGAGCTGATCGAACTCGTCGCTCAACCGCAGGTTTTTCTGGTCCAATATGAGCATTTGCTTTCTCAGCACGCTGATGCTGTGTATCTGTTCCTGTCGCTCCTTGGCCATGGCGAGGATGTTCTTCTGCTCGCGCATCCAGAACATCTGCAGGTTTTTGATCTCCTGCTGCGTCTCCTCGATGAGCTTCGTCAGATCGATGATCTTCATCTCCGCTTTGGCTATGCGATCGTCGTGATTCGAGGCGATCTTCTGTTCGAGCTTCTCGTTTAGGGTTAACACGTGTTTCTCCTTTTTCCTGTAGAGCAACACGAATTTCTCCAATTCGGCCGTCATCTTTTTGGCCACCTCGTCCAATTTGGCCATTTCCTCTTTGGTCTCGTTGTAGATGCGGGTGAGCTCTTCGATTTTGAATTTCTGCGATTCGATTTCGGAATAGAGGGAACTCCGTTTGTTCTCCGCCTCGTTTTGAATCACTTCCACGTCGCGTTTCTTATCGGCCAGCTCGTTCAAAGCCTGTTGAATATTTCGCCGATTATCAATCAATCGTTCAAAGTTGTTGTGTTAATTTGGTTACCTTTTGGGCCTTTTTGGTGTACGCGTGGTTTTCCACTTCGCTTTGGATGCACGTGAAAATCTCCTGGTCGATTTTGTTCTTCTTCTCGGCCAATCGTTTGTAGTCCAATTGGAGTTTGTTGTACGCTAGAGTCTTCAAATGGGACTCGCATTGGCTCGCCTTTATGTCTTTCTTCATTTGCGTTATGTACGTTTTGACGTCTCGCAATTCCTTTTCTACAAAGTACATTTAAATACCCAACATCACTTTAGCATCTATCATCAATTTACCGACTAATTTTCTCTCGGTGGTTTGCTCGTCGATTTGGCTTTTGCTCATCTTGATGTCTTCCAGTACACGTTCCTTGAGAGCCGTGAATTTCTGGTTTTCCATTTGTTCGCGCTTGATGAGCTTCTTCGATTGACCGATTTCGGTCAGGATGTCCTTGTGTCTTTCCTCTCTGCTCGATAGTTCCTGGTTCAAGCACTCCAAGCCTTTGTCGCGATTCGACACGGCGGCCACGACGCTCGTAAACGAAGACATCAGAGCCTTCAGTTCGGTTTCCAAAGCTGCACAACAAACGAAATTAATACGAATACTCTCGATAGATCGAATCGTACCGATGATATTGGTGTTGCCGACGGCCGCGCGGTGCTCCAAATCGTCCAGTTCCTCCTCTTTGACGATTATCTGCAGCTTGTTGGTTTCGATTTCGTTCTCGATGTTCCATATGTCGGTCATGATGCGGTGTATGAGGAAGTCCTGCTTGCGCTTCTGCTTGGCGAGCTGGTCGTTCTCCTGCCGCGACTTGTCCAATATGCGCTTGCTGATGGTGATCTGGGACTCCATCTCTTCGCCGGACTCGGACAGCTGCCGTATCAGGCCGGTGATGCCCTCGATTTCGTTGGTCAGATCCCTGTTGGTTTTCTCGGCGCGGAACAAGTCGTTTTGGACGTTCTTCATTAGCTTCGTGTTCTTTTTGAGCGATTCCTCTTCTTTTTCCTGCTCGACGGTGACCTTTTCGATTTGTTCCACTAGCGTTTCGAGCGTCCGTTGTTGGTAGCATACCTGTAAAATGTCGAGTGGTTTACGTTCGATTTGTGAATGGGTGATTGGTTACTTGTTGTTGGATTTCGTAAGCTTGCAGGCCGACGTCTTCGATTTCTTGTTCCTTCTTCCTCGTTTCGATGTCGATGCCGAATAGATCCTCCTTGATGGCGGCTATTTGCTTTTGTAGATGTTCCCTGAGGGCCTTTTGGAAGGGCTCCAACATCGGATGGTCCGGATCCAGGAAGTAGTTGCTGAAGTCCTCCTTCTTCGGCGCCTCTTCGACCACCTCCGACACTTCCTCCATAGTTTCCTCCTTCAATTCCTCCACGATTTCCTCCATAATAACGTACGCGAATAACGCGCTCCTTCAGTAAAAAATTCGTGTATATCTGTCTGTAAAATTGACAACAACTGTCACGTAAAAACAGATATTTCGATTGTACGTTCGTTTTATTTCCGCAGGATGCCATATTCCACAACGAGGCGTACAAAACGAGCAGCAGCAGCCCCGAATCGACGCCCGAGAAGTCCCGCAAGCTGTTCATCGACAAATCCCCGTCGCCCGCCAAAGGTTCCTCCTTCGTGTCGGCCGTCATAAACGCCATCAAGAGCGCCGCCCAATCGCAATTCACCGTCAGGGATCTCAGCAAAGACACCCTATCGACGGAGCGATCCAGGTAGCGCCCCGCGAGCGCCTCAAACGCCGTTAAATAATCGTTAATTGTTCGCAGTTCCAACGAAATGCTGGACTCGGAGACCGAGCCGTGCCTGATGATGGAGCACGTGCTCGAAGACGTCTACATACCGGACGGGCATTCGCAGAACCTCGTCTCGTCGGGGCACGGCAGCATGATGAGCTCGCGCCTCAGCCACAGCGAGAGCCTCAAAGACCTCAATCAAGCCTACATCAGCCGGCAGATGTCCGAGCCGGCCAGCATGAGCCTCTACGGCAGCCTGCACGGCGACTTGCTCTCGCTCAACGAGCCCCTGTTCGTCACCTCTTCGCTCGTCGATCAAGTCATCGATGTCGACAATCTAATCACCAGGTGAGGACGTTGTTTATTTGAGTTTTGAGATGGTGATATCGTGTGGCTTGCAGGTTGTTGAAGGTGATCAGGATCATACAAATGGAGAACGAGGATTGCATGAACGAGTTGCAGGAGCAGCGGGACAACTTGCTGGAGCAGGTGGACAAGCAGAAGGAGACGAACAAGGTGGTGGTGAAGCAGCTGAAGGATTGGGAGATCCTGGGGGCGCGATTGAAGGGCGAGGTGAAGGAGCTGATGGGGCACTCGTCGAAGAAGAACAACGAAATCGACGGGTTGAAGAACGAGTTGAACAAGCAGCGAGAGGAGGTTGAGGTAGATGGAATGAGTTGTGGTGAGAAAATGGTGATTAAATGGTTGTTGTTGTAGAAATTAAATCAGGACGTATGCGAATTGTCGACGACTTTGGCGAAGGCCGAGCTGGAGAAGAAGAGGAAAGAGGACGAGGTGAACGAAGGGATCAAAAATTTGGAGAAATCCGCTCAAGTACCGTCCGGGGAAATTTTAGCGAAATTAATTTGCGCACAAAACGAGGTAATACCACTAAAAAAAACTATAATTTCTTTCGTAATCACATCGTTATTTTCATTTTAGATACCGTTACTTAAAGAGAAGCTATCGGAGAAAGAAAAACACTTGAGGGAACTCACGCAGGAGTTTCTGGCCAGCAGGCAGGTTCTAACCGAGCATCTAAAGGATGCCATTAACCAATCCAAAAAGCAATACAACGCCATCGACAATGCCTTAGAGGTAACCGCTTGAATACAAATAAATAGCACGGTTTAATCGGGATTTCTGCATCGGTTTAGGTGTTGCACGGGATCCAAACGGTGGTGCAACAGTGCGCGCCGCTGGCGCAATTGCAGCGCGACTTGGAAGAGATGAATTTCCAGAGCGCTTCTTCGATCGCTCCGGCGGATTTCAACGCCAACGCGGCCCTCTTACAGGCCGTGGCCAGTTTGGAGATAGCGCCCGCTATAAACACCACGGCCTAGGGATAATTATGCGGATTATTTTGAGGGATATTCAGGGCTGTATAAAAACGGATATTATGCGATATTTTTTGGGGAGGGGGTTGACCGTGATAATTTTTATTGTGTTTTATTTTACGTCTGGAGATGTTGCGAGGTTCGATGGATTGTTCTATGTACGAAGTATAGTGTAATTAGTGTTGACGAAACTGCTTGTTTATGTATGTATTTTTCAATTTTGTTTAAGGTTTTTTTTTGCTTTTTTATGTTTGACACGTACATAGTCGTTTGATATAGTTATTAAATAGTGATATTTAGATTTTAAAATAATTTTGTATCGTTTTTGGTGTATTTGAAATTGAACCTCCTTTCGACTCAATAAGACTGAATATGTTTTTTTAAAAATCGGGTTTACAAACGCGCTAGATACTCGTATAAAGTACCTTTTAGAAAGATAATTATGAAAATTTAGATGTTTAGTAATGTTACATTGTGCGCGTTTGTAAAATCGATTTTTTTAATTTATTTTATCGAAGATAACGTCCAGGATTCTCCAAGTATTTTTCCCTATTGTATTATTTTGTTCGTTTGAAACAAAAACGAATTGTAATTAAAAAAAAACATTTTTTTAAATATGTATTTCATTGCCATTTGATCTGTAAATACAAATATTAGTTTAATCGACGTTTTTTTATTCAGTCCCTTTTTCACGTTATTGTAACATAGTTTAATCGCGGTTCGACGATCTCGACGACCGTTGCATTTTTTCATCATTTTTTGGTTCAGTGGACGGGCAAGCGCAAAGCTCTGGATTTCCGGAACCACTGAATAATTTCAAGAGACTCTCCCATTATTGTCAAAGCAGCCAATTCCACAGTCAATTGTGATTTTTTACATGGTACGTACACGTTTTTATTCCGCTCTATTTTCGCTGATTTTAATAGATTTTTTTCAATCATTTACTGCTAATTAATAACAGTTGTAATCAATGAATTTGTGCAAAAAAAATCTTTTCAGAATTGTTTTTTGTGCCAATTTAATCACTTTATTATTTTAGAATATTTCAACACCCTAGCAATAGTTTCCCTTCAATTCCAAATTTCCCACCCTTCAGGTGAAATTTTTTACACCGCCAAACTTTCACTAAACTTTCGAAAAACTCAAGCGATTCAATAATTTGTTCATAACGAAACCGAAAGTCATTGTTCGATGAAAACCCGCAAAAAAAATTCCATCAAACATCCTGTTCTTTCATCGCGCTTCCGTTACAATAACTGTCGCGATTAACGCGCCAATCAAATTACGAAATTCGATCCAAACGATTTTACAGGGCGCGATGTTGAACCACCGCACGATCGTATGGCTGTTGCTCTGCAACCTCAAGCTCACCCTACAGCAATCCTACCAAATCGAAGACATCCCCATCGAGCACTACGTCCACGAGGACGTCCGACGCGACGAAATCGACGTCGAATTAATGCCCAGGACCTTCGACAAACTCCAAGCAGACGAAAGCGAGCAAATAACCGCCCACGAAACACCCCCGTGCGAACACCCGACCGCCATCAAACGACCCAAACGCGAAATAGACACTCGAAACTCCAGCGGAAATCTAAACAAAACTCTAACCATAAACGATTTCATCAAGTTCAAACGCTCCGTTGCCCCAGACTCGCGCAGAACCGGAGCCACCCCCGCGGAGCAACAATGGACCGACGAGAGTATTCGGGTGTCTTCGGAGGCGGCGCGGGCGCCCCGGGCGCATTTCGTCACCAACGGCATGCCCGACAGGAACCCCCTGCAGTACAAGTTCGACAGGGAGCCGCGCTCCGAGAGCACCAAGTACCTGCAGAGCGACTTGCCCGACGAATACGACTACCACCGGCCCCCGTCGGTCAGGAACCGCGTGTCCAGGTACGCTCCTCGCAAACTCCTTACATCGCCCACTAGGAATTTAACATTGCAGGACGGGCAGGTACAATCCGAGCACCTACGATAGATATCCGGCGAGCGACCGCAGGAGCTATTACAGGAGACAGGAGTACCCGGAGAAGCCGTATTACGATCCCGATTATAACGAAGTGGCCAGGAAACGGAGGATAATTTATTACGCGACGCTGCCGGAGGCGCCGAGGAAGAGGATGGAGGAGCCGCGTCGATTGCAGGATCGATACCGGTACAGGGACGTGCAGGATTATCGGTTGTTCGCTCCCGAAACGTACAACGGCTACAGGAAGCGGGAATTCGACTATCCCAGGCGGGTGTTTGAAATATTTCGAACGAAAGAACCCGTTTTAGTTACATAATTCGTTTGCTTTTTAGGTACGACGTGAACGTATCGACGGGCGTGAACGTGCGAGAAGTGAAGAAGAACCCCGAAAGGAGGATTTATTCGGACGTAACCCGACATCGGTCCTACAAAGAGAATTAAATGCTAACTAACAATGTACTAGAAGTTTAGATTTTTTTTTATAATAAACTGCCTTATATAATTTTCAAGCAGTCCTATTACTAAATATAAAAAAAACTATAAATATTAATAAGACTCAATTCGAAAATGAACTTTCCCTCCTTTGCGATCGGTACATGAACAAAGAAACGATTTCCAACGAGTGTCCCAACGAAGTTAAATCGTAATAAAATTTGGGATATTTTTCTATCAAACTCGCCACCATCCGCCGCAGTTTGGCGTTCGTTTCCTTCTGTTTTTGATACTCATCGACCAGATCCGATTCCCTTCTGAAAACAGTGAAAGGCGTCCGATCGGCCGCTATGTGGGAATACATGCTAGCCTTCTTCTGTTGAAACACCAATATCTCGAACTTGAATTGCCTGCTCACTTTCAACTCGTTCAATCGCGCCAAAACGTTGGATTTGTAATTCTCCGCCATTACGGGATCCTCCAAAATTGTTTTGATCTCTTTCTGCATTTCCTCGATTCGATTTCGGCGGGCTTTTATCGCGCCCACCGCCGCTTTTATCTCGCTTCTGTTATGCTTGATTTTATTCTTGCAATCGGCCAGTTTCTTTTGGAAAAACGATCGTAATGTCGGACCGGTTTTCTAGAAAAACAATTTCTTATACTCTACCCTACACTATTCTGCTCTACTCTGCTAGACTCTACCCCAGTTTACACTACACTACTGTAAAGTACAATACACTACTGTGCAAAATTCTATCATATTCTGCACTACTCTACACCAGTTTGCAAGATTCCACCATCCTCTGCACTTCTCTACTCTCTAATGCACAACTTCTACTATATTTTGCACTACTCTAAACTACACCACTGTACACTACATTACACTATATTACACTAATCTAGTCTACTTAGTAAATTCCATACCTTATCTTTTTCCGCTTTGCTGGTAACATCCGAATTGAAATACAGCATTTCCCTTTTGAACAGGCACTGTTGCAGGTCCTTGAGCAGCTTCTCCTGGGCCCTCTTCAGCTGATCGTAGATGACTCGCATCTTGTGTATCTCCGAGCGCATATTGGCCACGTCGCCTTGATCGGTACTTCTCGCGCTATTTAAATATTCTTTGGTGACTTGGAATTTCTTTTCCCATTCGAGTCCCTCCCTGTTCACGTCCAACAACTCTTTGCTCAACGCCACCTTGTCTTGTTCCACTTCCGCTATTTCGGCGGCGATCGAGAGCAAATCGAGCTCGGATTGTTTCAGTTTCGCTTCGTATTCGTTCTAAAAAAAGCTTGCGTTAATAAGTAACTCGTCAGGTGTACTTTAAAAGTTTTCTGCTCACCATTAAAGCGGCGTTGTTGTTGTTGATGTTGTTTTTTTTGTGCTTGTGATGGACGAGTTTTCCGCTCAGCACGGTCAGTTTGTTGGAGAGGATGTTCAGCATTTGTTGGATTTTCTCTTCGTTTCGTCGCACGTCTTCGAGTTCGCGTTGGTTTCGAAAGTTTTTCTGCTCGAGTACCATGAGTTGCTTCTTTAGCGTGTTGATTCGAGCGATCTGTTCGCGTCTGTTCGACGATAGAATTAGCAAACTTTGTTGTTCTCTGATCCACAATCTCTGATGGGCTTTGATGATGGATTGCTCTTCGCCGATGGATTTCGTTAGATCGACGATTTTACGTTCAGATTTGGTGTAATTCGATGATTTTTGCGAAACTAGCTCGGTCTGTACTTGCTCGTTTAACGACATTACTCGCCTAAAAATATTCTCAAATCAAATATGCGCAGAGGAAATTGCGCACTCTTACTAATTCGCTGAATGTCAAATATCGACTGTCAAATGTCAGTTGTCAAACATCAAATGTCACATGTCAAATTTCGATGTGATAAGTCGAATGCCAAATGTCAAGAAGAAGATTTACCTGTTTCTGTTTCGATAAATCAACGTGTACTTTTCGAATTCCTTGCTCAAATTGTCGAGCAATTTGCCCATTTCGTTTTCTTGTCTCTTCGATTCCGAATGCATCGCTTCCAGCTCGCCGATGTAATTTTTCTTCATGTCGTTTTCGGTGGTTAAAAATATTTTCCTGTTCAGCGATTCGTGTAGCATTAAATCGACATCTCGAATTTTATCGGAAATATCCTTCAATTCCTACGATATGATAAAAAAATACAGATCATAAACGTGGCCTTTTGCCATTCGGTTATCCGCCTAAAACCACAGCCACTTTCACAGTTAACTAGATAATTATGATTTACCTTTTTGTTCTTCTTGTCTACCATGTCGGTGGTCATTTGGGCTTGAATGCATTCGAAGATCTCCTGCTCGGCTTGGAGCTTCTTCGAAGACAGTCGCTTGTATTCGTTCAGCACGGAGTCCAGAGCCAATTTTTTGAAATGCTGGTCTTTTCGCGATGATTTAATGTCGCTTTCCAGTTGCTCGATTTGCGCATTCGTGTTGTACACTTCTCGATCTAAAATGCTACCCGGTTAATTTATTTATAGAATTTACCATCGACAATATACCGAGTTTGAGTTTTTCTTTTAACAATCCATCGATTTCGATTTTGTTGGCTTTGATATCGGCGTGTATGCGGTTTTTATTGGCCGAATTGCATTGGTTTTGCATCTGCTCTTGCTTGATGAGCTTCTTCAACTGGTTGGTTTCGTTTAGAATTGTTTTGTGTTGTTCTTGTTTGTTGTTTAAGGATTTCGTTAGGCATTCGAGGTTTTTGTCTCTGTTGGTGATGGAGCAAACGACGCGATCTATCGAGCAAGTCAGGGCTCTTAGTTCGGATTCGAGGGCTGTTATGTTGGTGTTGCCTATTGATATTTTGTTGTCCATTTCCTCCAGTTCTTCTTCCATCAGTTTTATCTGGAGTTTGCCGTTTTCTATTTCGTTTTCGGTTTTCCATACTTCGGTGTTGAGTTGGTAAATGAGGTAGTCTTGTTTTCGTTTTTGCTTGGCTAATTTTTCGTTGTCTTTGCGCATCTTTTCTGCTTGCCTTTTGTTCGATATTATGTGGGATTCTACGTCGTTTTCTAGAGTGGAGAGTTGGTGAATTAAACGGGATAAATTTTCGATTTCGTAGGTTAATTCTTTGTTGAGTTTTTCTTTATCGAATAGCTGATTTTTGATGGTCTTCAAGTCTTCTAGCTTGGTTTTTAATTGTTGTTCTTCGCTTTCTTGGGACGCTGTGAGGGTTTTTATTTGATTCACTAAATCGTCGAGGACTTTTTGTTGAAAGCATACCTTAATAAATGTACACTTGAATAAATAAAAGTATTTATAATGGAATAAATGTACTTACTTGTTGTTGAACTTCGTAAGCTTGTACACCCAAGTCTTCGACTTCTTTCTCTTTGGTTTTAATATCGCTGTCGATGAACAAAATGTCATCTTTTAATTTTTTTATTTGGTTCTCGAGATGCGCCTTTAAGGCTTTTTGGAAGGGCGCCAACATCGGATGGTCGGGATCCAAAAAGCAATTTTTCACGTCCGTTTGCTCGTCTGCTTCGTTCATTTTTCGATATTTTTAATAAAATTGTATACGAGTGCAATGTTTTTTTAATCGATACTACAAACAGCTAAAAGTTAGCAGTTGTTGATAAGATGAAGGGCGTTTCTATGGTAACCGATTTTCGAGATAAGGATTTTTTAGAAATCATCGTATTTCGAATTCTGTCAGGATTTTTGGAGTTATTTTTGGCCGAGACTCCTAGCATTCTTGAATCCTGTTGTAAAATTGTAACAAATTTGAGAATAAAAATCGATTGACAAATAATGAAGATGTCTTACATTATATTTTAATACAGCTATTAATTCTTCTTTTTTTATCCATTATTTTCTTTATTTTCATACCTGAGGGGCAAAACTTTAAATTAAGAGAATCGATAATTTCCCTTCGCCATTGATAAAATCATACTTTTCCAAACTTTAAAATTTCGTAATGGAGAGGAAAGAAATTAAAAAATAATACTTTAATTATATTTTTATTTTATAAATAAAAAAAAATGTTAACGCCTGAGGTTCAATTCCGGTAATGTATTTTTTCGAAATTATCTTTTCAAAGACAACACACCAACGGACAACACCTTAATCTGAAAATCGAAATACATTGTATCATTACAAAATCGCAGAGAAGACTTATCTTAAAAACTATTTTCAATCAACAGAGACGCTCAATTAAAAATTAAATAGACAAAACTTTCTCGAATTTATTAAATTTCTGTTATACTAATATGGAAGTACACAATCGCCCTCCCATCACTCGTACACAAGATACATAAACCTAAATGCTACGTTTACATCATTACTAATTGATTATTATAACAAAAATCGCAACTTATTAATTATATCGAAGACATTTCCTAATCAATTTATCAAAAAGAAGAAAAAACAAAGAAATCTCGATTCTTTTCATGTTGAACATAAAAATTTTTTGTACGTTTTCGGCATTTTCCAAACACCGTCTCGAAATGGAATGATTTGGAAAATTTTTGTTTGTATGATGAAATGACTCTATGATGAACCTGAAACAAAAACACAACACCGATTAGAATAAATTTATTAACGAAAAATAAATAAAACATCCTTACCGAAAAAATTAATTGAATCACATAATGAATGTATTTATTTTACATTTCACACCAGAACGTGTTTTTCATCTAGTAGGGCTGGTGCCTTTGGTTGCGTTGTCCACCGCCACCGCCGCCACCGCCTCCTCTCTGTTTACCGCCGCCTTGATAACCGGAACCACCTGAAAAGAAACAGCAGTATAAAAATTTTAATATTATACCAATCCTACTCACTAATCGTCAACTCAAAAGCATTCGTTTTCGCCACCTGCGTTGTGTGTCGCCGATTTTCTCTTCCAAATTTTACGGATAACATTTTTTTGTCACTTCGATATGTTGAGGCGGTTATTATATTTTTTTATATTGGACGCACTCTCGAATATTAATGGTTTTTGTGGAAATGTTCCAAATTCGAACGCAGGTTACGAGACAAAAGTCTACCAATTTTAATTTAATTAAAAAAAGAAAAGAGAAAAAAATAGACTCAATCTTAACTAAACTAAGAGCGATAGAAAAATAAACAAATATTTTGAATTGCAATGCAATTTCGATTTGGAAAAATAAATGCAAAGTAAAAACAAGATTGAGATATTAGGGGATCTAGTCTAGAACATCACCACAAGTACCTTTTCCACGTGCATTAATATTCCGTCCACCACCATATCCTCCATCATAGCCATATCCCTGGTCTGCATTTCAAGTACAAAACAAACTTATTAGCGCTTTTTACTTCACTAATAACAAATTCAACCCTGTTTTTTTCCTATAGGATCAGCTGCATATTTTACTCGTTTAAATAGCGCGGCTACTTTAGTATACACACCTTCCGGATTCGTATCGAATTACAAAAAAAAATAAGCAATTACGAACTCTCCAATACATTGGATCGAGCAGTTGCCAATTTGCTTTAAGTACTTTTTGAAGCAGTAACTAATATTTCTAGAACTACTAAATACATTATTGAAAATTGAAATTTTAACATTTTTTAACGGTACACATCAAGCAAAATGATTTTTTACCGTAAAATATGCATCAATAAGCCATCCAATTTTTTTGTTTGTTAAACTTTTTACAGTTCGGAACGTGTACGCTCAATTCAGAATCATTTTTACATATACAGACTAATTGAGCGTAAAAATTCGATGACTTATTTGAACTGTAAATGAATGAATGTATAAAAATAATTCCAAAATGAGCCTACCAAACACAGGTAGGGTAAAAAAAAAATAAATAGAAAAATTATTGCAAAGGAATGTAGAATTTCAACAATGCTTTATTTCAAGCTCTAGATAATTCACAAAGTATTTCTTCCATACCGTATTATATCATTATAGTATATGAATGTTATTTATATAAGGTCAACGTATATGCATGTATAGGAACAAAATAACTGTTGACTTAGTGTAAAAATGTCCTTAAATAAAATATTTTCCTGATCATAATAAAGCCAGTGTGAATATCACACTGAATATATCTTAGGTATATAAAACTTAGGAAGTTGACTGCAGGAGAGAAGGGAAAAATGTATTGCATTTAATTATAAAAAAAATTAAGTGCATAATGGAAATTTTGATGTGTATTAAAATTAAAAGATAATCAAAAATAAAAATGAATCGATGGAAGAAATATTGTGTTACATAACATACTGTACTTTCTAAAGCGCCAATACAGCCTCTCCTGCAGTCCACCTGCCGATATTTACAACCAATAACATATACACAGAGCTTACAAGGCACCGCGCTCGAGATAAATCGAAACATCAATATACCTCGCACGACGAAACAAATTCGCGTTAAAATCTAATAATTATTTATCCTGTTCGAGTATTTACCATAGTTTCCATAATTGGAGTAGTCGTAACCGCCGTATCCGCCATAGCCGCCACCGTAATAATCATAACCCTGACCGTAACTGTCGTAGCCGTAGCCTTGACTGTATCCGCCATAATTACCATATGCTTGATTCCAATTCTGGTTGCCGTAACCGCCTCGTCCTCCGCGACCGCCCCTCATACCGCCTCGTCCTCGCATCCCCCTGCCGCCCATCATCATCATCGGCCCCATCTGATCCGGCTTCGGCGTGGCTTTCTTTACATCCACCTATTTTTTTTAGATACACAACATCCGCATTAGAATCTCTTTCGAACATCAGATTCGATTGATGCTTATTAACATCGAACTTACTTCTTTATCTTTGATGGTCTGTTTGGGTGTTTTCAACAGTTCGTTAACGACTTGTTCGGCTTCGAATGTGATGAAACAGAATCCTTTCCTTTGATTCTTTTGCTTGTCAAATGGCATTTCGACTTCGATGATCTAGCAACAAAATTAACGTTTGTTAAAAATGCCATCGAGACTACATTTTTTTTTAAATTACCGTTCCGAATTGGGCGAAGTAATTTTTAATGTCGTCGTCGGATAGTTCAGTCGTCAAACCGCCTACGAATATTTTCCCGTGCCTCGCTTTCGCCTTTTTAGGGTCCACTTTTTTACCGTTTATGACATGGTCGCCGGCCGCCACCACTTTATCGATGGCCTCCGTCGTTTTGAATACTATAAAGGCGAAGCCCCTCGACCGGCCGCTATTCGGATCCGTTTTAACATTTATACTTTCGATTTCGCCGTACTGTCCGAAGTGTTCCCGCAATTCCTCTGCAAAAAATAGAGCAAACAGACAATCAATACGAGCTCTTACAATGGTAAAAATAATATTTAGCGATAAATTAAGGTCAGTGTTGGGGTTATCTTCAACTGTACTCAGTAGCAGAACTGACTTAAGTCAATCATCATGAATTTTGATTTTTTTTTAGATTTTTTTATGTAATATAGTAATGAAAATGAACTTACTGTCTGTAGTTTCCCAACTCATGCCGCCAACAAACAATTTCCTGGAAATAAAAAAAGTAGACTTTAATATGCGGACATTCGATTAAAAACATCGTCCTATTTATTTTGTTGCAAAAATATAGTTTCGAATTACTTAAATTACAATTTGACTTTTAAATCTACTAAAATACAAATTGAAAAAATTGGAAACTGCAATCAATGAATTAATCCTAGTTCAATCAAATGGAACGGCAATCTCAAAGTAATCTGAAAGTTAAGCTTTTTTTAAGAGTAAAACAAAAAAAAATTACAAACAAAACAAAAACTAAATTAATAAAATATACGTTTGAATTTGAATTGGATATATATCGTGACTGAATTAGTCCAAAAAACTAATTGTTTCTTTTTGTAATAACGTGGAGTTTACTAAGTGATGGCAGAAGATTTGCCCAAGGATAAATACCATGGGTCCCCGAGTGCTCAGCGTCCATCAGCGACATCCTCATCTTCCACTTAGCAGACTCAGCCACCTGGAGAAAAGGAACCATGTTTAAATTGGATAAACAATATCCCTAAAAGCCTGGCACATCCTACCACCGGTTTACCAATTTTGTTTCAAAAAAAAATATTCAATTCACTCAAACCCAATGAATTAATTTTCTTTCTATGATACATTACTGTTCAAATTCAATTCCCCTAAAAAGGCAAGTCTCTTAAAATGCTGAAAATCAAAACGTTCCAAATTAAAATCGAAAAAAAGCTGAACGGTATTTGAATTAACGCGCCAAAAATAAGCGTCATCCGCCATTTTCTTCGAGAAATTCGAGTTGACCTGATCTTCGCAAAATTTGTCGAATTATCGCAAATCAATATCTACAGTAGAAAAATACATTGAAATTTTTATTGCTTACATACTAAATACACATATTAAACCTTTTAAAATTACAAAACTTACTAGAATTCAAAGATGAATACAGATTATATTTTCATCATAAATAAAGGTAATCCCAATTTGATCTACTAGAGATGAAAAAAATACAAACAACCTTTGTGCGATAAATAGCTAATGAAAATCATTATTATTTATCAACGTTTATTTACTAATTAACGAATAAAAACTCACCTATCGTCGTCTCGGCCGGGCGTAACTGCGCTACCGCTATCCATCGGCGGGGCATCTCCTGAACCGTTTTGTTGCACTTCGGCGGACACGTCTTTCGAAAAGTCTTCTCCGTTCTCCATCGGAACAGCTTGTGTTGCCATTATTTACAAACTAAAATAAATAACTTAGCGCTTATATACTACAAGAACCACGCGGCACGTCCTTCGTTCGCAATCACTCGTCGGAGAGAAGAACCAGCTCGACAAGAACAAGGAGAAGGACGTATTGGTGACGGTGACGCCGCCGGGCGTAGGAAAATCGATTAAATTTTACCCCACTCTCGCTAGTCCACCAATAGCAGCCGGAGTTTGGTAGTGGTTACTACTTTTTCATGCGCCAACACAAACAACCGGCTTTCTATTAAATGATAACAGACTTACGTCGTTAAATTATTCCATTAGTGGAAAGGAGTAAGGTATATGCGCGTTAGTCGAATATAATAAGTCGGTAAAGAAGATTTCTGTTTTACCGACTAAAATTTAATTTATGTTTATGCCGTTTAGTAGAGGTGGGACTTTCTTTTTAAATGTAACATGTAGTTATAATAAATCACGTTGATTCTTGTTACATTATAAAATTTCAGGAATAACAGCCACCTCTATATTTCTCTCCTTCATAATTTGAATTTTTATTTCTACATGTCAGATTTATAGCGTTTTTAATTTTAATTTTTGTTTGATTGCTCAAAATTTGGTCGAAATGCCTCATTATAAGGTAAAATGGCACCGAACGTAGCAAATATTCCACTAAAAATTTAAATTCGCAGGAATTAAAATTGGGCGACGTATGGCGCACCTGCAACAAAATAAGAGCGGCGATTTTTCGCATGGGAATCAATTTGTTCGACTACTTTTCCCGATTAGATCCCCATAATAATTGCTTGATATCAGGTAGATCGATTTAATATTCTTAGGGATATATTTAATCGATGAAATTTCTTTAGAGTCCCAATTTATTTCCGTTATAAACGGCCAACTGAGAGCCATTATCGGCCTATCGGAACAAGAAGTCGGCGAGCTCGCCGATTATTTTAGGGTGCCCGATGGAAGAATTTACTACACCCAATTGTGCGACGTTATTCACAACAGCGGTGAGTATGTTAGGTAGTAATTTAACGAAGAAAATTGGATTTTTTTGGGGGAATTTTCAGTGCCCCAGTTCAGCCAAAATGCCCCTTTAATCACCGGCTTGGAATGGGAGGATCCCTTGCACACTAACAGATTGAGCGTGAGCGAAGAGCGGCGTATAAGCATTCTGCTTACGAAAATCGCCACTTTGGTTAATTTCAGGAAGATCATTTTGCGGCCATATTTCCAAGATTACGAATTGGTAAATTTGACATTTGACATTCGACGTTGACAGACCGAATTGCGATAATTTGGCAACCCGTATTACACCATTTTAGGTTTCGAAAAATAATGGAACGATTTCTATCGCGCATTTTGCGCGAATACTGGCCTATTTGGAAATCCTCCTTTCCGCCGACGATTTTAATTTGCTAGTAAAGAAATTCATTAAAGATAGCTACACCGTGAATTACGTGGGATTCGTATTGTCCATTGATGAAATCATAAACTACCTCAATTCGCATGGCATTATTGATTTGTGCGGGGTAATTATTCGAAGAAAAACTCCACAACATAATAAAGTATACAATTACGGACAATAAATATTTCAGGATTTAATGGATCTATTCCCCGGAAAGGTAATTACGACGGAATTACCGAAATTACCCCGACCCGAAATAGGTAAATTCGAATGCACCAAAACCTTTTCATAATTTCATCGTAAATGCTTTTCAGGTAAAATCATGGCCGCCCAATTGTTCGGCAAACAAAACGTTTTTCATCCGGCTTTGAAGGAACCCAAAAACATCGAACACATCTTAACCACTATTTCTAATCTACAAGATCACGTTTTGAAGAACCGATTGAGAGTAGCGGAGTTTTTTAGAGTTAGTTGAAAACGTTTATTAAGTATCCGAATAGGTGAAGACCGGCAGTTGACAAAACCGGGCAACTCTTCTAATTTGCTGGCCTTGTCCTATTCAGGCACTTAGAGAGAATTTGGAAATGTTATGAGTTATGGGCGTTTTTTTAGGATTTCGACGTATTTAAATGCGGTAGAATAACAGTGGCGCAATTCATAAGAGGTCTAGATGCGCTAGTTTTATGTGGCAGGCAAAGGTTTTTCCTATCCCTGCCGGACGTTGAAGCGATTGTAAATCAATACAGAGATCCGATGGATTTCAGCAGAGTGTGCTGGAGAACCTTCGAAGACGATATAGAGCACGTTTTCACCGTTAAAGTAATGCGTATTTGTCGGTGAAATTTTGCAAATTTATTAGATTTCTTTAGGAATTAGAAAAGTACCCGAACGTTGTCGTGGAATCCCCGCCGCAAAACGTTAAAGAACTACCACCGTTGGGTGGAAAAAACTGGCAAAAAGTCAATACGAAAAGCAGAGATTTGTGCGAAGAAGCCGTACAGAAAGTGAAGCACAAGATAACCCACCGAAGGATTTTATTGAAGCCTGTTTTCAGGGACTTCGATAAGTATGCAACAATTACTTAACAGAGTTAAGTGTGTACGAAACATTTTAATTCTAGATTTAACAACGGCCATATCAGCAGAGCCCAAATGCGACAAGCGTTCGATTCGAACGCGATATTCCTCTCGGACGAAGAAATAGCAGCGCTAGAAGATAGATACAACAACGACGTGGGTTTCAACTACTTCTGGTTCCTCAAAGACGTGGAATTCGCCCAACAGGAACCTCTGGTAAGATCTAGCGAAATCTCCAGCGAAGGTTTTGACGAAATTTCTTCATGCAGTACAAACAATTCAACGAAGATTCGGTGAAATTGAGCGGCGACAAGCCGAGGAAACCGCCGACGAGGCAAGAGAAAGACATCGTCGTGATAATGGCGAAGATCAAGCGCAAAGTGGTCGGCGAGAGGATCCGCGTGGTGGAATTCATGAGAGGCTTCGATAAAATGAACTCGCAATTCATCACGAAAAACGAATTCATCCGAGGCCTGTCGAACTGTCGGTTCACTTTGAGCGAAAACGAAGTCGATACCATTTGCGAAGTGTAAAGTTTCATCGTCCGCGACCCTCTTAGTTGTGTTTGTACGCTTTTATTTGTAGATTCGGGTCGCCGTTGCGACCGCACTGCGTGGATTACAAGCGTTTCTGCGACGCCGTCGAAGAGTCGTTTACGCAATTGTGCTTGGAACGGGCGCCTTTGGTCGTTCCCATTCAGCACATACCGACCAAAGATTGCGAAAAGAACTTCCTGAACTTCGACGAGCGAATCCGCCTGTCCGTGGCCATGCAGAAACTCGCCACCAAACCCGATCTACAGATGAATCTCATGTCCCTGTTACAAGTACGATATTACCCCAGTATTCAGATACTGAAATTCCGCATACAACGTTTTTTTTTACTTGAAAGCTGCGCTAATCCTACGCAGGAATTCCACTTTATTCTACTCTATTGTTACTCTACGATAAATTACGATTTGTTTCGCATTGTACATGAGTAAGTAAGACTTTAAGATGCGTTCGATGATACATAAACAGAATCTGGTAATTGACAATAATGACATTTCGTATGACAGAAGTTTAATAGAGGTGGGAATCGATTTTTCGGTATAGAGGTGCAGTAACGACTGTTACTAAATAATCGTTATTTTTGAAATATCGTTCTCCTCGTTATTCTACTCGAAATTACTTTAATATCTATCCATTTCACAAGTTTTCACACAAGTTTAATGAAAATAACCCCAAAAATTGATTATTTTGGTTGGGAATTCTGGTTCGCCGGATTTTGGTGGACGCTTTTTTTGTATAAATTTGTTCATTTCTAGGATTTCGACAAGGCCAAAATGGGCGCAGTATCGCCAGCCAACTTTTTGAAGGCCCTAAACAACAGAGGCATGGACAAATTGATATCCAGAAACGAATTCGACATCATATGCAAATGCTTCGGATTCGAGAAAGGCTGGAAGAAAGAGGTCGATTACAAGGCGTTTATGAAGGCACTAGACATACTGCACGCCACCGAAAAGTACAATCCCTTCTAGGTTGTTACTCGAATAAACAAAAAAAAAAACAACAAATTTTTCACAGTGCGATTTAATACACCATTTGATTCCTTACAATTTAAGCTTGTCGACGAACTTCCTGAAGTCCTGCAGGGGTTTCTCGTTGGCCTCGACGTAGCCGGGCGCGGTGGCCTTCACCTTGCTAAACCATCTGACCACGTTGCCGTGGGCGCTCAGATCGATCTTGGCCAGTTCGATCGTCGACACGCTCGACACGATGGCGAGATCGGCCAGCGTGAGGGAATCCCCGGCCACGTATTCGTTGTTGCCGATGAAGCCGTCGAGGAAGGCCAAGGCGGCTTGGACGGCCTTCAGCTTCTCCGGATCGGCCGGAGCGTTGGCGAAAGCCATGGGGTACTGATGCGTGATTAGAGTAAATTTCGGGGCGTTTGAGCTGTTGGGGTACTTACGAAGTAATCGCCGAAGGATTTGTACAAGGTTCCCATGTCGAAGTACAAGCGTTGATCGACGACGGCGCGCTTCTTGGGGTCCTTGGGGTAGAGGGTGTCGTTGTTGGCGTATTGATTGGCCAAGTAGGTCATGATGGCTCTGCTTTCCCATAGAACGAAGCCGTTGTCGTCGATTGTGGGGACCGTGTGTTGGGGATTGAGCTGTTTTTTTAAAAAGGAAGCGAGAATTAATAGGCTCGTTAAATTGCATCCAATGATGCGGTTTCCTTCGGTCGTCAGGTCGTATAAAAATTATTTTTAAATAATAATCAGTAAGTACAAATGTGTTGTGTAAGATAAGGTATCTTTTACGCAATGGAATGGAAACGAAATCAACGTTGCGTTTCCATGCAGAGTCACGATGATAATTACATTCCTATCAGAAACTTTAAATATAGGTATATAAAAAAAAACATTCTTTTCAAAATCATTAAAATTATTACTCAACAAACAAAAGATACGAGTGTTTCATTTCGTAATATTCCTACCGATGTATGTTTAAATTACTGTAACAATAGGCTGCAGGGCAATAATTCTTGCGAGTTAAGAATTTCAAGGGCGAATTAAAAATAAACGGTTTGGTACTTACTTTGATGTATTCAGGCGAGAGATGTTCCCCTTTCATTAAATCGGTCAATTTGAGGTTCAACTCGACCCCGAGGGCCTTAGCGGTGAGCAGAACGTTCCTGCAGGGCGCACTGCCGGGGACGTAGTAGAAATCGATCGGTGCCATCTTTTTCGATATTCCTGTAAATAATTAATAAAGCTCGATCAAACCACAATTTACTCAGAGACGATCGATTTGTTTGACACCGAAAAAAAAACTAGCCAACAAGTAATTGAATACCCACTGTACTTACACGAAGCGACCTTCACTAACGCCGCGAATAACGCGATTAAAACATTAGAACGTCCTATATAGCGTGTATATAAGGAGAAATCGAATAAAAAAACGCTCAGCTTACCTGGTTTAGAAAGGATATTCGCTGTGGTTCTAGATCGACGAGGAGGTAGGAAGTGGGCTGGGTCGGGTCGCGCCGGCCGGTTTTATTTTACTTCTACTTCTATCAATTCAATCAACACACACACACACAACCACAACAACACACTCGCACAAGGCTGTTTAAATATACATGATGTTATGTTATAGTCTGTCCAGATGTCGGGCGGGAAGCTTCATTAGCACGCTTGTTATAGTGGTTACAATTTTAATTCTTTTTTGGGACTATGGGTTATCATAAAAATATCTGGAGTAATAAGAAAATTATGATAGAAAAGTATTTTTTTTCTAAAATTGTAACACCCCCTGTAGCTCGAAAACTAAGAGGTTTAAGACATAGTATATTGATATATAGTTTCCCAACATATCGGTTGAAAAGGGACCTGAAGATGAAGATTTATAAGGAAATGACCCTTTATTAGCATGCTTATTAAATCATTCAAATTACACAATTTTTTTGGACCAAGAGAGCTCTTTTTGTAGGCATATAGTAGACTTTTTGTAGACTATACCTACAAGAAACAACGTTGGAGGGAAATATCAGAATTACCTACATGACCTCATGCATGTTAGAGCGATCTGGCATTCCCAGAACAATAATAAATCCAATAAAAAATTGATAACTAAATTATTAAGTTAACCCATTTTTCTCGAAATATTGTCAGAAAATTAGTTGGTCACGGCCGGCATGCGATTTCGTGCTTCCCGGATTCCTCTCATTAACAATTCACCGCGACATTTCACCTTTCACCACAACCGTAGAAAACCCAGTAGAAGGTCTACCATTCGAGAGGTACGCGTCCACCTGCACAAATGTGAAAAATTAATATTTCAACGCAATTACGACGGATTAAGTATATTCCTATCGAAAAATATGTGCGTGGAGCCGACGGGCCGGGCAAATGCGGTCATTTTAGAATGGTTTCGAAGCGGATCGGAGCCCTTTTGCTCGTCCTGGCGCTCTGCGATCCTGTGAAAAATGAAACATTCCCGTCGCTGCTCACCACCAACGCCTCCATAGGTTGTCCCGCTATATTCAAATCGATCTACCTCACCGGATTCGATTAAGAGCCTGTTTCGTTTTCAGCTGTAGTCGTCGACAGGAAGTTCCTCGTCGAAGACTACGAAGACGCCCGCAACGAAATCGAAGAGTACCTCGTTTACGCCAAAAGGGAGATTCTAAAGCACGGCGGCGTGAACGTTTATCCCTATTCTTGGACTTCTATCAACGTTAGGAAAGGTGAGATTGTGATAAGATGAGTGAACTTTCACAAGTTTCTGATTTCCGATAGATTTGACGGCGATTTTTTCCATAACAAGCTGCTATGACACCTGGAAACTCTTTCGATTGACCCAAAAAGAAGAACTAGTGCACTTGGCCATTACAGGTGTATCCAATTAATTTTAATTACCACAATTTCTTATACACTTCTTATAATTTTAGAATCAGATTGTCCACGATTACCTTCCGACACTGCCATAACGATACCTCTGGTAGACAAAGGGCAAGAATTGCCCCAAATGCTTCTGGACCTTCGAAGCGAAGGTATTTACAATTGGAAGACTTTGGTGATCATTTACGATGCTACGCTCGGTAAGAAAATCGAATTTATACAGCTCGTTCCTCTCTTCTACTCCATCTAGATACACACTGTATAACAATTTTTTTTTCGATTAGACGAAGACATGGTTACTCGAGTAATAAAAGCAGTTACGCAACGTAAATACGGCGATGTAAAAGCGACGGGAATAACTCTAATGAAACTGGAACCTAATCTATCCAGAACGGAGCTCAGGGATTTCCTATCGACCATCAATCCCAAAGTGTTGGGCAACAATTACATGTGCATCGTCAGTTACCATTTAGGTACTGGTTAAATTTTATTAAAAGGTGCTATTTAAATCGTAAATTTCCAGCTGGCAATATCATGGAGTACGCGAAAACCCTCCAACTAACCAGCACCATCAACCAATGGATGTACGTGATATCCGATACGAACGACAATTTCAAAGACATCGAGGCCTTCGAAAGCCAATTGAAAGAAGGAGATAACATCGCTTTTTTGTACAATTCCACGTTCAAATCCAGCAATTGCAAAGCACGTATTTACCAACATACTTCTTGCTTACCAACAACCTTCATTTCCCTTTTACCTGGTTTAAGGAAGGGCGAAAGTGTCACATCGAAGAACTCCTGCAGGCCTTCGCCAGGGCCTTGGATCAGGCCATTCAAGACGAATACGAAACGGCGAATCAAGTCTCCGAGGAGGAATGGGAGGCCATCCGGCCCACCAAACCCGAACGAAGAGATTTCCTCCTAAAAAACATGAACGTAAGTCCACTAACTCCTGTTGATAGGCAACCAACAATACGCTTGTTTCCAGCATTACCTGTTCAAAAACGGAGCGTGCGACAACTGCACGAATTGGGCGATGAAAACGGGCGAGACGTGGGGCGTGGAGTACGACACGTCGGACCAAAGGGCCGAGCCCAAGGTGGTACCGGTGGGTTCGTGGAGGCCCGGCGACGGTCCCGTCATGACCGACGAGCTGTTCTTGCACACGGCGCACGGTTTTAGGGGCAAATTGTTGCCCATGATTACGTTTCACGTGAGTTTATAGTCCGTTCGTTAGCTGGAGGTACTCATAAAACGTTTAGGGGGGAATTTGTTATAAGTTGAATGCCTGAGAAGTTAAATGCCCAGTTGCGCCGAAGCATCCTGTGGTGAATTCCTATCCAAAAGTCAGGCCTAATCTCTTTATTTATCAGACCTTATTTATTTGTTGGATTTACTGCTTCAAGAAGGTGGCGAACGGAGTATAATAATCCAATGTTTGAAGAGTCTACCATTGGAGATTTCTCGTGTTTTTTGCAGAATCCTCCTTGGCAAATTTTGAAATTCAACTCGTCGGGCGAGGTGATCGAATCCAGCGGTTTGATTTTGGACATCGTTAAAGAATTATCAAGAAATTTAAATTTTACGTTTCGATTGGAAACCCTCAACAAAACGAGTTTTAATTCGGGTAATTATATCATCCACATACAGGGTGACCCAGGGTCGCGTTAAAGTCCCATAACTTTTTACCTAATTGAGATATCGACTTGATTTTTTTTTCAAAAGGTAGGTACAATAATACTGCGTATTATTAAAATAGTTTCGTCTATATACAGGGTGGCTTAGTATTAGAAATTCACTAAAGTTACCTTTTTTTTAATGGAACCCCCTGTATATTATAACATTTTTGAATTCTTTAGTGAATTTTAGTGTGACTTTATGTACCATACATTGTACCTAAAACCAATCGTTTAGTGGTAATTCGACATTTTAGAAAAAAGTAGAGGTTTGAAAAAAAAATGAATATTGCCGCTTTTGTAAAACTTAGAAGGCCGTGACTCTGGGTTATTAGTAAACATGAAATGTACTACTGTGTGACAGGGATTCAGAATTGAATACTGTTTGTGTTCTTAGATATCGATACGCCAATTTACAAAATTTCAATTAAAGGTAACTTGATTTTTTTAAATGAAACTACCTACTTTTTTGTACACCATCTTGTAGGAAATTTTATTGCCTTTCTAACGATATAATATTGTCAATATTTTTACCTGCTAGTTTTCTCTTAATTCCGGAATTTCTTATAATTCGCGGTAATTTAGTAGTATTCGCGGTAGTTAGCTGTTGTTGGCCTAACACTATAGACATTGTCCTTAACAAATCCCCATAGGAAAAAGTCAATTGGTGTCAAATCGCGGGAACGGGCAGGCCAACAACAGCTAACGACATGAAGATCCGGATAAGAGACGCTTTTCGATCAATTGATTAAAACATGCTAACGCGCTTTAAAAATTAGTTTTTAAGAAGACGTAATCGAACATAATAGCAATATCTTTGAGCATCTACTGTAAGAAAAATTATTGTGCTATCAAAAAAAACTGTTCTTTACATTATTCCTTGTACATTATCATTATCTCCCTATAATCAAATAAATTGTAGTTGATTGATTGATCAGTATACTTTTTTTATAACTCACTATCTTTTATAAAATTTTTGTTTTATTTTAATTTAATTTACTATATTGAGCCACTTTGAACAGTACTATTGAAAATTGAAAATTACCGCGAATTATAAGAAATTCCGGAATTAAGAGAAAACTAGCAGGTAAAAATATTGACAATGTTATATCGTTAGAAAGGCAATAAAATTTCCTACAAGATGGTGTACAAAAAAGTAGGTAGTTTCATTTAAAAAAATCAAGTTACCTTTAATTGAAATTTTGTAAATTTGCTTATCGATATCTAAGAACACAAACAGTATTCAATTCTGAATCCATGTCACACAGTAGTACATTTCATGTTTACTAATAACCCAGAGTCACGACCTCCTAAGTTTTACAAAAGCGGCAATATTCATTTTTTTTCAAACCTCTACTTTTTTCGAAAATGTCGAATTACCACTAAACGATTGGTTTTAGGTACAATGTATGGTACACAAAGTCACACTAAAATTCACTAAAGAATTCAAAAATGTTATAATATACAGGGGGTTCCATTAAAAAAAAGGTAACTTTAGTGAATTTCTAATACTAAGCCACCCTGTGTATAGACGAAACTATTTTAATAATACGCAGTATTATTGTACCTACCTTTTGAAAAAAAAATCAAGTCGATATCTCAATTAGATAAAAAGTTATGGGACTTTAACGCGACCCTGGGTCACCCTGTATGTAGGTACTTTATCTAATTAATTCGATTATCGTAGGTACTTCGAACAGTACCTCTTTCGACGTCGACAGCGACTTTACCAATCAAGTACCGAAAGCTCTGATCGATATGATCAAGAACAAAACGGTCGCTTTGGGCGCTTGCGCTGTTACTGTCACCGAAGATTTGGAAAAAGTGGTGAATTTTACAGTACCCATCACCGTCCTCAGCTACACTTTCTTGGTGGCCAGGCCCAAAGAACTAAGCAGAGCTTTACTCTTTATTTCTCCATTTACAATGGACGTAAGTCTATCATACTGATTGTACCTCAGCAGATGTAGCTTGGCATTTTCTCAAGTATTCCAATTGCCAAGCTACATTAGATGAGGTAGGTATATAGACAAATTTGTAAGCAATACGAAGAAGCAATATAAAGAAAGAGTGTCAATGCTTTCTCATTCTAACTACTGTTATTTTAATAATCCCTTTTTGTTCAACTCATAGTATTGACCATATTGCAAACAAATTTGCATTTATCTGCATATGATTGTTTCCAGACCTGGTTGTGCCTAGCCGCAGCTATAGTTTCGATGGGTCCTTTATTATATTTCATCCATCGCCATAGTCCTGTGTACGAATACAAGGGATACCCGATGAAAGGCGGACTGGCCTCCATACAGAATTGCATTTGGTACATGTACGGAGCTCTCCTACAGCAAGGTACGATAAAACTACATTTTTCATACACCCTGTACTTTTCTTCAACGGTAATCGTTGGTGATTCGAAGGCGGAATGCACCTTCCTTACGCGGACAGCGCCAGAATCCTCGTAGGCGGCTGGTGGCTGGTCGTGTTGGTAATGTCGACGACTTATTGCGGAAACCTCGTAGCTTTTCTGACGTTCCCTAAGGTCGATATTCCCATAACGACTTTGGACGAGCTCATCGCTCACAAGGACACCGTCAGTTGGAGCTTCAGAGAAGGGAGTTTCCTCGAAAAAGAATTGGCCGTAAGCGCTCCAGTTTTTTTTTTGTATATAAAGTTGAAATCGTTTATATTTCGCGTAGATTTCGAACGAGCCTCGATACAAAACCATTTTGGAGAGACGGCTGAAGCACACCTCTACAGATAACGAAGGCCTTATCAGGAGCATGGTGGAAGGCAAACACGTTTACATCGATTGGAAACAGAAATTGACCTTTATTATGAAACGGCAATTTTTGAAAACCGACAGATGCGATTTCGTATTGGGTAAAACATGTTAATGGGCATTTCAAATTTTAAAATGCGTTATACTCCGTTCGACATCATGCGATAGTGCTAAAACCTTCTTAAGTAGATACTATTGAATTAATAGTTTGATAAGTAACTGTTAATGCTGGTATCTCAAAAAATAATCCACCCCTTTAGTGCAATTGACCCGAATTCTGGGAGAAACTTACCATTTACAATCAATATTAATAAATAATCTTTTAAATCGAAACCACACGAAAGTTCAGTGAATAGACTATAATTACCTTTATGGAAATCAATCGAAGCGATGTTTTATTTTATTGATAATAATTTTTAATTTCATTGTATTTTAGTACCAATTTTTATTATCCTTGAAGCCCAACTGCACTATTCAGCTCACTTTATCTGGTAATAAAAAAGGTCGCCTATATTTATACACTCTGTATATAGAGTGGTACAACTAAAGTAAAATAAACACTACTATTACACAATGGTAAAAACATAAAAGTTTTGGAGTTTAACAATTTTTGTAGTCATTCTTTTGCACACAAAAATAGCCATCACTGTTATCTCCTGATAGCGAACGGAGTATAACAGAAATAGTGCCCAGTTGTGAACGGACTATAACCCGTTAAACTTGCGTTTGGTCCTCTTAAAATAAGAAACTCCCAACTTTAACACCAACTTTCAGTAACTTTTGTAACTATTTTAAGGACTGGAAGAATTTTTCGCTGAAAAACTAGCCCTAATGATATCGCCCGATTCGCCATATTTGCCGAAAATAAACGACGAGTAAGTACTATATTTAAATGCAAGAGTGTTTGTTGCAATGAATCGAACCGAAACGAAAGCAGATAACTTTTCGTACAACAGCACAGTATCTTATCAACCATTGGCGTACGCTTGAATTCGTCTTGCAGGATAAAAAAATTGCACCAAGTGGGCCTGATCCAGAAATGGCTGCAGGACTACCTGCCCAAGCGGGACAGGTGCTGGAAGAACAGGCATTTGATCGAGGTGAAAAACCACACGGTGAATTTGGACGACATGCAGGGCAGCTTCTTCGTTCTATTCCTGGGCTTCGTTCTATCGCTGGTGTGGTTGTTGCTCGAAAAATTGTGGCACGGTCAATTCTCCAAACGCAACAAACCCGCCATACAACCGTTCAACCATTAATCGAGGCTTCGTGGAACAATAAAGACGGCTAAATAGTATAAAAGTATTTTAATAAAACGTATAAAAATGATACATTTAACAGTGATGTAAACTGGCGAAATGGTCTTTGTTCTTGAACGTCGATCCCCAAGATCCAGTGTTGCCCTCATCCGGTTTATTACGCGCGGTTTTGACCTGTTTCGGGGACATTTTCTTCTCTTCCACGCCGCTGAAATCGAAAACAAAACGATAGAATTCGATGCAAATGCACCACGAAACCCGCATAATTACCTCTGGTTCATCCAACTATCGTTGTTGACCTTCTTCGACGACGATATTATGGTTACTACCATGATGCTGCAATATTACAATATATTTTTCGAGATGTAAAATGTATCTACGGTACGTGGTGTAGCCTCGAGAGTACTTGGAGTTCCTTGTGGTTGCCGGAGTTGCCGATTCTGCTGCCTTTCCTCGTGCCCAAGTTTTTCTCCACCAAACTGAAACATTTCCAATTCGCACGGCTCTCCAAACAAAACCTCCCCGAAACCACTCACCTTATGACTTGCTGTTGGTGTCTCGAATTCAAAAGGTATTCGAAAATTTTCATTGACACATATATCTCGCAATCGCCGCGCTTATCGAAATTAAATGGTACTCTTGGAGCTCTGCGGAGTAAACAATGAATGGCTCGTCGATTTTACTGGAGCTTTTATACCTTATCGAGTTCACATTTTTCGACCGTGCGATCTCTTTCGAGCGCTTTAGGGATTTTGTGCAAGGCGATAAACCCGCGACCCCGTCGTAATGATCGCGATACGAGGATTAATAAACATTCAATGTAATTGTTAATTGCGTATTGGAAGAGTGTGTGGATTTTTTTGTCGTAAAGGGTTGTGTAATTGTTTGAATAGTAATTGTAAATTTCCATGTTGGACTCGAAGATGATGATTTTGTCGATGGAAGTTGGGGTGGGAATTAATTTTAGATGTAAAATTGAACGAAATATTTGTTTATGTAAGGGTTTTCCCGTCAAAATAACAACATTTTTTGTTTCTTCTGGGTCACCGATTACGCCGCACTCTTTTGGGAAATTGAGGTTATCGAATATTATTTGTGATTTCGAATTCATGTATTGTAAATAATTCGAATACCGAAGGATATTCCTATTGAGAAATTACGCTGAAAGCCCCGTTACCCTTCAAATTTACTAAACATTACCCAACTATACCTCATCGAATGTAGCTTGCCAGTGGAAAATTAGATTAGATGCACAAACGCGACAAAGAATCAATCAAGCTACCTTCGACGAGATACAAACATATCTCGTAAACAGGACCGAATGATAACAAAAAAAAATCGTTCAGAATCCCCGCGCGCTCGACTCTATATAGGTAAATAGGAAGCATTACATCAGGGTCGCATTAATCAGATTATCGCCTTGTATCCTCTAACGGTACACACACACACACATCGCGAAATTGTCCGCATTCGGAGGAGCCCCAGTCGCCTGCCAAGAGTCCTCGACCAAGGTTATTAAACCTTTTCAACGGACGCATCTCTTGGGCAAGTTTACCGCTTCGCCTACCTGTCGAGGTGCGCTCGATGGCGAGTGTACAGCGAGAAATGGCCGCGAATCGGACCGATTTACCTGCTCGATTCGGTGTTGTTCGTCCGGAGTTTGGTGCGAATTAATTCGAATCGTGAGCCGTAAGTATTAACGTGGTTGTTGTAGACGTTACGGCGTAATTAAAGTGAAAATTTTAATGCGTTGTTTGTCGGGTTTTCTTGGGATTGTATTGTGTTTATAGCGAAGCGATGTAGACGGAGCAGGTAGATTTGACTCGGTAGGAAGTGTCTTTAAAGTTGGATACTCACTTGAATACATATTTAAGAAATAAAACAGCTGTACTAGATACATCTAGACGTTCCAAATATCGTGCCAAAAAGTTAACTTTCTATACTCCACTTCCTAGTAATATTAATAACCGTGCAACGATTTAAAATTCGAGTTATTTGTGTCTAATTATTGTTTTATTTTAATGGTATTTGCGATAAGCGAAGTCGGTTCTTAAATGTTTTAGTTGCCGTTTGTATCGATTTAACTGCGCTTTTATTTAATTGAAAATATCATAAACAATGCGGTGTTTTTTTATTATAGTAGCCGAAACAGCGGCGTTTTACCTTCGGTTAAAGTTGGGAGAAAGTCGTTGGTAAATTGAAAAGAGTAAAATATGAAGGAAAATTTGTGGAATAAGTATAAATTTTATGTTGGAAATAAGTGTTTATAGTAAAATATTCGGTACTTTACTCATCAAGTGTGTATCATCCAAATCTTGTCATTTTGTCATAGCACAATTGTTAATTCTACCAACTTTTTAACCACAAAAATTTCTATGACCCATATCATTTAAGTTGGTATTTGTAGCAAAATACTCTGTACTTTACTCAAGTGTTCAATATGACATGATCTAGTATTAAGAGATATAATCGCCAATTCTATCAACTTTATTTATGACCACGGTCCTATATTTCTGGCATCTCCCTAGGCTTATGCATTAGATAATGTGTCCCGTTATTTGAGGACTTTTTAAGCTTCACTTTTTCGATCGGAGGACCAACTTATCTCAGCCAATCAGCATCGCGCTATTTATAAATCGCTGTTGCGTGAAATGACAGTTCGAGCTGTCAAAACTTCAAAATTATTTTTTGACATTTCGAGTAGAAAATGCAGAAATACATTAACTGAAGAAACGTGAGGTATTATGTTAAGAACAAAATCATCGCTGATTTAAGTATATTTTTATATTTTGTATCTATTTTTAGTTTGAATAAAACCTATCTTAATTCTAATTCTACATAATTCGCACTCAAAAAACCGGGGTCCTTTACAACATCGCCTCATAGCGGCCGTTTTAGGAACCCTGTTTTATCCTCAAATAACGGGACTCTTGTCTATGACCTATTTGAAAATTGGTACTGTCAATGCCTGAAACCGGTAAAAATATACCAACTTAAGAAACTAAAAATCGCCATTTTTTAGAGTCTAGTCGATACTTAACTCGAGCATGCAACCTGTACAAACAAGCCCTACGCAGTTGCCTCATCGGCAGAAGGCGCAATTAAAATAAATACGCCGCTCGCGCGTTCGGATAAGAACCTTTTTAAAAATAGAAATCCGGACTGGTCGGAGCTAATTCGATCTAAAACTACACCTATAATATCCCTGCCTGTTCACGTATAGCATCGCGTCTAAATCGACCGTTTCGCGTCGTTCGTTATGTTCGAATGTCTATTAAAAAATCGTGCCCGACTCGTCGCGTAATTAAGAGTGCAAAATTAATCGCACTAAAGCCAGTCTCCCTGCGAAAGGTACGCAAGATGCGCGTTACCGGCTCGACATGTTCGCGTTGTGCCTGATCTACGCTCGTTTCCACGTAAGTTTTATCCGAAGAAAAGTTTATGTTTGGCTGAAAAACCGACCAGAAGTAGGTCGATTCCGAAGGAAGATATAGTCCATTCACTGAGGGTTTCCGATTTTATCTCTAATTAATTTGACCAGTTTATATTTAGCCAGAAGAAACAGGTAAAGTTTACTGTGAATTTTAATCCGAAACCCGCGTAAATTCAGCGAATGGACTATAAATAAATTAACACGAGTATTTGATTGATCGTTCCGTGGTTGTTTTTTGGGATTTTGAAACAGCTAAATTGGTGTAAAAATTGCACATTTATTAGAAAACTCAAAGCACCAACAACAGTCATATTTAATTAAACATAAGTGTTGTTTACATTTCTATTTCATTATTTTCTTTATCTCTCTGTATAGCGCAAATAAAATCGCGTCGGTGGATGAGATAATACATCAATTTACGAATGAATTAAACGAAATAAAAAAAAAACAATGCAATTAATCGGAGCCTATTCAACGTTGCTTTGCAACAATTTCCCGGTATTGTTCAAGGTGCGTTACCTTGCTAAAATGCAACGATAAATGCCAGCAATTTACCGGTAATTTTTGTCCAATAACACTTATAGAGGAAGCCGTATCTGAATTGAATACAACATCCTCATCCTGTACCAACTCAATTTCCTTTTCGACCCGGCAGTGGCTAACCGACCGATCGCGAGTTACTATAAAATAGTACGTGCGTATAAGCGGTTATAGTAGTTTGGTGATTAATATTTAAGTACCTTTAATTGTCGTTTTACGTGCAAATTACTTTGTATTAAAGTGGAGTTTATGTTCCCGACAGGCGGGTTATTATACACAACCGTTTTATAATTTCGTAGAATGAAATTGTTCTACTATATTATGTTTATTCTAATATACTCGGTAGATAATTCTCTTCGTTTTATTTAGTGAGTGTTTTCTATGTATGAGTAATTGTTGGTTTAATAAATCAAGGTATGTTTTTCATGAGTAATTGCGCGAATTCATAGTAGATTATTCATAGATTCTTAATTAATAAATTCGCCTTACTTTAAGGCAATTTAACGACGCGTTAAACAGGAAATTCATACACACGCATTGATCGATTAAAAAAATTGTTCGTATATTAATCACGCATTAACAGTTATCACAACTTGTAGAATTCTAATATTCAATTGGAGTTATTACAAAAGGATATGTGGATAAAAGTTGCTCTCATCCTACGTGTATTTTATTGTTCGCAAACTTTAATGGGAGTGTATAACTTTGGTCCTTGAAATTAAAAATACATCATGTTCATTATACATTTGAAACTTAATTACTTCGTGTTTATAATTAGAGGCAATTTCATGACTGAAGTGTAGTAATTACACAATTTTACTCGACTCGATTTTTCCATAAGGTAACTAATATTTCAGTTTATAAAATAACATTACAATCCATTATTTTTAAATAAATTACAGATATAGATTTTGTATAATTAATGTCATAATTACTATTATCAAGACAGAATTCGTTGTAACTACTATTAATATTTCATTCAAATTAGGTAATAAGGGTGATATTATTTTTGTGAAAACTTATAAAATACTTAATTTTTCATATCCTTGTGCTGGTGATTCGAAATTCCCGCTAAATCATCTATTCCTACGCTATAAAAATTTACAAATATCAGTCAATATTTGTCAGAAAAAAAACAAATTATACATCTACATTATCTCCACCATAACTCGTCTATGACGTATTAAAAAGGCATACAATTGCAGCGTTGCCACATCGGCGATTTTCTACCTAAAAATCCTAAACAAAACTACTGAAATCCCTTGAGATGTCGCACGGCGGTCTCGTAACTGGGCAAACCGGTTTCGTCCTGTTTGCTCGTCGAATCCTCCTCATCGCGGCTCTTGCTCGATTTCGGCGCCACCACGACCTCGTACGCCGGCGGGGGCCCCGGAGTAGGGGGCCGGTGTATCTCGTTACACAGATCCTCCGAGACGAGCCACTATAGAACAAACAAAAACCACTCGTTTAACAACATTATCAAAATTGCAGTTGGTAAACGTGTACGTCAAATGTCAACTTCAGATTGGCAACTTTATGCGTCAAATGTCGAATGGGTGGTGTTGTAGTTTAAGGGCATTTCGATGGTGTCGCGCTGTTGCTACTGAAATCGTGCTGTAAATATTAATTGTTTTATATGATTTAGGGAAAAATTAAAATGCAGATATTCATTCGATTGATGTAATTGAAAATGAAATTAATTATGAATACGACATATTAATTTATATTACGAGTGAATATTTCAATTGAATAATTAATGTAGTTTAATTATTCTTAATTTGGCAATTATTTGCTAGATATAAATAATAAATTCTCAACGTGAATGTCAACCAAATTACACAATAATTTATCCTAAAATTCAAATAAAAAAGAATGTAAACATAAAAAATTTGGCAACAGCGCTGCAGAAACGGTTCAGAACGTCTTGATTTCTTAATAAGCGCAGAATAAGTTGCACATTTTTACAGATTCAAACTACAGCATTGCTGTCAAACGTCAAATTTCAAACGTCAAATGCCAAGCGTCAAATGTCAAACGTCAAATGTCAAACGCGACCCTTAAACGTCAAATTTCAACCGTCAAATGTCATACGTCAAACGCCAAGTGTCAAACGTCAAATGCGACCCTTAAACGTCAAATATCAAACGTCAAATGCGACCCTTAAACGTCAAATATCAAACGTCAAATGTCTACCGCCAAATGTCAAACGTCAAAAGTCAAACGTCAAGCGTTCAATGAAATTATTGGTAAAGGTTCAGTAGAGGTATGAGAGACTATTATTCGTTAGTAACTTAAGTGTGTCGAATGTCAAGTACACGTCAAAGATAATGTCGGTAGTAAGTAAGTAAGGGGAATTGTTTGGAGAATTAGATGAATTATTAAAACGCGAATTTTTTCGCGACCCTCTTTGGATGCCGGTCGAGTTTCCCGGAGTCCCCGGAGCGCGTCGCGGGACGGGGGGGACGGAACGGGGGCGAGCGTCGTCGCTTCCGACATGGAAACGTAAGTCGGAGAAACTTGCGAAACTTCCTTTCGAAAAACGTCAACTTCGTCGACGTCCCGAGACTCAGTTCGGTTGTCGCGCGTAATTTTTTTAAAGTTCGGTAATTAAAATTTTATCTAATCGGGGCTGTCTCGAAGAGCGGAGGGAGAGACGCTGTACTTACTTGGAATTAGGGGGGGTTTTATTTTTAATCGCGTGCGTTATATTACGTACGTTTTGCGCCGATTCCACGGTGTATATTTCCATGGAGAGGCCGGGATCCCTCCAATAGCTGCCCAAATGCGGCTGGGATTTCCTGTTGTTTTTGTTGCAACAGTAGCACATCACGAACAACACCAGCAGAATTCCGCTGATCATCGCCCTGCGAAAATTCAACCGATAATAATGTTCTCCCTACTTTTTAATCGCAACATTTCGGAGCTGTTTTCTATATTACATTTACCCCATTTTTACATTCGCCCCAGTCTACCTTATATAGGCACATATTCGACTCATAAAACCAGATCTTCTGGAAATATAAACAAAATATCGAATAAACGGACATCATCTTCAAATTGCTCTATAACGCTTTACTTTATTCATTATTTATTTATTAATCTCCAATTCGAAAATAAAAAAAAACAACTTTCTAGAATCGTATAAAAAACATGGAGCTCATAATAATGTTCTCCCTACCTTTTAATCGCAACATTTCGGAGCTGTTTTATATATTACATTTACCCCATTTTTACATTTGCCCCAGTCTACCTTATATAGGCACATTTTCGACTCATAAAACCAGATTTTCTGGAAATATAAACAAAATATCGAATAAACGGACATCATCTTCAAATTGCTCTATAACGCTTTACTTCATTCATTATTTATTTATTAACCTCCAATTCGAAAATAAAAAAAAACAACTTTCTAGAATCGTATAAAAAACATGGAGCTCATCAAACAAGCTCTACAAAACATCACGAACAACACCAGCAGAATCCCGCTGATCATCGCCCTGCGAAAATTCAACCGATAATAATGTTCTCCCTACTTTTTAATCGCAACATTTCGGAGCTGTTTTCGGACTAAATAAACGTTGTAAAACATCCACTACCTCCCTCAGGACGTCGTAATAAAAAAAAGGGATATGTACTCGTATCATTTATCACCTCGAAGGAACCCGTAAAAAACCGGAGGTGGATAAGAATTCCTGTTCGCGCTGAATTATTTGCGGTCGATTTTATTCGAAATTAGAGCCGAACTCACCCTCCCAACATGACGTTAACCCCGTGCACCGGACTGGGGGGAGGTCCTGGCGTTGGGTACATATCGGTGAAGTTTATCCTCCCATCCTGGCGGATCGCCGACAGGATAGCAAGCCTCTTCAACGACGTCATGCACCTGTAAAATCCCCAAAAAATATATACACGGCGTAGCAATTTTTAGGGGTTAATTTTCTGATATGCGTGGTATAAAAAATTCATCCGAATAGAAAAGCGAGCTCGCATATGTATAGGGGTGGTTTTTCGAGCGCACGTTGGAAAAGAACAAAGCGAGAGGCTCTAAACTTGTTTGCTCGAGTATTTATTACCTGTTATAGAGAGCCGTGCTGCTGCTCCTTTCCGCACAAGTCAACTGTTCTTCAATATTTCAGGGAGCATTCTGGACGCTTAGAGGGCACTCGGCGAACCTGGAAAAAGGGCCCTTAGAATGGCGGAATTTACATTTCACTCTCTTCGGTGGTGTATAATAAGTCCGATCGTTGGAAAATACGCGGTGTTTAATGAATTGAATGGATGAATGGAATATGGAAAATGCTACTGTGACTGGTTTTGGACCTGGTGCTTTTCGATGATGAGAATTTGTGCAACTTGCGAAAGTTGGTTGTGGAAAAAAATGGAAAATTTGATGGGTATCGTCTTCAGAGAGACCTAGAGAACTGAATTGTCTAAAAGTGAACTGAATTTTAACTGTCAAAATGATGTTTTTTGGAAGATCTTGGATAGAATTCGAAGAGTTGGAAGTAATCTTCAAATTGCTCTAGGTCCTAAATCAATGAAGCATTTTGTTAATTATACTTAATTTATGTTAGTAAAACTAGAACCTTTTGGAAATCTAAGCAAAATGTTCAATAAATGGGCATCAACTTCAAAGCGCTGTAGGTCCTAAATTACAAAATACTAATTAAGGTAGACTGGGGCAAATCGATTGTAAAATTTGACTAGTTCAAATTAAATCCTAAAATGTGGCTTTATTTTTTCTCTTATTAGAAATGCTGATACCACATTAAACTCACAACTTCCTAAACTAAAGAATTGAGGTATTAAAAAGTTTTTTTGAAAAAGGAAGAAAACGATTTTACATATTTTTTAAAATGTTATATTTACCCCATGGTACGGGGTAAATGTAACAAACGTTCTAAAGAGACAATACAATTATATAGAAAAACATATGGGACAATTGTAAATACATATTTGGTTCCTCTAAAATTTGATATGCTGTTTATTAATTTTTTCAAAAAATAACAGAGCTACAAAATAATAAAGAAAAAATAACATACAAACCCTGTCTAATGCACAAAAAAACTATAAAAATAATAAAAACATTAACATAATAGGTAAAAATATTACATTTACCCCATTTTTACATTTGCCCCAGTCTACCTTATATAGGCACATTTTCGACTCACAAAACCAGATCTTCTGGAAATAAAAACAAAATATCGAATAAACGGACATCATCTTCAAATTGCTCTATAACGCTTTACTTCATTAATTATTTATTTATTAACCACCAATTCGAAAATAAAAAAAAAAACAACTTTCTAGAATCGTATAAAAAACATGGAGCTCATCAAACCAGCTCTACAAAACACTCCTACTCCCCAACACCCTGTACATGTACCACCAAATTCCAACAAGCAATTAAAAAAAAAACACCCGAAATAATCTATACGTACTGAAAAAATATCGAAATATTCCGTCGATGTGCGAAGGCGTCGCGACGCTCCACTTTCTTATCGAACGGCCGTGGCGAAACTGCTGGATTTCCCGCGAAATAATCGATATCCGAGGGGGTAGAGCGGAAACGCCGTTGACGTAGGCACCCGTGTAAACGTTGTAACGCGCCCGATCATATGATCCAGTTATCAACAAGTCACAAAGCGTGTAACTGGACGTTTCCCGGGGGTCCGTGCGAAGGGATCATGTACTCGCATTAATCCGAATAGCAGCTGGAGGTATCGAAGAAATGATCGTTGAAGGTATCTATTTTGCTGTAGTGGTAGCTAAAGTATTGTACGACACTCTGGCGCCCTAATGTTGCAAATTTGGCTTTGCACTAGCCTGCATTTTTCGTAAAAAGTAGATAATTTTTTTTGCAACTTTGTAATAACAATACTGGGAAAGCGATCTCATTAAATATGGAACGTTCAACAAATCGTTAATCGAATTTTCGACCACGTCATGTTCGACGTTGGCCATGAATTTTTTACCTAATCGAACCGGTAATAATACTATTATAATTCACCTTTATTACCTGTACATATTTTCCAATTACCCTCAATTCTTTATACTTTCCAACATTTACATATAGCACGTTCGCGTTTACCCAATCGTGACGTCACCACCTACTTAAATTGTTTTCCCTTATTTAGTGATTGTGTTACATTAATTAATAGAGTTTACTGTATACAGGGTGTTTCTTATTTTGTTTGCGAATCGTTTGGTGATGATCGATGTGTTTCGATTGCAGGAAAGAGGCAGGTGCGGCAGGATCAGGATGAAGCAGGGGGAATTGAGACGCGCCCTTCTGCTGATCACTCTTCTTTGCGCCTTTCTTTTCTTCTACCTCTACTGGCAACAGTCGAATAAATACATACCGGCCGCCATTTACAGATTTAGTCACATTACAACTAACTACAAGTGAGTATGGATTTATTATGCTTTATTCCTCATACATATTGTCCAATATTCTCCATGCTCCATTCCTAATGCTCTATATCCTATCCCCTTTGTCCTAGTTAAATTCCAATGCCGGTTGAATTCCAGAAATTTATTTGGCTCACCCTGTAGAAATGCTATCCATTTAGGTCATTAGCGAATGTAGCATAATTGTAGGTAAATTTCTACCGAATTCAAAACACAAAACCGAATCTCTTCTTTCATAATTAACGAGTCTATTTAACCCTCCTAAAATAGCGAGTAAAGTGAAATAAAAATTACCGGAGAAAAAAAAATTAAATAACCGGGATATGTAAAGAAATCTCCGCAGCGCCGGGCGAAGACAAAGACGATTTTCGACGGCAAACACACGACGGGATTTTTTTTTCTCTCCCCCGTTTCGTTCGCTATTCGTTTCGAATACAACTCGTTCTTTTTTCCAACGCTAAAACCATTAAAACTCGCTCGAAAGCCGAGTCCCCGTCAACCCTATTCGCCCGAAAGTTAACGAATCACCGGTGCATCAAAACACCCAACTTCGCGAAACAATCAAACGCGAAGCTTGTATGAAACAAATTTAAAACATAAGGTATAATCCATTAAAAAGTTCCAAAAAATTACAAGGCTGGTCGTTTCATAGCCATTTCATAGTCATTTCGTAGTCAATTCACAGTCATTTCAAAGTCATTTCATAGTCATTTCATAGTGCATATCAAAATCATATCAAAATTATTTAAAAATCATATTAAAATCATAATAATAATCATCCTAATTGAAGCATGATCCATCCTGAAGTTGAAATGCCACTGACTATTTATTATTTGAAATGTCTTTTGTTAAATTGTTTTTTATCATATTATGATTTCTTATGCATTGAAACACCTGTCTTTAAATTTTCACTTCTGTACATTCATAATCTTTCAAACTTCTGAGAAAAATCATTTTTTTTTATTTCAATTTTGACACTCTGTATGTTTTTTATTTTCAATATTTTACTAAAGCAAGTTGGGTCAGATGATAATATTTTAAGGCCCAGAATCTTCCCCTTCCCTTTTGGACCATTACTAACGGACCACCCTGTATTACACACTCTCAAAAATGTTTTGCATAAAAGAATAAACATTTAATACAACGAATTATTTGCAAAATTACTCATCGAAATTAGTTCCCAAAAGGCATAAACATCATTTAAAATTAACAATAAATACAATTCAACAGAAGACATTTTAAATAATAAATGGGCAGTGGCATTTCAACTACATAATATGCAAAACATTTTTGAGTATGTGTACCTAATAATCATCTTCATATAATAATAGGTTTGTTCCTACAGAAAGTCATTGATTTGTTACCAATAAGTTTTTGACTCCTTGATTTCTTGATGGAACAGCCTTTACATTTATTACATATTAACCAAATATCAAACAAAAAACAACAAACAACAAAACCTAATAATTAACCTATATTCAGAAATACAAATTAAACCCTAATTGAAAATGCGCTTGCGCCGGATTCTAAATCTCTGTACTATCAGCAAATTTTTCTGACTATCACAAAACCAGTCCCTTGAACTGTTTGAACAACAAATTGTTAACCAAATCAGAATCAGAGATGTCTGTGGAGTTTGTTGGAACGCCTAAATTATGACTGCGCAGACTCCTGACGTCCACCGACTATTTCTCACTGTTGTAGGAACAAACCTAATAATCATCCTGTCATATTAATCCTCCTCGCATAATAATCATCATCGTATAACACTCATCCCGACAAATAATATCCTCGTCGTAGGTATAACAATCATCCTCACATATCCCAAAGTGCTACTCCTCCACCCAGCAGGTACCTCGAGTACCATCTTATCGAGGCATCTCCTAAACAGTCCCAAATCTCCGTCCGTTGCAGGAAACCCATCCAGCCCCAATGGACGTGGGACTGCGTGAACAAACGCTGCGAGCGCCGCTACGCCGACGACCCTCTCAAAGCCACCTCCCTAGCCACCTGCGGCATGCTCTGCGGCTCCACGCAGCTCTGGCCCCAGCCCACCGGCCCCGTCACCATGGCCAGCAAGGCGCTGCGCTTCCACCACCGGCAGCTCGCCTTCGAGAGCGCCTCGCTCGGCGCCTCCCGCTCGCTCATCGACGAGGCCTTCGCCGTGTTCAACAGCAACGTCATCGGCCTCACGGAGGCGCCCGACTACCCCATAGAAGGCTCCGACGTGAGCGAGTTCACCGTTAACATCGCCGTATCGAACGCCGACGTGGTGAAGCTGAAGCTCAAGACGGACGAGAGCTACAGCTTGGTGTTGAAGGCGTCCGGTAAGGACGGCTTGCGCGCCGACATAACGGCGAAGACGTTCTTCGGGGCGAGAGGCGCGCTGGAAACTCTATCGCAGCTCATCTGGTGGGATCCCTACGATCGCACGCTCAAAGTAATCAAAGCCGCTACCGTCAGAGACAAGCCGGCGTTTCCCTACCGGGGGTTGATGGTAGACACCTCGAGGAACTTCATGTCGATCGACAGTCTGAAGAGGATGCTCGTCGGGATGGCGGCGAACAAGCTGAACGCGTTCCATTGGCACATCAGCGACAGCCAGAGCTTTCCTTTGATCGTACCCAGTCTACCGTTACTGGCCAAAACCGGTTCGTACGCGCCCGATATGACCTACAGTCCCGACGAAGTGAGAGACCTGGTGCACTTCGCTCGCGTCAGAGGCGTCAGGGTGATCTTGGAAGTCGATACGCCGGCCCACGTGGGCAACGGTTGGAGTTGGGGACCTACCGAAGGTGGAGTATTAATTATAAGAAGTGGAAGAATTTGAAGGGCGTTTTTACAGGTTTGGGCGAACTGGCGGTGTGCGTGAACGAACGCCCGTGGAGCCTCTACTGCGGCGAGCCGCCGTGCGGCCAGCTGAACCCCGACAATCCGCACGTCTACGACGTCCTGCAGAAGCTCTACGGCGATCTGATCGAGCTCAGCGGCGAGACGGAGCTGTTCCACATGGGCGGCGACGAGGTGAACCTCGAGTGCTGGTCGCAGCACCTGCAGCGCACCAGCGCCGCCTACAACTACACCGATCTGCACGAGCTGTGGGGCGAGTTCACCGTCAAGGCTCTGCAACGATTGACCGCCGCCAACGGCGGCAAGCGCTTCCCGCACGTCATCCTGTGGTCCAGCAAGCTCACCAAGCGGCCCTACGTTAATAAGTACTTGGACAAGACGCGCGTCGTGGTGCAGAACTGGGGCGGCAGCCAGTGGACCGACACGCCGGAGTTGCTGAGCGACGGCTACAAGGTCATCATATCGCACGTGGACGCCTGGTACTTGGACTGCGGCTTCGGCAGGTGGCGGGAGACAGGGGAGGCGGCCTGCGACCCGTACCGGCCCTGGCAGACGGCGTACCAGCACCGGCCGTGGCAGCTGCAGCGGCTCGACAAGCGGCTGATCCTCGGCGGGGAGGCTTGCCTGTGGAGCGAGCAGTTCGACGAGGGTTCGCTGGACGCCCGGCTGTGGCCGAGGGCGGCGGCCTTCGCGGAAAGGGTGTGGAGCGATCCGCGGTTGGACGCCGCCGCCTACGGCATACAGGAGGACGTCTATACCAGGCTGAACACCCAGAGAAATAGGTGAGTTTGGGTGATGTAGTTTAGGCATTAAGGCGTTTCGTATTCCTGGACGTGGTGATGGAAAATGAGCTTCGGTGGATGTTTTATGAGGGTTTTGGTTCGTTCTTCGATGGATGTGAAGGTGTAGGAAATGATTCTGGAGGTTTTTAGAAGAATATAAAGGTTCTTCGGTGATGTGATCATATAATTTAACTATTTAACCCTTTAAAAACTGTATAAAAAGCGATTAAAAATGTGTAATAATTGTTGCCTACGTATACACATAAATAATTCAAATTCCTCGATTCTTCGATGGATTTGAAGGTGTAGGGAATGATTCTGGAGGTTTTTAGAAGAATATAAAGATTCCTTCGGTGATGTAATCATATAATTTAACTATTTAACCTTTTAATACCTATATAAAAAGCGATTAAAAGCGTGTAATAAGTGTTGCCTACGTATACACATAAATAATTCAAATTCCTCGATTCTTCGATGGATTTGAAGGTGTACAATGTGCTTCTGGGGATATTTAGCAGAATATAAAAATTCTTTGGAGATGTGATGATATAATTTAACCACTTAACCTTCAACATCTGTTTAAAAAGAGATTGAAAATGCGTAAAAAAGTGTTGCCTTTATACTCTGTATAAAAAAAACTAATGGATAAATTGGAACTTTTGCTCGATAAGTAGCGTATTTATCTAGTTTTCTAGTTGTGGTTTTTTTTTCTCGTTCCAGATTAGTGAAAAGAGGCTTAAGTGCAGAAGCTCTCTGGCCGGAATGGTGCTCGCAAAATCCCGGCATGTGCCTTTGACGAAAACTTTCCGAACTAGTTCTAGTTGCAATTAGCTTATTCCTCGGCGGTGATATTAGTTTAGTGAAAAAAATACATGCAAGGACGGTTCTATCGAAAAATTGATCTCATTTTATTTTGTCGTTCAATTTTAATCGCACTGTTATTATTTTAAACGTATAAATTATGATTGTAAGGTTTGTTTCGCCTGTGTTCAGAAGATTTATTATCAGCTGGTTACAATGCAGTGATCGATGATAAGTTTGTATTGTTATTGTAAATAATAGGTTGGTTATCAAAACTTGTGTGTACTTGCATAATTTACCTTCGAATGATTCTAAAATAAAATTGTACAGAATAGTCGAACATGTTAAATATATTGTTTTTTTTTAATATATTTTTGTCTGATTTTATTTCGCAAAATTCCCTCTTTCGCATACAAAATTAGGTTTTAACGGGGAGTATATTTTTTTCAAAATTGCAATCATCACCTTACAAGCCTTTAACTGCTCAGGTATTCGACTTAGTACGGACCCAAGTGGAATAAAATCACCAAAATATTAAACTCCCCTAGGTTTTTTCACTACCTCCCGATAGCGAACGGAGTATAATTTTTTTGTATCAATTTACATGATACTTACCGCGATAAGAAGCGATTCAAATCGAAGTTTTCATCACACGAAAACGGAGACACGAAGATGGAATTGGCACGCGCTCGAGCTTTTTCGAACGAGACGAAAGCTCTTCGAATGCCGGAAAATCAAGCACTGAACACGAATCGCGACCTTAGGGCCTTGCGGGCCCTTTCGAAACACACCTGTTGATTCTTACACGTGACGCAGACGCCTCGATAAATACGTGTAAGTGGCCCTAATTTTTTTTTTTATATTTTTATTACACTAAGAAAATGTTGTACTGTATATCGCGTTTATAATTACACTGAGACAAAAGGAAGGAAATACGTTTCTCTACAATACCTTGTAGATTATAAATGACGATTATAAATGATTATAAATGTAGACTTATAAATGTTTGAAATTTTTGAGATAATTTGAGTTTTTTATTGCAAGAAAAATTTTAGTGCATTTTTATAAAAATTCACCGTTATTTAGAAAACTAATTTAGATAAAAATTCGACGTTTATTTTGTTTTGAAGAAAAAATAATTCTCTATAATTTTTGAAGAATCGAAAATCTTCGGAAATCGTTAAATTTTCGAGATATTTCGATTTTTATGAGAACCACAACGAATTTACTAGTTTTGGTGCAATTCAATAAAAATTGGCCATTATCTCGAATACTAATCGAGATAAAAATTCGACGTTTATTTTGTTTTGAAGAAAACATATTTCTCTATAATTTTTGAAGAATCGAAAATCTTCGGAAATCGTTAAATGTTCGAGATATTTCGATTTTTTTGAGAACCACAACGAATTCGCTAGTTTTAGTGCAATTTTATAAAAAAATCGCCATTATCTCGAAAACTAATTGAGATACAAACCCGCTATTGATTTCATTTTGAATAAAAAACATTTCTCTATAATTTTTGAAGAATCGAAAATTCTCAAAAATCGTTTAATTTTCGAGATATTTTGAACTTTCTACGAATTACCAATTTTAGTACAATTCAATAAAAAACCTCCATTATCTCAAAAACTAATTGAGATAACAACGTTCCGTCCATTCTAATTTATAGAAAAAATGTTTCTCTACAACTTTTATAGAATCAAAAATGTTCAAAACTTCCCTCGTATATTAATATCTATCATTAAACGATCACTCCGGTCAAAATTGATAACTTGACCGTTATCACAGCGAATGAACTCGCCCGTTCCCCCGTCATTTCCACTTTTCCCCGATTTTCCGATAATCCTCAGAGAAGGATTCCAGGAGTCTATCGCCGTTTAAAAATAAAACGCCGATGAATATTTAAACACACGATTTCTTAGCGCTCCTTTTACCTCTCCGACGATAAAAAACATAAAGAAAAGAAAACTAACAGAGAGCCCCGATCGATCGTCGATTGTTGGGACGATTTTGAATAAAACATAATAAAACGGCGTAAAACAGCGAAATTTACCGGAGATCAGCGTATTTCGCGAAATCCTGCACGTCGCAGGACTAGCAGGAATTTATAATTTTCATAATTTAGTCGGTTCACTGTTAGTATTCGGGGGAAAATTGGACGATTGCTTGCAATATGCAAATGCACTTTCATTCCTGCTGCCTGCGATTCCATCGAGGGGCTTTTGTCGCGAACTTTCTTACCCTCAAAGGGGTGCTTGAAATTATCCCGTTCTCCTAACTGAAATTGCTTTATTTTTCATTCATTAATTTGTATTACTTATAACGAAATATTCAGGATCTGTATGAGCGATGGGGTTGATTTTTTTTTTAATTTTTTTTGGGGTATTCACTCAACACAATCATGTTCACTAGGAGGTTTTATCTCATGCGTGATAATGAGTGGTCTTGAAAACGAAGTAACATTCGAACGGCCCTCGTAGATAACATGCAAACGTATTGGAAACGTGCCAGGTATTTTACATGCAGTCGAAAACTTTGCAATTAGTCGAGTTGTAACAAAAATTAAACGGGGTTGTTTCTGTTGTTGTTTATCTATAGTTTTTTTTCCCACTGCAGCACTTTGAGCTTACGAGACTCGCTTTGTGCAGGGTCGTTATAGTGGGAAAAATTTTCCCCGTATTTAAAGCGATGCCTGGTATAATAGTAAGCAGGAAAAACATGAATCAATTGTAGTAGATATAATTTTTGGAGAAAAAAAATTGGAAAAAAATAGACGCCCCCGGGTGGGCTCGAACCACCAACCTTTCGGTTAACAGCCGAACGCGCTAGCCAATTGCGCCACGGAGGCTTCTTTATTTAGACATCCTAATGGCTGTATATACAGTGGAAGTAAATGAGAGCATTCCGATGCTACGAGGGGCGGTCGATAACTTATTTTTTGCTGGATCGAAAAAACTTGGATACGACCAAATCGCCGCGTTCGTTGTTTATTGCATACCTATAGTAACCCTTACGATGGCTAAAACTCTCGTGGAATTTGTAGTACTTAAAACTCGAAAATTATTTACTCGCTCCCGATCCAAGAAAAGCGTCTTTAATATCCTCTGCAGCTTCGCGCATCGGAAATTACGCCAATTCGCTAATTTCCGCTTTCACCCGAGTTTATTTACTCCCTGGTAAATCTCGATGAAGTCTCTCTGAATTTTAAGATAATATTTATACCTGTTATAGGTTCGTGTAAACTGATTTGTTCAGTTCTTTCCTGCGCAACACCATCAATGACAGGTCGTTGTGACTTTTTCTCTCTACATTTATGCTCATTTTCTCTCTAGTTTTATGCAAAAAAATTTTCTCTCTACTTTTATGCAAAAAAATTTCTCTCTACTTTTATGCACGATTTTCTCTCTCTACTTTTATACACAACATTTTCTCTCTACTTTTATGCAAAAAATTTTCTCTCTACTTTTATGCAAAAAAATTTTCTCTCTACTTTTATGCACAAAATTTTCTCTCTACTTTTATGCAAAAAATTTTCTCTCTACTTTTATCCACAAAATTTTCTCTCTACTTTTATGCAAAAAATTTCTCTCTACTTTTATGCACACAATTTTCTCTCTACTTTTATGCACCAATTTTTCTACGAAATAAATATGTTTGTGCCCTGGATCACCGAATACAAAACGCCATCTGTGAAATATCGTGCAAACTAGAACATCATTTCGATTTTTTTTGGAGTAAATTAAATAGGTATCCAGCGTGCTTTTCATGGGAAGTTTCCCGAGATTTTCCGCGAGATGGAGGAGCGTCAACGAAGAGGGAAATTTTCCAGGTTCTCGTAGATAAGGAAAATCGAGATAGCTTTCGAATAGAAAAAATGAACTGCCCATTGAATCTGTTGCGAACGGGTTTAATTTGGAAATCTGGAGAGTTTTTGCTCCTAATTATCCCATATAGGAAAATTTTTGCGGTCATTGATTTTTGGGGATTTCTTAAAATTCGATTTGAGTTTACATTAAGCGAATTGCTGAGAAGTTGAAGGCCGGTAATGAGGCGTTTTGCATCAGTTTTGAAAAAATTATACTAAAAGTTATACAAATTTGCACTTACCTGTACATTCAAAAACCCAATTGATATTTCAGTGCAATGCTGAATTAAATCGGGCTCGAGGAAAGTATGGAAAATGTAAAACCAGCGAAGCGCAAACAATACAATGTTTTCCACTTTTCTTTGCAATTAATCAAAAATGCCCTACCCTTATTCACCTACCCTTCGGGTCGAGTTGCAAGCAAACGAGAAAATGTGGAAACACTTTCATATATGAAAATTTTTAAATTATTAATCCGAAAACACTAAACAAAGTAAGTAAAAGCTCTTTCAATTAAATGATTAACAGAAGAATCTCTAATAAACAATCAAATGAAAATCAATTCTAAATCGTTCTGGACAGTTCTGAATGCTTCTGAAGCGTTCTAAATGGTTCAGTAATTCGTCCTGAATCATTCTAAATGGTTCCGAAGCAACCCAAATGAACCCGGACAGTTCAGATTGGTTCTGGAGCAATGTAAATGAATCTGAACAGTTCTAATTCCTGCAGAAGCGTTCTAAACGATTCTAGACAGTTCTAAATCGTTCTGGACAGTTCTGAATGCTTCTGAAGCGTTCTAAATGCTCCAGTAATTCATCCTGAATCATTCTAAATGGTTCCGAATCGACCCAAATGAACCCGGACACTTCAGATTGGTTCTGGAGCATTGTAAATGAATCTGGACAGTTCTAATTCCTGCAGAAGCGTTCTAAACGATTCTAGACAGTTCTAAATCGTTCTGGACAGTTCTGAATGCTTCTGAAGCGTTCTAAATGCTCCAGTAATTCATCCTGAATCATTCTAAATGGTTCCGAAGCGACCCAAATGAACACTTCAGATTGGTTCTGGAGCAATGTAAACGAATCTGAACAGTTTTAATTCCTGCAGAAGCGTTCTAAGTGATTCTAGACAGTTCTAAATCGTTCTGGACAGTTCTAAATCGTTCTGGACAGTTTCGAACGGTTCAGAAGCGTTCTAAGCGGTTCTGATTCGTCCTAAACCATTCCGAGTAGTGAAGAAACGGCGTTCGGGGGAGCCGATGAGGCGGGAAAACGGCGGCGAATCCGGGAATCGGGCCCACCCGGTGGAGGACGGTCCAGGTGGAGACACGCACGCATGCGAGAGGGGCCGGGGGCCCCACGGCAAGTCGGCACTTGTGCGACGACAGCGGAGCCTCGACGAGATTCCGTCTCTCGAGCCGAGCCGAAGAGGACGAGTTTGAGAGCATCGAAGAAGAGCATAGAGAAGAGTGTGGTAGAGCTTGGAGTTGGATGGGACCGGTGCTGGGTTTCCCGGATGGGACAGATTGATTCGAGCTTTTCTCTCATTATCACTTTGTGGCGTTAGCGAGAAATGCCCAGGATACTCTGGTTGCATTGGTGAGTTTTTTTTATTTTAAATTTAGATCATTTTTTATGTAGGTAGATAAAAAATATATGGAGGTATTTTGTCATTTTCACTAATGGTTTTCGTTATTTTTATGAAATTTTTATTAATTTTCTAGCGTTTTTAATGACATTTCAAACTTTTCAATCTCATTTTTCATTGTTGTTATCGAATTTTCATCAGAGGTTATTTCTTTGATAATTTTTTCATAAAAATTTCAAATTTTTTACTCTCATTTGCTATTTTTGTGAAATTTCCAGCAATTAGCTAATTTTTTCATGAAAATTTTATTTCAAATTTCTGAAATTTTTATTTTCTACTTTTTAAATTAAGAGCCACAAATAAAGAGAAATTTTAATATTTTCATTTAGCCTCAATGTCTCAGAAATTTCTTGAATAAATAATCTTACTCAAAATATTCAAAATTTTACGAAAATTACTCAAACTATTTAAAAAATGCAATTACCTAATTCAAATTTCCACGTAGGTATAGGTATTCAAAAAATCAGATTGATCTCATTTCTAAAACTCAAATATCAAATTGACTCCTGTCGTATTTATTTGAATAAAAATTCAACAAATTCCTTTACTCGCATCAATTTATTCAAATTTTCACACGCAAGATATGTAAAATGCCAAAAGAAATGCGATTTTCCCTCGTGCTTTCAATTTTTCGAGGTGTCATTTACAAATAATTCGATAATACTGGGTAATTTAGGTCAAATTTTAACATAATAATGAAATAATAATTTATAATTTACCTTTATAATTTATTACTATTCTGGGAAATTTCTTCAAATATGCAAATTTCGAAAGAGAAAAAGATATGAATTTTCCAATCAATTTTTAGAGTAAATATTTAACTAATTTCGAGTAGGTATCTAGTAAATTTTTAATATTATTTTATTTTACACACTCTTATTATTTTTTATCAATCCAGGCAAATTTCTAATAAATTGTAAAACCCTTAAAGTAACAAATTTTCTAGTAATTATTTTTTTTCCAATTAAATTTCACATAAATTTAATCAACCCTCATTCATTTGCCTTAACTCCTCTTCCCAATACAACTTATTTTGTTAGTTAAAGTAAACTTTAAACAATTATTTACTATTAATATTTGTATCACACATTTTTGGTATATTTTTGCGCAAAATTGATCCCGAATCTAATCTAACCGAACAAAACAGCCCAATCATCCCCGAACAACAGCCGAAAAAAAAAATCCACCTGATGTCAACTAAACAAATCTAAAACATTTCCAATCGGATTGGCAATCGCAAAACAGAAAGAATCGAACGAGATTTATTTATAGATAGATAAATCGCGGTATATATGGGCTCGATAATTTCGAAAAGTGCACTCGATGCCCAAATAAATCCCTTCAAAATCAAAACAATGGTGACGGACGTAAGGGGGCTCCGGTGACAGGTGTCCCATGCACACCAGCCCGGGCCATTATATCGCCTCGTTCGAGACCACTCGAATATATCCAATCTTCCGCGGAATTACCGCAAACAATCCGAATAAACAAATAAAATAACGCTTATTGTTGGGTTAATTTAAAAATTTCATTACGGTTCACACATTGCCCGGATGCGGGGGTGTTGTAAACTGCACGAAATTAATTCCAACTAACTAGTTCTTAACCGTTTTTATCTCTCGAAAACAACATACAGCGAGAACCAAATAAGATACAATTAAAATTAAGTCGAATAAGATTAGAATCAAGCTTCCAGTCGAGCTCACAATCAAGCTTCAAGTCAAGATTTCAGTCAAGATTCCAGTCAAGCTTCTAGTCAAGACAGTCAAGCTTCTAGTCAAGCTTATACAGTAAAGTTTCCAGAAAAGATAAAGCTTATACACTCAAGCTTCCAGAATCTTACCAATTCAACCGAGATTCTTGTCGAGCTCACAGTTAAGCTTCTAGTGAAGATTTCAGTCAAGCTTCTAGTATAGACAGTCAAGCTTCTAGTCAAGCTTATATAGTCAAGTTTCCAGTAAAGATAAAATTTATACACTCAATCTTTAAGAATCTTACCAATTCAATCGAGATTCTTGTCGAGCTCACAGTCAAGCTTCTAGTCAAGATTCCAGTCAAGCTTCTAGTCAAGCTTATACAGTCAAATTTCCAGTAAAGATAAAGCTTCCAGTCAATCTTATACATTTAAGTTCGCAGTCAAGCTTCCAGTAAAGCTTATAATATAGTCACCAAGCTACAGTCAAGCTTCCTGTCGAGTTCGCAGTTAAAATTATAGAAGCCCTTTGGTACCCAAATGATAGAAGATTGCAGGTACCTTATTAAATTTGCAGCGTTACTGGTACGTTCCGCTATCGAAGGCACCATCAGCGAGCGACGCCCCGCGAAGAGGATGTCCACTAAGCAGAAGGTAAACGCTGCGCGTGCAGGACCGAACGAAGTCGTACTGACGACGGGAGACGGCAGGGAGACATGGAGCAAAAAGGTCGATTTCCTGCTGTCGGTGATCGGCTTCGCCGTCGATCTGGCCAACGTCTGGAGGTTCCCGTATTTGTGCTACAAAAACGGCGGCGGTGAGTTATGTTATGTTTCTCGTCCTTTTTTTTCCTGATCCATTCCTGCTCCTTGTCCCCTCCTTTCCTGCTCCTTTTCTGCTCGATTTCTGCTCCTTTCATGCTCATTTTCTGCTCATTTTCTGCTCCTTTTCTGTTCCTTTTCTGCTCCTTCAATATACTCCTTTCCTGCTCCTTTTCTGCTTCTTTTCTGCTCATTTTCTGCTCCTTTTCTGTTCCTTTTCTGCTCCTTTAATACTCCTTTCCTGCTCATTTTCTGCTCCTTGTTTGCTTCGTTCCTGCACCTTTTATGCTCCTTGTCCCCTCCTTTCCTGCTCATTTTCTGCTCCTTGTTTGCTCCTTTTCTGCTCCGTTCCTGCACCTTTTATGCTCCTTGTCCCCTCCTTTCCTGCTCATTTTCTGCTCCTCTTCTGCTCCTATTCTGCTCCTATTCTGCTCCTTTCCTGCTCATTTTCTGCTCCTATTCTGCTCCTATTCTGCTCCTATTCTGCTCCTATTCTGCTCCTATTCTGCTCCTATTCTGCTCCTATTCTGCTCCTATTCTGCTCCTTTAATACTTCTTTTCTGTTCCTTTCCTACTCCTTTCCTACTCCTTTCCTGTACCTTTTATGCTATTTTTCTGCTCCTTTCCTGCTCATTTTATGCTTCTTGTCCCCTCCTTTCCTGCTCATTTTATGCTTCTTGTCCCATCCTTTCCTGCTCTGCTCTCCACTATAATAATTTTCCTCTAGCCATCTTCTTTTCGGTCTCGTTCATTTAATGTGAAATCCGAAGAAATTTGTGATTGAATTGAGCTTGGATCACTCTGTATAATACAATTTTTACCTACATGTAGTTAACAGGATTTCTGTAGCAACAATTGGCATATTTAGCATCCTGCTGAATTGGAGAACTTTTCGATTCTTTTTCTACATTTAATAATTTATTTATCGATGGAAATTTGGTATCGTTTTAATGGCTAGAAAGCTCCTATAATTTACTAAATATAGCATAAGGTATAAAGGTAATTAGTGATGAGGTGGAGGAGGAGGAATAAAGTCGCATCGACTACAGGTAATTCCCCGATTCGAATATAATTCGATTAGACGGGATAAAGCGATTCTCCGCCCTGGGGGGATTCGATTTCGAATGTCGCGAGCGCTCTCTCGGTAAAATTGAAATTGTATTCCGTTTTTTTTTCTTCTCCTTTTTGTTCTAAGAAGATGACAAGCCGGTATTAGCGAGGTAAAAAAAAAGATAAATTTTTGTAAATTTAGCCGAATTTTAATCAAGAATTTCGTTACCTGCCCTAATCTACTCTAATTAAATTTTTTCGCATTGTAGTGGGACTAAAAGATGTGATACATAAACTGTCAAAATTGACATTAATGACATCTCAGAATGACAGAAGTTTAATAGAGGTGGAAATCGATTTTTTTGGTATAGAGTTGCAGTAACAACTGTTACAAAATAACCGTTATTTTTCAAAAATCTGCAACAAATTCAAATCGCATATCCGAAGGCGGTAAATTAACAAAGTCGTCTTTGTTGCACTCATACTATACGATACAAATTTCCACTTAAACGTGTACATATTCCCGTCTCCATTCCCCTTATATTATTATAATTAACGCGACGCGGCGATCTTGTTAATGAAAGGAGCAAAGTGCCAATCGCTTCGGCGGCTTCTTTCTATCCGGGCGATGGGGTAATTCAATTTTCGATGCCATTAAAACCGCCTCCGACCGTGCATAGTGTACAGCTACTTCTTTTCGCGGGGGGCTCCCCTATACACGTACGGTAATCGAACGGTTCCTTTGCGTTGTATTTATCATTTGGGTGAATTAGGGAGTATCGTAAGGACTAATTAATGTATAGGGAAATATCGATTCGATGCATTCCAGTTGTAGGGCCGTTCCGAAATTCCTGCATTAGCGGAGGAATGCCTTGGTAATTCCGATTGCGTGGATAACGTTTCGTTTTTATACATGAAAAATGCATTGTTTCGAGGTGTATAATATGCGGGGATTCACTGGAGGCTTTTCGTTTGAGCTGGAGATCCGCAATGTCCGGTTGTCAAATGCATTTAGGCTCTAAGGGTTACGGGGAGTTGATTTTCTAATTTCCCATTTCTTTGAGGGCCTCTTCCACGGAAGTTTCCTGTTTTGCTTAACGCGATTATAATACTGCATTTTTTTACTCAAAAGTTTGTACACTAAGGAGATTATTATTTTTTAAATGCGGTCCTGTACTAATTCGTAGGTTTATAATACTCCATTTAAAGTTCATAATTTATAAAGCTGCATTAGTAAAGGGTTTTTAAAATGCAAATTTTTTAATCGTCAAAGACTCGTCGTAATTCGGGTCGTGATTTTTAAAAGCCTCTCTGCAGCTTTATTAACCCGGCAAAATATGGGCTCTCGATTAAGATTACTTTTATCTCGAATTAAAAAAATAATTTAATTTGAAATTCCAGGTGCATTTTTAGTTCCCTACTGCATTATGCTGGTCATCGGCGGCATTCCACTCTTCTACATGGAATTAGCCTTGGGCCAATTCAACCGAAAAGGGGCCATCACTTGCTGGGGCAGATTGTGCCCTTTACTCAAAGGTAAGTCCGCCTTTTTCACAAGGCCTCGAACCGATCCTGACCGCAGCCCGCTTCTATTCAATAATAAAAAAACCATTTACAGCTTTTACAAGCCCCTAACAATATTCGAGCGCTCGAAAGGTCGTGAATCGCTTCTCTCGGGGGCCGCTTTTCCAGCGCGCTTTTCCTCGTCGAATTTGCAAATAACTGCCGCTTTATTTAGCCGTAATTCATAAGATTTGCGACGTCGAGTTGAGAGTGTTTCTCGGTAAAGCGACGAATGATAAATGCCTGCACGTCCGGCATGGACAGGATGATGTGCAATTCGCACGAGTTTGGATTTTTGATGATGAATTATATTAGAATCTAGTGCGTTTGTTCGTTAGATTTTATCGTAGAAGGGTAAAGAAGGATTGAAAATGATATCAGTGCGAAATGTAACATATATTATACCCTCTGTCAGGGAAAGTGTAGGGCTTTTCAATGAACCTTCTCCATTAACATAGGTTTAGAAGTCTACTTGTACCACCTTTCAGAGGAAGTTTAGAAACGAATTTACCAGTAGAAAAAACTCCTGTCTATTCCCTTACCCCCGCATATAGGTAAACACCTAGCTAAATCCCGAATAAAAACAGTCCTTCGAGCAGCGAGTTTCGACGAATTCCGAACAGTCTTAAGCTGGGTACGCATATGAGCACGTACACGCATGAGGCAACCCGAGGACGATCAGAGGCAACCCGAGCATACGTATGTGTACGTCCGCACGAGGCGTGCGGAACGGTATGCATGCGGCCTCGGCCCGATCCATTTCTTGGCGGTATATCAAAGTGAGGCAGCTGTTCGGTGCCTGCTCGGTACGTGCTCAGTCTGGACGGAAACAAACATTTCTTCGGCGAACGGTTTTGAAAAAAAACTCTGGAATGCGATAAGCGGCATGCCGACAGGAACATCAAGGGGTTTCTTGGAGATGGTAATGGGCATGGAATTTGAATTGGGAAGGAGAAGAGTTTTCTTAGTAAGGTTTGCTGAACTAAAATTCAGTTCGTCAGTTACCTCCAAGATTAGTGTGTGCTCTCCTGGACTGAACAATTAGTGTTACAATTAGTAATAACAATGGAATGGTCTCAGAATATAGTGCTACAGCTCATTGAAGAATACCAAAAGAGGGAGATATTATGGAAACCAAGGCACCCTTTGTATTTCAATTCCGTCAAAAAGCAAGACGCTTGGCAAGAAATAGCTGAAATGCTAAATATTGAAGTCCAAGAAATTAAAAAAAAAATGGAAAGCCTGAAAGGTTCTTTCCGCCGAGAAAAATGTAGAATAAAAAAAGGAACTGGTACAGGAAAAGGTGTGTAGTAAAATACTTTTAAAATTGTGATTAAATATGAATAATTTTAAAATACGGTTAAATAAAACGCACTTTTTTTACAGGACGTGATCAAATTTATGTATCGAGATGGTTTGCTTATGAAAGCATGAAATTCTTGGAAGACAGGGATGATCCAAACAAAACGTTAAGTGTAAGTAATTTTTGAAAATTTTTATTTTTATTACATTTTATTTTTTATTTTTATTATATTCAACGCTAATACAATTTATTGAATCAAAATTCTTATGTATAATTGTTTTGCCAAGATACAGCTCCGTTGGTAATAAAATATTCTGCAAACTCATCCCTTACTTCTTGACAACTAAGTTTAGTTCTGCGGGCTACATTTCTTAGAGGGAGAAAAGAGGTTGGGTTTTCATTTTCATTTCGCCATGCTCCGGGTATTATTCTACCATCTATTTCAGTATCAAAAGAACCTGCTGGAGTATAAATATTTTTGGACGTTTTGCTTCTTCGTAAAAAGTTATGTAAAGACACAATAGCCATTACTACTAATTTAGCCTTTTCCGGTTCCAACATCATAGGTTTTCGCAGCACTCGAAAAACGTTAGATAAAATACCAAATGTGTTTTCGATAATTCTCCTAGCTCTACTTAACCTGTAGTTAAATATTCTTTGTTTTGAGCCTCTAGGATGATAGCCAGGATATGGTTTCATAATGTTATACTTTAAGGGAAATGCTGCGTCTGACAGAAAAACATGCGGCAACGACTTTTGTCTTCCATTCAAAGGTGAAGGTGGAGGTAAATTTAGTTCCTGTTTGTCCATTCTCTTAGATAAGATAGTGTTGCTAAAAACACCCCCATCAGATATTCGACCCTGGCAACCAATGTCGACGAATGTAAAATTGTAATCGGCGTCCGCTGTAGCCATCAGAACTATACTAAATTGAGATTTATAATTAAAGAATTCGCTACCACTATTTACTGGTGCTTGTAAAACAATATGCTTGCCGTCAATCGCGCCCAAGCATTTTGGAAAATTCCAAATGTTTTCGAATTGCAGAGCAATATCTGCCCATTTTTCTTCAGTCGATGGCACCTGTAAAATAAAGAAAATTAATTACTTACAGTTAACAGTAATAAAAAACTAGTACTTATATACAAAAGTTATAGATAAAGTTATACATTTGTTTTTATTTTGTTTCAGAATGCAATGGAAGACAATTCTGTTGAACAAGAGCAAATGGCAGATCTCAGTAATGCGTCAGAAAATTCGTCAGAAAATGCGTCAGAAAATGCGTCAGAAAATGCGTCAGAAAATGCGTCAGAAAATGCGTCAGAAAATGCGTCAGATAATGCGTCAGAAAATTTAAATGTTATAAAAAGTTCACAGTCAGTGGAATATGTGACACCAAAAAAATTATTTAAATCACCGAAGAAACGTCCTTACGCAAAAACAAAAGCTAAAGAAGATCCGAGACTAACGGAAGCATTTAATTATTTGAAAAAGAAAACTGCAATTGCCGATCAGCCTAAGGATGACTGCCAGCTTTTCGGGGAATATGTTGGTAGGAAGCTACGAAATTTGCAGGGCCAGTTACGCGCTTCGGCTCAGCATAGAATAAGCAATGTTTTGTACGAAGTGGAAATGCAACAGTACAATTTAGCTGCTGTTCCGCACGAATATAGTCCCTGTGCGCAGAACGCATTATCAAGGAGTTCTTCATCATTTAGTACAGTAAGTAGTTGTACTGAACAACGACTTACACCTCAGGGAAGTGATGTTAGGGAATACTTACAAAGCTATTCCGATACCGACGAAGACTCCTTGATAAATTTGTAACAGCTGAGATAAATTTACAGAATACATTTTGTTTTGTTTAATATTTTTTTTGTGTAATAAACGTTTTTTTTTTAGTTAAGTGTTTTTATTACTTACCTGAACGTAATCAGCCAAACATTCAATAATTGCTTGACACACTTCTGGCACTATTTCGGAAATTAATTGTTTGGATACCTTGAAAAGGTATTGCAAACTGATAAACGAATCTCCTGTAGCAAGAAACCGAAGAGTTAGTGCTAGTCTTTCTTCAGCAGGAATAGCTTTTCTGAAGGACGTGTCGTGTCGTTCTATTCTTGGTTTTACACAATTTAAGAGCAGATAGAAATCTTCTTCAGACATCCTCGTAAAATTCTGGAAAAACCCGCTCGTTTTATCTGCCAGAAGATCTGTTATTAAACTTGTGCCATTTCGATTCAATTGTCTTCTATTAAAGCTGGGTACGCATATGAGCACGTACACGCATGAGGCAACCCGAGGACGACCCATTTGCCTCGGATACGCACAGCTCGGGTTCCTGAGTAGTGGACGCACGAGGCACTGTACGGAACCGATCCAATGAATGTAGCGAGCATTCTTGTTTTCAGTTGCTTTTAGCAGTTCGCCGAAGAAATGTTTGTTTCCGTCCAGACTGAGCACGTACCGAGCAGGCACCGAACAGCTGCCTCACTTTGATATACCGCCAAGAAATGGATCGGGCCGAGGCCGCATGCATACCGTTCCGCACGCCTCGTGCGGACGTACACATACGTATGGTCGGGTTGCCTCTGGTCGTCCTCGGGTTGCCTCATGCGTGTACGTGCTCATATGCGTACCCAGCTTAAGATATAATTGTGAAGTCCATCGTTTTGGTTTTTTCTTCTTTTTCTTACTTAACATATTGCTCAAAATTATAAAATACGCAGCGCATTCGCCGTCAGAACCTGAATCGGCCATATTTTAATAGCAACTGAAAACAAGAATGCTCGCTACATTTATTGGATCGGTTCAGTACAGTGCCTCGTGCGTCCACTACTCAGGAACCCGAGCTGTGCGTATCCGAGGCAAATGGGTCGTCCTCGGGTTGCCTCATGCGTGTACGTGCTCATATGCGTACCCAGCTTTAGAGCTGGAAATGCCGGAGGACGGCGCGTCATTAACAAGAAAAGCGGACCCGTTTTTCCTCGTGGATCGTTAGTCAATTATCCACTTTCGCTAATCGCGGAAACGCCATTGTGAGAGCGGCTCTTTGCGAACCGCAAAAGCCATTTTCTATACGAATATTTCGGGGTTATTTCGTCGCCCAGTCGAGGAAAATTTGCAATAAATTCCAATGGTGAAGGTACTTATATGCGCCTTGAAACTCGCAAATTCTGGTCTAAAATAAACGCTAACTTCATGCTAGTTTAATTTAGAATAAATGGTAGTTTTAAGTCCCGTGAGACTTGTAGAAATATCGCCGGTATAGAAGGAATAAAAAAATAATTTCCTGCTATTTTCTTTGCCCAGGTATAGGATACGCCGTGGTGCTGATAGCTTTCTACGTTGATTTCTACTACAACGTGATCATAGCGTGGGCTTTGCGGTTCTTCTTCGCCTCCTTCACCGATTTGCTACCTTGGACGACCTGCGATAACCCGTGGAACACGCCGAATTGTCGACCGGTAAGCGACATTTCGCGGAATTTCGATTAATCCACCCAACGTTCGTTGTCTGATTCCAGTTCGAATTCCCCACGAGGAACTACTCGGAATCGAACAGTTCCGAACCGGGCCCGACCGACTCCCGTTTCGCCTCCGCGGCCTCCGAATATTTCAAGTGAGTTCGATGGTGATGCGAAAAGGGATCGTTAAGTGTTGATGTGCTTTTTATAAAGGAAACCCGTAGAGTAAGATGCTTTTCTCGCCGCATTAAACCGGATTCCAGGCTCGGATTCTACTCCAAAAATTGCAATTTAGTGCACTTTAGTGCTTTACTCAAAATATTCCGAGTCAAAATAGCCCAAAGATAAATTAGCCTGAGACAAAATAGTTGAGATAAACCAGTCCAAAAGCGATAAAACGAGCATTGTTTATTTGATGTCCAAAGTTTTTCTTGATTCTACGAAAGAGTTTTGTCCAATTCCTGCTTGTTTTTGATCGTTCTATACTGCTCCACAAAAGTTAAGGAAATTCACGAATATTGAGATTAATTTAAAAGTTGCAGGTTTTTTGATCGCCAAATTTAGTCTGAGTTGTAAAGGAAGGAGCAAAAAAATTCACTCAGATATGAGAGAAAACATTTAATTTCGCGTATTCGAAAATTTGCGAAAATAATCGCAAAATTTGCGAACTTTTGTGGAGCAGTTTATTTTGTCATCTACGTTTCCAGTCGCGCCATCTTGGAGCTCCACCAAAGCCGCGGCCTGCACGATCTGGGCGCCATCAAATGGGACATAGCCCTCTGCCTGCTGGCCGTCTACATCATCTGCTACTTCTCCCTGTGGAAGGGCATCAGCACGTCGGGCAAGGTGGTCTGGTTCACGGCGCTCTTCCCCTACGCCGTGCTGCTCATCCTGCTGGTGCGCGGCATCACCCTGCCCGGCTCCGCCGAGGGCGTCCAGTACTATTTGAACCCCAATTTCAGCGCCATCGGCTCCGCCGAGGTGTGGGTCGACGCCGCCACGCAGGTGTTCTTCTCGTTGGGGCCCGGCTTCGGGGTGCTGCTGGCCTACGCTTCCTATAACAAGTACCACAACAACGTCTACAAGTAAGGGTAGATTAGAGTGTGTTTGAGATGGTTATATAGGGTGTATTTTGATTGCAACAACCTTTTGCTTCAAAAAATGAACGAATTGCTTCGAGGTATATGTCTAAAAAGAAGTGAAAGAAGAGAGGGTTTGCTTCGAGGATCCTGCTGTTGTTTAAGGCAAACGGTTTTAGACTTTGTTTAGGTTTATACTTCAAAGTAGCTTCATTTTTATAAATATGCACTAATGTCTACAAACAAGCATCTTTTTGGTAGATCTTGTTGTTAATTTGGATTAATTTTTTTGCAGGGATGCCATTTTGACTAGCGTCATCAATTCGGCGACAAGTTTCATAGCGGGTTTCGTGATATTCTCGGTGCTGGGGTACATGGCTCGGGCTGCCGGTAGGCCCATACAGGAGGTGGCCACCGAAGGTCCCGGCCTCGTTTTTATAGTGTATCCAGCGGCAATCGCCACCATGCCAGGCAGCATATTCTGGGCGTTGATTTTCTTCATGATGTTGCTCACTTTAGGTCTCGATAGCTCGGTAGGTTTGTACTCCTGAGAGATATCCAGGAGTCAACTACTTTAACGAGCATTTACAATATTTTTTTGTTCAATAGTTCGGCGGTTCGGAGGCGATAATAACGGCGCTGAGCGACGAGTTCCCGAAAATCGGTCGAAACCGGGAGATTTTCGTCGCCTGCTTGTTCACCGTGTACTTCCTGGTGGGGCTGGCCTCTTGCTCGCAAGGAGGTTTCTACTTCTTCCATCTCCTCGATCGCTACGCCGCCGGATATTCCATGTTATTCGCCGTCTTCTTCGAAGCCATCGCCGTCTCCTGGATATACGGCAAGCTATACAACTCCCTATTTTATGCAACCAACAACTCAATGACCTCTACCTTTGCAGGTACCCAGCGATTCTGCGACGACATCAAAGACATGATCGGCTTCGCGCCCGGTTTGTACTGGAGGTTCTGCTGGAAATTCGCCGCGCCCGTTTTCCTGCTCTTCATCATCGTCTACGGTTTGCTGGGCTACGAGCCGCTGAGCTACGAGAACTACGTGTACCCCCAATGGGCCAATATTCTGGGCTGGTGCATCGCCGGGTCTTCGGTGTTCATGATACCGGCGATGGGGGTCTACATGATGATAATAACTCCGGGATCTTTCTCCAAAGTGAGTGGATTTTGGTTATTGTTGCTCCTCCAATATAAAATGTTGCTCCGAATCTACCCTACTCTGATCTGCAATGAACCTTCTCTGCTCTGAATCTACTCTACTCTAATCTCCTCTGGACCTTCTCTCCTCTGAATCTACCCTACTCTGATCTGCAATGAATCTTCTCTGCTCTGAATCTACTCTACTCTAATCTCCTCTGGACCTTCTCTCCTCTGATCTGCAATGAACCTTCTCTGCTCTGAATCTACTCTACTCTAATCTCCTCTGGACCTTCTCTCCTCTGAATCTACCCTACTCTGATCTGCAATGAACCTTCTCTGCTCTGAATCTACTCTACTCTAATCTCCTCTGGACCTTCTCTCCTCTGAATCTACCCTGCTCTAATCAGCAACGAAACTTCTCTATGAAGCTACTCTGAATCTTCACTGCTATAAATCTACTCTGCTCTGCTCTGAATCTACTCTACACTGTTCTGCTTAGCATCTGCTCTGCTTTGAATTAGGTTTGCTTTGAAAAAATCCTTTTTTGCATTGGTAGAGATTGAAAATCCTGACGACTCCTTGGCGGGATACGCAAAGGACGTCCCAATTGAACGGGGCCGTGCAATCGGAGAGCAACCAGGTGCGCATCGCGACGCCCGAGGCGCCCGAACAGGCGCCGGTGGAGGTTTGAGACAAGAGGATGAGCAAATTCAAAGAGTATTACGTTTAGTTCCGTTGGGTTGTTTTTTTGTATCGTTTGGAAGCTTAGTTGTAAGGTAGTAAGGCGTTTTTTGTAACTTTGTATGTAGACTTATGTACCTGCTGTAATATGTAGATTATCTATAGGCTTAAATAATTAAATAATTCGTGTGCCCCTTACCTGATATGGGTTCGGTTATAATGATCTAATAATCACTGAAATTCGTTTTGAAGGATTTCTTTTTAAAGTGGTTGTTGGTTTCTAAGAGAAAGTTAAAGAAGCTGTTTTTGATGTAAAATATTTATCATATGGAACAAATTTTGGAAATCCCAGAGTGCTATACAGCCAGCATCAGATTTTTAATGAAACATCAGATGATAGTGCTAGGGGTTTTCGTAAATTTCGAATTACGATAAAATTAATCAAGTTTTTTTAAACTAAAATCTATTGGTAGGGCCCAATGGAGTTTAGGAAATTCAAAAAGGATACGGAAAACAGCGAAATGTAGATATAATAGCAATATAGCGGATGTATTAGTTAGCAATATTAGGATTTAGTATACAAATTGCGATGAAAACAAAACTGTACAGTGAAGCAGATGGAATATTTTAATGTAATTTTTGTACTATTGCGGTTAAAGTGAAGAAGAGCTTTAAAAATAAATAGTCCTACATGAAGACTGTGTTAAACAGCCATTTGACGAGTCTTCAGATTTTTGTACTGTCCAATCAACTGCTAATAGATTAAAAATTAAGTTAATTAATTTGAATAATAATTTATTTTACTAAGTTGGTTGGACTATTAAATGTACGTAGTAAATGTATAATATTTGTGTAAACAAAATAATACTTTTATCATAATAATTTTGTATATTTTTTGTATGATTGTTGAAAACGAGACATTTAATTTTTATTTAAAGATGTTTCGTTCATTCTAAACTATCAAAATAATTGTTTAATTTCGCAAAAGTCGATTGTAACAGCCATTGCGATCGGCTTTTCATTGTGTTAATATATTTATTTTATTATATCACGTGTATTTTGTACGCCCCTCGTAAAAAGCATAATTTTATATTACTTCAATGTTGTGACTTATAAAAAAGTTATTTTCATTGATTATCAATTACTCTACCCTCGAACAAGACTAGATTGTTTCATTCCTCAAAAAGAATTACCCAAAATGAAATTGTTCAATAGAAAAAACTACAAAATCTTCAATCACAAATTAGGTAGGTCACAAATTAACTAACATTTAATTGTTGATTAAATTTGTTATTTTTAGAGCACGATGTTATAGAAGTGAAGTTAATAGAAACGATATACAAAATATCCACATTTTTCGGTGTAGCACCTTTCTACGATTTCGACCAAAAACGAGCAATCCACCCAAAACTCAACTTACTCGTAATACTTTTAACATTCCTCTACCCTATAGGATCAATAGTTTTAATGATCCTTTATCAGGATTTTTTATCAGAGAAAGGTCCCGTCTCATTGTTCATAACCGAGACAATGAGTTACGTTAGTTACATCACTATACCTTTAGTAACTTCGCTTAGTTTATTACTTAAAAAGCACAATTGGGTGGAGTTTATGGTAAAAATAAAGGAAATGCGAGTCAAAATGAAGTCAAATCGAGCGTATTTTTCCAAAAAACTACTGCTGGTGATTTTCTTGCTGCATTTTATGGAATGCGCCAATATCGGTACACATTTAACTATTGATCCCAAAGACGTGTTTCTTTCTGCATACTTTTACTTGTATGAAACAGGTTTACTGTATTTAAATTTACTATTTTTCTCAATCAACAGAGTCCTGCAGGTATCTTACCAAGATGTCGATGAAAAATTCAACGAAATCATTCGAATTGGTTTAGAACAACCTTTTATTACAGACGATTCCAACGATAAAATCATCGCTAAATTACGAGAATGCTTCTATATTTACGTGGAATTGTATGGTTTTGTTAAAGATATCACCGGTCTCTTCGGTTCGACTATAACAGTAATTTTTATCTACGCATTATCGAATTCAGTGGCTATTTTACATTGGTACATCAATGGAACAAACATTCTTAACGCCGATTTGTTAGATTTAATGGCTACTGTAGTAAGTACAAACACCTACAGATCGATAAGAATAGCTGGACACGTTAAAGTCGCGAACTTAAAGCACTTGTAGTCGAGTATATTAAGCTAATTTTGTATCATTATCGTTAACAGAAGATTTATCGAGGTCGAGCTGTTTGAAATAATGTATCATTTGGTGAAGTATGTATATCGAGTTATTTTTTAGACATTTACGATTTCTATAATAATATGTTGTAATCAAACGGCCAATCAAGGGAAGTATTTCATACGAAGCGCTTATTTTATGGAGGAACATTACGCTATCAATTCCCCGATTCGATTGGAGCTTTTAAAAATAGCGGAATTATCGGAAAATTATCGACCAAGATACATCATACTCGGATTTTTGGAAGTTAACATGAGCACGATTGTATCGTTATTAACGACTCTATCGACTTATATATTGATTGTTATACAATTTAATCTATCGTAAAATTTATACCATTAGAAACGCTTTTAGTTTATTCCACACAAGTATGTTAATTTTAAAGTCGCTTTAATACATTTATTTTACTATATTTGGTGTAATCTTTTTACGCCCCTCGTAAAAGGGAAACAATTTTCTTTAATGCTTTCCATTATTTCGACACTAAGCGACTTCCTTTAAAAAGGAAAAGTGCCGAAAAGTGGTTTTCTTTATCGATTATCAATTACTGAATTGAACTAGACAAGATTGTTTCATTTTCTAAAGAGTGGCCAAAATGAAATTGTTCGCTAGAAAAAACTGGAAATTCTTCGAGCATAAATTAGGTAAAACAATCATATATTTGAATTTTAATAGTAATTAAATTTGTTATTTTAGAGCACGATGTTATAGAAGTGAAGTTATTAGAAATGATGTATAAAATATCCGCATTTTTCGCTGTAGCACCTTTCTACGATTTCCAACAAAAACGCCTAATCCACGCAAAACTCAACTTACTCGTAATACTTCTAACACTCCTCTACCCTTTAGGATCAATAGTTTTGATGATCCTTTATCAGGATTTCTTAGAAAAGAAAGAAACCACCTCGCTATTCATAACCGAGACCATGAGTTACGTTAGTTACATAACCGTACCTTTCGTAACATCTCTCAGTTTGCTGTTCAAAAAAAATCACTGGGTGGAATTCATGCTGAAAATGAAGGAGATGCGCGTCAAAATGAAGCTGAACTCGAAACGGGCGTATTTTTCCAAAAAAGTACTGCTCGTTGTATTCTTTTTGCATCTCGTAGAATGCGCCAACATCGGCACTCATTTAACTCTCGATAGCAAAGACGTGCTACTCACCACGTACTTTTACTTGTACGAAACAGGATTGCTCTACATAATCCTGTTGTTTTTCTCCATCAACAGAGTCCTGCAGGTGTCTTATAAAGATCTCGACGATAAATTCAAAGAGATCAATCGAATTGGCTCGGAACACTCGTTTTGCACGGACAATTCCGATGCTAGGATCATCGCGAAATTGCGGGAATGTTTCTACATTTACGTGGATTTGCATGGTTTCGTTAAAGACGTCAACTGTCTCTTCGGTTGGATTGTAATGGTCATTTTTATTTACGCCCTAACGAATTCAGTCGATATATTAAATTGGTACGTCAACGGAGCAGACATTCTCAATGCAGATCTACTAGATTTAATTGTTACTATAGTAAGTACAAGCTGATATACTCTATTTAAAAACTAGTAGGAGCATTTTGAGCATTTTGATTACATTCAAAAAAAGTTATTAGAAAATTTGTCATCTTTCATTTAAATAAAATTGAATGAAAGGAATGATAAAAGTGTTGCCAACTTAAATTCAAATCGCTCCTACTAGTTTTTAAATAGAGTATAGATGAAAACTCAACGGTGATACGAGGGTAAGGCGAAAAGTTCTTGAAACACTGCGATTTTCGGTTGAAATAATTACTTTTCTACATAATCTTCCACGATTTCAATGCATTGTGTACAAGTTATTCATCATTTTTGGATACGAAGCGTTTCCCAGCAACAAATTTCTTCAATTTTGGAAACAGATAGAAGTCTGAGGGTGCCAAATCAGGTGAATGTGATGCAGTTACTGCTTAATGAAGCGCCCTGTATCGGACCGAGTACTTTTCACCTTACCCACGTATATTAAAACCTCAATAACTCGTATTTACAACAAATCAATTGAAGCGTTGTTGCCAGCTTCGACTAAAAGAACAATATTTCCAGATATTTACGATGTCCGTAATAATATCCTGCAATCAAACGACCAATCAAGGGAAACATTTCATACGAATCGCCTATCTTATGGAAGAACATTACACAATCAACTCCCCGATTCGATTGGAACTTATCAAAATAGCGGAATTGGCCGAGAATTACCTACCCAAATACATAATACTCGGATTAGTCGACGTCACAGCGAGCACCATTATATCCTTAATAACAACTCTATCCACTTACTTGTTAATAGTCATACAATTCAATCTATCGTAAAACGCCATTAAAAAAATGCTCGAGTGCTTTATATTCTAAATTATCTCGTTCGAAATTACAAATTACGCTTCAGTTATCGACGAGCAGATCGCGCAGTTCGGCCGAAAGGGCAGCCGCGTCGGGCCTCGCCTGCGCGTCCTCTATCAGCGTTTGACTTAACCTAGGGCAGGCCTTCTTGTGCCAGTGCCAATGCAGCCTTTGGCAATTCCTATCACAGTACTGCACCGCCTTGCATTTGGAGCACTTCTTCGACGGCCTCGGCTCGCCGCAGGTGTGACACAGGCTCACCGAATCCACGAAGCCCATCTGTCCGTTGATGGCCGACGCGAGGACGCTCAGGGCCGAAGGGGGATCCTTGCCCGCCAAGCTGGCCACCATTTGGCGGAAGAGCGTGCATTCCCTGTGGGGGAACTCCCTCACGCAGTCCCGCAGGAAAGCGTCCATGATGTCGAGCTGGCCGATGTCTTTGCCGGGCTTCAACAGCTTCCTCGTGAACAATTCGATCAAATCTAATTTCTTATCGTCGTCGGTTTTAACCATCTGTTTCTGTTTGACTTTCAGCATTTCGCCTATTACGTAGCTTAAATAATGGAATTTGAACGCCATGACTTCGTTCTTTTCGTCTTCGCGTTTCAGTTCTCGCTCGCACATCAGCTCGAGGACCTTCTTGACTTCGGCCAGGTGATCGGCCAGCCCGACGAACGTTTGCACGTTCAGTATCACCTTGATCGGGTGGACGTTGGTGCGCATGATGAACTTGTGGAAGCTCTCCGAGAGAAAGGCGGGCAGGATTTGGGTTTTGGAGGCGGTCGCGCCCGGCGTTATCGTGTAGTAATCGACGTCTTCTTTGGGTATGAAGCTGTTCATGGCGGCGACGCACTCGTGGTGGCCCACGAAGGCCGCCATCTGGGCGGGGGTGCGACCGACGGTGTTGACCGCTTGGCTCTTCGCGCCGGCCAACAGCAGGGCCAGGCAGACGTCGGAGTTGCCCGACAGGGCGGCGAAATGCAGCGAGGTGTAGTTGTGCTGGTGTTCGCCGTAATTCACATCGGCGCCCTGGAAAATTACGTGTAAATTATAGGTGGGTAGGTAGGGGTGAGCGGAGGTGAATTACCTGATCTAGGAGGGCTTGTACTAGATCTTTGTTGCCCTTGTAGGCGGCGTGTTGAAGGGGGGTCATCGAGTTTTCATCGATTATGTTGACGTTTTTCGCATCGGCTAGAAGTGTTTTCAGTAATACCGCGTCGCTGGTTTCGATGGCTTTGAAAATTTGTTTCTCCGTTTCGGAGAGGTTCGTCTCGGACATTTTTTGTCGCTTAGTTTAATTAAAAAGGTTAAAAAAATCGGTTTAGTGAAATCTTTAAAGAGCTCTTCTTCTCGACGTGAATGTCATTTTCGACAATTTCGACTGTCAAAAGTGTCAAACTTCATTTAACTGTCAATGTCAAATTTTGGCTAAATAGAGGAAGATTTCCGGCGATGTTGCCATGTCGTTGTTTTGGGCGCCAGTGTGTATATTTTTGTATATCGATTTATTAGTGTTATAAATGTATCAAAATTATGTAGATTTAATAAAGTGTTTTTTGTAGTACTTTTTATAATATACATATACTTATTTTATTGCAGTTATAAAATGTTTGCTCACCAAATTTCTGATGATAAATATTATTAATAATTATAAATAAATTAATAGATTAGGTAATCTCAACTGTTGTTTCCTCCTAATTAAAACCACTTTCACACTTCCTTAAGAATTAGATAAAATTCGGGAATTAATTGATTGTCGATAAGAGCGCAAAATAATCGCTCGGGTATTTTGCGAATTCGAAAAATTAAATTAAAAATTTGAATAGGATTTTTCCTCATTTTCCATTCAAGCTTGACATGTGTTTATTTTCTATCAATCCGTTTCATAGATTTGCAAATAAATGGATCAAGGTGGAAATTGTTGCGCAATTTTTGCGACGATCGCGTCCAAAATACACAAATCGTTGTTGCCAAAGCACTTTTTTTTTTGTAAAAAATATTATTTTCTGGAAAAATAAACCACTTCATAAATTCCTCATCCTCGCTGATAAATACACAAAAGAAAAATACCTGCATTTTCTCGAGTAGGTAATTGAGAAATGTATAGCGTGTATATTCTCTTAACCTCCTTTTATCATAGGTTTGTAAGGCATTAAAAATTATTCAAAATTGCGAAAAACATTATTAAGAAATTCTGTATAGAAGAAGAAAATTTAAAAGTGTTGCCAATACGCTTAGAAACAAATTATCGCTATTTTTAAAAGACTTGACAACTCGGTTATTCCTTGGTCAACTGAGGACGGGCGAGCGTAGAAATAAATTAAAATAAACACATATTGAAATCTTTATGGTAGAAGTTTGTTCGCTTCAAATCCTTGACAGAGGATGTGGTAGAAATTCGTTATACATTCAAGTGCAAAGCCCGATAAATTTTTGGAATTTCTCTGCTTTTGTTCGTGATTATTCAAAGTGATTGTGTATTGTTGATTGTCAGGTAGGCGTATTTATTTTTCTATTTAAAATGATTTAGTTTCGAAGGTTGCGCGCAGTTTGAAAACATGGAAATAATAAATAATCGATATAGAAAACATATCTAAGTGTTCGAAATCTAAATAAAGATCGACTCGCGATCTATTTTCAAACGTCGGTTTTATTTTTGAATATTTTTTAATTAACAGAGTATTGTAAGTTTTGTTTTAATTAGGCGTGCAATATTTTTTTGTAGTCTCTAAATTCGCATATGATTCAATTCTTCTTCGAGAATAATTATTTCCTTTATCCTTGAATGCGAAATATTTTATATCCATCCTAACGAAACCAATGTGTAAAATTTATAATAAATATTTTATAAAATAGATAAAATATGTTAATATATTTCAGAGAATCCAATTAATTGTTTTAATTGTTTGAATAATTAAAATAAGATGGTTTATTTTGGTTGTTTTCCAAAAACGTGTTACTGATTGGTATTGCAGATAAATTTATTTCATAAAATGTTGTTATTAACATTTTCATAAGATACGTAATTACAAATTAAATTACATTTGAATCAAACTATTGATTTAACCTTTGGCACTCCATTAAATGATAATAAATGTATGGATTTCCAGAATTATACGTTTCTTCTAGAATTTTTCAACTGGAATAGAATTTATACTAGTAATAAAATTCAATACAATTTGCTGTTTAATAGAAATAACTTATAGAATATTTTAATGTAATATCTATAGTTATTTAAAACAGTTTTTTGATAAGCCAAAAATTACATTATTTCTGAACTAAACCTGATATTTTATTGGGATAATCTACAGAAAATTTAATAATTTTATTAATTTTATTTTAATTTCTATTTTCAGTTTCTACCATACCAAGATGAAGCTTCTTCATATAATCGTTGTTTTAACATACTTTAGCGTTGCGCACTCGTTTACAAGTAAGTAATTAATAAGTACTTTATTTAACATGCTTCATTTATTATTTATAGTTCGGAAAGGAAACTATCTATAACAAGTTCGTTTTCTCCAATTAATATAAGAATTTTTATTTGCGGTTATACACACATTTCACCTTGTTTTACTAAAAAAGGTCACGACTATCACGAATACCTTGATACAACAGATACGTCTCCATTAACATGTTATTTATAACAGTGAACTTGTTTCTTATTTTTTTTATCAACCAATTAACTCCGTATACAGGGTGGTTCCTATGTAATAGTCAATAGTCCAATCAGCAATGAAAGATCCTCCCTGTATATATTCTCTGTAAAATATCCCCATGACTTTGAAATACCGTCTACCTACGAGATAAACGATCACTATTATTCACTTGATAGCAATTTAGGTCTAGATTGAAAAAAATGCAAATCCTGTTTCTATTTAAAGCGACAAACAACTTAAAACTAATTGCTCTAATAACACGAGGTAATTTTATGTAGAATACGGACGGTCCTGCAAAGATATAGGATGTCCCTCGAACCAAGAATGCGTCATGCAAACTGACCCATGCAGTTACTACCAAAGACAAGGCGAATGCGGTTCGTAAGTAGATTTCAATCGCTAAAATTTAATTATTATACTCATTAAATTTGGCATTTTTCGCCTGTTTAGCTATCCATCGTGCCAAAGAGTCTCGAATTCCGCGAGAACGTGCTCGACGTACGTTTGCCCGCCCACGAAGGTGTGCAAAATGGACGGGGACACGCCGAAGTGCGTGGACGATACCAGCAAAGGTAACGAATTCACGCGACAAATCGACAGATAAAACCAATGAATCAATTTCAAGTGGGCCACGTGGGTTACGACACGCAAAGCCAGAACTCCATGTCCAACCAGCAGCACTCGGTGACCTCCAACAACCAAGGTTTGTACCCGCAATTGGGTAAAAAGGGCACCACTACCGTTAGACCGAACGTGTACAAACCGGCGACATCGCACACCGGAGGCTACCAAGGTCAAGTAGGCTCGGGGTATCCCCAGCAACCGGCCTATAATCCCCAGCAAGGTCAGTACCCGGGTTATACCAGGACCGGCGGGTATCCCCAGCAAGCTTATTATCCCCAGCAAGCCTATCCCCAACAAGCTCGTCCCCAGCAAGCCTATCCACAGCAAGCTTATCCTCAGGGGAATTACCCGCGACAAGCTTACCCCCAGCAAGCGACTTATCCTCAACAAGGATATTACCCGCAACAAGGAGCTTACCCACAATACGGTAAGTAGAAGCTTTAAATATACCTACAAATAGAGAAACGAATAGAGCTTAAAAAAGAGCTGGAGAATAGTGCTTGTGCTGTAAATAAATAGGCGTTGTCTTTTACTTTGCAGGTAACCAGCGACCGGCGCAGTACCCGGGCTATTCTCAACCCAACCAAGGCACATCGATAACCGATAAACTAACTAGCTCCATTAAGAATTTAGGTACTGAGCTGTTGCAACAGACTATCGCTAAAGCTATAGCCGGTCGGGCGCAATGAGATTTCATTGGGTTTTGTTCAGATTAATTTGAAATTTATAGGCTTTAGTTGTTTCGTATAAACCATGCAAAGGTTTGCAGTAGGTGTAGATGGAGACTTTCCCCTTTATCTTGTTTGTAAATATGGTAGATTAGCAAATTCGATTATTAGTTGGGAAAAATATTTCAATCCAGTTTCTCAAAAATTCCATTTTCCAAAATTGTAAAGTTCTCTATTGGTTTGTACAAATTGAGGGAATTTTTGGTATTAATTAAATTATCTCGGTATTAATTTTTCATTCTTATATTCGCTTGAAAGCTTTAAAAGCGTGTTATTCTGCAAATGTTTAAGTCAGTTTTGATATCGTACATTTGTTTCAGGATTTATGTATATTGTCTTGAAATGTGTAATTTCAAGATTGTTTAGTATGTGAAGGTAAACTATTATTGCAAAAATTAGAATATACTAAATGCATATTTGTAAGATTAACAAATATACTGTAGGTTTCTCTTCGATAAAGAAATGTAAGTAGCAGTGGTTGTTGTTTCGTGCTTGGGTGGTAGATAACAGTTTTTAAAAAATCTTTTAACAGTAAAAATAATCTTTTTTGTTGTTCGTTTCATGCACTAATTTCTTTCGTTATTTTGTTGTGTTATTAACGAATATTTTGTTAACTTTACAAAACCACCTAAGCAAATTTTCTTCTTTAATACCTCTTCTCTATCGTCTTCTTCAATTTTTCTTGTTTTTGTCTTGTTTTTCTTTATTGCACAGCAGAATCTGTATTATACGTTTTACTGCACTTTTCATTTCATTTCTTTATTACTTTCTTCACTATTTTCTGCATATCTGATAATAAAATTTGCATACATTTACTGGAAAGTCTTTCACAAGGAGAATGGAAAGTACCTTAAAGGGATATTCCAAATTGCACGTGTAAAATAGCTTGAATATTGCTTGTTTATTGAGTTATTTTGTTATTCTTTTACCTGCTTACTTCCTTCTTTTTTTATGAAATAACCTTGCTATACTCTTATGTATTCGATGTAAAATTAATATAGAAAGCAGCCTAATTAAATACCTACTCATTATTTTTTAACATGCAACTGTTACACTTTATTATTTATTCTCTTTTTAAGGTGGATATTTAAAAAACCAACTAGGAATCAAGAAATAGAGCCTAAGAACGTGTAGAAATAACAACAGTAAGCGACACTAATATTAATTTTATAAAATGATAATTGTACCTTCATAAATAAACTTCTTAATTGAAACTTTGAGTTCTTCAATTACCTATAGAAAAAACACTCATTTCCCTAACCCCTAGTTACGTTTGATCGATATTATTTAGTTGAACCTCACAATACTTATAGCAATTTATATTCTCGTATTTCATTCCTCGTTCAATACAAAATAATATTTAGATAAGTGGAATAAAATTATGCGAGTGACCAGCAGAACCGGACTAATTCCCAGTCCAATCAAGAAAGTAGTTCGTATTCAACAAGTAGGTAAAAAAAACAATCATTACAAGTTTCCAACACATTCCATATACTTTCAGGACATAGTTCAAATGATTCCCATAGCCCGTCCGGCTCCTTTCATTCTAAAACCCCTAGCCGGCCTGTACAATCCATTCGCCCCCGGGTGCTCCCTGCTCTGCAACCACCCCGCCGAAATCAACGCCAAGGAATTGGTGAAAAACGCCAAAACCACTTGGGTAAACCACCAACGAACGTACCACAATTCAACCACAAATTCTTACAACTTATTACAGAACTCGGAGAACAGAAATCTGATACCCATCGAGGGCCACGACAGCCTCCTCATCGAATTAACCGGAGAGCAACTCACCCCCACCAACATCTACATACCCCAAGTGGACAGCGTGCCAGAGGAACTATTCAGAAGGTTACTTCTATTCCCCAAAAACTCTGTTAGTTACTGCATAATATTCCAGGTACACAGACACGGATTCCCGCCCCCAAACGCCCGCCCCAACCCTAGCAAGCGGCCTCACCAGGCTATCTACATCGAGAACCAGGAGGTGCCTCACCCCCGATCCCATTCCCACCAGCAGAGCCAAAGAAAAGACCCGCCTGATACTCGATTTGAGACGAAGCCACAGCCAGGTTAGCTTGATTACCTCATAAATTACCTCATTAATTACCTCATTACCTCACGAAGGAAATTCTATCGGTGTACGGGGGATCCCCGTTCTGCTCGGAGGTGCCGGAGATTCGAATCGACAGCGCTGTCGAGGCTTGTAAACCTGCTGGAGATGAAGCTGGGAAGCAGGATTCGAAGCAACAGGGAGGCGGTAAAAAGGGGGAAGCGGTGGAGGAGGAGGTGGACTCTCCCGAAGAGGAAAACGAGGAGTTCGTTAAAAGGCGCGGGAAGAAGAGGCGGAAGAAGTCTAAGGATTTGAAGTGCCCGATAACGTACCAGGCTTCGACTGATCCGGAGACTCAGGTTGCTTAGGGTAAATGAGAATTTAGGGGTGGATTGGATTAGTTTGAGTTTTTTAGGTTGCGACTATAGGATTAGAATCTGTGAATGTTAGCGCAAGGCATTCCATCGCTCCTGATAGTGGCGGTGTTGTAGAGGCGCAGGAGCAGGAGGAGATTGTAACAGTTCCAAAAAAACTGCTGAAATCGTCGGACAGTTTGGAAATAGATTCGTATTTGCCCAAAGATATTTTGAAGCAACTCCGAAGGGAATTGGACTATATCGTAGTGGATAACGAGCTGAATCTAATGGTAATAACAATACATAGTTAGGAGTACTATTTTGAAGAATTTCTTGCAGAAACGAAGAACGCTCGAAGAAGCCCTCAAAGCTGTGCTAAAGGACAAATCTCCTTGCGAGGAATTGGATTCGTTGAAAAAGGAGATGAAAATTCCTCCAGTCAACGACGATCTCTGGATCTCTTTGCCCAGAATATTCAGCAGATCCAGCGCAATTTTCCAATTACCGATGGACAGTGAAACATTCGCAAGTAAACATACAGGGTGTTTATTAAGTACACAGTTCAAAGGGTAAAATTACTCTCTATTATCTACTCTTACTTTTGACTCTTTGAAGTTTGTACTAATAATTAATAAACAAACTGTATATCGAGTGTTTTTCCAGCGATGACTCCAATTGAGTACACGACGAGAAACGTGAAGATATCTTCGTCGAGGAAACTTCTGTACAGTTGCATTTTCCAGAGGCACAAAGTGGAATGTGAGAATGAAAACGGGCGCAAACGATACTTGAATGAAAAAGTAATATACTAATGCTAAATTGTGCGTAGTTTTTAGCGGATTCGATTCCAGAAATTGAAGAATTGCCTCGATTTAGTGATGGGAATGGCACTAACTGAACATCAATTCGATCGTTTCAAAAACCTAGTGGAATGGAACGAGGAAATGAAGCTCGACTTTAAACAGTGTTGCGGGTTGTTCGCCCTTTGCGAAAGGATTTTATCGCCGGAATTCCACGAATTATCCAGCAGGAACCAGGATCCTTGCCACGAGGTACTATAATTGCTTGCAGTAAATTGCCGAGTAATTCTGTCCGATTTTACAGATCGAGACCGCTGATTTCGAGTATTTGGAGCTAAAGCTGCAAGACTGCCAGATAAGCGAAAACTTGAAGACGATTTTGTACAATTTAAAAACTATTTAGGTTCATAAACGCAAATATGAACTAATCTGTTTACTTCTCAAACAAGAAACATCAAAATTGAACACGTTTGAACACTTAAGACTATTAAAAAATTACTCGGGCTTGGAATATTTCTTCAACAAATCGTTGATTTTTTCCTTATTTTCCTTGTAATATCCACTCGGCGTCAACGACTCGCTAGGCGCATTACCCTGGCTATTATTCATGTAATAATCAAAAATACTCTCCACATTCTGGCAAGCCTTCGCCTCCTTCCTCCCGCCGAAATTGAAAAAATTCCGGAAATTCGTCTCGCTAGACTGAATAAACTCGTCGAAAACGCTGGCGTTTCTATCACTAAAAATCGTCATGTCCACGCTCTCGCTGGACGAACACGCAGGAAACCTGCCTCTCGAGCCGCCCTCCGGCTTCGAAACGAACTGGAACCCCTTGGGCGTCTTCCTGAAGGCCCCCAGGTAGGTGGCGCTCCGGATTTGCTCGACGGTGGGGCGGTTCATGCGCCGCTCCACGTACTTGCTGATGTTCGACGAGCTGGGCGAGCTGTTCAGGATCTCCCTGTCCTGCTCGTCGAACTCCTGCCGGATTTTCCTGGCGCTGAGCTTCTTCGGTGGCACGAATTTCCGGAGGCATCGCCTCGGCGGTTTTTTGGGGTCCGCAGTGAAGTTGCGGGGGTCTAAATGGAACGATTTGTTGCTGCTGCTGCTGCTGCATTGCTCGATTGGAAGAGGTGATGTCTTCTTGAACGAGCTGGGTTCGATTATAGAGGAAGCAATCGATTCTGGTGCATCTGAGATGTGTAGTGTATTCATTCCCTTGCAAGAGCTGGGTTTGCTTGATTGTGATGGGTGCGAGAAATGTTTCTTCTGGGTGGGTTCGAAAGGGTTTTTGAAGGAGGAATCGGTGGAGGGATAGGAGCAGTCCAAGTTGCGTTTTTTCGAGGCGGAGGAGACGCTGGTGGTCGAGCGGTTGGTGGAAGATGTCGAGGGTAAAATGGTGTCTTCGTCTGAGGTACCTGACGTGTCGAGGTGGCGTTTTTTGGACGCCGAAGAGATGCTGTGTTCTTCGTTCGAGTTCGGTTTTTTGAATACTTCGTTGGATGAGGTTGGGGAGTTACCGATGGTTCGTTTTTTAGATGCGGAGGAAACGCTGGTGTTTATTTCGAAGTTGGTATCTTTAAATCCGAGAGTATCTAAGCTGGGTCTGTTAGATTGCGATGGTGGAGCTTTAGGTGAATTGTTAAGTGTAAAAGCCCCATTTGGTAATAAATTTTTACCTTTCATCGTCGATTTTGGTGTGTTTTCAACTTTTTCTGCATTCAAATTTTGTTTCTTAGACGGAGGTGAAGTGTTGGAATGACAACGTAGGAATTTTTGTGGCGCATCAATAGCTCCTTTTTCTACATTACAGGCGGAATTATTTTCACTATTTTGGGATATAACAGGATTATCTTCCCGTCTTTCTTCGCTGGTACTTGGTTGTTGGTGCATTGAGGAAATTTTTAAATTATTTAGTTTCCTGAACAGGCTTGATGTGGGTGAATAAGTTTCTTTAGGTATGAGTAATTGCTCTGAAATACCGGTAGTTTTCTTCGAAATGGAGGTATTAGATCGTTTCGACACCGAATTTTGACTCTCTCCCTGTCTGCTTGTAAAAGAGTTTTTGGGCGTACTCGTGAAAATGGAGTTTCCGTTATCTTCTTGGGAAATCGAAGTATCATTTGGCCCTTCGACAATGTTTACAACAGGAGAAATGTAGCGATAATAAGAGTGCTTTTTGCCCGTTATTGGATTGTATTGAGACATGTTTGGACTCAATTGATTTAATTCTTGTGAAGATAAAGAAGTATTGTTAGAATCTTGTGGTATATTGCAATGTGATTGCTCCTTATCATCCTTTCTATTTTCAAAAGGTTGCTTCTTAGTAACTTCTGCGATATTGTTTGATTCCTTATCTTTTACATTTTCATTTTCATCAATATTTTTGTCTGTAGTAAATGAAGCAATCTTATCGCAATCATTAAATTTCCTAGTTGCTTCAAAGTGGAAAGTGCGATTCCTATACTCATTACCATTAATTACACTTGATGTTTCATCTGATGGAAAAGTTTTATCAGCATCAGAATCTACAGTATCATTAATACTTTTTGCAGCAGAAACATCTTTTTGTACCACACCTGGTCTGTTATTGAAGGAAGAAATTTCGTAATTCCGATACCTATTTACATCCACAATACTTCCGGATTCTTCTTCAATGCGAGAACTCTCAGCCAACTCCGTTGTAAGACTAAATACTCCGGGATTTCCGAAATTATCCACCAAGTCTTCGTCATTCTTCTCGGTATTTAAAGGAGTATCGGACTCCATCAAATCGCGTAGGTTTCTGAAGCAATCCTGAGTGATGATTTCGCTCGATTGGCTATCGATAGATCGATACGTTTCTAATCGTTTGGGAGCCGGTTCGTGTGGAAAATCGGATTTCAGCGAATAGCCCTCTGTAATAGTAACCAAAGGTTGCAACAATTTCATAAATTCCGTGTTATTGGACTGGTAACTAGTATCGTTCAATAACTCCTCTTTGTGGTCTCCGGAGAACGTAAAATTGAACGTTTGTTGATTTCTGGAGCAATCCTGCGAGCTTATTATCGAAACCTGATCGTTTCCAGCGGGAACGTTAGCGCTTTTTATCGAAAACTCGATATTCTTGAGGGTATAATTCAATTGCTTGAGCTTAATTTCGTATATATTTAGTGCTTTTTGGACCGTCGGTAGCAGAAACAGGCCTCGTCTTTGTAGCTGCCTCAGCGAGCTTTCAATCGTGTATTTCAAAACGAATTTCTCGTCCAACGGAGTGAACATGGTTCTCTGAAAACATACAAGAATGAAGTTTTTAAATAAATTTATACTTATAGTTACCTCTTGTCGTTTTTCTAGACGATCCAAAGTCGCATCGGTGACTTGTATTATAGACTCGGGCCAGATGTTTCTAACGATATAAACCCCGTAACGTTGGATTTTCGTTACGCCGGCGACCAGACTGTACTTGTAATCTAATTTAAACGTTTTCGGGTCATCACCGCTGGGGATCGTCTCCATTTGCCAACTAAACACGCGTTAATTAGTCGAAAAATTAACGAAAGTTTCGATTTTCGGTACCTTCTTACGTGCGGATACATGGAGGATATGTTCGTGAGCATCTTGAAATGCGTCGTTACTAAATAGAAGGATCGATTCAACGATAATTTCTCCAATATCGCTATGGCTATTGATACTCCCTCTTCCACGGACGTCGACCGGCCCAATTCGTCGATTATCACCAGAGAATCCGATGTCATCGTCGACATTATGTATTTAATTTCCTTCATCTACGCCAAACAAACGTTTTATAATAAACAACAGTTAAATATCTCTATACAATACTTCTAGCACGAAAGACGATGCGTTATAATCCATGTTATCGTCCAAGTAGATCCTCGCGAACATCTTATTGACCGGCTTGAAAATGGCGAATTCCGCGGGGATATAAGCGCCCAATTGGGCCATTATTTGAAGCAGCATTATCTGCCTGATGAAGATGCTCTTGCCCGAACCGTTCGGGCCCGTTATCACGTGCACGTTGTAATCGTCAGAACAAAACTAAAATCAATCAAATTCAACTTATAGATACATCTATTGCCTATGTTATTCTAAAAATAATCCAAACCAGCAGAATTGTTATAGGAGAGATATAAGAGATACTATAGTTGAGATAATGAAGAATGAAGGAAAAGGAAAGAGAGGAATGAAGGCATTCAGCAAAAAGAAAGTAGAATACTTCGAAATGCGAAAAGTGAGCCTAAAGAGTAAGGGAAGAAGAATAAAGGGCTGTTTTTAATGGATATAGAATCCTCAGAGTCCTGCGAGGGTGTGCGTAAAATCATTTTCTCCTGCTTCTAAACAACAACAACTTCATCTGTTCTACATCGGCTCAATTTCGATGGAGACTTCTAGACACTCTCGCGCTTGCTTGGGAACTTACTAGAGAATTAGCGACCGGTTTCGAAGGAAGTAGAAAAGTCAACATGGGATGTTCTCCGTTTTTAATTTCCGTGTAATCTCCAAATTCCGGGCGAATGTAGTTATTTTCCAAGCTGGCCTGCGCGAGGGATTGATAGACGTCGAGCTGGGCCAGTTCCTCGCAGAGTTTGTAGAACAAGGGCATGTATTTTTTCAGTTTTACCACCATTTCGTATAATATGCTGAAATTGTTTTGTGTTCATAATCAATATATAATTCTAATGGAATTGTTGGGTTTAATTTACGTGTTGCTGATTTTTAGTATGTCTTCTAAAATGGCTTCTACTCTCGTCGAAATGTTGACTAAGTTAGGAGTTTTCATTGTGAAGGATTGCGCGCAGCCTTGCACCTAAAAATTCAATTTTGACATTACATATCGAAATTTATAAACGAATCTTTACCTCTATAAATTCCGGCGGAAGATCGCTCTTCTTCATATTCCTCATTTGCTTATTCAAATTCAATACTATATGGTAACCTTTCTTTGCGTTATTTCCTAACGTGAACGGTAAATTGTACTTTTCAGATAACGATTTCACATAATCTAAAAGTAACATCGAGCGTATAACAATTTTTGATTGAAAATTTTATAATTTACCGGCCATATCGTGAATTCGTTCCGAATAAATCTTCCTCACGACGTCGAGCAATTGATTCACTCCGGGCTTGATGCAATAGCATCTTTGATCGATCGATGCGGTGCCTTTTGAAAGTTGGCTGCTTTCCACCATGAAATCCCTCACCATGCTCCTGATTTTGGCGAAAGACGGGTCCTTTAAAGTCTTTTGTAATTGAACGAAAAAGGGCTGTTTCAACGAGGCGACCATCTCGTGTAAAGGACTCAAAAAATCGATGATATTGTTCAAATTCATGAGGTAGTTCAATTGGCGGACTGAGCAACTTTTCTGCGGATCTTCTGGTAGTAAATAGGGCAAGTTCAACAGCGAATCGATTGTTGTTAGTTTTTGCAAAGAAATCTGGGAGGAATACAAAGTTCATTAAACGTCGTTAAAGCTTCATTAAGCTTCGAGTATACTTGAGTGTTGGTTAAAGTTTGCCGGTTGTTCATCAATTCCTCCACGCAGTTTAAACGAGCGTTGATAAACTCGATTTTGAACAAAGGCTGGAGGATCCAAGACCTCAACATTCTGGTGCCCATTTTGGTGTAGCATTGATTCAAAATGCCCAACAGCGAGGAGTATTTGTTGGCCTGGCAGGGCTTCGTGCTGCAAACTAACTCCAAGCGGTCTGCTGTTGCTACATCTGTGGAAAATTAAAATTATTTTGCAGGTTATTTTTTTGTAACAATTATTTATACCTATTAACGCGTATCCTTCGGATTCTTGGTAGTCGATTTTCAACGATTCAGAAGCGTAGAATATGTACAGGGTGTCTTGAATATAGCTGATTAGCGCTGAAGTAGCGGCTAATGCGTAATACCTACAAAAACATTGCATTTACTATAAGATATTCGTTAAAAAATAAATGTATTTTTCTTTGGTTTGTCTCAGTAAATCACCTCTGTTGCAAGACCAAAATAATTCCATTTAAAGAAGGTATGCAAAGCTTTGAAATCATATCCAAACCGGACTTGTTATTAAACCATCTTCTCTGTACAGCAAAGTATTTTGCTGTAGGGAACTGATTTCTAATTTTCGTCAATAATCGACTACCCCCGCTGGTCTCGAATGTCTTAGGGTATATAATCTAAAAATTAAATACCCACTGTAAAACTTATTGCCTACTGAATAGGCGTATCAACTAAGTTATTCGTTAGATATAGAGATTAATAAGTACTTCTGTGGGGTTGAATATATTAATTTTTGTCAAAGTGTTTGTGTAAGACTGCGTGTCGGATATCTGGCAGAGGATTAATGTGGGATTGGAGGTTTTAATAACGGCAATTCCGACCTCGCATCTGGCTTGGCCCCTTCCCTCAGTCAATGCTGGAATAATAGAGGGTTTTTATATCTATTTATATCTATTAATCGATTATAATTGCTCACCGACTACGATTTTGGATTGGTCCTTATCGGAGTTTCGCCAATCTGAAGATCTCCGGCTCGAGGGAGTCGTTACGATGCTGTTGAAGGTACAGAAATAAATTTAATTAGCCAATTATTTACCTACTAGTAGATGGATTTGTGTGTAGAGAAATGAGTTTAATTAATTGATTATCTACTAGATTTGTGTTGAATTATTTTTACCTTGCAAAGGCGCTACCCCAATTAGAGGAAGAAGGGTCAGTTAGGGATTTTTTCGCTGATCTTCCGGCGTTGCTGTAACTCGGTTCTACGAGGAATATTCGATAAATTAAATTAAAATTAGTCAGAAAAAGTGTGTCAGAAGAAAAGATTTCTTAAGACCCTCTGTTGACATTTTTTGGCAATCTACCCACTTGTTTAATTTATTAGGACCGAAAGGAACGCCCTGTATAATTATTACAACAGTTGTTATTATATGGGTAAATGCAAATTTGATTTTACGAGTTGAACAAAGAAAGATTATTCAAATAACAGTTGGTTAGAGTGAGAATGTTGCGATCAACCCACTATATCAAATATCCCACTTTCTTATTCCTACTTTTGTACCTTCTACTTACGCCATTTTGCAAAAGAAGAGATACCTATAAAAACTTTTTATTGTTTTAAATGATTAATGTAACTTACCGCATCTTTCGGTAGCAATAAATTTCGTCTTTTTGGATTTATTTTTGGGATTTAACGTGTATTCATTTAAATTCATCGTTAAATTCAATTTCTCAAATACAATTTTCTAGATCAATACTGACAGGTAAATTTTTTTTTAATTTCACAGCCACCTATTTTGGAATTGCAATTTGCAATTAAAATTCTCTTTAGAATAAATATATTTTTTTAATTCAGTAGCATGTATGGTAATTTTTTAACTATAATGTGGCTGAATGATACACTTGTACAAGTTCACAAGAAAAGTTAATAATTTAATTTACAATCTTTAAATGATATAATCTTTCCTACTGTAATATAAATTAAAAATAACAATGAATGAAATCCATGTATGTGTTTTAATCTAAATACAATCAAGTATGTAGGTTCCTTCGAATTGATATCCTTTTATGTAGCGACTTGATAATGATTTTATCTGGTCAGTGTACGATAGGATAAAATTTCCAATGAGTCATAAACTAGACAATCACAATCTGTAATCATATCTAAATTTATACAATAATTATCCCGATTATCCCACATAAATATCAACGAAATACACGTGGCAACGTCGCATCGCGAAGAATCTGTCACTTTTTTTCCACCTCTAACCCTGCCATTTCTCGATTTCGTGAACTTTCGTGTTTTATGGCATTGTATGTTGACAAATGGAGTGACGGGTATACGGTGTGTTACAAACATTTCTAAACTACAAAAAATTCATCGGAAAACAGTAAAATGGGCTGTGAATAATTCGTTTACGTTAAATGTGTAGTATAAGCTTTTGTGTTTCGTCCAAATTATTTAAATATGTGTAATGTACCGCCAAAGTTTTATCAGTTGTGTCGTTTGTGTTTATCTCATGATAAGGATAATGCTTTATTTATCTTCGATAAGGCGGCCCTGGAAAAAAATATCTTGAAGAAGATCATGACGTGTCTGTCAATTCTGGTAAGATAAAATTATTGAGATAAAAGCGACAAAACGTAACCCAATATACCTTCGAGTAACCTAATTGGGGCTCGTTTTTTTTTTATAATCTCCCGATTCTAATTTTAATCCGTGATAATGCAACGCGAACGGGGGGGTTATTTCGGGACATTTAACCGTCTAATGATATGCAGTGATATAAATATTTCTTTTTGTTTGGAAAACATCTGCTTTACGTACGCGTGGGACGAGATGATGCATTGTATATTTGATTACAGCAGACCATGTCGCTAATCAACATCGATATACCACATTTTAAACGTCACGTTTCCTAACAATAACCTGAGTGATTGTAAATAGAAAGTTAGCGAGGAAGGAGAGATTTCGAATGAGATAAAGATGTGATAAGGAGGTTTCACGTTTTCTTTGTCTTTGAATGCGTCTATTAAAATCGTTTTTATCACTGTAAATATATTTGCTATTAAACTAGGCGTTATTTATGATGGAAAATAAATGGGAGAATTCGAAGCAGGATTGCTTGGAGTTTCGTCAAAAACTGAAGACTCATATGTTGTTAATCTAAAAATAGCAAATCTAATCTTTATATTTAGGTATGCACTATCATTACATAGTGTAATCAGAGCCTCTCCTTGTGCTTGGAATAAGTTATAATCATGCACATAATTTTATTCTAGACGTATATTTTAAATACAGTAAATTCTCTCCTTTGTTGCTAGATTATTCTGTTAAATGATTAAATCTAATACAAATCAACTAATATGTATTTCAGAGCTATTCGTTGTCCCTTATTAATAATTTAATCGAGTATTATCCTTACAATATTTTGTATTATTGCTTTTGATGTTTAGTATTCTCACCTATTCCATTTCTCGTTCATTTGTAAAAATGTTTAATTCATCATGTACGAAACTTTGTTCTCATTTTCAACTGGTTTTCGAAGTAAATGTTGCGTTTAATTAACTTTTGCCGGGCGCTTACTTTGTAAAAATTTTTTTAGTGAGTATATTTCTGAGTAATTTCTTTATGCAATTCTGTATTTTTAGATCTCGGAAAAGGACGAACTTCCGCATGTAATATGCCTGAGCTGTTCCGAGCAAATCGAATACCTCTACAAATTCAACGAACTGGCCAAAAAAACCGAAGACATTTTACATCAGTTTCTAGTTTATACTAAAGAATTGAAAGGATCCGAAGAGGTAAATAATCCGTTTTAACGTTAAAAGCACTAACCTTCCTCAAGATATTTATCATTCGATTATAAAAATACAGCGAATGTGTATAAGGCTTGTAGATCAAGGTAAAAAATATAAGTAAACAACGCATTAAAACGCTCGTATTTTATTATTGTAATTTCGACGAGCGCAAACATTAAAAACAAATATACCATTTTTATAAATAATTTAGAAAATAATTCACGTACAACTTGCTATGTAGAAAGGATTCTCTTCAAATGTGCTGTGTGTTGATAATGGGATAATAATTAACTTGCGCCATGAAAGGATAATTCCTTAGGGTTACTCGTTTTTTGTACCGTAAAACTGCTATAGCCACCAGGACTCCCATGCTTGTTATTAATACAGAACTTACTAGGATAAAAGCTAATCTTATTGTGTTGAAATGCTTCATTATCTTCGTTATATGTACCGGTGGTTTCTACAACATTTAAATCAATTTATACTATTTTTTTTACGTATTTATTGTACCCACCCCCGAGCATATTCCTTCCTCTAAATGGTCCACTCTTTGAATCGTGTCTTCGACGTCGTAGAAACACACCGGACTCTCCAAAGTTCTCGTTATCGACTCCGATAGAGCTTTCGTAATGTTATACAAAGCGCAAGTGCACTCCAGCATGTTCGAATCGATCCTCAAAACCTTCAATTTCGACCAGTTCAACCCGAAATCGATGCTGGTAAGGGAGTTGTTGCTCAAATCTAACTGAAAATGATTCGATCGAAATTTATCGGAGGATTATTTAAGCATACTTACTTCGTCTAAAATTTGGTTGTCCGCGAAAGCTTCTTTATCGATCGCACGAAGGTTCAAATTATTACTAACGTACAATCGTTTGAGGCTCTTTTGCGTGGCGAAAGTGTTTGCTTCGATCAATTTCAATCTCGGTAAATTGTTTAAATGGATTTCGGTCAAATTTAAACCTATAACAACCGAATTCGTGTAACTAAATAGGTATTTTTAGGTGCATAATTAGAGTATTTACCCAGAAAACTCTGACCGTCGAGTTTGAAGATGTAATTATCGTTCAGTTTGAGCACCTTCAAGTTCTTGCTGATGTAATTCAAAGTAGTAGGCACGAAGTCCAGTTCGTTGGAAGACAAATCCAATTCGATTAAAGTGTGTAGGTTACGCATGATGCTCGATTCCAATTCGGTGAGCTCGTTGTTGGCTAAATTGAGCACCTAAAAACGTGCATAATATGCATAAATTTCGGAGATGTATTTACACTATTTACCTTGATGTGTTGCAGCGATCCCAGCGCTACTTGCGTGAGAGGATCCAGAACTTTGAAATCGTTCCCTTCTAAATTGAGTTCCTCCAAATAGGGCATGCTCTCGAAGAATTTCTGCGGCAGGCTGTGTATTTGATTGTAGGCCAGGTTTAAATGTTTCACGGCTATCTCTCGGTACTGCTTGTTATCGTAGGGTCCTTTGAAATCTTCTCCGGATATTTGTTCGGCTAACAAATTTATATGAAATTTATATATTTAATTGTATTTAGTAACTTACTCGTCAATAAATTGTAGCTTAAATCTATATATTCGACGTATTTGATGTTCGAAAACACTCCAACATCTAAATACTGTATATTGCAGTGATCGAATATCAATTTAGCCGTTCGATTGGTGAACGGTAGCCTTTCCAGGGTGATTATGTTGTTGTAACTGAACGTTGCGACTAGTGACTTATTATGTGGAGGCCAGTTGGCTAATGCGTGCTGGATGTTCTGATTGGAGCAGTCCAATAAAAACGAGTCATTATCCAGGCATGTGCATTTCTCGCATATATGGGACGAATTTTGATACGTTTCTTCGGATAATGTTAGTTTTATTAAACACAATAGTACCTAAAAAAGTCAGATTACAATGTAGGATAAATATAATCGATACCAACTCGACAAAACAAATATTTACCGGTTACTCATCTAATCTTTAACACACACTATTCTCGTTTTATTACATTAGAGGATGCCATTTGTAACTTTTTATTCTCTAAAGAAATTAATGATCTACTTACCCAAATTAATTTCCCCATTATTTGTTTTTTTTTTCTAAACCATTTATATTAGTCACATTCGACACCTTCGTACTTTCCTGCTCGAGTATCTTATCTCTTCTAATCTACCAACTTTTATCATTCGTGAAATTATTACACGATTATGATAGTACGCAGGCATCGTAAACGCTCGATTAGCAATGTATATTGTAATTAAATCTATTCGAAATCGCATTGAATTTCCAGGAGAACATGCGCCAATCCGAAAAGCTGTTAGAAAATCTCACATCTTCCATTCGATCGTTGCCGGACGATTTCAAAATCGAACCGTCGGAGGAGCCCCGAGACAATGCCAGAGCTTCGAAATTGGAACTTCCAGTATTACTGAAACCAGAACCGGCGTTTCAAGAAACAATCCCGACACCATTCGGCCTAAACAAATTCGATTCGAACGTCCCCGAGGAACCTTCGGCGGTCCAGGACCTCTCCATGGATCTATCCAAAGACACTCCCGACGAACGCGAATCTTCATTAACTATATCGAAGGTACTCTATTAATATACAATTCGCGTTGATCATGATGCGAGCGTAAATTTGTAGGTGGTGCCTTGTACTATACCGCGCTACAGCTACGACAGCAACCTATCGGAGCCGACGCGTCAGGACTACGTCCGCTACATGAACCCGGAGATCGAGCTTCGCGACGAATCGAACCCGACGGAACCGACGGATTTGTCTAATAAAAAAACCGAAAACGTCACGTGCATCCCCGAAATAAACTACATCAGAGAAGACGCTGATACGGTATCGGTGTCGAGCGTCAGCTCCGATCCCGATCGCCTGGAAGTCGACATGTCTCAAGTAAGCTCGAGCGAATCTCACCGATGATTCGATTTAAAATAAAACGCGATTTTTAGGTGAACGAAGACCACAGCGATTCGACGACGCACAGCGCCGCCTCCGAATCCGGCCCGACGGCGGCGGCGGCGGCCACCGCGCCGGAGACGAGCGCCTCGCTGTGGCGGGCGCTGTCGCGCAACGGCTACGAGCCCGCGCTCAGCGGCGAGGCCGGCCAGCTGCTCAGGAAGCTGATCACCTGCCGGAAGCTGGGCATGACGATCACGCCGACGACGGCGCAGGCGCGCGAACCCGAACGAGCCGGCGCCGAGCGGGCGCATTCGAAGGAGGGCAGACGGAAGCAGAGCTATCCGTCGAAGGCGGCCGTGGCCGGCGACGCGCCGTGTCCCATGGAGCAGGACAACGACGAGGACGAGTACATGCCGGATTTCACGGGGAACAATCCTTGGTGTAATTTGGTGAAGTCCAGGGTGAGCCATTCTTATATTTATACTAAGGGGAGTAGAGCACAAAAGTGCTTCGAAGAGAGTAACTAGACGTAGTAGATAATAATAACAATTTGATTCAACTTACCGGAACTCTATTGATACCAGATATACCTATGGTTGACACTCACCTTGAATGTTCGGGGCTCTATCGCTTGGTACACCTCATACACCTAGCATAACTAGTGATTCTACCTTTGTTTTTCTACCATAGTCCCCTGACTCTTCTACTTCAGTTCACCAGTTCCTTAACTCCTCTACTCTAGCTCACCAGTTCCCAGACTCCTCTACTGTAGCTCACCAATTCCCTGACTCTTCTACAGTAGCTCACCAGTTCCTGACACCTCTACTGGAGCTATCCAGCCCCCTTTGGGGGGCTCGCTCGACTTCTGCAGCAAGGTTGAGCTACCCGTTACGCCGTTAAGTGTGAAAATGGGTGTAAAATTGGTCGATTTTTTTGTAGAGCGGTGCGGCGGCTAAGAGAGTGGATTTGTCGTGTACGAATTGCGGTACTCAAACGACGACGATATGGAGGAGGAATCTCAGAGGGGAGATGGTGTGTAACGCTTGCGGGCTGTACTTTAAACTGCACGGTATCGACAGGCCCGTTACGATGAGAAGGGATACGATTCATACGAGGCGCCGAAGACCGAAGGCTTTGGAAAAGGACAATCTCAAAAATACAGGTAAAACGAGATTTTTTTTTTTATATTCACATCAACATGATTACCTACCATTCCAGATTTCATGGGTCCCTTTCTGAACGCTCCGGTCGGCAATTACAAGGGTAAACCGCATAAGGGTAAGACTGAACGATTCCTGTACAACATTCCGATGTTATATTAATCGTTAATTCGTAGATACGGTGGCGAACTCGAAGGAGAAAACATCAAATAACAACAATAATAATACAGAAACTTCGGATACGGACGACATGTTGAGCGCCCTGAGGCGCCAGTTACAACCCCATCTGATCATGGCGCTTCAGGGACATCGAAATTCTGGTTCAAGATTATCCACACGTACACACTTACAGGTAATATTTATCATACGATTGTAAAAAGTGAAGTTTATTCGATGATTTGTCGTACTTTTTGAGACTGAGATCTTTGTCAATGTGGTCCAGGACAAAGTCCTTGTCTGGAAATGTAAATACTGTTTAACTGTTCAATTGTATTCGAATCTACTAAGTACTTGGTCAATTTAGAAGAGCCTTTTTTGCTATACAAGTTGGTTTGTTCTTAATAGGATATTAGTAGTAGTAGTAGAAGATAAAAATGACCATTGGTCAATGGTGAAAGAATACTTTTGCGTTTTATTTGCAATTTTAAAGTATTTTTTAATGTTTTTTTAGGGTCCACCTCAGTCAACAAAGGATTTTATTGGTAGATCGGCGCAGGACGCGGATTCCGACGAAGACAGTATAGCAGACCTGCCGTTAAATCTCGTTTCAACGCAAATGACTGAGGGAGAATTGATTTAAAAGGGGAAAAATTCTAATTTAGTTGTTTGTTTTTTTTTTAATTAATTTTGTAACAATATCCAGTGATGCGAAACTCTACTTAATAGCGTTAGATTTGTACGATAACTATACAGTTATTTTTTACCAAAATATGCTCTCTCGCTTTGAATTTATTTATTAACACACGTACTTACGCGGTAACAATACTCATTTTGTGTTTCTTTTTGTACTCGTCACGATTTTATTTTTGTTTTTTTTTTCTACGAAGTCCCATTGTGATATTTTCGTAAGCTTTTACAGTTTTTACAGATGTTAAGTAGAGAACGGTAACCAAACTTTTGCTTATGCCAGTAGTACCATTACATTAGTTTATTTCGCGAATTGTGAAGTATTTTATTCGAGATACTTCTTAGTTTTTAACGATAATCTAATATTGATTGAGCAATTTTTTTCTACTAATATTTCGTTAGAGTAAAATTAGAGGAGGAGTTTTGTAACAACCGTCCACAAGAAAGAATACTCTAATTTGCTGATGTTATTGGCGAACAAATACTCATTAAATCGGTTGTATAGAGGCAAGTCCATTATTAAGTATTAATACTTGGTAAATTTACAACGAATAAATTAAATTGTGACCTTTGTTTAGGTTCGAATACAGCCAGCTAAGTCTCATTTGTTCGTACTCTTATTTCCACATAACGTACTTATTTATTACATAATTAGAATCTAAACAAATGTGATTAAAATAGGAAATATTTTAGTAGTGGATTTGCTTCGAAATTTATAACAAAGCAATACGCAAGTTTTTTTTTGTTCGGATTTATGTATTTAAAATAGAAATTAATCGGTTACTACGGCTCACAAAGTGTATTTAGTTTATTAGTAAGTATTATTCGCTGGTGAAGTATTAAAAGGATTTATTTATTTTGTGAGTAGTGCGTAACCGGAGTATTAACCACGAGTGATATTTCATTTTTTTTACTATAAATTTATTATACATATATTTTAGGGTTTTAAGTTTTTATGAAATAATTCGGAATTCAGTATTTTACATTTTTATTTATAAACTATTGTAGTAAAAGAGCCTAAACCGGCAGCTATGAGTTCTCGATGTGAAAAATGGGGTAAATTGTATACTAACATTCGAAGCGTAGCAAAACTGAAAATCGATTCTAATTATTGAACAATATATTGATAAGGTAATGAAATTATTTTGTATACTTCAACGAAATCGTTATGCTTTAAACTATAATTTTATGTTAGTATTTTAAAGCGTAACAAATATTAAAAATGGCCATTTTTGAAAAATACTGTTAGGGAAAAGGAGTTTGAAGTGAAAGTATTAATTTTTACAAGTTTAGGGGGTAATGTTGATCGGTTTCTCTCATTAAATTTTCGCCTTGTTGACAATTGAAAAAGCTAGTAATTGTTAAGTTTTTGTAGTTTTTCATACGAATGGTTGTGATAAAAATTTGTTAAATCTACCCTTCTTAAACGATGTTAATAGATTACGTTTTGTTGCACGATCTTTAACAATTGCCCACGTACTATACATTTTTGTGATTGAGTATTTCACCCGAATTGTTGGACTCGTACCTTTACCTCCTACGGCGAAGTTGTAAGGCATTTTTTTCATTGTAGTGTATCATTTAATATAATTTTCGCATTAAATAGAATAAGTATTAACCGCTGCAATCGAAAAAATGTTTACGGGGTGCGCACAATACCATTGGTTTATTTGATTTTTTTAATTGGCTATACATATAATACGTTTATAAAAGTGTATTTTTTTACAAATAAAACATGGCTGCTAAATTTGTTGGTTATTTTATTATACATAAAATGTACCAAAATTATTTTTTTTACCCTTTAATTTAATAGTTTAAATTTTACACACTAGATGGCGCGCAAAAGTAACCAGTTCACTTCCTAGTAAAAGGCAAGGTAGTCGTAGAACTTTTTGACAGTGACAGATAGTTGACGTTTTATCGTTTTATTTTCATATTTACTATGTGAATTATTGGAAAATTTTCCATAAATATTCCTTTTGGTAAGCGATTTCGCATTAACAGCAGTAGGTAATGTATGTAGAATATAATTTTGTAGATATCAATGTAATGGATCTACCTGGACAACTCGGTTATATGGTTTTAAACGAAGAAGGCGCCGTATTATCCTCGGTTGGAGATTTGGAAAATGACGAGAAATTCGCGAATTCTATAATGGGATTGTTAAATATCTCGTCGCAGTCCGATTTGTGCGATAATCCCAAGGGCTTCAAAAAGATTTCCATCACCTACGAGGACCACTGCTACATCGTGTGCTTGTCCAACAGAAAAATCCATATTGTAAAGAGAAAGTTCTAATTCTTGGCAGGCTATCGAAGAAAAAACTTTCCAATGAATGTTATATTGTATTTGACTAAAATGAAATTCATGCAAATGATTATTCTCGTAGGTGGGATTTGTTTTTCCACGTATCTACTTTATAGTCAGTTACAAAGCATGTAGTCCTTTGTTCTGATAAAGGTAAATTGCAAATTAGATTGTTTTTCACACTAAAAGGATGTTGAAACTTTATTAATGTGTCATTTACCTTCCAATTTCTAGCTCGGCTATTAAAATATATGTACCTAATCTATATGTAAATGTTAATGTATATTGGAATAGATCTTAAATCCTTTCTGTGTCCACAAAACGGACTTGTTATATTATTAAATTTCCCCAAGTTTCTGTAACTAATTTACACTTACCTGTTTATCTAATCAAAGAATTATTTTTCTACCAAAGTATCTAGTTGAAAGGTTTTCTTCGAGTTTACTACTCATGTAACTTGTTTCACTCGGCAAATGTATATCGAATAGGAGTTGAAAATATTTTTGCGAATTCCATTCCATTTAGTTTTGATATTGTACAATTTTTAATAAATGTATCGCAAATGCGTGCTTTTAATTTCAAGCAGACTTCGAGAGGGAAAGGCTTCTCGAGGATGAAGATAAAAAGGAATTATTAACCTTTTATTTACATACATAAACAACGTTAATTTTTATCGAATAAATATTTTTCCTTCCACTCCTAAATAAAAAATATAAAATATTTTACCGTTATTCTATATAAAAAGTTACAATTTTTTCATTAAAATGTACACGATTAAAAAGAATTTATATAATTTAATCAAGCGTTCAGGTATCCATTTTTTTCGAGTGTTTTACAATTCCCAAATAATGAAAGTCTCTGAGCAATTTTGATATGCATCTACAATTTCCAAGTCCAAAATTAAACATTAGTCCCCTTTTAATTGAAATTTTCGATCATATTACAAGCATTTAGACCAAAAATGCCCACCTCAACGCTCTCAATTCGATTATCCTTAAAAAAAACAGCTACAACCATATCACAACAATTCATTTGCATATTTTACACATTAATTAGGCAGTTTATTCACATACAAAAGTACATCAATCTTTCATAATCAACAAACCGTCCGATTCCTTCTCGATATCCTTCGAGATATTCTGGTTGGCCTGGTCGTTTTCGAACTCAACGAAATCATCGAACAAACTAGGCCAAGCTTCGGTGTCGTCGTAGCAGCTCAAATCGCTCCCCACGTGCTCGGAGAAATTCAAAAACATGTTCCAAGTGTCCTTGGGTATGCCCCGGATGTTCTGGTGCCTCTCCAGGAACCCGATCCACCTGCCCAATATCGGCGGCTCCTTTATCGTAAACACCAACCTCCAAAGGATCACCGCCATATCGGTGGGCAGGATCCTTTGGCCCGACGCCGAGTCCAGCCCGAAGCAGAACGTGAACCGGTACAGGTCCTTGAACAATTCGTGGTTGTTCTCCACTTCGCCGACCAGCTCGGGCAGGCGCGTTTGCAGGGACTTTATCGAATCCGCTCGGATCGATTTCAATCCGTCGAGGAATTCCGATCGGGTGAACCGGCACATTTGCTCGGCGTTCAATTTCCACGCCAGTATCAATATCCTGAAATCGTCCGGGGATATTTGCAGGTCCTGGCAAAATTGTTCCATTCCTAAAAACACAATACGACTTAAGTTACTAGTTTCAACCCGTTAAAGGATCTACAGCCGCTTAAATTTCCGTACAGTTGTAGTCAGAAACTTGATGATGTAAGTACAATTGTCTAGTACCTTCTGCGAGGATGCAGTCCTCGTTTCTGTCCCTGTACTGTTCGAACAGTACAGCCAGCTTGGTGTCGGACGGTTTGCTCTCGGCCGTGCCCATGACGGGGGCCGATTTGGAGTAGATTCTTCGACTGGGGTACAAGCGACTGATGGTGGTGGTCACATCGGAGCCGGCTGACAAGTGATTGCCGTTACTGAGGAGCGTTTCCGAAGGAGCTGCGGCGGCTGGAACGTGACTGGGCGCTGGATACAGCTGAGCTTCGGTCATTTCTACAAAAAAACGGTTCGTTATTGATGGGTGGTGTTGGACTAGTGGGGCGTGCGGACCTTCTTTAGTTTTGTGGTTGACACTTTCGTCGAGGGCCGTCTGCATGGGCTCCTTGAAGCATGTAAAGCAGTTGCCCATTTGAGGGTCCCAAACTGTACCTCCTCCGTCTTTGTTTGTAAATATTTAGCATTGCCTTAAAAACACCAATAGATAATCCACTTTGTGAAATAGAACATCACACGAATATCCCATTAAAATCGCTATTTAAACATGATCTTTTACAGACCCTTACCTCCGAAAATTCTCGTACGGACTGAAAACAATTCTCCAGTCAACTACAAGTTTTTGATACAGACTTCGATGATGGGGCCTCGTTAACTTTCATTATTTAATGTGAAATTGCTAGAAATATGTCGTGGAGCACTGAAATTTTTCGTTAAATGATTTCCATTGACACTTTAATGACCGAGCGATGGTTGCTTCTTTTTTTTTCTATTGCGCTACGTTATATTTTCGACGAGTTTGTTTACGTTTATAACCGTCTATTCTAAAGGAGTTGGCCCATAAATAAAAGAAATGAAATTTCTTTTGGAAATGGAAATAACAAACAATATATTACAGTTGGCCACACTGTAAATGTTTCAATTTTTTTTAAAGTTGGTAGTCAACCTGTCAATAACGAATTAGAGATGGGCACGTACTTGTTAAATATATCACAGTTAAATACTTACCGATTTAATTAAAAAAGCATCAATAAACGTTGTTTTATTATCTATTGTGGATACTTAGAAATATTTTAGATAATACAACTGTCATTCTATTCATAGAAAATACCACAGAACACAAAATGTCATTAATACGTCAAGTACATAGGCAACACAAAATACAATTGCAGCTTGTAATTTGTGTTGCATAAGGCAGGTCAACGAACGAACATGTCCCACAATTTAATACGAATACGCGTGTTGGAAAAGATAATTTAAAGAAATATCTACAAGGTAATCGGGTAAAAGTTTTCAAATGTGTACGGAATAAAGTGGGTACTGTAATCGTTTTTATTTTCGCGTCGTTACAAAATCGCGCTACGCGATCGGAATAGTTTAGAGTCGTTTTGTTGTGAATTCGATTCATTCGCGCCGCGATCATTCCGATATCCAGTTAATTTGTTGAATTCTTATCGATAAAGAATTGATTAAAATGCCGCGCGGTAAAATCGAACTCGACGATGACCAAAAATTCGCACTGATGAAGGTTCGTATTCTCTTTATTTTTTTTTATTTAATTATAATTATGCTTTTTTATCTTTGCATGTTGTACCTGTAGGTACAATTAAAACAGTATACCGGGTGTTCGATAATATATAATGTTATAAACTTTTTAAATATATTTTGAGTTAATATATTATTAATTAGAGTTGGCCATGTGAGCAGAACATAAATTTGACTTTTTAACTGTCAAAAATTTGAAGTTAATTTGTAATTGTACAAGCTTCATTAAAATATTATTGCAAAAACAAAATAAATAAGTGGCATAATTTTCTCCTGTTGAAATTTTCAACTAATTGGCTCGTATTTTAACGCTAACAAATCGTTTAAAAAGTCTCGTTAATTTGACAGTTTTACATTGTTGTTATGGAGTAACTAGGGTAGTTGTTTACATTAAAGAGCGCCATATTTAAAAATCCCCAAAAAACAACCCGTTTTTTATAAAAGTATACACACTTTAATGTTGTTAAAACAGCAACGTTAATAAATAAACAAAATAAATACCAAATCATCACAATCAATCATCATCATCGTTATCCTGATCCCTAATCAAATGCACCGTCTCCGCCTTCAAAGCCAATCTCCTGATGTTCGCCAAGCAACCGGCCGCCGCCTCCTGCAGCGGATGATCGGTGGATGAAATGGCCCTCAGGAGGAACTGCACCACGCCGCTCTCGTGCATCGTGATGCAATTGAAGGCGTTCTTCGACAGATGATAGAGCGCCAAGGCGGTGGTGCGATGCACGTTCGGATCGTCGTCGGCCATGTATTGCACTAAAGGCGTGATGGCGCCAAGTCTGGAACATACCGGTACCGGTTTATATTAAGTACATTGAAGAATGGAGTTTCCTCTACAAAATGGCGTTTGAATGAAGCTTCTGGTGTGTGTGGTTGCGGAGTTATAGAGGAAAATGTAATTGTCTACTGCCAAAGAAAAATTGACACCTTCGGTAACTTTTAAATATCAATTTCTACTTACTCGTAAATCAATTAATAAACTCGTCGTAAACAAATAAAATTTCCCAATTGCTTAAAGGTTTTTTTTTGAGAAATCTCGCGTTCAATTAAATTATTAAATGGTAATAAGCGGGTAATGTATACATGAAAAGCGTCGTTAATTTGGAATAATTTTTCTATTTCGAATGATGTTATTACACACATGCCTATTACAAACGTTATTGTGTGGCAACGATTCCATCCGTTTTTATTATTTTATCAAGGCGATATTATTATTGTGTATATGCAGTTTGATGTGAGCTAATTAGAGCGATAGTAATGTTATTAAACAATGTAATTAATGGGATTTCATTCACTATCGAAACATCTATTAATAATATTGTAGAAATCGAGTGTGTGAATGAATTTGGGGTTGCTTGTAAAATTACTCAATTTCGAGATTCTACAGAGTTGTTTACTATATTATTTTAATTCCCCTTTAAAACAAATTTTAGCACGCCCATGTTTTTTTTAACGAAACGAGAATAATTAACAAGTAAACTTGAAAAAGCAGACGTCATTGAAAACCCAATATTTTTAACAAACACACTTTTACCTTCAATCAATTAAATAAATAAACCATCACCTGCAATCGCAACCCTAAGGTCAACCACCATTCACGCCTCCCACCCTGTATATATATACAGGATGTCACATTCAAAAACCATCTTCATACCCCTTTAGCAACCCCATAAACCGATAAAATTAAATCGAAAACAGCCCCGTTTATACATCAACAAATCGATATACACCTGCCGAACATCTTGCAATTGGAGCCCCAGGCGCAGCAATAGGCGATGGCGGAGGAGAGGTGCTCGCGCAGCTCCACGTCCTCGGTGGGCACCAGGTTGACCAGCATCGGCACGACGCCGTGATCGGTGATGATGGCCAAGTTCTGGATGTCCTGGGCCACCTGGGCGACGGCGGCGCAAACGCACGCCAGCACGTGGTTGTCGGTGGAGGCGAGCAGGTTGACGATGAGCTCCAGGCCGCCGACGAAGCAGCGCACCATCTCGCCCGAATCGGTGGCGTAGCGCACGCAGGGTACCAGGGCCGAAGCCGCGTTCGCTTGGACCTGGGGGATGAAGAAGAGAGGGGTTTATGCGCCTGGAGGATCGGTGGAATCGATGGGAGAAAGTGGGAATTGTGGGGGTAGTGTTGGGTGTGAAAGAGTGGAGAAGTGGTGGTAATAGTTGTGCACCTGGAGGATCGTTGGAATTGATGGGAAAATGTAGAAATGTTCGATGGAGTTTTGGTTTAAGAGTAGCGAAATATTAGTGAGAGGTGAGTGAGTGAGTTACTCTGATGACCTGGAGGATCGGTGGAATTAATGGAAAAATGTGGTGAAATTGGTGCAAGATTAGTAAAATATTGGTGGAAGTGGAGGTAATGGTCTTGCACCTGGAGGATCATTGGAATTGTTGGGAATATGTAGAATATTTCGATGCAGTTTTGGTAGAAGAGTTGCAAAATATTAGTGAGAGGTGAGTGAGTTACTCTGGACCTGGAGGATCAGTGGAATTAATGGAAAAATGTGGTGAAATTGGTGCAAAATAAGTAAATTATTGTTGAGATGTAATGGAATTTCTTCGCACCAGAAGAACCACTGGAATTGATGAGAAAAAGTAGGAAAATTCGATTCAGTTTTGGTGCAAGAGTAGCAAAATATTAGTGAAAGGAGACTGAGTTATTCTCTACCTGGAGGATTAGTGGAATTAATGGAATAATGTGGTAAATTGGTGCAAGATAAGTAAAAAATTGAGAAGAAATGGAATTTATTTGCACCTGGAATTGATGAGAAAAAGTAATAAAATTCGATGCAGTTTTGGTGCAAGAGTAGCAAAATATGAATGAAAGGAAAGTGAGTTACTCTGTACTTGGAGGAACAGTGGAATTAATGGAAAAATGTGGTAAATTGGTGCAAGTTAAGTAAAATATTATTGAAAAAAAATGGAATTTCTTCGCACCTGGAGAACCACTTAAACTGATGAGAAAAAGTAGGAAAATTCGATGCAGTTTTGGTGCAACAGTAGCAAAATATTAGTAACAGAAGCGTGAGTTATTCTCTACCTGGAGGATCAGTGGAATTAATAGAAAAATATGGTAATATTGGTGCAAGATAAGTAAAACATTGTTAAGAAGAAATGGAATTTATTTGCACCTGAAATCGCCAACAAAAAGTAGGAAAACTCGTCGTTGTTTTAGCGCAAGATCATCAAAGCATTAGTGAATATACCGGTAGAATTTATCCCACTACAACTTACCTCCAAACTATCGTTCCGCAGCAACGACCAAATCAACCTCACCCCGTCCAATTCCTCGATCACCCTCATCGACTCCGGATGCTGGGCGCTCTCCCTCAACACCAACGGTATGTTCTCCAAGATCGGCGTGTACGTGTAGTTCAGCAAATTCACCAAGTGCGGTATCCCGCCGGCCCTCAGAAGCGCCTCGCGATTGTGCTCGAACTTCACGAACTCGCTGAGCGCGCCCACCACGTTGCTCAGCACGTCCTCGTCCTCGTCCACGTTCGCCAACATCGACACCAGCACCTGCATCAGGATTTAGACATGCAATTTAATCCACAAAAATCACAATCTTATACTTACATCGACGGTTTTCAACACATCGAATCTATGCACGTTTTCTACGGTTTTGGCCAATTTCCAAATGGCTCCCGTTACAGCGGTCATCAGTTCTTTATCTTCCCTGGCGGTCATGTCTCTTAGTATCTTCACCAGAGGATCCAAACCACCGCATTGCCTCACCATGTCCCTTATTAGGGCGTTTACGCCGCATTTGTAGATGGTGGTCGCGCAGTAACCGATCAATTCCGGTTGATCCTGGAACGGCAACCGAGCAAACACCCAAACTCCAGCGTTATATTGCATAGATGAGTGGAAAGTACCTCTCTAAAAACGTGCCTCACGATGTCTTTCACCATTCCTTCGGTTTGTATGGCCAGTTGGTAGTGAGGATTGTGCGCGCATTGTGATATCGTGGCCACAGCCGGTACCACCACGTCCATGTGATCGGATCTGAGCGAAGAAACTTGTTAAATAGTTTGATAAAAAATGTGGAGAAGGAAATTCGACCTGATCAACCTGGCGAGCAACGTGATGACGCCGAACTTGAGCATCTCGTGGATGTTCTTGTTGCTCTTCGACACCGACCACAGCGCGCGGGCGGCCGCCCGCGCCACGTTCACCTGCTCCACGTCGTACTCGCCCCAATCCTCGCTGGCCATCTTCAGCAGCGACTCCTTCACGTCCAGCAGATCGATCAGCTTCGGTATGCCGCCGCACTTGCGCAGGTTCTTGCGCGCCTTCCGGATCTGCGCCACGTTGTAGACGGTCTCCGAGACGAGCTCCTGCAGCTCCCTGGCCGGCTCCGACAGGTTGCGCACCAGCAGCTCGACGCCGCCGAGGTCGGTGACGCACTTCCGCACATCGGTGTTGGTCGACAGCTCCGAGAGGACGGCGCTGGCGGCCAGTTTGCACTTCAGGTCTTTCGTTTCGAGCAGGTTCACCAGGATCTCCAGCCCGCCGATTTCCTTTCGGATATATACGCTCGATTAACACGCGGACATCTATGAGAATATCTAGGTAATCTAAAATTCGCGGCAGACCTGGAGGCCCTCTTTAATCCGGCCCTGAGAATAGATATATCTAGAAGATATCTCTGAGATTATCTAAGGCAATATCTAGGCAATTTTTTGTGTAAAAACAGCGCCTTGTTGCCAGATTGTGTAAATTCTAGTAACTTCTCATACTCTCATAGATTGGCTGAATATGTGGATTAATCTGGATCTATCCAGATGATATTTGCGTATATTTTACCTGTATGGCTAACACGCTGATTTCGTTGGTTAAATCGTAATCTCTCAAGCAACACAAGCACACGACGGTGGCCGATTGATTGCCGGTTTTGATGAACTTCATCAGCTTCTGGATGTGCCAGTACTCCGGAGGGATCTCCGCTCTGGGTTTGTAGGGCTCTATGTCATCGGCGTCGGACCTAAAACCGCTATTAAGGGTACGAAGGAAGCTGGAAAAACGGGCGAGTTTCTCACCCGGAGAACGAGGAATCGGCGTTATCTTCGTATTCTTTCACGATGACTTCTCTGAGAACCACCTTGGGGACGTCGATGACCTTCTTATCGCCCATCGTTGACGTTCGTGTGACGGTCGGGAGTCGATTTGACGGGCATAGTTGGTTTTTGGGACGCTCTGTATGAGAGAATTGGTGAAGTTTCGAGCGTGTGCTCGATGGGAATTGGCGGTTGCTGAGTGAAAGTTTCGGTTTTCTAAAATGAATAAGTAGGTAAGCCGCAAAAACGAGACTCGTTATACAGCTAGAATGTGCGATAGATGTCGATTATAAAACTAATGTAAAATCTCTCGAGAAGGCCTACTTTCGCGGTTCTTATGCAGTTACCGAACGAATTGTGTTATACAATTTATTTTAAGTTATTTTTTTTTATGTTGAGTCGAGCTCGAACGAGAGAGAGTCTTCTGATTAAATTTCCGTCGTTTTTAATCGGCGTATAATTTGTCGAAATTGCCGAGCGATTTTGTAGTTTTTTAGATTTTTTGTGTATACATTTGAATAACTCGCTTATACAAGGCGGTACAGTATTATGCAATCGATACAACAAAGTTATAATGGGTTTAAAGGCGAATTTTAAGTAGCTGTATACTCAGAAAGTCGAGGCCGTTTGTCGAAAATAAAAAATTCAGCTCTCCTAATTGTGTGTCAAAAATTTTGTTCCATTAATTTTGATACATCCTGTATAACGTATGTTTATTACTTGTAATTACTAATTGTTGAAATTACCTTGCAATTTTATGGATTTTTACAATGTTTTATGTCTATACTTTTCAATACATTTAAATTACTCGCCTCTGGTCAAAAATTACAATATTTTTAGAGGCGAATTTTAAGTAATTCTACATGCTCAGAAAATCGAGCCCGTTTGTGGAAAATAAAAAATATATTTTTTTTATTTTAATACATATTTTTGTTTCAGTTTCGTAGAAGTGTACACGATATTTTAGAGCCTCAACACGACGATTATTATTTACTGCGCTGGTTAAGAGGTGATTATTATTTCTTTTAGTTTTGAATGCCGGAATAAAATTTAAATTAACCATTTTGGAATATTTTTAGCTAGAAATTGGAATGCCGAAGCGGCGGAAAAAATGATAAGAGAGGTGAGTTTGCCATTTAACATATTGAATATATATTTCGTAATGATATTAAATTGTGCAATATCTTAAAATGTAACTTTATAACTACTAGAAAATCATAATAATCGCTCATTAAAATGTATTAATAGTCGGGCAATAAATTCCCAATAATTTATGTATAAAGAAACGATCCATCCTACAGGCGTCATTATAAAAAATAATTTAATTCGTGAAATTTAAACATCTCTTTCGATTTTTTTTCGACGAAATTCAATTAACAATTTATTCAATAACCATTTAATAATTATAGAAATTTATAATTACAAAGTATACACTAGAAATTCATATAATCATCAATTAAATTGTTATCGATTCCAGTCCTTCCTGTTCCGCAAACAAATGGAAATCGATTCCAAATTGATGTCCTGGGAACCCCCGGAGGTCATAAAACTCTACCACCCCAGCGGAACTTCGGGCTGCGACAAAGACGGCGCCCCAGGTAAAAAATCCCACAGAATATTCTCGATACTAACCCAATTCTACTATTCCCCACGATAAATTGCTATTTTTTCGCATTATTCGCGAATCAGTGGGACATTATAAGATGCATACCATGATACAAAAACGAAAAATCTCAAAATTGACAGTAATGACATTTCGTATGACAGAAGTTTGATAGAGCTGGGCTTTGATATAGAGGTGCAGTAACGACTGTTACAAAATAACTGTTATTTTTCAAATATGATTTTTCAAAAACTTTTTTTTAGTGATAATTATACCATTCAAAGGATTCGATCCGATCGGTTTTCTCAATTCAACTTCGAAGATCGATTTGCTCAAGATAGCCGGTAAAATATTGGAGACGAATTTAAAAATGGCCGACGAGACGGGGGATAGGCAATTGGTGGTGATTTTCGATATGGAAGGTTTCGATATCAGGCAATACGCCTCCAGGCCGGGTAAGTGGAATTAACTAATTAAATGTTAATTAATTACTAATTAATTTTTATTCATCAGCCGCTGAAATAGCGATAGCTTTAATACAATTATACGAAGCAAATTACCCGGAAATCCTTAAACAATGCTACATAATAAACGGTAATTACATTACTTATTACGAAACCATTACTTTTTACTTAATTTTTAATTTTTTTATGTAGCTCCTCGAGTGTTTTCGATAGCTTTCAACGTAGTGAAGAGATTCATGAACGGCTACACGTTGAGTAAAATCCACATATTCAAAAACGAGCCGAAAAAATGGAAACCAGTTTTACTATCTACCATCACTCCTGATAATTTGCCGGAGCACTACGGAGGCAATCTCAGAGACCCCGATGGGAATCCCAAATACACGACTGTGGTCAGTAAATCATCACTATAGTCTTTGAAATCGTTGAAATAGTCACACATGTGGCAACAGTGTATAAGCGGAATTGCGAGAGAGACAAATAAAAGGTTAATTTGTAGATAAAACAAGGCGGAAAAATCCCGGAGAGTTTCTACAAGAGGAACGTCGAGACGCCGGATTTCGCTAAGGAATTCATCAAAACTGTGATAAAAAAGGGCAGCAAATTAGTATTAGACTTCATCGTAATCGAAGAGGGTTGTTATTTAAGGTATCTACACAATAAATATAAAACTTACCCTTACAATTAACACAAATATATCAGAAACGTTTCTGAATAAGAGTTGTTTGTTGCGCTTTTTTAGGTGGGATTTCAAGACCGAAGGGCACGACATTAAATTCGGGGTGACCCTAAAGGACGAGAACGGCGTCGAGAGCCCCGTCGTCCGGTACAAGCGCGTCGCGGCGCATCAGATCGACGAAAGCGGCGTCATAGCGTGCCAGGCACCGGCTACTTGTAAGTTTCTACAACCTGTATATGGTCTTTCCAAAGTCGATTTGATACAACTATCGAAATTTAATGACTACTATCTCCTGAAGACGAACGGAGTATAGTCTACCTCATCGAATGTAGCATGGTAGTTGATGATCTACCCTATTCCTTCAATTAAAATATCCCTGCCAAGCTACATTGGATGAGGTGTGCTAAAAATTTATTGTAAATGATTTTATTATAGATTTCGTGACGTTCGATAACACCTACAGCATATTCAGGAACAAAAAGTTGACCTACAGGATTTGGGTGACTCCGCCTATAGAGAAATTGGACATCATACCGAAGGAGTACGATCTGAAGAAGCTGAAGTCCTCTTTGGAGGAGGACATGATGGCCCAGCCAATGGCAGAAGATACCGATAGCAATGCTAATGATATAGGAAATTAATTAAATGGTGTTTGTGTTACATATGGAGAGGAGCCTATGAAGTATCTTATGGTTTTTTTGGGAATGTACTGGTAAATGTTTACGAATTCCACACAATGCTCTACTGTACTATTATTTCTAAATTTAGACGCATTGTTCGCGAATAAGTGGGACTTTAAGATGCGTTTGATGATACATAAACGTGAACTGTCAAAATTGATATTGATGACAGAAGTTTGATAGAGGTGGGAATCGATTTTTGGCATAGAGGTGCAGTAACGACTGTTATAAAATAAGCGTTATTTTTAAAATGTTTTCATTATTCTATTCGAAATTAATTTAATGGGAAATTCCGGTGCACCGAGAATTTCAGTTAATTGAATAATTTGAACGGTCAATAATAAATTGCAATATCATGTAATTTACTAGTGGAAGATAAATGTTGGTTTTATTATGATTTTGATACATAACATACACCGGAAAAACCAAACGATATAATTAGGTATACACGCTGGGTAAATGTAAACTATTATCGCTTCACTCGTAAATTTTCTAAATAAACGAAGCACATTTTTTTATACATTTTTTACTACACCCTATCATTAAAGCAACATAAAAAAACCAAATTACTTCTATTTGCGTAATAATAATTGTATTTCCATTATAATTCGATATTAAACGAGACGTGTGTATATTCAATCATCGTCATCATTGAACATCATGTTGATCAAATCGGACTTATCGCACTGTTCACCTTCCAACCTTTGTGGCCCGTTCCATCTCACTAAAGTGGGCAACACCCTCAACTTGGTCTTGGGGTCCTTGCGAAAGGGGCATTCGGGATCCTTCCATCTAAAATCGTTGTTTAAACAAGCTTAATATTTAATACATACTCATTGTTTACAGTACGATTTACACTAACGAACAATGGAGGTAAACAATTACTTGCCGATTTAATATCACAACTTACATTTCACGTTCTCCGACTTCCACTCGAATGAACAGCGAATTGGGATCGGCGTTTTCCAATTCCTTGTCGATAACCGGCCAGGCTGAAAACGAACAGTTACAATACGAATCGAATACAATACAATTCGAATACCTCTTGCGCAATAAGTACACCAGCTAGTTCCGTCCTCTTTTCGTATGCTCGAGAACAGAACGTGCACCTTCTGGCCCTGGCTGTCCAGGTTTTTGAAGAACTGCTGGAACTGCTCGTATCCTTGCACGACGTGTGTTTGCACCATTTTAGATCCGTACGCGCAATAATGTCGGAACAATTGTTTCAGCATTCACTGAAGTCCGGTTGCTCGATTATTACAGATTTATATGCAAATCATCTACCGCAGGTCTGATAACGGAGATTAAATTATTAGGTGGAACGTCGCTTATCTTTTGAGGTTATTTTGTGTTGTGTCATCTAGTGAATTGTCAAATTTAATTTTTTTAACTGGATATCCGAATAAGACGAGACTGTCCGAAGCGAAATAAGACAACCCGCAGCGTTGCCGGTTTTCCAATACAACCAACAAAACAACGATTTTTGAGTAATAAAATTTAATTACAATTTATAAAGAAAAAATAACTGTTTGGAAATATAAAATACCGTAATAGTGCGAATAGTTAGCTGTAATCCTAATTTAATACTAGAACTCCTCGTCGTCTTCGAACAGCATTTGGACAAGTTCGTTTTTCTCGCACTGATCGCCGTTTAAACGTTGGGGCTGATGCCATCTGATCAATGTGGGAAGGACCATCAGCTTGGTGCTGGGGTCTGTTCTGAACGGGCATTTCGGGTCCTTCCAGCTGGAAAATTTACTATATATTTTCATTTGATTAGATTAATGATTTGTTGGACTCACAATGGCCGGTCTCCTACTTCGACGTACACGAAATGCGTATCGGGATTCGTTTTATCGAACTTCTCCAGCTCTTCCTTAATAACAGGCCAGGCTACAATAGAAAATTTATTAGAATACCTATTATTGAAAACTGGCACCACTGTAAGTACAAAGAAATTGTTTTTCACAACATAACCTTAAAAATCCGAATAAAATTCTGTAAAAAAGTGATGTAAAAATTCGCTTACCTCTCCGACAATCGTCGCACCAGCTCGTCCCGTTCGGTAATTTCGAACCGCTAAAATAAACGTGTATTTTAGTGCCCTTTGCGTCGAAGTTCTTGAAGAACTCCACGAAATTCTCGTAGCCCTCTACTTGGTGCATATTAACCATTATGAATATCGATTATAAAGTGCCTGCGGATACCGACACGCTTAAACTAAATACTTTCAATTAATCGTAGGAGTGATTGTTTAATTAAGAAAAACACTTTAAGCTTATTTAGATAAGACGGGAGACGTTTGAAATACCCTCCCACTAGAGCTAAGACATACGTCAAGTGTATAATTGAGAGTTGTGTTAATAAAAAAGAAGATTTTTGTAAATCGTGGGTAGGCAATATTTGTGACAGGTTTGTGTTGTATAGGTTGCCTAATGATAAGGAATATATTTTGTAAATTGAAGTTGAAAACGATTTATTCATAAAATATCGAACACAAAAAATGGTAGGTACATAAACTTGACTTTTTCGAAAACACACACAAAACAAAAACTAAAAGACGATACTAAAAAAAAAAGCAAACATCTACCATTCCCACTTGTCGCGCTTATTGGGATTCTCCTTCTTCGATCTCCTGTAATCGCTCGGCTCGATGCCGGCCCCCGTCAGCGGATTCCTCGCCATGTTCGAGCCCGCGATCGCCTCCAACGACTTCTTGTCGTGGATCTTCTTGAAGTTCATCTTCTTCTGCCTGGCCGGCGGGTTCTTCGACGGCTCCCCCTTGCAGGGCTCCTCCTTCGGCTCGTCGAAGCTCCGCGCCGAGTCCAGCTGCTCGAGGTCCTCCCGCTCCGCCTTGGCGTCCCCGCAGCACGCCGCTGGGCCCCCCTCGCCGGGCGCCGGCCTGCCGCCGGTGCCGCCGTACTCGAAGCACTCGTCCTGCTGCTGGTTCTTGTTCCGGCGCTTGATCTTCATCGGGCAGGAGCCGTTGATCGAGAACATGCCGTAGCCGTCGGTGATGTTGTCGTTCAGACAGAAGATATCGCTGGCGTTTCGCATGGTTTTTTTTTTTGTTGTCGTGCGGCTCCGGTGATGGGAAATTTTTGTTATTTCGCCTGGGCCGGGATTCGGGTATGTCAGAATTGACAAAACTGAAATTTTCTTGAATGATTTTCATCCATCACCGGGGATTAGTGGCGGCCGATTGACATCTAGGACGCTGTATTTTACTTGTTTTTATTCCTATAGGATTATTAATTAGAGAGATCCATTAGAGTATTTTGTTTAGGGGAATCACAAGTAATTGTTATTGCCTAATATTACTATTTTTCTATACAGATAAGTGCTTTGCAATATGATGAAATCTAAGAGATGAACAAAGATAGCGTTAAAATAACAGTGGTAAGAGTGAGAAAGTTGTAAACTCCCCACAATATCACTTTCTCATATTTAGTTTATTTAAACCCCTACAAAATACAGTTGGTGTCCTGTAATATCTAGTAACTTTTTGTTAGGTCATGTTGCACACTTGTTATTAGAATTCTCTATTTTGTTACACACATTATGCACGACAAGTTATCGTTTATCGATTATTTCGCAAATGATTATTATTTGCGCCTAATTAAATTATCCATACCGAAATTTACATATACCTATACCGTGTAATTAGCGTACGTCCTCTCGAGCAAATATATTTATTCAAATGATTAACAATTTCAGTTACAAGTTTATAATTATTGACATAGTTTGGAATTGTAACTCAATTTGTTGGATTTGAAAATGATTTAAATGAATTATCTGTATCTTCTTGAATACATATAATAATAGATGTAAAAATTCCTGCATAGTGCTCGAATGTTATACAGTATGATGCCGTAAAGTGTGGAATAAATTAATTTATTTATAAAACAGGATATGGCAGGGTTATTATCATATACAGGTAGATACAAAATTGTTCAAAGACAACTTCCATTAGTCCCATAAGAGAAAGAGTAAAATTGTAGAGAGTTTACAACTGTTTCACTCTAACCAGTGTTATTTGAATAATCATTCTTTGTTCAACTCATTGAATATGGATTTTGTTAATATTTTTTTTATAAATGCAGTGATTTTGTGTGACCCGAAAGTTTATAAACAAAACGGTCGGTGGCTGATAACTGATAATGAAGAAAAGAATTTATCGCGTGGATAATACGTGGAAAAAAATCAATAGAGCTCTCTCCTCGCTGTACAGTGTACGGGTCGTCGGAGTTTGTACTTCCCCCCCTAATATTTACATTTAATATTGACCAATGTTATTTATACACGTAAACAGGTACGGTTTTTTTTGTGTTTAAATTTGTTTAAGAACTCGACATTATAAATGAATTTACTCAGATTAATCGTTCGGTAAATTTGCGCACGGCAAACTGTTAATAAAAGTTGGAAAAAGTCAAATATGTATGTCAGAAAACTATGATGATTTGTTTAATTTTGGCGTTATTTGTATTTATTATTTAATTCACAAATATTTGTTCTAATTTTTGTTTATTGAACGTATTTCGGTTTTGTGAATGGGCGAAGTTATACGAGTTTGTTTTGTAGTACTTCTATACCTACTTTATTGCCACTTGTTATTATAGCGCATATATAATTTATACAAATAAACAATTCGCATTTATTTATATAGGAAAATAATTACACGTAATTCAACATAAAACTATCAATCAAACATTGATACACCTCTATACAGGGTGAGACAAACTATATTAGGATTTTTTTTTCATATAAGATACATCAATTTATTTTTAAGTTACCCTGTATCATTGAGGCATTCCTTGCGGGATATGTGGCAAATTCCCCGTGGCGAATTAAAACCGTTTTATACGAAATTCATGGGCCATTGAAGGCGCAACGGAAAATACAAGGGAAAAAAAGATAAATCAGGTGGTTATATCCTAAATTCCACACATCCTGTAGTTATTCTCGTGTATGAATGGATGATCGGTTTCCCTACCGGCTACAGGCCATGGGCGAATTTCGCAAATCCCCAAGACAAACTGGATTAACGAAATCCCGATCAGGTAATAAGGGATATATGTACATGTGCGTTAGTTGTATGGAAGGAATAATAATAAAATTCGCATAAAAATCTACAGGAAGTATTTGGGTGTATGTTTGGCAGAGTTTTTTTGCAAATTAAAGGCATCTTCTGTCTATTTTAATGTATAAAATTGAAATAATGTGAAATTGTCAAAATTCTTCTTCTATTTTTTAAATATGTAGAAGTAAGTGAACTATTTTTAAAAGTGACGTTTGTTAAATATGTCACATCCGTAGATGTCATTTATTTGTTATAAAAGTTTAAATTATAGATAAAAATTATCAATAAATTAAAAGCGGATTAATTAAATATTTTTTTCTCCGAGTATACAAATAAAACCGTTAAAAAAGTTTATCATTCTCATTTAAACTAGCAACTATTAAAAAAAGAAGATTCGGAACATGTCACCTGTCACCAGTCATTTTCATTTCGAACTCGATCCCGCAGTTGTTGATATCAATTTATTTGCGTAAGTACTTTTAACTATAGTTTTTACAACTAATTTCAACATTTCACTATAAAATATGTATAGTATATCTAATCTACTCTAATTTTATCGAAATATGGGTAAGTGCAAATTTTTTGCAATAGGAGTTAAACAAAGAAAGATTTAAAACAACAGTGGGTTAGTCCTTTTTCCCTTATACGAGACTAATAGAAGTCCTCTTTGTTGCACTCATATACAAATACAAATTTGCACTTAAACCAATCCTACACGGTCTGTAGGGGTGAGTGGAGCAGCATTTTATATAATAAATACGCTTGCATACATTATATAATTAAAAGCACGCCTATAGTAACTCGCGGAATAACTCGGATTTAACGTCCTTTTGTCTAAATCCGAACGCCTAATGAGAAAGTCAAACAGAATTTAAGGAAGAACTAGCGCCATTAACGGACGACTATCTTAGATATTCCGTTATAAATCATCGTATATAATCGGCTTAAATAACTCACATCTTGATTCTATTCGGTTATATTCCGGTATTTTGAGGTGTAGAATATTTGTAATAACAACTTTTTTTCGTATTATTCTTCTAATTTATGTGAGGCCTCCACTACAAGGGCTATTCGGTCACCTCTAATCTTGATACACTTTGACGTTTGACAAGCGGTGCTACTAATCTCTCCATTATTTCCAATAAAAACACCGATTCGTGTTATTTCAATACGATATAAAAAAGTGGAAACATTAACGTGTGCATCATTAGAAGGAAATCGAACGCGAGGCGTCGGAAATATCGGAAAAAAAAAACTATAAATTTTTTAGTAACATCCATTTGACACGTGACCTCTACCTTCCCTAATGGACGGGCGTTCACGTGTCGCCATTACGCCTGCCGGCGGAAGTGAATACTTGTATAAATTCACTTTATTGTCTTTCGTATGAAGGCGATATACCGGTTATTAGTTTGTCGAGAAATTAAAATTGATATTTACGAGTTTTCGCGTGTACGCCGCTCGGTTTTGAATCGTCATTTTTAAACGCTTTTATTCGTTGTACAATGTATGGTTTAAAAAGGTTTCTGAATTTGATTAAATTGTATATCTTCTATCTCCCTTATATACAAGCGATAATATTACGTTATCAGTGAGATAAACTGTCTCTCTCACACATGTGGGTTTTCTATGTATGTATTTAAGAATTTTTCTTGTGACGTGATGGCTAGATTAATTGGCCTCTTTAACTTGACAGTTTTACATTGTTGTTATGGAGTAACCAAGGGCATTGTTTAATTTGACAGATTTACATTGTTGTTATGGAGTAACTAGGGGCATTGTTTACGTTTAAAGAGACTCGCTTTAATCGATTAATTATAAACTTTTGAGGGTACGTTTTAATGTAGGGTTGAATATTGGGATCATTAATTTATTAGGTTAATTAACTCCTCTATTATAATATAACCGCAACAAATTATCGCGCACAAAACCGGGATATGTAATTAATTATTAGATTTAATATACTAGATGCAGCAAAGCGCGCGCGGCGGAGAATAATATACATATTTAAAAAAAAATTACCAACTCTGTGGAAATTATTTACTAAACATTGACTTTCGCTCCCTTTTCCATCGCACAATGCCAACATTTACCGAAATAATTTATTTAGTAGGAAAATGTATAACTGTCGGCAAATATTTCCACGTCAAACTCTCTCGTATATAACGCTTTTTGTTTTCGTATGCTCTCCAAATAGAGCGTTTTGCTCTCGTACGAATTTTCCTTCTTCACGTGTATATTTTACCTCTGCCTAAACAGCATCCGCAAGATATATACGAGTTATACAGTGTATATTTCGGGCATATATTTAATTTAGACCGGCGTTACGTCAACACGCCTAAAACACTCTACTTTATTATTTGACGCTTTTCGATGATGAATTTTGATAATGAATGAGTTTCCTTTAAGGCTGATGTATCTCAATATATGCAAGATAAACCACACAAAACTTCCTGTAATACAGAGTGTCCCATTTAATGAGCTTATAATTTTTAAACGCCTAATCATAAAAACTTGCGGTTTTCGCAAATATGTTTTATTTTATTATAAGTTTTGTGATACAGAAATTATGCATTAACAATACAGGGTGTTTTATCGAAACCTCCTCGTTCAAATTCACAGTAACCAAATTAATTTAAATGGAACATCTCGTATATACAGAGGTATTTTAAAAGATACACTCTTCTACTTTCCAAAAATACATTATTTACAAAACGAGATGTCCTACTTCATAAAATTTAGTTATTGTGAATTTAGAAGAGGGGTTTTTTATGAAACATCCTGTGCAGGCGATACAAAATTTTTGTCTCACTGCAACAAAAAAGTTATAGCAAAATAAAATATATCTGTCAAAACCTCATGTTTTTATCATTAGGCGATTAAAAAATATTAGCTCACTAAAGGGGCTACTTTTCATTGGGATACCCTGTATTATTAAGTAAATGTATTATGAAAACGTACCAGAAACAGACGATTTGCTTTTGTTGCAAGTAGTTTATACAGAATGACCCAAATAGAGATCTAAATAAACGGCTTTGGCTGACAAAAATTTCATGAAAACGCCCTGTATATTTCATCTACAAAGGATTTTCGGTTGCTAAATTCAAAATCAGAAAAAAATATATGGTAGGTACTCGTATCTACAATATTTATAACTTGACATTGTTCAAAGCACAGAAATAAAAATTAAACAAATATACAATGTGGTATATTAGCTCAACTTTGTGATTAGATTTCGTTATAATACCTACGCCTAATTAATACAATTAAATCTCGCTCGTTTAATTTTATAATGGCTCGTAAATCACGATGATGATTTTTCTGTATAAGTATAACAAAAGAGCCTGATATGCGTTTGCGTGCGAGCCGTATAAGAGCCGTATGGAAACGGGTGTATTATAAAACGCGGCTTTTGTTTGCTCTAGAACAATAAATTACGTACGAAAATTATCTTTTTATTATTTAAACAGCCACACGGCCACCTTCGATACGAAGTGCCGGAGAAATTCCGACGACTTTTCCACGACCCGGGAACAATGAAAATGAATCATCTCGGGCGTATTTACTTACGTAGATATTATATGAAAAAAAAAAGTCCCGACCGCGCTCTATTTATCCCGGAAAATTTAGGGAATTTTAGCCCAAAGACAACTGCGCAAACGCATTAGGGTAAGTTATACAAGGTGACTCGAAAAAATGTTTATAGAGTGAGCCTATATACCTACTTGATGGTTCAAATGATTTTTAACTTTGAAAGTTTGTTACCTCACATTCAAATGAAAATTTACTTGGTATAATTTTGCCTATTATATCCCTATAGAGATGCAAATACACAACCAAAATATTCTCCCTATAGATAAACTTTTATCTCCTTATTTACGATGCTTTTTCCATGTAATTTAAAACCGATCTCGTTTGGCGTTTTGGAAATTAAGAAATCATCTTTATCTCGTTAGAATTTAATTTTTCCATGACGCCGGCCGGACGACAATGGATATTCCCATCACCATTATTCTGCATATTAAACATTATGTATAAGCGATAGCGATAACACCAACACCAGGATTCAATTGTGCCTGTTATCTTCGGTGTTTGCGAACACTCTGTAAGATATAGACAATGAAGAGAAAGAAGAAGAACAACCCAATGTAAACAATACGATTTAATCGCCGATGTTTAATAACTAATTCGATATTTACCTAGCCTATATACCATTTGTATGTTATATTACTTACGAATGATATTAAATATGAAGAAAAATTATATTCAGGGTGTTTAGTAGAGGATATTAAAATGTTGTGATGTAACTAAACTTACATTAAGTTGCAATCCTGAGAAGTTAAAGGCCAACATAGGGGAGTTTCAGAATTATTATTGATGGCCTCGAACTTTTCAGTTGTGCAACTTATAGTAGAATACAATCAGTTCACCCTTATCATGTTTCCGTCCTCAGATGTGTGTGGTATTTTTAAGTGAAACACCCTGTGTATATAGATATATAAGAATCTGTTTTTTTTTTATATATTTTATTTCACAATCGCTCGGTATCTTTTCGACGTCGTTCGGCAAATTTGCATAATACATAATTAATTTTGTTTCGAGCTACACAAGACCGCTCCTTATACGCCCGAGTTTCCCATTTTAAAGTTGCTCTCATCCGCGCGCCGAAGGGGTTGAGATGACGTTGAATAAACAACGAGACGAATCCGAAGCGCTTCCTTAATTAATAAACTTCTACTAATGAAAGAAATAATTAATTTCCACGGCCTACTCGCCCGGCCGCGCGGCGTCTCTCTTTTGCTTCGTCTCTAACTCCTCCTGCTCTGGGCTCTCCGATGCTCCTGCTCCTGCTCCTTTTCCGTTTTTAGCGAACAAACCCTTTATATACCTATATTATGTATACAGGGTGGGCCAGAACTCACGCCCCGCCGTGGAATGCCTTATGGAAACGACAATGGAGATGCCAAAGCTGCAGTCGAAGGTAGGAAAAAGTTAGTCCTTTGGTAAATAAAGAGGTTTGAATCGACCAATCCCAGTAGGAATTCAAATCCACGAAAATGACGTGAATTAGCTATACACCAATTTGACATTATTGAAAGATTCTATGTTCTTTTCATTTTCAAGGTTAACAAAAGTTACCAAAATCAGCTGTAATTATTGATCAAAGATTTGCTTTATAATCGATCAAAAAATGGATCATTCGATTCGAACCACTTTTGAAGCAATAAAAAATTCTGTAGGTTTGATATCAGCACGACGGAGCTCCTGAATGATTGATTTGGAAGCAAATCTTTGATCAATAGTCACAGCTGATTTTGGCAGTTTTTGTTAATCTTGAAAGTGTAAAGGAAATAGAATCTTTCAATAATGTCAAATATTGGTGTATAGCTAATTCACGTCATTTTCGTGGATTTGAATTCCTACTGGGATTGGTCGATTTTGAACCTCTTTATTTACCAAAGGACTAACTTTTTCCTGCCTTCGACTGCAGTTTTGGCATCTCCATTGTCGTTTCCATAAAGCATTTCCCGGTGGGGCGTGAGTTCTGGGCCATCCTGTATAAGTTGAAGTTTTGTCATCAACCCCGAGGAAATTCCTTTTATATACACCCTTTTCTTATCAAAATACAACTATACCAGCAGATTTCAAAGCATCATTATTTTTTATTCACTTATTAATTAACACTCCTTATACTAATATCGATCTTCTTCCAACCTTTACAAGGATGCTTCGACTGTTTCCATATTTCTTTTGGACGCCCTGTATATATAATTTTCTCTTTATTCTCGTGCATTTCGGGTCAAAGCCTCGAGGTCTCGGAGACCGCTATTAGACGAATATCTAATCTATAATACGAACATACGTTATTATTTCTTCGTTTAGCATCTCGGTGTCCTGGAAGAGAAACGAATCCTATTTGATGATTAAAGCAAACTATCGGAGCGTTTTACATAATTACGAGCCGAGCGAGAAACCTCAATTAGTGGATTAACGACAATGAACCGAAATGATTATCGCACTCGTACTAAACATTTCAACTCTGGATTTCACGGGCGTAGTATAATACAGTAGAGGCGAATGAGAAAAAAATTCGTGTATATACAAGATATACAAGGACGAATGGATGTAAATTGGGTATAGATAGGATTATTGTATACCAGGGTGTTAATTAATTGAGCGTCGATAGTTCAGGATGTGAATATTTGGACGATTTTAGGAAGTATACTTTACTCTATACTGTACTCTAATCTAAGTCAAATTTACTCTACTTTGCTCTACAAGTAGCTTTAGTCATTATTTGGCTCATTAAATGAGGATTTTAGCTTGTCCCAATCCATATTATTTGGCTACTTTCATCAACATTTTAATCATATTGTTGGTCACTTATAATTTGTTTTATACAAGTTTCATTGCATTTTCTCTGTAATTACACTAATTTCCCTTCACCACTTAGTCCCAGAATTTTTTAGCATCATTTCCGCAACACCCCCTGCCACGCATAAGGGTGTTATAGAGGTATTCGACGAACGTAACCCACAAGATTACGGCGATTTGGACAATACGGAAACAGCAATTTATCTTGCGTTATAGGCTCAATTACGAGCGCGAAATTGGAGGGGCGTGGGGCCGAATTTCACGCTCCTTTGTCCCTTTGACACCTGGCCCACATTATAAGCGAGGCCCTTTTTTTTTCGTCTCTTTCCAGCCACCGTTTTTCCCATTCATCGCCGGCCCGTTTTGACTTTCGAACGTTCCGAAAACGGCGCTTCCGATGGACCGATTTGAGGATGTATAATATGTTTAGCGTTTTGTCCTAGCGACAGGGGGTCGCTTTGTTAACGATTTAAATAGAGGGGGGGTCGTATGTATACATATATCATTCGATTCTTATTCGGATTTATATATACACGTCCAGTCGTTTACAACATTGTAAATATTTATTCAAAAACCATTTCTATTAATGACGAATGGTCGAAAGGAGGCGATTAAATAAACGTTAATTATACAGTGTGTTCACGGATGGGGTTGCCTATAGGAGAGAAATTTTTATTATTCATTTTACGACGAAAAGTCATTGTTTATTAAAATTTTTGCTTTTTTTAAAAATGAGAATAACACTGAAAAATCTTAGATTGGATCTACAGGATGTTGTCAAATTAAGAGAACATGAAAATACCTCAAGAGAGAAGTACTTAAGTATTTGTATTTTTTATTTGAAAATTTGTGTTTAGGCTTTACTTTGGATTAAAAGCATTTTTTTTGTAAATAATAATGTAAGATAATAAATATATTCTTTCTTTCTTGAAAATTATGCCTGTTTCTTAATTTACTAACACCCTATACATCTTATCTAATGTTTGGTATGTGAATCCCATTTTCCCAAGAAAGTTTTTTTTTATAAAAAATTACTTTTGGTCGTAAAATTAATCATTTTCTCCTCTATAAACAACTTTCCTTTATAAAAATTTAGTGTAAAATAAAAAATAATGGTTCTTCTCTCTTGAGGTATTTTCATGTCTTCTTAATTTGGCAACACCCTGTAGATCCAATCTAAGATTTTTCAGTGTTATTCTCATTTTTAAAAGAATCAAAACTTTTTATAAACAATGACTTTTTGTCGTAAAATGAATAATAAAAATTTTTCTCCTATAGGCAACCCCATGGCGTGGACACACTGTATACAGGGTGATCTAATAATAGTTAATTCTGTATGAAATTGTATGAAGCGCGTGGTATAAACACTTAAAGTGATGGGTATAATAATAGTTTGTTTGATTGAATGGTAATCCGCGCGATTATTATATAATATAAAAGCGTTCGAGTGAAATTAAGAATCAAATAAAAGCGTCAAATATTTAGTTAAACATGTAAGCACATAGACACAAGAACTATTGAGCAAACAAAAACATTTACTTGTAAAAATAACAATATTTGAGAGCTCGTCGCGTTACCGAACGAGGCGCGCGGGAGCGCGGTGTTGACAGGTGGGTTGTGGATCTAACAAATTTAATCTTAAATTCAAATTTGAACAGATCAAACGGTGTACACGAATATACACGAATATATATGTATATATATATACGCGTTATACGCGTTCCGGCGACGGGCCAATATTTAGTTATTTGCCCGAGCACACAATTTGTTGACTGCGTAAATATCCAATGCTATTGTTTCCTCTTTCATTTTCCCTATTCAAATCACCGCGCGATTTAAATTCGTTCATTATATCACCTTTTTTTCCGAGAGACACCCTCTAATTACATAACGACTGCACCTCGTATAATCCACAAGAAGTTTACCGTAGGATTTTCTCATACATTTTTACACGAAATTAATAAAGCGTTTATAATAATATAAATTTTAAATACAAAAGCACCGAACACGACGTGTCACGTATACACGCTGCTATTTATTTATCTATACAGGAAAGTCGCCTTTTATTCATCGTTGTTCAACAATGGATTTGTTGGGACCTTTTGCCGGCCTTTTACGTTTCCGGTAATGTGGCGATTCTTTCGAAATCGTCCGTAGAAATTCTAAAGTCAACATCTCGGGACGTTTTCTTATTACCGACGTTGACACGCTTTTTAACAAAGAACACGAGAAGTAAATAGTTGCAGTTTGTAGTGACACGACGGATAAATATGGATATATTATGTTATATTGTGTATAGTAATGTTGAAAAAAGGATCTAAATAAGAATCGCTTAGTTTTCTGTAAACTTTTATTTAGGTAGGTACCTGCAAAAGGATGATAATTGGTAATTTGCTATGCTATATATTCATAAATTTGCTACTACAAAAGTTGAAATAAAACTGTTTGTAAATGTAAATTTCTATAGAAATCTAGCTACATGTTTTTGGTACCTAATACATTTTTCGTGTACATAATATATTAGGAGAAAAACAAGTTCATCATATACAATTGAATTTAATTTTAGCCATACGAAATCTCCTGTTTTGACGCAAAAGGACTTGTTTACAGAAGATTATACGAAACAATCGTTTAGCGGATACACGTTCGTTATAATTTAACAATTTTATATCATTCAAAAATTTTGTTATTGTCTTCGTGCGTCTCCGTTTACATTGGGTTTTAATCAGTCAAGAGCCGGTCGATTTCGAATTTTCCACTGCGGTAATTTTTTCGAAAAAAAAGTGGAATATTTTATGAAAACAAAGTACAATAGGGTATGAATACAAAGAATATATAGGGTAGAATCATGCTAAATAATGACTAAAATATCATCAGCTAAATTTAATGATTTTAAGATAGCTAAAACCTTCATTAAACAAGGTAACTGATCGAATTTGTTCATGCACATCAATTTACGGGACACCCTGTAAGATGATTTTTCTTTTCTTTCGTATTTTTACGATGAAAAATAGAAAACGTCACGGTTGTTGTTGGAAAACCGCGAGACATTACTTTTAATATAGCCGCACACGCGAGATATAGAGTTTCTTTGCACAGGACACATAAAATCTAATATAATAATGGACGAGTTGGAAATATATAGAAGGGCTGGCGAGAGGAAGGGCGCGGGGAAGGCGAGTAATAACGAAATAGAAGAGCAAGAGCGTATAGGGTATATATATACATGTATATACCTACAGGAAATTACCTTTTCGCCATTCGCAATATGTCAGACAAAACAAACATTGACAACGTACGTTGTGTAAACAATGTATTCATTATTACAGGTATGTGCTTATAGGTATAGCGGCATTGAGACAAAAAAAAATACTTTCGTACCTATAAAATAATAAAAATTTACGAAACTTATTACCCATCCCTCGTATATATAAAAATACAGCGTATCACCCGCCCCTCGTATAATGTATATATTTTAAAGCGAAATTCCGCGTTCGTCTCGTTTCCATTCACCGGATTTAATTCCCGATCTAAACATCAGAATAAACATTCGACTGGTGCTTGCATAATAAAGAGAGAAGAAAAAAAAACTAGTATAAGGTCATGAATGAAAATTCGAACAATGGGTGATGCACGGATGAATGGTCGCCTAAACGGTGTATAGTATAGCGTATACTACATAGTATACTAACTTATGTGTATATTTCGGCTCCTGCCAGATAGACCGCAAGTATCTGAGGAATACATTCGTACAATTGTTTCCTATACATAATCATTTACAAAGCCAATAAAACGGTCGAACGCTTCGATGCACTTCCCAAATGTTAACCATCGACTATACAATACCATTCGGGTTGTGAGCTGTATGTTGTGTATACGGGGTGGATGAAATAAGTACTATATTTTGATGTGTATATGGTCTTTTCAATGTCAATTAAGCACGGCGAGTTATCGATTATTAGTGGGTGTTTTTAGGTGCATATTTTGATTAGATTTTGATTGATTTGATCATAGTTCATAGATCTTACAACTAGATTAGAAACATTAGAAACTAGATTAGAAACAGAACTAGAACATTAGATATTTATCTAATTAATAGAAAAAAATCGACTGCAATATATTGCACCAATAAATTAATTATAATCGACATATCAGGACACATCAATATAAGCGTACCATAAACCTAAATAGGCAGGTATAGTCCCATGAATTTGCTATAGATCGAACTCTCGGCAATTTGTCACAGATTATTGTCGTGTATTGTACTTTGCCAAACAATGTTCCCGGGCTGTTTGTAGGACGCACGCAATTCGAGGGTAATATATTACACGACCCCCCCTCGTATATACGTATATACGTGCGTGTGTGTACACGCTAAGCCGACTAGATGAGACAAACAATTCCCGGTTAATTCGTCTGTTCTAATCAATCTAATTAAGATTCCGCTTATGTGCGATGTTGTCGATATATATTTAATTGGATATATTAAATCGAATCTCGTTATGTATACATACACATATATACTCGAAAATGTTTTGCGTATTATACAATTGAAATGCCACTGCCCATTTATTATTAAAAATGTCTTTTGTTTAATTGGTTTTATTGTTAATTTTATATGATGTTTATGCCTTTTGGAAACTAATTTTAATGAGTAATTTTACAAATAATTTGTTGTATTAAATGTTTATTCTTTCATGCAAAACATTTTTGAGGTGTAAAGATTCTGGGGCTCAAAATATTTCGATCTGACCCAACTTGCTTTAGTAAAATATTAAAAATATTGAAAATAAAAAAGATAGAGGGTATCAAAGTTGATATCAAAGCAGTTTGAATGTACAGTGAAAATTTGAAGACAGGTGTTTCGATGCATGAGAATTCATATGATAAAACAATTCATCATTCATCAACTAATATGCAAAACATTTTTGAGTGGTTTGATGTAATTTGCTCGATGTAGAAGTATATTATCGATCGTTTTGATGCAAATTCTATTGTAGTGTGTATAAAACAAGTACCTAATCAAGTTCTAGCCCGATATAGGTACCCAATACATACGAGGGATCCACCAAAATATACTACAAGCTTACGCTCGAATTAACCGATATATAAACTTTCATAACAACATATATCAACGTACGATTAGAGGTTGTAGACGTTCAATTATATCGTTTTTAATCGCATCTAGGACAAAGATCAAACAATGCACCAGCGTTACAACAAAACAATGCGATTCGGCAAACTCGAATTCCATTACAACATTAAACGACATATAATTCCCCTTCCTTAATCCGGAACGTTCGGCATCGCATCGGCGACGTTGCCACACATTCTCCGGCGCTTTTCCCCGACTTTATCGATCGAGAAACCGCCTCGTTCGCTCGAAACATACACGAGTATACGAGGGTGATTTTTTAATAGGAATACACCACCTACAAAAAAACTCCAAAAGTAACTTCATATTTCAAGCGTAATTAACAAGCGCTCTAGTTATTATTTCTAAACATATCTACTCTATAATCGAGCCGTTGATAAAATGTAAATTTCCCTAAATCGCCGATAAATAGACGTGGCAACGTGGCGCACATACACATTTTGTGACCCCTCAAGAGGACGACTGGAGTTTGCCGATGGCCCTCCCCCTTGTGTAAACAACCAATCAGAGAGTGGTCTGATAAAATCATGGGACCATAAAGCTATGCATGTTCATGCGTGTTTGCTTAGTCCATACTGGTCCGCAGATTAGGTCGATCGTCTATACGAGGTGGAACGGAAATTAATCCAAAATGTACCAACCGGGAACATCGATTTGTATTTAAATGTATTTTTGTACGGGCGTAAAGAGGGAAAAAATGAATTGTTTGATGGTTGTTGCTGTAATATTGATTTTGTTTTTCGATAGGATTGTGTAAAAATATTGGGTTTTTTGTTGATTGATGTGTTTATGATGCACATTTCTGGGTTTAATGAGATCGTTAAAGCGTATAATGAGGTTTATACGTGGAATATTTAATAGTAGAGCATATTCATAGTGTCTAAATTGGGGTGTATGAGGATGAATAATGTATTTTAAATTAATTGGTTATTCAAGTTTGTGATTTGATAAATTTGATTTGTTACGAAATTTTTTTGAGTATTCTCTACTTATCTACAAGTAATAATATCATTAATATACATAAAATTTGGAGTACTATAAGTGCTTAATTCGTTTAATCTTCGAAAGTATATACATCTTAAAATAGAAAGCCGGGCGTCGGCGTTGCGACGGTGGGCGTCGATTTGTTGTTTGTTTTGTTTGTAGCTAACCTACTCATTTTTTTAAACTTCTACATTATTACCAGTATTTCCTATTTTATTTATGTATACCTAATATACCTACAGAGCTACAGAAATAATAAGAGACGTGACCTGCGCGACTTTACAATGACAAACATACGATTTAGAGCTATATGTTAGAGCTATACAGTTACTTAAATATACAGTTATAAATCGAGCAAATTATATCTAATAATGCATAGGTATTACAACATTTTCTATAAGTATAAGTATACTTACTCATTTTTATTGCACCATAACCATGTCGAAACAAAACGATTTTGTGTATGAATAATTTTAATTAAGATTTGGGACCCGCTCGAATAATCGACAACCCCTTTATATAAGCAGGCCGTGGAATAAGTGGCCCGATGGAAACTGTTTTGTCACCCAGTCATTGACGTAATGAAGAAAACCCTCTCGTCTCTCAATATTATACATCCCGATCGAAAAGCGAAAAGGAACTGTACTGGCACATAACCTACCCTTCTGACTGTATATCTATACGAAGTATGGAAGTATAGATGGTGCCTTTCTATACGCATATACGTTTGTGTATCTTTTGTGTAAACAAAGGGTGGTTCGCCACCCCGAAATCGTTAATAGACGGACGAATTTTTCGTTTTGGTAAGTGCACGAAATTCGATCATTTCCTCTATATTTTTTTTTCGAACGCGCCATAATCGATATAACCGCCCGTTTGTGATGAGATATAAATTTCTAACGATTTATAGGAAATGTAAATGGAACATTATTTTGGAGAATTTTAATTTAGTGATATAGGGGTGTGCTCGAGGAGGTTTTGATCCACCAATATGCAGTATAATCGAAAATTTCTTACAATTTCTAATGCTTTCAAAACCAAGAGGTTTAGAGGTTAAAACAGTTCTTCTTAAAATCATCCAAATATTCACATCCTGAAGTATCTGCAGTCCAATTAACTAACACCCTGTATAAACGGATGGGTGTATGTGATGATAATGATGGATTTTATACTCTTTAAATTTTCGGTAAACTAGCTATAGGTACTCATGTTAGCGACAATTGTGAAGGCTGGAATTTTCAGATCAGCTCCGGAGAGCTCCTCGCATCGCATATAACAGCAGATGTCTAGTAAATACGATATCGGTGAGTCTCCGGACAAAGGATGTGTACATAGGACGCGAAAGCAAACACATTTTACTCGCGAAGAATTTTCGACGTTTTGCGCCCGTCCGCCCGTCTCTCTCTCGCTCTCTATCGCTCACTCTTACTCTCTCTTATATTATATGGAGTATATATATATTTTATCCCGGCGTCCTTTCCTCGATCTACTCGAGATAGAAAACAGGACAGGGACGCCGGTGGGCGTGCGGCGATCGCCGTTTCCGAAAGGGGGTAAAAGGAGCGAAATTTATATAGGGTGTCCCATGAAAAATTTGATTATAATGATTTTGAAGGGGTTTATTTTTTGGACGATCGAAATTTAGGGTGATTTTCTTAAGAGAGGATTGAAGTTTCTCTATATAAGTCACCCTGTATATACAGGACTAGAAATTTGGGGTGATTTCTTAGTGATCCACTCAAAAAAGGAATTTAAGTATCTCCATAAGCCATCCTGTATATGTTAAGACTAGAGAGGACTCGAAATTTAAGGTGATTTCTTAGTGATCCTCTCGCAAACAAGGAAATAATAAGAACTGATGAAATATCTACACCTTGCTCCATTTCCGATTGAAACATGGTAATTTCTATGAGTGGAACAAAGAAAGATTATTAAAATGACAGTTGTCAAAGTGAAAAGTTGCAATGACACAAACGTCACTCTTTCCTTTTCCTTTATAAGTGTCTAATTGAAGTTGTCTTTATCGCACCCATGGCCTATATAACCTATGTTGCGATCAAAAATGGAGCATTCTGTATGTTGATATGAGTTTTTTTCTTAAAATGGTTTGAAAAATCACCCTTAAATATTAGCCTGTCATAATGGAATGCCCTGTATAGTTAAAGCCAATTTTAAAAAAAGTCATCTGAATTTTTTCGTGAATTTTTTTCATAAAAAAATCATGGTAAAAATCTTCTATAACTCATAAAATAATCCTAATGCTATTTTTATGTTGCGATCAAAAATGGAGCAACCTGTATAAGATCTTTATAAGACATCCTGTATATAAAGGACTCGAAATTTAGTGTGACTCCATTAGTGATTCCTAATACATCATGTGTTAAAAAAGGAACTGAAAAGTATATCGATAAGACACCCTGTTAAAAGATTTTTTTCTGCAGAATGATAAGTACTTACGCGTCGTATATTGTGTAATTTAATAAAAATTTCTGTACGAAAAAAAATCATGTCATGTCACAACGTATATTATGTATACATATGTATGTATTATTAGGTTTTATATCGATTTCTTTTAAAGTAACGCTCAAGGTGAACAACTGGACGCGACGACGAAATTTCGAAAGTATTGTCTTTGCAATTAACTAAAGTGATTTCAGTCGATGTTAGTATAAAAAAGTAGGTAAAATTTATTATTACCGAATGTACTGTAAATCCATTTTAGTTGTAACTACATAATATCGTATTTCTTTTTGCTCTTATCGTTATATTCCAAGAAAAATCAAAACAAACTCAAGATATCCAGCAATAAATATGCGATAAGATAGTTTCTTTCAACAACAACACTAAATATAGTTGAACTATTTAGTATATTGAATTTTGATGTACTTAGATACAAAAATCCTAACTTGCTCTATTTATTTCCATAGGTACATCTTCTATAAAATATACATAGGTAATTTAATTATTCATTATTCATAAGGTAAATTCAATTTCGTTCCTCTATAAAATACTATAGGTACCTACATAAGTACTTATGTATAATTTTTATTAAAGGAAAATATATGTAAAATTTATGGAATATCATTTAAATAATTAAAAAAACCTTAGGTATAATATCGGATGTATATCTAATATAAAAAGTTTAAAGGGATTTTCCTCGGTTCGGGGAGTTACGGGGTCCCGCGAAACTTTCCGTTAATTAGATTGAATAATTTTCCAGGAAGTCGACAACGTCCTAGGAAAATTAACTGTTCAAATTTACCTAATATATTTCGGTTAATATCGGCTCTGAAAACTAAAAGTCAACAAATGTATTAAGCAATGTGTACAGAGTTCGGAAAAAATCTCGGCCCGCAGTGATGAAAGAGCAGTAAAATTCATAATATAAACTTTGCTCGATCAACAAACCGGGGGGCTCCGGGCGAATTTTTAATAACCGTTGCATTTTAAAAACGGATTTGCGATGTGATTATTTCAATATTTGCCCGATGGATGCCCGGCTCGCGGAAAATTAATATATTTTTACGATTATGTTTCCAGGATTTTTTTTTTGTATTTTTCTCTTTTTATTCTTATACCGAATACACGCCATTAACCCGAATCGATTTTTTTTTGTTCTTTTTGTTTGTTTATTAATCACCTACTTATAAAGGTCTTTTCACTCGAATTATGCATATTTACTTTTCTCGGTGACGGTGGTAAATTGGGCACAAAAATATATTTATAGCATGAAAGTTTAAAATGATACAGTAGAGTATAGAGTGTATAGAGAGTAGAGAGTATAGAATAGAGAATAAAGAGTAGAGAATAGAGAGTAGAGAATAGAGAGTAGAGAAAATAGAGAGTAGAGAATAGAGAGTAGAGAATAGATAGCAGAGAATACAGAGTAGAGAATAGAGAGTAGAGAATAGAGAGTAAAGAATAGAGAGTAGAGAAAATAGAGAGTAGAGAATAGAGAGTAGAGAATAGAGAGTAGAGAAAATAGAGAGTAGAGAATAGAGAGTAGAGAATAGAGAGTAGAGAATAGATAGCAGAGAATACAGAGTAGAGAATAGAGAGTAGAGAATAGAGAGTAAAGAATAGAGAGTAGAGAATAGAGAGTATAGACAGTATAGAGTAGAGAGTACAGTAGATTCGGTTGGATTCAGAGTAGATAAATGATTCATAGCATAGATTTTCTGTGGACACTATAGTGCCCAATTTACCCATAGGATTAAGATCTGCAATCCCTACCGCGCGCCCAATTTACATCAGTTATTCACTTTTCTCGTCATCGTACAAACAGAACACTTTATTCGGGCTAAATCGGGCGCAGATTCAGAGGCCGCATCAATCGAAAATTTCCATAATAATGCGTGAAAATTCACCAGGTCTCCGCGGTCGATTTCTACATTTCCTCTATACTTTTATATTACGAATAAGGGTCTTTAAGCATGAATGACGTTTCGCATAGACCCGGCGTTTTCAGTACGTGTCCTTCGAATGGTTACGGTTACTTTGATGGAGTGGCCACCCTGACACTCCCAACAATACCACTAGTCTTAATCTAGTGCACTTTGTCATTTGCCACGGACCTTCTTCTAAACACGGGACACGTTGTTATTGTATACTATACATCATACACACACACTCTCGTACTATATAGTTTGGAAAATATCAAATATAATTATGTATACGTTTTGGTGTGTGATTTCTTTTTTCGTTTACGACGATGACTGGTTGTTTCTAATAGATGAATATACAGGGTGTTAATGTATAAATGCGACAAACTTCAGGGGGTGATTCTGTACGGGGTGTTAAAGTTTCTTCGCTACTGTAGATACAGGGTGTTAATTAATTGAATGCCGATACTTCAGGATGTGAGTATTTGGATGATTTTAAGAAGAAAAGTTTATATCAATGTATGTCCTAAACCTCTTAGTTTTCGAGCTACAGGGTGTTAAAATTTTAGAAAAAAAATAACTTTTGTATCATAATTTTCTGATATTTTTATCAAATTTCGAACGTGGACGTCACTGGTAATTAATTTTTAGCAGTCTCAAAAGCAGTCTCAAAATGAACTTGGGAAAAATGGTTTTAGTTTTTATTTTTTTACGCGAAAATGGTGCGTCGTACGAAAATAAGTCTTCTGACCGAAATTGCTACAAAATAAATGAGGATTTTAAAAATAATTTTACAGTTTTTACAAAAAGCAGTGGTGTACCATTTTTTTTCAAACATATTCAGTTCAAACCCCGTACGGACGTCACTGGTGAAAATTTAAAAAAATCTTACGCCTCAAAAAATGCTCCTTAATAATTAAAAAGTGTATAGAAAATTTCTTAAACATAACTGGAGTAATAAGAAAATTATGATGATAGAATATGATGATATATGATAGAAAAGTTTTTTTTTTCTAAAATTTTAGCACCCTGTAGCTCGAAAACTAAGAGGTTTAGGACATTATACATTGATATAAACTTTTCTTCTTAAAATCAATCAAATATTCACGTATTAGTTACCTTTCAAAACCCACCAAATTTCATTTGAATATCTCGCCTGGTTTCATCGAAATAAATAAATCTTTCGGTTTTTAAGAAGAAACTTTAACACCCTGTATCTCGAAAACGAAGCATTTACGAACATATATTTATATAGCAAAACATCATTATTATCTCATGCAGAATCACCCACTGAAGTTTGCCGCACTTATTAATTAACACCCTGTATATAGAACCACCCTGTATACCTCGGTACCTTTGCGTACGACTATAAAACACTATATTGTTTATGTATATTGACTGCGGTAAATACATATCGCTTATTACCTGCGATCCCGTAACTCAAATATGCCAAACTAGTTTTAATCTGACGATCAAACATTCGCCCGGGCGACAACGTTTGCGAAGGGATAATGAACGAATATTTGGGATCAATCGGATGCGATAATCTTTTCGACACTTTTGCGTTGTTATTAGATAGACACGTGAATTTTTCGCAGTGTTAATTGTAACATCGACTGTTTTATTAGTGTAAAACGTTTACCCTGGATCGATTAATCGTGCAATAAAAAGGTAGCGCGATTTTAGTAAAACGAAAAGGCCACTTTACGAAATAGAGCCTCATTATACTTTTTAATAATACAATATTGTATGCATATAAGTAGAGAGAGAGAGAAAGAGAGAGAAGTTTTTTTTTTATTTTCGGCTTTTTAACTGGGAAACGCCATTGGGCGATGTTTGCTTCGAGCAAACATTTAATCTAGAGAAGAGATGCTGTAATTTATTGAGTACACCGCTTGCATACCTGGTATACTTTACCTGGCCTTATCGCTGCACATATAACGTGTAGGATATACGTGTAGAGATAAGGCCCGGCGGCCGCCATCTTTCTGTAAACACCAAGACTGGTTTATGGTCACGGCTGATGGGATGTGTCTTGTTATTACTTTACCCACCTTGAGAAACTTTCCGGGAACTCATTATTGGGTTTAATATAGGCGCATTTACGTATACGTTATACATATGAGGCCCAAGGAAAAACCGAGCATGCGATGCATTCTGATTTATTTTTAGGATGTGTTTAGGTATGTGCTGGGTATTTTTTTTTCGTTAAAGATGCGTTAATTGGTTTAGTATACACTCGTTGTATAGAGGTGGTTTTTTTTTTGGGCGAGTGTAGAATATTTTTTTAAGAATTTAAGACCACACGTTTTTTGAATTTAGGGTAATTAGCGCGTTATACAGGGTGTTCCAAAATGACAAGCTAATTTTTAAGGGGGTGATTCTTGGGCCTATTTTAAGAAAAAAAACTTCATATAACTTCATAAAGGTCTTAACTTTTGAGATACAGGTTGTTAAAGTTATTAGAAAATAATCAATTTTTGTTAAAAACTGTGATTCTATTGTAGATATCTTTATGAAATTTTGCACACGTTTTATATGAATCAAGATGCATTTTCTGATGTAGAAATAATTTTATTATTTTCAGCAGTGGCGTCCGTACGGGTTGTGCATTGAATATTTTGAAGAAAAAATTAGTACGCCACTGCCTAACATTGATATAAAAATTATTTTCGGAATCCTCATTCAATTCAGAACAAATTTGATTTCTTGACTTTTTTTCGTACGACTCATAGTTTTTCATTCAAAAAAATAAATGCATTGTGTAACAAAGAAAGATTATTAAAATGACAGTTATGACAGTTATATTGCAATCGAAAATGGAGCAACCTGTATGTTCACATGACTTTTTTTCTTAAAATGGTTTGAAGAATCACCCCCTTAAATATTAGCATGTCATAATGGAATACCCCAATATAGTTAAAGGCAATTTTGAATTAGTTAAAAAGTAATGGAACTTTTGTAAAAAAAATAAAATCTTGAGTAATGAAAGTTAGTGGAAAGGGATGAAAGGGAGTGATGAAAATATTATCTAAAAAGTCATCTGAATTTTTTCGTAATTTTTTTTCATAAAAAAATCATGGTAAAAATCTTCTATAACTCATAAAATAATCTTAATACAATTTTTATTTGTATATAAATTTGTGCAAATATTGTAAAAGTCAGTTATCTAAAAATAATCCAAAAAAATCATAAAAAACTCTCTCGCAATTTGGCCGTTTCGCTCGGAAAAAAATTTAAAAAAATAAACTGCAATTTTATCGGGGAAATCGTAATGATTCCAGTTCGATTTAATTTCCCGACGCGTCGAGAGTTCGTTACTTTTTAACCATTGTAATTGCAATTTCCATTTCGCCGTTTCGCGATCGCCCATTGCAGAAATCCTCCACAGTTCGTTAAGTTGAAAAAGAGAAAAGAACGAATAAAAATTAACAACGTTTTCTTTTTGTCAACGCGCCATTAGCGAGAAATTCCTATTTAAAATAATTAACTCGCCGGGGCGATTTTATATCGGAACGATTCCGCTTTAATTGTGTCTCGGGGTCGAGAGGAAGTTAATTAGCCGCTTTTCCTCTCGATTTATATTCGATAAATGAAGCCGCTAATTCGATTTATTCGGATCCGCTCCGGCAAAGATTCCCATCGCAATTTCGCAGGTGATAATTCAGTTAGCTTTAATTCCGTTTGAATCGTTTATTTTTTTTTTAATCGTTCGATCTACAATTGGTGTAATTTTATCTTAAATACTCCTCCCTGTTACATTCTTTTTTCCCTATAACCAATCGATTCGTCGCCTTGTAAAATGTATAAAATAAATGGAGTAAATTTGTAACTGGTGGAGTGGAAAAAATCTCTTTAGAAATAGGCTTGAAGTTTCATTCATCAGGTACAGGTATCTCCTTTTCAAAACAAGTCAATTAACCTTTTTTGCGATGTTTAGATACCGAAAATTTCTGTGTTGACTGCCTGTTTATTCGTAGATTGCTGTTTGTTTGGTAAATATTCATTTGAATAGAACACAATGCACGCCCAACGGAGCGTCCAAATATCGACAAATTAAATAAAATTACATTTTACTATTTTACGTACAGTAGGTATATGTTTGTTTAAAAACACGAGGAAGCTCGAAATTTTGTTTACAGGTTAAACAAACATATCTATTTAGTTTAATTATCGGTTTATTATTATAAAATTGAAATTTATTATGGTTACAGATCGATACGAATAGCTCGAACTGACAAGGTCACATGCGCAGTAACAAATACACAGCACACTTGATTTTTCTTATAAAATCAATTCTCCCGTCGAACAGTAAGTACCTATTTAATTATGTTAATTATATTAATAAGTCTTTTCTCTCGTCCCTCCCATATACATTCAAAACGTAATAAAATAACGCCAGAAGGAAAAACAAGGCAATAAACGTTAATAAAGACCTTATAAAGAGCGGGGTGGCCGATGAAGCAAAGGAATATAAAGGGGGTTATATAGTCAGGAAGGGGGGGACACGCGCGCGCCCCCTTCTTTTGCTCGCCCACATCGTCACGTCAATCAAAGTTGCTTTTAATTTAATATATAGAGGGAGCCCCCTTTTAATAATTCGCCCGCCGCAGATGGGCCTTTTTAAGTGTCTCGATAATACCACAGGTAATATCTTAATTAGATGAATAATTAATGAAATAAAGGAAGTAGGTAAATTGGATTGTTAGTGACTGTATAGATTTTAATGTTATAGGTAAATTGATCGTGGAGCATTAAAGATCGTTCTAAACTGGAGTATTTTTTCTACTCTACGAGTACTCCACTCTGAGTCTGTATAATCTACTCTAAATCTATGCTTTACTCTGGATCTACTCTACTCGAATCTATTCTACTCAACTATACGAGTGTAGGGTGAAAAGTTGTCGATCTGATTCATTTAGAACTGCTTAGAACAATCTAGAACGCTCCTAAATCATTTAAAAACACTGTCTAGAACCATTTATAACGTTCCTAAATCATTTAAAACTGTCTAGAACCATTTATAACGCTCCAAAATCATTTAGAACTGTTTAGAAACATTTAGAATGCTTCAGAACCAATTAGAACTGTTTACAAACATTTAGAATGCCTCAGAACCAATTAGAACGCTCCATAGTATCATTTAGAACTATCTAGAACCATTTAGAACACTTCATAACCAATTAGAACGCTCTAGAATCATTTAGAACTGTTTAGAAACATTTAGAATGCTTCAGAACCAATTCGAACGCTGCAGAATCATTTAGAAATGTCTATAGAACTAAAGATTTCGACTTAATAAGAAGAATAATGAAATTTTTCAACTGAAATTCGCGATCTCTCATTGTCAGGCCGAGAACTTCTCATACCTTACCCTTTTGTACTCTACTCTACTCTGAATCTACTCTACACCGAAAAACTTTACAATGAACACAAAAATACTCCCCTTTTCTATACCAGAAATATTCTCGCGCCCAATTTACTCACAGATTTAAAAACCCCCTGTTATAAACTTTCTGGTAATAAATATATCTACTATATTATTTTGGCACTCAATTTACCGCCGTAATTAATATAGTACAGTGCGTTGATAACAATCGAATGATACAATCAACCCTTATTTATTCGTAAAAACTATACTAAATACTATAACCTAAATCGCAAAACCACCCCCGAGGTCGCGCGTCCGCCACCCGCTTCATATATACACCGGTGTATCTTATTCTGTTTTTCTTGTAAGGGGCCTTCCCTTTTTTCGCTTCCTCGGGAAGAGCCCCGCGAGCCCGACCGGCTACACGAAACACCCGCCGTTTAATATTGAATAAGCGAGAGCCCTTTCATCCCCCTTGGTTCGCAGCGTTTACGCCGCGAGGGTAGAGAGAGGCGAAATCCTTCCACCCCCGGGGGCGCAATCAAACTTAAGCCGACAATTGTGTGTTCATTACATTGCCCCGGGGCGTAAATCTGGCCAATACAAATTATATCCGTCGGATGATCGCGGCGTTTATGAGTTTTCCGCACCCCCCAATGCGTTACTTACCACCCCCGCGTTTGTATATATATTTATTTTTTTTGTCATCGTATTGAATTGTATTGAATTCTATACTTATTATAGGTACGAATAAAAGTCTCATCATCTAACGGAGCACCAATCAAGTAGCTAAAGCAAGTTACTAAATCAAGTAACTAAATTTAGTTACTTGCATGATGTGGACAACTTGATTTAGTAACTACTAACTCGTGCAAGTCCCTACCTAATTTAGTAAACTACTAAACCAAGTTGTCTACAACATAAAAGTAACTAAATTTATTTGATTTAGTAACTCGCTTTAGCTACTTGATATGTGTCCCCGCGCTTTTACATCATACGATACTGTTCCTTAATTTAGTTCTTTTGGTTGGTACCTACTGGTATATACAGGGTGTCGCAAAAAACTTGGGACATAAAAGTAACTAAATTTAGTTACTTGATTTAGTAACTCGCTTTAGCTACTAGATATGTGTCCCGCGCCTTTACATCATGCGATACTATCGCTAAATTTAGTTCTTTAGGTGGTACCTACTGGTATATACAGGGTGTCGCAAAAAACTTGGGACATAAAAGTAACTAAATTTAGTTACTTGATTCAGTAACTCGCTTTAGCTACTTGATATGTGTCCCCGCGCCTTTACATCATACGATACTGTTGCTTAATTTAGTTCTTTTGGTTGGTACCTACTGGTATATACAGGGTGTCGCAAAAAACTTGGGACATATATGGCTTAAGTAGAGGCTATACCTGGTGAGAGGAAAATGGAAAACAAGACGATTTGAAGCACTTTTGGTGACGGATTTTCGCGACGCCCTGTACATGATCCCTCCCTTGTTAATTTTCCTGCGCGTTTCCCTCTCTCTAGGATCGTCGAAGATCCCGATGCACAAATAATACTTGATCATCTGTCGGATGAAAAACGCGGAGATCGAGTGCGAGAGAGAAGCGCCCTCTGACGGGCGATTCGAGCGGGTCGCGAAAGCGAAAAGCCTTAATATCATATAGGAGAGACGATAGAGAACGAAGAGAAAAGGCCGAAGAGGCCCTTTTGTTCGGCGGCCGGGGCGCATTGAGAGCGCTCCCGCAATAATAAACCGCTTATTTCGATTTTATTTTATATTTTTTTTTTGTTTTGTTTTTTTGTTCTCCGCTCAATCGACCTGTGACGCGGTATTATCGATAGCAGGGGTGGGTTTAAGAGGACAACGTCGATTGAGGCTCGAGAGATATATTCACCAGTATTGTCATATTGGGATCGCTTGAAGTTTGGGTTATACGAAAACTGAATTTTTTGCACATTTTTATAATAAAATAAATCAATAGGTTATTATAGACATGAATCAATCAATACACAATCAATCAATAAAGTATAAGTTATAATGTAATGCATGTTAGAGGAATACTATTCAGTTTTTTTTTTGGACTAAAACACTTCCACCTGTCGTGTCATGTCTAAATGGCGTTCGCATGACTTCTACCGAGTATCAAACATTTAACCCTCGTTGATTACATCAAAGCTTCGTAAATAATAAATTACATAATGCGACGTAGGAGGAAAAATATAGTCTTATTTTATGTGGGTTATACAATACGGGGGGTAATGGGTTAGTTGTTTTATTTTTTATTTTTCTGCACGTTATATAAATGTAGGTGGAATGTAATTGATAAAAGACAGGTACATTTTTAATGATTGTATACGCGCCATATGCACGGGAAAAAAAGATTTGCTGCAGTCACTAAAAGCTAGTGACTACAGCATAAGAGTTTTGTTGCTATATGGACAGCTAGAAGTTTTGTGTACAGGACTAATCACATTTATAAACCTTATTCAAGTATATGGAACTAAAAATTTTAGTACAGGTTACTAAACCGACATTTGTTGTCGTTACAGAACCATTTTTTTTACTAAACGAGTTTAGTGGCAGATATGAAACTGTTTTGTAAGCAAATATAAACGGCTCTATTAGGAATGTCAAATTTATTTTGCTGGCTTTACTATATTTGTTTTGGCGTATCTATTAAATTTATTTTGTCGCGGTTCCTAAATTAATTTTGTAAGGATTATAAAATGGTTATGTAGAGATTACTAAAAAAATTGGTTTTGGTATAAAAAATATGCATTAGCAATAAACATTTATTTATTTAGAAAAATATAAATTTTGTACAAATACAGGTACCTATAATACAACAGAGTTACATACCTACAGAGTTAAACTCGTATATTTAGTATAAATATACAGATAATACAAATAATTTACAAGTATTTAAAAGTTGTACTTTTAGTACAGGTACTTAAAAAAGTAGCAAATAACGAAATAATATAGGTAAGTACATAAATTTAGGTAAAAAAATAAAATATATAAAACTATAAAACACAAACTTTAGCTTAAAAAGATTGATTCCTTTCAGAAATATACAATTTGCTGTTCATATTAATAAGGTTATTAACAAAAGGAACAGCTAATTGTTCAAATGGAATTTCAAAAAATTCATTTGTTACCTCTACAGTAAAAGCATGGTAATGATAATCAAAGGATAAAATGATCAGTTTTTTACAGCAAAAGAATATTTGGTGATGAAGATTGAAAACAATATACTGTATCATACCGAACTGTGGTGTATATTCATCATTGCCAGTTTGTAAAATTAACGCAGGCTTGTAGGTAATACCATTTAAAGTGCAACTGCTTCAAATACTGAGGATGGAATTCTAATATAAAATCTATATGTTAGCAAAATAAAGCAATACATTAAATTTTATTTATTTTCAGTACATACCTTTTGGTTAGATCATCTTTCAAAAGGTTGTCGATAACAAGTTCCACTAATTTTTGTCTTACTTCCCTATTGAAATGACCGACTTTATTGTAGTAGGCTAAAATGTATTTTCCCTTTACAGAATCATTCAGTAAAGCTTTAATGTTGTCTAATGGAGATGAAGTATTCTCTATTGGAGTTTGAGTACAAATTTCATCTATAGTTTTTATTACAAAAGTATCCGTTAGTTCCGTTAATGTATCATTAATATCTTCAGTGTTCGTAAGGTTGCTGCTTGAAGCACTAATAATTGTACTATCAGTACTAGTACTGGATGATGTTCCAGGCCTTTCATCCTGAAAATAAATATGCAAAATATATCCTCTTAAATAATTTAGTTATTTATGATTAATAAATAGGTAAATAATAATTAAAATAATTATTACTAGTATACTTACATCTTGGAATGTTATGGGGCAGACAGGCTTGTATTTTCTCCCAAAATCGCAATCTAAGTCCCAGAGGTATCATCGACAACGATTCGTATTTTAAAAGGTGTATGCTCTTAAAGTCAATATGATGCTCTAAAAATAATTCGTTAGAAACTACTCACGTTTTACTAATTTTATTAATTACAAATAGGTATACGCGAACAATAAAGGATTTGTTTATTAATAAACTCTTTTTTTGCCGACACCATATTAAAATAACAGTCTGAACAGTACACAAATAACTTTTTCACCGGCTATATGTGAAACATGATAACATGATATGATAATCTTGAAATAAACATTACCTACGTATGTAATAGAATAAGGAGTTTGATAATTACCTTTACATATATTAGACACTTCCTCCAACTCCCAAGATTTCAATAATTCATCCATAACGCACCACAAATTTAGTATTCACACATTCACAGGCCACGTTTTTACTAGCGTCCTTCATGCCTTGTCTAACAGCCGAGAAGTAGACTAAACTAATAGTCCCTTTGTTTTATTTCGTGGTACGCAAGTCGATTCGGTCGATCGCCTGATCGTAGGGTTCCTTGTAATTGGCGAAAAAACCCGAGAGAAAAGAAATCTGTTAGATTTTAAATGTCTAACGAAATGGTTTAGTAATCATTACAAAATTAGTTTGTTTAATGGCCATTAAGAAAGGAAGTTTGAGTTCGATACAAATCGGTTTGTTACCAAAAGTAATTTATCTTAATTTTGAGTTGCTAAATATACTTTGTTACAGTTCTAACCAGGGTTTGTCATAGTTACGGTAGTTCAGTAACGGAAACAATTTTTTTTAGTAGTTTGTAGTGAAACGCTGTAACAAACCCAGATTTGTATTAATTATCAATTTATTTTTTTCCGTGTGTGGCGTTGATTCACAAAAAAGCCGCGTGATAATTTCTGTTTTGTATAGGGAAAAGGGCGGAAAGGAAATTAAACGGTGTTGATTTTTGAGTTTTTCGATGGTATCGAAGCGTTTTATCTGCGATTTGTGTCGACGTTAAAGGAGGCATATGGTTCGGTGATATTAATTAAAAATATACTCACATATGAAATTTTTGTTGTAATAGTTTTGTTTCTCTATAGTATAGGTATTTTTAAATAGTGGGTACTTAGGCAGAAATTGAAATCGTCTGAGCCGAGATTTAATATTTCATTGCCTCGCTCTGTGCAAACAGACTGTTCGATATTAGAATATTTCAATCTCGTAGATATATCTTTTCCCCCGGATCCCGGATCTTACCGCCTGCATCCTTATATAATATACCGCCTTTCTATATAACATTTTCTTTTTTTCTCTCATCGTGCTCTTGAAGAACCCAAGAAAAATCAGGCAGTAAACTTTCCATCGATCCATCTGATGATTGGAAATATTTTTCTGGTTATACTATAGTAAACTTGATTATTTCTAACATAAATATAATTACTAAAGTTCGGAATGTGTGCTGAAAATTTTGTAAATGTGTGTCAGTTTGTTCGTTTATTTATATTTGAAAATTTCGAATTTTTTGCTGTTGAAATGTGTACCAATTTGCTCAATTTTTTTAAGACAATTTCTCATTTTTCAAACTACGATTAAAATTAGATTCGCCCTCATTTTTTATTATATAATTTATTTTATTTCATGTTTTTTCTACATATTTTCCTGTATCATCCTTCTCCCCAATTGTTATTAGATATTTTTTTTTCTATTAAATTACAGCCACTGAAAGAGAAATTTTAAGATTTTCATATTATTTATAGCCTTAGAAATTGCTCAGAAGTTACTCAGAATTTACACAGAAATAACTCAGAACTGACTCAAAAATTACTCAGAAATTGCTCAGAAAATGCTTAGAAAATGCTCAGAAATTCAGAAATTACTCAAAATATAGTGAAACTATCCTTCCTGCAAATCTCCTGCAACTTTCCAACATTGCCCAACATAACTTTTTCAAGAAAAAATCCCAACAATTCCACCAGACCAGAACCAAATAGGTACCTACTAGAACAACACCTTAAAACTATAAATTAACACCAACATTTTCCTATATTATTTTTAATTCATAAATCCGCATCCCTATAAACGCCCCACTTATATGAATTAACCGATCAATCGATACAACTTTATTATTATTTGTGTTTATGCAATTTCGCCTATTCCCCCGAGATCGGGCCGGGCGTAGGCTCGAGTACTCCGCTAGTTTGGTGCGCGGAGCCCCTCCTGGGGGACCGCTCGCTCCGGCTCTCGCCCACCGGCCGCATTTGCGCCCCCATTCCCGCCGATGTTTTGATTTTTATGGGAGAGTGAATAGGGCTCTCTTCTTTACCCGGGGTACGAGCGGTGTATAATTGAAAAGTTTATTCCGTTGGCCATTGAGATTAGTAGAAACGTGCATGCGCCTCTGTTTAATTTATTTTAATGAGTTCGATATTCGCTGGAGAATTGGATTCGGCCTGAGTTTTCTTTGTGCGCTTTATTTACGCTAAATGCACTTTATTTTTATTTCTGTAAGGTAGACTGGGGCAAGTCGGTTGTAAAATTTGAATAGTTAAAATTAAATCCTAAAATGTGGCTTTGTTTTTTCTCTTATTAGAAATGCTGATACCACATTAAATTCACAAGGTCCTAAACTAAAGAATCGAGGTATTAAATAGTTTTTTTGAAAAAGGAAGAAAACGATTTTACATATTTTTTAAAATGTTGACAATATGTTACATTTACCCCGTACCATGGGGTTCTAAATGGTTCTAAAGTGCAATACAATTATATAGAAAAACATATGGGGCAATTGTAAATGCATATTTGGTTCCTCTAAAATTTGATATATGCTGTTTATTTATTTATTTCAAAAAATAACAGAGCTACAAAATAATAAAGAAAAAATAAGAAACAAATCCTGTCTAATGCACAAAAGAACTATAAAAATAATAAAAACATTAACATAATAGGTAAAAATATTACATTTACCCCATTTTTACATTTGCCCCAGTCTTCCTTATATGAGTTGATGTGTAATTAGAAATTACGCAATATTATTATTGTTATATTTTGAGTATTATTATGTAAGTATTAGGTACCTATAGTTGAATTGATTTATTAGATACTTACTATCTGTTTTATTAGTATATGAGTTACAATTTTAAGTGATGCATTAGTTGAGTAACAAAAAAATTGGAAATTTGATTTATCACTTATCTATTCTTGTGACACTCTCTTTTATACATCATAATTTATCTTGTAAAATCGCTCGTACAATTTTTTATTTCTATTTTAAATGCAAAGGCGGCTTATCGAAATCGCCCTTCTCCTGGTAAATATACATACATACATTTATATATAGAAGACAACTCAATCCTGCTCCTTGCATCAGGGCATTAGGACTCATTTATTCGCCATATGTTGAAATCACACACGCCTCGCCCGCCGTGACCGACACCAGAAAAAGGGATACAATAACGACAGATTGAATCTTTATCTTGTAAAAGGGCGGATTTACACCCCTACTTTATATCGGCCGACCGACTATTACCGGCTATTGTTCGGTTATTAGGCAAATTAACCGGGCCCCGCGCGCATTTCGCTATTTATTTATATACCCCGATTCGTCTCTCTCTGTATAGTAGGATTCCGGAAAGAACAATTCAAGAAAGTTAGTAATTAAATGATTGAAATTAGAGATTTTGTGAGATCTTTTTCGTTGAAAAAAAGTGCGAAAAAGTGCTACTAAATGTGAGAATATTTGTTGTGTTTCTAAATATTTTATACACATGATGATTACCATGAAGAGTTGAGTCAAGAGTTGAAATAAAAGTGTGAAATGAAGAAAATTTTCTTGAAACTTAACATGTTTGCTTGTGAAACGTTGAATAACCTAATAATACAGTTAGGTAGACTGGGGCAAATGTAAAAATGGGGTAAATGTAATATTTTTACCTATTATGTTAATGTTTTTATTATTTTTATAGTTCTTTTGTGCATTAGACAGGGTTTGTTTCTTATTTTTTCTTTATTATTTTGTAGCTCTGTTATTTTTTGAAATAAATAAATAAACAGCATATATCAAATTTTAGAGGAACCAAATATGTATTTACAATTGCTCCATATGTTTTTCTATATAATTGTATTGGCTCTTTAGAACCGTTTGTTACATGCGGTAAATGTAACATATTGTCAACATTTTAAAAAATATGTAAAATCGTTTTCTTCCTTTTTCAAAAAAAACTTTTTAATACCTCGATTCTTTAGTTTAGGAAGTTGTGAATTTAATGTGGTATCAGCATTTCTAATAAGAGAAAAGATAAAGCCACATTTTAGGATTTAATTTGAACTATTCAAATTTTACAACCGATTTGCCCCGGTCTACCTTACAAATTTATTGAATATTTGAATAAATAAGCCAAAAAAAATCTACCAATCGACTAATATAGTAAAGCCCTAGAATATTCGAAATGCAACACTCAATATAGTATACAGACTGTATTATCTATATGTATGCAACAAACACAACTTCCTTCTAGTATCGTATAAAAGAAAAAAAGCTTGATATTTAGTGCTAATGGTATTGCAATTTTCTCACTCTAACCACCGTGATTTTAACAATTCCTTCTCCAACTCATAAAATTTTAAATCCAAACAAATTTGCACTTATCTGTATAATATGTATGATGTAAAAAAAATATACCAAATGTGGGAGAAATATTATTCGACGTTCCCGCGTCCCATATGCGATATGTCGAATGGAATATATAGAAAATTTTGGCCGATGCTGTACCTACCGCGACATCGAATATATACGATTAGAGATAAGAGCAATAATCCGGCCGTTATCAGCGGAGCATACCTTTCCACGAATGACGCAATAACCCAACGGTGTATCGTAAAATGCGAGAGAAGCGGGACCCGAAAAATATATAACATCCTTTCCGCGGAATATGATGAATATTGTACTGCTTATATACCGGGTGTCCAAAAAAAAGTATGAAAATGGTTGGATTTTGAATTGAAACAGTCAAAGCTGTCTTGAATTTTCTTCGTTAGATTCACCGAGTATAGTATAAGTAAATCTTGTTTGAAGAGTATAGATAAGTATATGAAAAAAGATTGATAATTTTAATATTTTTTTAAACCTATTTCTTTAAGTGCGGTTTTATCTAAATTTGTAGTCGTAGGTAATAGGTATTTCAAGGACTTGTTTAATCTGAATATTTTAATCTAAAAAATTCAACGATTTTCGCGCAATTTTGTAGCATTTTTTATTACCCATTAACTCATAATTTTAAAAAATGCTTCGAACAAACCGTGATTGTTTTGATGCTATTATAGGATTCCATACTTTTTTTGGACATCCTGTATATACGCGGCGGTTTCGGAAAATATTATTTATGGTTTTACGAAATTCCTCGCGCGACGTTGAAAGATTTTCTCGTTTAATAATACACCGGCAAACAAACCGAAAACGTATACGAAAGTCGGGTGTATTGTTATTTTAATTTATGACCGGGTTTTTTTTTGTGCTAAATTAGACGATTTTTTTTTATTTTTTACTAAACAGGTATCTAGAGCAACCATGTATTTAAAAAAATATCATTCAATAAATGTTTTACACTCTTAAAAGAGTTGAAAACTACATATTTCTTAAAATCCTGATCATGAAAACCCTGCAATGAGCCTAAAATTAACACACTTTTTGACAATAATTGTCAAAATATGAACAAAAAACGATACTCTTTGCAACTGGTGAAGCCCTCTAGGTACATATTCATACTTAATTGGATGTTTAAAGAGTAGATTTATTTTTAAATCATATAAGTATGTCCTCACTTTTAGAAATATCCATACATTATTGAGGATCACCTTGTATATGTACATATTTTATTCCTATATATATATATAGAATTGGCGTTGCGTATAGTCGAAAATGCGCCAGTATAGGGCCCAATTTCAATTAACGACATTACATAGAAGGGATTTGATTTAACAACGTCGAAATCACGTCTGTTACAAAGGGCTCTATTTCACGGCACGTGGACGAGGAAAACATCGACGCGTGTCCCGGCGGCTCTGCTAGGAGCTTATCCCGCGCTCTATAATAATATAACACAGGAAAAAATCCGCGCCGCTCTATATTATACATACTATAATAATACAGCTAAATTATTACCTATAAATTAAGATCAAAAATAGTATAGAATAGTAGTACTTTTATTTTACTTAATTATCATTTCTTAATTGCTTTTTAAAGTAAAATTTTACGAGAAAATGTAGGTACTTTTACACCCGAAATCTACTCTACTCTATACACGAATCAACTCTGAATTTGCTCTACTCTATACTCAAATCTACTCGTTTCAACTCGAATTTATTCGAATCTACCTACTCTGAAATCAACTATTCTCTACACCAATCGACTCTGAATAAGCTCCAATGTTTACTCAAATCTACTCGAAGCTATACTCGAATCCACTCGAATATATTTTTTGCTCAAATCTATTCTATGCAGCATCAGTACTCTACACTACTCTACTCTATCACCATAGTATTAGAAAGATATTGTATATTTATCAATTATCGAACTTGAAATTGAATTGAAATTGGCTTGAAGATTGTTTTTCAAATAAAAACAAGAGCGAATTAGATGGTATGTAGGTGAAAATTCGGAAGTAAATCAAAATCAGCGACATCGCAAACATTTCTCCCGATATTCGCATATTTGTCTTTACGATTGGTTCTCGAACAATATTTCCATATTTCCGGATAATATCAATATTCCCTGGATATACCTTATACCTGCCCATACACCTCTTCCGAGTTTGTTGTTCTATGTTGTTCCATCGAATAGAAAATTTATCCAATTGTCGAAGTTTGCTCGAGTTTTGTTTTAGCGAAAACGACAATTTTTACTCGAATATAACGTAAACAAGGTGAATATAAAAATATGGAAAAATGAAATAAAATTGTAGAGGGAGAATTTTGTAAACTGATTTTTTTTCCTCACTTATTTCTACAAAAATTGACGCCTCTAGGGAAATTACACTAAACTTTGAAGCACCTATACTTATGTACAGGATGTCCCGAGAAATATTATAGCTTAAAATAATATCCAAATAAAGTGTTTCTTCTTTCTCTGAAACACGGAACGTCGCTTTCACGGAACAATATAAAATTTAACGTGTGTATACGTTTTTGTGGTTTTGCCGGTTAAATATTAAGCAAAGAGAAGTGTTTAAATATTGGTCTATCCGCACTCTGTGAAACGTGAAATATACGTCATTCTTAAGCACACACATGAAGGTATATGCCCATTTATTAACTATATAATATAGTTGAAATACCATCGAGTATTTACCCAACTCATTACTATTAACTTAGGTCATTTTCGAAATCGTCGAAATCCGTACACACCAGTACTATAACGTACCCGCTCGATTATTAATTGATAATTAATATTTGACTATCGTATAGTTTTGAGATAAATTGCCAATTATAAATAACGTAATTCCAAAGCAAATAACGCGGGAAATTGACTACAATTTTTTTCCGTTTAATATTGACACGCGAAATATTTACTATTCGAGAGTGTTTGCTTGTTTGTTTGCTATTCTTTTCTATAAACTTTTGCACATTGTAATAATCGTCTCTGTTGAGATTTTTTTCAACTTATTTTTTAATGTACAATGTATTTACATTGAACAATTTATACATACACAGGGTGTTTCAATAGGATAATATTTTAATTCTATATAGAGCTCAGTATGCATGTTTTTTGAATCACTAAATAACTCAACATAATTTTAATATCAACGCAAAAACAACACCCTGTATATACCTACAATAAATTGTTTGAAATGAGCCACAAGAAGGGTTAATTGTGTTATTTTGTAACGTATAATGTATTTAACATTGAACAATTTATTAATATACAGGGTGCTTCAACAGGAGAATATTTTAATTCTCTCAGTATGCATTAAAGGGTGATGCTTTTTGAATCACTAAATGGCCCAACATAATTTTAATATCAACGCAAAAATAACACCCTGTATATACCTACAATAAATTGTTTGAAATGAGCACAAGAAGGGTTAATTGTGTTATTTTGTAACGTATAATGTATCTAACATTGAACAATTTATTCATATACAGGGCGCTTCAACAGGAGATTATTTTAATTCTCTCAGTATGCATTAAAGGGTGATGTTTTTTGAATCACTATAAATAATTGAACATAATTTTAAAATCAACGCAAAAATAACACCCTGTATATACCTACAATAAATTTCTTGAAATGCCCACCAAGCAGGGTTAATTGTGTACCCCCAATAATGACCCATTTCCAAATAAAACACTCTGTATAAACCCTTTATTAAATAAATTACTAACACCACCGCATAAAGGTTTTGTAATGGGGCTCTAATATTCGGTAAATTAGCTCGCTTTCTATAACCGGGAAATTTTCGGGAAACTTAAAGCCCTTTATCGCTTTCGTCCAGCCGCTTTTATACACACACTTATCGATAACCGGGCGGTTAAGAGGGCGTACCGAAAATTAACGGGGTCGCTCCGGCTTTTCCGTAATTATGCGATAAAGCGAACCCGCAGAGGATTAGACCGTCGCGGCGCCCGGTCGAGGAGCTTTTTCCCGCGAAAGCTCGATCTCGCCTGGTAATATTAACACATATACGAAGAGGAGAATAGGTTAAATTCCCATGCATAGAGCTTATAGTCTGATGTACCTGGTAGGTGGTATATTTACGGAGGATATAATAAGGGGAATAATTTGTGCGACGACGCCGACGCCGCGACGCTTCTACGTATATGCGAGAGGGAAGGATATAGTATAGCGTGTAGAGCTAGAATTTCCCGTTTTCCATTCGCTCGTATACCTATATGTATAGCGTTAGGGGACTATTGATGGGAATTTGGCGGGCATGCGCAGTCGCGTCGCTCTGTTACGTTGGATTTCGAGTGCTTTGTTCGGTGAAAATAAATTCCGACTAGGTAAACTCGATTCCTGGCTCGTTTCCTATTTTTTTTTTTGTGTTTTTTTTTAAGCGGTTTTACTTTCCCTTATTTTAATGAAGTTGTTATGAATTATTTTTCTTTGCTCGGTAATAGCTTGTACAAATCATTATCGGATGTAAATTGGGCGCAAAAAGGATTATAGATTGTAATCCTGTGGTTAAATTGGGCGCGGGGAATGAAAGTGTTCTATATAAATTATAATTCATAATAATTCTTTTGATGATTGAGAATTGTTATTTAAATCATCAGCAAACTATTTACTTACACTCTTTCAATATAACAATTGTGTAAATTTGAATTCCCTGTCCTACTCTATAATAATATATTCTAAATCTATATTCGGAATCTACTCTGATTTTACTCCCAAACTACTCTGAGTTGATACTCTGAATTAACTCTAAATCTCGGTTTACCTATACTCTAAATCTACTCTGAAACTACTCTGAATCTACTCTAAACCTATACTCCGAATCAAATCTGAATCTAGAAGAGTGTAAATTTGTTCATTATATCAGCAGTCTATAGAATGTGCAATATTAAACCCCAAATTGGAATTAAACATAGTTCATGTGCAAATGCAAAATTCGTCAATATACCATTAACTAATTATTTACTCTTTCCAGAGTACTGTAAATAAATTATCATCGTATTATACAGAGAGTATACTAAAACCGACGAATTTGATGTAATTGTATTAAATCGAAAGAATCTTTTGAGCTTTAACGAAAATTTAAATTAGCATAAATTTTATATAAGTAGTATAGCGAGTGTTGTTAGAAGGAGAGAACCGAGATAATTCGGCGGGTCCTTCAAATTCGCTCATTCATGAACGCTAATGGATGGAATATCTTGAAATTCTATCCGACTGTGAATTTTCCAACGGGTCTTCTTGACTTGTAACAAAAAACTCCATCACACAAGAATCCTCTACCGCTTATATTTTATCTCATATAATCCGTAATAATTTTATCGAAATCATCGTTAATTTGAATTGTGTTCTTACACAGAATAAGGAAGTGATATATGCAATGTATATGGTTTTTCCCAATGTTTATAAGACTATATAAATTCACATATGATTCACATATGCATAGTACTTACCTGTAAATAATTATATTTTTCTTTGTTATTATTAGATATTGAATGAATATATTATATCAATTGTATAAATATCGAATCACTTTAATATAATTTTAATGGAATTTAATATTTCACGTAGGCTTAATAAATTTAAATACCCCTTCTAGACAAAGTGTTTTAATAATTATCTGTTTTTTTATCGATATTATTGTGGTGATTAGATTACGGTTCATTAGACTTTCTTTGAGTAAGTTTGTATGTATCATTCGTAAAATCTGTTAATGATTCAATAAAATTTACCCGTTGTAAGTAAATTTATAATTACTCATTTATAGCGGAGGAATAAAACAATTTTTTTTGAGGAAATTTGAACATTTACTTATGACAAAAAAACTTGATATACATACATCATTTTTTATACATTTCTATTAGCTAGTATATGTACAAATTTTGGTTCACAGTTGCACGTTTTTTCATCAAAAAAATATTATTACTTACATTCGTTAAGTAAACGTAATAAATACATATTTTTCATCAACATCACAAATAATCGTTTAAACCATTTTTATTATTTTATATCTTCGTTAAAATATTAAAATCGTATAGGTATGTACATTACATTTTTCTTTATATTTCTATACATTATAAAAAATTACTTAAGCGCTTCGAAACCCATCGATAATTTTATTTTGATTTTATACAAATAATTTTTCATACGAACAGATCGAATAAATCTTTGAGATTTTTGTAAATTGTCCCGTATATCATCTATCATTAAAATTATATGCTTGCAGAAAATTTTTATTTTATTTTACAAAACCATTTTTGTATAATAAAAAATATTCAAATATTCCCGCAAACTTTAATACAGATAATTTAAATTGTTCGGTAATAAACTTTACGCGGATATATATTTTCAAATCACCCTGTATTAAATTGCTTTCTTATAAATAACGAAACATTTTCGAAACAAATAACTGTTGCACAAATATTAATTTTATCGATATAACAAAACATTTGCAATTGACATTCCGGCTTGTTATGTAAAAATAATCATATACTTACATTGAAACAAATTTATGTATGTACAAAAATTAATATTTATATACATTTTTTACATGCTATGTACACTTACGATTTATTTGGAATATCCGTCGTTAATGTATAAAATTTTCTTTTTGATTTGTGGGCAAATAAAACATTTTTTGTTAGTGTAAAATCAGAGCGAATAATTATCTAAAATTAAAAAAATTGTAGATATTAATCTTTTTTTAAATTAGATGTAATTAAACGCTCTGTATTTGTTATCTGATAAATCCCGATTTTTTCGAAAATTATATTATATAAAACTTAGATATTATTCGAATAACGATTTTCAATTATTTACCTATTGGTACACTCTCATTCTTTTAATTCGTTTTCTAAACGTTGAGATTACTTATTCACAGATTTTCTTAATTAATTTAATTACAAAGAAAATGTCAATTACAAAAACGCCAAAAACGAACGACATCTAATTGTTTCCTTCCAATTAATTAATTAAAATATAATCAAATAAACGAATCCCTTTTCGAATTCGATAATATTCTCAATTTGAAACTTTTCTTGTTTCACGCCCAATTAGAAATTTTTATAATTTCCAATTATTTAAAATTGCACAGTCTCGATTCAAAGTTTGATACCACATTTTGTGAATTTGAATGAATCGATATAATAAAAACGGATTCGAAATAGAACATTGTAGGTAATATTTCGTTTGAAAAGAGGTTATTGAATTTTTCTATCGAAACAATCAGAAGTCTCCATTCTGCGATATTCCGCTTAATCATATACAGAGTGTTCCGTTAATAGTAGATAATATTTTGCTTGTATTATAGAGGTATTAATAGAGCATTATAAATTGGTTTGTTGGAAAATGTACAATATTGATATGTTTGGTATTTTTTTTTTCAAATTTATAATTATTTTTTGGGAAAAATACTGATTTGTATCTAACGTTTTTTTTTTAACAGAAAACTCATGAAATGTTATTTACAAAATCGTTGTTTTGGGTGTATTCGCGATTAGAAGAAAAATAGATTTGGAAATTATTATTTCAGACAAACATTATCGTGTTTATGTTTTCCCATTATTGCAACATTTATTGTTTGTCGACGAAACTGTACATTCGATTTAAAAGAGAAAACTCCCATATATAATAGAGAAATCCGCATCAATTATAGAGAATCTTTGAGGCAATACTAAATAGTTTTTGAAGTATAAAATTTCCAAATTTTCAGTTATTTATATCTAAATAAAGTTTAGCAAGTTGAGACCAATAAAATAGCAAATATTTCATGTAATATACCAATAATACCGGAATAGTTGATAAATATTTAGAGAAATCGAGAATTATTGCATGATCTAATTCTAAAATTAAAACCTTGCTGGTGATATTATTAAAATGACTTGACCATTTTTGTGAAGCAAAATTTCCAAATTTTCGATGTTTTCTATCCAAAATTAAACGCAAAAGTTCGCAAATTTTGCAATTATTTTAAAAGTTACAGACTTTTTGATCACCAAATTTTCAAATATGCGAAACTAAATGTTTTCTCTCATATCTAAGTGGATTTTTTGTCCCTACCTCTACCACTGATAGTAAATTTGGCGATCAAAAAACCTGCAACTTTTAAATTAATCTCAATATTTGCGAACTGTTGTGGAGCAGTACATTTCATGTATAGGTACCACTGTATTTTAGGTGTGAAATTAGATGGTTTGTGAACCTATACATGTATTATTTTAGATGATAAAATAGAGTATCCTACCTCTAGATACTTGCAAAACATTATCCAAACGATCCCCAGACGCTGCACCCAACCATACAATACAAATTACTATACAAAATAAAAAAAAAAGATTCACATATTCGAGTACCATAGGAACCTTTAGGCCAACGGGTACTGTCACAAGGACGTCGTCCCCGTCGAACTGTGATACAACGAAGGGCTGTTGTAATAATCATTCCCTATCGCCCCGTGCGAATGTATCGAATTCGGCAACGGGCTCAACGTGTTGTAACCAGCATACTGCATATCCGCATACATTTTGATATCTGACTTACTCTCGGCCGGCAGCAGCCTCGTTATGGAAAACGGATGGTTCGACGGCGTGTAACCGGCCCCGCTCGGCTCCTGCTTCAAATGGTGGTTCATCGGATGCAACATCGACTGGTGATGGTCGCCGGCCAACGCCAAATGCTGATGGCTCCGGTTGATCATCGCCGACAGCTCCTCGTGCGACATGTTCTGGTGCTGGTGCTGGTGCTGGTGCATCGCGTGCAACTCCCCGTTCGCGTTACCGTTGAGCAGGTTCATCTGGTCGACGTCGAGCTTCGTCGACGGATGCAAATTGATCATGGCGCTCAAGTTGTTGTCGTTCGCCTTGTCCATGTTGTGATGGTGGTTCTTGTCGTCGACGTGCTGGATGACGGGCGTCTTCTTGCCCGAGCTGTTGCTGCTGTCGACGCTGTGCGAGGGGCTCTTGTGATGAGCGGCGCGCATCAGCTCCTTTTTCTCGTCTTTAAACCGTTTCTGGCGACGCAGGTAGCAGCCGTTCTCGAACATGTTGCCCGAATCGGGGTGCAAACTCCAGAAGGAACCCTTGCCCGGTTTGTCGGGCGTGCGCGGCACTTTGATGAAGCAATCGTTGAACGACAACGAATGCCTGATGGAGTTCTGCCAGCGTTGCTGGTTCTGCCTGTAGAACGGGAACAAGTCCATGATGAACTGGTAGATTTCGGACAACGTGAGCATCTTCTGCGGGCTGTTTTGTATCGCCATCGTTATGAGCGAGATGTAGGAATAGGGCGGCTTGGCGTGCGTATACGATCGCCTGTAGGTCTTATCGGCTCGAGCCCTTTGCAGGGCGCTGTTGGGCGACGTGTCGCCGCCGTTCAGATCGCCGCGACCGATCGACGTGTTGTAGGTGTTGATGGCGGGCATCGAGCCGCCCATGCAGGCGTTCATGTTGGCGATGGGCGAACCGATGGCGCCGTAGCCCAATTGGGCGCCGGCGTCGTTCATCGAATCGTTCATGCGCGGCGTCAGGCGATTCATGCCGGGCATCGACGACGGCATGCCGGCGTTCAGCATGCCCGAGCCGAACATGGGCGTCTGATGGGGCGAGCAATTCATTTGGGCCATCGCCATCGAATTCATCGAATAGGTGGTGGTCATCGGGGAGACGTTGGCGCCCGTCGACATGCTACCGTTCACGTCCGGATAGAGTTTTTGCGTCAACATATTTCCTTTATAGCAACACTTGTACACACAGCACCCCCTTTTAATATATTACCTATAGGTGTCTAATATAATCAATCGATTTTATCTATCGCATATACTACTAATACAACTAACCCGAACGTCGGTTTTGTTTCATTGTTTACATCACGATCAAATTCACAAACAACTTAACACTTTAGGTATTCCAAAACCTACACTGATTGGAAAAACAAATACCTCTCGCTGGCTGTTTACTTAGATACTACAAGCTAGTCTGAAGTACCCAGAGCGTCGGATAGTCAAATACGGGGCGGCGGTGGGGGCGAATCGCCATGGCGACGCGTCGGCCAATCGGAGGGCCCGCCGGTCGGTTGCCATGGGAACCACGGACGGCGATCGAGCGGGGATTGGTCGAGCGGGCCGAGGAGCGGGAGGAGTCGCGATGGGAGCGCGTGGTGGGGGCGGCGGACGGTTGAGGGGAACGCGGCGTGTACGCCCCCCTTTTTCGGTCGCGATGACGCCGCTGGGCGAGCGACGGGCGAACTAAACGAACGATTTCGGTTGTTCGGAAGACGGGAAGCGATCGAGTTTTCCCGGTAAATTCTTGGTGAACGAGTTTTTGGGGTTGTTGAATTTTTTTTGTATATATATTTTTTTATTTTTTTGTTTTTCGGTGGTTTTTTTGGATATTGGCGATTATACGAGTTTTCTGCGTGTGTGAGTAACCAGATGATTTGTTTTCTTAGTGTATCTACAGACGATTCTTAGTGGATTGTAATAAAGAGTTGTTTATTGGAATTTTATTGGATATTTATACCTATCTGAAGTCTATTAGAAATCAGTTGAATATTTTATATGCTAAATATTTATAAACCCACATTTAAGGGGTATGTATTTTAAAGTGTTATTTTCAAACTTGCCCGATAAAATCTACAGTGTAAATTTAGTTTATTCAATAGACATTGGAAATACTATTCAATACATTTACTGTCTTAATTGTATGATTTAAATTGTGTATATAGGTACCTAAATTTCATTAAAATGATTTAAATTCAGTCATAAAATTCCACATATCTAGAAATTTATTTCCTGGTGTAATTAATGTACAATATACAAAGTTATTGACTAATTAAATTTTTCAATCTACTCGTATTAAGCCAGTGAAATTCATTATTTTATGATTTTAAAATTTACCTTTACAACCTAATTTTTATATACAAAAATATTGAAAAAAACAATTGCCAAATTACCCGTTAATAATGCTTACTCATACTTAATCGTAATTAATATATTACACTTATGTATAACAAATAATTACAATTTGTTTTATCTCTCCAGCAGCAGCAGTATAGGTATTATAAGTTCTTAAGTAAACATTATTTTATAAATTCGCTTTCTTTTCGAAAAACAACAATCGATCGTGATTCATCCCAATTTTATTTCATTTCGTAAATAAATAAGCCATCATCACAAGCAAATAGAACCGTCGTAGCTCTAATAGATAAATACCTAATTGAACGGTTTAAAGGGCATGTTGTGCACGCGGGTGCAATAAACTTTTCTTATTTTCATTATCAAAACTCTCTAATATGCAACTTATTTTATCGTTTATTTATCTCTTTTACTATCTTTCCAAGAAACCAATAACAATAGACTTCTAACTTTGTGCGTATATATCGCAAGAATCGTTTTAAGTATATACATGGTGTCCCAAGAAAACTAAAATAACTGTAAAAAAATTTGCTATGTAATTTATCGAAGTATACAAATTCTCTTTCACAAGGAATCTATTGTATATAAGTAGAAAATTATATTATAAGAAGCCCGGCCTTGACTCAATGAGTAACCATCAATTCAAGTATATAACGATGAATGGACACTTAAATTACTCGGTATATTGATGAACGAAATACGGGGGATCCTCCGCAGGTACAGGCACCCGATCCTTCGGCCCCACTTTTATACGGAAAAACACTAGAAATTCCTCGAACCGTTAAAATATTCGATAACCCACTTACACTTATACAGCTCTTGACGGGACCCTCCGAAAAGTGCTGGGCAATAACAGAAAAATGCATAGGAAGAGGTGTCGAATGGGAACCGAAACGCGTCCGCGGGTGGTCCCGGAATAAAACGAAACAACTTCTGATTGTCTTCTTCGAGTGCTACTTAGACTCTCTCGCAGGTCCCGAACGTGACGGTTTTTTGTGCATTGGAAGACGCGCTAAGTCATCATCATCATCATCTTCTTCTTATTCGTATTCTTCTTCTTCAGCTACTCGTTGTTGTTGTAGGTTTATGCTTTACATACCTACCTGTGTGATGTTGTTTATTAGATGGAGTATAGATTTTATTAGATCATGAATTTTATGCAGGCAGGTACTGTCAATTATTGTGTATTATACCTACGAGGGGTCTGGGAATTATATTTTTATTAGTTGTCAAATATTGGTCAAAAAATTATTAAAATTGTATGAAACAATTTTAGGAGTGTGGATTAGTTTTAGGATATAAAGATGTGCTATTTTATTATTCTAATAATTATTGTACAAGGTGGTCCAGAATTATGTTATTTCCTTATTTTATGGATAATAGTTCATTATAAGGGAAGTTGTAAAAATTGTTTTTTATAAGTTTCTTGAAAATTACTTTGGAAAATTGTTTCAAATTCTATAGACATATGCAGGGTGTTCCTAAAAATCGTGTACATCCGAAAGAGGGTGATTCCTTGGCTTATTTTATGACTAAAAGTTCATATAAACATAGGTCCACAAAGGATTCGTTACCGATCTACAGGGTGTTGAAATTTCAAGATTTTTTTTTGTTTCTTTTTTAAAGCTCCTGCAGTTTTTGAGATATTTAGCTCAAATTAGGTATAGGATATAGGGTATAGAGTATAATTTGAGTAGGAGGGCGTCTTTTTCAACATTTATTATAATGTAATTTAATAATTATTATTTAGGGTTTTTGTTTTGTAAAATAAATCATTTGTACAAAAAATCATTTTTAATTTTTTTCTCGATAACGGCCACAGAAACGAAAAAAGTTTAAAAATAAAAAAAGTTTCTAAAGAAAACAGAAAATTAATTTTGTATTTTAGAATCTACCATCGGCGCACAGCAAATAAGTTCGGGGGGAAAAAAGGGTACATGACCCCTAAAAAAATATCACCCTGTAGAATTCAACAACCATCTGATATACCCAATAATGTGTGCCCTACACCGAGAAAAATCAGTTAAAAGATTGTCATTTCAAAATAATCATATAACTCCTAAAAAAGTTATTTTAGCTATTAATTTTTTTCTTGTAAGTATGAAAAAAAGAAATTTTAGGGCAAAAAAGCTCATCTTTTCAAAACCATCCGTTTGTTTTAATAGGGTTCCAATTTAGCTCTTATAAGTTACTTTATTACCGTTAAAAGATGGAATTAAAATAAAATAGATGTTAGTCTTAAAAATGACTCTTTTAAATGATAAATAGCGCTGTTTAATAGTTAAACGGTTATCGTTTAATTTAAAGAATGTAACGGTCATTTTCATCCCCTCCTTCGACATGTCGCCAAGTGGAAAACAGAAGCGCGTCCCGCGGTTAGTTTTGTTCTAGTTTCTTGTTTCTAATCACTTAATGGTAACCTATATTTCAAAGTCGGGTTCGTGTCATTATTCGTTGAGGTTCTGTACTAACATAATTGGTAAGTATTTTTACATTTTATACATTTATAGGTATATTAATTTATAACTAGAGTATAATTTATCTCTACAGTTCTGGCCGGCACCACACGTTTCGTCATTCGAAAGCAAAAGGGAGAAGAGTGCATGTAACTATATCTACGACACAATGTCACAAAGATAAACTTTACGGGGTTTAGAACATCTAATAGAAACATTTTAAGGTAAGTAGGTAGAGAAAGTAAAGGGATTATGAATTCTTTAATCAGTAAATACATATGTGCTGAACACGTTTTTTATATTATGAATAATTATATTAATATTTTCATTCCTTTATTGTAGGAACTGGGACCCTCTTCAAAGGAATACTACGCGTAATAACTCATTCACTGTAGTAAGTGATGGAAAAAAATGTTGAGCCTGATCAAGACCTGGTACCTATTTTGGAAGGAAGTAGTGTGGGCACGTTTGAAATCAAAACATCAAGTCCCTTGAATAAAGCAGAGGTCCCTCGAATTTTGATTGGAACGTTTTGATGATAAAGTTTGATTTATATACAAGTTTCTTTTAACAAAAATAAAGTGACATTTTAGATGTCAATTTAAATATAATATTGTTTTCATTTTATCTTTATACAAGTTTTTTTTAATAATAATAGCGGACAATTTAATCATTAATGGTAATCCTTTAAAACTAAAACAGGCATCATTTTGTTCATATACAAGTTTCTTTTAATCACAAGATAGTCAGATTTCCCCAATATTGGATGCCAATATATTCATAAAATGATAACATTATACCGATTAAATGTTAATCATTTAAACATTACAAGAAAAACCAATAATCACAAAAATTACATAATTTCATTTTTAAATGACTGCTTGGCATTACAATACAAGTTTTTTGAAATAAAGTCCTGTATAGCAGTAAAACAGGAGCTTAGCTGGCGCCTATTCAATTCTGAAATCTGTTAATTGTTATACAATTTTGTATAACGGCTGCAAGATATTTTTCTCGGTGTATAAAGCAATCTAGATTCAAAATTTGAGCTAAATATCTCAAAAAGTGCAGGAGCTACAAAGAAAAAACAAAAAAAAATGAAATTTCAACACCCTCTAGATCAATATATAACGAAGAGTTTGCGGACCTATGTTTATAAGAACTTTTAGTCATAAAATAAGCCAAGGAATCACCCCCTTTCGGATGTACACGATGTTTAGGAACACCCTGTAAATCAGTACTTTCTATAAGGACTCTTATACTCTCCTATAAACTGAATCTACTCAACTCTAAAAAATTTACTCTGAATCTGCTCTGAATCTACCCTGCTCTGAATTATCTACTCTGAATCTACTCTGCCCTTGTCTGAATCTATATCGAGGTATTTTCGAGATATTAAAAAATACGTTTTACATATCCTTGTATTTTATATTCTATTACTCTAATAGAACTTTCTACACTAATTTACACGATTCTATACTACACTATTATCTACAATACCTACACTAAATTTTATAGTCTATATCTAATTCAATTATACGCGTCCGGATGATTCAATATACCTAATACAAACGGCCATCATCATCATCATCATCATCATCATATATTATTTTCGAGTAGCAGTAGGTACAGTTCCTTTTATTTTTCATTATTATCGAATTCGTTCGACGTGCGTCGGACACACGCGGGTGTGTTGGTTCAACTATCCACTTCCTGCTGGTTACTTTTTTTTTTTTTTTAATAGAGCGCGGTCGGTCGTGGAAGTGGCGCGTTCCTCATTAAATATGTATATTTGTTTCTCGTCGAATGGGTCGTCTATTTTATATATTCGTTTTTATTTCGCAATTATTCCTAATTGCGTTATTACGATCGCGGTTTAGACGGGGTAGTTAGAGGTAAAGAAGGGTTGATGTGTTGTATAGCGTATGTGGGATGAGGTTGGTTAGATTGTCTAGTTGTATACAGGGTGAATATGGAAATATGTATATTGGGGAGGTTGTTGAGGTGGGATGATTTTAAAAGAGATGGTTAGGTATATGGGAAAAGGGTTTTTTATTAAGTTTTATGAGGTTTTCGATTCTTCCAAAATTGTAAATAAACATTTTTTTCATTAAATTAAATAAACAGGAAGTTTCTGTCTCATTGAGTTTTCAGGATAATTGGATTTTTTATTGAAGCAGTATAGTATTAGTAGTTTCAATACAATCCACATAAAACTCGAATTATCTCGAAAATTAGGAGATTTTCGAAAATTTTCGATTCTTCAAAACTGGTAGAGAAACGATTTTTCCATACAATAAATTAATAGGAAGTTTCTATATCTGTTAGTTTTTGAGATAATTGTGATTTTTCGTCGAATTTCACTAAAATTAGTAATTTTGATAACTCATAAAAATCTCACAATATTTCTAAAATCAAGCGAGTTTCGAAAATTTTCGATTCTTCAAAAATTGTAAAGAAACATTTTTCCCACAAATTAAAGAAAACAATAAGCTCCTATATCATTTAGTTTCCGAGATAATTGCGATTTTTTTACCTATAAAATTACCTATTTTTCACTGCAATTTCTCGTATTCTTGTATATTTCGACTAGCATTTTTCTTGTAAATTTCTACTCGTATTCGAACAATAAAATCCTCTCAGCTAACCCCGAATACACGAGAAAAAAGAAATTACACCATCTCGACGTTTCCTGTTCAATAAACGCAATTAGAGGAGACCTGCGACAAAAACCGCCAACACAATAAAAACGTGTTAATGCACGTTCGAATTTATATTTTATTATCGTCCATCATATCATCTCGAGAGAGAAAAATGTTAACACCTATCCTTTCCATCTGGGTGGTCCTTTTAATACACCAAGTATACATAGGTATAGTAGGTAATGCACGGGGACGAAACGACCAAAAAGGACAAGTCAATATTTGTCATTTTCATTTCACCTGGGTACTTAGGCGACCGCTAAAGACAATGGTGCCCGATGGGTGGGTTGTTTGCTTTGCGGGTACCTGTTTTTATTTTACTTTTTTTTGATCCTTCCGATGCCAAAATATTCGACCATTTCCACGCACCAAGGCGAAAGCAACTATACAAATGCAAAGGTAAATTAACTTTAAGTATCTATTATAGAGGAATTTCGATATAGAATCGTTTTAATTGGTAGATCATTCCTTGTGTATTACTATTTCTTTAGTTCTATCGATGAGTAAATGGTGCAAAAAACCAAAGTAATAGGATCATCCTCAGAATGATTCTCTAAATCAAAAATCTATTTAATGGCGGTTAATACATTTCATCCTAAAATTATAAAAGAAGGTTCCAATTTTGGGAATCATAAAGTGGATTGAAAAAGATGATATTTCCACGTTATTATTCGGAGCGAATATTCGTGTAGAAATTCGAAAGGCGCTGTATATTATCGGGAGGATTATATTTCCCTTTTTCGCTAATTGTTATTTTTAGTTCGTCGTAAGCGTTTGTCGAGTCTATTCCTTATCATCCCTGTTTACACAAGCTTAGTCACTGTTTCAGCGTCGCGCTGGGGCGTTCGTTTTCGTTCTCATCCTGACCCTATGAAAATAAAGAGGGGAAAATTGGGAATATAACATATAACGTGGAATATACGTGCAATAAGTAGTATAGTTGTATTGCTTTTTTGTCTCTTTCGTAAACGCGATTTTACTTGTATATTTTCACAATGAAACTTCGATTAATATTGATGTATAATCCGGTAGAATTCCTGCATGTATTAAAAAATTAATTGTACATACAGGATGTGCATTTGATATAAATTATTAACGAATCATGCTGCAATATAGCTATCAATGTGACACAAAACTTTAAATACAAAATAAGCCAATGAATTTTTATAAAATGAATATACTTGACAAGAGAAAAAAAAGGGAAAACGTATTTCGCATCAGGACGAGAGGTTTAAAAGGATATGCATTAAACGCGGGGCATATGCCCGTTGCATATTCATGAGGCCGGGGAAAAAGGCGGCCCATACATCATCTGCAAGTGCGGACTATTAAATTGTAGTTAGTGCTCGGTATCTTTCGCAGACACTTGGCAAGGACAATCTGCGAACTCGGCTGAAAATCACGAACTACATTCTGTACGTTTACGCGTCCCGGATGCTTTTCGACGATCGCCCACCCCGCGTATGCACGGGCGATAAAATTCCCCCGGATTTTCGGATTTCATCGCGCTGAATTTGCACGGAAAAATTGGCCAATGTTGCGGATTTTTTGTTGGATTTTATTGATAACAGTATACAGCGTGTCTCGCTGTAATTTTTAACATTTAGCACACGAAGTTGTGTCTAAAAATAGCCCCGTTTCCCGTTAAAGTAGGTAATGCCTAACTACATACACTAAATTGAATAATCCAATAGAATTGTACTGTAATCATTGACCATCTACTGTCAAACGGATGAACGAATATAACATGATTTTTCGTAAAGTCATCGACCAATTATTGTTCCTTATTATTCGCTTTATTGACGTGCACCTGGTTTGTTTTTTGATTGTCACTTTTCCGAGGGGATTTTTATATACGAGGGATATCTCATTTAATGCGGGAAATCGATTAATTGATATGAAAAATTTACAAGAACTAGAAAATAGATCTTTAATTCGATCATAAACTAATCGATTTGGGAAAAAGATAAATAAAAGTTCATAGTATTAATAAAAAATATTTTATTTATTGTATTGTTACATATAAAAATAAGTCTTACAATCTATTTGTATTAAAATTCCAATGCGCGATATGATAAATTTATAAATCTATACCTCAAAATACTAAATTAGTAGAAAATAAATAAATATAAAATATCGTTAATAACTAATAAACGAAAACGTTCTGAGATAAAAGACATTATTCAAACACAAGAAAATTAGTATTACTATAAAGAATCCTTCAAAAATTGATAAAGTCCATTACTTATTCGCAGTGAATTGCATTATTGCGTTCAAGTGTACTCAAAAGTTACCAAATATTTGCTAAATTAAAAATAGATTACTCGGTCCTAAAATTTTGGAATGTAATTTTAATTTCTGTTTAAACCTTTCTTATCAGGAATGTATTAATTGTGTTTACTAAAACAAAACGTATAGGACAAACTTTTGTAAAAAAAATTGGTCTTGTATAAATCCAATGAATTCCTTTTTTTGATCAAAAGTCTCGAGTTTTAAATCATCTTGCCGATTATTTATAAATCCGTGACCGGACCCGATAGGGTGATCCTAGGATTTTGGGACACCAACGAATTGTTGCCGGTATTTTCTCTGGAACAGACGCTTTCCAGTTCGATTTTACTATCGTCGGAGACATCCGAACTTTGCGTTTCATCGCAACGCATCAAATTCTGTATTTTTTTGTCTAATCTGAAACATAATTGTTAATACAATTAATAATTATGGGAATCTATTTATCTTACAATAAGACTTTCTGATCAGAAGCTTCCTTCTTGGCTCGCGTATCTTGTAATTCCCGTCTCAATTCCAGAGCTTCCCTTTCCAATTCCAGCACTTGCCTGGCAGAACTCGAATTTGTACTATTTACAGTCGATGATAAACTATTGTTTTCCACCCTGCAAAGCATCGATATAATCCGACCAACATAAATAAATCGATTAAATACCTGTTAGTAACGAGACCCGAGTTTTTTAATTGTTCCTCCAGCTTGGATATTCTATCGTTATTCTTCTGCTTCTCGCTCAAAAAATGCATGTGATTCTACGACATAAACATATTACTATAAACAATAAGTATTATAATTCATTGTTTACTAACAAGTCCCAATTGTTGCTGTTGTTCTTCCATTAGATGCTTAACTCTAGCGAAGAAAGCATCTTCGCGTACTTTCGTGGCGTCCCTGACTTCCCGGATAATGTCCGATATCAATCCGGGCTCGTATTCCCTACCGTAGTTCTTGAAATTGTGCTGCTTGAGTAAATTCAATTCCAACTTAAGCTGGTCCACTTCCCTGGTCAATCGCCTGTTGTTCTCGCCGAGCAAGTCGATTTGAGACTTCAATTTGTGCACCACACCTTCGTCTATGGTGCTCGTGCTGGAATCGCTGTCGTTGGGCAACCCGGGATCGGAGAATCTCCTGGCCGTCGGCGCTTCGTTCAGTTGCATGTTAACGGTGGGCAAGCTGGAGTATTCGGGGCTCTCGCTGTCTGGCATCGTTTTGGCATCGAACAGGCAACTGTTGTAGTTGTAGCCGCTCGAAAGCGAGGGTAGAGACAGCATGTGCGACGTGTTGGTGCTGCTGGCCACGGAATAGTACGAGACGTCCGGTAACGGTAGGGATCTGTTGCAAATGTGCGCGTTGGCGTAGCAATTGCAGGTGGAATTCAATGGATTCGATCCCACGCATATTTTGTTCGGGTTTACCTTCTTCTTGCGTTTCACGACGTTCGGGGGGTTTCCGTTGGTATCCGGCGACATTTTTCGATCCGAGCTGAAAGCGAATTTGGTTTATTAACTAAATTATTTGTTAAAACTAGGTGAAAAACGAACTTAAAATTCCTAACCTACATATAAAATATAAACAATGAGTTATCAAAGAAATACGTTTGACAGTAGCTGTCAAATGTCAAAAATTATTCTGCTTATAGTGGCCTCCCTTTTTAGGTGTATTCAGTTACTACATCTTCACTCGAAAACCAGTACAAAAGTTGTTTTTAATCGAGTATTTGAGGAAGGCAATAATTAGAAGTCTTTACATAATAAATATATTTCATCGAAAAAGTGTTGAAATACAAATATATTTAGTTAGGCATTTTCCGTCTTAATCTAGTGATTTACCTTCAAGAAATTAACTCATCTAAAATTATTTATGTACTACAACAGATAGAGTTACCATTGAATAGTATAGTAATTATATACCCAAGTACATCGGTGAAATAACATAAATTCGTATGCACTTGAATGATACAGTTTAATTTAACCCGTTACCGATGTTTTCATTTAATCTCCGAATGAATCTTACAACATATAACTCCATCGTCCTCTTAGCAAAAAAAAATCAATCAAAAATCGTATCATTATTAATTGTTAATACAATTAATAATTATGGGAATCTATTTATCTTACAATATAACTTTCTGATCAGAAGCTTCCTTCTTGGCCCGCGTATCTTGTAATTCCCGTCTCAATTCCAGAGCTTCCCTTTCCAATTCCAGCACTTGCCTGGCAGAACTCGAATTTGTACTATTTACAGTCGATGATAAACTATTGTTTTCCACCCTGCAAAGTATCGATATAATCCGACCAACATAAATAAATCGATTAAATACCTGTTAGTAACGAGACCCGAGTTTTTTAATTGTTCCTCCAGCTTGGATATTCTATAGTTATTCTTCTGCTTCTCGCTCAAAAAATGCATGTAATTCTACGACATAAACATATTACTATAAACAATAAGTATTATAATTCATTGTTTACTAACAAGTCCCAATTGTTGCTGTTGTTCTTCCCTTAGATGCTTAACTCTAGCGAAGAAAGCATCTTCGCGTACTTTCGTGGCGTCCCTGACTTCCCGGATAATGTCCAATCCGGGCTCGTATTCCCTGCCGTAGTTCTTGAAATTGTGCTGCTTGAGTAAATTCAATTCCAACTTAAGCTGGTCCACTTCCCACTGAGACTTCAATTTGTGCACCACACCGTCGTCTATGGTGCTCGTGCTGGAATCGCTGTCATTGGGCAATCCGGGATCGGAGAATCTCCTGGCCGTCGGCGCTTCGTTCAGTTGCATGTTAACGGTGGGCAAGCTGGAGTATTCGGGGCTATCGCTGTCTGGCATCGTTTTGGCATCGAACAGGCAACTGTTGTAGTTGTAGCCGCTCGAAAGCGAGGGTAGAGACAGCATGTGCGACGTGTTGGTGCTGCTGGCCACGGAATAGTACGAGACGTCCGGTAACGGTAGGGATCTGTTGGCGTAGCAATTGCAGGTGGAATTCAATGGATTCGATCCCACGCATATTTTGTTCGGAATTACCTTCTTCTTGCGTTTCACGACGTTCGGGGGGTTTCCGTTGGTATCCGGCGACATTTTTCGATACGAGCTGAAAGCGAATTTGGATTTTTAATTAAATTATTTGTTAAAATTAGATGAAAAACGAACTTAAAATTCCTAACCTACATAGAAAATATAAACAATGAGTTATCAAAGAAATAAGTTTGACAGTAGCTGTCAAATGTCAAAAATTATTCTGCTTATAGTGGCCTCCCTTGTTAGGTGTATTCAGTTACTACATCTTCACTCGAAAACCAGTACAAAAGTTGTTTTTAATCAAGTATTTGAGGAAGGCAATAATTAGAAAAGTCTTTACATAATAAATATATTTCATCGAAAAAGTGTTGAAATACAAATATATTTAGTTAGGCATTTTCCGTCTTAATCTAGTGATTTACCTTCAAGAAATTAACTCATCTAAAATTATTTATGTACTACAACAGATAGAGTTACCATTGAATAGTATAGTAATTATATACCCAAGTACATCGGTGAAATAACATAAATTCGTATGCACTTGAATGATACAGTTTAATTTAACCCGTTACCGATGTTTTCATTTAATCTCCGAATGAATCTTACAACATATAACTCCATCGTCCTCTTAGCAAAAAAAAAATCAATCAAAAATCGTATCAAAATACCATGCACTTAACGTAAAGTTAACATGAAATGTTTAGTGGATACCTAACTAAATAGCTGCAGTGTTCGCGTCCAAGGCCCTCAGCAATTCGACGCCTTGCAGCAGGTATTTCTCGACGGGAGCGTTCACTTCGAAGTCCTGCTGGGTCAGGTCCATCAGGGAGGCGATCGAAGAGGCGTCGGGATCCAGGAGTTTCCTGAACGAATGGCGTTTGTTGTCCTGATTGATTTGCCGCAGGTGTTGGGGCACCGACGGTTGTTCCTTCATGATGATGTCGTTCGTTGAATCGCCCTAAAATTTCACAAATTAAGCGGTTATTGTCGAAATCGTGGGGACAATCTGTATACAATGAGTGGAAACTTTTTATATGAGAGCCTTTGACATCAGAGAATGATAAATAGAATGGTATCATTTTTATCTAAATGACTAACGACGCATTATTTGCAACAAAATTTACATTATCTGCTTAATTATTACGTTTATTACAGTGCAAATTATGCTTCATTTTAATCAAAATAGAATCAACAAAATATTCTTTTGACGTATTTGAGTTAAGTATACGATAAGGTGCAGCGAATTTAATTGAAACGTTATGCAATTGCTTGAGATATACAATTTTTTTGTTTATTAAAATTAAACCGTTTACGTAAATAAAATTATAGTAGAAAATTTGTGAAAATACGTTAGTGTAGACGACAAAAACTGCATATTGGGAACGCAAGAAAAGACAGAAAGTCGGTGTTTTTTTTTCAACATTATTTATTAACGATTCCATCTTTATAAAATATTTATATAATAAATACATACAAATTTCAATTTACAAGCGATTTTTCCAATGAAAACGGATGAATTATAATAACAACGATGATCAAAAAAGATGGAAATGAGGAAAATGAACGTGAAAATATTCCAATAAGAATAAAAAAATCTAATCTACACCAACAATGACGAATTTTCACAAAGTTTAGTAGAAAATTCTAAACGAATTATACAAGTTTTTGTTTTTTCATTCGGCAGTAACGGAAAAACACAATTTAAATATCATGTGATTCTATTTTTGAGCATCAAATTAAGCAACATTTAATCAATAGGTCTATCTAATTTTTAACATAATTAAAATTAACAAAATTAATTAATCGGAACACCCTGTATATTTTTCAATTAATGTGCGTCGGGCGTGTATTATTTGAGGTAATATGGCATATTTCGAAAAATGCCTAACGTATATTACTCGAGATAAAATTACTTGTAAACACGCCGATAAGATATTTTCGATCGCTGTGGAAAATATACAAAGTTCAGGGACGAGAAATCGAGGGAAAAGAAATCGTATTATTTTGTTCCATATCGAACGTAGATATAAAGTTACAGTATAAAAAAATATAATAGTCTATAATCTCACGGAAGTCGTAAATAAAGGGAAGAGATACTCGAATTATGCGCGATTTTTTTTTAATCGGAAACATTGTCTATTCGCGCGATATTCGAAAGAAACTACACACAAACCACTATACGCCACAGTAATTATTTTGTCCGTAAAAAAATAAAAACCGGGGAATCGGGCAATATAATTTGGAATTTTATTTCATTCTATACAACAAACTCTTGTTAATTGATGTTAAAACGAGACGCAACATAAGAAACCAAATGCAGAAGTGAAACAGATACATCGGTATCTCTCACTTGACATTTGACATTTTATTAATTTATTGTTTTGTTCGTTTGACACTCGAATGTTATCTAAACCAACGTAAATGTATATCAGTCGCAACAAAAAGTCTCGTAAATCTCAAAAACACGAGTACCTACTCTAGATGTGTAATAAGAAACGCGTAAAATTCCAAACCAGTCGCATTTCCCCCTACTATACAGTCAAGTGCAAATTTGATGCCATAGAATCGCCAACAAATTTCCACTTAACTCATATGTATACTCTGAGAGTGGAGGCTCTAAATTCGCACTATACCTATCACCGAGACGAGAAGAAAGAGTAAAAAAAAATAATAATAGAGTCCTATCTTTTGGATTTATTAGGAGCGAGGCAAATATACCCGGCTCTAATATCGAAACCGCTTACCAATAGGTTCATCAGAACGCTCTCGCTCGGCTGCGACACGCACGCCGCCTTCTGCACGTTGCCGTTCAACAGCCAATCGCCGTTGTCGCGCGAACCGTCTTTGGGCAATTTGCCGGCGACGTTGTTCGATATCAATTGGTGCAACAGCTCCGACGACGGCCCGTCTTTGGGATCGTTGCAGCGCGTCTTTTTGCTCGCGAACTCGTACAACGCGCTGGTGTTCGAACGTTTGTTGTTGCAATGCGATCGGTCGCGCGCCGACTTCGACGACACGTTCGTCCTGTCCGTCCACGATTTTCTTACATCTGAAAACGTTTACGATTCATTATTGCTTCTATTCTCGCTACTTTTACAACACCACATTCTTAAAAATGTAGCTACTCGACTCTTGTGTAGATTGTACGTAAACTGTCAAAATTGACATTAATGACAGAGGTTTAATAGAGGTGGGAATCGAGTGTTCGGTGTAGAGGTGCAGTAACGACTGTTATAAAATAACCGTTACTTCCCAAATAATCGTTCACCCGATTACTCTACCATTCAAAAGGAATTACACACCTTACTCTACTAAACTCTTTTCGCATTGTAAGCGCATTAGTAGGACTTTAAGATGCATTTGATGATACTTACACAAGTAAACTGTCAAAATTGACATTAACGACAGAAGTTTAATAGAGGTGTGAAGCGATTTTCCGTTAGAAAATAACCGTTACTTCCCAAATAATCGACTACTCTACTGTTCGATGGGCGATACTCACTTTTCGAGTCGCGCTCTTGCTCTGCGTCGTCGACGGCGCCCCTGGGCGTCGGCGCCGCGACGGCCCGTTCGCCGGTCTGGATGCGCTTGGTGAGCAGCTGGGCCAAGCTGGAGGCGCCGCCGGGCCGCAGGTACTTCTTCTCGCCGGTGTTCCACATGAGATCGTTGGAGATCAACAGCGGCAGATCGTCGGAGATGTTCATCGACGTGTAGGGCGATTTGAGCAGATCGACGTCGTCGATCGGTAGATTCATGAAGGCCGACGCGTCGTCGTCCATGAGCGAATCGCACGGGCTGTTCAACGACGTCAGGCTGCAATCAGAATGCTGGAAAACGCGCGATTAATTCGTATGGGTTTCGTTCGCATTCGGCCGGAATAGATTTACTTTGGATAAATTCGGCGATAGTAGTTGGGGCGAGGGATCCTGGAAGTCCCTGTAGGACATGAAGGGGTCCGACGGGGCGTTGCTGAGAAGGGGACAGAAATTGTCACGCAGAAGGATGTCATCTAACATTTCGGGTAGAAACGGATGATCTTCGAGCGGTACGCAAACGTCTCCTGCCACCGGAGCCAAGTGTGTCAAATCCTCCGGTTCGTCCTTCAGCACTGAAATCGATGGTTTTTTTTTTTAGTAGATTTCTTAAGCTCAAGCCCGGGGAAATTATTGTGTTTTTTTTTTTCGGATAGAAAAATATTTTGAATGATACACATACGCATAGCGCGTTAATAAATAAATTTGTGACCCAATTCATTTGGCTCTTATTTTAAACGCCAAAGGTCAAGTCGACTCGATTAATTTACGAATCGAAACGATAAAAATTTTATATTAAACGAGGTGCAATATAGTCATCTATTAATACGCTTGATTACCAAGTTTCGTTCGGATAATTACAAGTAAATATTAACAATAGCGCCGTAAAAAAATCGGCATTAATAAACCTTATCCTTGAAATTATGTTTATCGATAATTTCGAATCTTTATAGCATATCGGCGATTAGGTACTGGCAAATCTACTGATACATAATTCAGCCTTAAAAAAATCATATCCCTCGATAATCGAGTGGTTTTTTTTTATTCGTTTCGTCGTAAAAATACGGTATTCTCTGGCCGATTACCAAAAGCGCGAACCTCGAAATATTTTTTCGCAAATTTATATAACGCAAAACTCACAAAAATAACTTCCGATGCAATGTAAACACACAGATAATTAAAACTAACCTTACGTAACGTTCAAGGTCGGTTTATAATAGGTCAATGAGTGAACTTAACGTGGAGCTTCTACTTTGGAGTCGTGAGAGAAAAAACAAATCCATGTTGATTCCCTGATTTTGAGGTCTTGGGAAATTCAATTTTTATATTCACAAAAGATCTGGTTATTTTTGAAATAACCCAAAAACTTGGTTTACTAATCGAAAATTTATGTAGAAATGATTCAATAGACGAGAAGTTTCAGTGTTAATTATTTTTGACAGATTTGACAGGTTTAATAAATGACAGGATATTTTTTCAAGTGACTTTTGGTGTTGATTTTAAAGGAAACATGTTCTCGTTAAAAGAATAATTTCATTCACAAAAGATCTTATTTTCAAAATAACCCAAAAACTACAATATTTACTAATCGAAAATAATAAATCGTTTCTTAAATGAAATAGTTTCCATCTTAATAATTTTTGACAGATTTGACAGGATAGTTTTTTTGCATAGAAAACAACCACGTGACTGTTGGGATGTTTTCAAAGGAGCCACGTTCCCGTTCAAAGGACAAAAGAGTTTCAAAATATAAATCAAAAAACACATACAAACGCACGCAGTTTTCAAACGTAACGTTTGCCAAGGTCGAGTTATTTTTTCCGAATTATTTTAAACTGGATCGTTGTGATTGAAATTTCACAAACTAGTGATCGACACGGCCAAATTTCACGTATAGAGAGCGTCCCAAGAATTGAACAAAAAAATAAAAAAAATATAGACAGAGAGGCTTTTTCGGATTCAGATTTTTTTGCAATACATTCAATATAAGAAAAGAAAGTCAAAAATTTACCGATGCATTGTTTAACATTCAAATTTGTGAAATTGATTTAGAACTGTTCAGAATCATTTTTAGGACTCTTCAGAACGATTCAAAACAGTTTAGAACGATTTCTGGACGATTTAGAACTCCTCAAGAAATAATTACAACAGTTGAAAACAATTTAAAACGATTCAGAACGATTCCAGAACCGTCTAGATTCATCAAAGAGGTTACGTTGTTTCGATATAAATCATCATCAGTCCCAATTAATTACACAGGGAACTTTTAAACCGGTTGTTAATTTGAAATGGAACAAATCTACTGTTTATAGAGAACGGTTTCGGAGAAGAATGTACTCACTCGTCAAACCCGGCTCCTCGTCGGAAAAGGTCAAAAAGCCCTTGTTCATATCCTCAGTTCGCGGCGCGAATATGGAACTGGTCGCGCTGATCGGCTTGCCGCAATTGCACCCTTCCTGTTCGCTGTCGTTCAAACTACCCAACGGCTCCCTGACGCTCGATTTCGTCCTCTCGACATCGATCTCCGATTTCACGTCGTTCTCTTCATCATCGATCTCTTCGCTGTCGTTGTTGTTGTTGTTGTTGTTGTCCGCCTTTTGCACGACGATTTTCGGCGACGATTGCACGTTCAGATATTGCTCCGTCGAATACACCTCATCTTTGCACTCTAATCCGCTGGAATCGGAGGAAAAAAATAATCTCAATGCGGGTGTTTCCGAACGAGCGTCAACTTCCACCGGCGAATTGCATAACGAAACGCCTGGAAGTGGACGCCGTTAAGCACCCAGAACAACAAAAATTAAACTCGATAATAAAAAAAAAATCAAATAAGTACAATACGAATTTTCGCTGGTTCGATTAGATAAAACCGCCTCGATAACATCGATGTCGGATCGTTTTAACGACGGAACGGGATTTATAAAATTTTTTCGTTTCGCATCGGCCAAGAGAACTAACACGTAGACCGCGTGATCGCGCCGGCGAAACCACACCGACGGTATTAGTACTATTTAGTGATAAAAAGCGGGTCTTATTATAGCACGTGAACGTATCGCGCCCGCGTCGATTGGTCCCCGACGTATTCGGATAACGTCGAATGATTGTTATGTAACGTCGAATGATTAGGAGCGTTTAATAAACATTATAGTACATTCGTTTGTGGGCTATTCTATTGTATGGGGATTCACGGTTGCCGCTACGAGTTTATTACGTTAACTGGATGTGCCCGAATCGCGAAGTGTTCTTCGATATCGGGCTAATGTGGATTAGCACCGTAAATGTCTAAATTAATTGTAAATGTTACTTACAAACACTGAAATCGGTAGGGTAAATAGGGGTAGAGTAGGGTAGGAGGCATCTAATTATAATTACAATTTAACATTTTTAGATTTGTCCAATTTCACTGGAAAATGGGGGACTAGTGTGCTTTTAAACGAAACCACATTGGTTTTAATTAATGCGCATTTATTAGTCGATTCTATTTCTATTATTTTTTTCGCCTATTCGTAAAAAACTGGTTCTAATGGAATGGAATTACGTTAAATGTCACAATTATAGAATGAAATTTATGCAAAAATTCGAAATGAGTCAATGTACAGGGTCGGTATTCGAGTTCATTAGAAACTAACTGTTAACGACTACTCTGATTTTTTTTATAAAATGTCTATTTTCAATAACACGAGACTTCCGGTTATACAGAAAGTAAGTATCAATTCTATGAGTTGAACAAAGAGAGATTATTAAAATAATTGGTCAGAACGAGATAGTTGCAATCTCACAATATCACTGTTTCTTTTTCTTTTTCTTTTATACGAAACAAACAGAAGTTGTCTTTGTTAGACCCATATAAGATCATTGTAATAGATGCAAATCTTCTAGAATAAGAACTAAGTAATGTTTCTTCTCAAAAAGTACTTTTTACCAACAATTTCATTTGATACAAATAAAACTCATCAACTAAAGGTAATTATCTATCTCAATAAGCGCTCGAGAAACTAAACACTACACACGAGAGAATTTATTTAGCGAAAGAATTAATGAAATTAATAAGTGAATTCTTACCTAACGACGTAATTGACGCAAACGACGCTCTGGGGCTTCTGGTTTTTGTCGTTGATTAATGTAGCTTGGGTTATCAGCCATACATAACCTCCAGATTTCGCCAGGAAGCGATACTGCCCGGTTTGACACTGACCCTTCGAAAATACTGCAATTAAAAATATCGAGAGTTAATTAGAACTGAGCAAAACAGCGTAAAATTGAAGATAAATCGATATACTTACGGCATTTGTACGATGATAAAATGCAATCCATATCGATGGCGTGGTAATATTCGAAGACAGATTTTCCCAACAAATCGTCCGGCTCGTAACCGAGGATTTCCTTCATACTGAAAACAAGATAATTTTCATTTAAAACAATCTACTATGTACCTAACTATCTAGTTTGTTCAAATTAATACAGTCGTGTAAACAATACAGATAGTAGATTTTTAATTAGTTTCTTCTAATCAACAAAAATACATACAATTCATCGTCGGCATGGGTGAATTTCATGTCCATGTTGTGCTTGGTCAGAAACGTTTGTTTCGGCAGAGGCGACTCGATATTCGAAGGATGCGGTATGGGCTGGTTAACCGATATGTAACAGGTCTTCGATTCGCCTTGCTCGGAATTCTCGTCGTCGTTACCGCTGCGATATTTCATAACGTGGCCGGTCGAATGTATCACCTAAAAAATAATGAATTTTTTCCCTCGCTTTTACGTTTACGACATTCGCGCAGATCAAGTAATTTCGACAGCGCGTGTATCTGCTTTAGTGGCTAGTTGCTTACTTTGTAAACGGCCGATTTTAACGTAACAGATCTCCCTTTGGTCGTCAACGTGCACTTCATTCTGATGAATATCGATTTGAAATTGTCCTCCGTGCATTTGCCCGATAGCATCTCTTTGATCTCATCGTGATCGCACGGGTGGCTGTACTCGAATATATTTTGGCCCATTAAATCGATCTGAAACGCAAACGAATATCAAAAATCATAATTTCGAAGAAGGTTTTTTAGAGCTTATCCACCTGGTTTATTCCTAAATATTCGCTGACGTTCTCCGACAGATAGATGAAATCGCCGTCTTCGGATAATATCATAACGAAACCTTCCAACGTTTTCAAAAAATAAGAACCATCCTCAGGGACTGATTTGTTTTCTTCGTTCAACTCTGAAACTAACCCATATATTCTCTATTAGATTGCCGATACTTCAGGGTGTGAAAATTTGGATGATTTTAAGAAGAAATGAGGTATTTTTATTCAAAAACTATAACACCCTGTGGCTCGAAAACTAAGAGATTTAGGTCATATATTGATATAATCTTTCCTTCTTAAAATCCTGAAGTATCGTCAGTCAATTAATTAAAACTCTGTATACAGAGCGATAGGAATAGCTAGAGACGAGCGAGCATCTTACCGGATCCGACCATATTTCGTATTTTGAGGTAGGATATGGCCAATCGCATGACGGAGGCCTTGTCCAATTGGGACGGCTGATCGTTGGCGAATGGCAAACAACTGGCCAGGCTGCAATAGAGCTCGCTCTCCTTCGATCTGCGACATCTCGCCGCGTTTCGAGATCTTTCTTTGCGTTTCTCGTTATTCCTGCAAGCAACAATAAAAATTAACGACTCGAATTTACGAGCGAATCAAGAGGGACCGAAGATGATACACAGAACATTTTATAGTTAGTTATAACATCTAATTAGACTAAAAAAAGGGAGATTAATTGTTGTGCGAGCTGCATATTATCCAGCGGTTGATTTTATAATTAATTCATCGGTCGTTTCGGAGTCTATTAGTATTCAAAGACATGTCGATATCTGCGTCAGTAAAATTTTATTAGCGTCTAACTAGACGACAGATACTGAATATAAATATAATAAGTGCAATGTAAGACGATTTTGCACTTTCGCATTGTGTTATCCGCTGATAGAACCGACCGATTAATCCTTTCGAAACCGATCGAATTTCACTGTAGACTCGGTAACTCACATAAAATCTTCGATGTCTCCGTTTTCGACGAATTGGCACATATTGTACCGGCCATTCTGGTAGTACCCGAAGCACTGGCCGTAATCGTGCTCCGAGTTAGTCTGGCAAGGCACGCCGAGTTTCGCCAACAACCCGTCGGGTTTCAATTTCGGCAGGTTCGCGGCGCATTCGTCGCTTTGAATGTCAAAGTTTCGCGGTAAATAACCGAAATCTTCTTCGTAGAAGAACGGAGACATTATCAGGTGTAACGCGGGTGTCTCTACGAGGCTACCTAGCAACTAAAGCATCATCGATTTTCGTCGCGTCGAAGAGATATCGCGGTTTTATCTAATCAGACACTTAAAAATTTTCATGCAAATAATGTATGTACGAAAAAAAAAATAATTCACACAAGTCTATTGAAATGCCTAATTCATGAATTATTGTTATCTTTTTTGCAAACAATGCTTACTCTCAGATAGAGTAAATTGACATATTACAAATAAACATGCTAATGAAATCGTGTTAAAATAAAAATCAGTTAAGAAAAAAATAAATTCATTAAGTAATTATTATGATCTTGCTAAAAAATGTTTAATTTCAAATTAAGCCTCGATAATTTCAGTCGTTTAAAATATTATTTCAAAACACTTATCTTGCTCATAACATTTTTTTAGTGCAATTACGTAAATCCAGTTTGAAAAGTTGATCATTAAAAAGCGATTAATGCGAGTTCCTAAATATAAAGTTAAAATTACTTTTTTTACATTCTAAAATATGATTTATAAAATTGGACCAAATCAAGATATGTATGTAATGCATTAGCTTCAAAGTTCAACGATACAATTTTGTACTTCACTAGTTGTATTAATTAAAAAATCAATTAATTTGAGGAGATATGTAAAAAACCTGAAATTTAATCAAATAAGCAATTACAACATTCATTATCAACAAACACACTCATACGACAACAAGTCGTTAGTTTATACGAATTTATTTAAAAATAAAATTCCTAATTACTTTGAATACATTGCCTAACATGGTATTGAATATTCTACAATAAAAGTTCAAAAAAACAGTGAAATTTATTCATGGCGACTTTTTCCATTCTCCCAACACAATACCTATTCAAGTATTCTTTTAACGACATACGATTTATTAACATAACTTAGCGGAATCGCTGCTACAAGATAAGAATTATATCATACACAATTCAAATTCATCGGTGTATAAAACTAGAAAAAAATACATCTATTTGAGTTCCTAATATATCGTGCCCACGCAGATTCAATTTAAACACAACCATATGGATTAATACTTCACGAAAATTGCTCGCAATCAACTTGTTGACATCCTTTTAACAAGCCGAGTTAGATAGATACACCCAACATTTATTACATCAAATAATAATTAGGATATAATCACCACCAGATTTTATCTCTCGATAAATCAAGTCAACCTAATTAACAAAACAGCATGGGTCTCTATGGAAATACCAACAATAATTTTACTATTACGTTAATAATTAACAAATTAGCCGTTTAATTATATCACAAAAGATAAAAAAAATGGAAAGTAGGACAACCAAACATGTTTATTTCTTCTCAAAGATCCCATGTTACTATTTTTGAATGTTTGTTAACTTTTCCAAACAAACCAAAATGCGTGTGTTCAGGCTCAATTGGCTCGGTTTAATGATTTTTAAAGGCAATTACGGCCGGATAAATTGATGTCAAGCTCCAGCAATTAGGTTTCATGGGAGACATCCTGCGACAATTAATTTATAATATAAACCACATAATAACATCGCTGTTAAATAAACGAATATGACATCGCGCGAATATTACCCTATTAATCGAAATCGAATTAAACTAAATAGCCAGAGGTCGAGGATTAAATGCAGAGTACTCACTTTCTTTTTTCCTTGGGCGCTTTCGGTTTCGTCTCCATGGCGGGTCCCTTTCGTTCGATCATGTGTATTTCTTAGTCACTGCTAAGGAAATGCACTCGGTCTGAAAAAACAACCAACGAATTCGTTTGAAACAAACCTCAAACTCGAATTAAATTTCACAACAGCACACCATCACCATTTAGTACAGCTTTGTTCGTTTGAGTTGATTTGCGTCAACGATTGACGTTTCCTTGATCTACGACACTATCGTCATTACCTGTCATCGATAAGCGTACCGTCTTCGTCGTACACGCGAGATTCTCGATAAGCGAGAGAGAAAGTGCGATTGTTACCGAACCAGCTCCATCTCGTTTTGTGGTAGCGATCACGTAAATTTGTAAAAATTGTTGCCTAATAAAGTGAATTGTAACTACACCATCTCTATTATTCCGGATGACAAAACAACTGTCACTTCGCACATGTCAAATCTGTCATTGTCATTCCTATTTATATTTGTTTTCCTAAAATGGCATCCTCCAGCCTCTGGTAAGTCTTTCTCGGAATATTCGGTAGTAAACCCGTTTGAATCGTTAGTTTATAGTGGAATGTGCTTATTGTCGTAGTAAAAAGTATTTGTGTAAAGTTCGTTGAGGATTCCATGTTTCTAAGGCAGAAAATATCGGTTGCGAAATTGTAGTGTTTGTAACTTAAGAAGGTACGAATTTGTTAATTATTATGTATAATTATTATTCATTTGCTTCAAGTTGTAGAATTTAGTAGTTTAGTGAAGAATATAATTTTATTTTTATGTTTTCTAAGGTACGTTTTTAAATTTTGTTTATAGTAAGTAGGACACTAAACGCCTACATAATATTTATTTTGGACTTTGTGGTGGATTTTGCTCGATAAATAATTGTTTTTATTGAACAAAAATTTATATGTGAACTCATTTTTTCTACTTTAATTCAATGCAGTTTAAATAATAGCGAAAATGTGCGTTTTTTTCGAATTAAACCCATCTTTTTACAACATGTGCGCGTGGGAGTTGGAAATGATACAAAATAATCTTACGAATACATTATAATGTTGCACCCATTTTGCATCAAAATTAATCATTTCGAAAACACCTCAATTCGATTTTAACCTCACGCTTTCTTTCTGTTCAGCCAGTTTTTATATCTCTGCCAATGACTCAAGTTCTATAAATATTTTCATTACACCGATGTTAATAAATGCCTAACATCCTTTTTCCTCACTCTATTTACAAAACTGGCGCTGTTCTGGTGTAATTAAAACCGATTTTTTTTTTCGTCAATTTCCGCTTAATGCAATTACTAAGATGTTTCTTCGAATTTTTGATAAGACCTTATCAAGTCGATGGTTTTATTACACCGCCGAGTTACACATAATTTATTTATAGGTGTATGTTTAAGCCCAGGAATCAGTCGGTAAGTTGTTTTGTAACGCCCTGTATATTGTATAAATAATTGGAGTTCTTACTCGAGCCACCTTGTATAATTTCATATCATGTACAGATAGGCGCAAACAAAGAAGGATTGTTAAAATAACAGGGGGTTAGAGTGAGATAGTTGCAATCAACTCTTTCTTATAAGTCGAATTGTTTTTGAGCCACCCTGTATATTTTATATCACCACTCTTGTTCATAGTACAGGTGTAATTAAAGTTGCTTCCAGTAATGCAAATCTCGATAAATTGCGTAATTTATCGCTTTTATTTTGAATAACATTTACGTAATTGGACTATATCGAAGTGAAAAAACTGGTTTATTTTTTGGAAATTGTTTATTTACCGCCTCTTCGATTCGAAAGGTAGTTTTAACAGGGGGAACCCAAGGCCTCGTACAGTACGATTATCCAGCGCCTATACGCTTACAATAAATATTTTTATCTCGATGTAAATAAATTCCCAGAAGGGGAAGATAACGTCTGAGTCATTGCACCCCAATATACTAAAATAGCCTTAAACACACGCCATATATTTTTTATCGAAGTGCATCTTATTAATAAGAAACGTTTGTACTCTTTTAATCGATATTACTCGGTTTATTGCTCGAAATGAACGATGCATATGTGCTCTTAACATCTGCATATTATTATAATTAGAACGAAAATAGGAACGCTTCCGCTTCTGTTAATTAAATACTTGCTATGCAACGTGTGATTCCCCGATAGAATGTTCGATTACTGATTGAGTAATTTATTTTGTAAGTTCATTCTAATGATATTAGCTGTTAGATTAAACTTTGTTGTACAATACAAAGAGCAGTATTCTTGAGAAGGTGATGATTAACCTTACGTAACCTCGAGATAAACTTGTCCCGCGACGTCCTGTCGCTAGTCACTTACCAGTTTTTCCGTTCAATTTATTTTCTAAATGAGAATTTCTACGCGCAAATGCCTGTATAATAGATACCGAAAGAAGGGATTTTTATTAATTTGCACATCCGATTCGTTTTCAGGACAATGGAGGCGTCGAAATACTTCCTCAGAAACTGCCTGTTGTTTAGCATTTTAAGTACAATTGTGATAGCCCAAATAGCCCAAAGATTATCCTCCCCCAATCCCTGCACGTCCAAAGGGAAATGCTACGAATGCATCCAAACGCCCGGATGCGCCTGGTGTTACGATCCCGTAAGTATACAATCGATCACAAAAAATAAATAAAAAAATAATCGATATTTCGATAGAACTTCGGCGACGGTCCGCGTTGCTTCTCGCCCTCGTTGGTCTACCAGCAGCAGAAGAAGTGCCCCGAGGAGTTCGTCAACAATCCGGACAACATCCTCAGCTATCTGGCGAACGCGGAATTGACGAAGGCGCGCAAGGGCGGCTTCGAGGGCGGCGGCGCCGCCGTGACGGGCGCCGAGGGCAGCTACAATTACAGCGAGAGCTGGTGGGCGAGCGGCTCGGAGCACGGGCAATCGCACGGCGGCGCCGCCGGAGCCGCCGCCGGCGGCAGGAACATCGTCCAAGTGAAGCCGCAACGGCTGAATTTGAAATTGAGAGCGCGTAAGGGAGTTGTTGCTATTTATCGATTGAAGTGTCACTTTTTATTGACAGTTTTGCATTGTTGTTATGGAGTAACCAAGGACATCGTTTAATTTGACAGATTTACATTGTTGTTATGGAGTAACTAAGGACATCGTTTAATTTGACAGATTTACATTGTTGTTATGGAGTAACTAAGGAGATTCTTTTACTTGACAGATTTACATTGTTGTTATGGATTAAACAAGGATAGCGTATAAATTGACAGATTTACATTGTTGTTATGGAGTAACTAAGGACTATGTTTACGTTAAAAAACTAGGAGAGTGGGATTTTGAGAATATTTCGTTGGTTTTCAGGGCAATCGTATAGCATTCAAATGTTCTACACGCAAGCGGAGGATTACCCGGTGGATTTGTACTACCTCATGGACCTCAGTAAATCCATGTACGATGACAAAGAGAAATTATCGTATTTGGGCGACAGTCTGGCCAGTACAATGAAGAAATTGACGTCGAATTTCCGGCTGGGTTTCGGAAGTTTCGTCGATAAGGTCGTCATGCCCTACGTCAGTACGTTGAAGGAAAAGTGAGTATCGATGATAGTAGATTGGAGAATCGATTCGTGAAGCGTGAAACTCGAAATCTTCGATTCGGAGGTGCAGTTTTGCATTTTGATGCGAAAATTTGACCAAATCGAGTTTGATTTACAATTTAGTTTGGTTTTTTTTCGCTAAACTCTTATTACATAATCAAATCTACTAACTCAAACTCTGTGGCCTTTTACCTTTACGTGTATACAGCCAATCGAAAAGTAGAAAAGTTTTTTTTCGAAATTATAATTTGATTACGGAATAAGAAGTGTGGATGTTTATCTGAAATCGTTACTAAAACGACAATAGACTTGAGGCCAAGTAAATTGAAATACTCTAGGTTTGCTCATCTGATTTTCCTAATAACGTCACATGAATTTTACGTCACTTTTACTGTTTATTTTGCTTCAATAGCGTTATTTTTAATTAAATTTGTCGATTTCAGATAAAATCTTCCCGCGTATCTCGACTTGTAATTTTTTGATTGTCCATTTCTTTAGGTATTTATTTGTATTTTTTATTAATCTTCGGTCGAGAATATTCTTTCGAGAAAAAGGTTTTTTTTATATACATATGTTGAATCCACCAGGTTGCGGCGCCCTTGCGATATTTGCGTAGCTCCCTATGGATTTCGCCACCATATGACCCTTGATAAAAATACGCAATTATTTTCAGTAAGTTTTGCCACTGATGCATTTCGATATTCTATATATTATATCTATTTTGTAATTCTATTGAGTCCCGTTCACAAATTGTCCTGTTTTCCGTCGAATTAAATCGCGCAATATACAGGGTGTATCGAAAAACACGTTTTTTTGGTGCCTCTGATTATACAGGAGGTGTTATTCAGTCATTTCTCAGGCTTGTTTTGAGCGGAGAAATGGCCGGATGGATTGGAGTTTAATCGATCACCCTGTATAAACACTCCTACAGCTAAGTCATTGTTTATGTTTCTGTGTAAATGCTTGAGATTTTGCAGTAAAATTTGATTTAATGGTAGTTAAAAAGGGGTAGGTAAAAATTTACTGCTTTTGTTGAATTTTAGATTTTTTTGGGCTAATATTTTTTTAGAGGAACATTTTGTATTTGCGATTTTAATGGAATTTATCACTCTAATTCTACTCTAGAGTACTCTATGAGTACTCTACTGTACTCTATTCTATGCTACTCTGAATCTTCTCTAAATCTACTCTAAATTCACTAAAAATACAGAACGTTCTTGACAAGTACTAATAACATTATTTATTTAAAAATTTTAATTAGTTAAATTAGATTTAATCCTTTTTGGGGGCTTTTGAGCCTCAAATTCAATATTTATACTTATATCTTAAATCTCCTTTAAGGGATTAGTTTACTAAAAGTTAATAGAAAATATTTCAACATAATGACTTAGTTGCTTTCTTTATCTTCAGTACATTTCTATCAGTTATTTGCTTGTTGATTCGTGATTGTGACTATACTAGTTATTTAGATATTTGTGTAGGTAATTTCTACTCGATTCTGGAGCATTATCGGAGCATCATTGCATTTGAAAAAAAAATTTGTACAGATCGCTTATCACCGATTTGTAAATTAATCCATAACATAAAATTAATCCATACATAAACCGATTATATGATGAATAATTTTGAAATTGTCGAATTGTATCTGAACAAATTTTTTATACAACGAGCATGCAGAAAAGGGGATGCGTTTACAATTATTTGTCAATAATACGAAATATAATTTAATAGCATGTTAAATTTAAATCATTACACACACATTTATGTGGTTGTTCACGTCGAAGAGGTTATTATAGGAGTAGTTTTGGTATATTAACAAGAATTTTTATGAAAATACAAAATATTATATGTTGGCGAAATGATAAAAAATCAATTGGGCTCGCGTATTAATTATGAATAACAAAGGTAAGTTATTCGAATGGATGTAAATTGGCTTAATTAGAGTTTAAACTGGGAGGTAAATTGGGCGCAGAGTACCCGGTAAATTATCACAAATAATTCTTTTGATGATTGAGAATGTTTACGAGTACTCCTCTATTTCTACCCTGCTCTGAATCTACACTGAATCCTACTCTACGACTACTCTATTCTACTTAATTCTACTCTACTCTGAACCTACACTGAATCTACTCTATTGGACTATTCTCTACTCTACTCCGACACCCAATAATTTTTAATTTCTTTGAACTCAAAATGAACTCAAAATAATCCCCTTTTCTACCAGAAATAATCTCGCACCCAATTTACCTAATAAATAAGCTCAAAATACCCTTTTAATCTCTCGGATAATAAATATATTTCTGCACCCAATTGTACTCCGAACGATTCCCCTGTTAATTTCGTACCAACCAGGCGCCGTTTGCAGCAAATTCGCCCGGGCTAACGTCGATTTAATTAAACGCGTCCGAATTCGAACGATATCAGGAAAATGCTTGAAATCTGTTGATGTTTATTTGTAGTTTAATACACCCGTGCGACGGTTGCGCCGCCCCCTACGGGTACAAACACGCCATGACGTTATCGACGAATACGCAACGATTCTCAGTAAGTTGGCGGTCGCGCCGCCTCCCCTTAAGGCGAATAACCAAAAAAACCCGTTGAGCGATTTTTAATTTTTAATTTTTTTTTTTCATTAACAGTACTAGTAATTTTTTGTGTAAAAAAATAGCCTTACCTCTTCCGAGCAAAACAGGGTGTTGCGTGTAAATACGTATGTGGATCAAAATAGTTTAGATTCGTTTCGTTGGGATTTTTTATAAATTTTATTTCTATTTATTTTATATAAACTGTCAAAATTGACATTAATGACATTTCGTATGACAGACGGGAAACGATTTTTCGGTATAGAGGTGTAGTAACGACTGTTATAAAATAACCGTTATTTTTCAATTTTGATACAATTTTGACCAATGATGTATATTAGAAGTGCAATTTTTAATATTTGAGTCATAGTAGCCGGTGAGATAATTATAGATGAAATAAGAAGAATCGAGTAATTACTTGAAATGTACTCCAATTAATGTTGTATGAGTTTTTATGTTTGTTTTTTGTCATTCATTTTTGTTTTTGTTAGCATTTGCTATTTATTTCACGTTATTTTGATCCATATATTGCGGTTGTGACCCTGCGTTGTGTATACATAGAAAAAATTAATTCATCTATTACTACATATTCCGGTGCTGGATTTAATAAAATCTACGAATTAAAAATAAACAGTATTTAAATTATCCACTATACTTATGTAAAATGTATTAATATCATTCGCTTCTTGCATTTTGTTGTATGTTTTTTGTGCTTATTCGGTGTGTGGCGTTTTCTGTATAATATAATACTCGAATAATTTTATCGTGAAATTTAACGGACCAAAAGACCGTTGAAATTCGCTTTAAAACGTTTTTTTTTTTAACTTTCTAACTTTCTAGGTGCAGAGTGAACTTACCAGCATATTTGTAAAATAAAATGGAATGAGAATTCGAACTAATAACACATAACTAGTATTTTGCCGTTTTAGAAAAATTAGGTAGTAATTAATTATACTTTTTACATCGGCGAATCGCCTAATTTTTTTATAAATAACTCGAAATATGAATTAAAATTGTATCTCTAATTAGTTGGTTTTTATAATTAATTTAGGCGTTTCGCTTACTTTTTATTTTGCCTACATTTTAACTAATTAACCCCCTTGTGCTAATTAGCCGTATTACTTTGCTATCCTTTCTTTTTATTCATCAACTAATTAAAACATCCCGAACTTCAACTAACATTTAAATATAATTTTGTAAATAATTCACCACCAAACTGTTTTATACCAAAAAAATTGTACATAAACATAAGTGCAAATTTGTACTCAATAATAAAAACAACTTCTAACCACTGTTAGTTCAATAATCTTTCTTTGTTTAACAAATTTGCACTCGCCCATATACTAAAAAGTTGGTATAGAACAGTTAATTATCAATCAATTGCACGGTTATTCTCATAAAACCTAAAAGTACCAGAGGTTTTATGATAGAAAAAACCGTGAAATTTCGTACTGTAATTAAATTCTCCATGCAATTCCCATTAGAAAATGGTGAAGCAAGCGAACGTTTCGGGTAACTTGGACGCCCCCGAGGGCGGTTTCGACGCCATCATGCAAGCCACCGTGTGCAGACACAAAATAGGCTGGAGAGAACACGCCAGAAGGCTTTTAGTATTCTCCACCGATGCCAGTTTCCATTACGCTGGCGACGGGAAAGTGAGTACAAACGACCTAAAAATATTTACACTATGCGAGGCATTTATTTTTATTTTATTCTAAATGGTTCTTCACAATTCTGATTCATCCTGGAGCAATCTAAATCATTCTGGACAGTTCTAAATGATTTTCTACAAGTCTGATTCATTTTGAAGCAATCTAAATCATTCTGGACAGTTCTAAATGATTTTCTACAATTCTGATTCATTTTGAAGCAATCTAAATCATTTTGGAAGGTTCTAAATGGTTCTCCAAAATTCTAATTAATTTTGAAGCAATCTAAATCATTCTGGAAAGTTCTAAATGGTTCTTCACAATTTCTGATTCATCCTGGAGCAATCTAAATCATTCTGGAAAGTTCTAAATGGTTCTCCACAATTCTAATTCATTTTGAAGCAATCTAAATCATTCTGGAAAGTTCTAAATGGTTCTTCACAATTTCTGATTCATCCTGAAGCAATCTAAGTCATTCTGGAAAGTTCTAAATTGTTTTAGACAGTTCTAAATGATTCTCGATCAGTTTGATTCGTCCTGAAGCGATATAAATGATCTTGGACAGTTCTGGATCATTCTAGATAGTTATAAATAGTCTCGCACGGCGTATATATCATCCTCCCTCCTAATTTTTACCAACAACATCAAAAATAATCCTTCTGAATCAAACAGCTGGGCGGCATCGTGAAACCCAACGACGGCATTTGCCACCTCTCCGACGACGGTTTCTACACGCAATCCCAATACCAGGACTATCCGTCGATCGAACAGATCAATTTGAGCGTGAAGAAGAACTCCATCAACGTGATATTCGCCGTCACCAAGGCCACCATCGAGATCTACGAGCAACTGGCCAAGGCGATCGAGGGCGCCTCGGTGGGCAAGCTCGAAGGCGACAGTTCGAACATCGTCACGCTGATCAAGGAGCAGTACGAACAGATCTCGTCCACCGTCGAGATGAAACACAACGCCTCCAGCGCCGTCAGCGTCAAGTTCTTCTCCAAGTGCCTGAACGAATCCGGCGCCCTGGTGCCCACCAACAAGTGCGGCAACATCAAGGTAGGCGCCACTTGACAGATTTGCATTGTTGTTATGGAGTAACTAAGGGGATTCTTACAAATTGACAGATTTACATTGTTGTTATGGAGTAACTAAGGAGATTTTTTTGAAATTGACAGATTTACATTGGTTGTTATGGAGTAACTAAGAACGTTGTTTACATCTACTTTAAAAATCCGCGCAATGGATTTTGATGCTTTTATTTTGAAGTAAATAAATTAATTCGTACTGTCGCGTTGCAGGTGGGCGACGTGGTAAGTTTCAAAATCGACCTGGAAGTGTTGAAATGCCCCAAGAATCGCGCCGATCACTTCCAAAAGATCCAAATCTACCCGGTCGGTATCAACGAGAGCCTCATCATCGATTTGGAGATGCTGTGCGAATGCGATTGCGAGCAACCCGGCGATAAGGTAAAACAACTCGAATCTCTCGCCCGCTGCGCGAGCTCGATAACCCGTTCCGTTTTCCTCTTTCAGTATTACAAGGAACGCGCCGACAAGTGCTCGAACATGGGCACCTACAAGTGCGGCATCTGCGAATGCTACCCGGGCGCTTTGGGGCCCCACTGCGAGTGCCTCACCGACGATTTGACGTCGAATTCCACCATCTCCGATTGCATCAGGCCCGATTTCCCCGACGACAAGGAATGCTCCGGACAGGGCCAGTGCGTTTGCAAGAAGTGCATTTGCGCTAACGAAGTACGTTTTTTATACACTGTGTTATTTATAAGTTGCGACATAGGGCTTCCTGTAAAAATGTGTCAAAAGCAAGGTAACTTTTTTACCAAATAACGTTCGTAAAAAATAATGATAGATTTGAAAAGATCGTCAAAAAATAAGTCGGAATGGGCATTAAATTTTATTAAATTCGTTCTGGTTGAATTAAAAAATATATAATTAAGTTGAAAAAAAGTCAAACGTCTTAATTGTGTCATTTTTATGTCACTATAATGTTTGTCACTAATATGTTTGTCTAAAAAAATGTTAAATAGAAATATTTAAAATAAGACGAGCTTATTCGAGATATAATTTTATTTTTATTTAAATAAAAGCTCCGACAATTAAGTGTCAATTTTAATAACGCAAAATCTCTTTAGTAAGTAGAGCCTTTAAAATGATGCCATATTTTTATTCTTGACAAAAAAAACATTAAAAAAACAAAAATGCCAAAAAAAAAATTCCAGCACTGCGTCGGATTGAACCAGATTCCTTACCGCTGATTTTTTCAAACTTCACAGCGTAAACAATTCCAGATATCTCCGTCCCTTTTAACAATTATTAGATAGTGACATATGACGTATGACTTTTTTTAACTTAATTATACATTTTTTTATTAAACCAGAACGAATTTAAGAAAATTTAATGTCCATTTCGACTTATTTTTTGACGATCTTTTCAAATCTGTCATTATTTCTTACGAACATTATTTGCTAAAAAAAGTTAGCTTGCTTTTGACACATTTGTACAGCAATTCCTATGCCACATCTTATAAATAACACAGTGTACACACCACAACTGCATTATTAGAGAGAGAGAGAGACCGATGGCCTCTTGCTCGTACATTATCCAGCCATTCTGACTTATCGCTGTTTAATTGCAGCGCATATACGGCAAGTACTGCGAGTGCGACAACGACCACTGCGACCGGCACGACGGCAAATTGTGCAGCGGGCCCGATCACGGCACGTGCGATTGCGGCGTGTGTCACTGCCGTGCCGAATGGGAGGGGCCCAGTTGCGCTTGCGTCAAATCGAAGGCGACCTGTTACGCGCCCGGCGACGATAAGATCTGCTCGGGTCACGGGCGGTGCGAGTGCGGCGTCTGCAAGTGCGAGGCCACCGCCGACGGATCGCATTCGGGCAAATTTTGCGAACGGTGTCCGGTGAGTTTCGAACATATACCTATTACTAATAGCGTTTTCCATTGGTAAAATAGCGCGCACTGAAAGTGCACTCAAAGCAAAATTTTTGTTTTATTTGGGGGACTGTGGGAGTGTTTTGATTACCAAAAGTGTTTTTTGGTGGCCAGATTGCCAATGGAAATCAAAACACTCGCACATTGCACCAAATAAAGCAAAAATTTTGATTTGAGTGCAATTTCAGTGCGCACTAATTTACCAATGGAAAACGCTATAATATACTGCTAACTCCCTATCTATTCCATGAGAGAAAATCGTAGCGATTAAAGAGAGAGATCCGACCATCTGTGGTGTGCTTAGTCGTTTATACGCAAGCGCGTTAATTTTAAAAGGACCAATAGCGAGTAGCTGAGGCCTAAAAAGAAAAGAAGGAAAATAATACTTGAAATCGCGGTTAAATTCGGTAACCTGACATATTTACACGGGCAAGTCAAAGTCGATTTTAAAAATATATCAAAAAATATACCAAAATAAAAGCTAGCACGTTTCTGACGTTTCATTTGCTGCGTCAAAAGTAGCCAATCAAGAAATCTTTCACTTGAGCATGCGCATAAATAAGCAAGCACACCACAGTATAATGTTTGCTACGGGTTTTAGACCATTATAAGCGGTATAGTAGTATGGTTTCGAACGAATCGATCGAGTTTGTTGGTTCTCTAACGACCGGTTTTATTTTTTTGCAGACGTGTACTGATAAATGTATAGACTTCAGGGATTGCGTGCAGTGTCAACAGTACCACACCGGGCCGCATAAGAAACCCGAAGATTGCGCTAGGAATTGCTCCAATTTCTTCACGCCTTCTTCCGCCGACGAGATTATAGGTAAAAGTCCATTGTACTGTCACGTTGTTGTACCCAACGGTGTGTCAAAAGGAATAGTTAGACGTACTTAATAATAATTGCAACCTGGGGTGGATTCAACCCACAGTGAGGTCCTTTGGACCCTTAATTTGGGTCTCCTCTAGTGGAGTCAAACTCGCTTAACTTCTGAGACTTTATAAACTTTTAAAAAGACTCTCTACGAAATACTACACAGTTGATTGGCACTAGGAATCCCCCCATTCGGCATATTCCCAATTCGCGAGAATACAATGTAGTTTATGATAAGTTTTTTTTATAAACCGTGGCGTTTTTTTTGCAGTAAACGAAGAGAACAATGAGATTCTGTGCGCCTATTACGACGAAGACGAGTGCAGGTTCGCGTACGTTTATTACTTCGACAACGAGAACAAGATTCAAGTGAGGGCGCAGAAAGAACGAGAGTGTCCTGAAAAGGTAACCGAACGACCCGTTTAATAAGAGGCCGTTTGCGAAATAGCTCGTAAATGTCGCATTTGCATTAGGAAAATGTTTACTTCCCGTTGTTTTATGATGGTGTTTTATTAGGTTTACGTTCCCGGTATCGTATTGGGCGTGATAGCTGCTATAGTTCTCATCGGTATGGCTATATTGTTGCTGTGGAAATTGCTGACGACTATCCACGATCGACGGGAATTCGCTCGATTCGAAAAGGAGAAGATGATGGCCAAATGGGATACGGTAATTCGTTATTAATTGTATTGTTTCGATAATTGTTTTGATAATTGCGTGTTTTTAGGGAGAAAATCCGATATACAAGCAAGCTACTTCGACGTTTAAAAATCCAACGTACGCTGGAAAAGGATAAATTTTTTAATTGGATTTGCTATTTTTATTTGGAATATTTCACTTGGAGTAATACGTTTCTAACTGTAAATAACTATAATTTAATATGATTTATAAATTAATTTAATTTTAATGGTTGTTATACGAACATACGAACCCCGAGATGTATGCAGGAGGATCGATTCGTCCTGTGTAATATTATTTTTGTAACTAATCAACTGAGACAAATCGAAACTGCCCCCTAATTGTAAGCGTAAATACGAATTTATTTTGATTGTATGTAATGTTAATTAGTGCCATACGTAATGACGCAAATTTGAGAATCTAGTTATAATTAATTTTACATTGGGAATATTGTAACAACGTTGTGCCTTATCGGAGGAGAAGAAAATGCGATATTAATTATTTGGAATCTCGTACTTTTACTGCCTATGACAATTTTAGAGGTGCCTATAAAAAGCCAGGATATTATGTCCTGCCTATTTTAATAAGTCGTTTAATTTACGCGAAAATTATACAATTTTAACTATTTATTCTCTAATAACTGTTTAATTTTTTTTCGAATACTTATTAGATCTGTTTTTAGTACTTAAGCATTGAAATATTAAGTCACTAAATTATTCTATCGTAAGTGTAATATATTTGTAATAAATCATTTTGCATGCTTACTTTATTACGTTTAAGAATACATTTTTTTAAAGCGAATTGTTAGCGGCCTATTTTTATTAATGAATGTTAGTCGATTGGTTAAAATTTATTAAAAACTGTAAAATAAATGATTTGTTTTGATAACATTATTATGTATGTAAAAACCCTTCAATTTTAATTACTTTCTTGTACTCAATTGTAAACAATGTCCCTAGTTACTCCTTAACAATAATGTAAATCTGTCAATTTGAAAGAATCTTAGTTACTCCATAACAACAATGTAAAACTGTCAATTTAAAGAGACTTCAAACGATTGCCTTACAGCGCAAGCGTAGTAAAATTCAAAACCATCGGGTACTTCACAAAAAAAACACTCATCAAATAAATAATTTAATATAATTTAAAACAATCATCTAATACACTCCTTCAATACTTCAAACTCGTGCAAACCCCGTAGGAGTCTCGCAGCTCCCCGGGGGCGCAAGCCCTACCCTCCTGCCACCCCATCGGTCTAAAATCGAAGCTTTTCCCGCCCGTTTCCTTCACGGTTTTCTTGTGTTTTCTCGCAGCAGTCTTCGATTTGGACTCCTCCACCGGCGAGTAGAACCTCGTGGATCTTCTACTCCTGATTAGATCGGTTTTCGGGGGCGTCCCCGGCGAGGCGTCCTCTTTGGCCTTCGCTAAATCCGCTTGGAGGGCCACCGTCGAGTAGGGAAGGGGCAGCGGGGTCTTGGAGAGATCCACGTGGTAGGGCGCCGTCTTGGACTCGATGAACTGGAGGGTTTCCTCCGGAATGGCCTCCTGCGGACGGGGTTTCTTGGAGAACTTCGAGCGCTTCAAGAGGGACGCTTTAGGGAAGGATTTGGTGAGGAAATCGAGGAGACTTGGGGATGAAGTCGGGCCGGCGGCTTGAGAGGGGATTACCATTATGATGAAGTTGTCGAGGTGGGCGCGGACGTTCCATTCCCCTATTAGAATGTAACGAATGGGATTTGTATATTTTTTTTTTGTTAAAAATGTTACTCACCTTCCTGGCGTTGATCGTAGAGCACCTTGGCGTCGACGGGGGCGTCCTTTTTGCCGGGGGAAGCCCAGCAAACCAGGGGTATGGTCGCCAGTATAATCGAATGTATCGGGAGCTTCATGGTGGATTCGAGTGCGCGCCACGAGCGAAAAGTTACTGGCGATTCTCCGGCTGATTAATGCCGTTTTTCGACTAATTCGGTTTACTGTAAACCCGCTTTGTTTGTTATTTATAGTCGAGTGTCCGATGGCTGAGTTTATAGCGAGAATTTAGTTCGGGATGTTTCGATATTTTGGTGAAAATCGCGCGTTGTTTCGAGTGGTTTCGAGGAAAATACATTTATTTTTTATATTAACTCGTTAGTTGTTCGTTTTAAATCGAGCGATTTTTTCGTAAACGCGCGTTTTGCTACCGCACTATAAACTGTGCATAAAACGTATAGCTGTTATATAACGGGATCGTAATTCAACGCGGGATCCGCAGAAGACTCCAAAGACTCGTTTTTTTTTTTGTACGAACGAACGGGAACAGGTTCATCCGTATATTCTGCATATTCAACAGATGCTCATGGGAATCCACTAACCTCGGTAACCGGCCAACGGTTTCGTACCCACTCCTACATTCGATTCGGTAAAATATGCATTTAGCTTGCGTAATTCTGGTTTTTAACGGCCGGTTTTTTTCTCACCGGTTCGCAAATTGTACAGGTTCTTTTACTCGGGTCTCGGATTGACGAAAATCTCCGAAAGAAAATTGGAAATTTGCGCTGGAGATCGAATAACTGGTCGATTTTGCGAGGTATTAAAAGTAGAGTAGTCGATCGATATAAAAAGTCGTTTAGTGGAAGATTCATTAACCGCTAGGTTCGAAGAACTTTGTACATAATACATCGTAAAATTTCAATATCTCGTTTTCTAGTTCACCAATTTTTTAAATACTAGTGTAGAAATTAGTATTTTGCTTGACAAAAGAGTACTATATCTCATCATAATTAGGTATAATAATGAACACAAATAATGGAAACTATCACCCCTATAAATTCGCAACGAAATTTCGAGAGCGCCCTGTATATATTTCGAGTTTCCTGCAACGAAAAAAATGTTAAAAACTCAAACATCGGCGCTTATAAAAGCGTGTCCAATGCACCGGAGTGTACCGCTATCGCTCGCTTCTCGAAATATTTATCTAGTTCTTCGCGAAATTCATCTTCAATCTTCAGTAGTCCGCATTAAAGCGCCGAAGGAGCACGAGGAATTTCGATTGAAGAAGAAATATGGCGGCGTTAGTTCTTCGCTGTTTGCTGTACGTGTCTCTGGTGGAGGTTTTGTGCGTTTCCACGGCCGACGCCGCTCCCAAAAAGGGCAAAAAGGGGGAATCCCCGACGCAGACCTACTTCGATCAGAAACAGACCGGCGATTATAACATACAGTTGCATTTGAAGGACTTCCAAATCATCGCTTTAGTCGGGGACGATTCCGCCAGTCTCGGGGTAAGAAATATACCGATAAAAAAAATCTATACAGGTTGTCCCAAAAACTAATTTCAGGACTACGACTACAGCTACGATTACTCGGATTTCACCATCAAACCAGCGACCCAAAAACCAACAACATCAACACCTTCTACTCCCATCACACCAGTAATTTCCTCATCACCAACAACACCAACTACCACAACTATTCCATCGAAACCTCCACAGCACCCTTACCCGTTCGTATCGACCGATAACTCGTCCCAACCAACCAATAACTCTACTCAATCGACCAGTTTATTGGACGCCTCTAAACCACCAATAAGCGATCCTTCGAGCAGTACTACTTCTTCCGCGGAATCCAGTACGAAACCGGCGGAGGAGTTCAGCTCGCCGGATAGGATTAAAGTGCAGATCATAGAAACGCCGGTGAGAACAGGCGTGGTGCCCGGCGAGGACATCGCCGAGCAGAACGAGGCGCCGCACGGGGACATATTGCAGATAAAAAGGTGCGCTCAGGGATTCACCAGGGACAAGCGGGGTAGATGCAGGAGGGTGCGAAGGCCGGGGAGCGTTCAACCCCACTTGCCGTAAGTTGTGGTTCGATGTAGAAAGTTGGTAGACGTGACGTGCGCGATAAATCAACGCGCATAGTCTGTAGCTGTTACTGAATGAGGATAAGGTAAGAGGCCGAAATGGTGGTATATCTAATTGGTTGTTTTTGAAGGTATGGTTTCGGCAGAATTACCAGCAATTTGGCGTCGAGATTTCGGGAGGCTTCTGATGAGAATTCGGCGTCATCTTCGGAGTCGAAAGAAGATTAGAGATCCCCGTTAGTAACTCAAATAAAACATTAAGTACTAATAAAAAAAATAAAAGCACTTAAAGAGTGCCATAAGTTATTATTTATGAATTCAATTAGGTATAAATAGATTAGATTTATTTTAGTCAGGTTAAATCGCAGTACCTATGATGCTCAGTAGTTTAATTACATAATATTTTTATTATTTATTTTGATAAATATATGTACCTACTTTTTTTTTATTTTTTTGAAGTTGCCGATATAAAAAAACAAATCAACCCTGTATAGTATTTTAGAATCATTCTGTAATGCAAAATCTTGTGTCTTGGGCCTTTGACTAATAAGACATTTCATTGCATTTGGACAAATTAAAAAAAAAAGAAGACAACATTTCATAACCTCACATTTTCGTAAATTCAAAACAATAATAGAAAAATGAGCAAACTTTATGAAAATGAATCAGGAATACTCGTTTCACACGAAAACTACATAAACAACGTGTACAAATCGATGAATGGCGATCCCAACGTGTATCGGCTGAATCCAGGCCTTTTTAATATATTTTCCCCATACAAAAAAAGCAAATCGAAGAGGAAAAGTGAACACAGTGAATGTGAAATCGAAACAAACTTTTATAAATTCATTCGAGACCAAAACGTGCAAGATTTTTTGGATAATTGCGAAAACGAAACCAATCAAACTGCCATCGAAGTTGCGGATAATATCCAGAAGAATTTACCTAAAGAGTTAGTATTTTATTATAGCGCAAAGAGGGTACTGTAATTAATTTAGTATTATAGTATTTTAGATTTAATCGGGGGCAACAAAGGACCCTCAACATCTAGAAGTATAAATGAATCAAAATATCTATTTCCCGAAAACTCCTCGTTCTTTTCGAAAGATGTAAACGAAATCGAAAAACATTTAACTGGTAAAAAATTCGATTTTATCTTACTGGATCCTCCATGGTGGAACAAGTACATTCGTCGCAAAAGAAAAGCTTCTTCAGGTACTTTTCTTCACTTACTCTACTTCAGGTATAAAAGTAGATTTAATTCAAAGTACAATTGGCCTGTTACTAGGTATTACTTCGTTTTTTTTTTAGATGCCTATCAGATGATGTACAATTACGATTTAAAAAATCTACCTGTAGAACAATTGTTGAAAAAAGATGGTTTAATAGCGGTGTGGTGCACGAATTCCGAGCAAAATTACAACGCTTTATTAACCGATATATTTCCCCATTGGAAAGTTAATTTCGTTTCCAAATGGTATTGGATGAAAATCACCAAAAAAGGAGAACCGATTTGCAACTTCTCCGACCCTCCAGGTACTCGTATCTTCTTACTACATTTTTTATTTAATTATTAATGATATTTTAGGTAAACAACCGTTTGAGAGAATAATATTCGCCCACCGCACCAGATCCGAGCCTCTACCAGAAAATGGCAAATTAATCGTTAGCATACCAAGCGCTATACACTCCCACAAACCCCCTCTAGCTGAAGTATTGCAGCAATACTTACCAAACGACCCGGAATGTTTGGAAGTATTCGCAAGATACCTCGTTCCAGGTTGGACGAGTTATGGCAACGAGGCCATCAAACTCCAGCACGAAAGCTTGTTTGTTCCCCACCAGAAATAACAAACGTTCAATATTAACTACTATTTATTATACAGGTACGTGTCTATTTTAATTTAATCAAATCATCGTCTAACATAATTTTTCCTAAATCGCCGTTTCTAAACGATTTTATAAAAATATGCGCCGCTAGATTCAAATCCGGCTTTATCAAGTAGTTGTTCAGAGTGTCTCTTATTTTTATTTGTTTGTTATTTACTTTAGCGATGTGGCTTAGGATTTCTAATATGTTATCATTGGGTCGGTCCAATCGGAACGCCTCCACGTATTGGAAACGTTGTTGCTTATTCAGCCAGTACAACAAATAATCGGCTAATATCCCTTCGCCTACTCGGTGGTCTTCTATCGTGGCGCACAAGGCGAGTTTCAGGCCGGTCTCGACGTTCGGTATGTTAGGGGATAATATGCCGGGCGTGTCGAACATGTAAAATAGAGGTTTCTCGCATAGTTTGATTCTTGTCAGAACGCTCCTGGTTATGCCCGGTACGGCGCCCACGCTGGTGGCCTTGCCCTTTCGCAGGAACCTGATTCGCATGGCGTTTATCAAACTAGATTTACCCACGTTGGGTACACCGATGATCATTAGATTGCAGTCCTCCGCGTTCGCTCGATTGTATCGGTTCGATTCTCCTATTAGCTCCTGCGCTAAAGGGAATATTTTTTTCACACCCGTGCACTGTTGGTTCTTGCTTTCGGTGAATACGACGTGCGGATAGTCGGTTTTTAGAGATTTTACTATGGCCGGTTTGCGCGAGGGTTCTATCAAATCGGCCTTGTTTAGTACCAATATGTGCGGTTTCAAGCCGCTCACGGTGTATTTGAAATCGCTGTTTTTCCCCGACAGCGGTATTCTCGCATCGTGCACTTCTACAATGCAATCTACGCTTCGGAGTTTTTGTTGCATCTGCTTCAGGCCTTTGCCCATGTGGCCCGGAAACCATCTTACTAAATCCGTGTCTATCGTTTTGAAAACGCTCCGGAAGCTGTTTTCCGCCAGTTTGTAAGACATGTTCTTCTTATTTATCCTTTACTGGGCTAATTTTATAGTGTATTTACCTAATATTACATGTTTTTGTTGTTTTCGATATTTAAAAATTTTTAGGTTGACAGCTAGATTCTTCTTTTTTCGAGCAGTTCGTGGCCTTTTACATTAAGCGGATCTAGTTCAATAAACTACTCGATACTTTTTATTATTAGTATTTATTATGTATATAAAATCGTTCTTTCTAATTTTATAACTGTAAAATAAAGTACATTCACAATTCTTTCTATGAATCTATTTTACTATTAAACAAAGTTGTACAGACTTAATTTGCAGATTGCAGTTCCTTTAATTTCTGTTTTTTAAACATTTCTACTAATTCGTCTTGGCTGGTCGAAGCGATAACATCAGATTTGGATAAACGTTCGTCAGGGAACGTGGCTAAATTTAACTGTGGATCCCTGAACGTAAAAGGCGTCCAAGGTCCTTGTATGGACGGATGGTCAGTATGCCACAATTTTCTTATTCTCTGTCCATCGTGATTGATTTGTTGCCTCTTTAATAGCTCCAGCCACTTTTGAATTTCCTCTTTTGTGAAATTTCTGCAATTCAACCACTGGGAGTCCCCGTTAACTGAAAAAAACTAATATGAATACACGAACATAGGGTATGTAAAGACTAAACTACTTACGATATTCAGCCTTTATGACGGCAGTTTTGTGTCTTCGGGGTTTAACGTAAACAACCACGCCCGGATTACTCTTGGCAAAATTTACCAGTTCGGTTTCTATAAACTCTCTAAAATTAAACGATAGAAGCTTGTTGTTCTCGACTGTATGTATCTTACCTCATTCCTGCACTGGAGCCATTGTTTTTGCAAAATTTCAGCACTACCCTTTGAAGCTGACCGACATATCTTCCGATGCCGTTTTTTAGGGGCACATTAATAAACCCCGATTTCAAAAATATATTACTGTGGCTCATTTTTCTCTCATAAATTTTTGGTTTAAAATATCCTAACCTATTTCTTTTGTTAGTTATGTCAAATGTCAATAAATAATATAACTACTATCTTCACACAATAAAGGCCACGAAAAAGAAGAAGCTCAACTGTCATTTGTCACATTTGAACCATTTTTATGCCAAATTCTCTCTAACGAACAATTCGGCTTGCTAGATTATAGAAATGTAAATCGTTTTTAATGAAGTTCGATTAATTTAGAGTTTATATTTATTAGCATAATTTAGGCGATAGTCCAGTGCGATTACAGCGTAATAAAATGTACATCAAATCAATTGAATTGGACGGGTTCAAGTCCTACGGGGAGCTCACCCAAATCAACGGTTTCGACGATAAATTCAACGCCATCACGGGCCTGAATGGCAGCGGAAAATCCAACATTCTAGACGCCATTTGCTTCGTCTTGGGCATATCAAATCTCAGCCATGTAAGACCTTAATACACTCTTTATTTCCAATCGAACCAACCCTTCGTTACTCGCAGGTCCGAGCCGGAACCCTGCAGGATTTGATCTTCAAAAGCGGCCAGGGAGGCGTCGACAAAGCCACAGTCTCCATCACCTTCGATAACACTCACGCCTCCCAATGTCCCCCGGGCTACGAAGACTACCGGGAAATCACAGTTACCAGGCAGTTGATAATGGGAGGGAAGAACAACTATTTACTGAACGGCATCAAAGTGCAAAATAAGAAAATCCACGATTTGTTCTGTTCGGTGCAATTGAACGTTAACAATCCCCATTTTTTAATCATGCAAGGCAAGATTACCAAAGTCCTCAATATGAAGCCTATAGAGGTAGGGAAAGTACAAACCATGCGAATTAAAGATTAATTTATTTCCTCTTTCAGATTTTAGCTATGATAGAAGAAGCAGCCGGTACGCGAATGTACGAAGTAAAGAGACAATCGGCCCTGAAACAAATCGAAAAAAAGTCCGTAAAAATCGAAGAACTGAGCGCGGTAAAACGTCCATTAATCATCTCGTTTTAATCCTAATCACACTCGGTATTGCAGATACTGAAAGAAGAAATAGAACCGAAGATAGCGAAGCTGCGCGAAGACCGCAGGAAATTCCTCGACTACCAAAACATCGACGCGATGCTGAAGAAACAAACGCAATTGTTCGAGTGTTGGCAGTACTGCCAAAGCAAACAAGTCCATTCCGTAGCGGTCAATAAACTGCGAGACACCGAAGTACAAATAAAATCTTTCGAGAACGAAATCGAGGAGAACATACAAAAATGCAAGGAATTAGACGAGCAAATTATCCAATTAACCAACAACGCCAATACAGTAAGTTGATTTCTTTGTATTAATATCGTTTCTAATCGAATCGATTGTATCAGGAAGCCTCGGCTCGACTTGCGGAACTGGAATCGGAGCTAAAGGAGAAGCAAGTGAAACAAGCCAAGTCGGGCGCATCGATCGATTCGGTTAAATTCAACATAACGACAGAAGAAAAGAAAATAGTTCAACTGAATACCAATTTAAGCGAAGACCAAGCCGCTTTGACCGAAAAAGAAAACCGACTGGAAAGCGTCCGAACGTCGTTCGAAACTTTAAAAACCAACGACGAGAAAGACACCGAAGCCCTCAATAACGCCGTAAAGAAATTAGAAGGTACAAATCGCTGCAATATAACTCATTTTTTTAATTGAATCAAACGTTTTGTTTAGCTTTGGGCACCGGTATGGAAGTGAACGACGAAGGGGAAACCCAGACGCTTCAAGATCAATTCATGAAAGCCAATCAAGACGCCATGCAAGCAGCCACCGATGCCAAAATAGCCGCAAACGTAATAGCAAAGTGCAAAAGCGAATTGGCCGAAAAAGAGAAAGAATTACGTTCCACGTCCGTCAACTTCTCCGACTACGAGAAAACCAAGAGGGAGGTGGCCTTAAAAGAAAAACAACTACATAAATTAGAGGTATATATTTGAGAGTGAATTTGCGTTTAATCTCGCGCTTATTTCGTGTATTTAGGAGGAATTGAGCAAAATGAACTTCAGCGAAGACCGCATGAGAGAGGTCCAGAACGAGCGACAGCTGTTAACGGAGGAGGTTCGATCTCTGAGGGATTCCATCGAGTTGTTTTACGCCTGCCATCCGAGAATGAGATTTACCTACGACGATATGGGGCCCGATTTCAACAGGAAATCGGTCAAAGGCGTCGTGTGCAATTTGATGAAATGCAAAATTCCGGATGTTTCCATGGCCATCGAAACTGCCGCTGGAAGTCGGGTAAAACAACCACGATGTTTGCGCGACAAATCGATTTATTCAAACTATATTGTATACAGCTCTACAACGTCGTAGTAGACACCGATAAAACCGTAGTGAAGCTCTTGAAGAAAGGCAATTTGCAAAACAGGACCACTTTCATACCCCTGAATAAAATCAAAGGTGGAAAAATCCACCCGAAAATCGTGAAGTTGGCTCAAAACTTGGTACGTACCGATGCTTTTACAAATACCATTTAATCGATACGAATTGCTACATCCAGGTGGGCCCGGAGAACTGCCAGACGGCCCTGTCTCATCTGGAATACGGCGCCGAATTGGAGACCGCCATGGAATACATATTCGGCAACGCTTTCGTCTGCAAAGACATCAGCGTGGCCAAGAGAATCGCCTTCAACGACGACATCAGGAAGCTGTGCGTTACCCTCGACGGGGACGTCGTCAATCCGGCCGGCACCCTCAGCGGCGGGGCCCCCAAAGCGGGCGGCAGCGATCTGTTGAAGCTCGCGCAAACCAAGAATAACGAGGTACTAACGATTAATAAAATATTCCTCGAGTTTGGGGAGATTTGAGTAGATTTGGCAACGTCGCCGAGTACCTTTTTTTTTGTATTAAAGTAGCTTATTTTTCATTGTAGGCGATATTGAAGGAAAAGGAAAGCGCGTTGGGGACAATCGAGGCGAATTATCGAAAGCTGGACGAGCTACGGTCGAATTTCTACGGATTGAAGAGGAAAATCGTGGTGGTGAGCGGCGAATTCGCCTCGCTGAAGAAAACTGTAGAACAAGGCAACTACCAGAAGCTACAGGACGATATTAATAACATGAAAAAGCGAATCGGTGAATATTTCATATCCTTTTTGATGCATTTTATTTAAGTATTGCTATTTTAGAGGAAAGCACGGCTACGGTTAAAGCATGCAAGGAATTGGAGAAAAAGTCCAAAGACAAGGCCGGCGAAATCGAAAGGAAAATGAAAGACATCAAAGGGTACTTCACGAATCGATTGAAGGAAGCCGAGGCGGATGTGAAACGGTTGAAGGAGAAAGCGGAGAAGAGCAGCAAGATATGGAAGCAGAACGAGCAGGATTACGAACTTTTAAAATTGGAAATATCCACGTTGAAAACGGAAATCGAAAATATCAAAAAGGAGATCGAAGTTTCCCAGAAAACTCTGGTTGATTTGAACGCCCAATTAGCGGACATATCTGGAAACGATGAAGAATTAAAGGTGGTTAGAAAATTTTGGAAATAACTGCTTGTGTTATCTTATTATTATTTTTAGACTGAAATCAACAACGTCAAAGCCGAATTGGCCTCGATAAAAGAGCGAATAAAAGAGAAAAACAAAGACGTGCAAAAGAAAAGCAAGGAAAAGGAGAATTTGTGCGCCAAAAACGAGAATCTCAAATTGAAAATCAAAGCTGAAAGACAAGGCCTCGATAAAATGGAAGAATATTGCAAAAACGCAGAGAAAAAGGTAATTATTTCTATCATTCCGATCGTCTTATTTCTATTGATATTCTTTTACTATGTTTTTAAACAGATGCGAGATCTTTCGAAGAAATTCAGCAACCATCCGAATCTAAAAGAAGCGGAAAAGCTATCGAGCAATGAGGGATCAGAGTTGGAGAAGAAAATCAAAGCTAACCAAGAACAAAGGCACAAACTCAGCAGGGTTTTGAACACGCAAGCGTTAACAATGTTTGAAGAACACGAGAAAAAAGTAAGTTTTATTGTTACTTAGCTATTTTAATATAGACATCTACACTTGCATAATTTGTAACTAGTACATGGAGGTCATCGAGAAGATGAATATATGCAAAACGGACAAAGAGAACATCCTGAAAACTATCAAGGAAATGGACGTGCAGAAGGAAAATTCGTTGAAACTGGCTTTCCACCAAGTGTCCAAGGATTTCGGTTCGATATTCGGTACACTTTTGCCTGGCGCCAACGCCAAATTGGAACCGCCCAAAGGAAAGCAGATCTTGCAAGGTTTAGAGGTTCGTTCAAATTCAATCCCGTAGAATTAAATAGATTAATTGCAGTGGTAATTTTTAGATAAAAGTCGCCCTGGGCGACGTGTGGAAAGAGAATCTATCCGAATTGAGCGGTGGACAAAGATCTTTAGCGGCGTTGTCATTAATATTGGCCATGTTGTTGTTCAAACCGGCTCCATTGTACATTTTGGACGAAGTCGATGCCGCTTTGGACATGTCCCACACGCAGAACATCGGGAAAATGCTGAAGACGCACTTCAAACAGAGCCAGGTAATTGATTTGTTTTCTTCTCATCGAACAGGTGGTTTTATCGAGTTTATTTATTCAGTTTATAGTGGTGTCTTTGAAAGACGGAATGTTCAGCAACGCCAACGTTTTGTTCCGCACGAAATTCGTAAACGGGGTTTCTACAGTTACGAGAACGGTTAATAAATAGATATAAATGGCACTTATTGAGGACTCCATTTTTTTTAAATAATCTATCTCTTTAACTTTGCATTGTTTAATTTGACAGTTTTACATGGTTGTTAGATTGAAAACGAGCACTGAATACGAGTCAATGATTTTTTTTACTTAATTTTTATTTTTACATTCGTTAAAAAATAATTAAATTTGATAAATAAAATATATCAATATGTAAAATATCGCTTAAGGTGGTTAAGTGAAGTTTTAGTTGATAGATACTCCTTTTCCTTGTGCCTTTATAATTGTACCTGTCTTAGACTAGTTTCAGTTTTATCTCGATTCAGACGACTTTGTCATATAAAATTTTATTTTATAAAATATAATAACAATTAATTCGTATAAATAAGTTTCGTTAAAATTATCTAATTATGTACAATAATAGCGTTCTAAACCACCACCAACGAGGGGGCGGCATCGTTATTTAACCAATGCAATATAGATTGCTGGCCGACGAGGGCCCAAATGTATGGAATGAAAAAATCTTCCGGCTGGTCTTCTTCTACGTACTTGAACTTCAAATCGGGAAATTTCTTAAATTAAAAAAATTACAATCAATTTACCTACCCTGTGATACAATCGCTGGTAATATCTTACCGTTAGTTTCTCTTTTGGCCAACCCCTGACGCCCTGTTGAATGATAAGTAGTACTTGATGGGCGTCCACTTCGTGTTCGAGGGATTTCTCTTGCAACAATCGCGAGAAATACTTCAGTATAATATCGATGTTGTGAATGATATCCTGAAACACCACGGTGTCTTTGAACGCCTCGAACATGCTCCTGTTGTACAACATCGTGTAAATCAAATTCGGATTGTTGCCCAGTTGCGTCGTCAAGCAGGAATTCAATATTTCCAGTACCATTCGCAATACTTCCTCCAAAACCGAAACGTCTTGCTCTACATCGCTCGATTCCTGTTCGACCTAACGATATTAGTTATTTAACGCGATTTGGGTTGAACGGCAAACGAACTCACCTCTACAGCTACAGCTACGTTATTGTCTTTCTGAGCGCTCTCAGTTTTCAGTCTTGCCACTAAGCGGTTGTATTTTTTAGCGAGCGTTTCGAACAGCGACACCAGCCTTTGGCATACGTACGGGTGCAGGTTCCTGAAGTGGGCCGACATGTTCGCCAGCGCCGCCAGGCAATTCGTGTGCAAGTACTTGTCTCGCATTTTCAGCATGTTATACTGCACGGTTCTTATCACGATCAATATGAGCAAACCGCCCAGCGAAATATCGGCCAGGCCTCGTTCCACGTACCACGACACGTTCTTCAATTTCTACAAATAGATGCATTAGCCCCTGATCAATCGCTTAAAGAGCCTCTTAGCGAACTTACTAAATCGTGTATGGCTCCGTTGAAAACGTCGTCCTCGCTGAGAATAAGCAAGATAATCAGCGACATGTAAATGTGATGGGAGTTACTGTTGGGCGCGTTGTATAGGCTTTTCAAAATGGGAACGATCTGGAATAATACGAGCTTAGGTCTTTCGTGAACGATCTAATCGAATGGCTTACCAAGAGATCTAAGTCTACTCGTCGTAGAACGTACGATTTGAACGATTGATTTCGATGCAACAGCAAGTATAAAAGTAACGTGGCCGCATCGCCCGAAGCTTTTTTGCACAACGCTAAATACAGTTGATTAAAATCTATCTTAAATAAACTGGATACTTTGGTCGGTTGTACGGGATTCGTATCTAAAATACCGAAATTATTCGAGTAAAAGCATCGATACGAATACGAAATAACGAACCTTGACTGTCGAGACACGAGAACAAAGAACTTCTATAAGGATTCAATCTGGTGGTCCAATGGTGGACTAATACTAACAGCAACAGCAAACTTTGCGTGGCCAACGGCGCGTCCTGATAGGAAATATCCTCGAAATCCGTGCTCTCCTCCGCGGGAGTTCTCGAAAAGGTCAACACCGACCAAATGTTGGAAGCCAAGTCGAGTACGATGCTGTGACCGTCTCCGCCGGAAAATCCAGCGGGCAATTTCTGCTGCTTTATAAAATTTGATAGCAAACATTTGACTAGAACAGGGGCGTGGATTACGTGCTTTCCGCTCATCACTAATCTGTATATCACGCTTTGATCTGATCTACCGTCCGCGTGGTACTGGATCGAGAGGCAGATCAGAAGGCAAGTTACTGATTCCAAATGGATCAGATACGTGGAATCTTCGAGCGGTACGTCTACTAATATTCCTAATAAAAGATTGTACGTTAACTTTATTATGTTTAATCGTAGCGAGTGTTAAACTTACCTACTAGAGTACCGATGAAGGATTCTAACAAGTTTATGCTTCCGTTCGAACCGATGTGTTTGATTAGTTCGTCTTCGGTAAGTAGTTCGGTCATGAATTTCAACACGCATCTTATAGTAAACAACGTATTGAAGAGCTGCCAGTTGAAAAGGTTTCTGAAGAGACACAAATTGGTAATCTTTATGAAATATTAATTGTTAGGTAATTACGCTTCTGCACTCGTCGCTGAAAGTAGTTCGGTGGATCTATCCAGGAATATCTGAATTAGAGCGCTGAAGTTCCCGGTGGTTAAATTGTTTTTCAACAGTTCCTTGCACAACGGTTCGATTCTCGATTCTAACGATAGTTGATCGTCTCTAAAAAGGATTCATTGTTATTATCGCTCGGTAAATTCGATGCGTACTTACGTTTTTATCGGCGGTATTAAATTGTACGCTAGAAATCTATTCCAAAAGGGATCATTTTTGGAAATGGGGTCCGTTCCGACGAACTTTAAACAGTATTCGTTTGTGGCCAGTTCCAAATTTTTGCTAACCGCTTTACCCATTACGGAAGCCGCAATTAAATTTTACAATACTTTTTCGTAATAAAATCCAATTCGTGCGAAAAGTTTAAATCAAATATTTTAAACATCATAACCTGTACACGTATGAACTTTTGACGTTTCCATTTTTTTTCGTTTTGTTGCATATACCTATTAGTATATACTGCTAACTCCCTATCTATTCCATGAGAGAAAATCGTAGCGATTAAAGAGAGAGATCCGACCCTTTATGGTGTGCTTAGTCGTTTATACGCAAGCGCGTTAATTTTAAAAGGACCAATAGCGAGTAGCTGAGGCCTATAAAGAAAAGAAAGAAAATAATACTTGAAATTGTGGTTAAATTCGGTAACCTGACATATTTACACAGGCAAGTTAAAGTCGATTTTAAAAATATATCAAAAAATGTACCAAAATAAAAGCTACACGTTTCTGACGTTTCATTTGCTCTGTCAAAAGTAGCCAATCAAGAAATCTTTCACTTGAGCATGCGCATAAATAAGCAGGCACACTAAAGTATAATGTTTGCTACGGGTTTTAGACCGTAGTAAGCAGTATATACTAATAGGTATATGTTTTGTTGTGACCGTATGTCACATGTCAAAATCCAGCCAATAATAATCGTAGATCTAAATGATTCTAGCAACGTGATTGGTCAATGCTACAAATGTGTTAGTTAAATGAATACTTACGAACGCGCATGATTGTTATAAAAAATGACGTTATTGACGGAAAGTCACAAGGTTAATTTTAGATCATATGATCGAAAGATTGTACGCTAGTTTTCTTCCCTGAATTTACGTACTATCACGCCTAGTCTCAATTCGTCTTCGATTTAGAGTTCCTCGCGAGTGGTTTTTAATAAATAATGGCAAGTCATCAAAGCCATGGTGTTCAACAACTACTGGCAGCCGAAAAGCGAGCTGCTGATAAAGTCACAGAGGCCAGAAAACGTAAGTATTAATACCATTAGTAAAAAAACATGTTATGGGTGGTAACATGATCACGAGACATCAGAAATTTCAACTACTTAAGCTTTCGCCCTTATTGAATATTCTTTTAAATGCATTCATGAATATTAAATATGAATTTGATCTAATTTAGGCAAAGCGAGGAGACTAAAGCAGGCCAAGGAAGAGGCCCAAGATGAGATCGAGAAGTACCGTAAAGAAAGGGAACGCCAATTCCGCGAATTCGAGGCCAAGCATATGGGCTCCAAAGAGGATGTAGCCTCGAAGATCGAACAGGACACCAAGAGGAGAATCGAGGATATGAACAAGGCTATCCAAAGTCAGAAGGAACCCGTAAGTTCCTTACATTTGCTCATTTCATGTTTCGATTGACTGTACGATACGTTTTAGGTGATCCAAAGCATCTTGGGATTGGTGTACGACATCAAGCCGGAAATCCACAAGAATTTCCGCCAGTAAACTGTATGGGTATTAACTCTCGTTAGGCACTAATATTGATGTCACTTAAATGTTTATAGATGTTCATTCCATTAAAAACGATGTACTTTATTTTTAATTTAGCCGTTCTAGACTATTCAAATCTTAATCTAATAATTCAGATACTTATATTGTTAAATGTATATTAAGCGGGCATATTAAAAGTATTGTGTTTTATGGTTGTGTATTTTTTTTATTGCGAAATTCAAAAAAAAATATACAATTTATATCAAATTTGAAATAGTTTTATCGTTATAAAAATTAGAGTTAAAATTATTTTTTTCCTCCTTTAGATTTCGCTTGTTTGCTCCTCATTCGGTGCACTTGCTTCTTGATCTCCTTTAATTTCCTATATTTGTTTGCTTCGATTCCTTCGATCCTTTCTCGCAATTGTTCTATCCTCTCTTTCGTCTCTTCTTTGAGTTTTTCTTGTTTCTTTTCATAAGTCGCCCTCAACATTTTCATCATAGTCGATACCTGCAATAGAAAGAGTTGTTTGTATCCACGATCATTTCAAATTACAATTACAACACCCCGTAAACTATACATAACAAAATCGATTTCTTCTTTTAGTGGCCTCTTGCATGATTACATTACGAAATAGACCAGGACGTGCGCCTGCTCGGTTGGGAATTAAAAATAGACGAACTATATCTTATCAAAAAATCAATACACAACGCACGTGTCGCGTGTCGTCAACAGACGGGTAATTGTTTTGAAAATCGATAGACATGTAGCGTTAAATAACGAGAGAAAAATGTCGCATTCGAAGCAAGGCGTCTACGTACCGTTGCCGCAATCTCTCAGCGACTCTGAGTCGGATAAAGAAGAGAAATCCAACGGCATCGAATCGTCGAATCTCAAGTTCACCCAGCCGAGGAACGGGCACCCGCACCTGCCCGACTTCCAGCACGATTTAGGTAAAATAAAGATCAAAAGCGTTAGAAAATTGAGCGCACGCCGCAAAATCGCACTGACTTTTTCCGTATTCGTGTGTTTCCTGCCTATTGTCATACTACTATGGATCCTACCGTGTCAAGATACAAGCACTTGTTCGCTGAAAATCGGCAACTGGGAATCGTCGCACGACGACGTCGAATTTCTGGGACCCATAAACCTGATCAGGGGCATATTCCACAAGAATTGGAACCTCGCTTTGATTTACAAAGGCAGCTTTAAAAGCTCGAAAGCGTTCAAAAACGGCGTGCTATCGGTACTGGGCGACAACGGAGCAGTCGCTTGGGACTTCCAGCAGGAGAGCTTCCCCAGCGAAATGAACTGCACCATCTTAGACGCGACAAACGGTGGATTGTACGATTGCTTGGTGGTGGACGGTAAAGGATTGAAAGCGATCGAACCGGTTTCGGGCGAAGCCCTGTGGCACGCTCACAGCTTGGAAGGCAAATCCATTCCGGAATTGGGAATGCCCATCAAAATAGACGATTTAGACAAAGACGGTGTAAACGAACTACTAGCCGTGTACAAAAAGAGCGACTTGTTGATAATATCGGGCAAGACCGGTCGGGCTCTCTCCAACATACGATTACCATCGATATGCTCTTCTATTAATCTACTTAAACTCAACAGTATAAACTCGATTAAATACGTGTGCACGAAAACCGGAGACGCCGAAGCGACCTACGAAATATCAATGCAAGATATCGAATCGAAATACTTGGACTCCGGAGCCAACATTAAACTGAATGTAGTCCAAAACGAGGCCAATTCGACGTACATTAAAGCCGGTAACAAAAAATTAGTAGTGAACAACATCAACATTTGCCCTAAATGCAACAGCATTGTAACATTGTTCGATTCGAACAACACCAAAGTGGATTCGTGGACGTTCGATAACACCATCATCATGAATCCCATACCGTTTACGTTCCCTTCATCGAGACCGTTGTACTCGTTCGAAACGTACATACACGGATTCATCCTGAAAATGTGGTACTGGCAGGAAGATTCGTTGAAATTATCGCCGGTGACTAGAATTTACAAGAGAAACGTGCCCATACACAACGAAACGTTCCATTTGAACAAAGTATCCGAACGAGTAATCCTGATAATACTGAAAGATAACGACGTGAGGATAGAAAACGTCAGCCTGACGGACATTTATTTGATTTGCAACGGACCACAGCACCACAATTGCCAGCCCAATCACAACAACCAGAAGGATTCCCTGCTGATAGCCGATCTGGACTTTGACAATTTGATGGAATTGATCAGTTTTAGTTCCACGTACAAGCAAATCGACGTGGACGGTTACGATACGTGGCATCTCACTTCTAAATTGAACGTGTTTAGATTAGAGAGCGAGTTTCCTAAGTTGTTGAAAAATAAATAAACGTATATTTATTAGCGCGCTTACTTTTTCCTCCTGCGGTTCGGCGATGACGGCTATCCTATCCAATTTATCGGTGGATTTCGAGTTGTATTTGGGCTTGTCCTTGTAGGGCAATTGCTTTTGTAATTTCTTCGGTATGACGAGCGGTTTGAACGGTTTCTCTTCTCTTTCGATAGGCTGAAATTCAAACGTCGTAGAAAATCGCTCGTAGTTAATCGAGTAAGTATTCTTACAGTGTACAAACTATCCGCATTAGCGGGATTCTTGATTCCCTGTTCTCGCTTGACCTCGCCGGTGGTTCTGACGCCCTTCCAAGAGTTCCTTTCGAGCGCCGGTAGGAGAAGAGTGTTTACGGGGTTGTAAAATTTCGGCACGTCCACTTTGAACCACGTACGACAGAAAACGATATCTACAAATAAATATTGCGAGTTCGTATTATTCATTCGGAATGAAATTGTTACTCATTTACTCACCGCTTAACAATATTTTATCTTCGAATGTCGCCCTAAAGCAACCTTTCGGTTTGATTGCCGCTTTTTTTATCTGTCCCCTTATGCCCGAGACGGTTTTTATTCGAGCCCCTTCGAACTTGGCCACTTCTAATGATGAATTGAACATTCCTAATAAATTGTTAGAAATATAGTTAGATTCTTAATAAAATATTAGATTAATTACCTTTTATAAAAGCGGTCTTTTTGTATATCTTCATAGGATGCCCGATTAATTTCAATTTCTTCATTATCCTAGTATTCTTGTCCAACTCCAGTACAGTACCGGTCGCCGCTATCCTGAACCCAATTTTTTGCAAATTCTGCAAAACACAATTCACCACAACCACCTCGAATATTTCCGAAATAATATACTTACACCACTCTCCGAATTTACCGTTTGCAACGCCAAAAACCCTGTCCCTTGGGGCGTAATGGGACCCCAAAAATGGGCGTTACACGCCAAATGTTCCGGCGTGTACTTCAAATACCTGAACTTCATGTCGTCCTCCAATTTGGAGAACAACGGTATCGTTTGGAATCGCCTCCAACCCAACGATATTATCAAAGGATCGGCTGTTTTCAGGATTTTCTTGTACCAACGGTGCTTTTTGATTCTCACGTTAACGAAACCTATGTTCTCTTCGCCCATGTTTAAAGCACCGATAACTGAAAGTATATTAGTTCAAATAAATTCAGCGAATGTACTAAATTTTCCGGCGTTACCTAAAGGACAAGTGGGATCGAAATGTTCGACGAATTCGCACGGTACGTCCCGAAATTCCAATCGAACGTACATGCCCGGCCTGTACCCTTCGATTTGCACTCGAATCTCATCGGGCACGTTATCGAACACGGTTTTGTTCAATTCCGCCTGCTTCTCGGCGGACAACTTCAATTCGTCGTAGTAGCTCAGCTTCTCCTGGTTGTCGTATTCAGCGTCGAATTTCTCCTTTAGCTTGCGTTTCTTGTCGGCGAGCGCTTCGCCGTCGGCCTCGGCGTCCTTATCGCACTCGTCTCGCTTGCGTTTCTCGGGCTTCGCCCGATCCCGGTGCTTCTCGCCGGTCTCGAGGTCCTCGAAGTCGCCGAACACCTCCGAATCGGCGTCGCTGAGCGTCTCGGCGTCGTCTAATTTCAGGAGCTCGGTGGCGTCTTCGCTGTCTTTCCATTTGCCCGTCACGAAGCAGTTTGTTATCGAGTCTTTGTTCTGAAATAGGTTGATTGTAAGATGATGTGGTTTGCTTATAATCCATGAGTTACCTCCGGTAATGTCCAGTCTTTCATGGGGGAGTCCCAGGGCAGCATTAAGGAGGATTCCGTTAGATTCATGACGTCTTTGTTTCGTTTGAGCTGGTGTTGTTCTTTGGAGACTTTTCGAAACAATCCGCCGATTTCGTTTTCTTGCGAATCTTCGGTTTCTTCTTCGGCTTTCTCGTCGTGCTCGTCCTGAAAGTCTACAATAAAAAAAATAAAATAGTATGAACGATATATATTTCGAATTATTTACCGTAAACTAGTTTCATTAGGTTTTTGTTCATCGTTTGTCGATTAACGAAGGATTCTTTAGCTTTCTCCATCATGTTTTCCTTCCATTCGATGCCCTCGTTATCGTCGCTGTCGTCGTCATCGGACGAGGCCTCTTCGGTTCGCTTTTTCTGATCGGATTCGATTTTATTCAGAATATCTTTGACTTTTAAATTGAGTTCGTCGTTTTTGTTATTCTGCAAGTTCATGCAGTATTCTTCGTGCTTCTCCGCGTCGTCATCATCGCTCTCATCGCCATCACTTTCATCATCGTTAATGTCTAAATTGTCATCGAATATAACTTTCCTTCTTATCCTACCGTTATCTTCTACTTTAACGTAGTTCTTTCTCAATTTACTCAATTCCGCGTCCAGTTCGGAGTTCTCCGATCGCTTCTCGTTCTTCTCAAACAGCTGCACTTCCTCCTCGTCCTCATCGTCGCTTTCATCGCCGCTAAAATCGTCGTTGGTGATCGTCTTCCCGCCCGTGAAAATTTGCAGTTCGGAATGCTTCAGTTTCTCGTCGAGAGTTTCCTTCGTGCCGATCAAATTCGATACGATGTTCTCGGTCTCGTCTTCCCTGTGCCCGTGGCTGTGCGAACCCCCTAATTCCATGTAAACGGCGTCTTTGTCGTAGACGATTCCTCCGACGCCCGAGAAGGGCGCGTAAATCAATTTCTCCTTTTCGATGAGCGCCCGTTTCTTCAATTGCTCGGGCAGAGGGCAAGGATCCGGCAGGTAGGAGAGGTCGTGTATTTTCATGTCTCCGAAACCTGCAAAAATAATTATAAATGTGCTGTTTATGATCGGGAGTATGCGTATTTGTACCTGCTATATGAACGAAACAGTCTTTCTTTAGAGGAACGCCTCGTATGTACCCGTACAAGGCGACGTTTCGATCGCATTTAGGATTCTTCCTCATTAATTCTTGATTGGTGAGATCCTCGTATCGGTCGCCTACTAAATAGCTGTGAGTGGTCCTCCATTGTAGCGGTCGGAATTTCATTACGCTTATGAATCTACCTAAATTTTTGATTTCGTTTCTCAGATATTCCTCGTGGATTATGCCGGATAGGTAGAATAGTTTTGCGCCTGGATAGACTTCGGTCCAGAATCTGTGTTTCAACGTTCTTTTGGTTGTTTTTAACGCTTTGCTGTTTTTAATCAGGTCTAGATGCGTTAGAACGCCCATTATTCGCGGCATTCCGTGTACTTGGCAAATGTTCAAAAACTCGAAGATTTCCATTTCGAAACCGAAACTGGCGTCGCATAATAGAAGCACTAAATCCGCCACCTTCGCTAAATCGATCATGGAATTAATGTCGTTGTTGCATTCGAAAAACGTGATTCTCTTCTTCTTGCCGGTGACTATCGTAACGGGGCCTTTGACGTTCGTTAACGGTATTTTGGTGAATAATTTGATTAAATTGTTGATGAGAGTGCTCTTTCCGATTTTAGGCGGCCCCACTACCGCTACGACCACAGGAGGCGGCTCCAAAGGCGTTCTATCCACGAGAGGAATGTGTTGTTTCTTAGTGTTAATATCTTCTTTCCTTCGAAATCTCCGCTCTGCTCTTATCGCTGAATTGAACGTGAACGCTTTCGGGTTTCTCGACTTAGGATCATCGTTGATTTCACCGGATTCTTTAGACTTTTTCAGCTTTTTCTTCTCCACCTTCCTTCCTGCAATTAGAATTGTAGCGCCCCTAAAACGAATTGGTTGTTTGAATTACTCACCAGAATGGCGCTCCCTATGGCCTTTTTTCTTCCCCGAATTATCATCATCCATTATAACAATTTTTAAGTTTATAAATAAATTGCTAAATGTTTCATGAAGAAACGTGAAACAATATAGGTTATGTTGTGTATTTTATTTGATTGTCAACGTCAAAATCTTCTTTTTTATGATGTCTATGTGACTGTTCTTTTCTGTAGGAAAAAGTAAATTCTTTTATTTCATTTATAAACATTGAGATGAATTTATCGAATGAAATAAGTACATCTTAGTAATCTAAATACGTGCAATCACTTGGAATAATTAAAAAAATCAATCTAATAAACAAATCTATATAATGCCATTTGTCATTTTAGTTCGGTACACCACCGCGTAGACGGTGGCAGCACACGCACTCAACTCTCAACTAAAATAAAACGATAGAAAGGTTATAATTGCAATTGAAATTCGTTTTACAATAAAACGCCCATACGTTCCTAAATTACACAATTCATAAATCGAAGAAGAGCGTACAAACCGCAATATTCGAAATCGCCCTTAACGCCCGCAGGTATTTTATTTACGCAATTAAAAAGCATGTCGAAGAGCGGCGTTGGTCGAGGCAGGGGTTGGATGAACCTACAAAAAAACCAACAACAGCACGTATTACCGATTAACATCCACGCCAACGAGACTCCTAAGATCTCCCTTAAAGACGTCACCGAATTTATCGATATAGAAAACGATGAATTGACGAAAAGAATCAAAGAGCTGAACATAAACGATGACGGCATTAAATTCAACCAGAAGATCAAGTTTATCTTGGAGAAATGGAAACAGGATTGCCAAACGGGAGAAGATGTCGAGTAAGTATCGAATTCTTAGTAACATCACAGTAATAAGGTGTTTAAGTACCTGTTTAATTAGTCCTTATAAACTATTAACGAAGGATTATCTATAGGTGTAGTAATAAAGTTTTTATTGAATTGTTTAGGAAGAGTTTCGATGTATTGTACCAGGAGTGCTTAAACGATGAAGAACTGGCGTCCAAAATTGTTATCCTGATAGCTTCGAGGAGCTTCATAACCCAAGAAATTCACGATCAGAATTTACGTTTGCTATTCCTGAAGAAGCTTCAAAGTGATTTCGAAAGTGAGCACTACCTAATCTACCAAATACATTAAAGATTTATTCGATGATTTCTTTCGATAGGCTGTAAAATATTGAACGAAACAAACCCGGCCGGATTCAGGAACTATGTAAAGATGCTCGGCGAATTCTACAGCAAAGCCAGATTAGCCAACGGACAGCCTTTTAGTTTTATGGTCACTCCGTTACTGGTGTGTCTCGAGATGCTACTAGAATCAGCTCAGCTCTCCGATTTACAACAATTTACTACTCAGGTATGACTGAAGTACAACCGTAATCCAATAACATCTAATATAAATGTTTGTTTTAGATATATTTGAACGGTAGCTCCATTAAAGCGGAGTGTTCCGATAAACTGAACGATCTCATCAACAACATCCGTATACTGATTATAGTGGAGAAGAATCTGTCTCGAGAAGGTAGATATTGGCTGTTGCTGGCCTTGGAAATAGCAGGGAATAAATTCGGAGCGTTGCCGATTGAAGTGTTCAAATTTTATCAGGAGCAAATCGGCAGCAAAGCCATGGCGATTTTTCAGGTTAGCGAACGTATTTCTTACGATTATCGACGAAACAACAACATCATAACACCTAATTAGGCTAATTACAAACTGGAAATTTTTAGTTCTAAATAACCGAGAGACAGGTATAATCAATTGACTCGATAAGACGAAATTATCGTTGAAAATCGATGTAAGTATTGAAATGAATTGTGTATTTTTTAGGACGCCCAAAATTCGCTAAGCGTACAAACGGTCAACGACAACAAAAAATTAGAAAACTATCAGAGTAGCGTGAACGTGTTGCAATTATCCAAGAAACCGGACGTACCGCCGGCTGGCAACGATCAGAACAGTTCGTTTTTGTCCAATTGCTCGGAACTGAACGCTTCGTCTACGAGTACCAGCGGTTTCGTGTCCGACACGTCCAGCCAGAATTCCAACGGGGCTCCGCGCGAGGCCTCGCAGAAGTTCGGTAGGCCTATATTGGGCGCGGGGGCGCGGCTCAACAAGAGCAAATCGGAGTTGCCTAACAATAGAAAAGAGCCCTCGCCGGGCGGTTGGGTGAAAACGAACGGGCCCGGTTGGAAAGACAGAGGCGCCGAGAAGAACTCGAAGAGCAAGAAAGGTTGGCAACACGACGACAGATTCGATAACGACTATAGTTAAGGTCGTAAGAGCACGTTTGTGTTCTAATTTATTTTTTTTGTATTTTTTTCGGCTGAATCATTTTTCTTAACAAAAACTATTTTCTCTGTGATATACGAATTGTTTTCAGACTTATCATTTTAAAATTCGACATTTTAGAAGAGGCTTGGTTTGTACCAACAGTTCTGAACTTTTTCTACGGAAGTAGAAATGCCATATTATTGCTCGAAACATTCGAAATTTTCTAATTGTTGAATACTCATCCTTTTTATTTATTGAAAATCATGTAATTGTGTAACAAAATAATTGCAAAGTATCTAATCGATTAGTTATAGTAATGATTTTGTTGTGAATCGGTAAAATGGTTTGATTCAAATTATTTGCCACGTGTGGATTCTAATTGTACGACTAGGCAGGGCTCTCACGATTTCTTAATTTATATTATTAAAATCTCTTTATTTTTGTGGGCGTCAGGCTGATGGTAATTTTAAATTAAACGAATTCCCACAAGTGTTCTTTTATATTTGTAATCGACATTTATGTATCTATACAGTTGGTGATGCATAGGCAAAGATCGTTTTGTATGCATATAATATATACATAGCATTTGATTTTTCCTATACAATATTTAAGCTACTTTTAATGTAATTACGAAACGCGTTTTCAAAATATTTAGTGCATTTTGCAAGGTTCATTGACTTCTTAATTGTGATTTTTGAGGTTTCTTTTTATCTAGTTTAATTTTTTATACTTTTTGTATTAGTTCCTCTTTTTATTGTCGCTGAGGTTTTAGCTAAAAAAATTATTTTACAAGATACTTAATTTTATCTTTTAGATACAATCATACATCACATGTACGAGTAGGTTGGTTTATTTTATTTTAGGAAAATTATAAATTATTTACATCGGATCCCAGTTTGTGTACGAATTTTTGTCTATTTAGGAATCTCGCTAACAAATTGTAAATGTATTATAATGTAGATAATAAATAAGCATTGGTACATTTTTTATATCGGCTTAGAGAACATTTGGGTGTTTAAACTTGTATTAGGTTAATAATAAATAATTTACATTTTTAATGTTTTCTTTATTGTTACTTTCTCTAAATCATTATTTTGCTTTCAAAAGTGATTATTGTGGGACAATCTGTACAAGAGAAAGTTTTCTTATAGATGGCCCGTTCTGGAGATGTTATTCAGGTACTTTAGGAACTGCTGTGACAGATAGTAGTAGTATCTGCTATGAAGAATGTAAGTACCAACTTATTTATCAATGATATAATTTATATTAATAGATAAATTAAATTAATGCGGTATAAATAATGTTATTTTGAACAACAAACAAATATTTGCGCTATAAAAATCAATAATCGGGTTGCGCCAGGTGTTTTGTTAACCAATGATGAATAAACACCGCATTTTTATAATAATATTTCGCGTTTCTATCGATCGGTATATAAATACGTGCGGTTTCATCGCGTAAACATCCGTTGAAACGAACGAGACATTTTGAAATTGCCGCCAATTATTTTCATTCAGTAGTTGGCTACCCTGGTGACCCCTAGCGCCTAGCGCTTTTGTGGATTGTAATAATCAGGTATGGTTAACGGCATTCCGATTTTACTTAAAAAAAACAATTGTGGGTGAAAGTGATTTAATATGTTTCTTTCGTTGAATTAATTGCAATCGGTTCTTCTTTGCGACAAAAAAAAATAACCGTCGGCGTTTGCGTTCGATCGACGTCGAATTATAATCGAAAAGCGACCGTCCTAACAAACTCGAGCTTGTCAGTTGTGGAAATGGCGTCTTTCCACATGGTGATAAAAAATTTTTGTTGCTGCCTCGCGATTTTCGCATCGAACTCCTCGGTTTGCTGGCCGCTAACGAAAACCGCTCCAATTTCGAATTAATTTGAATAGATAAGCGCTCGATTTGTGTATTTACTTTCGTTCTTTGCACGCATTGTTGCCTTTGTATCGAAACAAAAAAAAAGAGGGCTTTTACGAGGTGTTTGTTCGTTTAGGCCGCTTTAACCAGCAGTCACTTCCGGATCAAGGAAGCTGTATTTTTTTTTTGTCAAAAGACGAACCTTGCAAAACCTACATAATTATATTTATCATACGTATTTGTCTAATTTTTCATGACGTTTATTGTCAATTTAGTTAGATATTTATCGGTATATCTTCTTTCTTACAGTTAGCTTGTAAATAGTACCTCTGTACATACTGTACAAAGAAAAAGATGAGTTCGAGTAATAAAGCCACCGTTAAGGGTGGCAAAGGCGTCAAGCCGGAGAAATCCAGGAAATCAGAAAAATCAGAAACTAAAGGTAAGCCCGTCCACACTTAACACCCATCACAAACATCCCCTATCAATATAAACATCAAACCCCCATCGAACCTCAACTCCTGTTTGTAGGAAAAGGCGGCGACAGACAGAGAGATGCTAATTCCAAAAACGAAGATCCTAGTATTAATGACCAAGAGGACAAAGTTAAATCGTTGTTAGAAATGTCCCGAAGGACTGAGGAGGAAGTGTGCCTGGCCCTGCAGGAGTGCGACTACGACTTGAACCGGGCCATGAACATGTTACTGGAAGAAATGGCTGCCGTAAGTATCCCCTTTTTTTATATATATTTTTTTAGACAAGAAGAGGCTTGTAAAGCGTCAAATATACTGAATAGTGAGCTGATTAGCAATACTGAATCGATATATTTTACATCTAAGAGTTTACTGGACAGCAAAAGCTTTTCTAAATACAAGGACTAAGGTGAAAAGTTCTCGGCCTGATAGTTAAAGACCGCGATTTTTAGTTGAAAAGTTACATTATTTTTCTTATTAATTCGAAATCCTTAGTTCGAGAGAATTCTCAATGACTATGAAGCGTTCTAAACGGTTTTAGACAGTTCTAAATGATTTTGGAGCGTTCTAAATAATTCTGGATAATTTTAAATGAGCTTTCTAAGCAGTTTTAGACAATTCTAAATGGTTCTAGACAGTTTGAAATGATTCTGTAGTGTTCTAAACAGTTCTAATTGATTCTGGAGCCTTCCGAATGGTTTTATACAGATCTAAATGATTCTGGAGCATTCTAAATTATTCTAGACAATTTTAAATGTTTCTGGAGCGTTCTAAAGAACTTTAGACAGTTTTAAATGATTCTAGAGCGTTCTAAATAGTTCTGTACAGTTTAAAATGATTTTAAAGCATTCTAAACAGTTTTGAGCAGTTTTAAATGATTCTGGAGCATTCTAAATAGTTCTAAACAGTTGGAGCGTTCGACTAACACCTTTATAGTGCAAATCCATCGACCTTAACGTGGTAAATTTAATGTCCAGGGCGAATGGGAGACCAGAGCGAAGAAGAAAAAGAACCGCCAAGCGTCGGCGAGCAAGCAGGAGAAGTCGGACGAGGCGCCGCCGGTGGACGATTGGAACGAAGCGCCGCCGCCGTCGGCGGCGACCGTCCACGGCGACAAAGACAAACAGCGAGGCGGCGGCGGCGGCGGCGGGACCCGCGGCAGGCAGAACAACCGCGGCTGGCGGGGCCGCGAGCGCCAGGAGAACGATCGCAACGCCGATGAGGGCGGCGCGGGCCGTCCGCGCGGCGAACGGGATCGAAGAGGCCGACCGGGCGGCGGTCCGAGGGCGGGCGGCGGCGGTCGCGGCGGCGGCAGGGGCGGCGGCCGGGCGGGCGCCGGCAGGTTTTTGCCGAGGAGCGGCAGGAGCGGCAACGGCGGCGGTTACAACAAACCGATCGACACGTGGGACAATTCGAATACGTGGGATAACAGCACGGCGACGATGGCGAACCATTCGAAGGAGGACAATTGGGACGAGTGTCCGGGCATCGACGAATGGTCGACGGAGGAGTACCAGGGCAGCTTGGCCGATACGAAGGTATTTACGCCGAGCATTCAGCCAGCTGTTTTAGATGCTGTCGCTGAACAGGCCGGTCCTTTGGGTTCTATTCAGGACGCGACGTTGGGGCAAGGTTTACAATTGGGACAGCACGGGATGCAGAGGCCGTCGCAGAGTCCCGTACCACCTATGGTGGGTAGTCTTACAGCAGCGCAAACTCAGTATTTTTCACAGGTACATTTTTATATTATTTTAAAGAAAAACACTTCGAATTGGAAGCGAAAATATAAGCATTTTTTTTTTCTTCTGTTAACATGTTCTGATCGCAAAACAAGCTTTGTTATTGAAATTAACGTCGAGATAAAAAAAAGCATTCATTAAATAGTTACGCGTGGTGATTCATTTTCGAATATTATAATAAATTTTCAATCAATGAGAAATAAAAATTTGACCGGAATTTAATTACCACGAAACGTATTAAAATATAACTTTTATAGTCTTTCCAAAGTCATTCTAAAATATTATAAAAATGTAAATGTACCAGGCGCGTCGGCGAATAAACGCGCCCCTTATTGAGGCTCTGTAATGACACGAAACGGAATATTGTAAACTTTCCTCCAGCACCTATCCATTTACCGTATTCTATTCTACCTCGACTGTGGAAAGACTATATAGGTCTCCTCAATTATTTTGTTCAAACTATCGATATTTTTAATGACTACTCAATTGTATTTCGAACGAACTAACAATTCAACACGAACAAACATTATCGTTTATCTACATAGTTGAGGAGATAGAGTTTACACAGTTTTTCCCCGTCGACCTTCGATTCTCCACATTATTCGTTAATTTTTATTTTTTATGTTTGGACATTCGAACGGTTTACGTCCCCGAAATTTCGCATCCGAAACAATTCTCGTTGTTGCAGCTCCAACAAAATAACGACACCCTAAACAAACCCTACCAGAATCAAACCTACCAGAGCCAAGTGTTCGACAAGACCGCCGCCGGCCAATACGGCGCCGGCGGAGGCGTAGGCGGCGGCGTCGCGGGCGCGCAATACCCCGGCGCCGGCGCCGGTCAATACGGCAACAACGCCTCCACGCAATCGTACGTGGCCGGCACGCAGCAGTACGGCACGCAGACCAATTCGAATCAGTACGGCGTCGAGGCGGGCGCCTACCCAACGGCCGGCTACGTCGGAGGCCAGGACGCCGTGCCGTCCGTGCAACAGCCCAGCAGGCCCAAGACGCAACGGGCGCGCGTGCCGCCCCCTTCTAAGGTAATTTGTTTCGTGCTTTGTAAGAGTCTTGTACGGGCGAGGGGTAAATTTTTAGCTCTGGCCCTTTACGTGTATGCGTTACGGGTCAGGGTTCTGTTTCATATAACTGATGAGTCCTGTAGAACTAGTGAAGTCTAAATTTGACAAGTTTGTGTTTTATGAAATTACATGAGTAGATTATTAGTGACAAGTGACTAGCCTAATATTACAAGTCTGTTTTACAATATTAAAAAATGTTGCTGCATTTTAAAAATTGTCGTGGTTCACATCTAAAAATAGCTCCAACCGAAAAAAAAACAATTTCAAAGGGGTGATATACTTATGCTCCCCAGTATAGTAAGTACTATTTTTTTCTTTTTGGCTTAAGTCCGACGTCTAATTAAAATTGCACTTGTAGAAAAACGGATGCCAAAAATTTAATTCGACAAGCGTCGAAATTTATTTTATGAAACGAAATTTTTAAATACTTGTCAACCAACACTTGTAACTTGTTGATTTGTAACTTGTCAACTTGTCAGTTATATGAAACAGGCCCCAGGTGTCGAAGCAAGGAAGATTTGTCCTTGTTTGTTTGTTTTTTTGTATTCTACATAATGATGAAACGATGACGAGACTGAATAGCGAATAAGTGAAAGTAACAGCACGATTCGATGAGTTTTTCATCGATTTGTGCGAAGTTTCTGGAACCGTTCGCTTATTAAGATGATTTGGCATTCTGAATATTCCGCGACGAATCGTCGAGTAGTCGTTACATATATCTATAGATTATTTAAAAGAAAATTGTAAATTCCAGATACCGTCGAGCGCCGTCGAGATGCCGGGCGATCTGAATTCGAGCATAGGCTATTTGGACGTGCAATTCGGCGCCATGGATCTGATGGATCCGGGCGCGACCTTCGACGGCGGCATCGACGCCAAATACGGCGCCGCCGCCGCCGCGCAACCCGGCAATTTGGACGCCGCCGCCGGCGGCGTGACGGTTACCGGAGGAAATTTGGATCTCAATTCGACGGCCATCAATCAAAATTCAGCGTTGGACGCGTACTCGCCCAAAACGAACGCGCAAAACAGTATTAGCTCTGCTCTATCGCAAAGTGTAAGTCATATAACAATGTCATAATACGAAGATGTCTAGTACATTCGATTTTTCGATTACTCGAGAGGTCTAAATGAAGCTTTCAGATGGAGATCTGTAGGTAATATTCTCGTATAATGGATATTTCTGTTGGTATTTTCAGTTGTCTAACGCCGATAACATATCGCAGACGAGCGAACACGTGACAAACAGCTACAATTCGGTGCCGAGGAGTACGCAAGTGAACACGTCGGGTACCACATCGTCGGGGGCGACGCCCGGCCTGGATTTGGGTACCAAACAGACCGATAACCATTCGTACGCGTCCCAAACGTCTACGTACAGTTCCTATCAACCCAAACCGAACACCTACAATTCGTCGACGTACGCCGGTTCGACGGTAAGTTTCCTTGTTCTTTTAACGATTAGTTCGACTTAACGAAGATGTATGTTTTTTTTTTTCATGTCTAGCAAACCGTAAGTTCGTACGTGTCGAACCAAGCGAGCAGTTATTCGAGCAGTCAAACGGGCGGTTACAACGCGACGAGCGGCAACGCTTACCCCAACGCCTATTCATCGAATAGCGCCTATCAATCCAACGCCAATTCGACCGCATTCCCTTCGATCAGCCAAGCCAACACTTACTCGTCGAGTACGCAATCTTATCCGCAAAACACTAGTCAATCCGTATACGGTGCTAACGCTGGTACGTCGCATTCGATCCGAATCATTCGCCGGTCCATTAAATCGTTTCAAACGTTTCATTCGCTTTGTAGGTTTGAGCAACAGCTCGAGCTACGGCAACACGACGACGAGCCAATACAGCAACTACAATTCGAGCGGTAAGATAGCGAAGGAGACCGGCGGCGGCGGCGGCGGCGGCGCGTACGAGAACAATTCGAACACGTCGAGCGGCAGCCAGACGACGTCGACGGGCAGCGTCACGACGACGACGACGGCGACGCCGCTGTCGCTGTCCCAAGCGGGCGTCGCCACCAGCAAGATATCGACGACGTTGGCCGCTAAAAATTCAAACAGTATTGTCTCTAATATTCCGCCGGGCGTGGCGCCCGTCATGAGCACGCCCTACATGATCGGCCAGATGCCCTATTTCCAGCAACCCGTTTATTCGTACGAGGAGATGCAACTGTTGCAACAGAGATTGCCGCACTTGGTGAGTCACCACGGTTGATTGTTATGTATCTCGTGCATGAGCTTTCTTCACTTTCATCGCATCAAATTGACTCGCCTAAATTCGCTTTCATTTTCTCATTTTCGTACCTTATGTGTTATGTGGTCAAAAAAAAACGGACTCTTACTAGATCAGTCTTCAGTTTCGTTTGTATCGAATGAATTTATAAAGATAACTTGAGATTTTGTTGGTTTATAAACTAACTAGTTATATACCAAATGCTCGATTATTATGAAGGAATTGGCTTCATTGGCCCGTATTCAGCGCCTCAGTTTAACTTTAGAGTCACTCTAAAGTCGCGTCTTTAACTTGACAGTTTTACATTGTTGTTATGGAGTAACTAGGGAATCAAGACGCGACTTTAGAGTCACTCTAAAGTTAAACAGTGGCGCTGAATACGGGCCATTATCTTTCGTTAAAATAACCGAGTATTTGGTTAGTTTTTAAATTAGCTGGTTAGTAAACGAAGCAACATAGTGTCTGTAGACTGAGCTACGAGTCGGTTAAATCACTCACACAAAATAACACTTTCGATTAATAAAAAAAAAATTAAGTAAAAATAAAACAAAAAAAAACCAGTTGTTTCTCGGTGGTGAAGTCGATTTGGTACCAACGAACGTGATGAACCTATGTATTTATTTATCCTACACAGACGACACCCTACTATGATATGAGTTATCAGACGCCGACGACGCTGGCGGCGGTGAGGGACGCGGCGGCGCTCGGCAACGTCGGCTATTCGCTGTCCGACGGTCGATTCACCAGGACCGATAACAACGCATCGCCGGTGCCGACGACGCTCTCGCAACAGACCAGCACGCTGACGCAGGGCCATCAGGCGCAGCCCATACTGGCCGGTACGGCGCCACCCTACTTTTTCGCCACCGCCTTCAACACCATAGCGCCCAATTACCAATTCGGGCCCATGTATACGGTGAGTGTACGTTATTTTTTTTTTTGTTTTTTTTTTCTTTGTTTTGTACTTCGTACGATGTTTATTGCAATGGGGTGTGCAACAAATTTTTTTCTCTGGTTTTGCTTTATTAACAGCTAGAATTAGTCTCTACTCTAGTACCCTAAAGTAGCGTCTTTAACTTGACAGGTTTAGGCCGACCGCTCACGGAGCAACTGTTTTAAAATAAAAATTGTAAACCAGTTGATCAAATGATCAAATGAAACTAGTTTGCAATGAGTCATAAACCCGTTGTACCCGACCATTTCCCGCGGTCGCAGTCGCTTTGCAGTTTCAAGTTGCTTTAAATTCTTGCCAATTTCTGGTGTGATTCATTCGATATTCGATAAATTACTACGGCAACTGATTGAAACTGTTTTATAATAGTCGCATCCGTGTGCGTACAGAAGTTTAATATTAGTTGTAAACTGGTTACAGACTAAACTAAATAGAAATCTTTATTTTAAAACAGTTGCTCCATGAGCGGTGGGCCTTACATTGATGTTATGGAATAACTAGGGACTCGAGACGCGACTTTAGAGTCACTCTAAAGTTAAACAGAGGCGCCGAATACGGGCCGTTGAGTTTAATTTTCTACCATAATTTGAGCTACATTTTTTAATATATTAATTTGCAAATTCAAATTTCTAATTATTTGAATAGTTCGCCATATTGATCATGACGTCACTTTGAAATACAAACGCGTAAAGAAAAGACGTACGGATGAAAAACATTAATTTAAAGCTGTCAAATGTCACTTTAACAGACAAAGATAGAGAAATTTATTTTATGAATATTGGATAAATATGAAAGTATGGTGAAAACTCCGACGCATAGATAAATAAAATATTGAGTGCAAGCACAGTGTATATTAATTATGAATTTAACATTTTTGATATTATTAGTAACAGAAAATTTCATTCATTTTGTTTTAAGTTTCACTCATTTTAGCCATATAAGACGTAGATGCGATCGCCTAAAAGTAGTGCAATTCCGCTACTTCTGGCAACACTGCCATCCACCTTAAATGACAAGTGACAGTATGCCCAAAATTCAATTCGTGCCATCTACGAATACATGCTTTTTCCACTCTATATTCTCTATGCTCCGACGTATCGCTGTTAAATTCGCCGAGTGAATACTACAAGTACATACTATTATTTTTGATAAATTTGTCTTTTGGTTCCGCAGCAACTTCCGGCGGCGACGAACGCGCACGGTTCGAGCAACAGCTCGCAATATCCGAAGCCGGCGACGTACGGTTCCGGCTACGGCAGTTACGACGCTCTCAATCAATCGCAGGAGTACACGAAGGGCGGCTACGTGAGCAACGCCCAAACGCAGAAGGGCAGTTCGGGGAACGCCTCGTCGAGCGGATCGGCCGGCAACGATCTGTCGGCCATGTACGCCAAATCCCACACGCCTTTGGGAAAGGTCAATGTAAGTGTCGTAAAGATGAATTTCGGCGGAGTTGAATGCAGTCGTGAAAATCCGCACAGACGAAATTATACTTCATCCATTCAAGCAATGGAGTAACTAAAACAAGTTTAGACGCTGGATCAACGCGTCATCATCAGTGATTGGTCAGCGTAAGGAGGCTTTTTTATTTTACCCAATAGATGCGATTGTGCTTGATGATCACGCGTCTAACCTTGTTTTGGTTACTCCGTTGGTTCGATGGATGAAGTATAGTGAGATAGGTGTGGTTTTTTTACCCCAAAAAGTTTGTCCGGCGAACCATCCATAGTATACCCGATATCAGCGAACGTCGAGTCGGGGTTTATTTGTAATTCGTTATATTGTTATTTGCATCGAAAACGTCGGTTGAGCGACAGACTCTTTTATGATGTCGTGCGCAAAAAAACACGTGGTGTGTTCAACTTGGCTGAATTTAACTACAGTGAGGACCAAAAGTCCGTCGCCTCCCCTTTAACTTTTGAATGGTAAAAGCTTTTGTCGCGCAATTTGGGGTGTTTATATTGGAGTAAAAATACTATTTATTGGCGTAAAAATGACAGTTGAAACTTTAAAAATGACAGTTAGGCGCCATTTTGAATCTTTTTTCTTATGGAAAGGGGGGTCAAGTGACACCTCGTTTTAAAGGTAATTTCATTCTTAAGTCAACCACCAAATTTGAAAACATTTTAATAATGCATATACACATGAAGATCAATTTAGTTTTAACCCCCGGGCATATTGACACATTTAAGAACCGCGACAAAAGCTCTTACCATTCAAAAGTTCAAGGGGAGGCAGGCGACGGACTTTTGGTGCTCACTGTATAGGCGAAATGCACGGCGAACGATATCAATTGTATTGTTTTTGTTTTTACTTACAGTCTTATGAAAAACAGGGTTTTCATTCGGGCACGCCGCCGCCGTTCACGGGCGCTTTACACGGTAGCCAGAACGCCGGTTTGGCGCCGAGCGGGACGGGATACGCGCCGCAGGTTTACATACCGACGATGGCGCCGCATCAGCAACACCACACGACGCATCTGATGCAGCAGCCGCTCCATCAGGTAAATAAATATTCGCGCGAGATTTCGGTTTTTGTTTTTTTTTTAATTGTTATTCGAATCGAGTAGAAGGAGTCGTAATAGATTTGCTCTTTGTATAAGGCATGCGTATATAAGCTTAGTTGGTTTTTTTTCTACTACACTATTTCTTCTTATTTTCATTCGATTCAATTCAATTCGAGTGTGTATTGCGTATTTCGAGCTTATCGATTAGGTGGAGGATTTAACAATAAGTTCTATGCTCTGTTTAAAAACTAGGAAGAGCGATTTGAAAAGTTAGACTTACACCAAAAAAAATTACCAGAAAATTTGCAAGGCGGCAAATTTAAATACATAAAATTGAAAGTAAACTGACAATAACTATATTAAAGGATAAAATGAATTAACAAATCACCTAAATACGACATATTTCCATACATAAATACTTCACATTTCTAAAACATAAGCTCAAAAAGGTGGTAAACAAAAATAATAAAGTTTTACATCGTGAACTTGACTCGTAATTAACCAATAAGCAATCTCGAGTGTTGCCAACTTAAATTCAAATCACTCCTCCTAGTTTTTAAACAGAGTATAATCAACCTAAGATATACACGGTGTGCTTACCTACAGTCTCTACAGACACTATTTACGGGACACCTTGTATAAAATTAAGTAAAGTCGCGCGATACGAATGGTATATAATGTACAGGAAAATTGTTGTTTTTTTTTTATTTACTATGCATGCGACGTTTCCTTGTTATTTAGATTTTTTTTTGTTTTGCTTTTATAGATGGATGTAAGGCACCAGACTCGACGCATGGTAAGTCATTGTTAGACTCACCATGCTTTTTTTTGGTATGCTAAAACGAACGTTAATAAGGGTTGATTAGATTTTGCACGCGATATGGCTTCTTAACAATGCACATAAATGGAAATAAAAATTGTAATCGTGTTCATTCGTAAACGTCTATGATTGTAACAAATATGAATTCAAAGGAGCGGATGGGCCAACACTACTCATTTCATTCTCATCGTAAAAATAATTTCGCTTCTACTTGGCCTATCCTCCTCCGAGCCTTACTCAATTTCTATATGTCTAATACACAGGATAATATATCCTGTATAATTAATTGTTAATACAAAGAAAGTTTCAATTTTTTTTAATTGTATTTCTTTTGTTTGTAGGATTCGTCAAGCGGTGGCGGTCAACGCTCTCAGGCGACGAACCAGACGAAAACAGGTCCGAAACAAGCCTATCAGGCTTCGTACTGGAACCAAGCTTAAACATGATGGGTACACAAGTAATTAATTGCCTGCTCACAGTTTCGCCCCGGACCCCTTCCTCTCGTACAGGTAACGGCCGCAAAGGTTCCGCATATATTTCTTTCTTTTTTTTTGTTAATTACTATAATTAGCTCGTAACAATTACTGTATTTTTATGAGAAGTGTGAAGAATCGTAAGTTATTTATTTTTAGTCTTTTGAAAGGCTTTTTCCTTGCACTTTTTTTGACCTGATGTGAGAAAAAAATATTGTAAAACGAATATAACGGAAGCCTTGTATCATACTTTTAAACGTTTAAAAGTTTTACGTATTATTTTTCGAGTTTTCTTTTGCCTTGAAGGTAAATTAATTGATAGGAATGTTTTTTTTTTAAGTTTATGTTTAATAAATTTACTACGCGTCGAATCGTAGTATTGTGCAATTCACTTTTATTTCCAAACAAGAAAATACGGGGGTTTTTTATTAAAGACTAATTTTTGATCTTAACATTTATTGGTATAACTTTTGTACTTTACGGTTAGAGAAAGGCTTTGTTAATTTTTTTTTCTTTAAATAATTGCTTTGAAAGAGAGGTCGGGATATAATATTCTGTATTTTTAACTGAGCAGACGGAAGTCAATTCGAGTGTTTACTTTCTGATATTTAGGGAATACGTTGCTATTGAAATGGCTATATTAAGAGAATTCACGTTTTTGTTTCAAATACATTTTACTCGCTTGATTAAAATAAAATTTATAAATATATCTGTGATATTTTAATATATGATAATTGATTTTGTAACATTCTAGATAACAATCGTCGATGAAAATTTAATATAAAACGAACGGTATGGAACTTATAGTAAAATGTTAAATGTGTCTCATTATGTAGTAGATAAAATATGCTATTGAATTTTGTCATAGTGTGATAGTACTTTATTGATTTTTTTCTTGACTAACACGGTTGGGGTTACATATTGATTTGAGATTTAAAGTTTGATTGTAAAGCTAATTAAAGGAAACAAAAAGGTGTGATTCTCTTGTGAGCAGTACAATAGTATTTCGGATAAAATAGATCGTTTTAGGAAAAGAACCGCTAGGAAAAAGAAAAGTAAAATCGTTTTATACTCAAAAAAAATTGGAACGATCTAAAAAGATTCAAAACGTTCAAATAAATATAAACTCTAGGGTAATGAAAAAAAAAAAAGAAAAAGAAATTGGCTTACCGACAAAAGCACAGTTGCGTGACTGATCTTGTGTCGCCCCGTTGTCCTGTGTACAAGGAACTGTCAGACGGTACGTTAAGGACCGCATTTTCCCGAATCGGGACTTTGGCGCGAAATAAGTATTTTATTTAAAAACATAGTTAGATTTATTAATTAATTAAATTATCTGTACCTATTTGCTATTTGTATAAATATTCACTTTTATTATGTAAGCACTGTATATGTGTAGTTTTGTTTTTTGTATTTGCCAATAACCTATGAGATATGAGAAAAAATACACATTACATACGTTTTCATTTCGGTGTGTATTGTTTATTGTATTTTATATTTCTTTTTTTATTGTAGAGAACAACAATGACAGGTTAATAAAATCTAATTTATGTAATATTTTTCTTGAAGTCTCTTCTATTTCATTTAATAATTTTTAGTAGATGTTATGTAGGTGGTACGTACATTTTTTTTTGACAGCAAAGTTTTGGGAGTCCATCATTCTGGTTAGTCCGAATAATAAAAGTGATGAGGAGGAATACATTTTCATTTGGGAAAGAAATTCTCAGGTAAAGAATAATAAATTTAGTTTTTATTAAATAACAATAGTTAAATAATACAAAAAGCAATACGTATAAATAAGTTACAAACACGTTTACCATTTATACTGGCGATTATAAATGATAAACATTTAACATTTATTGGTAATCACACTTTTATCTTATATAAAAATGTAGTATGCTCAGTGTTTGGCTTAAGGGGTATAAAATTAATGAATTAAAAATAAAATTCGTAAAGCAGGTTAGACAAATTAGTAAGTAACCTTAAAAACGTAATTTAATTAAAAAAAATGGTCCCTTTTATGCCAATATACAGATTAAACCTCCGTATAAATAATCAAACCAATAATACATATATATTCCTAATCACAAAAATATATAAAAACATACCGTCATCACTCCTTTTCCATTTCTCTCGCAAATATGGCAACTAAAAAAACCGATAAATACATAATAAAATAAATAAACTTTTCAATTCAAACAAGTACACACATTTTTCTGCTAGTGCCGCGAAATTTTTAAAAACATTTTGTTTACCATCAAACGAAAAGGAATACAACAGGCGAAATATTTTACAATTTTTACAAAAATATGAACATTTTTAGCATCTTAAAACGTAACAAAGGTCAGTCATTGTGAGTTTTAGATTATTCCTTACCAATAATATATATTTTTTTGAAGGAAAGGGGGAATAGTTAAAAAAAGAGTACTAAATTACAATCTAAAAGGCTCCCGATCGGCAATTGGTGTCGGTTTTTTGCGCGTCTGGCCGATTGTCGATGTCGGCGTTCGAAGTCCCGTAGGCGTTTTCATACCGGAAGGCGTCCGCTGTCCTACGGGCGTTTCCGAACGACTCGAAGGCTTCAAAAGCCTCGAGACTGCCGTTTGTTGATCGGGATGTGTAGGCGTGTTCGATCCAGACGGTGTTCGGGTCCTAAACAACAACAGACAAATTGCACACAATTACAACCAACTCTATTACACAGTATTACGTAATTATTAATCATTTTTTTACAACAATCTGCTACGCTACGGTATTAAATAATTGGTTAATAGTATATTACCTAGACGATGTCCTTAGCGTTGGGGCTATGCCAATAGTCACATGTTTTACTTTGCTCGAGCTCGCACTCCTTCCAAAAAAAAAATCAACATACAAGCCGGTTAGTCGGGGCTTAATTTTGTTATGTGCACAAAATCAAAATAAAATCACAAATTATACTAATCATTTAGTGCCGTAAGAAATATTTGCAATCAAACGAACCAGTTGGCGTGCATGAAAAGTACTACACAAATGATCGAACGGAAAATTGATTGCAAATATAAATTTTAAAGTAGACAAATCAAAGCCATGCATATAATTATGTTTTTTTTTTTTTTTTTTTCGATAAAAAATGTATACCTAATCAGCTTAGGAATCCTCGACGATTTTCTGTTAGTACAAGCACAAAAATAAATCGCATTAGTTCACACCCACACATAGATCCACAATCGAGTAAAACACAAAAAATCGATAATATCGATTAATCAATAGAAAACAAAAGCATGCTGTTAGAAACTAATTATTACCCAGAAGAAAAGGTCATCGAACATGAACTCGAAGTAGAGGGCGATTCGGGATCGAATTCTTCGCTTTTTCCTTTATAAATCGGTATGCGAGACCTTGCGTATATACAAAATTCATCAAATTAGTCATTAAATATTTGTTTTTAATTAAACTACGTTTAATACAACGACATATCCTTGTCCGATTAAATTGTTACACGTTTTTAATATTCGAATCCAAATTATACGAATTAGCTGGTTTGTTGTAAATACGTTAGATTCCAAGTATTTTCGTACAAATATCTTACGTTAATTCGGACTGTAACGGTACTCCGTTGTCTCTCTACTTTTCAATCTGAAAGAATAACGCGACGGTTCCGGGCTCTTTCTTCTGCAATAAGTCACGTAGGTATGTAAAGCCAATTTATATAGACAGGCGATTATTCCACCACCGACAAAGCGACGATAAATCAATTAATCAAAGGTCTTAATAGAACCGCCCGACACCACACGATTTGAAAGTATTAATATCGATGATGGAGTTTATTTTTACCTTGGGAACGATGATAATCCGGTTAAAGTGGGTATACTCGATGCTCTGGGTATGCCTGATGATCTAATCATGTTATAGGACAACATGCCCATATTAGTTCATTTTATCATGATGATTTTATTAATTAGATACAAGTATTTTTATAATGAAAAAAAATTATAAGGTAAGTATTATTAGTTAAGAGTTGTATAAAAACAAATTTATTATATTTTTTTTCATTACGTAAATTCCTCCTACCGATGCCATATTGTTAAAACTATCACCTACACAATTAACATGGCTATTAAATTTCGATTCGATGCGATTCGTCCAATAAAAAACCAATCGTATTAATAATATGTATCAAATACTACCGAATTGATTAGTCGAAAATGGAAAAAAATATATATAATCCAATTACCTTCCAACCGGACTGGCGGGCGATATCAAACCGCTGGGCGTGCGCGGTCTCGAACCGGACCCGTTTATGCTCTTCGTCGTCGACAAAGCGGAACTCCTTCCGGACGTCGGCGTTCGTCTCGGTATTCTCGACGGAGTAGCGTCGTCTAGATCAAAATCAATCATTAGTACACGCTGCGAGGGAAAATAGAGGAATCCTTCGAACCTGCGCTATCCAGCGATAGATTCGATCCGTGCCGGGAAGGCGGTTTGCTGCCGGGCCGGCTGCCGGTCCTCGACGTCGGTCTGGAGTTGCTCCTCGAACCGCCCGGCGTCAGATTCGATCTGTAAGACGGCTTCCTGGGCGTGCGGAACGTGGAACCTTCGTTGTCGGAGAGGGAATCCGGAGTGCCGGCCGAGAATGACGATTTTCCGGTTCTCGGTAGACTTCCCATGGGCACCGAACGTTGAGAACGTTCTCTCACCTAACAGGACGAAAATCGTCGTTATTTAACTAGTATGTTTGATGTTAGTGGTGCATCTAGAGTTATTTCGTTTCTTAAATAGTGTAATAACGTGTTAAATTTACCTGATTATAAGTGTTTTATAAATGTTATTAAACTAGACAAAATTCGAACAATTCTAGATGTTTTCGTGAAGCAACTTACATACGAAGGTGTCTTTTTCTAACGTTTCGAGTGAAATTACAATATACTTGAATTATTCAAATAAAATGTGAGTGCATTTTCTAGTAATAAAAATAAATATATTTAGAAAAAGAAACCTATTCGATCACTAAATTTAAACACACAAACTACTTACCGAATCAACACTTACCTGTTCCGGACTTGTTAAAACGATCTTCAATAAAAACATTACATCAGTTTTCATCGTGACTAATTTGTTTTCGTTCAATTTTCTTTTTAAATTTACAACGAACGTGCCAATACGCGCATTTCGAAGTTAATTAACCAATAATTTTTAATTACATATCGGCTTCGAAATGCGAAAAACGAATCGATGTTCGTGTTGCAAAAGTAAATTTTGAGGTTTCTCTACTAACCTGTTCGATACCTACCATGGGCACTTGAGACAAGTACAACAGTCTATGGTGATCCTTTTCCGGGCCAATAACAGCAACTAAACAATCAATTCAATACAGTCAAACTAAGTACCAAACGTTAATAATCTCGATTTAATTATTCCGTTTGTAAGGTACCTCTACATTCACACAGGGGATAGTCGAAACCTACAGTTCGTACGATATACACTCGCATGCTCATGCATCAAAAAAAATAATAAAAACAACACAAAGAAAAGACGCCCACACCACGGGGTGTTCGACAGAACAGAAAACGAACGCAAACCGAGCGCCGATTTAAAAATCTCAACGCGCTCCTAAATCGACCCTCGGTTGTACTACAAAATCTACGAATAAATAAAAAAATCGGTGAATTACCCAATAGCAGGTGTTAGGATTAACGTGGGCCATGTGTAAGGTGGGGCCTGCGGTGGAGCCCACGTGCAAAGGGTACGCATTGCCGCACTCTCCTCTAGCTCGAATTTCATCGAAAATAGGCATCAATTCTGCTAGGTGTTCGTGAGCTAGATACACATGTGACATAATGTTGAAAAAGATTCGTGAAATACAATACAACGTGTTTCGATTTTTATGTTAATTCTGATAAATAAACGTAGCAGGTTGATTAAAACTACGGCAATTATTTATTTAAAAAAAATGTTTTTAAATATTTTTTGACAGTTGACATTGAGTCAACAGTCAACCAAAGTGGCCTCTGACTTAACGAACAACTGTCAAAAATATACGAATTTTTATTGTACCTTCTAATTAGGCAACTCATAATACACCTTCTATTCAATTACCGTAGATTTAATCAATATAAAAGTCAAAGATACTGTTGTAGTGTCGAGAAATAGGTGAATGTATTTTCAGTGCCCCAAAAAACTATCCTTAATAATCATTTTTTTTTACCTATTACACCCCATCTAATAGAAACACTAAAAATTAACGATTATCTCAGATTAAATTCCTAATCAAAGAAAAATGGCTGTGAACAATCCAACAATTTTTCTTTATCAACCAAACTCCCTATATAAGCAAATATACAGGGGATGAACAAAACAATGTATGAACCTTATGAATAAACGTAAAAAAATTGTTAATGCGAAACAAAAACACGTGAAAAAGCGGAAACGAACGAAAACAAAAGTGTAATAACGAGTGCGCAACGGTGAAACGAAAACCGTGTTTGAATTAATAAAATCAAACAGAAAAAAATAACACAATAACGAAATTCATGTATTTCCCACCGACATTAAATCGAACCGCCGATTCTACTCATCATCATCGAGATACTCAAAATATAAGAAACAATAAATTACTTACCCAACAATTAGATGATTCAATGCGAAATGCCAACCAAGTAAAAAGCATGCTGAATTCTTACCTTACATCTACTCGCTTAAAATCTACCATAAAAGCTCTGAATATATACCAAAAAAGAATTGTAAAGTATCGCGAAATCCGATACGTTACACTCTTCGAAAAGAACATTTCATTCGTCGATTCCTACATATAGTCTATCCAACGTAACGTCTACTAATACGTCATCGCTACTATAAAATAATTACGCTACAGATTGTATAGAATCGTCGAATGCAATGCGAACGGTGGACCGGAAAAGGGTGCAATACCTTCATAATGGGCCCCTGAGGCGTGCGCAGTGAAGATGCCGAGGAACCGGATGCGGGACTAGAGGCGGACGTTTTGGGCTTGAACGCTGTCATAGTCTGCGAAACCCCGTCAGCGAGGATGAATTGCTCGCGCAGCTCTATATTCGTGCGTCCCTTGGCTATGTGAGAGGCGATTTCGTGTGTAGTGGCGGTGTGAAAGGGGTTAGGGGAGAATTGAGGAGGAGGAAAAAAAAACAGAACAAAATAAGCGTAATTGTCAAAAACTAGTTGGTTTTTAAGTCTAAATCGGTGCTATTATGGCGGTGGTATATCTTGATACTTTTAACTTGAACTGAACAGGTTTATTTTACATAGATTTAGTACAAATTTGTACGCAATATAGAGTGCAACAAAGACTTCCACTAGTCTCATCACGGTCCTACATTTCTCAGGTCTGGCATCTCTCTATGCTTATGCATTAGAGAAAGTGTCCCGTTATTTGAGGACTTTTTGAGCTTCACTTTTACGCCGCAAGGTGGCGAACGATCGGTGGACCAAATTATCCAATTTATCCAGACCTTAGAAATGTAGTACCGTGTCTTATATAGAAGAAAAAAGAAAGTGACATTGACAGATTACAACTATCTCACTCCAAGCACTGTAATATTTAATAACCTTTCTTTGTTCAACTCATAGAATTGCACTTACCCATTATTATGCACATAGTAGCAAGAAATACCACCAAAAAAGAATGCGTGACAAACCAAACATAATAAATACAAAAAAAAACAAACGCATAAAAAATTATTCGCCTACTTCTAAGAGCAGCAAACGAAATAAATAACCACAAAATAAAAATAACCGATTGTTAATTAACCACAACCATGCCGAGATGTTAATTGAAATTAAAAAAAAAATATATATCCCCGCCGAATTTTCGGCGTTTCCTGGGGTTAATAATTAATGAAAATAATACCGAAAGCCATGCATGTTTTTCCTTACCCAGAGGGCACCAAGGCTCGTGCTGTTCGGGTATGTCCGGGTGCGGAATCGGCAATACTAACGTGACTAATATAAATGATCCGCCGAATGTTAAATTAAATTAAATGATATAACGAAGCCGAAACGAAAACGCAAAATAAATTTCGGGAGTTTTTTTTTTAAGGGAAATTGAGAGAGTGAGGGTAAGACGAAATAAATTAGTAAATTGTGATTAAAAGCTGGTAGAATTTGTTGTACAATTCATAATAGAACATCGACCGGATTCGAATCCGTTAGAGTTTTATTTTTACACTATGAATTGTACACGAAAACATAACTAATTTAGCGTATTAATTTTAGTAAGTTGCTGATGTGAAATGTATGATAGGTGAGCTAAAACTTAACCCGATGAATTTCGTTCTGTTGTTTATACAAAAAAATTATATTTTTTTGTTCAAGCTAAATGTTATATATTATTATTATATCCGTTTTATTAGACACATATTCAATGTTAATGCGAGTAATACATGAATTTGTTAATCATTAAATTAATTGTTAAATAAATCGAAGCATTTATGTACATTATGAACGCATTTTTTAATAAAAAATATCCCCTGTTACTTGTATTTTTAACATCATTATCACCTAACAATCCGCGCTTTTCAAATTTATCTACACGCGTAAATCCATAAAAAAACCGGAATTTCCTCGTCCTAACATCGACAGATTTTCCGATAATAACATTTCCAATTTATAATATAAAATAACCGCCATATAAAACTCACCTCTGCACGGATCGTTCTTCAACAGGAACTCATCGAGCGCCACCCAACCGCCACCCACTCGTACCATAACGGTACTTCGCAGGATGCGGACCAATCGAAGCTTTTGGCTTTCACCAAACTGCAATAAAAATGCGATATTACTACCAATAACAACGAATTAGTGCAATTAATACGGGCCCAATGTGCCTCTACAGCTTTGGTGAAACACCATTAAGTCTCTAGAGCATTGGTGGAGCTTCATTAGATCTCTAGAGCATTAGTGAAGCTTCATTTTGTCTCTATGGCTTTGGTGAAGCTCCATTAAGCCTCTAGAGCATTGGTGAAGTTTTATTACATCTCTAGAGCATTAGTAAACCTTCCTTATGTCTCTACAACATTAGTGAAGCTCCATTGGGTTTCTAAAACATTGGCGAAGCTCCATTAGGTCTCTAGAGCATTGGTGAACCTCCATTATGCCTCTACGACATTGGTAAAGCTCTTTTAGGTCTTTAGAGCATTGGTGAAGCTCAACAACATTGGTGCAAAGAGCAGAAAATTAAATCTAACCCTGTATTTCCCTTCGCCGACTTGGAAGACTCTGAATTTCTGCCGGCACGTGCACAGCATGACCAATCGCTTGACCTCGTCGTGGATCTTTTGGGCGTCGTTGGGCACCTTCTCCTCCCAATCGGGTCGCAGGGCGGCGATGAATTTCTTCCAATCGATCAGGCCCCGGTTGTTCTCGTCGAACATGTCGGCGACGTGCTTCATCTCCAAACGGGACGTGTCGAATTCTAGCGAAAAAAAAAACAAGAAAACGATCAAATCGATCGGTTATCGAATCGTCGAAGAGTATATTTACTGGTCTTGATGATGCCCTCGATGAATTCGTCGCGCGGTATCAGCTCGTTGTTGTCCTTGTCCATTTTCCTGAACAGATCCGTCAGCCTGGACTTCTTGTAGTTCATGAACTTGAGGAAGCGCTTCCTCCAATCGTCCCACGAGAAGTTGTCGGCCTTTTCCTTCTCTTTCAAATAGGCCAGGTGATCGTACAGTTCGCGTTGTCTCTCCCACGACAGCATCCACACGTGGCGCCACTTGTCGTAGAGGAACTTCACGCGCGGCGATCGGAACTCCGGTTCGCTATGATTTCGAATGATTTATTAGCAAGAATGATTAGCATTATTTTCCATACGACTTTTATTGTGCATACTAACGACGCGCGACTTTGCGTGGGTTAGAGGTGGAGATAGCGGGTCGCGTGTTACAAAATAACCGGTTATTTTGGAACAGTTATTTGTACTCCATTAGTGGAAGAATTTCAATGAAACAACACATGCGTTAAAACAACAAACGAAAGTTTCGTAGACTCTACTCTTACTTTTAAACCTCACATATCGCCTAAAGAAGAGGAGTTTGGAAAACGAAAACTACTAGAAATATCATCGTACACGTGCGTTATTGTTAGATTGTGTGTTAATGTAATAAATAGTTTGATGAAAAAAAAAAAATAAAGTGTATGTACCTTCCAGCGGGCGGGAACCTCGGGCCGATGTGAGGTAAATTGGGGTCCGGGCTCAGGAGGTCCCTTCCTGACAGGCTGACGCGACTGTCGAAAATAAAAGCAACATGCAACACACAAGAAACACACTACTAAAATAATAATTTAGCAGAGTTTTTTTCGAATAAATAATATACACGCAAATGCAAGTTTGTATGCAATATGAGTGGACAATTTCCTCATTTAGTCTCATGTAAAGGAACAAAGAAGTTCCAACTCATAGAATTCTCCATATTGCAAACAAATTTGCACTTACCTGCGTAAACTCAAATCTACAAAACGGAATATTTGTTAGTTTGTTAACAGCTATCGTAAACAAGAATAACAAGTAAGTAAAAATGTTAGTTTCAAGTTAGAATGATGATAATAAAATGCTAACCTTCCTCGGGTCAAGTCATTCCTCGAGCCTTTCAAGCTACAAAACAAAACGAAAAAAAATGCCAAAATGAAATAAAACGAACACATTGAACAAACGTAATTAATTAACACAAAATAATGGGATATTTACGCATCTTTTCGGGTATGTTTTCCATGTTAAATTAGTTATTTCTTTAGCTTCCTTGAAATACTCTACTTCCTGAAGGGACATTGACAATGCTCACACTAAATTGTGCCTCTAGAGCGTTGGTGAAGCTTCATTAGGTCTCTACAACATTGGTAAAACACCATTATATCTCTAGAGCATTGGTGAAGCTTCATTACGTCTCTACAACATTGGTGAAACACCATTATGTCTCTAGAGCATTGGTGAAGCTTCATTACGTCTCTAGAGTATTAGTGAAGCTCCATTATGTCTTTTAAGCATTGATGAAGCTCCATTAGGTCTCTAGAGCATTGGTGAAGCACCACTGAACTGAGTTTTTACGGAATTATACTCGATAATACTCGAAAGTTGCGTAAAAAATGAGTTAGTCGAAGAGAGAAATGAACGTACCTTTGCTTGCGACTGAGCGAGCCGTAGATGTCTTGTGTGGATTCGTGAATGTCATGCTGGGAGCCGCGACTGATCGTCGAAAATGAAAACACAAACGTAAAAGAAAATAATAAACAAACAAACAAAAAAAAGGTGTACAACGAAAAGTGAAATAAACACACACAAAAGCATGAAAGTCGATTTGTAGTGATAAGTGTTTTTTTTTTTTCATTTTTTCATAACAACCGTGCACGTACAAGCGTACGAAAATTCTAATCAAACTAACAAGATTCTTGCATCTTCCATGCAACTTATTTTCAACTCAAAATTTTCGGCAAACCAAAAAAAAATGAAACTTACATTTGTCCCTTTCCTTTGGCGAACTTCTTGACATCCTTAACGGCCTTCACCTGTTTAGCCTTGCAGATCTTATCCACCTCGCCTTGCCGCTTCTGCACGTTCTCCATGAACTCCTTGTGATCGGCGATCAGCTGCTCGGTGGCCGGAATGTCCATGGGCAACTCCTCGCGCTTCAAAGCTATCAGCGTATTCTCCAAACCCAACAGCCACTGGATGAGCTCCTCGAGCGTTTCGTCCATGTCGCGCAGCGATTGCAGGTGCTGCGACAGCTTCTGGTGCCGCTGCATCGCCCACTGCGACACCTCCTCCCACCTCGCCTGGATCACCTTTATCCAGTTCTTGATGACGTTGATGGCGTCCGGATGGGCCTTGGCCAGGATGCCGTGGGCGAGCTCGAGCGTCTGGTTCTTGTCGATCTCCTTCTCGCTCAGCTGCGCCCGGAACACGTCCAACGCCTTGACCTGCTCGTAGGCGGTGGCCTCGTCCTCGGGCGGATTGCCGACGAACCTCAGCTTCACCTCGGCCTCCGACAGCCAGTCGAGTATCATGTTGACCGACTTGTGGAGGCGCTCGGCGTCGCGCAGCGCGTCGCGCAACCTGTCGGTGCGCGCGCCGGTCATGCCGGTCACCGAGTCCCAGAGCTCGACGAGCTCGTCGAGCTGCGACCGGATTTGGGCGGCGTCCGCGCGGGCGGCGGTCTTCTCCAGCTCCTGGCCGTTGTTGATGACCGATTCCATTTGGTCGTTGCGCTTCTCGAGCTCCTTCTCGAATTGCCGGTGCAGGTCGACGAGGTGCGTGACGGTGTCGAGGTCGCCGTGCACCGGCGTGTCTTCGGATAGTTCCTTTTTGGCTTTTTGCAGCCATTGGAGTAGAGCGGCGATGGCGTCTTTGAATTGGCCGGAATAGAGGAGGGCCTCTTCGAGTTTCCGCTGTCTGTCGACGCTCTTGTGGCACACCGAGTTCCATTTGGTTTTCAATTCGTTGAGCATGTGTTTGATGGTGGGTTCGTCCGATTTCGGCGCTTTTTCTTTGAGCTGTTTGCCCGATTTCATGACGTTGTCGTAGGTGGCCTGTTTGCCGGACAGCGCCCTTTGGAATTCTTGGTGTTTGGCTAAACGTTGTTTGATTTTATTGGGATCGTTGCTGGTCGCTTCCGATTGTAGCTCGTCCAAAGATTGCTCGGTTTCCTCGAGCCAGGTCATCAGCGACGACCACGAATCGTGGAATTCCTTGGCTTCCTTGTAGCCCAGATCCAAAGCTCTGGTTCGTTCGGTGGACTTCGAAGCGACCCGCTCCCAACGGTGTTGCACGCTGATCAGCAGGTTCTTGATCAATATAACGTCCTGCTTCTGGCTGAAGTACTTCAGGTGCGTACCCTTCTTGTCCAAGGCGAGCATGATCTCGCGATGGGCGCTCACGTCCTTCTGGAACGCCTTGTGCTCCTCGATTTGATCCTGTATGGTCTCCAAAACGCGCGACACCGGCTTGAGGTTCTGCAGGTGCTTCTCGGCGTTGGTGAGCCAATCGACGAACGCCTGCAGCGATTCGTGGAACTCCGTGGCCTCCTTCAGCGCTATCTCCAGCTTGATTTTCTTGTCGTTCGCGCGCGCCGTCACGCTGTCCCAGCGTTGCTTCAACGTGCGCAGGTTGTGTTGGAGATTGGAAGCCGGCGAGCCGGCCCGCTTGAGGTACTCCTGCCCTTGGGCGAGCACCGTCTCCACCTTCGGTCGGTTGTCTTCGATTTCGTTGTAGATTTCCATGAATCGTTCGAGTTGCTCGGAGGCGGTTTCCGGCAAACCGCCGACGGGTTTGCTGGCCGTTATGATGCCGTCCACGTCTCCCAACCAGGAGAGTAGGTCTTGAATTTCGGCGTTGAATCGTTGCGCGTCGGTCAAGGCGTCTTCCAATTCGCGCTGTCTGTCGGCGGCCTTTCGCATCAAAGCGCGCCATTGGGTGTTCAAAGTGTTCAGTTTATCCTGCGTCACGCTCGCCTCGTCCGCTGTTAACCAACCGATTACTAAATCGTCTACTAACTAGAGTGTAGTACTTACATTCGCCGTTTTCGATGATCTGCCGGCCGGCGTCGTTGAGCGTGTCGACGCTCGTCTGGTGCGCTTGTATGTCGTTGACCAGCACCTTGAGTTTGGCGAGTTCGATTTCGAGGACCTGGGGATCGCCGGCGACGGGTTTGAGCTCGTCGAGGGTGGCGTCCGTCTTGGAGATCCATATGAGCAGTTCGTTGAGGGCGTGCTGGAATTGGCCGAGGCGCAGCAGGGCGTTCTCGAGCTGGCGCTGGCGCTCGACGATGCCGCGCAGCAGGTCGTCCCAGCGGCGGTTGACCGCCGATAGGGGCTCCTTGATGGAGGCGGCTTGGTCGGAGGAGGTGCGCTCGGTGAGTTCTTGGGCTTGCCTGTGGACGGGCGGGGTGGTTAACGGTCGGTTTCGAAACGCGGGGGAGGCGTGGAAAAAAGCTAAGCGCAAGCGGATTTTTGTGTGTTTGGATGTGTATCCGACATGCAGTTTGTTGTATAAATTTCTATCGGGTAATACCGGATAATACATGGAAATTGGTTAGCTTAGCTTTCAACGGGTTAAAACATTTTTCGACAAAATACACCGCAATAACAAAGCATCGCCGAATGTACTTATTAAATTACAATATACATACGGGGTGTTAGTTAATTGGGTGTCGATAGTTCAGGATGTGAATATTTGGATGATTTTAAGAAGAAAAGTTTATATCAATGTATGTCCTAAACCTCTTAGTTTTCTAGTTACAGGGTGTTACAGTTTTAGAGAAAAAAAACAACTTTTTTATCATAATTTTCTTATTACTTGAGATATTTTTATGAAATTTTACACACTTTTTAATTAATAAGGAGCATATTTTGTGGCTCTTTTTGAGGAAAATGTATTTTCTACTATTACCAGTTGACGTCCACGTCCGAAATTTCATAAAAAGTATCTGGAGTAATAAGAAAATTATGATAGAAAAGTCATTTTCTTCTAAAACTCCATAACCCCCTGTAGCTCGATTACTGAGAGGTTTAGGACAAAAATTGATACAAACTTTTCTTCTTAAAATCATCCAAATATTCACATCCTGAAGTATCGGCACTCAATGAATTAACACCCTGCATAAAATTATTTTAAATTCATCGATATAGTAGAAATGAAACGAGGCTAAATTTCGACCGGTAAAACACTAAAATAACGAATAACCAAGTCGAAATTTCAACAACCTCATTTCAACATCGAAAGCGACTCGTTTCAACAAACAAAGCGAAAAAAATATATAAAACAATCAAAGCGACAATAAAAACATAAAAATTGCGTTATCACAACTGCGAGCGTAGAATTCGAAATGTATCCTTGCCTTGCGAGACTCCTGCAGATCCGCGCAACGCAATAAATAGAAAGAACAAATCAAAGTTAATTAATATACATGAGAGAATACGAAAAAAAATATACAATTTTTTATAACACCGAAATATCGGCGTTCGCATTACCTGTTCAACGCTTCGACTTTCACCATGTGCGGATCGACTTCCGCCTTGAATCGCTTCAGCTGCTCGATTTGCTTCTTCACCGCGTCGATGTCGCTTCCCAGCGGACCCAATTTCTCGAATTTCCCTTCGGCTTGCTTCAGGAACTCCAGCAGATTCTACAACAACCCCGATACGTTACTCCCTACACCCAATTACACCAACTACGCGTGATTACCTGTAGAGTTTCGTGGAATTCCATAGCCTTCTCCATGGCGTCGATGAGATTCTCCTCTCGCTTGGCGTACAAAGCAGTGATGTTATCCCAAGCGTTGTCCAAATCTTCGATGTGTTTCTTCACGTCGGGTTTATCGGGCTCGCCGCACAGCTTCATCAATTTCTCGCCCGACGATCTGACTTTGTCGACCTTCGGCTTGGTCTGGTCGATCTCCTGCCGGATCTCCTGCAGCGCCACCTGTTGCTCCTGTATGGCCTTCGGCTCGACGGCCGGCGGCTCCTGGCACGCCAGCGAGTCCTCGAGATCCTTCAGCGTCGCCATGATGGCGTGCAGCTCCTTCCAGAACCGCTCGGCCGCCTCCAAGGCGTTGTCGAGCGACTTGCCGCGGTGCTGGGTGGCCTTCTGCACGTCGTCCCACAGCCCTTTCAGTTTCTCCAGCTTCGCCTTGATCTCCTTGATGGCCGGATCGGACTTGTTGCCTGCTTTGCTCAAGACGTCGTCGGCGGCGCGCCTCACCGCCGCGTACGCCTCCTTGCGCTTGTCCAAATCGGCCACCAGGTTGTCGTTGTCCTCGATTTGATCCTTGATCTTCGGCACGTGCGCCGATATGGGTTCCAAGTGGTTGACCTGATCGGCGGTGTTGGAGAGCGCGCGCAACATACCTTCGAGCTTGTCGGTGAACTTCGAGCTCTCCTGCAGCGCCTGCTCGAGCGCCCGCTGGCGTTCGCGCAGCTCGAGCTTGAGGGCGGCGTAGCGGGCGTTGTCGGTGTCGAGCCACTCCTGCACCTTGCCGCCGTCGTCGTCGTTGCAGAGGCCGATCAGCGCCTCGCCGGTCTTGTTCAGCTTGTCGACGAGCGGCTTGTGCTCGTTGATCGATTGCAGGAACATCTCGTTGCGGTCCTGTTGGTGGGCGATGAGGTCCGGCCGCAGGGCGGGCATCGTCAGCATCGAGACCTGTTCCTCCATGTCGTTGAGCCAGGCGACGAGGACGTTGTGCGTGTCGTGGAAGTGCTCGGCGAGCGGGAGGGCCTGCTCGAGCACGCCCAATCGATCGGAACTGAGGCCGGAGACGGCGTCCATCAATTCGCGCAGGTCCTCCATCTTTTCCCTGATCAACGACGCGTCGTCGCCGGGCGGGCTCTCGCGCAACACCTTCTTGGCCGCGGAGAGGACGTCTCTGACGCGGCTCTTCTGGCTGGATATGTCGTCGTTCAGGGCTTTGTGTTCTTTGAGCTGGATTCTGATGAGGTCCGGTTCGGCCGACGGTTTCTCGGCGTCTCTCAGCTGCCCATCGACCTCCCTGAACCACTCCAACAATTCGTCGATGTCTCCCGTCACTTCTAAAGCCCTCTGTTTGCCTAATTGTATGCGCTCGGCGCGTCGCTGTATTTGCTCGGCAATGGCGTCGAATCTTCTGTTGTCTCTCGTCACGAGCCCTTCGATGGTGGAGGCTCCTTCGCCGGGACTCGCCTGGCACAGTTGAGGACCGATAACGTTATTAGCTTCCAGTACGGGTCTGAGTTCCTGCAAATCGATTTCCAATCGGGCGATGTCGCCCTCGTCCGGTTCGGCGGATTGCAGAATCGATTCGGCCGTTTGCATCCAATCGACCAGTCGGTTGTGGTTCGCGTGGAATTTCTGCACCAGCGGCAGCATCGCTTCGGCGTGCTTGAGCAGATCGGCCGCCTTGGTGGTCAGATCGTTGTAGCGTCGCTGCAGCGAGTCCAGCTTGTCTTTCAATTGCAGCGCCTCGTCGGAGGAGATGTGCCGCATCAGTTCGACGCCGGCGTCGACGGTGCCGTCGACGTCCGTCTGTCGGCGCGCTATGTCGTCCGAATGATCGGTGAGTTCGTCCATTTGCTCGAGCAGCTTTTCGTTGTGCACGGCCAGGACGTTGTAGCGCGCCAGTTTCTGGTCCATTTGGTCCATCCAAGCGGCAAGGTCTTGGTAGGTGAGCACGAGGTGTCGGAGGCCTTGCTTGCAAGCGGTTAGCAACTCGCCGATGTGTTCGCTGGCTTCGACTAAACCGGAGTATTTGTCGGTGACTTCTTGGAGCTTGTCGGCCAAACCCGATGCTTCGTCGTCTCCGACCAGCGACATCAGATTCGAGGCGATTTCCGTGAGTTCTTTGAACTCGCCCTTCTTGGCCAGGATGTCCTTGTGGAGGGCGTCGTGTTCGCGGATGCGTTGCTGTATCTTCTCCTCGTCGGTGGGCACCAGCTCCATGTCTTTCAGTTTCTTCTCGGTGCGATCGAGCCAATCTTGCAGCGGTATCAGCTTGTCGTGGAACTCCTTGGCGACGCGCATCGCTTGCTCCAGGTCCATGGTGCGCTGTTGGGCGCCCTCGGTGAGGGCGTCGAAGCGACCGATGAGGTCCTTCAGTTGCCGTTCGATGGCCTTGCGTTCCGACGGCTCGGCCTCCTTGGCGATCTCGTTGCCCATGTTGAACAGCGAACTCATCGAGTTCTGCCTGTCGAGCAGCATCTTCTTGAGGAACTTCTGCTCCTGCAGCTGCGCCTTGACCACTTTGTAGTCGGCCGACGGGGGTTTCTGATTGGCCACGAGCTCTTCGGTGTCCGTCAGCCATTTCGACAGGCCGTCGAGGGCTTCTTGGAATTTGCCGGACTGGAGCAGGCCGATGTCGAGTTTGCGTTCTCTGTCGTTGATTTTCTCTTGGAGTTCGTTCCACAGACCGTTCATTTTCTCGAGGTCTTTCTCGAGAGTGGCGGTATTGACGCCGGTCGAAGCCGATTGGATGAGGCCTTGTCCCAGCCGGTTCACTTCCTCGATGTTCTTGCCCAACGGTTCGATCGTATTCGATCGGAACTTCTTGAAGTCCTTCTGCTGCGCTCTGATGCTCTCCACCTCGGAACCGACGGGTTTCAATTTGCGCAGCTCGCCCGACGCGTCGTTGATGTCGTCGACGACGCCGGCGTGCGCCACGTAGAAGCCCTCCAATCGCTTCAGCGTGTTCTCCAGGTCTTTCTCTCGGTTGTGGGCGCGATCGTCGAGCTTGCCGAGCTGCTTCTTCAGCGTATCCAATTGCTGTCTGGTCAAAACCGTGTCGGGAGCGAATCCGTTATCTACTAATCTCTCGCCGGATCGTATGGCATCGTTTAAATCGCCGGCGGCTTTGTTGATTTTGTTCAAAAACCTACCGACGTCATCGATTTGAGCGCGCACCACCTTCATCTCCCTGCCGGGCGCTTTCATATCGTCCAATTCGGACTCCAAAGCCGACAGATCCTGCGATATCTCCTTCACTTGATCGTTGAATTGGGTGACGGCGGTAGCGGCCGATTGCAAATCGGAGCAACGGTCGTCTAATTTACCGCACAAATCGTCGATGCGATCGCCCAAACCGTCGACGTCGTCCTTGAGGTGACCGGCGTCGATGCCGTGCTGGGCGGCCTCCTGGCACAGATCGCCGGCCTGCAGCCGGCAGCCGTGCAGCGGCTTCCGCAGCTGGGCCGTCTCCTCGCGCAGCGCCTTGACGCGATCGAGCAGCTTGGGGTCGCGCGCGGCGCCGCCGAGGGCGTCGTGCGACGTCAGCTTGTCCTCGCATCGTTCGAGGCCGTGCCGCAGCTCCCTGAGGTTCTCGTTGAAGTTCGCCAGCTTCCTGGCCTGGTCTTCGAGCGCCTGCGTCTTGGCGATGAGGTCGTCGTTGAGCCGGTCCCAGCGGTCTTTCAGATCGGCCAGTTCGCCTTTGACGTCGTCTTTGTCGATGTCGCAGGCGGAGAGGAAGGCGTCGCCGAGGGATTTGGTGTTTTCGTAGTCGCCGGATTTCTTCCACACGTCGTTCCGGAAGTTCTGCAGCTCCTTCAGCTGCTTCTCGATGTGTTTCTTTTGGAACGACGACGGTCGCAGCGAGTCCAATTTGTCTTCGGCTTGTCTCAACCACGGTACGAACGTTTCCGAGGCCTTGTAGTATTTGCGACAGTGTTCGTTGCACGTTTGCAATCTGGTGTACCTGTCGACGGTCTCCTTGCGGAGCTTCTCCCAGTTCTGGCTGATTTTGTCCAAATCTCGTTGCAGCGTTCTGTTGTCGCTCTTGTTGTTCCTCGCCAATATATCTCTACCTTTGTTCAGCAACATGATGACTTCGTGTTCGCGCGACAGCACGTCTCTGTAGATCGGCTCGTGGTGGTTGAGTTGCTGCTCCAGCACGTCTCTAACGGCGGAGATGAGGAACCGTTCGGACAGAGAACCCAGCTCGTCGGAGAGCCAGCCGAGCGTTTTGGCGCATTGTTCTTCGAATTGCCTGCCGTCGCGCAGCGATCCCTCGATTTCGGCCTTCTTGTGGTCGAGTTTCCTCTGCAACGCGTTGTACTGGCGACCGACCGAGGCCAATTTGGCCTGGATGTCGGCCCGCGAAGCGGGATCGCTGAGCACGTCGCACAAATGGGCGCCGTTCGACTCCAAATCGGTGAGCAGCGGCCGCTGGCCCTCCAATTGCCGCTCGAGATTCTCCACCTTGCGCAACTGCTCCTCGGGATCCTTGTCCAACGGCAGCTCGTCGAGATTGTCGGAGATGGCCTGCAGCGCGTCGCGCAGCCTGGTGAGCTGCGCGTCGAACTCCCTGCTGGTGTCGGCGGCGGCGCCCAACGAATCGGCCCTCTCCTCCAACTTCCCCAGCAAATCGGCCCACTTCTGTTGGACGGCCGTCAGCTTGTTGTTGATCTTCTGGCGATCGGACGATCTCGGCTCCAAGTGGTTCAGCACGTCGTCGCCGACTTCGATGAGGTGCTGCAATTGCGGCTGTTGCGTCCTGAACTCCTCTCGCAGCACTTGGACTTGTTGCACCTGCGATTGCACCATGCGCGAATCGCTCGATATCGGCCCCAAGACGGTGAGCATGCGCTCTTTGGCGACCAGCCAGGAGGCCAGGGAGTCGTGGGTGTCGTGGAACTCCTTCATGTCCTCCATGAATTTGATTTTGTTCTTGAGGTGGTCGTTGAGGCTCTTCCAATGCGAGACGACGTCTTCGAGCTCGCCGTTTAGATTGTCGACGCCCAACGCGCCCGGTTTGCGCCTCAACAGATCCTTGATTTGGGTCTTGGTGGAGTCCAGCAGAGATTGTTTCTCGTACATCTCCTCGAGCACGAGTTTCAGTTGCTTGTTGAGCTTGTCGGCTTCCTCTTTGGTGTTGGGCACGACGTCTTTGGGCAGTTGCCGTTGGATTTTGTCCAAGAAAGCGGTGAGAGTTTTGAGGTTGTCCAGGTGCTTCTTGACCTCCTCTCTGATGGAATCGATTTCGTTTTGCCGGTCGTTGATCTTGACGCCCAGCAGCGAGTATCTGTTGTTGATCTCGGCGAGTTGCTGTTGTATGAGGGACAGCTCCTCGAGGTGGAAACCGTCCTGGCTGGATCGCCTCGACGAGAATCCGCTGGATCCGCCGGTGGATAGAGGAGAGAGGCCTTTCGACGGGGACGGCGATCTGGCGTCGATCGGCGACGTTCGCTTGCCCGGACTGTAGCCTTTCCTGCGGATAGGCGATTCCGGTCTGTCGCCTCGGATTAGACTGTCGTAGACGCTGCCTACGTCGTTTATTTTATCGATATTGACCGAATAATCTTTGTAGTCTTTAGCGATCGGTTTGAGTTCTTCGTTTTGCTTCTTTAGCGTTTCCAGGTGCACCGCGACGGCGTCCAATCTGGCCACTTTCGTCTCCATTTTACTCAGCCAATCGTTCACCTGTTGCCTGAGGCTCTCGTAGTTGCTCTGCTGTTCGGCGCGCAGCTTCGTCAGGCGCGCTTTCTCCTCCAGCAGCGCGTCCAAAGTCTTCCATTGGGTCTCGAGCGCCTTGACGCGATCCCTGACGTTCGTGGTGTCCGTCACGTCGCGCTTGTTCAGCAAATCCTTGCCGATTTTGACGGTGTCTTCGAACAACCGTCGGTTGTCCTCCCTGTTGGCGACGAGCTTCTTCATTTGCTTGGCGTATTCGTCGACCGGCAGCCGGTTCATGTCCTTCGATTCGACGATTTCGATGACGCTGTTGTACCAATCGTTGAATTTGGCCGCTTGGTTGTTGAACACCGTGAGATCCTGGTTGGTTTCGTCGAGGAACAGGCCGCGCTTTTGGGTCCTGTCGTACAACTTCTCGAATCGCACCTTCAATTCGTTGAGTTTCTCTTCGATTTTCTTGGCGACGCGCGCGTTACTGGTGGATATTATCAATTCGTTGGCCGATAAGTAAACCGAATCGATCGACGAGATGTGGGTGTCGATGTCGGATTGGAACACCCGGTGTTCGCGCAATTGCTCGTCCAATCGTTCTTTGATCAACGACGCCGGTTTTTGGATGTTTTTGAATTGATTTTCGGCCTGATCCAACCAATCTATGATACCGTCGAGGGCGTCTTGGACGCCCTGCGATTGCACTAAGGCCGTATCCAGCTCTTGACAACGATTCGCCAAAGCGCCGCACAACTGATTGTACTTATCCTCCAAGTTTTTAACCGGTTCCTCCAATCGCGACATTTCCGACGGCGATATTTGCCCTTCGAGCGATCGCAACAAAGCGTTAGTAGCCTACAAAAACGAACGATATTAGTAAATTAATCAGCCTAATACGAAACATCTACTCACCATTTTAGCGCCATCGATGAGCCTACCGTTAGCGACGAACTCGTTATTCAAAGCCTTCGCTTTCTGCAGCTGATCCTCCACGGTTTTCGGATCGCCGGCGATCGGCTCGTTCAAGACCTTGTTGGCCCGCGGCTCGGCCTCTCTCAGCCAATCTCTCGCCTTGTCCAACGCGTCCGAGTACTCCCTCTGGCGGCCGCCCACGCCGGACAATCTGTCCGACAGGTTGTTGGCCCGGTGCAGCAGGTCTCGATACTGCTGCGTCACCAGCGACACCTCGTTGCGAACGGGCGACTCCTGCGACGAGTACGGCTCGATGTGAGGCAGCCGAGACGGCAGGGACGTCCGTAGATCGTTCAAAACGTGCAGGTATTCCTAAAAGAAGATGTTTTAGTGATCGGTAGATGCGACAGTAAGAGGCTAAGATAGACTTACTTTACTTTCGTCGACGAATTTCTGCGCAGACATGGTGATGAACCTCAGATCGGCCTGATGGGCGATGACGTCGTTGACGAATTCTTTAGTGCTATCAGCGCTGGAATCCAGTTTGTTGAGATCGCTCAGGGAGCGTTCTTTGTCTTCGAGGACGCGCCGGGCTTTGCCCAGCCACTCGGAGAAGACGGCGAGCTCGGCCTTGAGTTTAGCCAGCTCGTCGCGGGCCGTGAGGAGTCTGCGCAGCAGGCGATCGGCGCGATCGGTGGCCTTGTCGTGGCGCGTCTTGAGGTTGCGGCCGCTCTTCTCGAGGCCCATCACCTCGCTCTTGGAGAGGACGTCGCCGGCGGTGAGGACGAGCTGCCTGACTTGGTCCAGGCAGTGGGACACCGGGCCGGAGTGCTGGTCGAGATCGTCTCTGATCTGTTTCATGACGTTGATCTGGTTGCGGAGTTCCTCTTCCACTTCGTGGACGACGTCCTGGGAGGCGAGGCGGTCCTCGACGTCGGCGATCCATCGCAGGAGCTTCGACAGGGCGTCGTCGCAGAGTTTGTATTTTTCTTCGACGGCTTGCTGGAATTGTCGAGCTTTAGAATCGCGACCGATCAATCGCGATGTACAGTGCGATGAGAATATCGCTATTCTCGCAGCACTGTAGATGAGTATGTAATAAATAGCATTCTGAGCAGAGCGGTAAACCCTAGCCTATCACATGCATTCACAACCACACAAATATTTAGTTAGTAAATAAAAATAAAAACATAAATAAAATGATGTTACCTATGATGAAAGAACACCTGTGGAAAAACTTGGTAAACAAACAATAAAACGTACACAAAAAACAACAAAAATTACATAACAAAAATCAGTACAAGATTATTAACTTAGTTAAAATCGGTTACTGTTTTAACAAAATAAATGCTACTGATTACTCTGGGGCGGTGATATCGATGATATGTGTTTTTAGCACTACAGCGAATTTTCGAATTTCGAAAATTTGTTAGCCGACGGGCACGTGTAAAAGCCGATGCGATGTATGCGAGTTTTTATGCTTTATGCTTTTTTTTTTTAATGCGCTATGCCTTATGATGCTGGCCCACCCGCACGATAAAATGATAAGCTCCGGACGGCTCGGAAACTGCAAAAGAAATTACGACAAAATCAAACGACGATTCGTTGAAAATTCGACTTAAAAATTCGTTGCGAAAATATTACCGGACCGTTGGTGGAATTGTCGAAATTAATTTAATTAGAATTATTAGACAATTAAATCGGTGATATAATTAGTGTGTAGCGAGTGTAAAAAAAATCGTTTACACTCGCCTAGTACAATCGAAATGCAGTGAATAAAATGAACGAAATGTATGATCTAAATAAAACGCTTTTAGCATGACATGCCAGCCAATTAGAAAAAAAAAACTCCGAGCAACAATCTCGATATAAAGCTCGATGCGATCGAAATGAAAACTCACCCTTTGTTCGGCGGGCAGTATCCACCCCTTCTCCAACGCCCTGGCGAAATCGACGTACTTATCGCCGATTTTATCCAGCACTTTCCCTTCGTCGGGATCCACTAAACCCGCATCGATGGCGTGCAATAAGGGCGCGAACGCCCCGCTTTCGGTATCCTTCACCACGGTACCGCTCGGATCGACCAGGTTCTCCCTCAACACATCCCCCAGCGACAATTTCCTTCTGTCTATGATATTCGTCGTGACGAAGGGATCGTTGAACCGACCCGTGGTCGGATTATACACCCCGTAAGTAATACAATCGATCAACGAGAAACTCCTGTTGGTGGTGACCAGCAAACCGCTGTCCAAAGCGGCTTGTAAACTGAACAATTTCGAGGTGCCGGTGTCCAGTACGCCGCCCTTTTCGGCTTCGATGAGGCCCTTTCTAAAACCTTCGGGAAGCTTGATCAGCTTCTTTTTGCCGGTGTCTTTGATGAGGGCCGTATCGGGGTCGATGAAACCGAGCGCGATGGAATCTTTCAACGATAAAGGTTCTTTGGATTGTGGATCGGTGAATTTACCGGTACCGACGTCTAATAAACTACTTTCCACGGCTTTCACGAACGCGAGGGGTTCTTTTAGATAGATGGTGGTGGTTTTGTCGTAGGTGCAACATTGCGATTTGATTTTACCCGCGGCGGGATCGAAAACGACTAATTTATTAACGTCGAGTTGTTTGTCGTCGACGGCTTCGTTTACCGTGCGGAATTTACCGGTTTGCAGGTCTTTAACGACAGCGAAATCGGGGTGAATCAGCTCGAATTTGATGGCTTCTTCGAGCGAACATTCGCGCGTGCGCTTCAACGCCGCCAGGGAATCCGCGATGGACTTTTGCTCGACTATGGGTTTATCTAACGTTAACAAAATGCCTTTGCGGAAGGCCTCGTCGAGGTTGTAGGTTTTTCGCGATTTCGAATCGAGCACTTTGCCCTTATCGGCGTCGACGTTGTGGTCTTGTATACCGGCTATGAGAGATTTCACGGCGTTGTTGGTTGGATCTTTCAAACCCGTCGTAGCGGGATCTATGAAACCGATGGTTATGGCTTGCGATAGATCGTAGTATTCCCCGTTCATCGGATCGATGAACTTCCCGGATTCCGGTCGATAGAGCATATTTTGAATGGCCTCTTCCAAACTCAACGGGGTCTTAGCGCTCACTATCAACCCCTTATTTTTAGCGTCCACGATATCGATACTATTACCGTTGGGGTATAAATAAGTGGATAAATCGTCGTCGATTATCCCGCTAGCGACGGCTTCGGGTAATTGCACGTATTTGTTGGATTTGGTGTTTTTAATCAACGATTTCACGGGATTGATTAGCTCGTTTTCGTACGATTCTTTCAACGTGTATTTGCGACCGGTGGCGGGATGCACGAACACCCGCTCTTCGGGTATGTACAGCTCCATTTCGAGCGCCTCGTACAGCCCGAAATTCGCCGATTCAATGTCGATTATCAGCCCGGAGTTTAGAGCTTCGGATAGTTTGACGGGTTTACCGACGCGCGGGTCTTCGAACGTACCGTTGCGTTTATCGATAACGCCCAGCCGGCAAGTATCGGTTAGATTGAGGTATTCGCCGGAGTTCCTGTCGAAATAGCACAAGAGCAACGGGTTGATGTTGAAGTTTCGTATAGCTTCGTGTAGGGTGATTTTTCTATCGGTGTTCGGGTCGAGTATTTTACCCGTATTCTCGTCGTACAAGCCTTGGTGTATAGCTCTTTGTAGCGAAACAGCCGCTTTGTTATCCACCAGAATCCCCAAAGCGAAAGCCTTCTGCAAAGCGACTTCGTACGGCTCGCCTTTGGAGTAATCCTTCACCATACCGGTGTTCCCGTCGACGTAATTATTATGTATAGCGTCGACGAGCGGAATCTTCCTCCATATATCGATCCTCGTATCTTTCACGCTCACCGACTCGGCGTCGATCAAATTGATCTCGATCGCCTCGATCAGCGTGACGTAGTGGCCGGTCTGCGGGTCCAAGAACAGCTGCGACTCCTCGTCGTAGATCCCCTTGGCGATGGCCTCGCTGAGCGCCACCGGCGGCCGCACCTCCACCAGCAGGCCGCGCTCGAAGGCCTCGCCGAAGTCGAGCGAGCCGTCGCGGCTGGCCAGCGTGCCGGCGTTGGCGTCGACGATGCCGTCGAACATGGCCTGTTCGAAGGTGACGATCTCCTCGTCGATGGTGACCAGCGTGGAGGAGACGTCGACGTAGCCGCGGTTGATGGCGCTCGACGCCTTCAGGCGCTCCTTGTTCTTGGGGTTGATGAAGCGGCCGGTGGCCGGGTCGTAGAAGCCCTTGAAGACGGCCTCGGGCAGCGTGATTTGGCTCTTGTAGGGGACGATGAGGCCGCGATCGTAGGCCTCGTAGAGGTTGGTTTCGGCGTCGGTGGTCGGATCGAGGGCGGTGCCTTTGATCGGATCGATCAGACGGAGTTTGATGGCCTCGTCGAGGGTGATTATGTCGCCGGTGGTCGGTTCTTTGACCGTCAGCACTTTGGGGTTCACTATGCCGTTGTCGATGGCTTCGACTAGAGTTATCACCGAGTTGTTGATGGTGAATCGACCCGTTTTGGGATCGTACACTTTTTGGGCGAGGGTTTCTTGTAGAGACCACGGCAGGACCGTGCTCAATATGTAGCCTTTCAAATAGGCTTGGTCTAGAGGTAGAAGCGGGCTGGTCAGAACGCCTTTCTCGGCATCTAATAAATTCGTTTGGATGGCCTCTTTTATTTCGACGATCCTCTTGCGTTTGTCGTCTTTGATTCTCGTCGTGCACGGATCGATCAGTTTGCAATCGATCGCTTTCTGCAAAGTGATTTCGTCGCCCGTTATGGGATTCAATATCAAGCCGGTGCGTGGCGAGTAATAATTCTGTATGATGGCTTGCAGTAGGTTAAAAACGATGGGTTTCGTTCGGATTAAATTGGCGCTGAGGGCTTCGTTAAGAGGCAGCAATTGGCCGGTGTTGGTGTCTTTCAGTTTCCCTTCGGTGGAGTCGATTAGATCGGTTTTCAAGGCTTCGCTGAGAGGTAGAAAAGCGTTGGATTTGGTGTCTTTTACTTCGCTGATGTTGTCGTCGATTATCTGTCGATCGACGGCTTCCGGTATCGATATTACCAAAGAGGTTAGAGGATCGGTGATTTTGCAGGTGGTGGGATTGTAGATGCCTTTGTGGATGACGGCTTGTAGCGATATCGGTCGCGGTATGGCCAGCACGTAGCCTTGCAAGAAACCTTCGGAAAATTGCATTGTATTCTGAGTGGCTGTGTTGATAATCAGGCCTCGTTGTGGGTCCACTATCGATTTGTCTACTGCTTCGTAGTAGGGCACTAATTGCATGGTTTTAGGATCTTTAATAGTGACCGATTTACCGTCGACTGCGTTTGAAGTGATGGCTTTGATGAGAGGCAGCTCGATATCATCGATTTTAACGGTAACGTTAACTTTATCGAATTTACCGCTATCGACGATCTCTTGCAGCGTTAGAGGTTGGTATTTCTCCTTGGGTTTGTCGTTGACGTGGATGATCCATCGCAATTTCACCGCCTCGAAGAAGTGGACTTTCTTACCGGTCTTAGGATCGACCATGTAGCCGGTGTGCCGGTCGATGAGCCGTTTGCTCAGCGCCTCTTCCAGCGGAATGTACAGCGGAGGTTTCTTCGCGGAGTCCTTCACCAGGATGTTGTTGGGATCGAACACGCCCAGGCCGAATATCAGCTCTTCGAAGGTGACCGGCGCGCCGGTTTGGGGGTTCATGAACATGCGGGTTTTGACGTCGAAGTAGCCCTTTTCGGCCATCGCTTGGGGCGTTAGGTGTTTCGATATCACCAATACGGCTACTCGAGATGTATCTACCAGTATCACTTTGTGGTTGGTGATGATTTGGACGGAGTCGAGTAGGCTTATTTTGTTTTGGTCCAGGCCGTCTTGGACGGTGAACGGTAGCTCCTGGTTTTTGTAGAGTATCCTGCAGACTTTCGGTTCGATTTTGCGCTGGGTGACGGCGTCGCCGATCGGCAGGATCTCGGTTTGCTCCGGAACGTCGACGACAAACGTGACTTCTTCTTTGATTTGCTTCGGTTTGGGAGTTTGAGCGGGTTTCAGGTTCTTTTGCGAGTAGATTTCCGTTTGTTTGGATTCGTCTATGTAGTTTTTGATCGCTATTACAGGCGCTACTACAGGCATGGCGAGTCCTCCTAGCACTGCTATAAGCCCTTTCTTGGCGGCTTCCTTAAAATCGATGGATTTTCCGGATTTTTTGTCTAAAACTTTCCCGGTTTTCGGATCTATCAGCCCCTTTTCGACAGCTTGTTCGATCGTGATGGGTTTTTGAGCGGTTACGTCGTACACCAGCGAGTTGGGATCGATAATTTCCTTATCTAGCGCTTCTTTGAACGTAATCTCGCTGCGATTCGACGGGTCCCGGAACGTGCTGGTTTCTTTATCGTATATAGTTTCGTAAGCTTCAGCTATATTCATTTCAGTCGTTTTGCAAACTTCGCTAATTTCGACTGTTGTCGACAACTTCCCTTCCTGCAGGGCTTTGCTAACGGGCAACTTTTCGCCGGATTTCGGATCCAAGAACGTCCCCGCGTTCATATCGACCAGACCCTTGTTCAAAGCGTCCGAGAAACTCATGCTGTCCCCGTCCTTTATCACCGTTTTATTCTCGACTTGATTGATGTTTTTCACGATGCCCCTCGCCATAGCTTCCTCCATGGAAACCACCTCGCCGGTCTGGATGTTCTGCACTTCGTTCTTGCTCAAACAAGCGTAACCCGAATCGATTTCGAAGGTGACCGTGGTGACCGTGTGCGTGGTGTTGAAGGAATTAGTCACCGTAGTTACGGGGGTGGAATGAACGAACGACACGGCGTGAAGGGGTTCTTTCAACACCAACAAACCCTTCTCGACGGCCTGCGAAATGGGGTAGGTCTTCCCGGTCTTGGGGTCGGTGAAAGTCGACCTTTGCGAGTCGATCAGATTCGAATCCAACGCTTTTTCTATTCTAACGCAATCGGATGTCGGTCGGAAAGGTAGGGTCATTATAAAGTTATCTTCGATCGCTTCGACTAACGGAATGGTTTCGTTGGTGATGGGATGGGTGATTGCTTTCTTCGATGTATCCACCAAGCCTCGTTCCACAGCCACTGGGAATGTCATGCCAGCCGGAGGCAACTCGACGGGTCCCGCGGGACCATCCTCGTCGAACACCTTCTCTTTCACGGCCTCCTGGAGGTCCTTAACACCGGACCTCGTTTCGACGGTAGATTTATCATCGTCCACCACGCCGGTTTCCAGCGCTCTGCCTAACGTTACTTTATCACCGGATTTCTCCGTCAGAGTACTCAGAGGATCCACGATATCACAGACAATAGCTTCGCTAATACTTAAATGAGCACCGGTTTCGGGATGGACGATCTTCCGGCTGGCCGGATCGATCAAACCCTGCTTGATCAGTTCGGGAATCGACAAGCTTCGATTCAAAGGCACTAAAATCTCGCTGGCGGCGTTCGGATCGATGATGCCGCGATCGATCGCCTCGTTGATGCTCAGCAAATCGCCGCGTTGCGGATCGACGATGGCGCCGACGTCGCCGTCGAGCCGGCGCGCCTCCAACGCCTCCAGCACGGTCATCGGCTCGATCCGGTCGAGCATCTCCGCCGTGCGGGCGTCGATCAGCCTCAGGGCGACCGCCTCCTTCGGCTTGACCGTCTTCTTGCGCAGCTTCTGCAAGACCTGCTTGGGCTCGCGCTCCGGGCTGAGCGACTGGGCGCGGCCGATTTTCACCTTGTAGGTGGGCTCGGTGGTGACGCGCGCGCGCGTTTTCTCCGCCTCGGAGAGGCGAGTGTGCTCGTGCGCGGGGAGTAGCTGTTTGACCGCTTGGACGGCGGCCGCGGTGGCGAGTACGGGGGCGCCGATGACGGCTAATAGGCCCGTTTGTGCGGCTCGTTTTAGGGAGATTTTGTCGCCCGACGGGGTGGTTACCGTGGAATCTTGTGGGTTGATTAGGTTTGGTTCTAGTGGAATGGTTTGATTGGTGACTGGGTCTTTAATTGTGACGTTTTCTAAAGTAATCCGGTTGTCTGTTATGGCGGTGATTAAATCGGTGGTTTGGTTTGTATCAAGGAATGTAACGTTAAGAGTGGAAGGATCGTAGATAACGTTGGATTCTAAAGCGATTTGTGCTGTGGTGACTTCGTGGATTTCGATGAGGCCTCTATCGATGGCTTCTTTCATGGTCAATTTGCCTTCGGGGGCGGCGTAATGACCTGTGGAATCGACGATTTTCTTATCCAAAGCTTTAACAATGGGGAGCTTGTTCTTAGTCTTGGGATCCACCACGGATATCGTGTTGGGATTGATCAGCTTCAAGTTAACGCATTCTTCGAAGCTCGCCTGGCGGTCTGTTCCTTCGATGACGAACAGCCCGTTGACGGGATCGTACGCCTCGCGTTTTATAGCATCGGCTAGACTCATCCCGTCGTCGGGGAGTTGTTGTATGTGTTTCTCGAAGGATTTCTTCTCGTTGGCGATGAACTCGCCGCTGGCGGATTTCGGCGCGTTCGCCAGCACTCGATCGGAGCTCTGCGAGTCCGGCGCGAGCTTCCCTTCGCTGATCGCCTGCACGATGGGCACGGTGTGTCCGGTGGAAGGATCGGTGAAGGTTTGTTCTTCGTTGTTGATCAAACCGGACCGCAGGGCTTCGGTGTAGGTGATGATGCCCTGGGCGATGTCCTCGCTGGTGACGGTCACGTAGCGTTGGATTAGAGTGCGAGTAACGCGCGTGGATACGTTCAAATTTAGCAAACTGTTCAGCATAGCGGCGCCTTCGGGCGTGATGAAATGTTTAGCGATGGCTTCGTTTAGGTAGATTACTTTACCGGTAGACGGTTCGATTAGATTGCCCGATTTCGGGTCGACGTAGCCGCGGAATACCGCTTCGAGAAGGTTCAATTCCCTGCCGTTTTCGATTATACCGATCGGTCGAACGAAGTTCTCGTACACTTCGGGTTTGACCTCGCCGGTTTGCGCGGCTTCCGCGAACGCCACCAACTTCCCCGTTTTCTTGTTAACCAACAAACTACCGTCGGATTTCTTGCTGATGAACCCTTTGGCGTTGGCGGCGTTGAAGCTGACGTGCTCGGACTTGTCGGGCGGCTGGAAGCCGTCCACGTCGAAGATCGATTTTTTAACGATGGATATGATGTAGCCGCGGGCGACGGCCTCCTGCACGGGCACCAACTCGCCCGTCACCGAATTCCTGTACTTCGAATCGAACGTCACGACGCCCGCTTGGATGGCCTCGTTCAACGTCACGTACTCGTTCGTCCGCATGTCGAGCACGGTCTTCAAGCCGTCCAAGTCCAAAACGCCGCGATTCGCCGCCTCGAGCAGCGTCAACCGCGTCCGGTGCTTCGGCGACAGTATCAACCCGTCGGAGTCGATGAGATTATCGTCGACTATCTCTTTGAGCGATTTCGGTTTGACGATCAACTGGCGCCGTTTCGCCTCGAGGAAGGACAATTTCTCGCGACCCAACACGTACTTACCCAGTTTCGGATTGATCACGTCGTTGTCGAGCGCTTGGGACACGGTGATTTTATCGTCGGTGTTAGGATCGACGATTTCGCGCATATCGCCGTCGACGACGTCGCATTTCACGGCGGCGTCGATTTGGTATTTGTTGCCCGTGTTCCGATCCACGATCCAACCGGTTTTATCGTCGACCAGACCCTGCGCTACGGCGTCCGATAACGCCATAGCCCCCGTTTGCAATTTAACCTCCGTATGTTCTAGCAAATACCCCATTTTGTACGCCTCTTTTATATCGATCGATTCGCCGGTATCGAGCGTGTAAGTGCCGGCGTTCACGTCGACCCTACCGTCGTTTATGGCCTGACTCATGGTGGTCGAGCGAGTTACCTTCGGTCGCTGGTCGGCGCTGCGCTCCGCCTCGTAGATGCCCCGCTGGATGGCCTCGAGCAGCGTGAGTTCCCGCCCGGCTTCGTGGATGCCGCACGGCGCCCGGAGGAGGCTGGCGACTTCCGGCGCCGCCTCGTCGATGGTGACCCGGGCGCCGGCCGGCGTCGCGACGACCTGGCCGGTGCGCAGGTCGAGGATGCGCTCGGCGATGGCGCGCCGGATGGTGAGGAACTCGCCGGTGTAGGGGTTGCGGATGCCTTCGATGTCGTCGATGGCGTCGGGGCGGCGGTTGGGCGGTTGGGCGATGCGGGTGATGGTGGTGTGTTTGTCCGGGGGGCGGCCGTTAGTGGTGGCGTCGGTGTCGTCGGGCGGTCGGGTCGATCCGTTTTCGGTTTTGATCGTTTGGACGTACCTGTTGTTGTGGATTGGAAATTGTAGCGTGTTAAAGGTGGGAAACGCCGTAAACAATCTCAAGGTTGATGTAATTTATGCGATAATTTATGGCGCGTTTGGTGTTTATTTTGCATGAAATAAACTGAAAAATAACTTACTGTTTGTTGTAATGCGTGGTGGTGGTGTAAGTTGAGTATTGCTCGCTGGCGCTGCTCATGTGGAATTCCGTTCTGAAGGTTCTGAGAGGTTGTGGTTTCATTTGCTCCACCAACCTCTGCAAATAAGTTGATCATCATCATCATGAATTCGAATATATGGTAGAAAAAATGTAGCAAAGAATCCAACATTCTCTATTGATCAATTCTCTGCTCTCAATCGTAATTTTTAAGAAATGTTCCTCATATAAACGCGTCAATATTTGAGTTGAAATTTGATAAAATTTTCGCGAAAAAAAAAAATTACAAAATCTAAGCAAGTTGGTTGAAAAAAAAAATTATTAATAACGCGACACCTTGACAGTGACTCACTTTGAAAACACAGCTGTGTAATTCAAGCGAAATCGAAAGTAAAGTATAAATATCAACCAAAATACAAATAATACGGGATACCTAAATATTACGGGATTTTATAAGAAAAAAAAAATAAAAAAAACCACTGATTGCTTAATTCATTGAATTTTGGGCGTCATGCAAGTATTTTATCCGAATAAATAAAAACAAATTTAATTAAGTCAATATTTAAAAATAACTTTATCAGTTAATTAGGTAAGCAGGTAAATGTGGAATAATTTTATCGTTTTATTAGATTAAATTAATTTAGTGTGGCTCCCAAATAAAAATGCTAACTAACAATTAACATCGAGATGACGGATTCCTGTCAGTTTCAATCGTTTTATCGGCGTTTTATCACCAAATATAATCGATAAATAAACAATAATATTCCCAATGCAATAAAAATAAACACGAATTTTTTGAAGCAATACGAAAAAATTCCTACCCAAGGCACTTTGCTGAACTCATACTGGAAATCGTAAGGATCCATTTCCACAAAAAAAAATCCACCAAAAACACTTAAATCTCGCGACACAGCGGCTTCCACGCCGGCTAAAAATTCGAATCGATAACCAGACTAGGTTAGGCGACAGTCAGTCCAGAAATTACCACTAAATCAACGCGAATTCGACCACCAGCAATCACTTTATTACATTAAAAATTACACTAACAGGAACAAAAAACAGCGTATGTGATTATAAAAAACCGCAACTCGCGATGACGTCGATTTTTCGTGTCTACTAACCGGCCCGGCGTCGCGCGATCAACTGAATGAAAGGATACTCGAAATTATCTATAGCGCATTCGTGTAAGAGCGAAATAGTAGCGGAGATACCAAATTTCATCGAAAACATTACCCAATAGCTAATGTAAGTACTAATCGATTCCCCCTCGTAATAGCGCTATCGAAAAAAAATTATCGAATACCGGGGGGTTGCGATACGTTCACGATAAGTACCGTGAATGGATTAAGTTGGCGTTAGACCGGTCCTACTATAGATTATTATGTATACATTGTATAATAATCGAGAAGTGGCGATTATTTCCTAACATTCGTTAATGGTTTTTGTAGTATTTTTAGATTTGATGCCATAGGTTCGGAGCGGAGACACTTGCGAAATCGGAGTTGATTAGATCGGAATTATAGGTGAAATTAAAACAGAAATCCTGCAGTTATCCTTCAAATATGTGATGCATAACTAAAGGTAACTGGTTTGTAAATCTATCTTTTAGCTATGTATGTAATTAATTTTCTCGGAAAGAGATGATATAAAAGGTATAATTAATTAGTGAGTATATAAGTGGATCATTTAGTTAATAAATAGATATAAAAATTACTCTTTTGAATACATAAATGACGAAAACGTAACTTAATTGTGTTAAAAAACCTAATTTACAATTGAAAACCTTGTCAAAGCTCCGCTTGTAGTGGCTAAATTACCGCACAAATAAACCCGTTTGGAGCATGAGAATATTTGGTGGTCACTTAAAATTGATTGTGTAAATGTGGGTCAAGAAAAAGCTCGGCCTAAAGCGGTTTATAATTTTTTTTGAATCATTTTTCGCCTTGAGCATGCCAATTTTTGGTATGCATTCGATTATTTTTAGTGCCTGTCCCAGACGGTCGTTTTAATTACAATAAAATGTAGACTAGCAAAAGAAATTACACGCATTTTTGCATGAAAAAAGCACGTGTCGAATGAATAAATATCTACTGAAAATGGATTCACAACAAACGATTTATAAATGAGAAAATATTGGGAAATGTTCCAATGAAATATAAAGTAATGTTTCCCGAGTTCCTTACAACATCTTCACTACGATTATATCTCTTGCAACAAAAATACAGTGCAATAAACATCGTATTAATATGCAAAAAGAAGGCACGTAGGAGTTTCTAGGTGTTCGAAGCCTTGAAAAAAAAATCACAAATTCAACCTAGCCTACTAAAATTATTTATCTCGTACCTTTTATGGCGATTTTTTACGTAGGCGCCGGTCTTTTATGACTAAATCGAATCGTGCATAACAGCATAACAATATACAAGTGTATATTTTGTGCATAAATAAAATTATTAACGATTCGTTCTACGAAAAAAAAATCGAATTAATGCTCAGAAAAATGAAATTTCTCCACAAACGGCACGATCGGTTGATTAATCGAATCTAAAAATAGCGATAAAACAACAATACACCGTCGATTCGTAAAGAGTACGGCGCTTTTAATAATCCATTCATAGTTCATACGCCGCTAATTAATACAGTTTGGTTATTTGAAGAATTCGAACGAGTTGTAAGTGTCAAGTTCGTTGTTCATATTTTATTTTTAACAACGTACATAATCGCGACATATGCTTGTATTTTTAAATGTTATGTCACCTGTTTGACTATTCAAAGGCAAAACTGGTGTGGACGGAAAAAATTTCACGTAACCGTCAACAACGGAATGACTTCATTTGCGATATTTATTGGCAAAAAAATTCGTACCAAGGTCAGAATAAACGCCAATTTCTGCTTCGACCGAGCGCTAAATAGATGGTGATAGTGGGACTATAGCTCAAGAATAGCTCATAGAATAGCTCGAAAGATCTCGAGAATAGCTGGAAGGATGCCAAGAATAGCTCGAAAGCTCCCTAGAGTAGCTCGAAAACTCTCAAGAATCTGAAAGATTCCCAAGATTAACTCGGAAGAACCCAATAATAGCTCTCAAGCTTACAAGCATAGCTCGCTAGCTCTCAAATATATTCCTCAAGCTCTGATGAAAAGCTATCTAGCTCTCAAGAATATCTCGATAGCTTTCAAATATCAAGCTCTCAAGAATAGCTCTTTAGTTCTCAAGATTATCTCTCGAGTTTTCAGGAATAGGCTCTCAAGCTATCAAGAATGTCTCGATAGCTCTCAAGAAAAGATCTCTAGTTCTCAAGATTGCCTCTCTAGATTTCAAGAATAGTTCGTAATTGTCAAAAATAGCTGTCATGCTCTCAGGAATTTCGCGATAGCTCTCAAATATCATCACTCAACAGCTCTCTTGTTCTGAAGATTACTTTTCTAGCTATTAGAAATAGTTCATCAACTCTTAAGAAGAGCTCTCTACTTCTCAAGAATACCTCTCTATAGTTCTCTAGTTTAGTTATGTAGTGACCTTTAGAGACCTCTGAAGCCTCTCGAGCGCTAGAGAATATATCGAGAAAAACAGATAAAAGAATAGCTCTCGGTACTCACCAAAGTAACGATATCTCCCTTGCATTTGTCGGCGATCTGCCTCAGCCGATCGTAGAGGAAATCGACCAGATATTGGTACCTGGCGTTGAATTCGTCGAGCTCCTCGGCGACGACGTCGGCGCCGGACGGTTCGGTTTTGCCCCAGAAGGCGGCGTTGGCGTCCAACGAGGGCTGGTGCTCCAATATCGACTCCCTGAACTTCTGCACGCCCTTGCTCCATATCTGGTGTTAGGGTTAGAGAGGTTATGTTTGGTTAGAGTTAGTCCAAGTCAGTGCCGGTAAAACGTGTGAGGGGGTTTTTTTTTTTTTTTTTTTTTTTTTTTTTTTTTTTTTTTTTTTTTTTTTTTTTTTTTTTTGGTGGGGGGCTCTTAAGCGAATATTTGTGATGTGTTTGTGAGAAGACTTAATCGGTAGGAATAAATTTACATTCACCTGGATCGTTTTTGTGGCGAGAAGTGGCTATGTTATTTACAGAGTGCAACTAATTATGTATGTACAGAAAAATATATTCATTTCTAACGATTAGGTCTCTTGGAATTTCGTTAATTAATAACATATCGAGTCTTAAATCGGTTACTAAAAATTAAGAGACTCGATATGCTATTTATTATGATCTTCTGATGAATCTAAATAACGCACAAACTCGATATTCTAAAATAAATCAACTTTGTGCGTTTGTTAGCTCATTTACAACTAGCAGGTACATAATTTTATGTACAATTATTGTTAAATATGTCCCGATAAAAATTTAAAAATAATTTTCATCGAGCTATCGTAATTCAATTGAAATAACGCGTTATTAATCATCGTTAATTTTATTAATAAATCGGATACCTCGCGATTAGAGTTATTTGATAAGTGCTCGAAGAGATTGAAAGAATTAATTCGAAATTCGGAAGAATATTAAATATACTACATAGGTAAGGTGTACAGAATATAGAAAAATAAAAGGTGAAGAAGTTACCACTTATCAAAAAATCCCATCGTCGAATAAATTCTTTATCCAGTTAATATTCTTTAAATCGCCATCACCTAATACTTCTACGAGTTAAAAAAATTATCTATAAATCAAACAATTCGTCTAGAAAAAACTGTACATAAAATAAAAATTCACCATTCAAACGAACCACTCGTACTCATGATAACTAAATTGACTCGATATCGAATATCTCTCGACGATTTTTACCTTTCCCTCTCTGATGAATCGTCCGCCATTGACGTTCACAGCTTCGATCTTCGGCACCCTCTCCACGACGCTGTTCAGCAGATTCTGCAAATTCAAACACCATTAAACACCAATCGAATTCCACGCATTGGCTGGATATCCGCAAGCTCCAAAGGCCACAAACGTACCCTAGTAGCGTCCAGGTGTTCCTTGGCCCTCTCCTTGACAGGCTGCAACGACTCCAATTTGCCGTATTGCTCGTCCAGCCAGCCGTCTTCGATCTCCTTCGCTTCGCCGTAGTTCTTCAGCAAATCGTACGCCTGCTGGCAACCTCTCAATCTATCGGCCAATTGGGCGCACACGTTGCTCCATCTGTTGTTCAACTTCTGTATCTCCTTGTCCAAACGTTCGACGTCCGAGTGCGGACCGCGCTGGTTCGGCCTCGACTTCTCCGTCAGCCGTCTGGTGTTGTCGAAATCGTCGTTCAATTGGTCCATCACGATCTGTTGCTGGCCCACGGCAGATTCTACAAACGGAATTATAAAGGTAGTGGTTTCGATAGGGGACCTTCTAGGTGGAGCAGAGTGGTGGAGCAGAGTGGGTTTTACCTAATTTGAGCAAATCGTCGTGCACGTCCTCGAGACCTTTCTTCGTCTTGGGCAGGTCGTCGAAGAGGGCCAGCTTCTTCTCGAATTCGGACACCACCTGGCCGGCGTCCTCCATGCCGTTGAGCACGATTTCGACGCACTTGAGCCGCTCCACGTAGACGTTGCTGGTGTTCCACACGTACTTCCACTTGTCGAGGACGCGCTCGAGGTCCTTCTTGTGCTGCGGCGTTTTCAGCGTGATCGAACGGAACGTGTCCTTGGCCTGTTCGATGTCGGGCTCGAGGTTCTGCAGGCGCGACTCGAACTCCTTGTGCTCCAACACCATGTGCTGGAGGGTGTCGATGTCGCGCGGCAACGGCGACAGCACGCGCTGATTGATGACGCGCTCGGCCTCGTCGAGGGCCAGCTGCAGGTTCGATATCTGGTTGTTGAATATCCTCGCTTGGTTCTTGCTCTCCTCTGTAACGACACGAAATTGAAGCATTCAAACAGCGATTAAAGCGGAAGGTTTACCTTCGGCTCTGGCGCGTTTCTCGAACTCATCGAACAGCCTGTTGACCTCGTCCATTTCGCGGCGCAACCGCCTCAATTGCGGATCGGACGGATCGCCTTCGGCCATCAGCTTGTCGGCGTCCTCGTTGAGGGCCTTCCTGATGGCGTTGCGCTGCTCGGCGCCGATGGCGATGAACTGCGGCAGGTCCCAACCTTTGACCACTTTGATCGTGGCGAAGATCATGTTCTGGCGCATGCGGAGCTGTTTCTTCTGCCAGAGCGCCAGCGATCGGTCGTACTGGCGTCGCAGGCGATCGGCGGCGTCGAGGGCGTCCTTGTCGGGCGGCGGCAGGACGAAGCAAACGCCTGGTACTTGGCATTCGACGCCTTGGTAGTTGTGCACCCGCCATTTGGTGCGACCCGAGTTGTCGGTGAGAGTGCATTCCTTGTTTTTCTCGATCGAAAACTACAATTCGATGTTAGTAGATTGTGATTTTTTAGGTGAATTAAGTGGTACTTACGTTGTTTTGTTTGTAATTGCAAATCGCCGTGACGCTTATCGGTCTGGTAACCGGTTGTCTGCGTTGCTTCAAAGGCACTATTTCTTGAGCGCGCGCCGTCAGATTTTGCACTTGATCGCCGAAGTTGTTCAACTCGTCGCGGAGGTTCTGCATGCCCTGCAGGAGTTTCTCGCCCACGTCCAAACTGAAATCTCCTTGGCTGAATTCGGTGTTCATGATTTCGTCTTTCCTGCGCACACAAATCATGTACCATAAGCATTAACGAGGTACCGAAGAACTTACTCTTTGAGCCACTCCTCGGCGATCTGCACGTCTTTGAAGAACGCCTGGTAGTTCCTGGTGTTCAACAGGTGCGTTTCCAAGCAATGGGTCAGCTGGAGCAACCAAGCCCATTGGGCGTTCATGGCGGCCATGTGGGCCTCGATGGCCTTGGTGGCCGGATGGTTCTGTAGGACGAGGCACTCGCCTCGCTCGAGGACGGAGTTGAATTGCAATTCGCGCTTCTCCAAGTCGCTCATCAGGTTCTACAAAAACGATTATAAATGGAAGCTTAACTATTAACGGGGTTTTGATTGTTACCTCGTCTCCGCATCCGAAATTTAGCTGCGTTAATTGTTGATGTAATAAAGTATGATTTACGCAATCGGTTTAAGAAACGAACTTACCTCGAAGTACTTCTCGACGCCCCCGACGTCCAATTTGACGTCGCTCCAGTCCCTGGTGACCTCGATCTCCTCCTTGTCGTTGAGCCACTGGAGCTCGTTGGTGGCCGATTGGATGAAATCGAGCAACGTCTCCAGATCGGTCAGCCGGTTGGCGCTGAACGTCGACAATTCGGCGTAGACCTTCTGCAACTGGCCGAGGTGCTGGTTGTAGAGCGCCAGCTCCTCGCCCTGGAAGTACTGGCGCGCCGCGACGGCGGCGTCGACCTTCGAGCGGAACTGCTCGACGGAGCGGTGCTCGCGCTGGTGGAAGTCGCGCTCGGCCTGCACCGTCGGCAGGTCCTGTCCGTAATCGGCCGCTCTCAGTTGCTTCTGCAAAGCGTCGAGTATTAGAAAAAATGCGAACGGTTCGCGATGAGAGAGCGTACCATTTTGTTTTTGCACCATTCGATGTGCTCCTGTAGGCTCCTGAAGTGCGGATTGGTGTCGACGTTTCTGGTTTCTTGTACCGTACGCAGGTGTTTGGTGACGGTTCGTTCTTCGACGGGGAAACTCAAATTGGCCAGCGGTCCGACGATTTTGTTGTGCAAAAAGTGGCGCATGTTCACCCATCGTTCGTGGAGTTTGATCACCCGTTTATCCAATTCGCCGGCTTGCGGATACCGCCCGTTCCTGAGCACCCCGACGTCCGTCCGAAGCGACTGGATGTTCTGCTCGATAGTGGACAAATCTTGGTCGATTTGGTCCGCTATCTTCTTCGCCTCCAACGGGTGGATTCGTTCGATTCGTCTCGATTCGTTCTCGATGGCGCGCTCGATCGCGTCCAAATTCCCATCGGTCTGCTTGATCTCGCGGTGCACCTTCTCGGCCAAGCGCTGCAACTTCTCCAATCGCTTGATCTCGTCGCCGATGCGCCGGTCGCGCACCTGATGGGCCTCCATCAATCGCTGCCAACTGCGTTCGATGTTGTCGATGCGCAGCTCCGGCTCCACCTCCACCTCGCCGACGCTCCTGAAGTACTTCTCCAGGTCCTTGTACAGCTGCGCGCAGTAGGCCTTGTCGCGCTGGCGCGGCGGCACCTCGTCCGTGCGGAATCGCGACGATTCCGCGGCGAGCTTCTTCATCTCGATGAGCGTCGGCGGGAACGAGTGGTCCTGCATCAGCGAGTAGTTCTCCCTGATCCACATGTGCAACGACGACGCGATCTCGCGGTACTCTTGGACGCGCTGCTGCGCCGCCGAATCGTACAGCGGATGGATGGCGGGCGGTTCCGGGAACACTTCGTGCAACGACGAGATGTAGGTGATCAGCGATTTCTCGTCCGGATTCGGCGTATCCACGTCTGGAATATATCATTCATCGTTCAAGTAGATGAGGACATAGACATTTATCACAAGAATACTTCATGATTCAAGCGATCTGGTGAAGATGAGGAGGTAGTTTTAGCATTAGAATAGTGAGTATAACCTTCAGGATTCAGCAAGATATATAGTGACCTGGAGATGATATTAGAGAAGCAAGAGTAGTAGACGAGCGGAGGATAGTTTACCTTCGGGATCGAGCAATCTGGTGAAGATGAGGAGGTAGTTTTAGCATTAGAATAGTGAGTATAACCTTCAGGATTCAGCAAGATATATAGTGACCTGGAGATGATATTAGAGAAGCAAGAGTAGTAGACGAGCGGAGGATAGTTTACCTTCGGGATCGAGCAATCCGGTGAAGATGAGGAGGTAGTTTTAGCATTAGAATAGTGAGTATAACCTTCAGGATTCAGCAAGATATATAGTGACCTGGAGATGATATTAGAGAAGCAATAGTAGCAGACGAGCGGAGGATAGTTTACCTTCGGGATCGAGCAATCTGGTGACGCCGTACTCGCGTTCGGCGATGTAGAAGGCCGTTTCCATGCGTTCCCTGGGCCGCTGTTGTCTGGCCTTGCCGAAGTCGATGAGGTCCGGCCGGTTTCGGTGGATGATCGAGCTGAACGCCAGCCCGTCCCGCCACGATTTCGTGAAATCGACGACGTTGACGCCCGGGTAGCGATGGGTGGTGCGTTTCGCCCATCTGAGAAGGTAGTCCTTGGCCGAGACGTTGGGTTCCTGGCCGACGACTATGTCGGATATCTGCGGGACAGAAGAAAAACCGGGCGAATGTTTTAATCGATTCGATTGGATTAATCGGATGGTGTCGTATCACCAATCAACAGCGCGTATGCAATGGATAAACTATTGGCGTTTTCCATTGGTAAAATAAGTCCACCAAATAAGTGCTTTGAGTGCACTTTTAGTGCGCACTATTTTACCAATGGAAAACGCCATATGTTTTTAGTTGCTTCGTAAAAACAATGTAAAACTGTCAATTGAAAGAATCTCCCTAGTTACTCCATAACAACAATGTAAATCTGTCAATTGTAAGAATCTCCTTAGTTACTCCATAACAACAATGTAAATCTGTCAAATTAAAGATGTCCTTGGTTACTCCATAACAACAATGTAAAACTGTCAAGTTAGAGATGTCCTTGGTTACTCCATAACAACAATGCAAAACTGTCAGATTGGAGCGACTGAAAATCCGATCCTGCCTCCTTCGATGAATTTTGCACATAGCAATTCGATTGAATCGTGCAAACGCGAGTTACGGTTGACCTTTTAGGCGTTTCAGAAATTCGTGATATGCTCACGAAAGCAGCAAACCCCGCATTCGTCGAAAAAATGTCAAAAAAAAATGTCGAAATGTCGATTTACCTACACCCGATGTCGCGACAGATGTTCGGAACGTTTCCAAGAAAACAAACCGAGATTCAAGTTACCTATTATGGAGGCTTCCACCTTTAACCCTGAAGCGCGAAATGAACGAGCGTCAAAAGCGGGCCAATGTCGAACCGCGTCGGAGACAATACAGATTATCATTACGCCGCGCATTGTCCTACATTTAATTCGTAGACAAAACGCAATTAAGGACGCGAAAATTCGATTTTAACGAATTTCGAATCCTGCGACCTATTAAAAAGTCCAACATACCGTCGTATAAATGTTAGTTTGTTCGTTAAATTGTTACATTCGGTTAGTAATTTACGCAGATATTGTACAATTTCGCAACGATTGTATAGCGTGTATATACAAACGAATCCACTGGAATGAGAATTGGCGCTTAACGAAAACCCTTTAAGCGATAATTAACGATTATCATTTCGCATACGCGATGCAATGCAAACTTTACGAATGTTTACCGACTTTATAACGTTTGATAACACGATAAATCGTGTTTAATTTAGTAACGTGAACAGCGAATGGAGAGACCTTTAACAGAGCAAAGAAAATTGTAACAAATCACTCATTAAAAAGGAATTTGTTCAATAGAAAAGAAAGAAGAAGAAAACTACAAATCTCAAACATTCCCCAGAGCATTTAAAGGCGAAGAGAGCGGTCAAACCTTAACACGTTTGGCGGCGAGTTCGTTTCTAGTTTCCACGACAGGCGGCGCCGCGACGTCCCGGGCGTCGGTGCGCTGTTCGCCGCGCGTCAGCGTCGTCACCTTCCTGACGATCTTGGTGGTGATGCGCCGGCGTCCGTCGTCGCCGCGACGGCTCGTCTCCGTCGATTCGAACGAGCTGCCCAGCAGCTCGGTAGAGAGCTTCTTCCTGGTGTAGACGGCGCGCAGGTCGTCGGGACGCCCGTCCGTCGGCGTCGCCTGCACGAACAGGCGCTTCGGCGACGCCGACGTCGACGGCGAGCCGTCTTTCACGAATCGGTACATCGACGGGCACTTTTTACTGGCGGAAATAACGAGTGTTCGGAGGCGTTCTAATTACCGATTTTTTTTTTGTGATTTTGTTACGAAATAATCCCATAAGTGTGTAGTGTGTATCCTTGTATTTTTTTTTGCTGCTAGTTTATAACAAATTACAGGATGTAGTGTATAAAAAAAACACCTTGTATATTACAAAAGTGGTTTGTTGCATTTGCATGCACAAGTGTTACTGATGCATCTCATTTGCAACGAGAATTGCGGATCAAAGACAACCGACTTATTAAAATTTCCATAATTATAAGTCGAAGAGACAATTTCGTATTACAGCAGAGTTGCTTACTTGTTAATAGTATTTGCACGTCAAAATTCTGTTTTTGCGAGGCGGGATATTTATCGTATTGTTTGAATTAAAAGCGAACGAATTTTTTGGTTACACTCTATTTAATTGCGAAATGCAGATGGTCGGAAAATTCAGGCGTTATGCACGTTAAATTTCATTCACGGTAGTGATTCGGAAAAACTGTAATACAACACTCCTCGCAATGTTCACATCTTCAGAATCAACATGCACGAAACGTTTTTTTTGTTGTTGTTGTTATTAGAAACAGTTTAGTTAACGAACAAATCGATTAGTCGATTAATCTAGTTACTAAATCGAAAGAGTTTAGTACAAAAAAAACAACCGTCTTAGTAACACCTCCAAACCTCGATTATTATTTCCAATAGTAAAAAAAAATATAATTTCATAAACTCACAGTCACCCACACTTCTCGTTTGAACGACGTCTGTTTGTAGTTCGACATTTACTATTTCGACCAGCAAAGAGAGCGATACCGATTGAACAACAAATCGACGGAATATTATGATTGAGCGCGTCAGGTGTTCTCGCGTACTCGTCAGGTGAGAGCGATCGGCGGTGTACTGGAAACCAGAGGTACTGGAAAACGTTGAATGGGCGCCCGAGTTTAACCTTCGTTCGACGTCGCCGGGCGTGTAGGATAGCGCACAGGGTCGTACGAAGGCGGGGGATCGGGCTCGCATTCGCTTTTTCGGTAGTACCGCGACCAAGTAGGGACGCCGGAATTCGCCGGCGTGGGTTTATTTTGATGCCGATGGCGTTGCGTAATCGGCAAAAGGCGATCGAAATGGGGGGTACTTTCGGAGCGAGTTAATTGGGCCAGATCTCATTCTGGATGGTTTAAAATGATTATTATTCTATGGAATTAGTATGGAAATGCTGAAAATAAGTAGTTTTTGGTAAGCTAATAGATGTTAGATACGCCAGATTTAGTCCAAAATATTTATTAGAATGAGTATAAAACTGCAGAACACGAGACAAAATAACCGAATGTTAATACACAAGATTTAGTCCAAAATATTCATTAGAATGAGTATAAAACTGCAGAAAATGAGACAAATTGTTCATTATTCATAGACCAATAGGTATTAATACACAAGATTTGGTCCAAAATATTCATTAGAATGAGTATAAAAATGCAGAAAAAGATGCAAATTGTCCATTCTTTGTAGACCAATAGATGTTAATACACAAGATTTAGTTCAAAATATTCATTAGAATGAGTATAAAACTGCAGAAAATGAGACAAATTGTTCATTATTCATAGACCAATAGGTGTTAATACACAAGATTTAGTTCAAAATATTCATTAGAATGAATCTAAAAATGCAGAAAAATATGCAAATTCTTTGTAGACCAATAGATGTTAATACTCAAGATTTAGTTCAGAATATTCATTAAAATGAATATTAAACTGCAAAAAATGAGACACATTGTTCACTATTGATAGACCAATAGGTGTAAATGCACAAGATTTGTTCCAAAATATTCATTAAAACAGTTAATATTTGAAAAAAACCTTGACAACAAAAGGCATTCTAATAGAATTCTAGATTTTCCAGTGTCATCGGAACTAAAACGGACAATTTCTCTATAACTGTAAGTATAATACAGATACAAAAACCTCTATAATATGCATTATTAAGGGGCTAATAATAGATAATTGCAATACAAGTAATGATAAAAAATTAACATCGCAGATGTATTTTCGTAGATGACACAATAATGTACACACAATTACATAGCAGGAAGTCGGTATTTTGTGAAAAAATAATAAATTGCAATCTTAATACCAGGCAGGATATCCTATAAATATTTAATGAAATTTTCGACTTCTTCTAAATCGCAATCACATCCATGAAGCTCAATTATCATTTTAAACGCGTTATATTATTTTGTGTTACAGTTAATTAGTTGTATTTTTAATATTCCTATCGGAAAAATATGACCAAACGAATCATCCTCGACGGAAACACGGACATAGGCAAGGCAGGAAGTGAGGTAGGAAAACATATTTACGATTAAATAAGGCTCGAATAGTTAAATACACCGACTGTTACGAAGAAATAACTCATTTTACCACGGGCGAATCGCCAGTGACACCGATTTTTGAGGTATTCTCGCCGCATAAACAAACAATCGCCGTGTGAGATCACGAATTAACACATGACATCACTCCGTGCGAGTCAAAAGGGTCATAAAAATTCATACTTTACAAATAAAACGATTGGCCGAAATACCGACAAGGTGAAGATCACTTGCAGAATTACAGATGACTAGGTACACTAACAAAACGTCACCTCCATCTCTAACACCTGTTACTAATGCTCGTTGGATAGGGATAATCGCATTGTAATAGAGGTGGGCTTTACGGAAAATAACGTTACTTTGCAAAACAATAAAGTCGCAAATGGACTTAAAGTAGAGAAATCTAATTTGCGGAACGCCGCGCAAGAGAATATTACAGGTTGAATATCCAAACAATGGTTCCATTAGAGAATGCACTTGTCGAGAATACGTTTCAGTTGGTCGACGGAGCGCGATATGTTTCTCCTTGACGGTCTCTTTAAAAGCCCACGTTGCCGGATGAAAGGAAACACATCCACCATATGATCCACCTCTTCTATAGCACCCGATTTATTCACGAATTTATTACGAAAAAAATCAAACGACCACCCACCGGATTTTTTTTTCTGTTCGACCTACGCGCCTCGAACAACGAGCAAAGCAAATAAACAATCCGATTTGCTAACTTATCGCTAATTAGCTCCAACCGTGAACCAAAAACGATCGGATTTTATACAGCATTTCATTCGGGCGCAAATGATCAAACCTCCGCAAATCGGTGAGATACTTTCCATTTTTTTTTTTCGATGCGATTTAATTACCCAATATTATTTCCAATTTCGCATCCAAGGCGAGCTATCGCGTGGGTTCCGTTTCGAATCCACCGCACTATAAAAATATGCAAAACGATCCACCGCACTATAAACATAATGTGTTATTAATCGACCGTACTATAAACATCCTGCAATTTGAAACGCCGAGAGCCACCTGCAATCTACTGCTTAAACTAACAAACTACAGGTACGCAGTAACCGGTAGATGGAAGAAACAAACTTACACCAGTGGCGTAACAAGGTTTCGGGTTAAATAATCGAAGCTTACTGTATTATTGAATCGCATGCAAAATTTAATTAGAGCCAAATTAAATCGAATGCAACAAATTAGGTCATCTCTGGCTAGCGTTCTTACCTTGTTGGCCTGTCGTTTGCGTTAAACAAAAATATAAGAAAAACGTGTTAGATTTCGAGAGATTTTTCGTGTGTTGCTATAAAAATCGACCGCAAATATATACCGAGCGTACGCGAGTTCGCTACCGGAATTTATTCAGCGCCGCCGCCCGAGAGATTTACTCCGGTATGTAAATATTGCCAATTGGTGATAAGTTTATATTCCGCTGCGAAATCTACAATGTCAATGTTTGCGCTGAGCTGGAGGAAAAAGAGCCGTTTTCCGCTTACGGACCGACGCGAATAGCCGGAGACGTCCAGAAAACGGCCGTTTTTCGATTCGAAATCGCAAACAACTCACCTGGAAGTGCAAGATGATGGTCCAAATCAGGCCGAGCGTCAATTTCGGATTGCCGTCGACGATGTCCTCCGATCGGATGTTGACCAATTTGATTTTCTTGCATCGGAGAAAATGCAGGGCCGTATCGATGTTGTGTAACATGTGGAAACGCATGTGACCTTTCTCTCTTGGCTGCAAGGAAATTACATCTAAATTACAGAAGCTGCAAAGTTACAACGAAAGATCGCCAAGGAACGTGTACAGTGCGACAGGAATAGCTGGAGACGTGATCTGCGCAAATCTGCATTAACCGTCATTTTCACGTCTACAGTTATTTCCGACGGTCTGTAGATAATAAGTGGTCAATTTTAGTATTTAGTAAGACTGTTAAAGATGATTTTGAAGAAATATTTAAGCAATTTTCTTGGACTTGGCAATTTAGCAATAATTTTCATGTTTACTTACAAGTTCTTCGCCAGATAGAACTTCCAATAGAGTGATCAAGTTGTGTCCATCTCGCAGGTCTTCGAATAGATCTCTAATTTGGCGTTTGGCCTGTAATGAAAACAAATTTTATTAAAATCAACGGGGGAAAAAACGAGTTTCCAGCTACTACAAAATTTGAAGCGTCGAGCAAACAATTATTAAAAGAAACATCTATAAAACAAAGAGGCTTTCTATAATGTCCTGAGCGATTGAAAGAAGTTTAATGTGGAAAACGAGGCGTTCAAATAACCATCTGAGCGACGATAATAATAAATTTTATTAGCCCAAGACGCGTTTCATTCAAATTAGAAAGCATCTTTTCTTGATTGGAACAGGCGATAAAAAATTTTTTATACGCAGGCAAATTTCTAAATCGCCATAAATTCAAAACTAAAACGATCATACGTAACGAATAACGTGCCGTAAAATGCTAATCAGTCTCGCTTAATTAACGAAATAAACATACTATAATCCCACAGGTGCTGGTGATGTACTGACTGACTGATTACAACCCCCCATTAGTTAAAATTTGCTTGAATTTTTTAACACGCGAACGAATCATGCATATATTAATTAGGTGTAAAAACGCTACAGGGTGATACAAAAAAAAACACACACAATACACTCAATTACTTACGGAAGGGGGACAACAGGGTACATTGTTGACTAGCACACATACATGAAGGCATGTGTACGTCTGAAACATTAAAATCCATGTGGCCTTTTACATAGCATGTATTAGTGTAGGTGAAATTAGTACGTTTGCAGGGAAAATTATTCGAGAATACGTACTAAAAATACTGTTCCCATTAGTCTTTAGAAACGTTATTTAAAACCGGCCGCATTCCCGTTTCAATCTTAAAGGCCAATGCCGTTTTATTCTGCTGTCAAAACGTAAAAATAGGACCACAAATGAACAAATAAAAAAGCCCACTTCGTCCGACAAATTTGTCTCGCGTTTTACACGAAAAAAATCAGTAATAGATAATTCAACATCAACAGAAATTATTAATTATTAAAGTGTTTGAAACCACAATAAAAAACATCTCAATTCAATTAAATATTTCCTCCCTCTTCTGCAGTCAAACGGGTCGACGTTTCGCCGGCATTTATCAAACTTTAATTGCCCATAAACGACTTTAATGGCAACAACTTTACACGGTTTTATTCGTATTACTGTCGGCGATAAAGTAGAGTACAAATTAAGCATTCTTGACCTAAAACGGCGTTTAAAAATTCGCGCGACCTCACCGGTTTTACACGACAAATCTCGTAATTTATCATTTTTTTTCTTCAATTCCGAAACCGATTCGAGCCGACTCCGAACGTTCAGTTCAATTAGAAATAATGTCGTGCGGTCTACTTCGCGTTTCCACGAATTTTCTTGAGAATATTAATTGCGCTATAATAGTATGGTAATGTCGAAACTCACCTTCATGTATTTCCAATGCTATGAAGCGTGAAACAAAAAAAAATGGACGTAATGAAACCGAGGAAAAGTTTTTATTTTCATAAAGCAATAGCAATGAAAAGTATTTTTTATTAACTTTGAAAGGTCTATCTAGAAGAATTAGGCCCTTGAAATCAATAGACATCATACAAAGACATTTAAATAGACTTAAAAACCAATACATAGACCCCCACAAAGTCCCTTGTGTAGGTTCTACTGTACTTCACAGACTACATATTAATCAATTTTGATTGATTATTTATTGTAGGGTAAAAATAGCTGGGGTTTCCACCGCTTTGTCGTTCCTAACCTACCGCACTTGCCGTGCGTTTTTCCTTTATTATTAATATCAGGAACTATTTGTGTATACGCGTTTTCCGTCGTCGGCGTCGTCAAGAACACGTTTCGCCTTGCCCGAGTTCAAAAAGCCCGAAATAAATATTTGTTCCGGATACAGCGGGAAGGAAAAAAAAATAGCGCCGCGTCTTTCGTAATTCCTCTCTCATTTTCCCATTAATCGAACCGGGAAGATAATCAGTGAGAATTTGCCGATGAGTTGATACGGGTTTTACGCTTTTTGGGGACGTAAAATTTCGTAATTTATGCGATTTCCAGCGAAAAACTTTTAGCCGGTTAAATTGCTAAAAATATTTGTAGCTCGGGTCAGCGGCGGTCAATTTATAATTAAACCCAATTGTCCATGATTATGTTGTTTTTAAATACGAAACGCTAAATAAATTTATAAACAACATAAACAATACATTAACGAGATATTATTATATTCCTTCAATCGAGCGCCTAAGATAATACGACCGCATATACACATTTACATATCTACATAACTTTAAACAGGTCGAAGAAAAATTATCGTGCATATGCGCGAGAGATTCTTCTATAAAGTAGAAACATTCCCGGCATGCCGCAAGTCTCGCGTAATGTACAGTTAGGTTTCACAGATAGGATGAGGATTTGTTATTTTATGAATAACGAAGCGAGGCATTTATTACCATTTTCGGTATGGTAAAAATCCCGAGAATTTCGGCTCTAATTTTTCAGGCCGATCGATAACGAAATTCTCGAAATAGATAAAATTATATCGGACGATTAACGTCGACATAAAATCGAGTAATTGACTCTAAATGGTGCTGGAAAAGGCGAGGCGTGACCGCCATATTAATAATAAAACGCCAGTCGATTTTATGCAAATCGATATTTGCTTTGCTGGTTATTAATTTGTTATTAAACGATGAATCCATTCATTACGTTTACAAATCCAAGGTTTCCATCGCTTTATATTCGCCATTTTTACGCGCCGAAATTTTTGTTTCTATATTTATCTAGAATTATTATAAAACTCCTCCCGACGGATATCCTCAGTTAATTATTACGTAATTAAAATTCGCGATAACTGATAGCGCATATCCTATTAATAAGCAAACACCTATAAGGAATTTAATAAAAATTAAACTATTTCAATTGGAACAAAAGGTATACCTATAGTTTTATTAAAGGTTATTACCGTGGACTGGGTGATAATGTATAACAATGTATAGAGTTCACAACGTAAAGAACGTGAGAAATGAAGAACTGTAACTTTTAGTTACAAACAATTTGTATAAACTTGCATAATGAATTTAAAATGAGCGTAAAATTCTTAGTAACGCTGAAATGTCCAGCAAGCTCCTTTACTATTAACGAAGTATGATAGTAAGGTGGCTAAAATCAACTGATTTAAACATGCATCATTGGATTTCAAGTGCACTAGTAGCGATGAAAGATTCGTTTAGCATAAAATGCCGATTTCCTTATTGGTTTTGCGCTTTTAAAGACTCGCTATTCTAATTGCGGGAATCTTCAACGACCTTCCGTTTTTTTTCCAATTAATTTCATTCTTCTCCTCGGAATGGAAGCCCATTAAACGACCGGTAAAACACAATACGTAGCGGATTTTTCAAACAAACGATGGGAACGATAAACAAACCTGATTTTTTTCCTATTCACCTTTATAAAACACCCTGTATAGGCGAAAAAAATGCTAGCTTTCGTGAAGTAGTCTGTGAAGTATACGACATTAATTTCGCCGCAAGTTTCACCCAGGACAGGCTCTATATATGTATATTTAATGGGCAATAACGTGGGCGATTGGGCCGGAGCCGGTTCTGGATTAATCCGTAAATTGATACGTACGAGTATGGTACTTATATGGCGAGAGAATGACGCGCCTTTTGCAAAACGATTATTAATAATAAAACGACAATGGGTTCGGTGTTTCTTACCTTCTTTAGATGTTTGTTGACCCATTTTGTGAACGTTTTCTTTTGGACGGCGTCTCTTTCGTCTGAAACACCAAAATGGATTATTAATTATGCATGAGGTTACGCAATTAGTGTCGTAATGAGTTGGAATTAATAAGCCGACATTTAATCGTATATTAGTCAAAAATTTGGGTAAGTATCCATAGGAAATTTCGACTTTTTTTAATTGTAGAACGTAAACTGTACGAAATTAATCCCAGATTTGAACGGTTATTATGCAAGGATGTTTCGTAATGTCGTGGTCAAATAACAGGACATTATCCTCGTGCGTGTCGAAGGTAATAAACCAGATAGATGGATGAAGGAGGATTTCGAGGAATTCGACTAATCTTTTCATCAACATAAATTAAAAATAGAAGCCTTTAAATGCGTTTATTGCCTAATAAAAAATACACCTTAAATCGACGCGACAAGGCCAAACCGGCGCCTTTTCACTCAACAATTCACATAAGGCATCCGAAAAATATGCTATATTTCAAACCCACATATAACAACTCTTTTTGGCCAGCAATATCGAAATTTTCCTATATGGATCCGAACAACACCTACACCTCTTCTTCTAAAGATAACATTAGCCTCAGCTGCCGGGGCTATTCAGCCATAAATCTCATTTTATTTAACTCGATACACCACATTTATTAGATTTCAAACAATTAGCAGAAACCAGAGATCCAGGAATAATAAAAACAAAAACGCAAAACAAACTCAACGTCGAGATATTCGATTTCAGACGCCACATAATAATTCAACGTAAATAAGTAACAAAAAAAAAGGAACATATCGGAGACGTATGCACGCCACATTTACCGAGTACAAGGAACCCATTCATACCGAGTCTCCTTATCTTCATCTCGCTAGTAGACTTATCGTCTGCTTCACACACATTTCACTCGCACATGCTACATAATTCGAACCATTAGCGATCAAAATTTATCAATTCTAAAGGGTCTACAAGTAGCGATATGTCAAATATCGTATGAAATGGACCAGCGAATTAGTTGGGGAAATTTTTCAGATGTATAGTAAGCTCCTTACTCCTTACTATTATGAACTTGTTAAGCGAGTTGGTATATCAGAAGATTGAGAAAATTTTGGATGTTAAAGGAAGCTCCATTTATTGCTAATTGTATTAGATGACAATAGCACAATTGAGATATAAAACATCGATAGTAATCCGGCTAATCTCTAACGGGATCGAATTTCCAAATTCCTCGGGCATCTCCAGTATCAGACGACCTCGAAAGCAAAACGATCGAGAATGGCCGCGCATCGAATGGAACAATCTCGGTTTTATGCACCACCTGAATGTTTATTACAGTCGAATCGTGACCAACAATCCAAACAGGTCGTTTCTCCGTACGGTCCATCCTCTTCATTAACGTCTATTTTCGTCGCATGATCTCCTTAACAGTATTATTCCTCGGCATTCCGAATCGCGGAATTCGCGATAAGTAAAAAAACCGGAATGACGAACTGTTGAATCATCGATGTTTGCCTTTGCGAAACGTGCCCAGTCCAAGAACAATTTTTTCTTTATTTTTTCGCGCTACTTAGAATGCAGATTAGGCTGCACGAGCGACTAAAAATAGCCGAGAATTAGCGGAAATCGTACAACGAAAAATTGAAGGGAAACCGTAGGAAAAAAAAGTCGCAATGTCCCGCAAACCGTTTCGTTATTAAATAATTTCGAAACCGACGTCTTCGAGAAGCAATAAAAGACTCGGGGAATGTTTACGACGCCCGCGGACCCGAGCTCGAGGTCAAATTGTTTAACCAGCAAACAATTGGAAGAGCCGATTAATATGATTAATAATAATTGTTTAAAGTTCACTATAATTATTCTACAGTATTAGTTTTTGTTACAAAACTACCATCAGTTTCATTACGAGAATAACTAACAGTAGCATTAGAATATTCCATTCCATATAAACTAGAACAGTCCAAAACCACTTAGAAAGGTTTAGGACGGTTCGAAACAGTTCAGGATAAACTAGAAAGGTCCTGAACCATTCGGAACGCTTTCGCAGGACTATTCTAATGTTACAGTTTCTTATTATCCGCTCGTAATAAAGAAAAAGTCTGCATTAAACGGTTAATTTATCACATATTATGAACTAAATTGCAAGAGCATTTAATACAATTTTCCTTTACGCACAGTATGGAAATCGATACAAAAGATAATTAAATTGCACGCCGTAAATCCAGAACACGTCCTACGTGCGCGATTAATTTCGATAATTAATTAGAATTCGCCGCATTATTTACTTTCACTTATCGTTAATGGCCAATTTTCGACGCTAATAGTCCACGGGAAAATCGTAATTTTTTTATGTAAAAAAAAGCGAATTATATGTACTGATAAGTGCAAATTTTGTGTGCAACTTTCTCACTCTAACCACTGTTACTTTAATAATCTTTCTTTGTTCTACTCATAGAATTGACAATATTGCAAACTAATTTGCACTTCTCTGTATGTTAGCGTAAAAGCTGGTATAATTTTTAGTGCTGCTCGATATTGATAGCAAAAACACAGCGAATTGTCGCGCATCTAAGTGCTTTTGCTATTTCCATCGGTCTGTAGATATTAGCCCTGAAGAATTAATAAAATTTAAAGGTCACAAAAAATACATCTGGTTAGGTTTTGATGACCTTTAAATTCAAAAATCGCCACTCGGATGTTAACCAAAAATGAAAAAATAAAAATAAATAAAAAACCAACAAAAAACACAGCAGGCTAACAACCAATGGAATCACCACCACCGTACCTTCTAAAGATCGAATAAACATATCCCAAATAGTACCTTTGAACTTGGTCAAGTTCTCTTCGTATCCGTGCGGTTTTTCTTCGGTTTTCATGTACTTTTCCGGGGGACCGTCGAAATACGCCTCCTTCGGATCGAATCCCAGCTTCTCTTTGTAGTAGGTTTGCGTCGACATTGCGATTTGTTTCTCAGTGTAGTTTTTCGCAATTTTTTAATTCGTACATCACACGCGCGCACTCTTTTCGAATTCGTCCTTAACTTTGTAATTTTTTTTTAGCCTTTTTAATTGGAATGTATACGTTTCAGTTCGATTAGAAAAAAAAACGATTTATTGTTCGTTATTTACACACTGGAAAAAGCGGTTCGTTAGAATAATTTTCGGGTTGGATTTAGTCGAGAGTTCGACGCCGTTTTGCTGTAGTAGGTGCTTAATTATTTGCGATTTAGTCATGAATGAGTCAAATTTCGTAATTAAAAAACCGCTGATATTCTGAGCAAAAATTGATTCATTTTTATCGGTTTTTTTTATTAGCTTTTTTTACGAGAGGCTATATTAGGTAAAAAAAAATGCGAATAATGTTGTGAATAATAGAGAGCCTGAACAGGTTAAAAAAATTAACAAACGCGCGAAAAAAAAATTAGTATCTATTTTTATCTAAATCCCAACGATACGATAACATTTCCGAGTACTTTTCACTCGCGCCACTATAGCAAAACAAAAACAATGCGAACAGCCTAAATACAAAAATTATACAGAATGTCGCGACGAATTTTATCGAAAATATTTTTCGCGAGGTCAACAAATTTTCCAATCGGCAATTCTTACTAATAAATCGGAATTTCGATTATTCAAACACCTCGACAGACATGACATAATCTCACTAGTTCTGCGCACAGACGAACTTTCTAAACACAAATTAAGAGTAATTTAACTCATTTGCTTGTCGCTTTACAATCGGTAAATACGTTATTAAAACCCCGAAACTTTCCCCAATTTATAGAAGGAAAATTATCCTCGCACTATAACCGAATGTAGAACGTTTTTTTATTGATACTCCTTATCAAAGAACGTTATCATAAGAGCACTGATTAAAATTCAGGACGAGGCAGCACGCTTGAAAACGATCGCACACTGAAAACAAGGTCAAGTTCAACTAAATCACATTCAGGTACTCCTTAACACCCCTAATTTATCATCAACATTCCAAAAGTAGGTCGACAATAAGCGCTAGGAAATCTCCACTAATCGCGCTACCCTCGTAATCTTATCCTATTAGGCTGGAAACTTTCTAATAATAACCACCCTAAAGGAGAATCCGCATAATGGATTGCACCCACAATTTAATATTGACCTAAACACGCTATTAATCTACTAAAACCCTTACGGGGGACGTACGAAATTTACTCCCCGCTAACGCACAGCCCACTACAGCTAAACCGCCGAGAAAAATGGAAAATTCGAAACTCACACGCACTCGTATATGGCACAAAAGCGAATTTTGGGGTTATGTTGTATGTTATTTTTTTTTATTCATCGACTAATCCTACACGCGCAACTACTACTATCTGCTCGTCTCGAAGATCGGTGGACAACTGACAATTCTACAAAGTCTACAAGTGGAGAGAACGAGCGAGAATCGCGCACGGCCGACTCTGACCATCTATGGGACTTTCGGAGCGGTCAGGTAGGCCGTGGATCTGCATAAAACCGTAGGTGAAATTTGTACACGTTTCGGGACGATTTCGATATGAATTTGGACGAAAATTGGAAAAAGAAGTCATTGCTAAAAATAGCGCTCTTGACGAGCGATTTTTTTTTGTTGTTTTTAATTCAAATCGCTTCGGATAAGCGATAGTAATCTCGCGATTAATCAAAGCAGATAGAACCATTCGAGCGCCACTCGTATATCAATTGAACGGTAATAGAATCCCTGGTAACACGACGGTACATTTATGTATATTTAGTTGCCTTTAATTAGACTCGCCCTGTATAAATTCTTTGGAAAAAACTTACAGGGAAATGCTAATTAATTACCTCATCATGATTCGGATGTCACAACGTCGATGAATGAAATACAGCCGATAAATTAAATTCAATAAATAAATCAACGTTAATTGGGAATAGAGATAGATTTTTAATATTCATGTGAAATAAAAAAAAATTAATTCAAATGCTGCAACTAAATACGAGGGGGGACAAAATTACTCAAATAAAGATCGACTGATTAACGATCAATCAATGATGTGTAAAGAATCCCCTTTTACGAGGGAGAAGCCAAATGTTTACTAACACAACAACAGTAGAAAGTATAACATATTTAGATGATCTATGTTATGTGTAAAGAATCTTCCGATATACGAGGGGGAGGCAAAACGTTTCACTATAACACAGTGGCAACAAAAAAATGTATTAATTTAATTTTATGCCTGCCATTAATAATCCATCAATGATGTATGTGCAAAGAACCCCTTTTACGAGGGAGAAGCAAAATGTTTAACACCGCAACTGTAGAATATAAACTGCTCTATATAAACAGACTTTTTGATCACCAAATTTTCAAATATGCGAAATTAAATGTTTTCTCTCAAAAACCTGCAACTTTTTAATTAATCTCAATATTTGTGAACTTCCTTAACATTTGTGGAGCAGTATATTTCCCCATATACGAGGGAGAGACAAAAAAAGAGAGACTCCTATAAAAAGTGCAATAATTCGCGATTAAGAACCAATCAATGATATATGCTTGAGGAATTCCAGGTAGGCATAAATGCGCAACCTATTCGCCGAATAACGAGGTTGAAAAATCCCACGTCTACATGACGTCATCTAAATCTACTTTCTACGGGCGATTCCGCTTTTTAACGCTGCGATTTTTCTATTATAAGAGCGATAGGTGGTCGGGTGGGCGTTATTCGCAATTGTTCTTTTATCGCCCGGTAAAAGTCCTCTATAGAAGATTTCGCTCGATCGAGAATTGCGAGTAACGCGTTACTTTTGTTAATAAGGCGATAGTTCGCGAAAAAGACCGACATACGTGGGTCGTGGAACAAGTTCTATCAGAAAACAGTTCGCTTAAACGTTTTACTTTCATTCAAAAGGCGAGACTGGCTCGTTTCGAGAAATATTTCTCTTTGTGCGACGTTGACCGTGAAGTAAACATTGTCGAGTTCTAATTAAGAAACTAAAGAGAACAAAAAAAGGGTTGTTAAAGATACATATGTGCGGTTAAAGTCGTTGCCTTGCGCAATGTCTCTTCGACTTTGTCGTTTCTTTACAGAGTGTCCCATCAATTCGAGTTTGTGCGAATTGTTCTAGGACACACTGTACATATAAATTTGACTCTTCTTGCTTTTATTTCGTCCAAAACCAACTTTGAATACCAAATAGCACGTGTGTAATTAATTCACGTTTTGGTAGATTATTTTGTCCATTTTTACAACCCACATCACGCACTATTCGTATCTTTTTAAACATAGTAAAAGTGGAAGTGTTACTACACACAATGGGAAAAAAATTAATTTTAGAAACGTTTGTATCGAATTTAGCGCGGCAATCGACGTGTTAAACTCTTTGATCTTTTGCTGTGTACAACTGTTAATTATCGCCCACGCGATAATCAATTAATTATTAAATCAACCGCAGCAAATCCGAATTATCGGAAGGTCAATTGATCGGACATGTAGGTTTGTTCCAGCGATATGTTCCCATTTATGTTCGAGATAAAATTTGATCAGAACACGATTGTAATTTGTATACAAGATTTTTTTTCGATTATACGGGGTGTGCACGATATTTATATTTATACATCTTATGCAAGACTACAAAAAGAACGAGTTGTTGAAATAATTTTCGACCGTTAAACAAGATATGTAAATTGGGTTCTTTCAAGGTTAGCAGGCTCGTTTTGCGAATACCTCTTGCGAATTTTGCATACTGCTAGGACGAGTCAATAGTATGTTGATTTTTTTTTAAATAAAATTATGAATAGGGAAGAAAACGAGCAGTAAGAAAATCCTGTCAAACAGGAAATTGTTTCATGGGGTCCTATAAGTAATTTGGGCGCCGAGTACATTTCAGGTACTAGATATAATGGGAATATTTGAGTTCGTTGAATACATTGAGAGAAATTAAATGTTTTTGGTGTTGTTAATAACGCAATAAAGTTATACTGAGGGTATGGTAGAATGTAATAGAGTAGAGTATTGATAGAGAAAAAAATTTTTGTATGCTTCAAATAATACAGGATAATTAATTTGGTTAAAAACTAGTGAACTCAAGGATCTTTTTTTATCATCAAAAAAGACAAGAATTTTTAAATAAACTGACGCATTATTAAGAATTTTCAAAATTTATCGAAATCGACGCAAAATTAACTCAACGTCTGTCATCACCGAGAGAAGATTCTCCAAATATCCCAAAAATTTTGCCACCACAATCGCGAAAATTCGTCACTAAAAATTCCAAAAAAATAAAATACAACAAATCAATTTTCACCCCATCCAACCTACTACCCAACCAACCGTTCGAACTCTCTACCAAACATCTACTACACATTTCCCCGCACTTCAACATAACAACAACAATCGAACAACAACAACAACCATTAGAATAACACGCCCGGCACACTGCGATCCGATCGGTTTCTGTCCCGTCCGCGGCACACTTGATTCGATCCCCGCACCGGCACCACGACCGCCTTTTGTTCAACCACCACAGCACCCTCGTCGTTCGTCGTTCCACCCTTCGAACTCCACCATATGCGCGATTTTGCCCACGTATGAATATAAGAAAAAAAAAACGTACAGGTATGTTTCGGGCGACGGGGAGATTGCCGAGCGCTCGCCTTTGCGCCGATTCGGATCGACTATGTTGCGCGTAAAACGTAACAGGTACACCTGAGAGGGCCTTAACGGCGCATGCGCGACTCCGTTACGTAAGATAGAGGAACGCTAACGGTATAGATATCTCGACGATATCTCGAGGCGAGTCGAATGGGAGTCGCGACGGAGCCGGGCGAAACGGATCTGTCGCGCTAAATTGGTTTTTTTTGTTTTTTTTTCGTTGTATTATAGCCCGGGGATTTGGGTTAAATTCGAAAGGGTCGAGTTGGCGACGGGAGGATATGAGGGTGTTTTGGAATAGAGTGCGTTGGAATTTTTTTCGAATGTCTTATATGGAGGAGTCTTTTGGGAAATTCATATAGTGAACGGATGTAAATTGGACGCAGAATCGCCAGAAAATGACTACAAATAATTTTTTTGATGGTTGGAATTTTTTGGTGGAGTATTTTCTTGCATATATCGTATTTCTATAGTAATTATATAAATTAGAATTCTTAGCACTCCACAATACACTAGTAGATTGGGGCGAATCGGTTGTAAAATTTGAATAGTTCAAATTAAATCCTAAAATGTGGCTTTATTTTTTCTCTTATTAGAAATGCTGATACCATATTAAATTCACAACTTCCTAAACTAAAGAATCGAGGTATTAAAAAGTTTTTTTTGAAAAAGGAAGAAAACGATTTTACATATTTTTTAAAATGTTGACAATATGTTACATTTACCCCGTACCATGGGGTTTTAAATGGTTCTAAAGTGCAATACAATTATATAGAAAAACATATGGGACAATTGTAAACACATATTTGGTTCCTCTAAAATTTGATATGCTGTTTATTTATTTATTTCAAAAAATAACAGAGCTACAAAATAATGAAGAAAAAATAAGAAACAAACCCTGTCTAATACACAAAAGAACTATAAGAATAATAAAAACATGAACATAATTGGTAAAAATATTACATTTACCCCATTTTTACATTTGCCCCAGTCTACCTTACTACACTCTATTCCACGCTCTTTTATACCCTCTTCTACTCTCATCAACTCCCTATTCTACTCTTACCAACTCCCTATTCTACTCTCTTCTATTGCCCATTCTACTCTCTTCTTTCACGGCTTTTACGGCAAAAAATCATTTTTTAAGATGTAAAAATGCAGTAAAATGCACTAACAAGATGCGCATAAAAACATTAATAGAGTTGGACGAAACATTTCCATCGGTTACTTTTCAAATTTCCTCCGTCCGATTTCTAACTGCGACAGCGTCTAGATGTAACGGTAGATTTTTTTTTCCGGGACGGAAAAATTTTTCGAATCACGTCCAAAACGGCTCCTTATATACAATTCCAACGTGGCATTTTAAAAAGATATTCTCGTTAGCTCGATTTCCGTACGGTATATATCGAAGACCAGTTTCGCTGCGCCCGGAATATCAGTCGTCGTTTTTCGTTTAATCCGGTCGAAATGTGCCCGATCGTCCGTTAATCGGTAAGTTTTTCAACCGAAAAAAATCAGGATTTTTTTCAAATCGAGGGCTGTTATTTTTGGAAATATATTAACTAGACCTGGTACATTAATTTTCTATTAGGCAGCAGAAACAAGCATTGTTTCTGAATTAAACACGTTTTATTATAAGGCATAATTACATTTTACAACACACACAAGTTAATTGTATCACCTTGTATGTATGTATACGAGGTTCGTTCGATATATTTCCAAAAATACGCAATGTATACTACCTAATAACAAACTTAATCATTCATTTTTAATCAACTCTTCTGTGACTACCCGAATTTTCATGTATGGCATCCAACGTGTTAAATACAATAACAGCATTTACCGCACTATAAATTCCTGCGAGAATCGCACAAGCGACGCCATCTGGTTTCAGTCGGCTCTACGATCAGCAGGATCGCGTAAAGAAAGCTCCGCTTTGCGACGTTGCCGTCGTTCGTGGTATTTCCCCGGTTCCTGCGATTCTGCGAGTTGCTCTAGAGAGAGGCAGGAACGCGTGCGCTAGTTAATAATTCCGAGCGAAACCGTATATATTTTGTGCGTGACCAAGGGGAAAACTCTCCGCCGGGTTATTGTACTTTAAAACGTCAAGTTCAGTTCTGCGTACTCATCAGGAGAATACTAATTGCGCTTTTGAAACGAAATCTTATCTATTTCGATTGTTATCTGTTTATCCTGATGTCGAAGGGAAACTCGATATCCGGAGGATTTTCCGGGCGATTGAATTGTTTTTTAATTCGTGGTTATCCCGATTATGTGTCGGTTAATTCGTATTCCTGCTGGTGGTTTCTTGATTAGTCGAATTAATATCGCAAAACTATAATCTCAAATTTTATATATCCTGCAAAATATGCATTACAACTACCCCCTTGCATCAGCAAAGGAATGATAAATAAGGATTTTTTTTATTCGTTTTCACTATCATTTTTATAAAAATTTTTAATAGTTTTTACTAAATTTTACACATTATCTTTTCTTCCCATTTTCAATCCTTATTATTAATTGTTTACCTATTTCTACCCATTATTCCTATACATTTTCCACTCTTTTTTTCAAATATTTCTTGTTAAAATTAACCCATTTTTCCTTACTTTTTAACCCACTTATCCCTACCCATTTCGTTCGCTTAACAATTGCAAACATCTCCCCCTATAAAAACCCCCTTAAACGGCAACGGAACCCATATATCGGAACGAATAATTTTTTCCAACGAACACGTTCGAACACTAATCGTTACCGAAGAAAACCCGATGCACCGGAGCGTTGAAAAAAAGAAGAAAAAACCGCAATCATCTCGACGAATAATACGCGCGTATCGCGCGCCATTCGCGGCCTTATACGTCGACCGATTACAGCCCAATTTCGCCCGAAGCCGTTCCCGTGAATCGAAAATTAATCGCGTAGCAGGTACGCTCGAACGCAGGATGTAATTTTTCTAGCAGGTGACCGGTAATGCGCGCAGGAAATAACAGGTTTTTTTTAACAGTCTTGTTTCCTCGGCTTTCGCGACCTTTCCTAATTTCACAACACGCTTTAGGCAGCGGGAATAGTGTCTCTGCAAAGGTCTAGATGAAAGTCTATCCTCGGGTTCATAAATGGATCTTTGTAATAGATAATAGACCTTTTATAAGTCTATACATATGAGTTTTATTCGGCCTTTGCTTGTCTATATGAATGAACTTTAATAGACTAATATAAGGTCTATCTAAAGTTCTATGGGCTCTGTGTATGGACCTTTGTAAAGGTCTATTTCAAGGGTCTATTGGCTCGATTTCTTCTCTACTAAAGTCTATCGTCTAGTCGCATTTTACACAGACTATTTCTGGTCGAGGCGAGCGAAGAAAACGAAGAACAATTTTATATTTATTCCACTTAAAGTCGTTCGATGAATGCAAATAAAAGCGAGTGTGTGCTATATATAGAAAATGATACCTATGATATAATTGTCAATTGACTACGTTAACTGAACCTGTTTGTCGGGAAATTTAATTAAAAAAAATATTTGCACTTTGTATTTATAGCGGTTATGATACGTGGAAATTTGTCGATTCGAGTTGTTAATATATGGCAGATTAAAAACTTTCAATAAAATACTTCATTAATAATACAGTTAATAATAAATCATGTAAGTTATGAGCGATGACAACAAATTAATTATCGTTATGATTTCTGATTAATTGAATGAACTTATCGCGTTTGCGTCAAAAAGAGCGGCGAAAAAAAAAGGTTTAATTGAGCCATCGAAGAAATTCGGCCAAAAGTTTATCGTGTAAAATCCAAATTTAGATATAAATATTTTATATTAATTAACAATAAAGTGTAATTAATTATTTTTAATAGGGTTAATGCGTCCTTGTAAAATCGAGTTTTCGCTGCTGTATAAATTAACGCGAATGATAAAAATTCCGAAATTCTTAGCGATTTTATATTAATTCGGAATTTCACGGGCTAAATTTAACTCGAAGAGCATCTTCAAAGGATGATTATGAAGTGTTTTATGAACCTCTTCCATTTATCTCGTTCGTTTCTATCGCGTAAAAATCGACTACTCGAAATAAACCGATATCTCGAGCGTTTCTGCAATTAGAATCACCCGAAGTGTTAATTTCTTTTTATTATATCCGCCCGTTCGCTAGACGAACAGCATTAATTACCGATGATAAAGAAATATCTCAGTTTCCTTTCCGTGTTATTTTTTTTTTTATTTCGTTAACGCAGGAAACCAACCCGATTATAATTTTATTATTAATTAAAATTGTTAAATTTTACATTCAAGGTGTTTCATCTACGCAAGAAGTTTCGTTATCGTCGCTTTCGTTCCAAATTCAAACGATTATATACAGAGCGTCCTGTCGGGTATTAGATAATGATATATACCGGGTGTCCCAGAATAATTTTGGTAGCTGTGCGAGATTCCTTCGAAAAGGTGTTAAAAGCGCGACTCGTTTCGAGGTAAATTCATTACCGGCGAGTCAACAACACTCGAAATTTTTAGCATTTATAACGCGCTCGAATATAAACATTACTTCACCACTTGCTGGAGTGCTTTTTGCACGTGTGTGAACCACTTCAAAACGAAGGTGTAGCGATTAAAATGTAAGGTTGTCGCATTAAAAAAAAACAACTTTTATTACTCTCGCCTCGAGCTGTAGGTACTCGCTATAAAAAACACTTTTTATTTATTATGTTCGTCAATGTTTATTCTTCACCAGTAAAAATAAAGTAGCTTCTGCGGTGACCGGTAGACATTTCGGGACTCGCCGGAAATCGCTACAAAATTTACCTGAATTTTTAAATTCGATACGGAAATTCTATACCAAAAAATTCGGAGTACTCTACTCTACTTGACTCGACTCTATCCTACCCTACTCTGAATCTACTCGACCATAATCTACTGTTACTCTACTTTACTCGAATCTACTCTACTCTGGATCTACGCCACTCTGCTTCTACTCTACACTGAATCCATTCTATTCTGAATCTACTCTACATTACTCGAATCTACTCTACTCTACACAACTCTACTCTATTTTACGAACGTTTTTTTTTGCGCAAAAATCTTTTTCGCTGTTTCCAAGTCCGCTTTCTCCTCTTCCAGAAAAAAAATCTAAATCGAATCGAAACGGAAACGGTACCAAACAAAAGTGAATTAAATTCAATTATTATTGTCTGCCGGAATAGTTTCCCAACGCCGGCCGTTTCGTTTCATTGTTTCACACGAAAACCTCAATGGGAAGCGTATTTTTAGAAGCGCCTCCACTCACAATTATATTTTTATTCTAGTCTCTACACCTAATGATGATCGAAAAGTCTCCCGACCTTGTCCCGTAAGGAAAATTTCCATTTTTTTTTAATGAACGAACGCGTAGAAATTAATGAAAAAATAACCGTCAAGAAACCTTCTCCCAGCTCTATTAATTTTTTATTCACTATTATTTACTGCTGTAACCGGAATATTTTTATAACTTCAACTACACACGTCGCGTAAATAATCGAATATACTCAAAAATAATGCACGTTAATCAACATTTTATGCACCTTCCGCATTGTTTGTAACGTAATAGAGGTGCCGGTAAAAGAAGTAACTTCGGTTACAAAATAACGAATCCTTGACACCGTTTTTAATTATCCCATAACGTTTTGTACGATTGCATGTCGGCCCGCAATGAAGGAAAATCATCAAACCGCTAAGGCCGCTTTTAATTAATCCATAGAAAGCGAATTTTCCGAAGTGTTTTTTTTTCGAAAATCGCGATCGGTTTTTCGAGCGCGCGGGGCTTAATTGACTGTGAAACAATTAACGAGCCTAAACCTCCCGGCAATTAAGCGATTAATTAGCGATTGTTTGTTTGCTAAGGACGCCGATTTAATTGCGAATTGGCTCATTTAATTTGCAAATGCACCTACACTTAGCACATATAATAAGTTCATTGTAATACAGAGAGAGATGGCGTTAAAACTGAATAAGCTCAGGACACTTTTGGATTGATTTTTAGAACTGTTCAAAAACCGTTTCAGGACCGACTGGGATTCAGGACTACTTGGAACTCATAATCAGTAATAATCCAGAACCATTTATGAAGCTTTTAGGACTATTTATAACCCTGAATAACCCCGAAAGAAGAGGCGTTTTAATAAAAAGGACATTAAGCGAGTGAATCACCTTTTTATAAATGTATCTTCTTGCATGATATCATTAGTTAAAGCGAAAATTCAGAGAAGCTGAAATGTAATTAATTTAACAAAAAAAAAGAACCAGTCGTAATGAACTAAAAGCAATTACATTTTATTACTCAAACACGAGTAAATTGTAGGTGCTTATTAAATTATCCTTCACCAGCGAATTGCGCGATTTATACCAAACGAAAAATACTCCCTACTTTTACCGGCATTTTTCCCATCCTTCTCGCAGAATAAAATTTTGTTATGGACTATTTTCGCTTTGTTTATTCGAGCAAAACACGTACGTGCACTTCTCGCGGGTCAACCTTTACTTATACCTGCGAAATTCTCATGTTTTATACAACGCGATGTTATCTAAGTTGGCCATTTTCCACGCGAAATATTCGGGATTCCCCTGCCAAAGTTCACGGTTAAAGAGTCACACCGAAAGTCGAAATCCCCATGGAATAATTACACAAATTGCTATATAGAGTGCAAAGTTGTCGCAATATAGAGGAGAAAGAAAGAATGATATCGTGGAATTGCAAATGTCTCACTCTAACCCACTGTTATTTTAATAAACCCCTCTTTGCTCAACACATATTGCAAACAAATTTGCACTTTACTCATAGGTAATAATTTATTATAAATACCTGCAATGCGTAGTACGGCCCTGTCAGCGCTATCTAAAGATAGAACTGCTAATGGTTGTTCCCTAGTCCACTCCTGTAGAGTCTGGTCGTTGTCAAAATCCATTATTCAGATCATGGTTTACTGAAATTGAATGAATAAATAAAAACCAAACGTGAGTAAATGAGTTAGGGGATCATATAACATTAGATATACGATCAATAATCGGTTGTCAATAAACTGTAACACTATATTATTGTAAATGATGTCACAGAAAATATGATGTAATGCATTTGTAAATCTTGTGATAGTTTTATCTTGTGATAAATGTATCAGTTAAATTATCTGAACTCTCTCCGAATTTAGTGCTGGTCTTGTATTAGAAAGGGCAACAGCAAATTTCGAAAAATCCAAAAAAACAGTACATATTTAGATATTTCTTGTGTAAAGTGTTTTATATAAGCTGCTTATGTGAATCGTTTAGGTATTTTTTTAGGGCTTCATTCAACCTCTCGGTCTTATCATCATATTATATAGCAAATGGGATTTGCGGTGATAACAAATCGCACTAAATGTATTTTAAATATCAACTTTATACCTGAGCAAAGGCGTTTTTTTTAAACTTCGCATAAAAATATTATCTGGCTAGTAAATAACGAGACGTCAGATTAGATAATACACTCGTAGTTTTTTGTTGTAGTTAGGTAAATGTTAATTTTTTTAAAAATTTATTCAAGTACCTACATTGTTGTAATTTTAATATTTACCTTTAATAATCTGGTTAAATTCGAATATTATTTGTCAACAGATTAAATAGCTAACTTCATTGCGGTAATTCAATTTCGTATACCAGCCTACTATGTTATTGTCGATATTTACCAAATCTAGCAATCCAAAACAAACAATATCATCAAAAATAACGACTAAATAAATTTATCGTGTACAAAATAAACAAATCTATAACTTACCAGCATAACATCTTCTAAAAATCTTCCAAAAATTCCGATTAGATTACCAGAAAAAATCATTACCATTTCACGAATCTAGTTACCCGCGATTTGACAACATTCGTGCTCGAATCCAATTTAAATTCGCCGGTAGAAAAATAAACGCCGGTTTACATAAACTCGCACAGCAAAATAAAAGTTACTTAACCCGATACCCGAAAAAAAGGGGTGACGGGGTGATTCACCAGTTTTTAGGTTATGTCGGCAGGAAAATCGATAACAAATACAACGCACACTACGCGATCACGACGCCGAATTTCCACCAGCATGTCATGTCGTATCGGCGGGATTTTCGCGGCGTCTTTCGCTAGCGAAATCGGACTGGTTGGTTTAATTTACCTGGGTCTTTTGTTTACGAAATGCCGCAATCTGATCTACGCTACGCGAGCACGGAGCACGGAATCCGTTCTTTCGTCACGAAACGAACAGAACGCACAGAGGGCGAATTGCGAACTGTCGTTTTGTTTTGAATTACAACGTTGCCGGGTTTCCATATAACTACCGAGTCGATAAAGTCGTCGCATTACCAATAACAAATGTAAAATAATTAACAGTGAGAAAAAAATCGTGTTATATTCGAAGTAGTTTTGAATCAAATTTACATAAATTTATTAATTTTGATGAGAATTTAAGGTTTTTAATATTTCTGACATACCTGTCATTAGTGTCAATATGTCATTTAAATTGATCATTGAAAAACTATTTGTTTGATGATTCATTTTTCCTGTAAAAAAAGGCTTTCGAAGCCAATTAAGTGCATACTTACCCCTTTTTTTATTCTACAACCCCTTTCATTATTCTCGAATTAGGGATATTTAAACGGATATAGTAGCACCGCATCGACGAAGTAGTAGTCGATATTATCGCGGTTTTGCGGTATTTTGATTATTTTATTCGTAGGTGTGCGTACAATTCAAGTATCAACCGCACGATATTTACCGAATTTAATTAATCATCAAAATCATTAATTAGTCGCTGATCGATTTAATGCGTTTTCTAGACGATGATTTCGTAACCGTTAATTAAAATTCATCTACGGCTATACATTTAATCAATTTACTCTCGGGGAAATTTAAATGATAACGTTAGCATAAAAATTGCGTAATCGGCGACAGTAATAAATAATTCGACCTCTGTCCTCGACATCGCTCGAATACATGCATATTGAACCGAAAAAAAATCCTAATTATTCCATACATTTTAACGTGTCGTAAATTACATTTTTATTAGAAATAACTGCCGCTATCTATTAAAGAAATCTATCTAATTCGTCGGTGAAATTTTATTCGCAAGGTCAATAAAATTAGAATCGTTTTATTAAAATAGTTCATTCGAAATCCGCGCGACACTAAATTTATTGTAATAATTAGGAAAGTATCGCCATCTATTGACGAGTTTCAGAAACGTTAGTTCCATTTGCGTTCCACAGATGGCGCTAGTGTCTTATAATTTGCGCTACATTTGCGGGATTTACCGATACAAGGATAATTAATACGACCGTTAATTACCATTACCCTATAATATTCATATAAAATTTAGATGAAAACTATTTGTACTTATTTTTGAGTAAAAAATAATGCGCCATCGATACGTTTTCCGGCTTCGAAGCTTCGCCCTCGTAACGCGCTATCACTTTCCTCAATTCCTCGATTTCCTTCTCGTATTTATCCTTCATCGTTTCGATCGTGACCGCTTGCTCCTGGATCGTCTGCTCCACGTTCACGAAATCCTGCCAGGCGTTCTTCTGGACGTCCTGGAAAAACAAATTACATGCACAGGACGCGATCCGAATACGAGGGGACATCGAGAATGTACGCACTTTGAGCTGGCATTTGAGGAAATCCATCCGGCTGGCCATGTCGGATCCGACCTTTTTCACCGCCTTGTTCTCGATTTGCCTTTGATTGAGCGCTTTGAGCAGGACCTCCTGCTCGGTGACCATGTCCCTGGCGAACTCCATGGCTTTGTGCAGTTGCTTTTTCAAAGCGCCCCGCGATAATTGGACGCCGTTCAAATTGTGCTCGGTATCCGCTTGTTTTGCTTCCAATTTTCTTAAATTCGAAGTAATTATTGATGATAGTATACAGGGTATAATCGGGATACCCTGTACATCGAATAATAACCTACTTGATATGCTTTTCCAGCTGGATAATGGTGCTTTCCAGCTTCTCCTTCGCGCTATTTAAATTCGAGATTTCCTTGTTCAAATCCTCGACGTTTTTCGCGTAATTGTTCACGGTTTCTTGGAGTTTCTCCTTTTCGCCGTCGTACTGGCGCTTCAGTTCCTCGTACCACCTGCAACATTGCTACCAACGTAAATCCCGAATAATCCTACAGCAGTCCAACGCCTACTTTTTGCATTCGTTTACGCTCGAAGTGTGCACGGAAATCGGTATGAAGTTCCGCATTTGGTTCTTGAGCTCCTCCTGCGCCATCGAGCAGGATTTGGATTTCTCCGCCAACGCCGCGTTTTCCGTTTTGATTTTCACGTATTCGCCGTGAAGCACGTCGTAATCGCGGCTCATTTGATCCACTAAAAAAAAAAAAATACATATTCATGTTCACGTACGAACAATAAACTCGATTTTAACGACTCGATTTTAGTTGGTAAATCTATTGGAAAATTAATTAGTCGTTTAACGTCGAATGCATCGGTAAGTTCGACTCACCTTTCGCTTCGTAAATTTTCAGCACCTCTTCCAGCTTGTCCTGTTTCAAGGAGCATTTTTTCACGAGCGCGTCGTTTTGTTCTTTGAGCGCCTTCGATTCCGCTTTAGTTAGCGACAACTCCGCGCCCAATTTGGCGCTGCAGTGCTCGTCCTCGTTGAGCCTCCTGTACAACGTTTCGTTCTCATCGATTATCTCGCGAGTTCTACCCGCGAATTTCGCCATCTCCGATTCGTACTCCTCGATGATTTCGTCCTTCTCCTTCACAGTGTCCTCGTAGGCGTCCAATAGAGGACCCAGCGTGTGTCTGTTCACGCCGCCCCAGAGTATAGGGGCGTGTTTGTGGTCCTTGTGGAGCTCCGATGTAATGTCTTTGCTGGAATCGAAGTTGGCTATTTGCAGGTCTCGCTTGTGGTGGGATTCCCCGAGCGGTTTGGGGATGTTGTTCCTACGCAGGAGTTCCTGGTACCTCTCCAGCTGCGAGTTTAATCTGAACACGACGATTTTGAGCATCTGTAGGTCTTCGCGCAATTCGTCGGATCTTCCTTCGATCGATTCGTTTGCTTTTTTGTAGTTATCGTTATCGATTCGGGTTGCTTCGATTTCGAGGCGGTACTCTCGGCATCTTTCGCAGACTTTTAGGCGTTGGATTTCGGCGGACAAGCGCTCGTTGTCCTGCAGGACGGTGTCGTGGGTCCGTTCGAGTTCCTCGATGTCCTGCTTGAAATGGGCGTTGGCCAGCTGCAGGACGTTGACTTTTTCTCGCAGCTTCGTGATTTTCCGCACGGAGAGCTGCTCGAGCTCGTTGAACTTCGAGGCGAGGAGTTGGTTTTGCTCGGTCAGGCGCCGGTTGTCTCTGGCTAAGCGTTTTTTGGAGTTTTCCGGGTTGTCTAGAGTTTCGACGATTATTTCGGTCCGGGCCGGTTCGTCGTTGGCTAGAATCGTTGTTGTCTAATACAATGGGATAATGTTAGAATTGAAAATGGGACGTTTTGCTCGGATAAAGTACTTACTTTGCCGTTGCGATGGTTGGTGGAATTGTACCGTTTGGCGATAAAATTGGCCGATAAGGTTTTTTTGGTGTTTGTCCGGTGCACCGGGACATTTTGCTGGTGTATCGAAGAGATATTGTCCAAAGACATGTCCGATTTTCACGAGGAACTTACGATGTAATGGAAGCTCATAATATTTAATTTGCCTGGAATAGAGAAACGAGTTAGTATTTATCGCAATCACCCCGTATTTGTTAATAGATAGGTATATGTAGGTTTAATTGATAAAAAAATTTGATTCTCTATTGAACTAACACTGCGGTATATTCAAAATAATTTTCGATCAAACAAACACGAAACACCAACGTCTTAAGAGCACTCGTATTGACCTCAATTAAAAAAAAAATTGTACTTACACTTTTTTCTCTTTACTTCCTCATTAGAATTTCCCCGCTACAACTAATAATGCGAAATAATAAACAATAACAATTAATAATACTGTTGTTTTTATTGTCCGTACGACCCGTCATATGTCATATTATTGCGATGTAAACATGGCGAACTGTTTGCGTTATGACAATTAGGGTTGCTATGGTAACCAATGGTAGAATCGCGCATACGAGGGGAACGCGACAAGTTTCCTTATCTCAACCTTTCGAAACGGATAATTTATTTAAACTGCGATAAAAATTAACGCCCTTTAAGTTTCCTCTAAATGATAAAAATAATATAAAAAAAAAACTGAATCATTGTGATTGTTGCAGGAAAGTGTGCAGGAGTTGATTCGTAATGGGTAAGCGAATATACTATAGTCGTTTGAAAATATTTTATAAAAAATATTGAAAAAAACCAAAGAAGTTTCACATTTTAATTTTTATAAAATTATTTCTTATTCCTTTTGATAAATTGTTTTTATTGTTAATTTTAAATTATTTTTATGCATTTTGGTAAATCATAAAGAAACTAATTTTGATAAGTAACTTTACAAATAGGTATTTCCTTTTAGTAAATATTTAAACCGAAGAAATTTCAAAAATCCCTTACATCTTATAGTTTATCCCTTTTACTATGACTCGCCCAGAACTCACGCCCCACCGGGAAATGCCGTATGGAAACGACAATAGAGATGCCAAAATTGCAGCCGAAAACATAAAAATGTTTTTCCTTTGGTAAATAAAGATGTTTAAAATCGACCAATCCCAGTAGGAATTAAAATTCACGGAAATGACGTGAATTAGCTATACACCAATTTGACATTATTGAAAGATTCTATGTTCTTTTCACTTTCAAGGTTAACAAAAGTTGCCAACATCAGCTGTAATTATTGATCAAAGATTTGCTTTATAATCGATCAAAAAATGGATCATTCGATTCGAAACACTTTTGAAGCAATGAAAAATTCTGTAGGTTTGATATCAGCACGACGAAGCTCCTGAATGATCGATTTGGAAGCAAATCTTTGATCAATAGTCACAGCTGATTTTGGCAGCTTTTGTTAATCTTGAAAGTGAAAAGAAAATAGAATCTTTCAATAATGTCAAATTGGTGTATAGTTAATTCACGTCATTTTCGTGGATTTGAATTCCTACTGGTATTGGTCGATTTTGAACCTCTTTATTTACCAAAGGAATAACTTTTTCCCGCCTTCGACTGCATTTTCGGCATCTCCATTGTCGTTTCCATAAGGCATTCCCCGGTGGGGCGTGAGTTCTGGACCACCCTGTACATCAAATCGATCATTTCAAGGAACCAAATCGCTGTTGTGCCTGATGTCGACTTGCCTCTGCCTGTCATCGGCCGCCTTCCCGCCGGACTGCGACTACCTGCAAAAATTCGTGCTCGGCCAAAAGTACTACATTTACAACCCCGGCTACCCCAGGAAGTACGCCCCCGGCACGGACTGCTTCTGGTACGGCGTCAGCCCATCGGGCACCAGCATCGTCATCACCTGCGAGGAAATCGATTTGCCCAGCGTAAGTACCGCGGCGTTCCTCGCCGATCCCCGTGTCGATCTGCAGGTGGATTTTCAATTGCAGACACCCAGATGCAACGGAGACAAACTCAAAGTTTCCCTATCGGGCAGCTCGGATTTCCGGGATTCCCGAAACTACTGCGGCTTCGGTACCGTCTCGTTGATATCCGAAGACAATAAAATAGCAGTAGGCGAGTACTCGCCGCGCTTGTTCAGCTCGAAACGGTACTTATTATCTAATTTTAGGCCTTTCCAGTACGTTGATATCTCAAGGCGGTAGGTTCCTTTGCTCCCTTACGGCTTTGGAAAACTTCGATTCCACCGCCAACTCGTCGTCCAACACAGAAACCCCGAGCGCCTGCGATTGCGGTTTAAAATCCAGCGTGAGTTCCGTCTCTCTCGGTTTTCCCCCGCTCCGCGAGCGGCGTTGCCGGTTGTCGCGGATCGTCTGAGTTTGTCGTATTTTGCAGAGGAGGATCGTGGGCGGCGTTAACACCAAAATCAACGAGTACCCTTCGATGGCCGGTTTGGTGGATATTCCCAATCCGGAAATCCTCTGCGGAGCCAACATAATATCCGATAGGTATCTATTGAGCGCTGCTCATTGCATGGCGGTGTTCACTTTGGATTCCATGGGGATATTAGTGGGCGATTGGAACATATCTACTGGTAAGTGTTGGTTTAAGAAATGTGGAGGTTGATGATGGGTTTTTTTGCAGGTTCTGATACGCAATTTGCGGCTTTATACAAAGCTTTAAATATTTATGTACACCCGAAATTCGACGCGAGGAAGCAAATCAACGATCTGGCCATCATCAAAACCGAGCGAAAAATCGCGTTTTCGTTGAAAGTCAACCCGATTTGCCTGCCATTCAGGTTCACCACGTTCGATTTCACCGATCAAAACGCCACCCTCTTAGGTACGATTCGTTTAATCGATTCAGAATCGATTAATGTGTTTTTTTTCCGAGCGCAGGTTGGGGCCAGTTGTTCTTCTCGGGGCCGATGTCCGATACGCTGCAGAAGGTGAACGTGGACGTGGTGAACAACACCTACTGCGCGGAGAAATTGGCGCCGAACGCGATCGAAAATTCGCAAATTTGCACGTTCACGCCGGGCAAGGACGCCTGTCAAAGCGATTCGGGCGGTAGGTGATAGGAATCGAATTGTTTGTGCGATCGATTGGAGAAATATGCGGGGGTGGTTCGGGGGAAATGGGGCAATTATGCGAGGGTTTGTTGTTGTTATTCTTGTTTCGTAATATACAAGGTGAATTTGTTTCTATCTCGATTTGTTTCAGAGGTGATAATCTTTGAAACGATGCTGCATAATTCCGAATCACATCAACAACCCTTCAAGTATTTTATACAAAAACACCCTCTTAAATAATCAAAAATCTACAGGGTATCTCAGAAGTTGGTACTTCTTTTAACTGAGTATAGAACTTTTGATTCTAAGCAACTATTTCAAGTATTTTTTTAACATTCTGGAAATTAAAAAAGATGGAAATTTTAAATTTTTTTAAATTTCGAATATTTTCCAATGCGTACCTGCCATTATCATGCAGGTGTCAAAAAATAATAAATAATTTGACAATTTTGAGCAGTAAAAAAATTTACTAGAAAAAGTTGCTTAGAATTTAAAGATCTATACGCAGTTAAATAAAAAGTATTAATTTTTATGAGACACCCTGTAAAACCACCCTCTTAAACAATCAAAAATCACACAAACTATACAGGATATCTCAGAAGTTGGTACTTCTTTTAACTGAGTATAGAACTTTTGATTCTAAGCAACTATTTCAATTATTTTTTTTAATATTCTGGAAAATAAAAAAGATGGAAATTTCTCAATTTTTTTTAAATTTCGAACATTTTCCAATATATACCTGCCATCACCATGCAATTGTCAAAACAAACAATAAATAATTTGACAATGTTAAGCAGTAAAAAAAATTTACTAGAAAAAGTTGCTTAGAATTAAAAGCTCTATAAGCAGTTAAAATAAAAAGTATCAACTTTTATGAGACACCCTGTATGCATTTAACATTAAAACTTCGTGACGTCATCACTACCTTACCTTGAATAATATCATACACGAAATTTTTGAAGGTCCTTTGCTGTGGTTTGATCCGAGATCGACGAGACTCCAGCAAATCGGCGTCGTCTCCTACGGGTACGCATGCGCGAGCAACAAACCGGGGGTTCACACGCGCGTCACCTCCTATTTGACGTGGATCGTGTCACAAACGAGCGGTAAATTTGAAATTCCCGTATTAATTCATCACCAGTTTATCTATTTATTGTTATCTGTTGCAGACGCCAAATATTGCATCAAGTAGAGAGAAACGAAAATGTCGACTGTAAGATAAGTTCTTATCGCACTATTTATTTATTTATTTATTTTGTGTGATTAAATGTCAAGTTGTAGGAATTATAAAATATTGTTCTGCACCTGCTTTTTTTTAGTTTCACAGAGTGGGATTTAATACTTTGTCTACGACTTGTATTTTTTTGTAATTTAATAGGCTTGTTTCAACATTAAAAAATACATCTATCATTGTCGCTCTTCCCCTACTCCTAATACATCCTACGATTGGACTTTTTAACTATCAAATAATTTAGTTCACCTTTCTCAACAGTATTGTATCTATCCTTGTCGTTCTTCCCCCACTCCTAAACGCTTTCATGACCTCCTGCGATTGAACTTCATAATTTATTCTTTTGTGGGAAAGAGGAAAAGTTGTAGGAAAGTTGTAGGAAAAGTTCTAGGAAACAATTTTTCATCGTTATATTATATTTGGAGTACATACTTTTAAATACTTTAGTGAGTTTGTTATTTACAAATAATGTATATTTTTTGCGGGAATGTAATATCAATTGCATTATAAACGAATAAAAAGCTTATAGAACAAACGAAAGGATTCGTCAGAAAAGAAAAAGACCGATCGATATAAAAAATAACGCCTAATTATTACGACTTTGTTGTAAATTTTAATTACCCGCGCCAAAAGCAAACCAATAAAGGCAATTATTTTTCATAGACGTAGATAATAAATTCTCACAATACGCGTATGTATATGTATATATATATTACCCTTTCCTCGAGCCGATAAAATTATGAAAATTCAGTTTAAATATAATTGGAGTCGCTTGTTTTTTTTACAAATTATCGAGTTTTACGGCATTGAAAGCACACTTAAAAATATGGGTAGGTTTTATCGCGGTTGCTTTAAGGTTATTTTTTTTTATTTTCGGGAAATTTTTACGTGGATTTTCCAGCTACCCGATCGCTGCTTGCGGTATTCCTGGCCGGTTTCCTTCGGTTTTCCTTGGCTATTTATCCGCCGGGTTGCAGTTACAAAGACACTAATTTACAATTGAACAAGGAATACTATGTGTACAACATTGGGTATGGGAATAATTACACGGCTTATACGGATTGCGATTGGTACGGGGAATCCCCCGTTGGGACCCAAATACATATTTACTGCGAGGATGTCTTAATACCCACTGTAAGTATGATTGGAATATGCGAAAAGTATTTTTGCAACGCCTTGTGTATGATAAATTTGCAGGCTTTTGTGTTCAAAACAGGTTTTGTAGTTTTGGGTTAATTAGGGGTTAATTAGGGGGAGTTGATTAGTTGGGTAAGATATAATGTGTGTTTGTATCTTAATTAGTTTTCCAGTTATTTAAGATATTAAATAATTTGCGAGTTTTTTAGTATATTTAAATTGTACGGGAGCTTTTTTAGGAGAAAATAGAACAAACAGGGTGTTTATATTTCAATTAGTTTTCGAGATAAATGCAATTTTTCAACGAAATGTACAAAAATTGGAAATTTCATGACAAAGCATAAAAAGCTCAAAATATCTGGAAATAAAACAAAATAAAATAAAACAGATTATTTCAATCGATTCTAACGTAATGCTCTAAAATTATTAATTTCAATTCAACACAAAAATGTCAAAATATCTCTAAAATTTAATAAACTTTCAATATTATTAACCCCAAAGATATTTTCGAATTAATTGAAAAGTATCATTACAACTTACAACACCTGTTTATGTACAAGCCACATCCAAAAGTGTATAAAAGTGTCCAAATTTGGGGATAATTAGGAGTTAATTAGGGATGAATTTATTAGCATTATGTCGTTAATTAGTCCGTAGAGTGCAAGGGTGATCAATTGAGGGTGTCTTTGAGCGGAGATACCAGTTTCAGAGATGTTAAAGTGTATTGTGGAGTGGGTGCATTGAGCTTGATCGCCAATTCTAATAAAGTTGCAATTGGTAAGTTTTTTTTATTTATACACATAAGTGCAAATTTGTACGAAATATGATGTCTATATGGGTGCAAAAAAAATAACTTACATTTCTTTCTTTGTTCAACTCATAGAATTGACCATATTACAAACAAATTTACACCTACCTATAAATTTATTTTATTTTTTACGATACATTATGTGTTATTTTTTATTTACGTTTTATTTATTTTCATTGAAAATTTTACTTCATAATACCATTCCATTATAATCAGATAATATTCCTAAATAAATCTATTTTTCAAATATAGTGCGCATAATTAACCAATTAATTATTTATTTACATTTTCAAAATTACCTTTTTTTAGCAGGTAATTTTAAATTTATATATTATTTTTGTTTTTCACCAACATTCGCATTGAGAGTTCATCGTATTTGATAAAAATATTTGACTAATTATTGAATATTCAACGACTATTTCCATAATGCAAATGCTAGAAACAATTTTCGGTGAAATATACAGGGTGAAATCGAATTGAACTTATCACCTTGTATATATTTTACTCTGTTAATTCCGAATAACAATTGTTATTTTTCTGTAGGTACTTTATTTGTTACTAATTAGTTTACAATACGATCGGTTATCTGTCGATTTTAATTAAATAAACGGGTACTTATCGCTGTTCCAGGTAATGGATAACCTAATGTAGGTTATAATTTGAAAAGTATCAGCTAAATAAATATTTTATAATATCTCGTTAATTTAGATAGAAAGTAAATGCCTGTCGTAAACTGTAAATAAGTTGCTAAATGGCCAGTTAAATGTAAAAAAAACAATTTTTAATTTGATTAATTTTAATTGTTTTATTTTTAAACAGTTAAATTTTTAATAATATTAATATTTTCTATATTTAATGTAGAAGTTTTCTACGAAAAATTATTATTAATTAGATTGAAAATTTTCCAAATTTTGAGAGCCTTATCTTCAATTACCTCAATTTACTGATAGCGAATCTACGAGCACTTCCAAAAATTACACTTTATCTGCTTAACAGGAAATTATATCTTAATTTTCATTCGTTTCAAATTACTACATTAGAATTTCCAAATATATCTATTCAAATACATCACGTCACCAAAAAATAAATAAATAAATAAATAAATAAAAGCAACGAATCCCTATTTCGAATGCTTAACAAACACTTTCCGCGTCAATCATTATTAAGAAATTTATTAATAAATGCAAATTTATACAGAAATATTTCGATTACAGGCTTGAAAGCTGCCTACAATTCGCCAGGGGGTAGATTCCTATGCACCCTCACCCCCAAAACACCAGCAATTAACTGCGATTGCGGCTGGAAACGCTCCGTAAGTCGCCATTTTACTCGAATCAAGCAAAACCCCATCCAAAAAACATTCCAAGACATCATTCAACCTTACTTATCGACCAATCTAGTAGCCCTGAGCTCAACACCAATACATCTATCCTTGTCCCTCTTCTCCCACTCCTAACGCTTCCACGACATCCTACGATCAAACGTTTTAACTATCAAACAATCTAGTAACCCTCTTTTAACAGCAACGCATCTATCCTTGTCCCTCTTCTCCCACTCCTAACGCTTCCACGACATCCTACGATCAAACGTTTTAACCATCAAACAATCTAGTAGCCCTCTCTCAACAACAACTCATCTATCCTTGTCCCTCTTCTCCCACTCCTAACGCTTCCACAACATCCTACGATCAAACGTTTTAACCATCAAACAATCTAGTAACCCTCTTTTAACAGCAACGCATCTATCCTTGTCCCTCTTCTCCCACTCCTAACGCAAGCGACTCCTAATCAAGCGATCTAGTAGCCCTGTCTCATCATTAATACATCTATCTGCGTGATAGAACACACATTAATGTAAATTGTTGGCAGACGAGAATAGTAGGAGGCCAGCCGACGGGCGTCAACGAGTACCCGATGATGGCCGGTTTGATCGACTCCCGGGTGAAGACCACCCCCGAAGTGATATGCGGCGGTACCATAATATCGACGCAATACGTCGTGACGGCGGCCCATTGCCTGGCCCAGATCCCCGTGCAGTACATGGGGGTGCTGGTGGGCGACTGGGACATCACCACAGGTCCGGTTTGTCGGCGATCCAGCGATCGAATCGGGCGTATTTACTGAGTTTTGGGGGGTTGCAGGTGCTGATACGGCCGCTGCGCAGCTGTACCCGGTCGCTTGGGCGAAGGCCCATCCGTCGTTCAACTACAATCTGCAGATCAACGACATCGCCATCGTGAAGACCTCCAGCTCGATGAGGTTCAGTTTGGAGGTGGGGCCGGCTTGCTTGCCGTTCTCCTACGCGCAGGAGAGCTTCACCGGGGAGGTGGTAACGTATCTCGGTGAGTATTTTGGATTGGTAGTCATTTTTTTTTGAGTAATTCATGTGAATTGAAACAGGCTACGGGCAGACGTTCTTCAACGGTCCCACTTCTGATATGGTGCAAAAGGCGAGCGTGAGCGTCATCTCGAACCAGCAGTGTCAGGTGTCCTATCCCAACAACCAGATCATCCAAGGCCAAATGTGCACGTACACGTCTGGAAAGGACGCTTGCCAAGGGGATTCCGGTGGTCCTGCATTGTGGATGCAACCTTACCAAAACAGGCTCTATTTGCTGGGCGTGATTTCGTACGGATACGCTTGTAACGTCAGACCTGGCATAACCGCCAGAGTGACCAGCTATTTGGATTGGATCGTCACCAACACTCCAGGTTTGTTCCAAACTTCCCCTAATTACCCCTAATATTCCAACCAAACGTTATATTTTCCAGACGCCAATTACTGCAGAATGTAAAAGGACACCAATTCGCTCTTCCTCTACAATAAAACACGTTCTAGATATAAAAAAAACTCGTTTTATTTCGCATCTACTACAACTTCAACATTTACTCCCTCTCCTATTCTGCATCAAAACCCTCATGAACTCCTGCATGGTCTCCTGGTTCTCGAGCAACGCCCTGCGCATGTCCTGCACGGCCTCTCTCAAGTAGGCGATCTCCTCGTTCCGCTTGCCCATCTCCTCCTGCATCATGTCCAACGACTCGTTGTTCAGGCAACAGTACTTCGCCTTGTGGTCGTCGTTGCTGAACCAATAGTAGCCCAGCCCTTCGCTGGGCGTGTGCATGGAGTTCTGGAAGTGCTTCTGCTTCTGGGCCACCTCGAAGGCGTCGCGGATGATCTGCTTGGGCAGCCGGGTCTCCTTCGGGTTCAACGGTTTCACGTTGAGGACGACCTTGGAGGGCTTGGGGGACACCAAGGCCGAGACGTGCAGGCGTTTCAGGAAGAACCTGGGCAGGCCGCCGTTGAAGAGGCCTTTCTCCATGTGCGATATCAGTTTCGTTTGTCTGACTAGCTTCGATAGAGTGGCGGTTTTTTGCAGACCTTTGATGTCGTCTACAGCTATACCGGCTAGTAGGTTCATCAGTATTATCGTGACGGATAGTACGAATATAACGTAGGTGACTTGAGCGCTGAATTCGAGTAGATAATGAGGATCGTCCGGATTATCATCCACCAAGATGTCGAGGTTCAATTCACCCGACAACATGACGATAATGCTGATCAACGAGATGAACGGATTGGCGAAGAAATTGGAATCCGGGAAAATGACGCAAAAGCTCAAAGTGAAGCCGATCAAGAGGCCCGAATAGGCCAACAGCAACTTGGCGAACTCGCTCTGGACGCGCGTGTACATGGCCACGTACGATCCGAAGATGGGCAGCTGGCCCACCATCAGCATGATGTTGGTCCAGCCGAGCAGTATGGCGAAGGCGCCGATGTGGTTCTGCCACAGGTACGTCCTGCCCGTGTAGATGAACGATATGACGAACACGCTGCACACGATGCTCCATTCGATGATGTTCTCGGCGTAGGAGAAGTACTGGAAGGTCGAATGGTAGCCGCCCAAGCCGTACAATTTCCTCAGTATCTCCAGCGATGTGATGCCGACTAGTACGAACCATTGCATCTCGATGACGAACGGGCTGTCTCTCAGCACCCTGCCTAGTATCGATTTTTTCTCGCACAGCTCTATCACATCTTCGGGCTTCATTTCGTTGAAGTTCTTACCGTAATTATAACAATGATGCGCCAGAGCTGTAAGTACATACAACGATAAACTCATCACGAAGATGCAGTAGAACAAAATCCTCGCCAAATAGTACTTCCTGATCTTCTCCCACTTGAGGTACAACAACGCCGAGCAGAGCGGATGTAGCAACACCGTCTTGTAACCCTCCTCCACCAAAGTGTACAAAAAATTCACCTCGCCCGGATGATCGTTCTGCAGTATCACCTTGAAGTCCAGCCGCAGCTCCAGCTCGTTGGACGAGTCCAAATGGTGCAACGACACCGCGTTGTCCAGCTTCTTGGTGAACATCGAGAACGCCAGCGGCACCTTCTTTCTGATGATGCTCAGCGCGGTCATCCCGCATTTGGTCTTCGCCGTCACGTCGGCCCCGTAGTAAATCAGCGCCTCCACGCACTCGGACAGCCCCTTCAAGGCGGCGACGTGCAACGGCGCGTAGCCGTACTGATCCCCCACGTTCGGATTCGCCCCGTTCAGTATCAACAACTCGATGATCTGGCTGGATTTGCTCGATTTCCCTATGGCGGCGTGCAGCGGCGTCCTTCTGTCGAAGTCCTCCGCGTTCGGATTCGCCGCGCCTTTCCCCAGCAGCAGCTCCAAGCAATCGACGTTCTGCGTACGGGCGGCGAAGTGCAGCGGCGTCTGGCCCCTGTGGTCCTTCTCGTTGCAATCGGCGCCTCGTTCGATCAGCATCTCCTGGCACTCGGCGTGCCCGCCCATCGCGGCCAGATGCAGCGGAGTGTACTGGTGCTCCTTGGTCTTGGAATCGACGCGGGCGTTTTTGGCGTCGAGCAGATGCCGCAGGCACTCGGCGTTGCCCAAATCGGCGGCTAGATGCACCGCCGAGTAGTCGGGGAAATGCGCGTCGGCGCCTTGCATCACCAGCATCTTCACGCAGTTGACGGCGTTGGCTCTAACGGCGCAATGTAGGGCGCTCTCTTTCACCTCGTAGACGCTGTTGGTGAGCTGATCGATGCGCGCGCCGCGCTTGATGAGGAACAGAGCCGCCTCGGCGCTGTCGCCGAACGCAGCGCAATGCAGAGGCGTATAGAACTTCTGCAGCAAATTGACGTCGCAACCTTTGGCTACCAGAAACTGCATGCTGGCGATGCTGTTGTTGAACGCCGCCAAATGCAAGGCGCCGAGCCCTTGGGCCGGTTCGTGGTAGTTGAGGTCGGCGCCGAGGCGCAGCAGCGCCTCGAGCAGGTCCCAGCGCTCGATCAGCGCCGCCCACAGGAAGGCGATGTTGGTCTCGATGCGGCGGGCGCCGAAGAAGGCTTCGGCGGCGTTCGGGCCGGCGATGCGGCCGGCGCGGATGTCGTCGAGCAGCTGGACGCGCCCGAAGACGTTGTCCATGTGGTCGAGGAGGTTGCGCTCGATGGTGTGGTAGCAGATCTTGATCTCGGTCTCGTTGTAGGGGTGCTCGTAGTTGTAGTCGAAGATGAAGGGGACGTCGTCGGCGGGCGGGGACGGGCCGCAGTCGATGAATCGGTCGGCGGGGTCATCGGGGTCGGGGGGTTCGGCGGTGGTGGCGAAGAGGGCGCGGAGGACGGTCTCGTCGTTGCGCCGCTCGTCGGATTCTTCTTTCAGTTTGGCGGTCCTGTGGAGGAACTGCAGGGCGGCGCGGACGCCCCATAGCTTCGGCGAGGCCTTCGGAAAAGTAATGAGTTTTGTATCTAGTGAGGACCAAATGTCCGTCGCCCCTCCCCCCCCTTTAACTTTTGAATGGTAAGAGCTTTTGTCGCGCAATTTGGGGTGTTTATATTGGAGTAAAAATACTTTGAGTTTCACTTTCAAATCTTCAAAATTTCAATTTCAAACTTTGACTTTCAAATTTAAAAAAAAAATGAAATACAAATTTTTTGACGTAAAAATGACAGTTGAAACTTTCAAAATGACAGTTGGGCGCCATTTTGAATCTGTTTTCTTATGGAAAGGGGGGTTAAGTGACACCTCGTTTTAAAGGTAATTTCATTCTTAAGTCAACACCCCGAATTTGAAAACATTTTAATAACGCGTATTAACGTAAAGACCAATTTAGTTTTAACCCCCGGGCATATTTGTACTATAAAATGTGTCAATTAATTGTTGCTATGGTTTCTTGGCTCTGACATTTGTTTGTCAAATTTAAATTAATGAAAGTGACAGTTTTTTCGTTTAAAGGACGAGCCATTTAGGACAAATGGAATTAGGGAAAAGGGTATCTTGAAAAATAGGATTGATGGGGAAACTTTGGAAAATAGATCCTGAGGAAAATCATCTTTGGACCAGGATATTATAGGAGAAAAGGATTATCGGGAAATGATGTCTAAAAAAAGCAATTTCGAAAAAATAGATCTTGGAGAAAGGGGATTTTGGCAAAAAAATTATCTTTGAGGAAGCGCTTTTTCAATTATTTAAAAAAAATACAAAAAAAAATCTATTACGCAATTTTATCTCCTTTTAAAATCTACTCAATCCCCTATACACTATATATTTTTTTAATATTTTCTTCTTATAGATATAAAAACTCTTATACACTTACCATTCATAAAACTCCAAAAACCATCTCAAACGCTTCAAATTTCCAAAAAAAAATATATTTAAAATATTTAACGACCTATTTTCGCTCGAGCTCGACTCGAATAATGCGCACTCGCCTCCTCGGAATACCGCATAAATATTTAAATTGCATTTAACTCGGAGTTAATTTTTTTATTCTAATTGCTCCTAATAAAACGATTTTTGTGTTTGCGCCGAATTAACTCACAATCGGGATTGGATGAGTTTGTGTGCGAAGAGAATAAACGATTTTTTTAGTTACATTTATTTGCCATGGCTTAGTTTATCATTCATTCGTTTGGTTTGATTTTTTGATAACAGTACAGGGACGAAACGTGAGAATTTCGTGGGTTCTGGTGGAAACGGTGCAATTTTATTTATTTATTTTTTTATTTTTTTTAGTGCGTAAAGGAAGTCGTTGGTTATATTGAAAAAAGTCGGCTATAATACTTCTCACAAGAATGAATATATTTTTATACAAAAAATCAATTTTAAACAATATTAAGTCATTTTGATCACAAGAAAAAATTATAAAATCCTGGTAATTTAGCGAAATGACGAAAATTATAAGGTTCAATTGGCAAAAATTTCCTCATTTTAATTCACAAAATGTTTTAAATGAATAGCTTAAATAAGCTTTTTAAAGTTAGAATGTTATATAATTTATAAATCGAATTATTTACAAAAGTAATAATAAAGCAGAAGCAAAAACAATTGTTGAGGCCACAATGTTTGTCGCTTTTCCAGGAGAATCGGGTACTTTGGTTGTAGGATTAGTAGGTTCTGTTGGAGGATTAGTAGGTTTCGCTGTGGTTTCAGTAGGGTGTGCTGTGGTTTCAGTAGGGTGTGCTGTGGTTTCAGTAGGGTGTGCTGTGGTTTCAGTAGGGTGTGCTGTGGTTTCAGTAGGGTGTGCTGTGGTTTCAGTAGGGTGTGCTGTGGTTCCAGTAGGTTTTGTTGTAGTTCCAGTAGGTTTTGTTGTAGTTCCAGTAGGTTTTGTTGTAGTTCCAGTAGGTTTTGTTGTAGTTCCAGTAGGTTTTGTTGTAGTTCCAGTAGGTTTTGTTGTAGTTCCATCAGTAGGTTTTGTTGTAGTTCCAGTAGGTTTTGTTGTAGTTCCAGTAGGTTTTGTTGTAGTTCCAGTAGGTTTTGTTGTAGTTCCAGTAGGTTTTGTTGTAGTTCCAGTAGGTTTTGTTGTAGTTCCAGTAGGTTTTGTTGTAGTTCCAGTAGGTTTTGTTGTAGTTCCAGTAGGTTTTGTTGTAGTTCCAGTAGGTTTTGTTGTAGTTCCAGTAGGTTTTGTTGTAGTTCCAGTAGGTTTTGTTGTAGTTCCAGTAGGTTTTGTTGTAGTTCCAGTAGGTTTTGTTGTAGTTCCATCAGTAGGTTTTGTTGTAGTTCCAGTAGGTTTTGTTGTAGTTCCAGTAGGTTTTGTTGTAGTTCCAGTAGGTTTTGTTGTAGTTCCAGTAGGTTTTGTTGTAGTTCCAGTAGGTTTTGTTGTAGTTCCAGTAGGTTTTGTTGTAGTTCCAGTAGGTTTTGTTGTAGTTCCAGTAGGTTTTGTTGTAGTTCCAGTAGGTTTTGTTGTAGTTCCAGTAGGTTTTGTTGTAGTTCCATCAGTAGGTTTTGTTGTAGTTCCAGTAGGTTTTGTTGTAGTTCCAGTAGGTTTTGTTGTAGTTCCAGTAGGTTTTGTTGTAGTTCCAGTAGGTTTTGTTGTAGTTCCAGTAGGTTTTTCTGTAGTTCCAGTATTGTGTGCTGTGATTTTAGTAGGTTTTGTTTCTAACTTATCAGGATCATTTGAGCTGATGTCATTTTCATAATTGATTATTCGATAACCTGAAATGTTTGTCAATATATATATCAATGAATGTGTAAATAAAAATACAAAATTTTCTTACATAGAAAATGTACTGCAAACTTTTGATCTTAAGTAACATTTATATTTTTTGAATACTATTCATTTATTCAAAAAATAATGGTATTATTAATTAATTATTAAATGTTTTAAATCTAGATTTAATGAAGTTTATTAATTAGAATTGTGAAATTACTGCAGGACACAAACTGACTTTTTTGTATATTACCTATTTCTTATAAAATAATAAAAAATATTAATCAAAAGCTTACCTTAAATGTATTTTTATGCACATGTCAATTTAAGAATTTAATAAAAAACAAGAAATATTGAACAAAAAAAAAAGATTATTTCAATAAAAAAATCAATCAATTTATGTAGAAATGTTCTATAAAAATAAAACCACTTACCTTGCGCATTTATTAAAAGACCAACAAAAAGAACCAGAAGAAACTTCATTTTTCTAAATTAATTAAGTAATTACTCTTAATCTAGCAACGAATAATTAAAATAAATCTAAACCAACTTCTCTCGAAGTTTCGATAAATTTATTGCGATTCTGCCTAGGTCATAAACATATATAAGTTTATATAGTTAAAAAAATTGTGAATAGGAAGATACGGATACAAAAGTCTGATAAAACTATTTAGATCGATGCATTTAGATTGTTATCGAACAATCATATTGTTTCATAGTTACTAATATATCGTCACGTAATTGATAATATTCTACAATGAGAAAAAAAAACAATTTTAAAACCATTTATAACTCAGTTTTCTACTGGAAAAATTGCTTATAGGTCTTAGAGAGTAAATAGTAACATAATTAAGTACTTTCCATTATTTGCACCCAAAATTCTCTTGTCCTTCTCCATTCTGACTCCACCAATTCCATTTCATAGTTTCATATAGGTACTTGTAATGAGCAAAAAAAATATATTTTAATACAGTCGAGCCTATTATTTTTTTTATAATTTTTTTGTGTAAAAATTCTCCACTAAGATGGACTAGTAATGGTCTTTCGCTTTGCAATTTGCGCCACATAAATATTACTTACTTAAAAAAAATATTAAATAAGTCGAAGTCGGCTAAAATATTTATTATACGAATATATTTTTATACAAAATGTTAATTTACATATGTAAGTAGATATAATTCATTTTGAAATGTTGAAAATTTCAGCAATGAGCAATATGAGCAAAAAATTTCTCATTTTAATTCACAAATAACTTAAATGAATAGCTAAATTTGTCAATTCAATTATTTATAAAAGTATTAATAAAGCAGAAACAAAAACAATTGTTGAGGCCACAATGTTTGTCGCTTTTCCAGGAGAATCGGGTACTTTGGTTGTAGGATTAGTAGGTTTTGTTGGAGGATTAGTAGGTTCTGTTGAAGGATTAGTAGGTTCTGTTGAAGGATTAGTAGGTTCTGTTGAAGGATTAGTAGGTTCTGTTGAAGAATTAGTAGGTTCTGTTGAAGGATTAGTAGGTTCTGTTGAAGAATTAGTAGGTTCTGTTGAAGAATTAGTAGGTTCTGTTGAAGAATTAGTAGGTTCTGTTGAAGAATTAGTAGGTTCTGTTGAAGGATTAGTAGGTTCTGTTGAAGGATTAGTAGGTTCTGTTGAAGGATTAGTTGGTTCTGTTGAAGGATTAGTAGGTTCTGTTGAAGGATTAGTAGGTTCTGTTGAAGAATTAGTAGGTTCTATTGAAGAATTAGTAGGTTCTGTTGAAGGATTAGTAGGTTCTGTTGAAGGATTAGTAGGTTCTGTTGAAGGATTAGTAGGTTCTGTTGAAGGATTAGTAGGTTCTGTTGAAGGATTAGTAGGTTCTGTTGAAGGATTAGTAGGTTCTGTTGAAGGATTAGTAGGTTCTGTTGAAGGATTAGTAGGTTCTGTTGAAGGATTAGTAGGTTCTGTTGAAGGATTAGTAGGTTCTGTTGAAGGATTAGTAGGTTCTGTTGAAGGATTAGTAGGTTCTGTTGAAGGATTAGTAGGTTCTGTTGAAGGATTAGTAGGTTCTGTTGAAGGATTAGTAGGTTCTGTTGAAGGATTAGTAGGTTCTGTTGAAGGATTAGTAGGTTCTGTTGAAGGATTAGTAGGTTCTGTTGAAGGATTAGTAGGTTCTGTTGAAGGATTAGTAGGTTCTGTTGAAGGATTAGTAGGTTCTGTTGAAGGATTAGTAGGTTCTGTTGAAGGATTAGTAGGTTCTGTTGAAGGATTAGTAGGTTCTGTTGAAGGATTAGTAGGTTCTGTTGAAGGATTAGTAGGTTCTGTTGAAGGATTAGTAGGTTCTGTTGAAGGATTAGTAGGTTCCGCTTTGATTTCAGTAGGCTGTGCTGTTGTAGAATGTTTTGTTTCTAACTTATCAGGATCATTTGAGCTGACGTCATTTTCATATTTTATTATTCTATAACCTGAAATATTTATCAATATATCAATGAATGTGTAAATAAAAATACAAAATTTTCTTACATAGAAAATACACTGCAAACTTTTGATCTTAGGTAACATTTATATTTTGTGAAAACTATTCATTTATTCAAAAAATAATGGTATTATTAATTAATTATTAATTGTTTTAAATTTAGATTTAATGAAATTTATTTTAGTCTCTTGACATAGAATTGTGAAATTACTGCAGGACACAAACTGACTTTTTTGTATATTACCTATTTCTTATAAAATAATAAAAAATATTAATCAAAAGCTTACCTTAAATGTATTTTTATGCACATGTCAATTTAAGAATTTAATAAAAAACAAGAAATATTGAACAAAAAAAAATATTATTTCAATAAAAAAATCAATCAATTTATGTAGAAATGTTCTATAAAAATAAAACCACTCACCTTGCGCGTTTATTAAAAGACCAACAAAAAGAACCAGAACAAACTTCATCTTTCTAAATTAATTAATTACCTACTCTTATTCTTATAACAACTAATTAAAATCAATTTAATCCAACTTCTCTCGAAGTTACGATTAATCTATTGCGATTCTGTGCAAGGTAATAAATCTATATACCTTTATAGATACACCTAATCCCTGTAAATATCATGCAGAGGAAGATACGCTTTGCGAAAGCCTGATAAAACCAAGAAGATCGATACATTTTGATCGTTATCGACCAATCATATTGTTTCATGGTAATTAATATATCGTCAATAACTGATAACATTTACAGTAAAAGAAAAAATATCAATTTTAATTGAGTTTTGTTCTGGACAAATTGGTTATATTAGAGCAAATCAGCGAGTCCTTCCATTGAGTACTTTTCATTATTTGCACTCGCATTCTATTATCCTTTTTTCCATACTCCTTCCATGACTTTTATTCCTTTACGTTCTCTTATCTACATCAGTGGGGATTAAAAATCTATTTTTGTTGAATCCAAAGTGCATGTAACTGGGCAAATATTAAAGTAGTAGGACTTCCCATTAGTTGCATCCAAAATTCCCTCATCCTTTTTCATATACTCGTTCCATTAATTCTGTACACAAAATGAACAGCAGTAATATAATTTTAATACCTCCAAGCCTACTAATTTTTAACACTCGTTAAATCCCCATCTAAAAACTCCCCCCTGCAGTAGACTCTCCATAATCCCCACAATTCCATTCCAAATCTCCAAATCCGTCCTCTGTCCCCATAACTCCCCGACGCATCCCCCTCATTGACATTGAGGCAGAGCCCGGACGTCGGACGCCGTGTAAACGTCGTCGCTCCGACGACGAGCGCCGCGACGCTCCCCGTCTGGCGAGCGCGGAGCGTCACGATGACGTCACGCGCCGCCCCTGGATCAATAGCGGACGCGCGAAATTTTCCCGAAACCGCCGGAGAAAACTTTCCGCTACGATCCAGATAGAGCGGGGGTGGAGAGACGATCTACCGGAGGGGGCGGGGGAGATGATCTATCGGAGGGGAGTGGGGGGATGATCTATCGGAGGGGGGAGATGATCTACCGGAAGGGGGAGATGATCTACCGGAGGGGGGGAGATGATCTACCGGAGGGGGAGATGATCTACCGGAGGGGGGGGAGATGATCTACCGGAGGGGAGTGGAAATTCGCGTAATGGTGTCAAGTAACTGGTGAGTAATAATTAGTTGAATTATTTGGAGAATTAGATGAATTTGGTGGGGTTAAATTATTGGTTAAATGCTACATTAATTTTAGGGAAAGAGAAAAACATGATTTAAAATAATATATTTTATTTTTCCACCCTATACTACTCTGTAATACACTGTAATGTAATATAATGTGCTTATGGTTCATAAAATCATTAAAAAAATATGTTTTTTTAGTGTAATTTCAGCATTATTAGAATGATTAGATAATTTGAAAAACTTGTTACTAACATAACTAATTTTAAGTACCTACCTAATTTTCATTTATTTGAAAAAGAAAAAAGGAAAGGGTAGAGTTACACAGAAATAATTAATTATTAATCTAGATTGGAAGGTTTAATTGATTTTTTCCTTTACTGATAATTATCTTCTATATCTATTGAATTCGATTTTCGACAGTACTTTGAGAAGGCACTTTACTTCGTTAGTGCCAATTTCCTATAAATATCAATCGATTTTTCGAAGATAAGATAATAATATCTGTGTATGTATTCTGAAATACATTTAATTCACAATATATATATTTAATGAATCACTGATAAGACTGTCTTAAATGTAATCTCGACTAATATTTTCGTCGCCTTTACTAAAATATTGTCTTTCTTTCGATTCGAATATCTGATATAATCGATGCAAAACGATAGTGAAATATCTGAGAAAACTTCTCTGAATTATTTAGAGCTCAAATTGTGTCATTTCTAACATGTGGAAAAGATAACTTCGCAAAAAATTCTTATTTCTTGATTATTCGGCTGATTAACATTTAGTAAAAAATAGTTGGGGCTAATAACATAAAAAAAAATAAGAAAAAATATATATTTTTTGGGTGATTTAATTCTGCTCTTTAACATTTTCTATCACCCCTTGTTTATATTAAATTAAATTCTGCAGGTATTAATCTTAATCTATTTTGTGTAGTTATTTTTAAAAGTTGGGCACAATGATTGAAAAGACGGTGACGTCACTTTATAGGTATATTGAATGATCTATATACACCTTGGTTCATTTCAGTATGCAATATAAGTATACTATATAATTTCAGTATGCAATATCACTTTCTTTTTCTTTTGTAAGTGCCTAATGGAAGTTGTCTTTATCGCACCCACAGCCTATGTAACCTATATTGCAAGCTAAAATGAATCAACCTGTATATCAATAATTTATTACGTATTTATTAGAGTTAATGAAATTTGAAAAAATTCAATTGAAATTTAACAATATAAGGCTAGAAAATTTGTAGGAAGATTTGTAATATACACAGTTTTATAACTCAAGAATTATTGAAGAATAAATTGTTTCTAGTAACGCTGAAGTAGTTAGATAATTACAAATATATTTAATAATTGACTCATGTGATGTTTTCAAGTAATGCGTGTTGAATGTATGTACTTGTACTCCTATTGTTTCAAATAGATAATTGTGTAAAAGTGTTTTTAAATGCTAGTAAACCAGCATAAAGTTGAAGATTTCAGTTAAATAAGACCGTCGATTTAAATCAATAAAAGTACTGATATAGTTTATCTAATCTTTCCACTTAACGAGTACTGTTCCTAAATCAATACAAAAAGAATAGACGGATTTTTTTCCCGCTAAAAATCGACAACATTTTCTAGAAAAATTCCTCCTATCTGTATTAGTTAAACGTTTTAAGAACAGCATCGAATCTCGTTGAATTTTGATAAGCGATATTGTACCTCCAATCACCAAAATCATTTATACCAAACCCCGTTTTATTCAAATCAAAACCTCCCGATAACCCCGAAATAATGTCCACACAACTCCAAGCCGGACGGAACCCAATCCGAAAACTGACCTAACCCATAAAATCCGCCATAATTGCGGCCTCGCACGCCTCAATGTCACAGCCACATCTCCGTTCCAGCGCGACCTGTAAACGTAGCCCGTTTTCCCCAAAATCGGGCATACCCCAACGGATCCCGATTTCAGTCTCCTCCAAGCCTCCCGTTCGAGCATCACGGTCCTTTCCGTTACGCGTCCGTTTAGTCGGTGCGGTAGACACTAAAAAAAAAATAACCAGATTCACGCGCTTCGCTTTAAGCTAAGAGGATATCCAATTTTTTTTTGGAGATTTTCGGTAAGTTTTTGCTGAACTTAGATAAGCTCAATAAGCTGGGTAATTGCCTCATTACCCACTATCTAGATACAAGCTCACATTAATGGTTATTGTGAGGCTCTTATACGATAACTACCCTCGAAATAAATAAGTAGGTAACCTACAAGTGGGTAGTTATTAACTCCCCACTATCTAGATATAGTCGAGTGGGTAATTTCTCTATAGATTACCCACTATATAGGTTACTAGATCTAGTTTGTTATATAAGCACACTTGATTTTAGCTAGATGAATGGATTGCGGGGTAGCCCACTACCCACAAAGTTAATTGTGGGTAATTGCGAGATTACCCACAGATCTAGATGACTAGATTGGGTGTCTACGAGAGGCACACTTGATTTTTCGGTCGAGTAAAATGGATTGTGAAGGGCATCCCCTCGACTAAATCGCGCCCCCCATTGACGTTGTCGTCCTTAAGGACCGGTTTCGCTTGCGAGCACATGCTCGATTTATTGATTTCCACGATGGTGGTGCTCACTTCGGTTTAAAGTGAGTCTAGTGGAAAATTTACGCGGCCCGTTCGGCTCCCGAAATGAAGTACTAGTGATCCAGTTTATCGTTGGAATTGCCCTTCGGAATTTGGTGTGCTTTTTTCCGGTAATTGATTCGTTTGGGAAAGAGTGCGAATTGCATTGTTGTTGGAATTGCATCGATACAATCGCCCTTCGATTGAGATCAAAAGTAGTTAAATTGTAATAGGGATTTTAGGTAATTGGTGTAATGATTATTTGAGGTTTTATTATATCGTTGTTTGCTTGATCAAGGTTGCTCGTTATCGATTTCTTGGTACTGAGTGATAAGTAATTTTATTGTAGTTATATATGAACGTTGTTCGGTACTTTACATGATGATTTTTGTATTTTTTTTTGTATAATTCTGAGTCGTTTATGACGCTTTATAAATGACTTGGTGGAGATAATATTGCGTTGGAATTAATAAATTTGAATGGGGGATTTGCGCATATTCAATACGGGGATTTTAATTTTTACATAGAGGAGGAAACTTGCTTCAGAAAATTGCTACACAATGAGCATTAGGAAATTATACAAAAGCAAAGAAAATTCAGAAGTATAAAGAATATAATGTTGTGCTGTATTAACAATCAAAAAACCAATATAAGTATTCGAATTAACTCAAAAAACTAACATTGTACAATCTATTTCCAATGAATTACTTAATCTAAATCTCTAAAAAATATCAGCAAACTCACAAAAACAAAAATTATTTACTACACTCTTAAATAACCAAAAATTTATAAGACAAAATTAATCCAATCAATCCAAACTAACATTTTACAATCTATTCCAGACAAATTCTTTCACTTGATCCCCAAAAAAACCATCCATTTAATCCCCAAACCTTAAAAAATCGATTTTTTTTATAAAAAATCCAATCCAATCAAAATTTCCAAAAACAAAAATAATTTACTTCAGTCTTAAATAACCAAAAATTTATAAAACAAAATTAATCCAATCATTCCAACTTTAAAAACTAACATTTTACAATCTATTCCAGACAAATTCTTCCAATTGATCCCCATAAAGCCCTCCATTTGATCTCCAAGCCTTAAAAAATCGATTTTTTTATAAAAAATCCAATCCAATCCAAATTTCCAAAAACAAAAATAATGTACTCCAGTCTTAAATAACAAAAAAATTATAAAACAAAATTAATCCAATCATTCCAACTTCAAAAACGAACATTTTACAATCTATCCCAGACAAATTCTTCCACTTGATCCCCAAAAAACCCCTCCATTTAATCCCCAAGCCTTAAAAAATCGATTTTTTTTAATCCAATCCAATCCAATCCAACTACATTCAAATAAACTAACATCGTACAATCAATTCCAGGCAATTCCCCCAGAACGGTACAACATCAGAACAGACAATTCCCCCAGTTGGTCACCACCAACACCATAATGTAGACCATCAAATCACCGAAGAAGAAGAAGAAGAAGAATCCAGGAAAACACAGCAGCTGCGCGTAAATCCAAAACAGGACCATGTCAACCAGAGGACCGGACCTCCAGAAAAACGGCCACGAACTGGCCCCGTTGAACAACGCCAACGGCGCCAACGGGCCCCACGAATCGAGGACCAAGCCGGGCGTCACGATCGTCCTGCAGGGCCCCCGGGGCTCCATCATATCGAGGGGCAGCCTCGCGCAAGACGGCGATCCGGACAGGGCCGAATGGTCCGGAAAATTGCAGTTCTTCCTCTCCATCATCGGCTATTCGGTGGGATTGGGGAACATCTGGAGGTTCCCCTATTTGTGCCAACAGAACGGCGGAGGTGCGAAAATAAATCGGGTCCTTTTCGATCGAAATTTTGCGCGTTCTAATCACCTGCTTTTTACGAGTATATGAATGATTTGCTAAATTTAGTATTTCCCAGAACAAGTCTCTATTAGGTAACCTTATAGTGATAAATGCTCTACAAATAATTAGAATATGCCGGTGTTGATAACGGGGTACAATATATTTGTTTCGAGAGCACTCGATCGGTCGAAAAGTTGAATTCAAGTGTTTTACAATAGATTCGATTGATTATTGAAACTCGATAGGTCTTTATCGAAATGATAATTACTGATTAATACACCCAAATTACTGAAAATATGCCCAAATTAGTGATTTGTAATATCACTTAAAGACTAATAGGACCAAATTAGTGACATACATTTCGAACTAGTGAACAATATGAGCCAATTAGCGACAAGTATGCCCAAATTACTGACAAATATGTCCAGATCATTGACTAATCTACCCCAATTACTGACAAATATGTCAAAATCATTGACTAATGTGCCCCAATTACTGACAAATATGTCCAAATCATTGACTAACGTGCCCCAATTACTGACAAATATGTCCAAATCATTGACTAATGTGCCCCAATTACTGACAAATATGCCTAAATCATTGACTAATGTGTCCCAAATTACTGACAAATATGCCCTAATTACTGTGACTTGTACTCACAATCAATATTTGTGCAAATTAGTGATTTATATGCCCAAATTAGTGACTTGTAGTCAAACTTAGTAACCAATATGCCAAAATTTTTACGCCCAAATTTGAAATTAGTGACTAACTAATTATTAACTGATTAATAACTAAAATTAGAAGTCCAAATTATTAACTAATATCCCCTAATTAGTGATTAGTAATTTCCCTAATGTATTTTTATTTTATATAAAAAAAATCCAGGCGCCTTCCTGATCCCGTTCGTGATCATGCTGGTGATGGAAGGCATCCCGCTGTTCCTGATCGAATTGGGCATCGGCCAGAAGATGAGGCTGGGCTGCCTGGGCGTCTGGAGCACCATCCACCCGTGGCTGGGCGGCATCGGCATCTCCTCGTGCGTGGTCACCTTCTTCGTCGCCCTCTACTACAACGTCATCATCACCTGGTGCTTCTACTACCTCTTCAACAGCTTTCAGGTACATACCATTTAACGAATTACCCGAGTAATCTTCTCAACTATTCGATTTTTTTTTCTCTAAGTATCCCCTACCGTGGAAATTCTGTCCGGAGGATAACGGTACAGTCAACCCGGAATGCGACAAATCCTCAGCCACAGCCTACTTCTGGTATCGAGTCACGTTAGACGCTTCGTCGAGCATCGACAATCCAGGATTGCCGAAGTGGTGGATCGTCTTGTGTCTGCTGCTCTCTTGGATCGTGGTCTTCTTCATCGTCATGAAGGGCATCCAGAGTTCCGGAAAGGTAAACGCCCAACCGCCCCAAACGCATCGGCTCCTCCAACACGATAATTCCACTTGCAGGTCGTCTACTTCACGTCGCTGTTTCCCTACCTCGTGCTGACCATCTTCTTCGTCAGAGGCATCACGCTGAAGGGCGCCAGCGCCGGCCTGGCGCACATGCTGACGCCCAAAGTACGTAGGGCGGCTCGCCCGAAAAGGGCGCGTTAGTTGACCGCGAACCGTGTTGTTCCAGGTGGAGAAGCTGATGGAGCCGAAAGTGTGGCTGGACGCCGCCACGCAGGTCTTCTACTCCTTCGGCTTGGCCTTCGGCTCTCTCATCGCCTTCGGTTCGTACAACACGCCGAAGAACAACTGCGTGAGAGACGTGATACTGGTGTCGGTGTGCAACGCCGTCACGGCCATCTACGCCAGCGTGGTCATATTCGCCATACTGGGCTTCAAGGCGGTGTCTAACGTCGATAAATGCATCTTGGAGTAAGTTGCATCGTGGAAGCAACTGGGCGTTTGTTATCTGATCGTGTTTGATTTAGCAACAAGAAACTCCTGCTGTCGCTGGGATTCCTCAACAAGGACGTACCGCCTGAATTGATATCGCAGGAGTCGTACGAAAACGCCTGGATACACGCAAACAACACCAGAAATATGACTGAGTGTCTGTTAGCCAGAGAATTGGATGCAGTTAGTACATTTCTATTACCTCTATTAACACGTTCATGTACAAATACTTGCAATTTTAGGCCGCCGAAGGTACTGGATTGGCCTTCATAGTCTTCACCCAAGCCATAGTGGAGCTACCAGGAGCTCCCTTCTGGGCGATAATCTTCTTTATGATGCTCCTAGCATTAGGAATCGGTTCGCAAATCGGAATGATGGAGGGCATGCTGTGCACGGTCTTCGACATCGACATCATCAAAAGGATCAGCAAGGAGTACGTCACAGGTAAATAGCACTAGAATAATCCATAACCTCGCTTCTATCGGACGTAATTCTCGCAGCTATCCTCTGTCTGGTGTGCTTCTGTCTGGGCATCATCTTCACCACCGGCGCCGGGGAGTACTGGCTGAGCATGTTCGATTCCTTCGCCGGTACGGTGGGCCTCGTCGTCGTGGCCTTCATGGAAATGATCGCCGTCATCTACGTCTACGGGCACGAGAAGTTCACCAAGGACATATTGGACATGACGGGCTACAAGCCGGGACCCTACTGGCAGTTCACCTGGCGGTACTTCGCTCCCATTCTGATGGTCGTCATACTGGCCTCCTCCATAGTGCAGATGTTCATCGAGAATCCCAAGTACCAGGCCTGGAGCCAAGAAGAGGTTAACTATTAGGATACTAGATTATACATTTAGAAGGTGTTTTAACACATGGGTGTTTTTGTAGGGTGATGTTATACCCACACCTTATCCCCCGTGGGTGATGGGCATCGCTATATCCATGATTCTGGCCGGTATACTACCGATTCCCATAGTATTCTTGTTGAGGAGATACCAGATATTGAAGCTCGACGTTAACATCCACGAAGGCTCCATCAGAAGGATCGATACGACTGTATCCACCAAAGAAATGATCACAGACGTTGATGTAAGTAGTACTAACAACTTTAATTTACACTTCATTTACACTTCTATCATTGTACTGTACCACATTGGCCTAGAACATAGCACTCTTGATATATCATTGTCGAGGAAATGCTCGAAATTTCACCGGTTAAACTGGTACATTTTCGAGCATTATCCCGTACTAGTACAGGGTACTTGGTCCTAGTTCTCGTATACTAGTACGATCGGTCCTAGTACTAGTATGCTCGATTCTAGTACTAGTAGACATGGTCCTAATTCTGGTGTACAGGGTCTTGATGCTAGCACAATTGATCCTGGTGATAGTATGCTTGGTCCTAGTGCTAGTACGATTGGTCCTAGTGCTAGTACGCTTGGTCCTGGTGCTAGTACGCTCGATCCTAGTACTGGTACCCTGTGCTAGTACGTAGGCTAGCTAACACTTGGTAACAATTCGTTGGGTGTAGGAGCAATTGACGAGTCCCGAGGGGCCCTGTCTGACGACGGCCAATACGCTGAAAAATAAATTCACAATCGGGGATTTCGAAGTATAAGTAGGCTGTGTAAGTATTTGGGCGTTGTGCGAGTAGAATAGTTTACTTTGTCTACGACTAGAAGGTGTTCTGCATGTGTATTAAATGCAGAATATTCCGTTGTAGAATAAGCTTGGAATCTATTTTTGAAATGTTAATGTTGTAAACGGGCATGTGAAATGTGTATTGCCTATCCTTCAGGTGAATTAGGAGAGATTTATTAGTATTTTTGTGCTTGATTGATTTGCTTTTTTTTTACTAGGAATATAGGTATCTAGAAATATCTACTACTAGATTGTGCAGATTAATTTTATTTTCAGACTTCCCGGAAAAACACTTGTGCAAGGCACGCTTTCATCGATTCTTTTTAAGCATGATATAATTAATTGCATCGAAATATTTGCACTTATTAGAACTGATCAAGTTTATTAACGGAATTTTTTTGGAAACTTTTCCAGCAATTCGACGAGGACGAGGGCGATTTGAGACCGTACGATTCCGATTCCTCGGACTCCCTTGGACCCCAATTAAACAACTCCTTCGGTCGAAAAATCCACATTGAGCTTTAGATTTGTAAAACTTACAAAAAAAAAGGATGTTTTTTGAGTACAATTTATTTATAGATCGCGAGTGAACCGTTCCTTAACAGAGTACAATGCGACACCACCCTGTATATTTCAAGCGAACGCAAAAGGCTTGATTACTTAGCGAAGAGTTAGCTGTGGAATATAATATAGTATGTTCGCGTTAAATTGACGATGACGTCATAGCTCGGTTTGTAATGAATATACTTTACCCGGTTAGAAACGGTTTGTTAAGGTTAAAACTCATCCAGGATCGTCAGATGAGGTAAAAGGAAAATCTCCGAGCTATTTTTAATACACATAAAACGCGCCTGCGCGCCTTTTTCTGGATGAATTTTACATATTTAAAATATCGTGTATTAATATTACAATGTTGTGATATTAGTTAGTATCGTTAGATGAGATGATATTATTTATACATAGACGAAATATTGCTTGTAAAAAATCGTTACAAAAAAAATCCACAAACACACTCATACTCACACGTGATTTCAGGACAATTACCATAAAATCGATTATCGATTATCGTAATCGTCGATCGATCGATTTTATATGATTTTATTAATTAATAGTAATGATAATTAAAAATATATCGTATAATTATTGTGTCCAAAAAGTTGTTATCGTAGCGCTTATTTCGGTTCGAAAATTAATTAACGGTACAAAAGTATTTGGATTTCTTCTCCGAACTTTAATTACAACTAATTACAATTTAATTGTCGTTCTCCCGTACTCAAACCATATTGTAAATATTGTAAGATAAAAGTATTATTTTGCTCAGAGTGAAACATAAAAAACGTGTTATTTAAGAAATATATTTATTCTATGTACTTTCAGACGTTTTACGAAATCCGTTCAAAACGAGATGTTTATTCGAAAATATGCGGGAAATATTCGCCGGCATGGCCTTGTTTTTACTCAAAAAAAATATATAGAGGCTCTAATAAAACAATTTTATATTTTTCGCGTATACTTTATGTGTTTATGTGCGTATATAACATACACAGGTTGCTCCAATGCGGCTTCGGTGGACCACCCTGTACATACAAAGTGCTACAATTATGGTTTGAATAGATCACCCTATAAACTATATACAAAAGCGTTTTATTACGGCTTTATTTGAACCTGTATTTTAGCATTTTGTAGATTCTTCAATGGGTCACCCTGTATTTGTAATAAATTAACCCTAACAACTCGGGTTTATTTTCTGGCTATGAGTAGTTTGGTAAATTAGTTCAACTCGAATTGTTAGGGGTTGAATTTGTTTTTTAATTACTAATTTTTAGCATTCAGGCAGCGTTGCCAGTTTTACGAAATTACCAAATTTCTTAGAAAATTTCACCGATATTAAATCAAAATTGTCCGCGTTAGGAATTTTCCAATAGACTTGTAAGTTTATCGATGTTTTCGCATGTATAGCGAGTTTTTCATTAAATTAATGAAACGAACAGATCGCGATCGAATGCTGTTAAACAGTTTAAAGCTCGGATATAATTATTGCTTTCCTAAAAGCTTTGAATAAAAAAAAATCGGAAATTTCAGTTGTGCATATTCTGAAGCAATTATATTTTTAGAAATCCCAAATTACAGTACATAATCGATTCATGCAACATTATATTTGCAATATCGGCGGATGTTTAAACAACAAAGTACACAAAAATAAGTTCGATCAAACAAAATCGTTGTTCCTTAAAGAAATATCTATAGAATCGCTTAAAATATGAAATAGTTACAAAAAAAAAATCAATAAGATATCAAAGACTGTGGTTCACGTAAAATAGTATCGATTTATTGTAAGATGATGAAGAAGTGTATTTAGAAATAAAATGCAGCGAACTCCGTTTGTTTCATTTCCCAAAAGAAAAATCGATTTTCACCCATCGATATCCCCCTAATCGATTAATTCCCCGCAAAACGCATCGTTTCACCCTGTACGAGTGCGTGACAAACGGCCTTTTATTTTTCGATTTACAGCCAGCCCGTGATTAATTATTTATATGGAATCGAAATGTATTATTGTGAATTCTCATGGCCACAACCGCTCCTTCCAATTGCTAATTACATTAGGAAAATCATAAAAACGAAAAATCGACCGAAATATAATTATAATAGTTCCCGAAAAAAATATAACCCACCCTTAAATTTACCCCAAACAATTTAACGCGTCGTTAAAACTGGTGACAATTTATCTGATTATAGATAATTGTAGATTGAAAGAATGATAACGAACGTTTAAATTTAATCGATATACCAATTTAACGAGCCGTTAAAACTGGTGGAAATTCGGGAAAATAGGGCCACTTATCGGATCAATTAACCACGGATTTAATCGGAGATTTGATTGGAGGTTTAATTGGAAGCGGAAAGTGGCGCCAAAAAAAAAAATAAATAACTTCGCCGGAGCGCGGAATGGAATTGGACTAGTTTTAGTTTTAGTCGAGCAGAGTTTCGTGGAGTGGCCGGGCGTCCAGTTTGGGTCGAGCTTTTCTTTCGATTTTCTTCGGGAACGGTGATGTTTTTCGCGTAGTTCGTTCGGAAAGGGCGCGACGAGGACGATGTGATTGAAACGGGATGTGATTGAGTTACCGGATTTTTTTGGTATTAATTTTTTTCGGGGGAAATTCCCTCGAGGATATTTTGCGGTGAGTCGGAGTTATGTGTGAATAATTTTGATATTTTATATGGAATTTGGGTTATTGGGTATAAGTAGGAGTTTTTGCATTATGTATTTTATTTAAGTATTTCTCAAGAAGAGGAAAAGAATAAGGAAAAGTGATAAAGTGGTAATATTAGGAGTTTATAATAGTTTAAATTCTCCAAAAAACGTAAGGAAAAAAGTGGCAATTTTTTGAATTTCTTGTGAAAAAAAATCCCAAAAAAATAAGCAATTACAAGTGAGTTTTGTGCCCAATTTTTTCGCTAAATTTTCGAAAAAATTCCTGTGAAAAAACCAACCATATTTTACTTCTAAATTATTCAAACTACACTGTAATAAAAATTCGGATTCCCCAAACGATTTTTTTATTATTATAATCGCTTTTTAATTGCCCGCACTAATTAACATCTAATGAAACCAATTTATCATCAACTCATCTTATATCACTTAGCACATCAATTAAACAAAAATATAATCGATAATTAATTTAATTACGCTCGGGGATCCTGCAGCTTTTCCCGCACTTTTTTTTCTATTACCCAAAAACCAGCCTTATCGCGACATATATGGGCTCAGATTCATTAGATAAGAGGGATAATTAATATTTGCTTTTGGTTCAGATAAGATGCGATGTATACACGAATAGAGATGTCGATTCGTGAATTATAGATACTATTTTCAATGCTTGTGCAGGCTCAATTCAAAAATTTCGCTGTAAACTTCGCGGGTGTGAGTGATAGTAGATAGGAAAGTAATTAATCGAAACTCGTTAATTAGGATTAATTTGTGTGAGTGTATTAATTAGTTATTACATAATTTTTTTAAATACAGGTAGGTGTATTGTGTGCATTTATTTTAATGAGCATTATCAGTTGTAACAATCGATATTATTGATTATTTTTTGAACTCACTACTCGTTCGAAACTAGATAAAATTCAAATAAAATTTAATCTAGGGCAATTGACGATGAGGCGAGTAGAAATCAGTACGTTGGATTTTATTTATTTCGATGACATAATAGGCAAGTTATTCGGCAAATATAATAGGGTTAATTAACCAGAAACCGAACGAGTGAAAAGAGGGTCAAGGGCGGGAATTTTTAACGAAATTTCAAGAACGTTCGCGAACCGAACCCAAAAAAAAACTGATTTTAATTTAACGCTCCCGTTCCTTCGATTTTGGAACTTTTCTCGGTGTAAAGCGGAAATTAATATCCGATGCCCTTCAAGGTTCCGTTTCGAATTTCGAATCGACAACTGACAGCTGACAGGCCACAATTAACGATCAAAATAAACAGAACAGTTAACGAACTGTTATTTTAACTAGTATACGAACTAAATGAAAAAATGTTATGGATTTTGGGAATGATTTTTTTAAGAGAATCGTGCAAGAATGAATATGAAATATCAAGGTTGCTGGTATAAAAAAGTTTTTGTTTTATCCTTGACTAAACTCGGAATTGTTTTTTTTTTATAAACAGATAAATTCTCGAGCAAATCACGGAACACCTCTTGTGATATACCCGATGGAAATCTTCGTTTTTTACTAAGGCCTTCTACTAATCGGACTAACTGCTAAATAATTTTCATTTTAACTATCTAACCGAGTTATTTTTGAACGTTATACGGCCTTTTACTAATCAAGCTAACAGCTAACGAATGTTCCAAAACTGTTCGTTTTTCGAACGGATAATTAAATATTTTTTTTTTCGAACGGTGACCTTTTACTAATCGTGCTAAACAGCCAACTAATATAGTGAACAGACAATTTTATCATCTATACGTGGGTAAAGCGACGCGTTTTAACGTCTTTTTAGTGTATGTATTTACGATATCCCATATTACTCGTTAACAATGGTAATTAGCTGTATATTTTTTAATAACCAATGCATATCTTGAATAGTTTAAAACGTGCTTTCGATTACTTCGAACCCGGTGATGTAACTAATGGAATTCTAACGACAGTGAAAACCGGAATAACTATTTAACTATCTCCTTTACAAAAAAAAAGGGGCAAAAATTTACCCCAAATTCGCTGAAAAAAACATCCGCATAATGGCACAACGAAATAGAGCAAGAAAAACACGCCCTATTTATAGTACACTATACATAGTTAGCATTATCCCCTTCTTGCTCTTTCCCGGTCTAACGTAAACAAATTCCATCTAGTGACCCACTTTTGCTCCCCCATTTTTCACTCGCCATTCGAGCGCTTTTCCAGCGCCCCCCGCGTCATTTTCCTTTCCGATGGGATCGATAGCACTTTCGGTATTGCATGAGGAAAGTCCGGCTATCAAGTCGCACAATCATGTTGTCCCGTAAAACCGGTATAATGACAACAAAGCTAATATACAAAAAAAATCGATAGGGCGCGATGGTAAAAGCAAAAAAAAAGAAACAATCTCTCCCGTGTACAGGGTGGACGAATTACTAGAGATAAAAAACGATTCACCCTGTACAATCGCGGTGTTGATAGATACGTTTGAATTCCACCCTGTATATATAATTGATATTTTTGAATTCACCTTTTGTATTTAAAGTATTGATAGTTTCAAATTTGACACTATCTAACAACGGTGTTAATAATTTTGAATAACTCTGCATAATTGTCATTGTAAAAATTACAGCGTTGCCGGATCGTAGGAGACTTCAGGAATTTTCAGGAATGTTTGTAAATTTCGTTTTTTTTTGTACTGGAACAATTTACGCACCTTTGTAGACAGTTTGTAGTGAGTTTCTTTATCGCGGAACTGATTAGAGAGCAGTCGCATTTTTACAACGTTTTAATGGAATTCATAATTACGAATTATCGCGGGTTTATTTGCTCTAATGATGTCACCTAATTTTTAGTGCTATCGTAATAGATTTTTATGATTTATATATACGTTTAATACGATTATCGTGAAATATTTGACTTTAGATTTTAAACTTTTCGAGTAATAAAATATTTTTAAGTGAAAAAGTTTTTTGAAACAATTTTGGAACTGACCAGTGGTATTTCAAGCAATACAGGATGGTCATGGAATCATTTAGAACTGTCCAGAATTATTTGAAACTATTGAAACTGGACTATTTTATTGTTAGAATAATTTAGAATTGTTTAAAACAATTTAGAACTATTCAAAACCTTGTAGAACTTCATGATGATCATGGAATCATTTAGAACTGTCCAGAATTATTTGAAACTATTGAAACTGGACTATTTTATTGTTAGAATCATTTAGAACTGTTTAAAACAATTTAGAACTATTCAAAACCTTGTAGAACTTGCCAAATAGTTGGCAGAATTCGCATATAAACAAAAGGATGCAGTAAAAAGAAAAAAATATTTAAATATTAGATAATATAAACAAAAATAATTAATCCACAAATAGCAAATAACGATTTTCAACAGGAAATCTAGTGATTAAAATATCCTGTCCAAAATTTACCAATTAAAATTATTGAATTGCAAAAATCATAGAAAACGTTAAGAAAATAGCCATTTATCTAATAGGAAATGTTAATAAAATAAAAATTTAACTCGTGTTAGATTCTTATCAGTACAGTATAGTTGTTCTTATCGGTACAGTATACAAATTTCTTATACTGGATGTTTTATTATTATGAATTATGATATAAATGTATTATTAAATAGTTAAATAAATTAGAGATATAGGCAACACACATTACAAGCGCACTTTAAGGGCTTGGAAAAACCAGCGAAAACCGCGCAAACCAAAGATAAAAAATATTATAACTATTTCGCCTAATTCAAGGACGACGATAAACAATTATTTTAAAATAAAACAACCGTCGTTTCCACAATATCGGCGAGCACGAAATTCCAATTAGTTTAAAGTAAACAAACCAGCGCGTTTTACGGTCGAAAATTCTCGCCTTATCGATAAGAAAAACCGACTCGATTTAGCCAAATTTTCCGCGTCTCGTTTCCAGAAGAACATGCAACAAAATGGCCGATTCAACGTCAAATACGACAAGCGCTGCTACGACATCTACGAGTTCCTGAACAACCATCCGGGCGGCGCGAATTACGTTCAACCCTACGAGGAGAAGGACATCGCGAAGCCCATGAGCCTCTACGAGCATTCCAAAGCCGCCTTCTACCTCCTGGAGGAGTACAAAACGGGCGGTCGGCGGGCCAGAGACGGCCAAGAGGATCTAGAGGTGCGTGGTATTCCCCCGAATTATATTTTCATAATTTATTTATACAGTGAGAAACAAAAGTCCGTCGCCCCCCAGCTTTTGTCGCGCAATTTGGGGTGTTTATATTAGAGTAAAAATATTATTTTTTGACGTAAAAATGACAGTTGAAACTTTCAAAATGACAGTTAGGCGCCATTTTGAATCTTTTTTTCTTATGGAAAGGGGGGTCAAGTGACACTTCGTTTTAAAGGTAATTTCATTCTTAAGTCAACCACTAAATTTGAAAACTATTTTAATAACGCGTATTTACGAGGAAACCAATTTAGTTTTAACCCCCGGGCATATTGATACATTTAAGAATTAATTCTGAATGTATTATAAAATGTGTAAATTAATTGTTGCTGTGGTTTCTTGGTTCTGACATTTATTTGTCAAATTTAAAGTTGATGAAATTGACAATGGCTCGTCCTTTAAACGAAAAAACTGTCAATTTCATCAACTTTAAATTTGACAAATAAATGTCAGAACCAAGAAACCATAGCAACAATTATTTGACACATTTTATAGTACGTTCAGAATTAATTCTTAAATGTATCAATATGCTCGGGGGTTAAAACTAAATTGGTCTTCACGTGAATATGCTTCATTAAAATGTTTTCAAATTTGGTGGTTGACTTAAGAATGAAATTACCTTTAAAACGAGGTGTCACTTGACCCCCCTTTCCATAAGAAAACAGATTCAAAATGGCGCCTAACTGTCATTTTGAAAGTTTCAACTGCCATTTTTACGTCAAAATATAATATTTTTACTCCAATATAAACACCCCAAATTGCGCAACAAAAGCTCTTTCCATTAAAAAGTTAAAGGGGAGGTGACTGACTTTTGGTGCTCACTGTATAACGAATGTTACAGAAATACGTGAATTGGAACGAGCCCATGTTCGGGCAAGTGACGAAATTGGGCACCAGGTACTACGAATGGGTGACGTCGCCGGTCGACAGGGACCTCAGACTGTTCGGGAACCCGGTGCTCGAGTACCTGACGATCACACCTTGGTACTTGGTGCCCGCCATTTGGGTGCCGGTTTGCCTTTATTTCGCCGTGGTGGGGACGCAGAAATACGAGCACATTACCAAAGGTACGGTTTTTTTAACTTATTCGATGCCCCCTGTACATTTTTTTTAAATATATTGAACGCTCCTCGTAGTATTTAGCATGTTATAGTAAATACCGGGTGCATTCAAAGTGCAAGAAAATAGGCGGGAAAAAGTTGGAAATTTTTGATATATTGAACGCTCCTCGTAGTATTTACCATATTATAGTAAATACCGGGTACATTGCAAGTTAGATATTGTGGTGGGTCATTAAAAGTGTAAGAAAATGGGCAGGGAAAAGTTGGAAATTTTTGATATATTGAACGTTCCTCGTAGTATGTATTCTGGGATCTATTTAAAATCGGAAATTTCGAGTAGATGTAAATAAGTCGAGAAAAGTTAGGAGTTTTTTCACGTTTACGAGGGCCGGGAAAAATCTACCTAAATTCAACTCTATATACTTCTACGAGGGCAGGACAAAATGTCCTCAAACTCCTCACACCTTTACGAGGGCTGCAAAAAATTACCTAATTTCCACCGAACTTCTACGAGGGCTGAACGAAATGTACTAGCCCACATTCCTCCCGACACATTTACGAGGGTCGCAAAAAAATCTACCTAATTTCCACCGAACTTCTACGAGGGCCGAACGAAATATACTCATCGACAAATTATGAAAATTTTTCCAGATCCCAGTCCGCTGACGAGCGCCCTGTTAATATTCACATCAGGCGTCGTCCTGTGGACGCTAATCGAGTACACGTTGCATCGATTCGTGTTCCACATAGAGCCGTCGGGACGCTCCAAGTTGATGATATATTTCCATTTCACCATACACGGCCTACACCATAAAGTAAGCGACATTTTTCACGTGTTTATATCGACCAGTTTCACGAATCGATTGCACCCGCTCTATTTAATTATTGAGCGCCGATTGCACGTGCATCGAATGGTGCTTATTTATTCATGAATTCCTTCGCATTCGCCACGTATTTGTATCTATCTATTTGGTTAGTCGAGTAAATTGGAATTGAATGAAGTTAGAAGGATTTATTGGTATTTGTAGGTACAGTAGGTGTAGCTGGAGACGTGTGATAGTTTGTCTCTGGTTATTTCTACAGTACTGTAGGTAAATGATGAATATTAATTAGTAATTTTTGTACAGTACAGCAAGTGTAGCTAGAAATGGGTTATGGTTTGTCTCTAGCTATTTCTTCAGAACTGTAGGTGTGGGATTTTATTGGGAAATTAATTAATGATGAATATTAGTAATTTTTTTTTGTACAGTACAGCAAGTGTAGCTAGAGATGTGTTATGGTTTGTCTCTAGCAATTTCTTCAGAACTATAGGTGTGGGGTTTTATTGAACAATTATTTAATGATGAATATTAATTAGTATTTTTTTGTACAGTACAGCAAGTGTAGCTAGAGATGTGTTATGGTTTGTATCTAGCTATTTCTTCAGAACTGTAGATGTGGGATTTTATTGGGCATTTATTTAATGATGAATATTAATTAGAAATTTTTTGTACAGTGCAGTAAGTGTAGCTAGAGATGTGTTATGGTTTGTATCTAGCTATTTCTTCAGAACTGTAGGTGTGGGATTTTATTGGGCATTTATTTAATGATGAATATTAATTAGAAATTTTTTGTACAGTGCAGTAAGTGTAGCTAGAGACGTGTTATGGTTTGTATCTAGCTATTTTGATTGCATATAGGTACTCAAAATATTTTAGATCGTTTTTTTTTTCTAAGTGGATGTTATTTTTGGCTTAATATTATTTTAATATTAAAACATTTTATAAATAACCGACCTCGATTAGTGGACGAAACGCTTGATAAACTCGAATTCGAATTTTTTAAACGTTTCAAACGATAAGAATTTTCGCAGAGTAAAAAAATCCTCCCGCCTAAACGAGATTTTCCGAAAAGGTGTAGCGACCAATTCGAGAAAAACGCGTTATAATTACATTTCGAAAATCAGTTACTTAATTATAGGAAAAAAGAACGTGGGTGTTGATTTAAATCTTATAACATAATGAGAGCAAAAATAAACCGAAACGAAAACGCCGAGACGGTTTTGCCACGAAACACATGGCGATTTTCATGTAAAATTTTTCATTTTAGTTTACGAATTGCGTCACCGCTCTTTCGTAAAATTTTAATTACCTACTAGATAATTTGTCTATCTCAACAAACACACCAATATTGTTGTACCTAATCTAGCAAACATTATGTACAGAGTGTTCTCGAAATATATTTTTATTCATTTTATTTTTGATACATTAGACGGTTTATCAGTTTGATTTAGCTTCTTAAAAGCACGAATTTAATTTAATACTACTTGTAATAAATTGTTCTTTATGTCAATTTTGCTAGACGAGTCTTGATTCTCGAAATGCAGTGTATGTAAAAGGGAAATAAGTTCTGTTTTTATCTTAATTGGGTAAAGGGTCGATCATTCTCTCATTTAATATCGTGCAAAAAGAATATGCTCCATTTTTTTATATTGCAAAATACAGCCGAAATTTCAACAAAATCCTTCTTTTTTCGAGCAATTTCCTCGCATAATTTCGCACGAATTTTTCAGGTACCTTTCGATTCGAAACGCCTGGTTTTTCCGCCCTTTCCCGCCGCGATAATCACGTACATCCTGTACAAATCGGTGGCGCTCGTCCTGCCGGACTCGATGATTCTGCTGGTCCTAGCAGGAGGAATCGCAGGTCGGTTTTTCCTCGCCCTTTTTCGCCGGTTTTCTTATCTCTTATCGCGATTTTTTGTCATTCAGGTTACGTCACGTACGATATGATACATTTCTATCTGCATCACGGCGCACCGACAGAAAATAGCTATTTCTATCACTTGAAGAGATATCACAATCAACATCACTTCGCCCATCACGATAACGGTGAGTCACATATATCAGATAATCCGGGTAATCTATGAGCGCAGCGTTGCCAAGTTGAGTTTAGCTGATTTGTTTGAATCAATCTGGGCAAGCTGTGCGTTTATACAGGGTGGCGCAGAACTCACGCCCCATCGGGAAATGCCTTATGGAAACGATAATGGGGAGGCCAAAACTGCAGTCGAAAACATGAAAAAGTTATTCCTTTGGTATATAAAGAGGTTGAAAATCGACTAATCCCAGTAGGAATTCAAATCCACGAAAATGGCGTGAAATAGCTATACAACAATTTGACATTATTGAAAGATTCTATTTCCTTTTCACTTTCAAGGTTAATAAATGTTGCCAACATCAGCTGTAATTATTGATCAAAGATTTGCTTTATAATCGATCAAAAATGGATCATTCGATTCGAACCACTTTTGAAGCAATAAAAAATTCTGTAGGTTTGATATCAGCATGACGAAGTTCCTGCATGATCGATTTGGAAGCAAATCTTTGATCAATAGTCACTGATTTTGGCAGCTTTTGTTAACCTTGAAAGTGTAAAGGAAATAGAATCTTTCAACAATGTCAAATTGGTGTACTTATAGCTAATTTACGTCATTTTCGTGCATTTGAAATCCTACTGGGGTGGGCGATTTTGAACCTCTTTATTTACCAAAGGACTAACTTTTTCCCGCCTTCGACTGCAGTTTTGGCATCTCCATTGTCGTTTCCATAAGGCATTTCCCTGTAGGGCGTGAGTTCTGGGCCACCCTGTATTCTATACAATTTAAATAATTGTAGCGGCGTTGCCACGTTGTTAATTTTGTCTGAAATTTCCAGGTTTCGGCATCAGCAGTACGATGTGGGACAAAGTTTTCGGGACGGCGTTGAAACTGAGAAAGCTGAACATCGGCATAAAGTGGTGAAAATTTTCCGGATTTTTTTTTTCGTGCACATTCTTTACAAATTTCTATTGCCTTGTGTGTTCGTCATGCGTGTGATTTTATTAGATACTTACCGTTTAAAAAAAACAAAAATAATTATATATTTTGTATATTATTTTTCAACGAATCGTTTGTAAGAAAAAAACCCAATAAAAGCCTTTTTTTTATTTTATTTTAATATACGTTTATAATTTATCAAAAATAATATTCAGAAGCGCCATTATTCCTTTACTTTAATCATATAACTACATAGGTACTTCCCCAAAAAAAAAACATAGGTACAATTAATACTGATAAAATGAAGCATAAATCTACATATCAACTACTCGTCTCCTCAACCCCTCCAACTCCTCCCGAATCTCCATCGGCAAATCGTCCCCCACCTGCTCGTCGAAATACCTACCAACCTCCTCCACCTCGCGCAACCAAAACTCCCTGGGCAAGCTGAACAGCTCCCCCAAATCCACCTTCTCCTTCATCCCTTCGACGTTCAAACCGCCGTCGGCGGGCACCAGCCCGATGGGGGTGTCGCGCGCCGCCTCCTCCCCGTCCAGCCTCCTGACGATCCAGTCCAGCACGCGCGAATTCTCCCCGAAACCCGGCCACAGGAACCTCCCGGTCGCATCCTTCCTGAACCAGTTCACGTGGAACACCTTCGGCAGCGTCGCGGACCTCTTCTCCATCGACAACCAATGGGCCAGGTAGGCTCCGAAGTTGTACCCGAAGAACGGCCGCATCGCGAACGGATCGTGCATGACCACTTTACCCTAAAAAACAGCGATTTATTGCGATTTCAAGGCGCCATTTTGAAGTTACCTTGTGCTCAGCGGCTGCCGTAGCTTCCGATCTCATCGCGGAGCCGATGAAGACGCCGTGTTTCCAGTTTCTAGCTTCGTATACTAGAGGTACACCGGCCGGACGTCTACCTCCGAAGAGTATGGCCGAGATTGGCACGCCTTTCGGGTCCTCCCAAGCCGGATCGATGATGGGACATTGTCCAGCGGGTGTGCAGAACCTCGAATTCGGATGAGCTGCAGGCGTTTCGGAACCCCTCTCCCAAGCGTTGCCCTTCCAATCGACTATCGAAACGTCTCGGGGCACTTCGTTTTCCATTCCCTCCCAGTACACTCCGCCATCGCCGGTCGAAGCCACGTTGGTGAAAACGGTGTTTCTGAAGATGGTATCCATCGCGATGGGATTGCTGCTCCTGGACGTTCCTAATGAGAAGATTTATAGCGAGAATCGAGTGGAGTATTAGATGTTTCACCTGGAGCAACGCCGAAGAACCCGTTTTCCGGATTGATGGCTCTCAGTTGGCCGGTTTCGTCGAACCGCATCCAAGCTATATCGTCTCCGACGCACTCCACTTTGTATCCGGGCAACGTGGGCGTCATCATAGCCAAGTTGGTTTTGCCGCAGGCCGATGGAAAGGCGGCGGCGATGTAGCGCTTCACCCCTTGGGGATTCGTTATCCCCAAAATGAGCATGTGCTCGGCCAGCCAGCCCTCTCTTCTGGCTATGGTGGAGCCGATCCTCAGGGCGAGGCACTTCTTGCCCAGCAGCGAGTTGCCGCCGTAGCCGCTGCCGTAGGAGACGATCTCGTTGCGTTGGGGTTTGTGCAGGATGATGGTGCGTTGGGGGTCGCAGGGCCAGCTGGGGTACTCGACGGACCCGTCGGCTGGGCGGCCCACCGAGTGCAGGCACTTGACGAACTCCTGGTGGTCGCGGAGTTTCGAGAGAACCGCGGAGCCCGTTCTGGTCATGATTCTCATCGAGGCTACCACGTAGGGGGAGTCTGTTAGTTCGATACCTGCGGAGGTTTGTTGATAGATGGTTGTTTTTTGATGGGGTATTAGGTGGGTACCTGTTTTTGATAAAGGGGATGCCACAGGGCCCATGGAGAACGGTATGACGTACATGGTTCTGCCTTTCATGCAGGAAGTGAAGCGATCTTTGACCGCGGCGTCCATGTCTGATGGAGACATCCAGTTGCCTAGAGTGCCTTTCACGCCTGGTTTAGGCGTGGGTATGGTTTCGGATTTGTTGTCGGTGCAAATGAAGGTTTTGGATTCCACTCGAGCGGTGTCTGCTGGGTTGGTTCTCGCCAACCAACTGGAAAAAATAATAAAAATACATCAATCGAGATCTGCAGGAGGTACTTAAAGTGTTTGATGTGCGATGTACTCACCAATTTTCGTATTTTGGTAGAGGCACGATGGTTCCTTGTTGGAGCATTTGATCGATTAATTGGCGATTCTCCGATTCGGTTCCATCGCAAATGTGAACTTTATCTGGATTGCATAATTTTATGTTTTCCTGAACGTACGCTTTCACCTGCAAAATGCATCACGCGTTAATTAATCTTCTGCTGGAAAATGTGTATTAATGTGAGTTCTAGTGACTCTTGATCTAGGTTTTGTAATAGTAATCTTGTTAGTTAATTAATCTTCTGCTGGAAAATGTGTATTAATGTGAGATCTAGTGAGTCTTGGTCTAGGTTTTGTAATAGTAATCTTGTTAGTTAATTAATCTTCTGCTGGAAAATGTATATTAATGTGAGGTCTAGTGACTCTTGGTCTAGGTTTTGTAATAGTAATCTTGTTAGTTAATTAATCTTCTGCTCAAAAATGTGTATTAATGTGAGGTCTAGTGAGTCTTGGTCTAGGTTTTGTAATAGTAATCTTGTTAGTTAATTAATCTTCTGCTGGAAAATGTGTATTAATGTGAGGTCTAGTGAGTCTTGGTCTAGGTTTTGTAATAGTAATCTTGTTAGTTAATTAATCTTCTGCTGGAAAATGTGTATTAATGTGAGGTCTAGTGAGTCTTGGTCTAGGTTTTGTAATAGCAATCTTGCAGTTTAAACCAAATACTTAATAACGAAAGTTTAACAAAGATTTTTACCTTATCAGGAAGTTGGTTTAGATCGCCGTGCGCGACGGTAAGGCACCGGAATTGCCCGATGAGGGCGACATCGGAGTCTCGGAAGCTCCTGGTCAATCGCCCGACGTCCTTGGGGAACCCGCAAAAGGGCAAATTCCTCCCTTTCGCCACCAACACTAGCGGTCTCATCTCCGAATGATTTTCGTAAAACTGGCCGTCCAATCGCACCCGCCGGGCTTCTTATACCAATTAACCCCGGCTGGATCGAGACGATGATGTTATTGTAATTGCAACACGAAAACGATTCGATTTCGGAGTAAATAAAATCAACGTACAAATAATATAAATAATCGTTATCTGAGCGATGCGATGTTGCAACGAAGAAATGACCGAAAAATATATTGTGTACCCTGCACTTGTATTTGTTCTAATTTAACGTCGGTTTTTATCTAACCGGCGGTCGTTGAATGCATCGATTATTTATTTATCGGGGAAATTGTTGGGATGTTACCTGTAGACATTTTAATTTGCTTAGGAAATTGAATGATTAACATTCTTTTAGGATCGCTCAGGATGCGTCAGTGTGGAAAATCTTAAAAAATATAGCGAAAAATATTAAATAAATAATTTAGTAAACAGTATAGTCACCTGATGAATTAAATTGCTTAATCGCAAATCCGTTTTATTTATAAATTATTAATAAACTAATCGTGTTAGGTAATTTTCCGAGCATCGCGTGGGGTCAAAATTAATCCCCGAAAAAATAAACAATTCTCGAGTAAACAATACGCAAATCGAAATTAAGTAATAATAAAAGTTACTAAATATATTATTCGTACGTACGTGAATTATAAAATTAACTCATACTCACTCTATAATGTTTAAACACCTGGGAAATTCGCTAAATCATCGATAGAAAAATTCGCTCTTTATCAGCAACTATCGTAAATTACTCGAGCGTAATTTTAAAACGTGTAAATCGAAAAATTTAAATCGCCTAATTGACGAGCGCGAGTTTAGTGTAGCGAGCCGTAAACGAGGCCGATTTTTTTTAGAATAAAATAATCCATCGTACACTCCCAGTTTGTTGACCAATTAAATTCCTCGTATTAGATTTCGAAAAATCTCGATAAACTGTGTGGAATTGAAACCGGAGTGAGTCCAAAGTGTAATAATCCGCGATAAAAGTTTGTTGTCACCGCATATGTTCTAGAACATTTAAAAATATATTATTTGTTTAGTCGTTGGATTACTAGGAACATTGCGAATAGAGAGTTTATTATTTATATCATTATTACAGTCAGTGGAAGATTCGCTATTTATTTGGTGACTGTATACTTGTAAAGATAGAGTCAAAATAAAGTAGAAGATTTGTTGGAATATTTGTAGCTAACTTCGCTTTATACAAGTGTTATGAGTGTTGCATATGTAATGATTTACTTCGATTCTACATATCTACCTGACGAGTGGTGATATATTAATAATTAATTCATTAATCGATATCCAAACACTTGAGTTTGAGTTTAAAATAATACACACTGTCGCTGTTTTATATTAAATAAATATTTTAATACTAATAGATATATAATATGAAAAAAACGAGTTACATTAAAATCAAATACAACAATAGCTTATCATTAGATCCATTTTATTAGAAGCTAATTATCACGAAATGAGAGTATACAAGCTCGATCCAAAAAAAAATTTTAACATACTCACAACCAACAAACCGATACATTTTCTACGAATTTTCTAATTAATATAAATACATTAAATTACCAGTAATAGAAGAAAATCAATTGCAAATTTCAAATAGTTTTGTCTTGGTTTGAATAAAAGTAGGGAGAATCGCGCGTTAGAAAGAAAATATAAAACTAGGGAGAAACAATTAAAAATTTAGCATCAAACAAAAATAGCAATTAATGAGTAAAATCAGGTGCAATTTCATTTCAACTAATCACATATCGGTTTTTTCAACGCTCCGATTTTATCACAAAATTCCAATTTATCTAATCAACGATATTCGCTTACGTTTGATTGAATAATAACGTCGGAAAATTCAGTCGTATTAAAAATAAATACCGCATTATATCTTATCTACATTTGATATTTTTCGGGAGGATATTACAAATTTCGGGAGGAAATTACATTAATTTCTAAGAGCAACGACAGAATCTCACAGTTTTGACTCACCCTGTATATTACCAGCAATATTTACAGAAAATGTATTGTACAAGAAATTTTGTATTTTTATTATTATTTACTTCACAATTGGCTGAAGCCTCTGAGGAAGATCGAAAGATCGATTGCTTAGGAAATTAAAAAAAATCGTGTTTTTGTCGTTACTCATAGAGGAATTCCCCAGCAAACTACGCAAAATTTTGAAACAAAGGCTACAAATTATTTTCGAACAAAAAAAAATCATCACCCAATTACGTCTTACACGATACCTAATTGCTCATTCGAAAAACAAACAAACCGCAGGATTTCTATTGATTCGTGCATTGTACGTTCCTTATCTCAAAACAAACACCAGATAATAGCGAAAATACATCGCTCCATTCAAACCAACAACCGATCCAAACAGCACTATACTCTATTTCCAAAATAGCAGGCACTAAATTCTCGGAAATATTGTCGCTTTTCTTATTTATTACATAATCCTTGCTCTTCTAATTATCAGTCTCCTGCTGATTTTCCCGTCAAACACACTTGTAGCCTACGATATTTTCCGTACGCCACTGGGAGAGACCCATTATGTCAATCATTTCTGAGAATTTAGTGCCTACTATTTTGGAATTATACACTGTTGGAAAATTATTCGCGCATAATAGGGAAATCAATGTTAAATTCTTAGCCGGCTGAAATCCAGTCTACCAGTATACATTTCAATAGAACGTAGCGATGAATTCTAATAAATTTAATTGTTCTACTGGATCGCACGCCGCGATTTGTAGAGGTACAAAGTTATTTGTGTTAGGTATGAGGTACAAAATTATTTGGAAACTACATTTAATAGGTTTTTTGGGGATATTTCAAAAAAATGTGTGTATCGGTAGGTACAGTTTTGAAACAGCAACAAATTTTGTTGAAATAAGGGAAAAAATAATTCAATTTTCAGCTAGAATTATACCTCAGCTCAGTAATATGGGATGACATCTGTATGACAGGTTTGGCTATATTTTACAGAAAGCGGTGGAGTATTTTTTAGAGTTCTTTTATTTTCTGTTTTAAAATAATCTTTAAGTTTATTTTTGGACTTTCCTTTTTATTTTCTTAGAATTTACTTTCTTTTTCAAGTCATTGCGGCAAAAAGACATATCTACATAATTCTATTTTAATATTAGTGATATTTATTCAATAAATTATCGTTTAAAAATTCTCATTTCTTTGTAATCGACTCGACGTTCACCCATCCGAACCCGTTTTGATACTGTCGAAGTGTCGAAACCGTCGAAATTATTTAATTTTTAATCTAACCAAGCCAAAGCGCGGTGTGAAGTCCAGTAGAACAATTAAATTTATTAGAATTTATCGCGACGTTCTATTTAAATGTACAACTGGTAGACTGTATTTCAGCCGGCTAAGAATTTAACATTGATTTCCCTATTATGCGCGAATAATTTTCTAACAGTGTATATATACTGAGTGACAAAAGTAAAAGAACACCAAAAAATAGTTGTTGAAATTTAACCATTTATTCTAGTTACATGTATAAGAGAAAATTAAACAAATGATTAAAATTAATTCATCAAATTAACAACAAAATTTAAAAAAAATAATAATAATGTGTTGCACCACCGCGGTGCTGTTCGCACTCTTTACAGTTTGAATGAAAAATAAAATTTGCTTCTTGGTGTTCTTTTACTTTTGTCACTCAGTATAAATCCGACACACAATAACCCAACCAACAGCAATTCGATCCAAACAATTCCAAGCAATTCGATAACCCTTGCAGCGCTACCCCAAGCAGCAGAACAGCCGCCTCCAGCGGTTCCCCGTCCTCTCCTGCCGCCGCAGCGCGACCAATATGGCCGTATCGAAGGCCTCCTTCAGTTGGGTGCAGGCCAAGGCGGAGGTCTCCACGTAGGGCGCGTCGAGGCGCTCGGCCAGGCCGCGCGCCTCCGCCGGCGAGACGGGCCGCTGGCCGGAGCGCTTCAGCCGGCCCAGCGCCTCCTGGTTGCAGGCCAGATCGGCCTGGGTGCCGACCAGCACGACGGGGACGGCGTGGCGGGCGAGCTCGTCCGCCCAGCGGGTGCACGCCGAGATGAACGAGCTGGGTTTGACGACGGAGAAGCAGAGCATGAAGACGTCGGCGCCCGGGTAGCAGAGGTTCCTGAGAGGGTTGAGTTCGTCCTGGGAAAAAATCGACGCGTGGGGATTAGTTGTTTCGTTGTGCGAAGGGTGTTCTCTCTAGTTGTATCTGTTCGCTTCGCGTCTACCGTTTTCTCCCTACTTTTATCTTTTCGCGTCGTTTCTACCGTTTTCTCTCTACTTTTATTATTTCGCTTCGTTTGTACCGTTTTCTCTCTACTTTTATCGTTTCGCTTCGTTTCTACCGTTTTCTCCCTACTTTTATCGTTTCGCTTCGTTTTTACTCCCTACTTTTATCTTTTCGCTTCGTTTTTACCGTTTTCTCCCTACTTTTATCTTCTCGCTTCGTTTCTACCGTTTTCTCTCTACTTTTATCTTTTCGCGTCGTTTCTACCGTTTTCTCTCTAATTTTATTATTTCGCTTCGTTTCTACCGTTTTTTCTCTACTTTTTATCTTCTCGCTTCGTTTCTACCGTTTTCTCCCTACTTTTAATCTTTTCGCTTCGTTTCTACCGTTTTCTCTCTAATTTTATTATTTCGCTTCGTTTCTACCGTTTTCTCTCTACTTTTATCGTTTCGCTTCGTTTCTATCGTTTTTTCTCTACTTTTTATAATCTTCTCGCTTCGTTTCTACCGTTTTCTCCCTACTTTTATCGTTTCGCTTCGTTTCTACCGTTTTCTCCCTACTTTTATCTTTTCGCGCTTCGTTTCTACCGTTTTCTCCCTACTTTTATCTTTTCGCGCTTCATTTCTACCGTTTTCTCCCTACTTTTATCGTTTCGCTTCGTTTTTACCGTTTTTTCTCTACTTTTTATAATCTTCTCGCTTCGTTTCTACCGTTTTCTCCCTACTTTTATCTTTTCGCGCTTCGTTTCTACCGTTTTTTCTCTACTTTTTATAATCTTCTCGCTTCGTTTCTACCGTTTTCTCCCTACTTTTATCTTTTCGCGCTTCGTTTCTACCGTTTTCTCCCTACTTTTATCTTTTCGCGCTTCGTTTCTACCGTTTTCTCCCTACTTTTAATCTTTTCGCTTCGTTTCTACCGCGTAATTTTCGTAATAAATTGCTTGGCAACTGGATGAGAACTCCCCGCCGCTGTTCGGCGATCAGCAAAGTGGCAAAAGAACCATCGAACTAAAGAAATTACGTTGCTCGGCGGACAACAAAAGCACCGAAAGCGCCGAAGGAACGCCGGTTTTTTTTTGCAGGACAGGCCCGACCGCAGGCCGCCCAACAAAGAGAAATACCATCTATTTTCGTATTTACGCTTCCAACGAGGCCCTCCGTCGTGATACCTGTTTTCCCGAACGCATTTAACTCGATGAGCAATCGCTTGGTTTCCTTCTGAATCACTTTTATATATTTACTGGTTGTAATGGAGTTTGTTGTTTTCCTTTTTCCTGTATACACGTTCGAATTAGTCGGGATCTTTGTCGCGATTTTTGGATTTATATTCGACGGTCTCGCTCGCTTCGCAAGCTCGTGTTTCATGCAACGTCTATACAACGTTGAATTTAGAAATAATAAATAAAAGTAGGGAGAAAATAGTCGAACTATAGTCGAAAAAATACATCCAATTTTTCATAATTTTCGAATCAAAAAGAATCACATATCAGTACTTGAAAGAAATTAGCGGTATATACTTACTTAACACATTTAATGAATTTATGTAAAGTACAATTATAAAATTTATCAATTCTGTGACAAAAAAAACGAGTTCGATGACCTAACGAAAATAAATTATCCTTTGTGATTCGTTCGAAAAAATGTAGTTTATCGTTTTTTAATAAATACACCTAAAATTTGTAGATAATACGCGGAAATAGCGGATCGTGAACGTTAAATTTCCCTAAAGCTAATCGTACACGTTGCAATATTTTAGATTGTTTAATTGAACTCTTAACGGAGTCTTATACAAAAAAAAAAAAATACTAAAGCAAACTGTACACGTTATACCTGCTTAAATAAAACACAATAAAAATTTACCTCTCCGGTCGTATCACAGAGTTCCACCCTGACAGGCTTGCCGTTCACCTGCACTTCAACTGAAAAAAAAAATAAAGAAAATAAATACATCATTTCAGGTACCTATAGCTACTCAGGTGTTCATTTAACTCGATTTCCTCGATGTTAAATTTCCCAAATTTTTATCCTCGAATATTTTTACAACAATTATGAAACCCCTTACACCCTGTATAAACTCAATTACTCGCTGAATTAACTCGCTGAATTTTTTCTAAGATGTAAAAAAATCGATGAAATCCTGGTATAAAATTGTAGGAATTCTCTCAATTTCTTCGAGCTACTTTTAGGGGATTTTCTCGGTTGGTACCCCGTCGAAATGGCGCTACTGATCCCGTTGACTGAAAGCGGGGCCACCCGATCGTCTGCCATTGTCTCTCAGTGCCCGTTTACCTGGCGCTCGGCTGAATCCGCTACCTTCGCTACCTGCGGCTCGTCTTCAGGACCGGATTGAAGATCGAAGGATTCGAAGAAACCGAGCGCGAGCAACAGCTGTTCTCCGGCGGATTTGTCCCGAATCGTCGGTGTCGATTCGATTGAACGAAATTGCCGTCTTCGATGCAGGAAGGTGGAATAAAAGTAGTGAGCAAATACTCGGAGAGAGATAATGTAAAAGTAGAGAGAAAACAGTTTAAGAAATATCAAATCAAAGTAGAGAGAAAACACTTTAAGAAATGTTAGACAAAAGTAGAGAGAAAAGACTTAGAGAAAAGTCAAATTAATGTAGAGAGAAAACACTTTAAGAAATGTTAAACAAAAGTAGAGAGAAAAAACTTAGAGAAAAGTTAAATTAAAGTAGAGAGAAAACATTTTGAGAAATATAAAATCAAAGTAGAGAGAAAACAACACTTAACATTTTTAAATTTATTGATATAATTTTTAATATATCTCATTTGTAATAATAAAGCATTTCGAATCGAATTAAATTAATTGAAAAAAAATGACGAAGCAGTAAGCACTCGAAATCTAATCTCCCAATGTTAATTGTTATTTTTACGCTAATGCGAATTTAATTATCAAATAATTGGTCGAGCAAACCGAAATTCCTAATAAAAATAATAGCGGTTTCATCAGCAGAAATAAATTACCGAGATGTTCCACAAAAGACTTACAATTATTGTAATCTCGTACAATAAATGCAATGATAAAGCAAACAAAACATAGATACTAAATTATCAAGACAGGCCAAGAGAGAAAAAAAAAATTACAAGGTAACATTGCTTGAACATTCATCTTTCAAACTATCAGTTCCATTAAAAACTTAATCAGTACTTTCAGTCGAAGCTTTATTAAAGATATAGTTACAGAACGTTCGACCTTGCAAAAAACAAAACTCGTTAAAACGCACACTTATTATCTTTTTTGCCCGGCTTTATTATGTTTCGCATGTAGTCGGATTTAACCGATATTTGCCTAATTATTAGCGCTACCTCGATATTTCCCAGAAATACCTATCAATTTATATGGCTAACAATAAACGTGATGATTGATGTAAACACGCGGTATGATGGGTAATTCTGTCCGTTAGTCATGTTGTTTTGATAGGAACATTTTGTGTTTTCTTCCTGCCTTTGTTGTATGTACGTTTCTTAATTCAAAGTGTTTTCTCTCTACTTTTGTTGTACATTTTTTAAAGTGTTTTCTCTCTACTTCAATTTTACATTTTTCAAAGTGTTTTCTCTCTACTTTGATTCAACATTTACAAAGGGTTTTCTCTCTATTTTAATTTACATTTACAAATTTACAAAGTGTTTTCTCTCTACTTTTGTTGTACATTTCTTAAAGTGTTTTCTCTCTACTTCAATTTTACATTTTTCAAAGTGTTTCCACTCTACTTCAATTTTACATTTTTCAAAGTGTTTTCTCTCTACTTTGATTCGACATTTCTTAAAGTGTTTTCTCTCCACTTCAATTTTATATTTTTTTTTAAGTGTTTTCTCTCTACTTCAATTTTTTATTTTTTTTTTAAGTGTTTTCTCTCTACTTTGATTCGACATTTCTTAAAGTGTTTTCTCTCTACTTCAATTTTTTATTTTTTTTTTAAGTGTTTTCTCTCTACTTCAATTTTTTATTTTTTTTTTAAGTGTTTTCTCTCTACTTTGATTCGACATTTCTGTGTGTTTTCTCCCTACATTTATTTTACCATATACCTTCAATTAAATCGAGCCGCTCTGTAGACTTGAACGCGACATTAGAAATATCCCATATAACTAGTACTATTAACCTCCGGTGAACGTTTAATTGGCCGTACAATAAAGAAGGCTATTTAAGTCCACCTCCGATGGCGTCAACTCGTAATCAATTCACGGAGAGAACGACAATTGTTGAATATTATTAGTGGACGTGGGAAACTATTTACCAACAGTGTAGGTTAACTGATATAATTGCTTTGTAGTGACTTATTGTTTGCCCACGTGCTGGATTTCTTAAGGCATTCGAGATATTTCGGACTTTCAAGATATATGAGATTTTTGAGGCATTTGGGACGTTTGAGATATTTAGGATATTTGAGACGTTTGGGACGTTTAAGACATTTACAGCATTTTGGAACACTTTCTTCATCAGGAGCATTATGAAACGATTTTTAATAAATTTCCACTGCTTTATCTACTTGATTAAAATAAATAATAATAATTACAAATTCGCTCACGTCAATCTGGGTCAATTAAAGTGGTTGATACGGCGATAACATTCGAAAAAAAAGCGCACGGTATTGTCGAGGTAATTTAAATAATTTCGAGCGTTCAAAATTGGCGTGTTCTTTATTCATTAACCTTGTTTCTATTTAGACTGAAAGCGGTAAAATTTTCAAATTGAATATCTCACGTTGATATAATAGAAGAAGAAACGTTTCTTTGCGAATTCTCCTCCCTATTAATATACATACGTAATTTAGCATTGTAAATGGACGATTTGAATATAGCATGGAATAGACCTCCCAAGGTAAATTGTAGACCAGGTGTCTGCTTCGATGGATTTACCGTTAAAATTATCGTTAACGTCCCAAATTTCGCTATAACGAACGGATTTAATCAAAACACAAAAACCGCATCTTTAATCTTATAATCCACCTAAATCGAAGATTTGATAGTTATTCACAGATCATTGAACCGCTGATGATTTTGAAAGTTTTCTTTACAGTTGATCGGCCTTCTAATTCCAAAATGTTTTCTCTCTACTTCAATTCGACATTTCTCAAAGTGTTCTCCCTACTTTAATTTAAAATTTTTCAGTGTTTTCTCCCTACTTTAATTTTACATTTTCAAAGTGTATTCTCTCTACTTCAATATGACATTTCTCAAAGTGTTTTCTCTCTACTTTAATTTTACATTTTTCAAAGTGTTTTCTCTCTACTTTAATTCTAGTCTGTTTCTCTCTACTTTAATTTGACATTTCTCGAAGTGTTTTCACGCCACTTTTATTTTCCCATTATATTTCCATGGTGAAACCGAAATTACCAAGTAAACACAAACCATCGCCATGTAAATAACCTCTCTAATTTTCAACAATTCTAATTAACTTACACTCACAATTGCAATACGTTCAATTAGCGCTCTCTCCGCCAGTTAAATTGGCCCCAACGCCTCCGTTTATTAAAGCACATTAACGGGAATCGGCCCCATTAGAAGGACCATTTTCTTGTGGTTCTCAAACCGGGCAGGCGAGCTGCACCTGAACCGAAGACACTGCACGGATGAGGTCAGACCTAAGGCTGTTATCTTGACCTTGTAATACAAGTTCATTTCCTCTGATAGAGGCTGAACGACGGAAACTCGAATCGAAATGTCCACCTGCAACCTTATTGATTCTCGATATGGTTTCAAAAAGGTGAACCGGCGGTGCTTTGATGGAAATTTTTTGAGTAAATTGTATATTTACAGCACGGGTTTCACGATGCAGGGTAAAATAAAGCGGGTGAGAAAATAGACATACTTAAATTAAAAGTAGGGAGAAAATACATTGAATTAGAAAGTATAATACCTACAAAAGTAGGAAGAAAATTGCCACGTTATGTATAATTTACTCGTCCCGTATTTATTTAGCACTAAGTTATTGTCAATTACATTGCAATTTTTCTAACGAATACCGCTGATAAAACGACTCAAAAACATTCCTATCTATTCCAACTAAGATGTAGCGATAAGTAAAAACCCCGATGATAGTAGAATAGTAATTAGAGAATTTGCTAGAACAATCATTTTACTACAATTTGGTACTAATTAGAGCCAGTAAAACAGAGTATTAGCTCTATTTGAGGAGTAAGGTAGACTGGGGCAAATGTAAAAATGGGGTAAATGTAATATTTTTACCTATTATGTTAATGTTTATTATTTTTTCTTTATTATTTTGTAGGTCTGTTATTTTTTGAAATAAGTAAATAAACAGCATATCAAATTTTAGAGGAACCAAATATGTATTTACAATTGCCCCATATGTTTTTCTATATAATTGTATGGGGTCAACATTTTAAAAAATATGTAAAATGGTTTTCTTCCTTTTTCAAAAAAACTTTTTAATACCTCGATTCTGTAGTTTAGAAAGTTGTGAATTTAACGTGGTATCAACATTTCTAATAAGACAAAAAATAAAGCCACATTTAAGGATTTAATTTGAACTATTCAAATTTTACAACCGATTTGCCCCAATCTACCTTATACAAAAAGTACCCTACCTTGAGGATTTGCTAAAATAATCACATTACTACAATTTGGTAGGTACTAAATAGAACATTTTAAGCAAAATTTGAGTACATAAATAGTACACATTACTCGAAAGTACCTACCCTAGCACCATCAATTCACAAACGAATAGAAGGCAGAAAAAAATTCACCGAAACCACTGATGCTAAAATTACTTTATAATATGTAATTAATTACAATTACAATTACTTTTGGCAATTTGTAATTAATTGCAATTACAATTACAAAATGTGCGAATGTAATTACAATTACAATTAAAGTTACAATTACAATTACAATGACAATCACAATTACTTTGCCTTGGTGTCAGTTTTAAATAATTATTTAGGGATTTGCAATCGGAATTACACTTTCCACGTATTGGAAAATATTAAATAAGTACTTTTGTGTCCAATGTAATTGAAATGTAATCGTAAAATGTAATTGTAATTGTAACGAAAGGAGTAATTGAATTACAAATGAATTACAATTGAGCAGCTTGTAATTAATTACCGACTCAATTACAATAAAAGTAATTCAATTACTTTTTCAATTCCTTGTAATTAATTACTTATTAACAACACTGACCGAAACAATCCCGAATCAAAAACACCGAAACGCGGTACTCACCATTATAATTATCATAGGCAGTCGGCACGTATTCACTAGGAAAACAGTCATTGCTGTAGGAAACGGCCAGCGAGGTCTTCCCCACGGCCTTATCGCCCACGATCACGCACTTGATCCTCCTGTCCTTGGCGGCCCTTCCGGCCCTGCGGGGTCGCCCGCAGGAGCTCAACACCGCCGCGTACCGGTTGGGCTCGAGCAGGGGCTGCTTGGTGTAGTGCAACACGGGGACGGATTGGGGTGTCATCGCGTCGGCGTCGGCGTCACGACGTTCCGATCATGGGGATTTGTTGTAGGTATATGTGTATATCGGGAGAGTACCGGGCGAGCGTGAGCGCGCCGAGGCGGACTTGGTGTAACTGTTTTGGCGTGCGAGAGACTAGAGACTAGAGAGGAGGTTGTGGTTGTGGTTGAGTCACCGGGCGATACGAGTGCACCAGCGTGGTGGTTTGTGCAGGAGAGATAAGAGAAGGTGAGGTGGGCAAGCGGCGTGGAGCAGCGGCGCAGGCTCGGGTGGGGTATTTGTTTTTTTACTCTGTTTATACTCTTCTTATTACTGTTTATAATTTACTCATTTTTTTAACCCGCGTGAACTTAGTAACCCCAGCATCAAAAAAAAATCATACATCATAATTTAGTGCTATTTTAGTGCTAATTTAGTGCACACTTCCTAATTTTAGTGCTCGTCTGGTTGTGCAGAAAATTGCGATTGAAAATGGGGGGACTAAGTTTATAAAGCTAGCAACCCCACATTTAAATATTTAAACAAAATTAAAAAATAATATATCGGAATTTAGTGCTATTTTAGTGCCTTCGAATGCACTACTCAGAATTTCATTAAGGTATTAATCTTGAAGATATTTGATAAAAACGTATTGGAGTCAATAGAAAACAGATAATCATAGAAAAAATACATAGGGAAACAATTTTGATCTCTAATTTTTCAATGATTTTAGTGCTTTTAAAGTAATTAATGTCAGATTTTAGTGCTCAACCCTTAAACCCAAAAAATCACATTTTTACTATTTTGTAGTCTGACATCCAAGAGTAAAGTATCATTAAAAATATAGATAGAAAAATTTTGTTTTATATTCTTTGTTCATTTTAGTGCTTTTAAGATAGCTAAAGTCAGATTTTAATGTGATTTTTTGTGTTTAAGGGTTGAGTACCACCAATAAAACCAACCCACAAGTAAGTATACACGAAATTTATTATTATTTTTTTTTTTTGGACATTTTTTTTTCTACAAATTCGAATTACCTAAATAAATATTATAAAGTCAGCGAATAAAACGCGGATAATTTACAAAAACAAAAATTCCACCTTCGCGAAAAGTTTCTCGTTTACTCATCCGACGCGCCGGTTTTCAGTTCCTGTCTATTTCTAACGCATACTGTGAATACGATAAAATAAAATCATCAGAATAATTATTAATTATTTCATATGGATATTTTATCACCTCTTTTGGTCTTCTCCCAACCGATGAAAACCCCGTTTTTCTTGTTCTCCGCTTCCAGCCACTCCTGCAGGGGTTTGAAGTACTCCAGGAGGCCGCTGGCGTCCATTTTCCTTTGACCAGTGATGGCTTCCATCGCGTCCGGCCACGGTCTGGACGAACCCATCGACAGCATTTTCCTAAAATTTATTACCATCCATCATCAAAAGTATATGAAAATCCTTCAAAACACCACTAGAAAGTCATCAAAACTCTAACGAAATCCTTCAAAACACCACTAGAAAGTCATCAAAACTCCAAAGAGATCCCTCAGAACCAGGATATCATCAGAAGTCTATATAGATGCCTCAAAGAGCACCAAAAAATCATCAGCACTCACAGAAAATCCTTCAAAACACCACCAGTAAGCCATAAAAAGTCTATTAAAATCCTTCAGAACCAAGTTATCATCAAAACTCTATGGAAATCCTTCAAATCACCATCAGAACTTCATCCTGCACTTCACCAGGAATTAAAATGAACTAACCTAAAGCATCCTAACGACCTACTTTATCTCCGAAATTCCGCAAATTTATCCACTTGTTCCGAACGAAAGTTATATAAAAAATCATGGAGATTATAAGATGAGTGCACCAGGAGGTGATGTACATACTTTAAAGCATTTCCGGCTTCGGTGTTCTCGTAGATATCGCACTCGTGCAGAGGCTTCTTGGCGTTATTGGGTTCGTATTGGCCGGCTTTCTCGCAGAGCGCCCTGTGGAACTGGAATTGGACCACGAAACTGATGAAGTACCTGCGGAAAGAATCGTAAAAGATGGTATATAAGGAGTAATTCGCAGCAGGGTACCTGAGATAAGGCACGTCGGCGATGATGTGGTACTTGGCAGCGGGATCGAAATCCTCCTCAGATCTATCGACAGGCGGCTCCAAGCCTTGGTACTTCTCCCTCAGCTCCCACCACTTGCAGTTGTAGTTATCCGGTGTTGTTTTTCCAGAGAATACATCCCATCGCCAGAGGTCCATCAGATAGCCGAACGGCAGGAAGGCTATTTTGGCCAATCCCACCTGGAAACCTCTCCAATGAACCACCGAGAAGGGACTCGAATAAAACTCTTACCCTGTACAAATTATTCAAAACTGTCTTCGAATCTTGGCTAGCCGAGGAAATCAAGCCGATTTTCTTGAGGTGTTTGGTCGTTTCGAACGACAGCGATATGCAATCGCCTACAGCTTCGTGGAAACCTGAAAATCAAACCTAAAATCACTCCACAATTCTCGCACCGAGTCCAATTGAACCTGCCATCGTTAGCTCCGTTTCTGAACGGTACAGGTTGATCTTTGTACTGCAAGAAGTACTCGATGTGGCCCATTTCGTGGTGAGCCGTATTCATTTGCTCGTAGGTTACATCGGTGCATTGCTTGATCCTGAAAGTGGTAAAGCGAATTTAATCGGTCTGGAAGATTGAGTGGAAAACAAGCCTACCGGAAATCTTTCTGGTCGTAAAAGTCCCAGGCCGAGGCGTGGCAAATCAGCTCCCTGTCGGCGGGTTTCTCGAGAATGGAATTCTTCCAAAACGTCTCCGGCATTTCCGTGAGATTGATGGATTTGAAGAACTGCTCCGCCGTTTTGAAGATCTTGATGGGCGTGTAATTCTGTAAAGAGAAACCTCCGTAGTAAGATGTTTTGAATGTTGTATTAATTCGAATACCTGCTTCAGCATGGCAGCTGTGTAATCGATGGTTTCCACGTCCGGATAGGGCAAGGTCCTTTCGGCGATGTTGTCCCAAGTTTGGCCCCACATGTTGCCCAACAAATGGGCCGGAATGGGTCCCTTCTCCGATATCAAATCTCCGAATTTCTCCCTGAGCTTGAACCGCACGTAGGCGTGTATTTGGAGATACAGAGGTCTGAGTTGCTCCCACAGCCCTTGGATTTGCTCCTTGATGTTGGGATCCTCGTAGTCCTTCAGCCAGAATTCCCCTTGATCGGTGAAGTTGTTCAATCGCGCGGATTCGTTGGACAGTTCCACGTAGGATTTGTAGGAATCCTTGCATTTGGGTCCTACGCTGTTCCTCCATTCGATCCAAACGTGCTTCAGTTCCTTCTCGTCGTTCGATGTGGCCATTATGTTCGTTAAATCTGCGAAAATGGTACTATAAATTGTACAACTAACGAGCGAGTGTTATTCACCTGGTTCCAATGCTAAATCGCATTTGTTGGGATTGTTCAACTCGCAGATTTTGGCCGTGGAATAGATGCTCTCCATGTCGCTGACCAGCTTCGTCAGCATCTTGTATTTGGCTTCGGGCAGGGCGGGTTCGCCGATGACGGAGTAGTACCAAAACTGCCGCCTCAGGCTGTAATCGGAGAATTGCTGCCAGTTGTACTGGTTCACCTGGCGCCAGATTTCCTTCTGGAAGTTCGCCACCTCCGTAGACACCGCCAGCTGGAAGGAAACCAGGAGGTTTAAGGGTGTACGATCGTATGGGAAGCACCAAGAAGTGGTTCTCAAGGTCCAAAGGCAAATTGAAAGGGTCTATTGGGAACTTGGAGGTTTCTGCGGTGTTTCCCAAAGTTTACAATTTTAATTGTGAATATTTACGTTATGATCTAAGTTGGCTTTGGTCAAATTGGAGGCGTACGCCCATTCTGCCAGGGTTTTCCTGTTCAAGTTCTTCTCCATTTTTTCGTTGATGGATAGGATCAGGTTGTAGGCGTTTAGTTCTTCCTCTTCTATCGTCGGATCCTTCGCATGGGCCAGGGCCAGGAAATACACCAAGACAGCTACTAAAGCCGCCATAATTAATCTGAAACGAGCGTTAATAATTAACATTTCATTAAAAAAATGTACTCTCACTAATTTTGGAAGAGTTCAGTTGTGGGAGATTTTGTATTGGATTTTTTTTATGGTTACTGTTTTGGAATCATTTAGAACTGTGCAGAACCATTTTAGAACTGACTGGGATAGATTAAAGCAGTTCAGGACTATCTTAGAACTATTTAGAACGGTTCAAAATTATTTTGAAGAATGTTTTTTTCGATAATTTTAATGAAATATTCGAAAAAATCATCAAATATACTTGTAATGTATCCCCATTAAGCTTTATTTCAGCACTTTTTCTATTAAACTTCGTTAGATTTTAATTAAATTTTGAATTAACCTTGCGAAATTAATTAAGCGACGCCGATGGGAAGCCATAAAGAGGTTATTTACTTTGAAAAAAGAACTTAACCTATGACAGACGTTTCCAAAATGAAGTCCAAAATCCAACAAACATAAATTGAATATAAAATAGCACAATTATAGAAATAAAAAAATTAGCACCGAACAAATTACATTCTGGGCTCGTCCTTGCTCGAGATGAAAGTGAATATTAGCTAGCACGACAATCAACCGGACCGTCGGCGCGTAGCCACACGTCAAATTGATTAGTTTTGGCGTTAATTGCGAGAGAAAATCGCGGATTTTTTTTTAGATTTTTTTCAGTATTTACTCACCGGGAACGTGTCGAGCTGGCGATTCGGCGGAGTTTCGACGGCTTTTTAAATCCGCGAATCCAATCCCGTTTTTATATATATGTATATATGGATATATATAGATATATAATCTATGTCTATATGATGGTGTATTCAAATGCCGTGAAAGAGCAGTACTTGTGGAAGACCGGTTAGTACTGCCGGCAATTTGCAGTGGCGTTTCAATGGGGATTTTTGTTGTTGTATTTACAAAATCAATTAAGCTCGTTAGATGGTGTGAAAGCGCGAATTAAATTAAATCATTCCAATTATTTGTAAATATTAAATATTAAATTCTACGATTTTTTTTTTAATAAATTAATCTATATTTTGCACGTAAATTTCACCATTTTGACCAATATTTCGCTATAATAAGTTATGTTTGGTGAAATAAAATGGAGGTTTTTAATTTAAAATGTTGTGCAAATGATTTTGTGGTTAAACTGTGATGATTGTTGGGGATATTGGGAGCTCTTTGGAGCGAATTTTACGCGGTTTGGGCATTAAGGTCGGTTACCTTTGCCGGCGCCGGACGAAAAATAACTTGTTTTTATTCCAATTTGAGGTAGATATACCGGGTGATCCGTAAGTAATCTTTTAGCGCAGACTCTTTTTGAAATTTCTGTTTTTTGGGGATTTTTCGCTTTTCAAAATGGTCACCCTAATGATAACAAACCTGTGATTTACCCCACAATTTCTCCATTAACTTTAAAACGAAAGAAATTAAATTTTTGCTGTATTTTCAACAAAAATCTTTAAACTTAATGAAATATTGTGTAAAATTTTCTCATACGCACCTCATTTCTGCCATCAACCTCTCAAACACTATACTTACTCGATTCAATCAACTGTGAATTAATTATAATTAATATATGCGCAAATTTTATAATCACGAACTAAATACAACGTTTCTTTTCATATCACATAGGAATTTGAGCAACTTTAATCAGCATTATTGCCACAATATTTGTAAATAAACGCTAAATTGCAAAACAAAAGTAATCCAATCGACTACAAGGACGAGGCCGCCGTTGAAAGAGAATTTGACATTTGACACTTCAAAAAAAAAAGAGGAATTATTTGATTCGCATAGAGAAGTAGGTTCTCCGTTCATCCCACATAATAGATCTTAGCTATCTTTATCTAATTAGAACTTATTCCAATATCGTTCGTAGAATAACACGAATAATATAAAGTATCTCTATCCTTCTGTTTTTAGAACTTATTCAGGTTTTCTACTTTATAATTCTGTTTGAATAAATTGTTTATTAGTTTTCAAGACAGGTTATATAAGCTATGGGAGCGATAAAGACAACGATATATAAAGGAGAATGAAAGTGAGATGTGTCAGTGCAACTTTTCACTCTAACAACTGTCATTTTAATAATCTTTCTTTGTTCAACTCATAGAAATTGACATCGCTGGAAGAATGAAATAATAATTAGCTTGAATAAAAAAATATATAAAAAATATTACTGCGCAAGTAGAACCATCTGTAGGAGTACTTGCGAACAAATCAATCGACATTTTACAGATTCCTGTAAAATTTGACAGCAAACGTCAATAACGAAGTTCCCGCATACGCCGCCGGCGTCGCCACCGAACAAAAAAAACGCGCAAATGGTGGCCGAGCGGTGGGAGCGCGTCGATGTCTCTGCACCTAACCTAATAAACTTTTTCCGACCTCTATCGTGATAAATATTCCGCGTAAAAATCAGCACCAGGAAGCGCCGCGCAAGATGCCCGCCAAAGCGAAGCGACGCCCAGCCGGCCAGCGCGCCTCGAACGCATCGAAATGTTTGCACGGTTAAGGAGGACCCACGGAGGAAGGAACGCAGTGAAAAATGAACTCTCGCGGGCACCTGCAGCCTTTCGTGAACAATTCGGTGGCCATTCGGCAGGAGATACAGCGCTTCGAGAGCGTACATCCCAGCATTTACGCCATATACGATTTGATCGATGTTATACCCGATGGACTGGTCGCCCAGCAGATTAGGGATCATGTTGTTTGCATAGAAGGTGAGTGAATCTATCGGTTTATTTTGGTGCCCTTTAAACTTCCAATGCACCGAACAATTGTCTACCTGGTGAGAGGTGGAAAAACAGGTTGTGTTCTTTTTAAAGTTCAAATCTAACGGGATGGGTTCGTGTTTTGTATACAGCCCGATTTGTAGGCCAGATTCGAATACCTTTAAATAGTTTTCGTATTCGATATACGTAAATTATTGATTGCTATTTAAATGTAATAGTTTGAATGTTTACTAGTAGAGGATGCGCGCTATTTTGCGATATAAACATTGTTTTGTACAATGCAATTATTTGTATAACGCAGTGAATTTGAATATTAGATATTCTAGTTTATTATGGTGCTGCGTAGAATAATACAGTTTTTTTGTTTCGAAAAAAGAATTCTAAATAGTCCTGAACCTATTCTAAATGGTTTTGAACAGTTTAAAATGGTTCTAAAACCGTTCTGAACCGTTTCGAACGGTCCTTGTTTGTTCTAAAGCGGTTCGTAATGATACTGAACCGTTTTAAATTGTTTTAAACATTTCTAAATGGTTCTAAGACCATTCTGAATTACTCCAAATGGTCCTAGTCAGTTTCAAATGATACTAAATCGTTATAAAACATTTTGATCAGTTCTAAATGGTTCTAAGATCGTTTTGAAATGTTTCAATTAGTTCTTGGCAGTTGGAAAATGGTTCAAAATGCTACTGAACCGTTCTAAATGTTTTTGGACAGTTCCAAATGGTTGTAAGATCGTTTTGAACTGTTTCAAATGGTTCTTGACAGCTGGAAAATGGTTCAAATTGGTACTGAAACGTTCTAAGTGGTTTTGGATAGTTCTAAGATCGTCCTGAACTGTTTCAAATGGTCCTTCAATCGGTTCTATTAAAATTTATCCGAGAGATAAAATATATCTGCCGGTTTACTTACACTGCAATCAGGATTGTCCATTTGTATTTTTTGACGAATCGCCGCACTGAATAGGTACACGACATTTTCGCGTTTATATACCGGATTAACTGAGGTGAAAAAAATGTTTTACAATTTTACATGAAACTTATGAATACCTTATCAGTACAATATGTGCGGCCTTGCAACAAATACCCAATATTAGGTTTATATAAGTTATAAAATGTATAAGGAATTGTTTTATAGAATATCATTTTACCCTTTTTTTTAGTGTTAATTTGCAGATAAATAATCTAACAACTGTTGTATAAATTAATTTTTTTTTTGGTTAATTTCGGAATCTGGAGCTATAGAAAGCGACGAGTAACTTTCTTTTTTGTCTATTCCTTTTTTTTCCATTTACGAGTCGATGTCGAACCAGTTTATTACCATATTAGATTACCTTTTATAAATACCTCAATCTTCTATGTACATTACATCGACCTTGCATTGAAATTTAACATCTCCTCGAGCACAAAACACTTCGTTTCGTGTTTGACGAAGACAAAAAAATCGAATCACCCTCGTATACATTTTGTCATACGAGAGGAGGTTCAGAATTCCGCTAATGAGCTTTGACAGCTGACAGTTGTAGTTATATAGGTACACAATTATCCCCTTATTACCTGCAGGAAAGGGTTAGGGTTGAAGTTGGAAAGTCTAATAATTATAATGAGGGATTCAAATTTGTATAAGAAGTATCCAGGTGCTTTTTTCTCATACTTTACCATACGCCCTGTATATAATATTATTTTGCTTCTTAATAACATATCCTAACGAATTTCTTGAGGTATATGAAGGTACCATCATCATAACGAACGAAAGGTGTTTTGTAATGTACTCTACGGGGGCGGTTCGAATAGTACTAAAACGTTTGAAATCGATACGAGAGGTGTAAAAATAGTAATACACAAAACGTACGCAAATAGGCGAGTAACTGGATATAATTTTATCATCTCGCATAGATAATGCTCAACACGGTTTTTCAATAGCTGGTCGATTTGCGGCACACTTACCCCGATTTCGGTGTTTACGGTATCGAATTTACTGTAACAGAATAATTAATCGGTTATTTTCATTCCGAGTGTTATTAGGAATTAGGAAGGTACGAAAAAAAAACAGCCTAAGGCGATGTCGTTTCCTTCGGAATACGTGCATCCGCTGAGCCGATGATATTGTTAAAAATATTTGGAATTTAAATTGTATCTGTATGTAACTTGGTTAATTTTAAGGAGTTTAACGAAAACCGCTGTTAAACACGTGCTAAAATTCATGATATTCACTAAAGCTCGATTTATAATATAAACAATCCCGACGGGTTTTCTTAAGGGGGAGTCTATTTTTAAATTTCTACGGCCGAGATTCGTGAAAAACTGATGTTTATTAAAAGTAACGCCTCGTTTCTAATTCCAACTATTTATCTAATTTTTTACATTCGTTATTTACAATTCTTTATTACATTACGTGAACTCGTTACGTTATATGCGTTATTTTTTCCGCGATTCCGATGATTTAACACCCGGCAGTTAAAACTCGAGAAATACTCGCATGTCTTAAAAAATGAAAATAATAGAAATTGAATTTAAACTTCCTACTTCAATTAATATCCTCCTGACTCATATACAGAGTAATTTACTTGTAAATTCACACCCCTATAACACAATGTTACTTCCATAAAATAAACCTATTTTTATATAGTTTTTCTTCATGCACCTTGTATATTTGTATTCAATAACTGTTTTATTAAACGGTTCCTAATCAACTGTTGTTAACAAACAATTTTCCCACCGTTAAATCCACACCATTGTGTTATTCAAATTGAAGGCATTCTTAATTTCGATCGTTATCGAGCTAATTATGTTAAATTGCAATTAGATTTAATAAGAGGCGTTAATTCGAGCATATACGGAGGCACGTGCCCCGACGTCCATTTTGTTTTCCTGTGCGTTGTAAATTCTAACACCGCCATTTGCAATTCGTTAACTGTCAGTTTTGACAGGCACGGTTTGCTTGATTTTTTCGAATACTACTATCAATGTGAATAGAAGAATGCAGTGGATAAAAATTATGCAAGGTATATACAAAATAGGAAGTTAGATGGGCGTTTGATGAAATGAAATGTTGCGCAAAAAACACACAATTAGAATAATTTTCCTAATCTATTATTCAATAACTTGTGCACTTAATAACAAAGAAAATCTTTATTTCACCGCTTTTCAAATGTATTTTCTACAACGTATAGGTGCGAATAACGTGTCGTCTTTTATGGGGGATGTTATTCCATTTGATATAACAGATGGAAAATTCAATAACCATATTCGGAGGAAATGGATAGAATTGGAAATGAAATGACTTCGGGCGTACGGAAAAGCTCGTAAAAAAAAACTAAAAACCTGTCGCACCGATCGATATAACGGCGATAAAAATAAAGGAAAATCGAACGTGTTTTATACAGGGCGCTTCATTTTGACATTTTCATAATTTCCACTCTCTTACGCGTGAATTATTCATTCGAAAAAAATCGAAACTAATAAACGTCTGGGCGCAACCGGAACGCCCAATTCCTGTATCTATGTCGCTCGAAGGCCGAACGTCCCCCTTATCTAATAAAGAAAACAGCGCGAAATAAAAAAAACCGGAATAGAACAACAACAGAAAAAGAAAAGGTTTATGAAACCTTCACGATACAATTGTCGAATTGTGCAAGTCGAGTGTGAAGCCCTAAAAGGTGGGATCGAAGGAGGGGTAGGTATAAAAGGGGGCGCAAGACAATCGGAAATCGGGCGAATATCGGGAAACGGTGGTTCCCGTAAATCCGTGTAGGTCGAACGAAACGGGAAATTGAATTGTATTTTACGTGGGATTCGCGTTTCGCAAGAAGAAGGGTCGATGGGAAGTTCGGTGGGGTGGTTTTGTCAAGGATGCGGTAAATCAAGTTGCCTGTTGCGTGCAATTATTTCTGAAATATTAGAATATACAGGGTTGTACTACTATTACACCTCTAAATAGTTACACCCCTTATAAAAATAGCATATAAAGTGAGTTGATTGCTTAAATTTACGATTAATAAACTATCGCTATATTAACAAACAAACGAACTTATTAATTTATACGATATTCATCTAACCAACAGGTGTTTCTAATTCCCATTAAATTTCCCTTAAACGGCCGAAAAATACCTCAAATTTTTACAATGTTGCCACGTTGCAACAATCGCCTGTGGAAATTGGACGTTTCGAAAAGCAATGCTATGAACAAATTTACATTGTAGAGTAAAAGAGAACAGTATAATTAAGAGAGTAGAGTAGAGCGAGATTCAGAGCAGATGTAGAGTAGAGTTTAAAAGAGTATAGAGTAGAATAGAGGAGAGGAGATTCAGAGTAGAGAGGAATCAGAGTTGATTAGATTCAGAGTAGATGTAGAGTAGAATTTAGGAGAGTATAGAGAAGATGCAGAGTAGGGTAGAATTTAGGAGAATAGAGTAGAATAGAGGAGAGGAGATTCAGAGTAGAGAGGAATCAGAGTTAAGTAGATTCCGAGTAGATGTAGAGTATTGTTTAGAAGAGTATAAAGTAGAATAGAGGAGAGGAGAGGAAATTCAGAGTACCTAGATGAGATTCAGAGTAATCAGAGTAATCAGGGTTAAGTAGAGTCAGAGTAGATGTAGAGTAGAGTTTAGGAGAGTATAGAGAAGTTGCAGAGTAGAGTAAAATTTAGAAGAGAATAGAGTAGAATAGAGGAGAGGAGATTCAGAGTAGATGAGATTCAGAGTAGAGAGGAATCAGAGTTAAGTAGATTCAGAGTAGATGTAGAGTAGAGTTTAGAAGAATATAGAGAAGATTCAGAGTAGATTAGAGTAGATTCAGAATAGAGTGGAGTAGATTCAGAATAGAGTAGAGTAGATACAGAGTAGGGAACTCTAATTTTTGCAACTATTCAATACAACCCGTCAATTTCTTCCAACTTTCATCTAACAAACGCGCCTTTCTCCAAATCCGAATCCCCCTCCCGGTAAATTATTTATTCCTAACGCGTTCGGCGCCTTTCCTTTTACCTTTTACGGACGTCCGGCAACGTCGCCGCGTCTCGATTGCGCCCTAAACCGCGTGCAGTGCATATCGAACCCGAACCCGAACCTGAACCTACCCGCAGTGGAAAAGAAAACCGAAAAGAAACCGCTCTCCGTCTCCATTCCATCGCGAAATCGTGCATTTCATTTACTCGTCGATTAGCAGAGTCGCAGGACGATCGTGCCGGCGTCGAAAATATAAAAATTTCGATTATTTACCAACGTGTAATCGCTTCGCGTCGATGCGTTTGTTAATTGCCGCGTAATCGGGCGAGAGAATGTCGCGAAAACGGCGCTGCTTTGTGGTCGATAAATTAGTGAAAATCGAGTGGTAAATTAGTGGAGATTGGATAATGGTGGATTTGAAGAACGAGCCGGATTCCGGGGCGAAAAAGTCGCGGGGTATCTCGGTGACGATGGTGAAGAATTGGCTGAGTTTGTCGGAGAAGCGGCGGGAGCCCTTTCAGAAGATGCCCGATACGTTGTTGAGATCGCTGAAGAGGAGATCGTTGAGGATGAAACGCAGCAAATCGTTTATGTTGAAGCCTGGTAATTAATTTGTCGTCGCGTTATTTCGGGAGATTTTGTAGAAAAATTGGCTAGAAGTTGGGAAAAAAAAACCTGAAAAAGTATCACCCTGTAGATTTTTTTCACAAGCATTTAGAAGTATAATAGTTTATTTAACTTTACTTCTAAACATTTCGGATTTTATTTAGAAAAACTTATAATTCAACAACCTGTAGATTTTTTAAGAGTTCTTCTCGAGTCAAAGAAGCACATAATATTTAGAAACACTCTGTATATATCTATTAAGCGATTTTGTAGCCTTGTAGAAAACTTTTCATAATTAATAACTCTAAATTGGCAAATTATTGGGAAAATATTATGTTATAAAAAAAAGCTTTGGAATGTGTCAATTGTCAATTTTCTTACGCTAATTCCTAAAGTTAATAGTAAATCGTATTTAAATAGTATTGCGGATATTCGAAGGAGATTGAAGAGTAAAAGTTTTCGACTTTCACTCGCGACCATATTTTTTTCTTTTAATTCAACTTTCGATATTCGCAGCATAGCGCTTTTTAATTTGATTTTTTCAATTTATTGCTTTTTTTTGTAATCATACAGGAGATACGGGGGATGGTCAACATTTTATCGGAGATTCCATTGTTGCCAACTCAATTATAATTATTTACATTGATTAGTATAGGTAAAATATCGTATGACACTCGTACGTACAGTCGGCTTGTACTTGAAATTATATAATTTTCGAATCTACCAATTAGAGCTTAACGAAAAAATCGACTAATTATACAATAATTATACCTATACAAATAACAAAACAAACGAACTAAAAAAATAAACTAATTAACTTTATGTTTTTAAAAACATACTCGTACACTTTACGTAACCGAAGGCTTCATGAAGTGTACGAAAACACGTGATGTGTAAGTAAAAATTTTTGAAAAACTCCAAAAAAAAAACGTTACGAATTTTTAAAATTTCCTGGAAAATATTTGATAACGCGATTTGCATACTTACTGGAATTTTTTCGATGTTTATCGTGCTCTTTACGTGCACGAACCTTCCTTAATGGATTTTTTATAGTATACAGGGTGGCCCAAGTAAGATACTAGAGGGTGCGAATGGATCCTAACAGGGATTTTGTTTTATTTTATGTATAGTACAGAGAGTCTCAGTTAAGATTTTTCATAAATTTATTGTATAGGATGTGTCAATAAAAATTTTTGTTAGATTTAGCACAGTACGGGATGTCCCTGTAATGATTTTTAAATGGAAAAACCTACGCCTATGGCGATGGGAAGGCGAATTATGAATTATCACATGTACCTTCTGCTGAAGATAGGTAAGAAGTAGCAGCTGCTTCAAAATGTGGTATCTTCTATATAGCAACGCGCAGGTTAACAATGGGAATTAGATCACAATTGCTTTTTATATATACCTTCGAGGATTCCGAAAGCAACATCTGTACTAACTCGGAAAATTAAATATTTTTTTCAATAGGGTTTTTTTTGTACTGACCAAATCGTCGGATGCTGGTAATACAAGAAAAAAATTTAAGATTTTACCTTGACATGCAATCAAAATTTCGGTCACTTATTTAATAAACACACTGTATGTATATTTTCTGTACATACGCGTATCGGGCAGTCGTGGAAAAATAATACAATAACGGGTTTCGTAAAAAACGTGATACAATGTTAAATAGTGAGGAATAAAAGTATCCTGTCACGTACTAAAAATAAAATTCGAAATCCTTTATTTTATTATACACGCCTATATACAGGATGGTTCGTAAAAGGATTCAATTATTTACTAATATGCGATGCATTGCTGGTTTAAAATATACAGCGTGGGACATCCTTTATTCTCTTTCGATAAAGGAGTTGAAGATTTTAATGATAAGATTTACTAGGAGAAAAAATGCTTCGCCCTGTATATAAATTCGATATATTTGCGGTGAGCGTTTCGTAGTAAAATTGGTTGGGTTACAAAAAAAAAACTTATCTAGGCTAAATTAGATATTGTTACGTTTTATTTCATAAGAACATTTTACTCGGTTTGCGGTGAGAGGTTACTGGAAAAAAAATTTCGAATATGTCCCGATGGAAATTTTGAGATGTAACGGAAATATGGTTTTTTTCAGATTGGTAAAATTGGTCGATTGTGGCATGTTATCGCTTTATTCGTACTTTTCTTATCGGTGCAGAAGAATTCTATCCAAGAAATACTTTTCTGTGTAAATTTTGTTATAAAATGGGAAGTTGTGGTGAATTATTTAGAACAAAATTAAAGTCCTTGGAGCAGTAATTTCGTAATTTTTTTCAAAATTCATCCCCTTTTTTTAGAGAGATTTAGTTATTTAGTCGGTAATTACACGCCGTTAATACGGTACACCCTGTATACAGTGTGGAACATTTGTAATAACTAAATTCGCTTACTCACTTAGAATTTGGAGTAGGATGAATACTCGATTCAATAATTTTTTTCATGGACGAAAACAAATTGACAAGTAGACGAATGAACAAATGGACAAATGAACGAATGAACAAATGGACAAATGAACGAATGAACCAATGGACAAATGAACGAATGAACAAATGGACAAATGAACGAATGAACAAATGGACAAATGAACAAATGGACAAATGAACAAATGGACCAATGAACAACCGACTTTGGTCCTCGGTTCGAGAAGAGTATTTTTGCTACATCTCATTCGAAAGGCGTTTTAAATTCAACCTCCATTGGAGAGCATTAATTTAATTTTTTTTTTAATTCCATTCCAGATTCGTTCGTCAATTCGCAAGAGTGGACGCTGTCCCGTTCGGTGCCCGATTTACGCTTGGGCATCGTCGGTTCGCTCTCGTCCGGCAAATCGGCGCTCGTCCATCGCTACCTCACCGGCTCCTACATGCAGGAGGAGTCGCCCGAAGGGGGCCGCTTCAAGAAGGAGATCGTCCTCGACAATCAGAGCTATTTGCTGTTGATCAGAGACGAGGGCGGACCGCCCGAACTACAAGTAAGCACTCCATTTATTTTTGTTCATTGTACCGTCATTATTCGTTAAACTTGTTGTCAAAGATTGTTTATATTGGGCGATGAATTGTCATTTGTCAAATGTCAAGTGTGCTTTAGTCGAATAAGCGCTGCTAAAGAGGCATTTTGAAGCAAAGAAGTGTTATTGGTAATGTACAGGATAAATTGTCATTTGTCAAATTTGTCACTTGTCAAACGTCGAGTGTGCTTTAGTCGAATAAAGCCTGCTAAAGAGGCATTTGTTAAAGTAAGGAAGTTTTATAACAGGTATTGTACAGGATAAATGTCATTTGTCAAAGTTGTCCCTTGTCAAAATTCTCACTTAACCGAATAACCGCTTCTTTGAAGGTTCTTTAGTACCGGGATTAATTATTATGGGATCGTATTTGAATGTCAATCGCGTTTTTGTTTATTTTTTTTTTTTTGTACAGTGATAACATCGACTTCCGAATCATTCGCTATATAACATAATCGAACGGATGTTGGAAATCGTCACGTTCCTTTTCGGATCGTTGAACTTTTTTTGTGTCGATTTTCCATCGGTCAGCGGAATAAAATGGCGGTGCAATTACGAATGCAAATTGTACCTGGATGAGTAATTTGACCTTACAATTCGTTAGGGGACCTGTTAGATTTATTCTCATGTAAAATGTCGCCGTAAACAATCACGTTACCCGGTTTTTCTTCGTCCTCTTCTACTTCGATGTGGTCTCGTCTGCCGGGGCTATTCGGCAATAAAATTTGATACGCGAATTTGAAATTATTTATGCAATTTTCGTCCTGCTAGGGGGTCGATGGGGGGGCTAGAAGAGGAGCGCTACGTATCGATTGCGAAAGGGTCATAGAGCGAGCGGGTACAAAGGGACAAACGTTGAAAAAAAAAAAGGGGAGTTGAAGGGCCGTCTTGGCGGGCGCCAGAAGGACTGAATAGGGTCGTAAGGGTTGCGAGTTGAGGGACAAAATAGTGGTTGTTCTTGGGGGGGATACAGTGGCGTGGAATCTTGTAAATGAGTTGGTATAAATCGATTAGTAACTCATTTGAATGCGTTTAAAAATAGACAACAAACAACTAAATTAGATTCTGATTGGTGTAACTCAATTTACGAACGATTCAATCGTCCACTAATTGCCTTATTGAAATGTCGAATCGATTCCGTGCGTATTTTTTCAATCGAATTAGTAACGTTCGTATAATCGATTAACCTTGTTGACATCTATAATTACCTGACGATTTGTTTTGTGTTTATTTTTCCACTTTTCACCTTTTAAATTAGGTATTTTAGTATCGTTGAGGATTTTACTATTTCGAATCTAGTGCTCGGTTTATCGTTTTCGTTCGCTTTGCTAGGTTTAAAGGCTCTGAAAAGCTCAAAAATTGTGGCGTTGTTGCGCCACTGGCGGCTCAATCGGCTCTAACATAGAGGCTCTCTGACGCCGGCTGGTCGGCTAGCGTGTTAGTGTGATTTTGAGTTGATTCCTGTTAACATCATCGGTCTGGTTTTGCGGGTTTTTTTTACTGTGTAATGCGTTTTTAATTTCGATTATCAAAAGTATTGAAGATGAGTTATTAGTAAGTGTTGGTTTAAATCGATTTTGTAAATTATTTAGTTCTTATACGTACTAAAATCGATAAATAGAAACGTAAATAATAAACCTGGGAATTGTACAAGCTTTGTACATTTACATTTTAAATCTATTTTTATTCCTAATCATTTTATTTTCAAGGATGTAGAATTATATATTTTTCGGTTATAAGGTTGGTAGTCAATGTCGAAAGAACGGTTTGGCAACACTGTTGCGATTTTAAATCTACCACATCCATAAAATTACTAATTTTTTTTGTACAACGAACAATTACGCAAATTATATCGCTATTTATAAACAAATTTTTTGTTGTAGTTTACCGCATGGGTGGACGCCGTCATTTTCGTGTTCAGTTTGGAAAACGAATCGTCGTTCAACGCCATTTTCAATTATTACACGAAAATGTCGCATTACAGGAACACGGCCGAGATCCCTTTGATTCTAGTAGGCACTCAAGGTGAGTTAATCGATTTTAAATCGATTCTATCCGCTGCTTTGTTAAGATCGTCGGTCGATTAAAATCGGTCGGCCTTGAAACGTCAAAAGTGACAAATAGCGCAATTTATATGCGAGTAAACGTTCCTATTTCGTGACTAAATGCGATTAAATTAGTTTTTATAAGATAATAATATCTTTCGAAGGAATTAATCTGTCAATATGTGATTGAAAAGAAAATGGTTAGCCTTGGATGTCAAAAATGACAGCGACATAAAAATTTCGAAGCTATTCCATACATTTTTTATTCAATCATTAATAATGTATCGAATCGATTATAAATCGGAGAAAAAACGACACGCAAACGAAAATTTTATTCAAAACGGTAAAATTATCGCATATCGAGCCATCCAGTAACCATAGCGACCACTTTTAAAACACCGAATCTAGTAGGCATATAGAAAAGCAACAAGCTGTCGCCCATTCGATATCGGCCATTGTTCACGTAAGATCGTATTTTTTTCCAGATGCAATTAGCGAAAATAATCCGCGCGTGATAGACGATTCTCGCGCCAGGAAATTAGCCAACGACCTGAAGAGGTGCACCTATTACGAAACGTGCGCTACCTACGGACTTAACGTCGAACGAGTGTTCCAAGATGGTAATTATTTCACCTAATTTTCTTCCTACTTTTAACCTTTGACTCGATCTAGTCAACTTTGGAACTGTCAAAAAAAATCGAGATTCTCTGGAACTGTCAAAAAATTTAGATTCTCTATATACGAGGACCGTTCAATAATTATTCGCATCTTTCGTTCAGCTTGCCAGAAAATCGTGCAGCAAAGATTGTCCGCATCGACGTTGTGTTTGACGCCTACGAATTCGAGACCGTCGACGCCGAACAACCATTACTATCCGGGCTCCATGTCCGTACAGAGGCATTTGTTGCAGGGCAACAACGGGTACTCCCAGCACGGTACTGCCCAGCCCCACATGTCGCCCGGCCACAATCACACCATATGCCACAAGGTGAGAACTAGTTAGGGCTGAAAAACCAGCCAATGGACTTTTACGCTTTCGGACATCGGTTACTTGTGTTCGGAGATAAATGTATTGTAGTAGTAGGAGGCTTGTTTGAAGGAGGATTTAATGATCTTGTACTGTATGCTAAACAGTCATATTTCAATGGCCTTTTACTAGTTTCTGCATCCGTTAATTTGTTTACGGAGCTTTAAGAAGAAGGAGGTTTTATTAGACCTGTTTGTTGGCCTCTTACTGTCTGTATATTCGTTAACTATGCTTATAGAGTTATTTTACTAACGCGTTAATTATTTTTTAGGATATTCTCAATGCTCAAACGGTAGATTTGCGACAAGTACACACGCTCAAATCGAACCCCACGCATTTCGTCCATCGAGACCTATGTTCAGACAGCAACAAAGAAATCGTGTATAAATCATCGGAGGAAAAATGGAATTCCTCGACGTCGACAATCGGTAGTCACGCCTCGTCTCAGGTACTAAATTATCCAAAATCGCGCTAAATATACATTTTTTTTAAAACATACATTCCTACCAGAACGTGACAGAAAACAACAACCTGGCGAAATTCTCGGCGCCCCATTCGCTCGACAACCTCCAAATCGTCCACGGCAACGCCTCCAAGGACAACAAAGACCTGCCGACGCCGAATTCGACGCCGACGACGTCGCGCAAGACGCGCCGCCGCTCGAATTTGTTCACGCCGAGCAAGAAGGGCGACGAGAAGCTGAAGAACGGCGGCGACTTCGGCAGCGGCCGCGCCATACCGCTCAAACAGGGCTACCTCTACAAGAAGAGCAGCAAACCGTTGAACAAAGAATGGAAGAAGAAGTACGTGACGTTGTGCGACGACGGCCGATTGACCTACCATCCCAGCTTGCACGACTACATGGACGACGTGCACGGCAAGGAGATACCGTTGCAGTACGTCACCGTCAAAGTGCCCGGCCAGAAGCCGAGAGGCTCGAAGTCGATCATCACGGTGGCCGGCGGCGGTCACTACACCAGCGTCAGCGAATCCTTCGGCGGGCTATCCCTAGCAGGTAAACCAAATCCCTAAACCTACCACTACGATGTACTAGTAATTTCGAATTCCGTTCGACAACAGGCAAAGAACGAAGGGCAAACGAACGCGTCGCGACGCTCGGCTCCTTCGATCCCGCCAAGGAGGCGTCGCGGTACGCGCAGCAGGCGAGCGGCGACGAGGGCATGGTCCTATCGAGCAGCAATTCCTTCCTCAACGGCGAAGTCGCCGCCAAAACGGACACGCCGCACGTCAAAAAGCGACATCGGCGCGTCAAGAGCAGCGGCCTCAAGAATTCCGAATTCGACGGTCAGTTTATACTCTTTAAAAACCCGTACGAAGACCTCTCGTTAGCTGCGCGAGCTCGATATTGTATACCCTATTGTCGTTAACCATCCTAGAACCTGTACAAGGCTTTGTAGGCTTCTCGCTGGCCGCGCGAGCTCGACATATGTGTACCATACACTCTTAAAAATGATGCTTGAACTCGTACAAGGCCTTGTAGGACTCTCACTGGCCGCGCGAGCTCGACATATGTGTACAATACACCGTTAAGAATCATCCTTGAACTCGTACAAGGATACTCGCTGGCCGCGCGAGCTCGACTGTAACTCGGTTAACGTTATGTCTATTTCCAGATACCGAAGCGAACGAGTTCTACATAGTGTCGTTGGACAACAAGCAATGGCATTTCGACGCTTCGAACGGCGACGAGCGCGACGAGTGGGTGTCGGCGATCGAACAGCAAATACTGAATTCGTTGCAATCGAACGAAACGTCGAAGGCGAAAGGGGCGAATCCGACGGAGGCGAGTACGATACAATCGATAAAGACGCGCGTCGCCGGCAACGGATGTTGCGCCGATTGCGACGCTCCCAGTAAGTCGATCGAATCGTAGATATCGAACCGTTTGATTATCGATTGATTCGTTACAGATCCCGATTGGGCGAGCCTGAATTTGGGCGTGTTGGTGTGCATCGAATGCTCGGGCATCCACAGGAACTTGGGATCTCACATATCACGCGTGCGATCGATGGATTTGGACGAATGGCCGTACGTACGAAAAGCTTTTTGAAAAAACGTTTTGACGATTTGCGATTTTTTTAGTCCGGGAAATTTGGCGGTGATGCTGGCCATCGGCAACGCCTTGGCGAATTCGGTGTGGGAGTGCCAGTTGCACAACCGTTGTAAACCGAACGCGCAGAGCACGCGCGAGGAGAAAGAACGATGGATAAGGGCGAAGTACGAGCACAAGGAATTCCTGCCGGCGCCCAACAACACCATGCCCTTGGGTCAACAATTAATCGGTAACGTCTGACGGTCTCGTACTTTGTAAACAACCGGTGAGACTTTTACCTCGTGTTGTAGATTCGGTTTGCGCGTCGAACATCAAAGGAATCGTCGGCGTACTAGCGAGAGCGAATAGCGAAGAAGTCAACACCACTGTAGGTCCGAGGGATTTGAGGACGCCATTGCATTTGGCTTGCGCCATGGGCAACTTGGCGGTGGCCCAACTGCTCATATGGGTAACTATAGATATTTTTTTAGTAAATATATAATCGATGCAATGAATTTGTCAATCTGCAGTACAACGCCGACGTGGAATGCGTCGATCAGGACGGCCGGACGTGTTTGGCGTACGCCAAGGCGGCGGCGAGCATAGCCAAGGCGAAATCGCAGACGGACGCCGACGTATCGGAGGCGGCCTGCAAGGCGCTGGTCGATTTGCTGTTGTGTTTACATTGCCCGGAGGCGGCGAGCGTGTCGATAAGCGGGACGATACCGCGACGAAGGGGCGGCGATCACGACAAGACGGCGTCGAGCGCGCTTTAAGCCGGGCGTGGGGGCGGGTAAATTGGTACACCGGTAAACTGCGCTTGATCTGCGATATGTATACATGGTTGCCGGCGTGCGTTTAATTTCGTTGTAAGTAGCTAATGAGAGGGTGGTGAGTAGAGGAAGAGGCGCTTGTTGACAACTTTGACGTATCGTTAGTGGGATCATGCGCAGTGTACGAGCAGCCTAATAGCGAATATTACCATTGTTGGTGTTGTAGCCTATATTTACTACCGTGACTTTGTGGTTTTTTTTTGTTTCGTGTACTGGTAAGTACGCGGAATGGATTAGGAAAAAGTTTAACTAGTGGGATGATTTTCAGGAAAATTGTTGTTGTTTTTTTTATAACTTTTGAAACGTACAGACTTTTATACGTCAATTTTTTATGACTTCGTACTTACGAGAAGAGCTTGCATTTTGTAGCGTGTAAGGAAATTAACGTTTTCGATATTTTTTACGGGATAATTTTTTTATCCTCGCGACTGATTAAATTATTATATTCGGAATAATCGCTTCAGACCTTGTTTTGACGTCTTTGATCGTATTTTCGTTATGAAAGTACGTTTCATTATTTTGCGATCAAAGATGCTCAATTACCGTTTTAATTAATTCTAAATGTGGACGAGTTATTTGAATGTTGAAAATATTTGCAAGAAACAATCAGAGTTCTAATAAGAATAATCTCACGTATGCTAAGCACTGATATGTACTTAATTGTTTCGATGGCGAAATAGTACAGAAATCACGATCTTTTTGCACTGTTTTCCTAAGCAAAAAAATAAATACAAACTTTCTCGCTATTACGGAATACGATTCAGTTTGTATTTGTTGTTCTTTGTAGTCTAACAATTGTGATGTTATTAAGACTACTTAAAAGATATAATGTTTGTACCTTGTAGTTTTTAAATTAAATCGGAAAAAAATATTATTCTTATCGTATTTAATTCTGATTTTTTTAACGTTTCACCGGCTTCGTTGTAATAATTAACTCGAGATTATTTATTTGCCGTAGTTTTTTTTCTGTTATTCTGTTCACCAAAGAATTTTTATGTATTCTTTATTGTTTTGTATATAATGATGAATTATGTACAGAAATTTATATATGTTGTTTCTCCCTTAATAAATATGTTCAATATAATTTGAGTAGGTTTTTTTTTCTACATAAAAAATCTTATATTACAAATTAATAAATACAATTAAATAAATATCAAATAGGCAAAAAACGACTTAATCGATCGTCTCCGAAATAAATATTTGGTTTTAAAATATTCTCAATGCTAAAATTACAATAAAACCGAAAAAAAACTTCTCGGAGTTACCATCAACAATAAGGAGAAATTATACAGGGCGTTTTGCAAAAGAACCCTACATCTCATACGAAACATCCTGTATAAATAGTTCCAGTTGGACCAATTCGTTAAACTCTAATCCACTCCCAACTAGTTCAATCAATCAATCGCCTCCTTTATCTTTGAGCTTCGGAAAGAAAGCTTCGATGGGCAAAATCGGATCCTCCGTGGAAATGGTGAAGTAACTGGGCACCCTCCTGCTGATGGGCGCCACCGATTTGAACAAACCCGGCGTGTCGTACTCCAATTTAAACGATGAAGTCAAATCGGATATCCTCTGCGAGTAATCATCGTCGCTCATACTCGCGTCCAACGTCGTTAAACCAGGAGCCTCCGTTGTAACCCCAGGAGGTTCGGTGGTGATCCTGCTGGACTGATACACGGCGGTCGTTTCCTCCAAACTCTCATCATCATCCACATCATCTGAAGATTTACTAGCGATCGATTCCGCTCGATCGTTCAATTTGGACTTGGTATTGAACGCCGGTCGCCTCCTGTTGGAGTACAAGCCGGATTTGATGGAAACTTTCGGCTTGGAGCTGGACGATTCTGTAGTACTTCTTTGCCTGTCGAACGGCCTTAAGCGCGTGTTAACAGCCTTTACATTAGTTTCAGCTATAACGTTAGCTTCGGTAGTGGTGGCGGTGTGCCTGGGATCCTTCGGTTTGAACCTCCTCCTCACCACCAGCTCCGTGGTGGTTTCTTCTTGTCGCGGAGCTGCTGTGGTGGACGTTTGAGCGGGCCTGGTGCGCAATCTCGAAGGAAACCTGCGTAAACCACGACTCAGTAATCTTAATAGCGTAGAATAGAGGTAATTTACCTGAATCTTGATGTTTCGGGGGTGGTTTTAGTGGAATCTGGTGTTGTACTAGAAGGGGTGCTGCTGGATATATGCGTCAATCTTTGCCTGTAGTCTTTCACGCTGAACCTCGGTCGAGTTTTGAACAATGTCGGTCTTGTTCTGGTTTTGGTGGGTTTAGTTGTGGTGGGTTTGGGTGCAGCTGTGGTGACCAATGTGGTCTCCTCAGGTTCCTCTTGCTTCGGCGATAAGGTTGTAGTAGAATCTATTTCGTTGATGTTGTTCAACTTAAGAAAAGAGTTTATTGATTATTGGATTAGTAGTTTAGTGGATTGGTGCTTACTGTTGTGGTTTCTTCTGCTGATTTGGTGGCGTAAAATCGAGTCCTCGCGTCATTTAAAGGCGTCGTTTCGTAATCTTCGCTAGTATTATCATCGTATTCCATCAATCTTTGAGGCTTGGTTGTAGTTTCGACGGTCTGGTAGTACTTGGATTCGAAATCGGAATCTTCTTGGTACTTATGATTGGTCGGTATCGTGGTGGTTCTGATCCGTTTGCGGTACTGATCTTTAATCCTCGCCTCCGTTGGATCTTTACCTCTTTGTCTGTACCGGTGCCTTCCTCTCGACTTATCTTCTTCCTCCGTTGCCTGAGTGGTGGTTCCGTATCGCGCTGGGTTCTCTTGGGCATCAGAAACGTTGGGGTACCTGTAGCGGTTCGGCCGCTGTCGGTGCCTCTTCGGAGGTTTGTCCGTCTCGAAGCCCAGCTCTTCTTGGATTTTTTGGAATCTGTAAGCTTCGGTGGTTTGCGGATCTTCCGTGGTGGTAGTAGTAGCAATGGTGGTGGTGCTGGTGGTACTAGTAGAAGTAGGCCTTCTGAAATTAGATTGATTTTATAGGAATTTTCCGGTCGAAATTGCGTTTAGTTTTCACCACAGTCCTGGATTTCTAAGGTTTGGAGACATAGGTCGAAAAAGCGTCCCGTTATTTGAGGATAAAACAGGGTTCCTAGAATTACCATTAAGAAAGGTTATATTCAAACTAAAAATAGATACAAAATATAAAAATATACTTAAATCAGCGATGATTTTGTCGTTAACATCATGCCTCAAGTATCTTTGTATTTCTCCATTTTCTCCTCGAAATGTCAAACAATAATTTTTGAAGTTTTGACAGCTCGAACTGTCATTTCACACAACAGCGATTTATACAACTTGATCAATTTCCGATTGCAATACGGTCATTTCTATGAGTGGAACAAAGAAGGGTTATTAAAATGACAGTTGTGAGAGTGAAAAGTTGCAATGGCAGAATATCACTCTTTCTTTTTCCTTTGTAAGTGTCTAATGGAAGTTGTCTTTATCGCACCCATGGCCCATATAACCTATATTGCAATCAAAAATGGAGCAACGACGCTGATTGGCTGAAATAAGTTGGTCCACCGATCGTTCGCCACCTTGCGGCGCAAAAGTGAAGCTCAAAAAGTCCTCAAACAACACATTCTCCAATGCATAAGCATAGGAAGTTTCCAGACCTTAGAAATACAGCTCTGTGATTTTCACCTTGGCTGCGGCCTCCTTCTGCGCTTCTTGGTGGTCACCTCCTCGGGCCGGGCGGTGGTAACTTCCTCCACGATCTCGTTATCTTTGACTGGACTGACCGTTTGCGTTTCGTAGACGAACTCGGGCCGGCCCAAAATCGGGTAATGCGTCGACACCTCCTTGATATCGAAGAACAACGGATTGTTAGCCAACGCCGCTGTTTTGTACTTGTTCATTTTCTGGCTGATCTGGTTGAACACCGTCGAAGCCTCGCTTTGGGTGGGCGATGTCGGATAGGCCGGATCGGGTTTTATCGGAGTCGGCAGAAACGGCGGGATGTTCAATTCCACGATGGGCTCGTTGGTGATTTGAGGACCTATCGCCTGTTGGACTTGTTGTACCTGCTGTACTTGTTGTATTTGCTGGACTTGTTGTTGCTTGGGTTTGAGGTAATTGAAGGTGAAAGGGTTGGGATTGTCGAACCATTTTCCTACAAACACTCCGATAAAAACATGCCAACAAACCAATCGCACTGCAACTACCTTCGGTGACCTCGTACGTTTGCAACTTGGGCGCCTGCCTGTACTCGTAATCGAAGTAATCCGGCTTGAACAAGTTATGGAACGCCTTCAGGTTCTCCTTGGTCACCTGCACGTCCACGGCGGCCGGCGGTTTCGGCGCGAACCCCACCACATTCTCGCCGACGGGCGGCCTCTTCGCGCCGAACTGGTCCTCCTTGAACTTCTCGGGTATCTTCGAGCTGGCCAGCTTCAGGCGCTCCTTGTCGGCGGGGCGGCGGCCGGGCGGCGGCGGCACCAAATTCCTGCTGTACTCGTCCGGCGGCTGCTTCAACTTGGGCACGATGTAGGCGACGCCGGGGCTCTTGTACTGCTCGAACGGGTTGTCCGAATGCGCTGGGTACCGGTTGATTTCCACGTGGGCGTTGGGTTGGTTGACGGTGAAGTGGCCTGGAGAGCCGAACAGGCCTAAACCTTGCGCTTCCCTCGTGCGGATGGTGTTCGGGGACTGTTTAACCATCGGAAAACTCACTACAAAAACGCGATATTTTAGTAATTAACTTGTAGATATTGTGGATATTTAACCTAGCGTTCCTGGATGGAGGTAAACCTCGCTTCTAGTACTGTGAGCTGCGATCTGCCTGAGAGGTTTCCTCTTCACCAGGTGCCCTATAGGCTTCAACGGGAGCTTCCTGAAGCCGAATTCCGAAGGTCTGCCGATGGTGACGGCGTTGGGCGGGAGCGTTTGGTATTTCATAGTAGAAATTTTCACAGGCTTCATACCTAAGTAACAAAATCATTAGCCAAACTACTAATTATGAATTAAAAGCGCTACCTTCGTCCGGTCGCGGCGTCGTCGTGGACGTCGCGACGGTGCTCTCGGATTTCACTATTTCCACGTCGATTGCTTTGCTGGGAGGGGAGTTGGGGGGCGTCGCGACGCCGACGGCGGGGCGCCGGTTGCCGAAGATGGGTCGCCAGCCGTCGGAGATCATCCCCGTGGGTTCCTGGAAATTTTTTATCGAGGGGGTTAGAAACGGGAGGGTTGGTTTCGGGGTGTGTTTGGTACCTGTAGACGAGCTCCTTCGGCTGAAATTTCCGGGTAAATTTGATGGGATAGTAAGATGACTGGAATTAAATAACAATTATTATTTTAATGCGTGGAATAAATGGATTTTTCTATTTAAATGAACGTGGAATCGTCGGGGAAATATGCTCTGTTTGTTTCGTTACGACTTTCGCTCGTTCATTTCCTTATGTTTAAACCGAGAATTATTATTTATTGTATTTTTAGAGGTTACATAAATTCTTGCGGTTTATGTATATGCAAATAATGGTACTTACTGTATAGGATTTTCCATCGAACGGGCGGCATTTTTCTCTGAAACAATTCGAATTTTATACACCTAAATTGGTGATAATTTAAAAGGGGAAAATTTAATCAATTAAAAGGGAATAATGAAAGAAATTTATTGAGTGTATTTTGGAGTTATAATGAGATTAACTAATTGTAAAATGAATCATAATTCAATTGATTTGCATATAAAATTTAGTGACTTAAATAACAATAATAATTTAATCGAGTTTCTAATCTAATTCGGTTCGTTCGCGTTCTATCGTGTTTAATAATAAAGAAAACCGTTCGCAAATCTGACTGATATGCTTTCTTGACTTTCCTCCCCGCTTAAATCGTGTAGAAATTCGTTCGAATTCAGCGCACTAAAAGTTTAGAAAGTCCACGATTTGAATAAAAAAATAATACGGGAAAATTCGACTGGAAACAAAAGGTTATACAAGGTTGCCAAATGCCAGCGTTCCCGGGCTAATTTTCTATATAAAATAAAAAAAAATGTATTGTAAAAATCTCTCTTATAAATTGATATTTTTTGCAAAAATTAAGTAAATGTTTTATGCACAATTTTTGGCAGGAATTTTTACATTTTAGTAACACTTCAGTAGTCCTTTGAATTATCTTATTTTGACCACCCTGTATATGTACTAATAAGAGATCCATCATTTTACGATACGACCTGATTGGTTTCACGGCCGACTCAACTTTGTTTTTTTCTTATTATTCTGTTATTATTGTTGTTGTTTTGTTGTTTTCGCCCGCTCCGTTGCGTAATATCCATTCAAAACTTTTACTTTTTTCCCCAAATTATATTCGAGAAAACCGTAGGTCGCGAACGGGGCGTTTAGCGTACGAGCCGCCGGCCGAGGGCCTCGCAATTCATTAACCAGATATACGGTTGAGATCTAGAGCGTTTCTCAATAATGGGAAATAAAAGGTGAGCATTAGAAATGGAAATTTACGCAATGCTAAGTGCAATTATGAAAAATTTATAATTGCAGAGGTTGCGCAAGATGTAGAACCGGTTTATGAGATTTTTATGTTTACCCGATGTTTTGATTAATTATATTTTCAAAGGATTGTTGATTTTAACTGATCGAAATCGAGTAGGTTACGCAAAATGTTTATTACGGATTCGATTAAGGAAGTAGTTAGAATATTTTATCTAAAACTGTTATCGAATTTAATGAAAATGAAGAAGATAATAGAGATTTTTTATATTTATTCAGCAACATAACAATACTTTAACTACTGCTGTAAATTAAATTCTATGAGTTGCCAAATTTAAACAAAATAAAGAAGATAATAGGAAATTGTTACTACCTATTCAGACACTCAAAAATACTTTATCTACTTGCTACGAGTAGCCGAATCTAACGAAAATAAAACGAAAAATGTTCCTAATCCATCGAAATAGGTACTATAAGTTTTATTATCTCTCACTTTCATTTTTATTACGTTAATTGGAATGCATTGTGCGTAATAAACATCTGCATTAAATATCGATATGTCTGCTGGTACAGATTTCTCGATGGACACCGGCCGTTTAATCGGCCACATGACTCTAGAAAGTAATCTCTGGGCATTTATTTCATTCGTCTACACACATTGTATGTGTGTGTGTCTATTTACATTTTCGAATACCTCGCTTTAGCAATAAAATAATGGCTAAATTGCTTGTAATTTCGTATCAATTTTTTTTATATTCCAACGGAGAAATCTGACTAGCAGGATTAAAAACAAGTAACATCGTTATTTTTGAGGATAAACAATTACCTAAAATGTTGTTTTCGGTAGAAATTTGTTCAAGTACATAGAAAGTACTGGTTTTGATGTTGTTATTAAAAGTATTTCCCATTTTAGTACTAATAAATTGAAACATACCGGACCGGTTTATAACTGTCCAAAATTATTTAGAACATATTCAAGACTATTTGGAAAGGTTTGGGATAAACTAGACGAGTCCAGAACCATTTAGAACTGTCTAGAATCATTTAGAAGTATTCGAAACAATTCAAGACGCTCCTAGAACCATTTACAACTGTACAAAATCATTTAAAACTGTCCATAATAGACTAGAAAAATCCAGAACCATGTAAAACGCCTTCAAGACTTTTTAGAACTTGGAAAAATTTAGTCCAAATCGCCGCGGGCCGACTCTGTATAATATATATCGACAATCAAAATTAGAAGAAATTATTGGAATTTACTTTCTGAAATTTCAATCTGATTGACCGCAAAAATCGGATAATCTCGTTGGGAAACCATGCGGAATTTAATTATTATCTTTAAATTCCCCTGAAATTAACGAAAAAAAAAATACAAGTACTTTTATCGATTGAAAACTCGACCTCAATTCCTCTTCTTCTTCCTCTCTATTTACTCGTATAATGGGGCGAAATTACCGCGAAATGATTTTCTTTCGGTCTAATTTCGAGTTAGATAAAAATAAAAATAACTTTCATTTTTTAAATGGTTAAAAAATATGCGAGCGTAATGAGAAAGTCCATTACCGAAATTGATGAGAATAATTTCACTCGTCTGCGACTCAAACAATAAATTTTATTTTCGTCTATAAACGCGCTAGACAAATGGCCTTGTTTGTGCGATTAATACAGTCGCAAATTTTGTAAAAATTAAACTACGTTCTAGAACTGATTTTTAAACTTGTAAACTCCAAACCGACAACTTTCATATTTCGTCCTTCTTATAATATTATAAGTATGCATTTTAATTGGTAATTTATAATTCTGATCTACATTATATCCGCTGTCGCCGCGTCGTTGAATATTCGAAAAATACAGTTAGAATACTATAAAAAAATCGGATTTTTAAATCGCCTCGCAAAGTGGCCTAAAATTCGTTTTAAATCCCTATATGGGAATTATTTTCCCTATTGCTTTAGGAAAAGAAATTCGAATAAAACGGGGATTTCCCTATGAGAATAATTCTCGCCCATCATCTGGAAAATTGCGTTAGGAAAAAAAGTCGAATAAAACGGGGAATCCTCAATGAGAAATATTCTTCTTTTTTACTTGGCACATAAAACTGAAGCACCAGGTGCATTATAAAGGAGTAATAAGGAAAAATATTATTATCTAGGTCAAATTATGGATCATTAAACACTAAAAAAAAACATTATATACTTACCAAAAAAAAATATATATAAAAAATTAACAGGACAATTAAACAAAACAAACTGCTATCCGCAAACCGTCGACCCGAAATCGTTTCAACTGCACATTTCGCCGAGCAACGGACGCGCCTCTCGAGAAAGAATTATATCGACTCGCCGAAGAAGAACTGAAGGAATACACGCGAAGCAGAAGATCCGCGGCGTTATCGAGAGATTTTCGAATGGTAGAGAGATTGTAGATTGTAGAGCAGACTGACCGACGGCGGCGTAACGGCCCGGGGATCCCCTACCAAAGGCTTTCGGGCACGCGACCCACTGTTGGGAGCGAAAGGAGAGTGTGAAAACGGGCAAAACCGCGTGAAAATATCGAAATAAATCGGCGTGGATGGTGAGGAAATTGTTGAGGGTTTGTTTTGATGTAGGGAGGTTTTGGGGTGTATCAAAATGCAAAATTTCTTCGCACATTTAGGGTAACTTAAACTACACGGTGTTAGGAAATTGAGGATTTTATGGGGGACACATAGGGAGGATAATTGATGTGGGAAATTGAGGATTGTTTTACCAATAAGTTTGAGGATGAAGGTACATATAACAAACTATACATTGTATTAGGAAGTTGAGAATTGAGAATAGGAAGTCTCATAGAATATTTCCCCATATTTTTCCATTTGCCTTTTCTACAGGATAGATATATTGAACATGATAAAGTGTAACATCCCTTTTAATCTCGATTATTGCATAATTTTGAATTGGGAAATTTAGGATTGTTGTACTAGTAAGTAAGGGGATGCAGGTATATAATAGAAACAGGGGATGTTCCTCAACATGTCTCTAAATAGGTGAATTTTCTCCACTTATCTCCTATAGGATTGATACATTAGGATATATATGGTAAAATGTATCATCCCCTTAACTTTGTACTTCGGGAAGTTTCTTTCATTTTTTTTCTCATTTTATACAGGGTTAATATATTAATATGATCTACACAAAATGTGAAAATTACATGTTATTTTGATCAAATTTTCTACCAACAATAGGGAGAACGTAATTCAAAATTTCTCCCATTCAACTCCAACTAAATCGATTCATTATATCAATTTACTTATTTGCGATGAGCGTCGCCTTATACTCGAAATTGAAAGTAACAAAATACAACAAAACGTAGCAAATTAACAAAATAAAATCGTGAATAATCTATCTACATATTTCCATGTCGTTGCTCGCCGGCCAGTTTTAATTTAACACGATTACTGAACATATAGAAACAATGCGTTCGCTAACATTCGACGCACGAACAAAAAGCACTTTCACAATTCGCCTACCTAGTAACTACACGGAATACAGATGATTGACTCCGGTTTTTTATTTATTTTATGTACATACATACACACGCACATGCACGCTCGTTATTTAGGACTGTCCGGTAGAAAATGCTCATCTTCCAATTTGAGAATGAAATTTTCTATTGTTCGTTTGCTTTCTATTATCGCATTTTATGAATACGTTACTCTTGATTTTATTTTCCTACTAATTGAGCATATTAATGGGGTAATAGGAATTGATGTATTAACAGACTGCTTTAATTATCATTAGAAAAACGTTTTATTTGATACATTTAAGAGATATTAGTATTCATTGTAAATTTTAGCCCTCGTAAAATTTAGGCAATTCATTACCTAATACAACCCTACGTTCTATACCTTCCTCCGTAATGATCCCTAATCTGATTACACCACCAGAAGAACCATCTCGAGACATCGCAAGAGCCAAAGCTAAAAAACACAAATAATAAATAAACAAACTACAACATCAAACAAACCACCCGCTTACTATTAGTTACGAATTTAACGCAATCCTCTTTAGACATTTTCGGCTTGTAATTGGCGTCCATGTAACCGTACACGTAGCTCGAACCGGACCCACCGATAGACACCTCCTGTCTCACGCACATCCCCCCGATCGGTATCGAATATATCTGGCCCCCTTTCTTCTTATCCCAGCCGGCCACGAGTATCCCGGCCATCAAGGAGTCCCTGTAGTTGTAACACAGCTCCTTGAATATGGCCGCTCCCACTTCCACGCTCGGCTCTTCGCCCAGTTCCATCCTGCCGAATAATTGTTATGTATTACTGACTAGTTCGGGGTGTGTAGATAGTAATTGTTTACCCGTGGAAGTTCAAATGGTAGCCTACGATGTCGGCGATGGCCTCCGTATCAGCAGCTGAACCGGACCGGCAGCAGTAAATGTGATCGGTTACTCTCGTTAGTTTATCGGACACCCTGTTTGCGATGTAAGCCCTACGAATAAACGTTTTTTGTGTGTTTTAAATGTGTTTGATTCAATCGATGGGTTAAGTTACCCTGTGGTTGTACGTGAATCGGCTCCAATGACAACCCCACCGTCGAATTCAGATGCCATAATGGAAGTCTGAAATGTATAACAGTAATTTTAGTTTAATTTGATGCGGTTTTAAGTGTACACAATGTAAGTTGTGTTCGAATATTGGTAATATTCAAATGTATAACTTACTCCTGTACTGTGAGCAGCGTCCCTCCAATCATTCGAACCATCTTGTGGCATAAAATCGGTGTTTACAGGCGGCATTTTCGTTAATTTTATGGTATTTTAGAAAATTCGCCGATGTTCTCTTAAAAAAACACAAGTAATCGTACGATTTGACAGTTTTGACAGTTTATTGACAACTGACATTTGCAGAATCGATGATATGCGGAATCTTATCGAATCGATTTAATCAACTCAACTTAATAACATTAATTAACATCTAATTTAATTTTCACTAACTGCAAATATTTCTTATATAATAAACAAATTCAAAATTTTAGTTTTTCTTTTTTTTTTTCGTATTACAATTTAACATTATTTAAAAAAGAAGAATATCGATTAAAATCAAATGCTAATAATCGGGCTACTCGATTTCGTGAGTGGATATGTCGATTAATCGAAGTCGAACAGCAAAGTCGTGTTATGGAAGTCGAGTTTATTCCCTTTCTAATCTAGATTCAATTACCATTTTGCGATTTTAGCGTTAGCCAATGTGATTTTTTTAGTGATATTCGAGCAAATTTAGTTGAAAAACATCGTCGAGAATATAGGTAAGTCGCATTTCGGCGTATTTTTCGTAAAGGATTATAAATAGAGCACTGATGTAACTAATATGGACACTTCCATTTTAGTTGTGTGAAATAAAAATGCGAAATTTACCTGCTGCGTAGATTATTTCGGAAAATTATTTTGTACGTCTTGCTTAGGGTTTTTGTTAGAACGGGACTCATTGAAAATCACGGTGAAATAAAACAAACGGATATTTCACAGGTATTGCGAGAATTTCAGGTAGATCAACAATTGATTTATGAAGGTCATGTTGAGATGCCTACTAGATAGTAGCAGACAAGAAAGTTTTAACCCGTTTTTCGAATTGTTTACATTCATTAAAGAACAAAAAACAAACTTATTTGTTCCGAAGAAATTAATTCCGCATTTCCAACGCCGCGAATTTACAAGAAAAGAAACTAGCTAAAATTAGAATTATGTTTACTTACATAATTCGAAATAGTTTATCTGTTATCTTATCTTTAAGACATTTTTGATTTGTTATAATATATTTAAAATTATTATGTATGTACATTATTATGTACTCTTTGAATAGTATTATTTTTTATTAAGTTGCCAACCTTTCTTTATTTTTAGAAAAAAATTGACAGATATGACAGATTTTACCACAAAAATGCAAATTAATTTCAACAACATATTTCAGTAATTTTATTCAGTAGCCTTTTTTTATTTCTATTACTCAATCTCAATTATGTAATGTTTTTGTTGTCTAAACAACAACAAAATATTCCACTTTACGTTTATTTTCTTTAATTTTTTTTCGATAATTTCCCCATTATTGCAACCGACGACATTTATCTATTTGCGTTCTTAACTTTTTGCTCTTCGCGTTCGGAATCAAATACAAACCTGTTCCAATTCTCTTATTTTTTTTTTCATAATGCAAAAGGTACGCAGTCAGAGTAAGCGGCAACGCCGCCAATCAGGTCGAGGCCAGTCCGTCGCCTGCCTATGCAACGTTGCCGGTTCGCTGCGGGTAGATTATAACAAGGGACTAACGAAACTAATCTAAATACGTTTTCGTCTTTGGGCGTGTGTTTTGTGGACGAATTGTTGATTGCGTTTGAAGATTCGATGGGTTGTAGAGGTTATTTCGACGATTTTAATGTTATTTTCGATATATTTTTGCCATTGTTAGTATTGAGAGTCGCGTAATTTTCCGACAAGTCGGCAACGCCGCACCGACCCGAAGCAAGCGAAACCAGTCCGTTCGGGCGGTCGATCGTCGCGCTTCGTCCATTTCCGTCGTCGGCGTTCGGCGAGCGACGCTGCCACGTAATGACAGATCAATAATGTTAAAATAAAGTTCGTGGTGCCGCAAAATACATGTATTTAACGCCAAATTAGTAAGAAAATATTGTGATATTAAGTATTCTCATTCGTATTTGTGTGATAACAAACACTGAAACTCTCTATCTGTGAACGTTAAAGTGCATTCGCGTGCGTTCGTAAAACATTTTAATGCCACCCGTTAGCGCAAGTTTCGCTTGTTGGTCTCCTGGCGTCCATATTTGTGTGTAAGTTGAAATCAAGCGTAAGCTTATAAAACGTATAAATTCGTCCGTATTTATCGATGCGAGTGCTTTTAATGCGATTAAATCGTATTTATTGCGTTCGATCGGTGGTTTTTTATCGTTATTTCTGCCCTATTTGACCGTGATTCGGTTTATTACGTAGGTGGGTAGGTAATATGAGCTGGTGGATTTACGAAATTAAAATATACACAACACTTAATCGTTGGAGAAATGATGGTTTTTTTAGATGAAAACTACGTTTTATTGTTGCTTTTGCAAGGCGTACACGTTTGTGTTCTTCGCAATTATCTAATTTTTTGTTTGTTTGTTGGTAATTATTTTTGGAGTAATTATAGAGTATGTGTGTGTGTAGGTCATGTAGTGAATGTGTAGGTGGTCAAAATAAAATTCTTTTTATATACGTTTAGGTGGATCTATGTATAAAGAGTGATCTTATTGTTGGTGTTATAATTTTGTACATTTTCGAATAGATTCAAAAAGGTGTATCGATTTTTGTTAAATAATTAAATTGTTCGATTTAAAATTTCGATTCGAGACGATTCGTTTTGTTTTGGTGGAATTTGTTTATTTTGTTATGCTAATTCATTTTGTAACCTAGTTTTATGTTCTTGATTTGCATCAATTCCGTTTCGTTTTCGTAGAAAAACTTTTATTGATCCTTCACCAATTCGTTAGTATTAAATTCCTTTGTGTAATTTATATTTCACTGGAAACATAAATCCAAAAATTTCATTTTAATGGTACAAATAAATCCTCCAATTGTACAATTTTATAAGAAATCCTAATCCCGAATGTACATTAAAAGCGAATATTATTAGTAGGTAATGTACTGGAATTTTTTCTCTAACGAGAATTTAATTGTTGTAAACACTACAATGACAGTAGTGTTTATTAGTCGTTTGTAAAATGATGATAAATAATTGTAGTATTTCAAAAATTTTCAGATCTCTGGCTGGCCAGACTGATATGGAGCACTGTTGAAGATGCGCGCCCCTGCCCCCTCCGAGCCGAAGTCTATATTTCCTACCTACCAAGTGCCTCAAATGTTGTCAGCCATAAGGGGCAGCGCACCCCCAGTACAAGTTGCAGGGACAGCTTGGGGGGGTCGAGCCGATCCCCCAAGTAGCACCCCCGGCGCCGGCGACGGCGTCTCGTCTGTGATATCCGGCTCAAGTTGCCGTTCGATCGGCAACTCTAATCTAAGAATGCAGTCTGTGACCGAAAATTGTCTTCTGAACTCTGTTACCGTACCAAATATGCAACGTAATGACCGCAGCACGGTCGCCCACAATAATAGCTTTAAGTTAGGTAGTAGTAAGTTTGGTGCTTTACTCCCCGGACGAGACATTCCCAATCAAAAGTCTGATGACCTCGAACTACACGATGACCTTAATGTACTGATAACCGCTAAATATGATACAAAAAACTGCGATAACAACGACGAAAAAGACCATGGGGTTCTTCTGCTGGAGCCCGCCTCCCAAAACGATTGCGACCTCAGAGAGTTATCATCGCCTTTGAGACTTCGTGGTGGAGGCGAAAGCTCTCTCAGCACCGGAACATCCGGCTGGGGTACTCCGCCTTCTCAGCAATCCGGCAACAATAACGGTATGTTACTACGTAAAAACAAATTGTATAAATCTCGATGTACTTTTGAGGAATTAACGTCGGTAAACATTTGGATTCCAAAATTGTTTCTCCTTTTATCTGTTTGGAGATTTCGTACGAAACACATAACAAAAACAACGCTTAACGTCGGTTTTTATCATTTTACATTTTGTATTCAATTGATAGCGTGTATAAAAGTACATTTAAACATTATGTTTTCCAGATACCTCCCTGATAAACGAATACTTTATTGAATAATTTTCGGCACAAGATAAAAATTACGTACATTAAATTTTATTTGTAGGTGATTAAGTTTTTTTTTTTCCTTTGCACAATTTTATATTAATTCTTATCACCCGAGATTGTACGCTGTGTTAATTGGTATCCGGAATTTGTGCGGTATTATCGGCGAAAAAATTGTATCACAATCTTTTTGCCATAACTAAAATCGATTCAAGTATATGTTTAAATTGTCATTAAAACGACGGTATTTAATTGAAAGTTTCGTAACATTTTATTATGTTCTATTTTGAAACGTTTGCTTATCTCTTGCATCCTCTATCGAAAAAAAATTTCCAGATATATTTGAATTGATATTTTACGGAGTACGTTGCGTAATATTTGTATATTATTATTCAAACGAATTTTGCATATAAATCGAATCATTATAACGTGAAATTCGTTAATAAAATTAATGCGAACAAATAATTTGAATTTTCCAGCAAACAAAACCAATGGTCAACAGCCGCCTACCTCGCAACCGAACAACACCGGTTGGGGCCAACCGGGATCGAAACCGGTCAACAACAACGCGATGCCGCCGAGCAGCCAGCCGCCCAGCTCGTCGACCAACTCCCAGAACAACAACAACGGACCAAGCAACAACACCAAACAGCAATTGGAACAACTCAACAACATGAGAGAGGCCATCTTCAGCCAGGACGGTTGGGGCGGCGTAAGTCAACAGCGCTTTTACGTTTGTATGATAAATGCTAATCGAAAATGTTATTTAGCAACACGTCAACCAAGACACGAACTGGGACGTGCCCGGCAGCCCCGAGCCGCCCATCAAGCTGGACGGCGCCGGCGGCCCGCCGCCCTGGAAGCCGGCCGTCAACAACGGCACCGAATTGTGGGAGGCGAACCTGCGCAACGGCGGCCAGCCGCCGCCGCAACCGCAACAGAAGACGCCCTGGGGCCACACGCCATCGACGAACATCGGCGGCACGTGGGGCGAGGACGACGACACCGACAGCTCCAACGTGTGGACGGGCGTCCCATCCAATCAACAACAATGGGGCGGCGCCGCCAATAATACCAACAACGCGGCCATGTGGGGCGGTAAGTTCGATGCGGTTAGACAAATGAAACGTTTACTTCGAACTAAAAGGTAGCAAAAGATTAGAGAAAAGAAGGTTTTAAAATCATAAAACCTTTAGCTTTGAAGCAACAGCGGGGTCTTCGAAGCAAAACCTCTCTTCCTTCGCTTCCTTTTGTGCGTATACCTTGAAGCAATTCCTGCGTACGGCCTAATGAATGGCGATTTGTTGATGTTTTGTAGGTCCGAAGAAAGAGAACGAATGGACTCCCGGTACGAACAACGCCGGTTGGGGCGATCCGAGATCGTCGGATCCTCGTCAAACGGCGATGGATCCGCGCGAGATCCGTCCCGACATGAGACCCGGCAATTCCGAAACGATGAGGATTTTGGATCCGCGCGAACAGATGAGACAAATATCCGGTAGCGACATGAGAGGCGATCCAAGAGGTAACGTAATTTACGTCCGCGAGCCGTAGCGTGTTTCTAATTCGAATCGTTTGAATAAAACAGGTATTACTGGAAGACTGAACGGAGCCGGCGCCGAGGCGTTCTGGGGCCAAGGCGCTCCGCACGCGGCTTCGCAACCGATGCATCACCACAACAAAATGCCCGTGCCGCCCGGCAACGGCGCCGGTTGGGAGGAACCGTCCCCGCCGACTCAACGACGCAACGTTCCCAACTACGACGACGGCACCTCTTTGTGGGGCAATCCCCAACAAGGTAATACAAACTTCACTAAATAACCCGCCCTTTACGAAACGAAATCGATATTTACCCTTATAATGCGAATAACTTCCGTTTAGAAACGAATCGAAACACGATCAATGAGTACTTTACTAAAACGTTGACCTTAAAAAACAGGCTCTCATTGGAAAGATCTGCCCACAGGGGCGAATATCGCTCGCGGAGGCAACGGCGGCAACGGGCCGCCCGGCATGGCGCAGTCGCGCATCAAACCGGACGGTTCGATGTGGGGCGGCCACGGACGCAACGGTTCGTGGGGCGACGAGCACGGCGGACCCGGCGGTGGTGGCGGCGGCGGCGGCGGTGGGGCCGCCGCTTGGGACGAACAGCCGTCCTGGTCGAAGCCGAAGATGCCCGAAACGTTGTGGGACGAATCGGAATGGGGCCACAAGCAGCAGAACAAGCCCCAACTGACGAAAGAGATGTTGTGGAATTCCAAACCGTTTCGAATGCTTATCGATATGGGTCACAAGGTTCGTGTACTAATAACGCAACGAATTTATTATGTACTAAATTCGGTATTTTTTTTTGGTAGAAGGAAGACGTGGAGAACGCGCTGCGCATGCGCGGCATGAACGTCGAAGAGGCGCTGGAATTGTTGGGTACGCTGCGCAACAATCGCGAAGCCGGTGGCGGTTGGGCCGCCCGGCACGACGATCACTACGAGCACCCGGGCTTCGGGCAACGGTTTCCCGGCGGTCCGGGCGGCCAATTGGCCGGCTTCCCCGCCGCCAATAACGCGCCGAATCTGTTGAACAACATGGGCAATTCGGGCCCGAACAATTCGCTCATCAACAACATGTCGCCGGCCGTCGTGCAGAAGCTGTTGACCCAAAGCGGATCGCAAGGATTCGGCGCCGCGACGTCCGGCAACGCCGGTCGAAACATTCAACCGCAATCGCAGCCGTCGACGCAACAACTCAGGATGCTGGTGCAGCAGATACAGATGGCAGTTCAAGCTGGATATCTCAATCACCAGGTAAATTTTTCGGTCCTTTTATTAACGCACTCTACGTATGGAGAGATGGTTTAAATTGTATTAATGTTATTGTAATTTTTACAGATTCTCAATCAACCATTGGCACCGCAAACTTTGGTTCTCCTCAATCAACTACTGCAACAGATAAAGACTTTACAGCAGCTCATATCTCAACAAAGCGTAGCTAGCACACCTAACATGAACGGAAAACCGAATAATACTTACATGCAATTTTCTGTCCTCATAACGAAAACCAAGCAATCGATCACCAATTTGCAGGTAGGTTTATCGATTGTAGCACTTGTCGTTTGTTACGTTTCCTATTAAATATCGTTATTGTTAGAATCAAATCGCCGCTCAGCAAGCGACCTACGTGAAACAGCAGCAGCATCAAAGCGGAATGGGCGCTTACGACTTCAAACCGCCGATGCACGATTCGATAAATACATTGCCGAGTAATTTCGCCGAATTGGCCATCAACAAAGATCCTCAGTTGGTAAGTTGAAAAGCGTCGAGTAATTGGAGTTTGAGGTATTTAACGTGGCATTGTTAATTACAGAATCAACAACAATCTCGACTTACCCAGTGGATAAACAAAGACAAAGACGAAGGAGGAGAATTCAGCAGAGCACCTGGTTCATCTTCCAAACCTATAAATACCTCGCCTAACATGAACCCTCTCGTTCTTAATTCTACTGATGGGTAAGAGCGGCAAATTCTCCTTTTAATTTTTATCTCGTTTTAATCGTGGCGTTAATTTACAGACCTTGGTCGTCTGGAAGAACAGGGGATACTGGTTGGCCCGATTCCTCAGCCAGTGATAACTCGAATGACGTGAAAGACGCACAGTGGTCAACCACCACTCAACCTTCCTTGACTGATCTTGTACCTGAATTTGAACCTGGAAAGCCCTGGAAGGTAACAAATGTCCTAAAACCGAATTTCAAATTTCGCTAAACGAGTTTTCCTTTTCTAGGGCAATCAAATAAAATCAATCGAAGATGACCCCAGTATTACACCTGGTTCGGTGGTGCGTTCACCTCTGTCTATAGCAACAATCAAAGACAATGAATTGTTCAACATGAACCCGAGCAAAAGTCCACCGGCTCCCGACCTACCCCCGTTGAGTCTCGGCTCGTCCACGTGGAGTTTCAATCCATCCGGCACGACCACTTCGAGCGCCTTTACCAGGTAAAAACCTTTTCGAATCCTAAGCGTTTCTTTAGCGATATTTAATCGCGCGTTTTCTCTGTATTGTTTACAGTCCTCCTGGTAAATTGCCGACGTCCAAAGCTTCGTTGGGCGACTTGAATCCCGCGACGGCCGTCACGTCGGAGCTGTGGGGCGCGCCGAAGACGTCGAGGGGCCCGCCGCCCGGCCTGTCTGCCAAAGGCAGCGCCGTCGCCAACGGCTGGTCGGGCGTCAATTCGATGCCGTGGGCCGCCGGCGGCGGCCAGAGGAGCTCGGGAAATTGCGGCGGTTGGTCGCAATGGTTGTTGTTGAGGAATTTAACGGCTCAGGTCGGTACCTTACGCTCTCTATAGTCGTTGGAAATTTGTCTGAAATGTGGTTAGATGGAGTTTGTATCGAGAAAATGGTTTATAAAGTTAGATGAGTTTGTGGTTGTTCTCTGCGTGAAAATGTAAATGGTGTTTACTACGTGACCTCTCTAATTGATGTTCCGTTTCCGGGATTTTTATGCATGTAATTGGGTCAGGAAGTAGGCAGTTTACATTTCTAGGTAGGGACTTAAATTATTATTAAAATTGCATTTATCTCGGTCACGAGGTATTTAATAATTGGTATACAACTGATACAGTTTTTTCCAAGTTTCTCGAGACAAACTACTATTTTACATGATGAAACGATGACGAGACTGAAAGTTTAGGATTTGCTCGTAAACCGAATTTAGTAACGAGTTTTTCGTAATTATTTCTCGGTTATCGACGCGTCCTCTTCGTAAAGATGTCATCGGCAGTCTGATTAATCGCACAATAACATCCACTATTGACTTAAACTTCTAGTAGCGTTGTAATTAAAATTCGCCATTAATAATTTACAGATCGACGGTTCCACATTACGCACATTATGTTTGCAACACGGTCCTTTACTAAGTTTCCATCTCTACCTACACCAAGGGTTCGCACTGGCCAAATACTCGTCCCGTGAGGAAGCTATCAAAGTAAGTAAACGAAATCTTTTTCTTAACTCTTCTAGGATTTATGTGAACACGCGCGTTTTAATTTAAATAGGCTCAAACGACCTTGAACAATTGCGTATTGGGCAACACGACCATATTGGCGGAGAACCCGACCGATTGGGACGCGAACACGTTGCTGCAACAGGTGGCGCCCAATCCGCCGAGCGGCTCGTCGGGCGCCTGGAGGGCATCGCAGACGAAACAACAGCCGTCGGGCGGCGGCGATCCGTGGAGCTGGCCGAACAATCCGTCGTCGACGCTGTGGCCGGCGTCGTCGTTGGACAACGCCGATCCGGCGCGCGGCACCCCGTCTAGTCTGAATTCGTTCCTTCCCAACGATCTGTTAGGCGGTGAGTCCATGTAAAAAAATGATGTGAGAAATCGAAATGAATTCCATCGTATAATTAGTTGAAACGAAAGAGAAAAACAAAACAAAATAAGTGTTGATATCGCTGCGCTTTCTGGTTGAAAGTTTTAAATGGATGTTTTATAATATTAAACGATTAATTGTCTTAAGAAATTTTGATGATATTTATTGTATTATTTAACAGTCTTTTTTTTATTGTTATTTGTAAAGGTATTTCTATTTTTAATTTTTTGTGGGTGATTTAAGAGTTGTTGTTTTAAAAATATGTTTTATTTTCAGTTGTTTATATGATAATTTCCGCAAATGTACACTATTGATCCATTGAAAATTACGAAGAGAATTTACATTTTGTTTTTCTTATTTTTTTTAATTTTGCCATTAATTTGTCTGGTGTATATTTGTTTTCTCCAAATAAAACAGTATATTGACATTTACTAAATCAAACGTAATGAAAAATTAAGGACTGCAAAGCGTTTTTTAATAGTATTCCATTGATATCACGCTCAATTATTTTTCATAACGCACTTAATGTGACATTCATGATGAAACCCAACTAGTCTCAATCAATAAGATTATATAATTACATAGGTATATAATATGGATTTAATATATGTGACCAAACTCATTATAAGTTCACTATTTTAAGTACTGTAAAAATTTGTTCTATCTTATAAGATATTTTCCTGTATAATACGGTTAATTATATAAATGTTATTTCATCATTTTTTTAGGTACGTACGTACATAACTTGTATGTGTTTCTCTATAAAGCAGCAGTGGCAAAATATCGACGAACAAACTATATTGAATATAAAGTACATTTGGATTTTTTAACAATCGTTTCGGTCAATATATATTTTGACAATCAATTATGCGCTTTACATTAAGTTCTCCATCGAAATGATTCGTTTTACTTATGCACAACTAAACTGTCATTTGAATGTTACACAAACAAGGCACTAATTGACCAATTCCTTTAGCCGTTTCGAGCGTATTCATCCGAATAGAGAACGAATTTAAAGTAATAAAAACGAGACAATAACTACATTCGTTAGCATAAGTTACTGGAAATTCGATGTATTTTGCGAAAATAAAATCCCGTCGACCTGCTGCTTTATGTTTGCGCAAATCTTATCATCTCATCGCGTGCGTGCGAGTGATATTTTTCTTGTTGAGTATCTTTCGCGTACGAAAAAAAAAAATTCATAAACTTTTGTCGTGATTTAAAAAAAAGAAAATTGTTAAACCCGCAAAACCTGTGATCTCTGATTCCTTATATATCATGTAGAATTACACATACAAAAAAAAACAAAGTCTTTATATGTAATATTGTTAATGGAGCGGCGAAAAACCGCCGCGGTAACACCACACAATCAGTGTTAGACTGCGCACTCTTAACTATTCTTAAATTAAATCGAGTAATAAATGAATAGAAACAAAATAGCCTATAATTATATATTGTAAAACTGATTATGAAATTAGGCGATCGGCGTTTCTAGTTGAGCGAATTCTCCGGTTTATTTCGAGCATTTTAATATAGATAAGAGCGGGATTTGTTTTGAAATAACATCGTTTTTGCATAATTGCCTTCGTTAAATGGTATTAATTTGTGTTGTTGGAATACTTTGTCAATTATATTTTGAAAACATATCAATCTAACTCTGTGAAAAATGGAGCGGAGAATTTGCGGGCTATAGAGGGCGCAGCCGAAATCATTGAATATTTTCCGGTTTTTATTTTTTTTCGGAGAGAGGCGTTCTCCATGTTCAATCAACTATTCAAATTCGAAATTAAATGTTGGTGTTTATTGTACTATATATGTTAGTTAATAGACTTTCTTTTTAATATTATTAGTCCTAAACTGTGATTAGCGTTCTTAAGGGGTACAGGCTTATGGAACCCGGAGAGAACATAACAATCACATTTTATCGTGGTGTTCATATTAAAAAAATACTAATTTTTCTATTACTGTTTGAAGAGGGAAGTTTCCTTTTGATATATCAAGTTATTTATGTACCTACAAGTGGAATGTTTATTTAGTTTTTTTTAATGAAAAAAATACAGCTCCTGACCACACAGTTAAAAACGAAACTATGTAATTTTTTTGCCTCTACCGAGAGCTCAAATGATAAACGTGTACTTACGTTTCTGATATTCAAAGATATTTGGCAGCTGTGTGATGTTTCGGTTGGTGCTTTTTTACATTCATCTAGTCCTCATTTCCATTTGTTATTAACAAACTCTAGTTTACGAATGAAAAGACTGAAACATATAGAGATCTTAGATTTGTTTTCTTAATCGGATTAGAATGCATTTAACCCAATTGTTGTTTTTTTTTTATATATATACGCGGACATATCAAAAGGAAAATTTTTGCGGAATTCGCTGGTGCAACTGCAACATTGCACCTTCGAAGTAATATCGTGGGTTCTAAGAGTTGATGAAAGTTTTAGTACACAACTGTGCTGTGACTCTTAAGTGGCTTTTTAGTTTTTAAATAATAAAAAAAATATATTGTAAGGAGCTCTCGTTAATAAGCTTTGTCGAAAGCGACCGTTACCCATCGAGGAGCGTTGTTAATCCGAATTAATCGATCGGTGAACGGGCGCTTGTTAATATTAAACAAAAAAAAAAGGTGCAAGAATTGTAGACTGCTCTAGAGGAGAACGATGGACGTGTTAAAAAAAGAAACCAATTCTAAAGCAGTCTATTTGAAGTTCCAGTAACGTATCTAAATTTAGTATTTTAATGCCAATTGAATTCGTAGCTATAGCGTAAAAATATATTTAGTCTTTAGGTGTCAATATTAAACTGGTTTTTAAGGAGTTTGGTAGTAGGGGTATATTGTTTTATGTTGTGTGTTCATTATAATCGACAACCACTCTGAATGTGACGCCCAACTTGTGCGATTCGAGCAGTCATTGCTGCCTAATCGATTCCTAGGTGTGAGATTCCCGATACTCCTGAACGGCGAACAGAAACAAAAAAATTGCGTAAGTTCATCGGCCCTTTATTTTTTATTAATTTTTTTTTATTCACGCTATCTCGAATATTCTAAGGACTAGACTTGTTACAATAACGAAATGTGATAATTTTGCTGACGGGGCCGATTGAACTTATCGAATTTAAATCGGAATCTTGTGCTTTATTAATGTCAAAATACCGATGCTAACATGACGATTTTATCCGAATTTTGTAAAGTATCGCCGTTAGAGAATGTAATAATAATTAAATAGCAATATTTCAACATTCAAATTCAACGGTTTAAGTTTCATAAACGTTACGTGTGCCTTAATAATTCGCAATAGTTACTTTAAGAGTAATTTATAATCAAAATTATCCGGTATTTTGGGGCGTTAAAAACTTTGAGTTTTCGTTTCTCTAACGGCGGTCCTTTGCATTTTATCGTTACCGATTTAGTCTCCGGGCAATGAATAAACCGCCCTTTCGCGTCAATGAAAGCAGTCGTAACTGCCGTTGTGATTTACTTACTAATTAAAATCTTATACATATTAAAAATTAAAAAAAAAAAACTAACGGCGTGTGCTTTAAAATTAGAGCTGTGGAAACTTTAAGGTTACTCTTATTTTTGCGAGTAACTTGAAACTTTTCGAACACTCTGCGGAAAATTATATTCTATGTCTGATATTGTGTACCTTTTAAAAAAGATAGAATTTAGCGTTCAAATAGGAAACGACAAAAAAATAAGTATATACTGTAAATTAGGTTAAGTTGCTCAGCATTGAAGGACATATTTAATATAACACATATTTACAATTGTAACATATTAAGTCGGAATAATAATATCCTTTTACTTGAATGTTTAAACCGATAGGCCCTCCCCTCCCCCTCTGACACAGGATACCTGAAAAATGTGCTGTTAAAATCGAATATCGAGTACAGTTGCAACGAAACTTGTTCATTTTGCATGCCAGAAATTAATAAAAAACGCTACAAAACGCGCGACAATATGAGTTTTTCGAAACGTCCCCTAGCGACTAGCGAGGCAATAAAAAAAAACGATCAAATTAGATTAATTCTAATTTGATCTATCTTTCGAGCTATTCGTACGGTTCAAGCAATCTATATTAGTGAATATTTTCACCTAGTTACTTGATATTAAATGTTACAAGCATATTTTTCATTAGAGAATAAGGATTTAGATTAATAATCGGGGTGTGCGCGTGTGCGTTTGGCATTATATTGAGCGTACAAAAAATGGTCGTGTTAGAATTGAATTAAAAAGAAAACTGTGCAATAGGTAATTTTACATCCAACGAAACGACGAGTTTTTTGTACAACCAATATTTTATGAAATACGTAAAATGAAACACCCGAAAGCCAATTTCCAAAATAGTAAAAGAAAAATGTAAAAAAAAAAATCAAGAAAAAGTAAACGTAGGATAATTAGATAACGATTTAGGTTTACAGTATTTGTGATCTAAGTGCCACTTGCGTTTTCAAGTATATTTAATCATTCGCCACTGAACTATATATTATATCGTAAAGAAATATATATTTAAAAATATTAACATATATGGTAAATAGTCGGCATATCTGCCTTAGCATAGGGTAAACTTTGGTGTTCGGTAGATTTAAGATCATTTTGAGCTTATATATTAATATATATATTTCTGGAACTCGTCATACGTTAGAACAACTTACTAAAGATCATTAAGATGAAAATATATATTCTTCTATTTACTGTTAATATTTTTTCGGTTTAGTTAAGAGTTAAGGCATCGACTTTGCAATCTTTCGAATAAGACTAAATATGATTTTTTCGTTTGTTTTAAACACCATATCAATTGTTTCGGCTCTATCCAATGTTTTCATTTGTGCCAACAACAAATACGATTTAGGAAAGTACGTTGGGCAACTTTTTCAGTTACATACTACTTAAGTACAAATACTTAAATTTAAAAACCTTAATTGTTTTGTATTTGACAGGTGTCAGTAAACTTCGAATTTGTATTGTTGCTAACTTCGTACCTTTCTATTCTCGATTTATTTTACCAGAGTATTAATCGTAGAAGGTTGTTTTGTGTTTGCTCATAAAAATTATTTCATTTGAAAGTAAGTGGAGAATATCTTCAGTTAGGAGAGTTTTATTAATTAACACTTTTAATGAAAAGGTTCTTATGACGTATTCGCCAACTAGAATGATACAACCTTCTAATGTTTAGTAACCTTGGAAATAGAGGCCATTTTGATTTTTTCTTTAGACATTTCAATGACAATTAACTACCTGTCAATTTAATAATCAAGTAATTTACCTTTTTTCCGAAAATAAATTGTTAAAAACGCGATAATTTGAGTGTTGTTCGAAAAAAAAAAAGAAATGGAAACATTGGAGTTGAAATTGTTAACTTGAAGTAAGTCATGAAAATCTAATTTCTCTAACATAGCAATAATACCGTTTACTTTATACATTGGAATCTTAATATGTAAGTTATATTTTTCTGAGATGGAGTGAATATCATAGTAATAATTTCCTTAAACGTAAGAACATGCTTAATACTTGTTAGATTAGAAAATGCAATGTTCACCATATTTTATAATACCAAATGATGTGCCTCTTTTAACAAATTGTTATATGTGACAATGATAATTCTTTAAAAAAAACAAGAAGAAGAAGAAGAAGAAGAAAACGTGATCTGCTTGGTCTCATTAATCCCGTTACAACGTCATACAGACCTAAGCTGTCGGAGAAAACTTAAAAGTTCAGTATTAAAACACAAATAGGAAAAATTAAATTCGTTTATTTAAATAATGAAAAAACACAAAAACATTTGACGATAAGATGCCTTAGTAAAATAAATTTTCGAATAATCCAAACTATTTTTCAGATATTTTTATAAAAAAAAGTTAGGTGAATAAATGCAGAATAACGTGAATATTGCTACCGCACAAAAAAAATAATAATTACGTATAATTGTACACTTTAGTCGGTTGATGGGATATTATATAGTAGTCTTTTTGATATATACACTTAAAATTGTTACTTAATATTTAGTTGGTAAGTAGTATTACATGCAGTTGTGTGATACCCCTTTTTTGCAATACGTTAATTTTCGCCTTGAAAGTATTAATTTCCCCTCCCCGAGGTTTACATTGAATCTTCACAAAAGCATCGCAATCAAACCGAAGATTGACTGTAAACGCTTACACACTGATCTTGCCATTTTATTTTTTTATTCTTTACTGAATACCAAAGAGGTTTATGTGTCATAATCGTTGTTAAATGTTACTCGTTAATGTTGCAGCGTGAAATTTACCTTTTGGTTAAATTTTATTGCGTATTTGGTATACTGCCCATTTCAATTTTTCTGCCAAAATCTTCCAACAGAGGTTGTGATAGCGTTAAAGAAAAACCTAATAGAAAATCGCGTATATTCAATTAGAAATTTCATCTTGTAATAAGTATTGAAAAGACTAACGAAATGATACAACACTCACTTGTATTTTATGTTATTATCATATCACATGACACACACACACAAAGTTAGCTTTTATTTATTTACGATTAATTTTAAATGCTGTGATTCTGATTTTTCTGGTATTGTTTGTTTGCAATGGTTAACCAAATTACCAAGTTTATAATAAGTGCCTATAAACGTGCAATTTACTAATATAGGGCCTGACTTCCAAGACAGGGTTTTAAAATTTAATATCTTAATTGATTTCTATCGAAAAGCATTACCTCACTATGTATAAAACTCGCTGTAGAAAGGGAATTAAAATGAAGAGCTATTGGAATTTTCGATATCATTACATTCTAAACTCCCAAAAACGACACGAATCTTTATCGATAGTTGCTAAATGGATCGATTGTAAATCGATAGAGATTCGATCGATATCGACTTATGTATAGTGGGGTGATTAGAATTAAATGTAGAGGTATCGATATTTTGTGATCTCAACAATATGAGATTTATAGCTAGCTGGGAACTGCCAATTAAATTGTAAAAAGATAATGTATGTCCTATTGTTATAATGGAAATATGTAGGTTTAATTTAGACGATGAAGTATCGAGAGGAACGCGAAAATACAAAAAAAAAATACGCAGTTGAGAAATAAAATATAACTTGTTAGGCCCTCTCTTTCTCAGGTTTAGAATTACTGTAGAACGTTAGATGTTTTTCTCGTCTAAAAGATGAACATTCCTCGTGTTCTGTACATACTGAAAAAAAAAATTGGAAAAAAATTTCATGTTCGATTTACGACGCATTTACGATTGTATTGTTTCGAAAAATTTCACCCGTCTTTTGTGATTCCTCCCCCGCCCGGCTTTCAATTAAATCTGTCCACTCGCCATTCCAGTTCTGAATTTAACTCTGTTGTTTTCGTCTAAAATACATTCCAATTCTAAACCGAGCAATGCGATACGAATACCGAAATTTTAGTCCGAGAAGAATAAATTACAAAGACTGTAGATGAAGTGATCAAATAATAATAATAAACTATATTACCCAGTGTATTAAACAAGACTTTTGCACAGACATTTAGCTTGGGCGAAACGAAACGGTCCATACTAAGGTGCTCTTAGAAAACAAAAATAACTGAATTTTATTGAAAATCGCGCTTCTTCTGAGTGAATGTTGGTCGAAACGAATCGGTTATTTTGTACTTATTTCGCTTTAATCAGTATTGAATTCGATCATTACGCTAAAAAAGAGTGAGCCGTAAATGTTGATAGGAAACGAAAAAAAAGGACTATTTCTGATTCTTCGAAACGTGCCAAAAAAGAGAAAAAAAATTACAAAAAAAAATGTTTTTTGCTTAGAGAAAATTTTTGCTCACCGCGATTTTACGGGTTAGAAAAAAGAAACCGAGGAGATCGCATACGCTTACAAGCTGTGTATATTAACTTATAATGCAATATATTATATATTATTGACCTATATATTAGTGTATGTATATGCTGAACTTGTACAATTGTTATGATTTCATATAGTATATCTGGATAGGTATAAAATATTTTTCGGTCGGTTAGTTAGGTCTTAGGGAAATGTATTATTAGCTGATAAGCCTAGTAGGGAGAAAAAAATAATAATAAAAAAAATGGTGTAGCAATGTTCACGTTATTGTCGAATTTACTGTATCTTTTTTGCTTTCGAATTTGTTGGTGATTTCAGGCGAAATGATGAATTGTATTTTCTTCCAAAAAAAATTACTCGTTGTATTTCCCTATTTTTCGTATTGTGATGCATATTTTAGTAAAATTATATATAATATATTTGAGAAAAGAAATTAGAGATTGTAAACTGTTTATACTCACGATTTTAGGCGAATTCGTTGTGTTTGTTTGCTATTAATATAAAAAGTTTACATCATTTTTACGCTTAAAACGTTTGATTGCGTGGAGAAAAAATTCAATACAAATTTATGAAATTCGTTTTTTTGTCCACCTGAAATGATTGTGTTCTTTTTATTCGGGACCTGAAACAATGCATAAGTGGAGAGTTGAAAAAAATGTGTATTATTTAATCTAGTTTAATACTGCATCACTAATTTTTCGTATTTTTCCTATTGTATAACAAAAAAAAATGGCCTAAACAAGTTCCCTCCTGTAACTTCTAGTCCAACTGCGCCTGATTACTGTTATTCCATAATGTAACTTTTTTTTATTTATGCGTTAAGTTTGTTGTTTGAATGAAGAAAAAAAAACTAGTAATCGATTATTTAGTGTTTATTGACGAAATTAAAATAATTCTTAATTGACTGAATCTGTATTCGTTACCATTTTATCGTGTAAATTTATCCGAAAGAAAAAAAACGAGTTGTTTTACTGATTTAGCGCGAAAATTTTAAGACTGTTACACGTTTGTAAAATGAGAAAAATAAATCGGAGTTATTTCGAATGTGCCATCCAATTGCCTTTGTTTGTAAAAATTCATATCCGAGATTATTAGATAATTTTCGAAGCTTGGAGAATGTTTTTTTTTGTGTATCAAAGCGAAATATTCTCCAAACTTTTATTTAAAAAAAATGCACAATTGTAACTAGTCAGTCGATTGATTTTTTTTTGTAACAGATTCAGATGTGATAACTCGACAATTTTCGAACAATACTTATTAATTTCGTAGATTTTTTAGATAGTGAGCAAGTAACAATTGTAATTTTTCTATTCGAAGACAGTCCAATTTCCGATATTCTAAAAGGCATTGCGTTGTGTTGAAAATACCCGATAAATATCAATAGTAATTTAATACCTACCTCTTAAGATGAAATTAATGAAAAACAAGTAATAGTAATAAATAAAAAAAATCACGTGTTATTTGTTTAGGTTCCTGATAAACAGCATAGTATATAAGCTAGGTCGTATCCTTGTATTCGATGTGAATCTCTTGAAAATATATTTGGGAGGGCTAACGTAGGGACCAGGCCGCGATATCACGGTTAAATCTAATTTAAAAAAATTAATATCAAATATTCAAGAAAAAATTAGGAAATCAAATACCCCGCGGGACATCTTTCGCGAAATATTTTACCTATTTAAGACTTCATTAATATGTAGATTAATTAAAAAAAACAATTATATCTGCACTATTATTAGTAATTGTTTTTTTTTGCTATTTGCTCACCTTATCGACTTATCTATATTTTTTTTTTATTTTCGTTTCGTATCATTCGACTTAAAAATACCTACCTCAATTACTTATTATTTTGTGAAATTTCGTGTCCCCTATTAAAATTGGGATAAGTTGAGCAAATTTTTACAGTACTTTACACCTAAAAGTCTGCACTTTTTAACTGTGGGTTCACAATGAATTATTCCTAAAAAATTCCTATTCTATTTTTAATGTGAATAGCAGAGTTTTAGGTATAGACTCTGTATCGACGTCGGCATAGATATTAAATATTGTAATGATAAAAAATAAAATAAAACGGGAGTACCGTTTGCAGTCAGTGCAGATGATCACCTAGGATAAGTTAGGTTATTGTAAGTGCTTTTTAAGTAACTGAAGTTGTTATGCTCTGTACTTGTAACCCAATGACCAGTATGCATTCAGTAATAAAGGTTGTCTTAAATGTCTAAAAAAAAAACAGTTGCTTTTTTTTCTACAAACCTCAAATAAAACTTCAATAAATACAACAAAAGATTTAATAATAATAACGTTAAAACAAACAATCACAATTTCGTTTTATCGTAATTTTCCAAAGACCACAAGAGCCTTTGTATATCGGGGTTGCACTTTTCCATAATCAGTTTATTTTTGGCCTCGTTTATGGCCAAGCACTTTTCGCTGCTGCCGTGTCGCAACAGCTTCGTATCCTCCTCGTACTTCCAGTACTGGTTACCTTTACTGCCATGGCACGGATAAAGAATCACGTCCTGTCCGCTGTAATCCAGACACGATTCGTCTCGACGGATCTCTCCTACTTTGCTGAACAACCAAAACTAGAACAAAACGATTTTTTTGTTTAACTATTCATCAAAAAATTCCCTGTCGCATTTCTCACCTGGTTGCCGCCTTGCTTATGGCAAGGATAAAGTCCCACGGGTTTGTGCAAATCGCTACGACGCGCCGGCGAGTCCAGGCAAGTCTTTCCGCCGTATCCAAGATTTCTCACCTCGCCGCTCGCCACGGCCTCGCCGGGTATAAACAGCTCCGGATAAACGTTATCCAAATACCATTTGAAGCTCTTGCAGCCCAAATTCCGGCGCAGCTCCTTCCTTCGGCTCACGTCCCCGTAGTTGTCCTTGTCGTTGCCGATCCTCTGATAGTAGTATTTGGCGTACTCGTCCAGCCAGACCTCCGCCAAACGGACGGAATTCCTCCTGAGCACGTTCACGCCCGTCCTCCATTTGTACGGCGATCTCTTCCTGCAATTACACACATCAGTAGAACAAAAAAGGCTTTGGAAAATTGAAGGGTAATCTACCTGAAGATGTGGCCGACGTGAGAGCAGGGGATGATTTCCAACGTGCCGCCGCACATCCAGGTTTTGAAAGACAGCTCGAGGTTCTCGCCGCCCCAAATGTCGAAGCCGTCGTCGTAGGTTCCCAATCTTTCGAAGAACGCCTGCGGAAAAAATATGATATTACCACACCTCGATCTACGATACATTATCTTCAATGAACGCCTCACCTTATCGATACTGAACAGGCCGCCGGCCATCGTCGGGCTCCACACCGGCTCGGCCGTGTTCTTGTGGCGTTTCTTCTCGTGCTCGGGCACCGCGTGCCAATTGAACTGCAAATTCCAATCGAAGCCGCCCACGTTGACGCCCGTACTGTCGTGATAGTGGAACTCCATGGTGGTGTCGTCGATGACGTCGATCACCGGACAAACGACCGTCGTCGAATTCCTGGCTATCCTGTCGAGAAGTGGTTCCAGCCAGCCGGCGGCGCATTCGCAATGCGAATCCAGATAGGTGAGGACGGGAGCGGTCGCGTGAGCTGCGCCTAAGAAATCCATCGGTTCAATATCATTTCTCCTACACTAACCAGTTTGTATAACAGTACCTAACAATCTGGCCCGAATGAGACCTTCCCTTTGGGGCGCCCTGACGATTTTCACCTTGGGCTGGTCCTTCCAATAGTCCTCCAGCTGTTGCTTGGTGTGCGGCATGTCGGAGTAGTCGTCCACCAGGATGACCTCCTGGATGAGCCGCTTCGGCGAGCGATCGAGGACCGAATGGACGGTCCTCAGCAGCACCGACCACGCTTCGTTGTGGAAGCATATTATCACGGAGGTGGGCGGTAGTTGCTCGGCGTCCAGGAAGCGGCCCTCCTCTTTGCACCTGGCGATCGAAACGGAATTCGTATATACATGTACTTTATCGAAATTAGAAACAAAACGAGAGGTGTATGGAATGTATCGAATCGATGGAAGGAAGAGTCGTCTTCGACGCGCTCCGGGTGTTAGCTCACGAAGGAATTGACGCGGAAAATTCAGGTGTGCATCGATGGTTTCGTCTCAAAGGGAAATTTCGAATCAATTAACATCAAACGGAGTTCCCGTGACGCCTTCGGGCGCGCGATTAAATCTGCATCTAAAAGCGCCGTTTGACTTTCTAATGTGTTCTTTCGCCATCTCTACAGTGGGATTAATTAATGGTAATTAAGTTTTTTGGATTTTTTTTTGGGTACAGCATTTGTCACCTAGGAACTGGAGGAGCCCTGGTAATTATTATTTACACCAATAAATGATCCACCGAATTTTTCGTAAAAATGAACAAAGCTGTAAAACGCAATTGCAATTACTGTAATAGAACTCGGCAAATGCCCATTAATTCCTATACGTTAACAATGCATCGTGCAATTACTGCGTTTAGTGCACTCGAGGGTGAATACAGTGTGCAGTGTTCGGGTAAATTGGCCTATTTGTTTTACTATGATGGAACGATTGTATATATCGGTTTTGATCATTGAACGGGACATAATTGATGAAAAATTTAAAGAAAACGAATTTACCATTCGTCTCGGGGATCCGGCAGGCTTCGGTGGACGCTCATCAAATCGCTGGCGTATTGATTGAATGCGTTGTTCATCCATCCTTGGTCGACTAGTTTTTTTATATCGGCTGGAATATACAGGGTGTTAATTAATACGTGCCACAAACTTCAGGGGGTGTTTCTGAATGAAGTAATTATGATATTTTGTTATATAAATATATGTCCGGAAATGCTTCGTTTTCGCGATACGAGGTGTTACAGTTTCTTCTTAAAAACCAAAGATGTATCATTTATCATGACAAAATATCATTTTTTCATGCAGAATCACTCCCTGAATTTTGTCGCACTTATTTATTAACACCCTGTATAATTATCTAATTGATTATGTGTAATATAAATTAAACATCAAAAAGTATATTTTTTGGATGATTTTTACCTATATTTCAGAGAAAAATCTCTTATCTCTAGATAAGATAGTATAGATAATCGTTAGATTAAAGAGGCTTATTGTTATTAAAAGTATTAATTCGTAATTAATAAATTATCCAATGGAAAATATGATTAAACAATTTTCCGTATTTCGTCGATAAGTTATAAAACTATTATGAGAGTAGTGGATTATATTCGATTTTTTTTTGAAGAAATGGAAAATCTCTTGTGTGCAAAATACCGGATTTTTACAAAAAAGTTCGGAAAAAATTACTAAACTTTCCTTACCCACGTTCAAACTTTCTACAACAACCAACCAAACCACATAAATAGATTTATAGACCTTCATCTCTCAACAGACTTTTTCACGCATTTTACAAAAACAGCTTTTCCGCAAATTGCTCACCAGACAAATTGGCCGGCAACACGACCGGCTTCCCCATCTCCCCGGCGACGTTGTCGGGGGGCACCAGCACGCCCCCGAACTCCTCCATCCTCTTGTTGGGGCTCCGCTTCGACGTCGTCTCCTCGTCTTTGAAGGGCACCAGCGGCTCCGGCGGCCCCGCCGCCCCCGGCCTCCCTCCCGCCCGCCTCTCCGCCCTGCCCGGCGCCCCGTCCGCCGCGCCCCCCGACGGCCCCCCGCCGTCCGCGTAGAACAAGAAGGCCATGGTGAACCAGGCGGTGCTCAGGACCACGGCCAGCTTCAGCAGGAGCGATCTCTTTCGCCATAACAGTCCCATTTTCATCGAAAAATATGTGTATAATATAATTAATTAAATTAAAAAAAAAATGTTTTAATAAACTACGCGAAATCCACGTTGACTAGAAAAAAATGACGTGTCGTTTTTTTTAAGCGGGAAATTCGATATGATTTTTTTTTTCTTCTTATCTATAATTGATTGTTATCAACATTTTTCCATGACTTTTTCCAATGGGATGATTATTGTATCACAGTCTTAGGGACATCGTTGATATGCTTGCATTTGTATCGCTCCCGTTCGGTATGCGCTTAGATATGCTCATGCCTGGAACAAATAAAAAATATGCTGTATAGAATAGAACTGCATACTGCATGTTTAAAATTGTCTTAGTGCAGGGGAAAAAATAAAAACCTGGATGTAACCTTAATGGGAAGATGTAATAATTTAATAAATAATTATATGCTCTACTTCATACTGCATGTTCAAATTGCCTTAGTGCAGGGGAAAAAATAAAAACCTGGATGTAACCTTAATGGGAAGATGTAATAATTTAATAAGTAATTATATGCTCTACTTCATACTGCATGTTCAAACTGCCTTAGTGCGGGGGAAAAAATAAAAACCTGGAAATTTAATAGTGAATTTTTTTATCGAATAAACGCCCGTACTAAAATTACATTTACAAACAAAACGAGAGCCGGTCATGAATGAATAAACAGTGGGTCGTATAAGTCTCTAGGAAGTAGTGATAATGCTATCGTTTACGATTTAATTCCATTACGACCGTACATAAAGCGATTATTCTAAAATTACGATTACGCCTCGAAAAAAAAATACGTACCCGAAAAAAATCGATTGGAATTATTATTGTTCGATTCTGTATCGATTTTTTAACATCCTACACAAAATTTTTAGGAATTTGAACGGCTTATTTTTCGTTATTTATCTTATCAAGTCTTATCATTCGTTTATTTATTCTTGCACACATTTGAATTCCGTTTAATCTCGTCTATCAAAAATCCTGTTACTTGGAGAATTGTTCGAATTTTATGGTATTTTTGGCTGCTATTGAAATTGTCACTTACCTCACGCAAGCGGTTATTAACCCATTTTGGAGATTTCCGTACAAACAAATAGCGGGAAATATTCGATCGATTAAAAACGATTTTATTTGCCTATTTGCTTTGCTAAAATTCTATACAAATTTATTTTTTAACGTCGACGTTTATTTTGATGGAGATTTTTTGACGTGTAGTGACGGGTAAATTTGTTAAGTAACTGTTATTTTTAAATCCCTAGAGAGATAACGCCCAAAATAACTAAAATTGTTAAATAAAAACACTTTACAATATACCTACAACTTCATAAAAAACGACAAAAAGCTTCAATAATTTCATTAAAACTGTAAATATTTAACTATTAATTTACAGTATGAGTATAACTGTTACTTTTGCTATCTGTTTGATACTATCCTAATCTCTATTGATAAGGACTTAAAAGGTGACAATTTATCAACTACGTTACTGTGATGTTGGATTAATCAAAAATTATTAACGGTTGAATTGGGAATTAGATAATGCAAAAATTTATACTACTACCAGATAATCACTCATCCCAATACTTCCCAAACTAAACAGAAATGGGCGACACCCTGTATAATCGAGACGAACCGATTGTGCGGTGAAAAGATTGCGCAATTAATTATGACTGGTAATTACGGTTATTAATTAGCCGGTCGTTGGGGAATCGGAAAGGTGTGAGAAAGTCGTTGCGTTTGAATTGGAATTTTCTATAGGTTTCAGTCAAGTAGGAAGCGAGGTTTTTGCTATTCAATTCGGCGAATTAACAATTCTAATTCGGCTTCGCCGAAGCATCCTTGACATTTTCATCTAATGAAATCGAAAGAGTGGATTCCGAAAAAAAATTGAGTATCTGTGGTGATTGTAGGCAGGAATTTTTGTGTTTTTTATTAAATTAATATTTTAGTGGATTTATTAGCATGATTGATTGATTGTATCGGAGGGGCAATTGATTGAGTTTCAAAGCAAACGCTCATCGGGCGTTGAAACATTCATTATGAAATATTTCGAGAAAGCCAATATTCGATGAGTAATTACTTGGAATTAAGCAAATATTTGCGCTAATGTTACGTAAAAGTCTTGTATATTAGCATATTTATCGATTTTACAAAATACTCCAGTGAACTACATAAAGTTATTACACTGTTTAATTTATTAGATTAAATGTAGGTAAACTAAATTATTATAGCTGACTTTTGGATAATTTGTCAATAGTTTTTGGGTAGATTAGTTACAATTTCACATTGGTTTTGATTGATAGATAATTATTGGGTAATTATTTTATGTTCAATGTTTACAAGAGTTTCATTTATAAAATTTATTACCATTTTTATAGTTGATTTTTTTCACAATTTCGACGGAAATTTCAGACGATTTCACACAATTTCCAGCACACTTAATAAAATATTAGCCCATCATTACAAATAAAAACCTTCAAACGTACGGATACAAAATAAACAACCATTATTTACATTTACAAAGCAAAATAATTATGGGTATTACACGTTCAATATCTGTTAGAAACGCAGGATATCAGACGATAGACGTTAAAGAAGACACGAAACGTTTATTTAACTTTCCTTTAGGTCGATTTAAACGAGCGGCAGCCGACGTGTTAAACGGTTTTCTGCATAATAATTTCGCAACAGCACGTAATTTTTCCGCTGTAATTTGTTTTTTTTTTGTTTGCCTCATCAGGAGAACCAATTACGCATTCCTGTATAGGTTGATAGAAAGAATTTACATACAGGGTGTTATGCTTTAATTAAGCCTTTAAGAGAATCAATTATCTAATCTAAAGAACTAGTATTACATTCGAAAGAGTCAATTATGCATTTAAGAGAGATAACTATTAACAGAAGAGATTAAGTATTATGTTAAGTATCGGATTCTCGTTAAATTTGAACTTTACGTGAGGTCGAATCCTTCATCAGGCGAGTCACCTTGTACGTTTCGGTAATCCAGCCAAGCAGGTTTTTCAACAATTATTTCAACTATCGATAACCTCCGGGAATCGTTTAATTCAGTCATAAAAAAGCGCTAAATATTGCGAAGAAAATCCCTAAACCCAAACTAAATTTTTAAACCCTTTTCCCTATAGGCTGTATATATACGGGGGGATTCCTCGAATTCAATAAAACCAGTTTCTTTACGCACCGGTGATTATTAATCGACCAAATGATGCGGAATAATTTCCTATAATTGCGAATCATTAACGGAGATTAATTAGCGATTTTCGCTCGTTTGCAGTTCGGATTTTACGATTATACGGTTTTAATTATTAACTTAATAAAAGCCGATTCATTCGAATTACACCGTCGTTTGTCACTATTTTATTTCGAATCGAATCGATTTGATTCGGGTGACGTCACACGAAAAATTACATTGATTAGTAACCGATTGAGCAAACCTTAGCAAGTTTGATATTCTTAGGAAATTGAAGAAAATTACCAACTTATAGAAATGTGGTGGTATAAAAAATGATGGGAGTTTGCGTTGTACTCGAGTATTAAAAGTCAAGTCACAGCACGTTTTTCGCTAGCTTAAAAGACGGCAAATAGAAAAACGATAATTAACAGTTAGAGGAAAAGTGTGTCAATATGAAAATCGTTCCGTTAAAAGTAAACAAATCCTCCATTGCCATATGTTTGGTGAAAACAATTACCAAGTGTGTCAAATTTTACTGTATACAAATACTTTCACGGTATTCTAGTCGATTATTTATGAAACAAAACCGAAAAATTCGACGAACTGTAATTAGTAATTGTTTTAGAAAATTATTAGGGAAAATTGATGAAAAATTAGATTTCTTTAACGTAATTGTTAGAGGAGTTTCAGACGATATTTTCATAATTTTTAGACGACTTTTGGACTACATTTTACCGAATAGAATCGCGAAATTTAATTAGGGAACGAATTGGAGAATTAAAGGGAAAACCTCGTTATTCTGACGTGCGAGTAATTTTGCCGGAAAAGCGCGTGATATTTTCCTGACGAATTTAATAGCCCGGCACGACCCTTTTTGTTTCTCTACATTTTCACCGGAAAAACGGACTTTTCCTCCGGTTAAATCGACCGTGGAAAATTAATTCGTTGCGATAGAAAAAAAAACATAAGCCAGTAGGAAAAATAGCAGAAAATAATTTTTTTTTTGTTTTTTTAAGGTGGGTTTTAATTAAATTTGGAGGAGAACTTCCTACGTTAGGCATGTAGATAATTTATAAATAATTTTTTGATATTCTATAGATACATTTTTTTATGAATTCTAGATGAATTTTTCATGTAAATGTTTTTTAGAGGATATTAAAATTATTTTACTTATTTTACAATCGTGACCAGCAAAAAACTAATAAATCAGAAAATTATTACAAAATTACAACTCACGAAAAGACCTAATAAAGAGCTTCTATATCATCTGTCGTGTTACATTTACTACTAAATAGAATTAATAAAATAGAAAATGAAATAATAACAATAAAAAAATATGCAGTGTGATTAAAAAACTTAATTACCTACACCAATTTTCCTTTCGTGAAAAATACCGCACCAATTAACTAAATTTCCCGCATCACCCTCGTATAAAACAGGAATATTAGCAACAATTCGAGTCTCCCTCGTAATATTTCCGTTCGAGTTAATTGTATTATTCACATGCCGGCCGTTTTAGGGGAAAAACCCGTTTTCCTTTATCGCTTTACTCGTTTTCCACTCGCTTTTATTTCATTACTGCAATATTTTTATTAGGCGAGTAAGGAGAAGCCGGAAAATTCTCGGCGGAAAAATTTCCACGGGCAATTTCTTTCTAAATATTACGTAAGTTCTTTTAATTCTGTTTGCCCAATTTCTCGCTTATCTGATGTGTTTGTTTAGATTAATTTTGTTTATCGCCTTAGATAATTGAGATAATTAAGATAAGAATAGTAGGCTAGATCAATTAGCGCGTTTGTACTTATTGTACAGATAAATGTTTAATATAACAAATTAAACAATTTAATCACTAGAAGGATAATTAGTAAATTATAGTGTATAAAGTTTGTTAAAATTCCGGAGTATCGCCGGTTTTATTATTCGAGGAAAGTGCCGATTACACCAATAGTTAAGAGTTATCGAAACTCGGGATAGCGTCAATTGCACCGGCGGTATTAGATTATAATTCGATTTATGGGAAGCAAGTAGATTAAAAACGGTCACGATTCGAATTGCAGAAAGAAGAAAATACAATCATACCTGATGTTTCTATATAGGTTAAATCTTTATTGTGAAAACCGGTAAAAATATTCCTTGTAGGTGCGGTTGAAGGTGCGCTTAAAGACGAAAAGAAAAAAAAATGGTAGCGTAAATAAAGAATGGAAATGTCAATACGAGCCTATTGTAAATTTTTACGACATCTATTTGTTAGGTAATTAAATTTAACGGTCGGAAATATCGAATATGTTATGTTGATTTTCGCAGAAATTGAATGTGAAATGATAATTCGAAATTTTCGATATTTCGAGTGATATTGAAACGATAGCGTTTAAATTTTCATTTGTAATGATTGATTAGCATACAATTTTGTGTTTATTTAAGACAAAAAAAATGCACGGGAACTCATTAAAAACCGATACAATTTCGAATAATGAGCGCGCGGAATTTGAATCATTTATACTTTATTAATTATTGATGAATTTTGTGAATGTATTTGTAACATTCGTTATTGTATTGACTTTAATTTCATTTAAATGTAACTTATAGTAAAATATTTAATTAGTTATTTCGGCAACATAATCATTGAAAAATATCTCGAACAAATATTCTAGTTTCTTTCCCTAATCTAATCTATAATTCGCTTCCTGTGAACTTTTTTGATATTGTCCAATGTGTTTATTGAATTAATATGAAGATTATTCAAGAAAACGCATGTTATTCTACATTTTATACAGTAACATTTTTCAATTTTGTTCCTGAATCTCTAAACGCCATAAATAGTAAAATATTCAACAATTTATGCTTTACTTACACGAATTTATCTTAAAATAATCTCCAAAAAATACTCCAGTATGTTCCCTAATCTAATCCACTTCCTGCAAACTTATTAAACATACATTTTATTAACATTGGAAGGTTATTTTATTTCTTAAAACATTTATCACATAATTATATTTTTTTAAATCATTTAATATATTTTTATGAATGAGAAAAACTAGATTTTTCTACATCATTTCATTCACAACGAACATTTTTACTATACAATTACTATCATATCGTTATAAGGTATTTGTAATTATTACAGAAGAAATTAAATAATTGTACTATAAAAATTCCCACAATTCATTTTCTGATATAACTTTGATGAAACCAAGATTATATTATCAATCAATTCAGTGCAATTTAATCCGCAGGAGCTTTAAAGTAGTCCACACACGTTTTTTTACCATTAATAAAACCAATTAAAAACTAAACATTTATGCATCCAAAAAGATTATTATAAATCAATTCACTGCAATTAATTCGCAGCATTTTTGTACCTTAGTTTCTTTAATACAAGCAATTTAAAAAGTAAACCAAAACTTTATGCAACCAAAATGATTAATACCAATCAATTCGGTGCAATTAAATCGCACTAATTTTTATACAAGCACTTAAGGCGTCCATACACGTTGTTTTCTTCAATAAAACAATAAAAACTAAACCAAAACTTGCCTCATTCAACCGGAACATCAACATAATCCCAAGTAAACAAATCGGCGCGTATCAACACAAAAAAAATCCTGCCAGAAACCGATCAAACCGAATACAAAAAAAAAAATATGTATCACCAGCAGGAAAACCGATCGGCATTCACGCATTCATATCGACGACACAAAACAACAAAACAATTCACCTTTCCTGCGACGGAATCGTTCGAATAACTGTTGTTGGGCGAGTTTACGCTGCCGTACCGGCACCGATTCCGTGGGATATTCCTGCTGTACTGACTGATGAACTGAACTCGCAATCGAGCCAGCAGGATTCGAGCAGAAGACGAGTCGAATCGGCTCGGCTCTCTCGATTCGTTATCGTCGGGGTTTTGTATGTGTGTGTGTGTGGCTGGATGTGCGTGAGGGTTTAGGCCGGGCGATGGGATGGAAATTTTCATTGGTTTTTGTTTGGTTTTTGGTCATTTAGAAGGATGAGTTTTTTGAGTATTAGTTTGGATGGGTTTTAAGTATAAAAAGGGTAGCAGGAAAATATGAAAAATTATTTTTTAAATAGAGGAATATTAATAATTTATGTGATTAATTGAAGGGAATGGTTCCATCAAATTTTCTCTCGACCTTTATATAGGGTGTTAATTAATTGAATGCCGATACTTGAGGATGTGAATATTTGGATGATTTTAAGAAGAAAAGTTTATATCAATGCATGTCCTAAACCTTATAGTTTTCGAGCTACAGGATGTTAAAATTTTAGAAAAAAAATAATTTTTCTATCATAATTTTCTTATTACTCTAGTTATTTTTAAGAAATTTTGTATACACTTTTTAATTATTAAGAGGCATTTTTTGGGGTATAAGATTTTTTTTAATTTTCACCAGTGACGTCCGTACGGGGTTTGAATTGAATATCTTTGAAAAAAAAATGGTACACCACTGCTTTTTCTAAAAACTAAAATTATTTTTAAAATCCTCATTTATTTTGTAGCAAATTCGGTCGGAAGACTTATTTTCTTACGATGCACCATTTTCGCGTAAAAAAATAAAAACCAAAACCATTTTTTCCCAAGTTCATTTTGAGACTGCTTTTGATATTTTGTTGAAATTTGAAAGGCACCCACCATGCTTGGACGAAACGCATTTTTTGTGGGGATAAAAATTAATTTTCTACTATTATCATTGACGTCCACGTCCGATAAAAATATCTGCCGCAATAAAAAAATTATGATAGAAAAGTTTTTTTTTTCCCAAAATTTTAGCACCCTGTAGCTCAAAAACTAAGAGGTTTAGGACATACATTGATACAAACTTTTCTTCTTAAAATCATCCAAATATTCACATCCTGAAGTATCGGCATTCAATTAATTAACACCCTGTATTTCCAATAGGCAAACAATTTCTCTCTAGTTTAATCGAAATTAAAATCTCCATTTTAATAATGAAATCCCATCGAATTTTCCAAACTACCGTATTTCCTCTTCTCCCAGCATCGCTAACTAAAACGCGCGTATAAAAGGAGCTCCATTTTGAGCAAAAAAAAAACTATAACTGCTCTCCCATCGGTTTAATTAACGTCCATTATCAACTTTACAGCTGTTATCTAAATGGATAATGGACGAGGAAAGGCAGGTAAAGATGAAAAGTTTGATTTTCTCTGAGCGTAATAACGGTTATTAAGCTAGAAAGAAGCGCCCAAGTGACCTACAAAAATGCTCGGGATCCTAATTAATTAGGAAAAAATCGGGCTAATTGTGTCGTTACCTTGTTTTCTCGTACTGATTAATACATGTAATTAACCGGTTATTAAGTAATTTGTACCTTAGAAAAGTAGTTGTTGCGAATTAGAATTGATTCATGCAGCATCCGTTATAAAAGTAGGGAGAAAAACAACTTTTTCTACCTAAAACTCTTAGAAATTCTAGAGATCTTTTCGAGATTTTAGAAGAAACACTAGCGCATTTTTCAACACTACGTTAACGAAGGTATGACAAAAACCATTTAAATTCCATTAAAATTCATAATTTTCCGCGCAAAAATATTTTCCGCTTACTCGCAATCATGATTAAATTCGCTGGAATCATGAAGAGCGAATTTTTCAAATAGCCCAGCCCAAAACTATTCTGTTATTTGTTCCAAATTGCACAACAATTATTCCGAAAAAATTTCAACGATTACGCTGAATAATAACAAAAATGCCTTGTAAACTCGTGGTAATTTATTTTAATATTAATCTATATTATCTAGCTAATTAGATACATTAATTATTTACAACGAAATTTGTTTACTGATTAATTTACCTGTACTACTAAATTACTCTTTCCAGAATATTAAAAAAATCTTAAAACTGACCAAAATAACATTGTAAAAACTACAATTTTTTTTGTAATCTATTACTTAACTAACAGTACGCGTTAATTACAGAATTAATTAATCACTTGTTAATTAGAAGATTATCAATGAAATCTGTTGTAGCGATAACAGAACAAATTTTGTACAAAATTAACAAATCTCTTAATTAGAATTGTAAATAATTAGGCAAACGTTGGAAAAAATGGCGTATAAGTTGATTGTATTTTAATGATTTCATCCGGCTTCAGCGCAATTGTATAATGGATTGCGCTTTCACTGATTTAGGTTACTAATTACCAATTAGCAATTACCGCACTTGATGTTATATCACGTTACAGTAATTTAAAAAATATTCAAAACATTCGAAAGTAGAGGGAAATTGGATTTTAAACTGGTGAAATATACGCGCAAAAATATGAAAGTTGTCTTCTGCTTTGTCTTGGGAGAAAAAAACTAGGAAGATAAAAGACGAACACATATCCAGAATTTCCCCAGGGACGTTAATTAACGCGAAAATCTTGAATTCAAAAGACGATCCCACTTCTGATTTTCGTTATCCCGCTTCTGATTTTCCATCCGCACTGGAAATATTTTACTAACCGGTTTTAAAATATGTAGTTTTTTTTTCAGTAATTATTTCCATCGATTTTTCGAATGAAATTGGAAATTGGAAAATGGAAAACTCGATAGAAAGCGGAAAAATGCGTCCGTCGTTTTTCCCAAACGACGATTGATTTTCACGCAAACTGAATATTAATCGGTTCGTTATTAAAATTACAAAAAAAAATAAACGGTCATTAACCGGGGAAAAATTTTCCGAGCGATTTTTGATGGCCGATATTGACGATATACAGGGTGTTTCGTTTTCATCGATTTCATAGGGGAAGTTTTTCATATGTACATTATTTTATACATTTCCGATTGCAACATGGTCATTTCTATGAGTGGAACAAAGAAAGATTATTAAAATGACAGTTGTCAGAGTGAAAAGTTGCAATGACACAAATGTCACTCTTTCCTTTTCCTTTGTAAGTGTCTAATGGAAGTTGTCTTTATCGCACCCATGGCCTATATAACCTATGTTATTGCGATCAAAAATGGAGCAATCTGTATAATTAATTTTTCAACTAGATTTAAAAGTGCAGCCAACCTAAAAATTTCCCACCGACAAATTCCCCATAAGAAACTGTTCAAGCGCGCAGAAAATTCAATCGAATCCTCCGTGTTAACCGGACGTTAACCGACCAAGGTTAAATCACCGATCTCTTCGCACAAACGAGACAGTACGAGTGTCTTCTTCGTAACCCGGCGAAAAAAAAAACCCTACCTACAATGTAGCCAACTTAAATGCCAAATTACAAAAAAAGTCCCTTTCACTTTTCGACTGTGCGTCGGCGATCCGTTAAAAATGCAGTTATGTGACCCGACGATTCCACACCACACACATATACAGGGTGATGCGATGATGAATGTACATCGCATGTAAATTGAACATTGTGCTCGTGAATGAATTATAATCTAGTCAGTTTATTGGTGACTTTTGTACAGCATGATTTTATATCAAAGCCGGCTGGATTAGTGTAAAGTGTTTAGTTGAATCACACTGTATATTAATGTGATTTCTTTGTATAGATATCCGATGCATCCGCATTCTGTGCGCGATGAGCAAATTTCCCGTTTTAGTAACGAAAAGGTCGTTTTGACGGTACGTTAAAGGATCGTTTAATCGTCATTTCAGAATGAAAAAAAAATATACAATACGAGGATTTGTTAACGGTTCGTTAGCGAACGGTCGCATTGCGGTGAAAGTCAAATGTCGCGTTTGCAGGACGAGTAAAAGACCTTTAGTAAATTTATAATATCATCGATTGCAGTCTGAGATTGCATTTTATAATTTGCGTACAAAAGGGTGTAAAATTGAATCAAAATCGTAATTCGTAATACTGTAACAATGTTATTGAATTACCCCTTTTTGGAGTTATCAATACAAAAATGCTAGTAAAGATGCTAGTAATATACGATAATAAACCATGCACCCTATATCTGCATTTAAATATTATGCAGTTTTTCGAACTAAAAACAATCGCAATTAAATGCAAATTAATGCAAATGGGTGAATTGTTGCATATGGAAAAAATAGTTTTACTGCGGCCTGCACCGCACAAGTGTAAATAAATGTTTGTAAATAAATTACCTACTTTACAATCTTATCTGTATTAAAAAGAAGGCCGTTTAAAAATGCGTTTAGAGTGCATTATAAAGATAAAATTTTGGAGTAGGTAATTTATATTTTTTTTTTCGAAATTAAGTATATTTAAATTTTTTCGTGTATGTACAGCCATATTATTCATTTACCTGCATAGAAGAGGTAAATATTGCGCAAATATTGTACTTGGCACCGAATTTGTTGTATAAACAGCATGTTGTGAATTTATATCATTATTTACATACGATTTTTTTCGTGTTTTACTTATCCCTATACCAAAAGGCCTGTCAAATATTTTTATTTATCGACATTAATAATTTATTAAATATTTAATGCTAGTATACGTTTAGTTGAGTAAATAAACGGTATTTTCGTAAATTATTTTTTCGACATTTAAATAAGTAAATTTCTTAAAGTTTAAATAAATAGATAGGTATATTTTTGCGGGATCTTCGTCTTTGAATTGAATTGAATAAACAGTAGATATTTTTTTTCCACGATTTTCTGAAATTCAAATTCGAAATGTAAATAGGGGGCCGCGCATATTGTACGCTATTTGTCGTGTAAAATTTCGAGAAGTAGAAGAGAAAGTTTCGAAAATTGAATATTCATCGGACGACCTGCGAAGATGAAAGTCATTAAATCCACGAGAAATAATCGGATATATATTTACGTTGGAATAAATACGAGATATTTCTCACGCGAGCGCAAGAAATTTCGAGTTTTCCGCATTCCAATGCCTTTTTCTTACCATCCAAAAATCGGGAATATTAATATATAACATTTCATATTTCTTTAAAATATACAAAAATGTAAGTTTGGCAACACAAACAAATTTTTGTATTTTTCTTTAGGAAATTATAGGAAAAAAAGTAAATTTGGCAACGCCGGTAAAGGCTACGTTTTATCGTTGCATCTGCATTTTCCAATCGGCTTTCTAACGACAAATTAATAATTTCTCCACTCAAATGACCTTTTACCTTTCAAGGTAAAAGTTCGAATTAAAAAAATGTAATTTTATCCTTAGCGCGCAATAAAACCGAACGATGAACTTTCTTCTCGTCAGTGGACGTGTTAAAAAAGTATTTAATTCGATTTTTTTACTGGAGACGTTTCTTGCAAGGCCACACAGCCAATAATTAGGATTCGTTTCGAATTGAAAAAAAAATTCGGCCTCGACGGTTACGATTGTTCAGCCAAAAAGAGTATTTAGATAAAAAATATTGTTTTACTATAATGGCTTGTTATTTAAACATAGACTGTTTATAATTACATTATTTAAATAATTAAATATTATAGTGCTTAATTTAGAATTAAATCGTAATCCAAACAGATATTATAATAAAAAAATAAAATATATTTATAAAAAACATTTCAAATCTAAATTAGAACGTTACCTTGACATTTCACGTACGTAATTTGATTTACCTTCGTCAACTTTCAACTGTCATAATTTATCAGCTGTCATTTGGCATCTCCTACTTGTCATTTGTCATATGTCAAATGTAATCTGTCAGCTGTCATTTGCCAAATGAAAAAAATCAAACGAACGAGAAGAAGAAGGAACGGAACGGTGTTACTTGATTGTGATGCAAGAAATGCGATGATATACGGAATTTTATGAGGGCAATTGGGTTCTCATGGCATCGGAATCGTCGATTATTTTTCAGTTCTTTAACAAGTGGATCATACGAAATGGTAAATGAGCTAATTCGACGAACGGTGATTGTGTAATAATTAATTTGATCGTTAGTAATGTTCACACGCAATTCACGTTCACTCTACTCTATTAATAACGAAAAAAAAAAAAAGAAAAAACTAGTTCACGTAGGTATTCGATGTTTCGTTGGGTAACAGGTGTAAAAATTGACGACAAATCGATACGTTATTTATCGATTTTATAAAAACAAACACAATAGCTGGATTCTTTCTCGATTCGTATCATCTGCTCCATCTCTTCCACTATAGGTAAATAAAACTCGATTCGATTTTGATGCCATTCTGCGAGCAGCAATACATCGGCCTTTTACGCGATTAAATTCAGCCACTTAAACGTCGAGCACGGCGCAAATAATACAAAATTCCGGGTTAATCGCCGGACGATTCTCGCTACACTCTTTTTTTTCCAGTTAGCCTTGAATGCGAAAACGATTCCAACAATGCCCCGAGACGAGCACACATCAGGTGAAGTCGGCCTTTATTTCACGACCTTTTTTTTTCCATACACTTAAACACCGCCGATGCGAAAATTGGCATTGATTCAGATTTCGAATGAGCGGCGAATTTTTTGAACGCCAATTAGTAGATACAGGGCGTGTATCTACACAAATTACAGTTGACATATGACAGGTGACAGTTGGCAGGTGACGTATGACAGTTGGCATATGACAGGTGACAGTTGGCAGGTGACATATGGCAGTTGAAATGCAACAAACGGCAGGTGATAGATGACAAATGTCAAGGACAGATTCTTCTTCAATTAATGGCCTTCAGCGAATCAGATTATTCGGCCTCAAATGACAGATGACACATGTCAAATGACAGATGACAAAATAGCAATTGATAGATGAATAAAAAATAGAGGAACATTATAATCAATAAAATAATTTAATTGGTTTTTTTTTTTTAATCTTGATGAATGAAAGGAGTAGATGATTTTGTTCTGCGTGATTACAAAGGGATATTAGATTTTGTTGTTTGCCCTCAAATAAACTAGTAGAACGTGATCGGAGCTGTCGTGTACAAGTTTAATGAACGTTTATATTTAATATTAATTTGGAATCGGTTTGAAGTTTATGAGTAACCCAAGTTTTGATTGAATACACAGCGTGAGTTATTTGCTTAGTCGAAATGGATGTTCGCAATATTACTGTAGTATTCCGGGAAAATGTACGTGTATATATTTTCACCGGTAGGATTTTCCTGCGAAAATGTCTTTTCATCTAAAGGAAAAATTCGCTGTAAAATTCTCTTTAATTTCACCCACAGAAAACTGCTCTTTTATACATCCGCCTATATATTCAAAATAAACGCAGATTGCCTTGGAAACTTCCATACAAAATATTAGTAAATAAGAAGAAGGAAACTCACCAATAGAAAAATCCTCCGAACCGTTCCGGAAACTTTCCTCTACCGGCGGAAAACGCGACGTTGCCGAGCATCTCGATTTTCCTGCAACCAAAGGAAATGATGAGAAATTTCGAAAAATCGCTATGTTACGTTTGGGACATTTGGGACGTTTGGGAACGCCCTACGTAAATATACACAATCGACGAAAACCGGTTAAATCTAATAACCTTTCGACGGAAACGCGATAAACCGGAGCCTCCGGGGAAGTCCCGACGAACGCACTCCGGGGAAATCCGCAAATATCCGTTCGGATATATTTCCAACGGCCGTAAATTAAACGGAAAACTCCCGGAAAAGTGCAGTAAAACTGTTAATAGGCTACTATTACTTACATGTAAATATTTGTAGTGTTTTTTACTTATAAACCAATTGAGCATCAGGAAACTGTTGACAGCTGACAGTTAAATTGATTTAAGTTGGTAGTATGTACGAGAAAATTTCGAGCATTCGGTATGTATTGTATTAAGCTGGTATAATAATAAATTTTCGGTTTGGTCTGGGCTGGAGTGGCCTGATACGGTCTGGTTTTCCAGCTAAAGTGCAAATTTAATTATCTACACTCCGTTTCTCGCCTTTAGTGCAAAGCCTATACCGCATTATTTGCCCGCGCTAATTAAGGCCCCGGCGCGATTCCACAGGACGTTGCATATAGGGATGATTTAATTAGAAATAAAGGAAAACGATTCGCCTGCAACGCTGCAACCCGCACGATGAATCTTCTTTCTATCTAACGAAATTCCTAAAATATAGCTGGATGCATGTACTGAGTAAAGGCCACTATCGTAATTTAATTGATGCATAAAAAATTAAATTCATTATTTTATTCTTTTGATGTAAGTAACTTTTTAGGACTCCCCCCCGTATATCTTTAGATGCGAAAAACGTTTCGCGGTAAAGGGATTTTCAAGAACGCGTAGATTGAAAAATTATTAAAGTTAAGTAGGGTCCTTTTATAAGTGCCGCTATATTTTCCTCTCCCCATATTTCGTTATCGAATTTTCTGCAGGGACATTTTCAATTTTCGGAAAACTCCACGAAAATTTCCGTCGATAAAATCGTACAATTAACGTCTATAATAAGGGAAGTTTTCCCAGTTTCCCTGCTTCAATAGGGGAGGTGTCTGTATCAGTTTCTTTTTAAAATATAAGTTTATTGTTTGATCAAAATTCTTTGTGATAATATCCCGTGGTTTGAATCTGGTGAATTTACTACAACAGTAAAAGTCCCTAGATTATACTGCTGCAAAAATCCCCAAATGTCTGATGACAATTCTGAAACTGCAAAAGTCCCTAAATCTGTTGATATTATACCAGAATTACGAAAAACTGGAATTATTTTAGCTTTTCCATCGCTCCTAAAATCAAATTGCTAGATAATTTTGGGTAACCTCGTATACAGAGGTAATTAATCAATCAAATGAGCAAATGTCGAAATTCCAAGCGAATGCCGAATTGTAATTGACGGCTCTTCCGAAAATCGGACATTAACGGTTACCTAATGAAAGGATCAATAAATCAACCAAATACACCCTTTGCTCATTCAATGTAATTATTTTACACATGTACAGGCAAAGCCGTAATTTTCCTTCTATACACGTACATCATACATACTCGTAGTTTTAGGTCAAAGGACGATTTATATCCCTAGATATCTACCGACGTGTGCTGATGGTTTTAATAATACAGGGTGTTCTTGAACTTATGGCACTAAATTTGAGACAGATTCGCAGATTTCATTATTCTAAAAAAACTATAATAAACAAAATATAGAGCCACTAGAAATAAGTAATAAACAAATTCGAATAAGATTTGGAGGACCGCATTTCTTTGAAATATCTTTAATATTTCCGATTTTGTTTTTGTATAATTTTTGTAGAAAAATGAGATCTACGAATCGGTCTCAAATTATGTAAATTATCACCTCTGGAATTTAATGCCGTAAATTCGAGAACACCCTGTATAACTACATCTGGTGATTTTTGTTGTTTTAGTAATATCACCAGATATTTGGGGACTTTCATTGTTTTGTTAACATGATCGAATTTAGTGACTTTTGCTGTTTTTTTTTAAATTTATTCCCATTCTACTCGACGCTTTTTAGTAAGCTCCATGGTAACAAAAATAATATAGAGCCCACAATTTTACCGGTTATAAAAAAACCACTTTCATAAACTGCAAATAACGTAAGAGTAAATAAAAGTACTCGTATTTTGTACGAAAGCGATAAATAAAATTTATCTATCCGTATCAACTTGGCATATATTTTTATATTTACACGCTCGAATTTCCACGAAAACTCTCCGTAATAAAACGGCGAAAAATTCAAATTTCTCGGCGAATGCACGGAAAACTCCAGCGAGATTTTCATAAGGGCCATTTAAGGCGTTTATAATTTAAAACTTTATAGTAGATTTTCGTCTCTATGAACGTGCATAAATTCGCAGATGCATCGAAAGTGCATCGATGCATTCGCAGGAAAAATCCCTATAAATATATGCTCCTTTATCTATCACGTTATTTGAGGAAATAAATGCATAAAAGGATGTCTATTGGTGCATATTTGTATACGAAAACAAATATTATTTCTTCCGTGTTTGCGACAACCTCTGTATTAGATTTGAAAAAATATTTTTCACTTATAGAGAGTGTCTAAAAAAATCGTATATGAGGTTAAATGAATACAGGGTGGTTCGTTTAAAAATGCAATATTAGAATAACGAACACTGTATAAAAAATTCCTAACGAGCAATATTTTAATTTTGATTTAATATCGGGATTTGCAGGTTAAACATGATTAATTCCCTTTTTCTTTCCGTGCAGATTTTTCAAAAGTGACGTAAATTGATTAAAAGTCGTTCGAAATAAATGGAAATAAATTTCCGTAATCAAGTATGCGTGTCATGAGTGTTTTGATGGTTATTGTCAAAAATATTAATAAAGATTAAAATTAAACCGATTTTATAGCGATTTTATAACGGAAAATGGTAATTTTAAAGGCTGTTATTTTAAAATTAATTGTAAATAAAGGTTTTTATTGTGATATACACATGCAGAGCAAAGCGAAACACTCACCTGTTTTCTTCAGCTGGAAAATGGAAAAGTCGACATTTTATTATTTGCCGGGAAGACCTTCACCCGATTTTGCACTTATCTCGAATTGTGCCGCTCTATTTCGAAAAAACTCCGCGTTTTTTAATCGTTTCGAAAAGAAAAATCAACCCTCCCTACTCCATCGCTCGGGGAGAACTGAATTGACAGTTCTGACAGTTGACGTTTTCACCCCTTTCGCGATCATTTCTCGCATTCGATTCGGTCATTTTCGGTTACTTTTCGGACGATGTTTCAATTTATTCAAATTTCGGTTTTATTGGGTTTTTCCAAAATTCGGTAAGATTTTACTTTATTGATTTACGTTTTGTCTACAGAACTTGCAGAAGTATAGATAGAGGGTATTTGAAAAAAGTGAGGCGCTTCCTGTCACCTGCCTCAGGTTGTTATTTCCGGTCGCCATTTTTTGATACGTGTGATTTGATTTCATAAAAGAATAAATAGGTAATATAAAATAAAAAAAAATTGTTAAAGCCCTCTTTAGTAAGGTATCTAAACAGAATCTCACGCTTTCAAATATATCATCATTCCCTGTAGAATACTATGAAGTTGTCAATATACTTAAACATTCATAAAAGAGATGGCGCTCATAGCATATACTCTGCGAGTTAGGCAACCAGTTTCACATAAAAATATTATATAAATAATTACTTTAACTATACAGAAAACGTTAAATTGCTGTATAATTACATTAGATAATTAACATTTAGCAACATCACGATGATTTATATCGAAATAACCAAAAAATTCCCAGATTTTTTCCCAACCTCAAACAATAACGATCTACATGTAAGGTATACGAGGGACGTCGAAAATGTTTTCGAACCTACAAGTCATCTACTTGGTGGTTTTTCCGCCCCTTTCCGGCCCCCCTGGCCGGCAACGCCCCTGTTTCAAGATCACTAACAGCTTTTAGGTGAAACATTAGCGTTTCGATGGTCGATAGAGATCGCATATGAGGGGGTCGACACCTGTTTGTTGAAGATAAACTTTGCTCTTTGTTTAAGGCTCGCCGATCACCAGGTAGCCATGAGTAGCTCGAATAATACCGAGGATGCATTTAAATTTAATTAATAGGAGCGGAGCTGTTTCGGGTAAGGAAGAATATAAGGTGTTTGTCTTTGGCCATTAGGAAGGTCGACGAGCTCTGTTATTATTCGATTTCGAAAGCTATATAGGTGTATAAAGTATATCTACCGGTTTTTTTTCATCTATACATATAGAAGGTATTAATAGGAAGCCGCTTTTATGATGAAAGAGTGTTATAGGAATTGGTTCGTGATGATGCTGATATGATTTTCAAATAAAAAAAATTTAAGCGAGACAAATTTGGAGTATTTATATTTAAAATGAGTAGTTCTTGTGGGAAATGGATTCTTTTCTAAAGTGCATCTAAAGGGAGTTAATGAAGTGGTGATAATTTATATTGTATAGTCACATTTTTATTATCGTTGTTCAGTTTCTATTTAATTCAGTAAAATAGTTATATTTAAATAAGATGAAATTTAGAATGTAAAGAGTGATATTGTGTAACTGATGCATCTTTATTCTCACTATATCCACTGTTATTTAAATAATCTTTCTTTGTTCAACTCATAGAATTGACCATATTGCAAACAATTACGAGTATAAATTTGGTTTTATCACTGTCTAATTTTAAAAATACTAAATTGTTGTTATTATAGTGTTCTATAATTGCTCAATTGCCTAAGATATACCTCAATTCTTAATTGAAAATAAGGTTATACAATAGTTTTTTAGACCTACTAAGTCCTTACAAGACTCAATTAACCGCAAGTATATATTATTCACTCTTAAGTGTTATGATTCTTAAGTGATACATTAACATTGTTATTGAAATTATTACTTTATTTATACAATGCAGTAAAACAATCTGCTAAATTACGAGGACTGTATTTAATTAGGTAATGGAATTAATGCGCACAAAAATATTGTATTAGTATATTAGGAAATTCTTTGCTAAAGATGGACCTGGTATATTTATCTATTCTAGGGTTTAGTTTTATTTTATTGTAATTTGTAAAATACTTAGTAAATGAAGATAGTATATGTAACTCCACATTAATAAAACATTAAAAATAATAAAGCGACCCCATCCTCAATAATAATAGCTAAACATACATCATCATATCTATAAATTAACAATGCATATAACCTATATGTATGTAGATGCAAGATAGTATTATAGTAGGTACAATAAAAGAAAACATTCAGGTTATACATCTACCCCAACTTGTATAGTATCGACCCGAAATGCAAATCGTAGAAAATTTTAGGGATTTCGCCTGTAAACACAAACCGTAAAGATTTCGGGGTTGTTGGCTTTCGCCAGTTAGGGTAGCACAACCCCTTTTCCGTCCTAGGACAAAGCCCGTCGGCCGATCGTCGTTCGACAACATGGCGAGGGCGTCGCCGTCGGCCCCCTAGGTGGGTACCCCGGGCCCCCCGGCCGGGGCGGCTCCCTCGTCTCATTGGCCCGCCGTTCGTTTGCCCCACCGCCCATTTCGTGTTGCCAAATATTGCTCGACAAATAGTTAGTGTTTGTTTGAAATGTTTGGATTCTCCCTATGGAAGATGCTCTTAGCTTTAATGTAGTACACCGGGCCCCAGTGTAGTTCGCCCTCTCGCTCCAAGCGGATCATGTTCGACGCGTCCAACAAGTTATTCCGCATCGACGCTGCATTACCATATACTGTAATTACCTAGTACGGGATTTTCCACGCGGAGCTTAGTAGTAGTGTGTGCGGTGTGACCTGGTGCAATCCAGCGCGGCTTCTTCCATGTCCGGCAACGACAACAAATCCGGCCAGTTCACGTCCCTACCGAGAGCCATCTTCCCCATAGACCACTACAAATTGCAACTCTACCAATACGCAGTCGCCGAACGGCTCCGGTACCCCCTGCTGAACCCCCTGCCCTACTATCCGCTGCTGCCGAGGTCCCTCCAGCCGGAGGAGCCGAAGCCCCAGCACAGCTACATCGGCCTCATCGCCATGGCCATACTCAGCTCGCCCGACTGCAAGCTGGTGCTCTCCGACATCTACCAGCACATCCTCGACCACTATCCCTACTTCAGGACGCGCGGCCCCGGCTGGAGGAACTCCATCCGGCACAATCTCTCCCTCAACGATTGCTTCATCAAGGCCGGGCGCAGCGCCAACGGCAAGGGCCACTACTGGGCCATCCATCCGGCCAACGTGGAGGACTTCCGCAAGGGGGATTTCCGCAGGCGCAAGGCCCAGAGGAAAGTGCGGAAGCACATGGGGTTGGCGGTCGACGAAGACGGGGCGGATTCGCCGAGTCCGCCGCCGCTGTCGGTGACTCCGCCGGGTCTGGCTCTGACGCCTCCAGCTACGATCCTGGCGCCGGGTCCTTCGAGCACCGCTTCGGGCGCGTCGAGGACGTCCAGGAAGCGGCAGTTCGACGTCGAGTCGCTGCTGGCGCCGGATTCGGGCGAGGAGACGGCCGAAGAGGACATCGACGTGGTGTCGTCGAACGATCAGAAAGGCTTGATGGATAAATCCGAGGCCAGCCATCAATTGGCCCAAGTGTTTCCCATCGTGGATTATTACCAGGCTTTCCTGAATACGATTCCGACGTTTAGCGGCGGCGTGGAAAGCGGGAAAAGCGCCGATACTTAGATACATAGAGGGATTTTCCTCATTGGACTGATGTGTATTTATAGCGGAGAGACTCGATTTGTACATGTACCATATATGGAGAAGTAAATTGTAATTTTAATTGTGATTTGTTGGTAAATAAAGTGTTCTATATAACGGTATTTTGAGGAGGTTTTTTGCGCGGGGAATCGGGGAAATTGTACTTTTCTTATAGCTATGTATAATGAGTGTGTATGATATGTATCTGTCAGATCGTAAGTTAATTTATTGATATTGAAATGGTAGTTAATAAATACGTTGGAAATGATGATTTTATTTGATGTTTTGTACAGCCTATATACATATAAATTCGAATAATATTGCATTTTTAATGAATTAGACTATCAAAAAATTCTTTTTTTAGTACCTAATATACTAAGTAACACCCTAAATATTTTGTTTTATTTATAATTTTATTTTCAATTCGAAATCAACATAAAATTGCGGGTGTGAAATTACGTTTGAATTAGGAAAATCTCTTTATTTTTTATACTTAAAAAATTGCCCTATATTACCCAATAAAAATTGTTTACAAATATTTAGACTCTCATTGATTTTATTTATAAATTTATAAATTATAACGTATAGACATTTTTATGTCGATTTATTTCGTCAAATTTTTGGGCGATTCAATTTTTTGATGCGTACGTTAATTTGAAATTATGAGGATATTTCATATGAATGTTTTCAAAAATGACTACAACTCAAAAAATTCCAAAAAACAACCCTTTTAGAAGCACTAAAATGACAAAAAAATACTCTAAATTGAAAAAAATAAATTTTTTAACAACTTTTTTCATTTCATTTCCATTGAAAAATCATTCTTTTGAACATTTTTACTTTTCTTTAGTCTTCTTTTTCCTCTTTTACCAAACGATTCTTGTAAAAAACCAAAGAAGTAGTAACAATTAGTCGTATACACTAAAAAAATATTTTTTTCACTGACTTTCAAATTAGAAAAACAAAATTCGACAAAATAACTTTTATACAAAAAGTATCTTACAAAAAAGTATTTATTTTTTATAGTATAAAATAAAGAGAATATCGAAAAAATATAGGTAAATTTGTCACCAGTACACCGTCTTTAAAATTCCTCTCATCTTTTATTGCGTTATTACATATATTTTTTATTCACCCCTCTCTCCCGTTCGGGGAGCCCGGGGAACTTTATCGGCGCCTACTAGTCGATAAAAGCCTCGCCCGCCCCTAGGCGCCCCCCCTCGGCGCCCCTTCGCCCCCCCCCTAGGCGTCGGAAACGACCCCTCTTATCGGAGGTTTGGGCTTTTAACGGTGCACCGGGAGGCGCTTTTGTATCTCTCTGTAGCCGTTTCGGACGCTCTCTCCTGCTATATGCTCTCGATGGATATTTTATTAAATAACACCCCGTTTTAATGGCTTCACAACGTTTCCAGTTTGAACTCGGAAAATTTTATTAAAACGCCGCTCGCGCGACGCCAAAGTGAATAATGTAATTTTTTACTTAACGAACGGTTCTATTAACCGACGCGTAAAAGGCACCCGCGCGGTTTTTCACACGAAATATATCTAACGCTGTATATTAATCGAATTATAAAGAAAAAGTTTTTTTTTGGCTTTACATCAATCATATATACATACAATTGAAGAAGGCTGTGATGATTTATTTAAAATTCACTATGACAGATTTGTTGACAGATTCGGTTGTCGTGTGTTCTGTGTCATATTTATTAACTTTTAACTGTCAATATTTTTTCGCAATACGTTCGTTATTAATTAAATTAATTCGTTTTATAATGTAAAAGGTATGTAATTAGTACGTTTACTATTTTTCTTATACATTTATTATTCTCTTTACTAATTACAATTTTTATTATCTAGTTTTATATGTTGCTTATAATTAATTGATAATTCGACATTAGAACACAGCCTACTATTTCACTGAATAAACATTATTTTTTCTCATCTAATGGAAAAAAATTTTTAAAATTTTGTTGTAATATTATAGTAGATATTTAAGTAGTATTTCAAATGCTTATATATTTAAAAAGGTAATTATAAAACGACCGATTTCATTAGAAAATAATACCAGAAAATAAAAGAAAAATACCCCATATGATATTTAGCACAGAATTTATTAAAGACCCTCGAATATAATTCGGCTCGGTTTGATAGTAATTGCAGGGGATTAGGAAGACATACGACAAGAGGATCGTATTACACGGTTTATGTATGTAAATAAATTGCGAGGGACGCGTCGAAAGAGGGGCCCGGCGTCGCGACGCGTCCCCCGCTCCGTCGGGTCCCCCGGGGACCGGCCGCCCTCTTATTAACTAATAGCGGTAAATGCTGCGTGAACGGACCTAATCGTAAGCTAATTTTCCATTTCCACGGGTCTTGTAATAAAACAATCAACATGTTTTAGCCGGGGCTCTATACATATCGGCTAATAGATTTCCCCCTTTTTCTCTCTATACACGTCCCCGACGATGCCTGATGATTACGAATTTATGCGAAACGTCGCCTACTCTGGGGTATTTCTAATTCGATTATATGATAATAATGCATTGCGTATACTAGCGTATTGTGTAGTGCGTGTTGTTAAATGTCGCGTAGGCTGTGGATAATTTGGGGATATTTTGTTTTTAACGGTTGTTTGTTGTAGGTTTGAATAAAAGGTGGTGAGATTATGGATTCGATGCAATATTAGCGATTTATACGTGTTTTTTGGAGGTATTTTTTATTTAAATGAGGGCGGAAAGAGATGTTAATATCTAGGGGATTTTTAGTTTTGAACGGTTGGCAATGGTGTTAAATGAAAGGTGGTGGGATTATTGTGAGGCAATAGTGATTTGTAGGTGATTTTTGGAGGTATTCTTGAGTTAAATTGGGGGTTGAAAAAGTGTAACAAATTATTCTTTAATCGTCTGTTTTATTTGGGGATTTTTAGTTTTGTGCGGTTGGCATAGTTTTGAATAAATGTAGGTGAGATTGTTGTGAGGCAATAGTAATTTAGAAGTGATTTTTGGTGATAATTTTGAGTTAAATTGGGGGTTCAAAACGTATAAAAAACGATTTTTAATTATCTATCAAATGGGGATTTTTAGTTTTGTGCATTTGGCAATGGTGTTAAATAGAAAGTGGTGGGATTATTGTGAGGAAATAGAGCTTTAGAGGTGAATTTTGGAGGTATTGTTGAGTAAAATAGGGAAGGAAAGAGAGAAGAGATTTTAATTGAGGATTTTTCGTTTTGTGCGGTTGGCAATGGGTTTATATGGAAGGTGGTTGAATTATCGTGAGGCAATACAGATTTAGAGGTGAATTTTGGAGGTAATTTCGGAGGGAAAAAGTCTTTAATCAAGAATGTTATAGGTCAATTGAGGATTTTTAATTTTCTGCTGTTGGTAATTCAGTATCTATTAAATTTTGTGGTGGTTTTAGGAGATTTAAAGCTATCATTGAGTTAAAATACTAAAATAAAAGAGACTTACACCAACCCCAAGATTATACATTCTCGCTATTTTTCCCCATATCTTTAATATAGGCGAATTTTCCCTGACGAATATTTCCCATCCGGCACAGAGACATACCGACTTTTCGCGTGAATTTTCCGACGACGGCGTTTCCCCCCCGGCTCCCCCCGCACCGCCCCGCTCCTCCTCCCCTCCGGCCCGGAATATTATTACGTGACGTATTAGGAGAGTTTCGAAGTTTCCACCCTCTTTCCGTGGAAAAGCCGAGCGCGCATCGCCAGGAAACAATTAAATTAACAATGGTCGGGTTCGCTCTCTCCGGCATATAGTTAGCCAGAAAACGCCATTCGGATGAAATCTTGCGGAACGTATTCCTTTTTTTTTCATTTCGGATGTGTTTTTCTTTTTTCCCTGCGATGGCCCCGCTCGCGCCGCCTCGCCCCCTTCCCGCCGCCTTGGCGGGGGCCCGATTAGAATGCGCCTATTTATGAGAGATATATATATATATATATAATGTAGCGATTTGTATTGTGCCCGAATATCAATGGGATCGTTCGTTCGGGAAATTTTAATTCGACGGTTTTCTTTGTACCGATTGTTTTGCGACAGATGTCGCTTTTTGGGGAAGTACCGGATACGTGAATTTTCTACTACTGATTTTAATTAGATGAGAAAAATTGGATACTTGCAATATCTGCTCATTACTATAGAGGGTTTAATTAATTGAATTTGGCGATACTTCAGGATGATTTTAGTAAGAATAGTTTCTATCAATGTATGTTGTAAAACCTTTTGGTTTTCGAGTTACGGGGTGTTATAGTTTTAGAGAAAATTAACTTTTCTATCATAATTTTCTTAATGCTGCAGATATTTTTATGAAATTTCGGACGTGGAAGTCACTGGTAATAGTAGAAAATTAATTTTTTGTCCCCAAAAAAAAGTTTTTTATGCATAGTGGGCGCCTATCAAATTTCCAAAAAATTTCAAAAGCAATCTCAATGAACTTGGGAAAAAATTGTTTTGGTTTTAATTTTTTTACGCGAAAATGGTGCCTTGTACGAAAGTAAATCTTTGGACCGAATTTGCTCCAAAATAAATGAGGATTTTAAGAATAATTTTAGTTTTTAGAAAAAACAGTGGCGTACCATTTTTTCTTCAAACATATTCAGTTCAAACCTCGTACGGACGTCACTGGTAAACATTTTTAAAAATCTTTTGCCTCAAAAAATGCTCATAAATAATTAAAAAGTGTATACAAAATTTCATAAAAATATCTGGAGTAGGTAATATAGAAAAATTATCTTTTTTTCTAAAACTATAACACCCTGTAGCTCGAAAACTAAAAGGTTTAGGACATATATTGATATAAACTTTTCTTCTTAAAACCAACCAAATATTCACATCCTGAAGTATCGACACTCAATTAACTAAACCCTGTATACAGGATGGTTTTCTTTAAAGCGCACGATATATAATTTTTCAGTATTCACCCTGTACATTGAGGCACGTCCCAATTATCTATCCATCTAAAAATATAATACATTAACATCTATCGTTCTGCAAGTCACTATATATACAAAAATAAATATTTTCCGTAAATCCCGGAACATCCCCATTATATTCCGCAGAAACCGCAAAGAATCCCTTTGGCGAAAATGAAAGAAACTCGACACGTCAAGTATGCACGAACAATGCACTTTATATGCACTTCGAAACCCACAATATTTGCGCCTACCCCCCGTCGCGTAGAGGGCTTTAAACATCCATCCCTTATTTTTCGGTTTGTTCGCTCGCGATTTTAATCGAATTAGTTAAGTACCCTGTCGTATTATTGGGCATTTTGAATGGGCCCCGGACAGAATGGGATAATTTAAAAAGGTGACGATGTGTATATCTTTTCATCTGCGCTTAAATGCGTACTGGGTGTGTTTTTTCGGGGACTATTGTGTTCGGGTTTCGCAGCTACAATTAGGTTTTTAAACCAGGCGACTGATTGATAGGTTTATGTATATACCTCGGGTACACGTATTTATTTTGTTATTTGTGTTCGAAAATGTTTGTTTAAATTGTATTTGTATTTGGAATTTTTCGTGGAGGATTTTTTTGCTACCTTTAGAATTTTATTAATGTGATTTTTGAAGCTTCGATTTAATATCTATAAATTTTATTCTGTGTTCTAAATTGTTCTCTAAACAGTTCCCTACTTCGTCGTGTACGATTCAACATAGTTCTGAAGTGTTCTAAATTGTTTCAAACAGTTCTAAATTCGTTGTAAATGCTTTCTAAATCGTTCTAATTTAATCCTAAATGGTTCTTTTTAAAGGTTTTTTTTTTCTTTAGGACTTGTTGAATGTTAGATAAATGTTTCAGATGAATTTACTTTGCGAGACGTAGGTATTTATTTTGTTATTTCTATTCGAAATGGTTGTTTAAAATATTTGTATTTGTATAGTTTCTACGGAGAAATTTGTTGGGCCCTGTAAAATTGTTTAGATTTATAGTAAAATTTTTGTTGTGATTTTTGAATCTTTAATTTCTCTAAAAACAGTTTTCTAATTCATCCTTTGTTTCTAGTTTATTCTCAAGTATTCTAAAATATTCTAAACAGTTCCCTAATTCATTCTGTATTCTGTATACCTAATTCAACACTGTTCTGGATAGAAACAGTTCATTCTCAAGCATTCTAAATAGTTCTAAACAGTTATTGAATTCATATTTTGATGTATTCAACACAGTTCTGGACAGTTCTAGCTCATTCTGAAGCATTCTAAACAGTTATGAATTCGTTGTAAAGCCTTTTACATCGTTCTGAAGATCCTTTTTAAAAGATTTTTTTCATGACTTATTACAACTATTTTATGACTTATACAACTACCTTTTCTACGAATTACGAACTATTTCGAAACATTTCCTTCCATTCTTCACGACGAATTTTCGAGTGTTTAAAACCCCCTTTGAAAGCCCTCTCGTTGCCTCAACAAACTCCTTAAAATCCCACATGTAGGTATGACACAACATCAAGAAAAAAGTATCGTGCAGTTTCCCAACGGAACAACATACATGCACGTGTGTGCCAACTACAATTCTAATTCGAAAGAATACAAAATTACAATACACATCGCAGCACAAACACCGAGGTGTTCGAAACAACTTAAAATCGGCCTCCTTTCGAGCGCGAAATCGCGAAGCCCGCCCGCCGGGCGGCGGCCCCATTACGTGTTCCCCGCTTTCGGTTCCCGTTTACAGAATTTAGATACAGAAAATACGTATTTACTAATTTACGCACAGTCCAATAGGTCGAATGTGTCGCGCTTGTTAGGCCGCGATTCTTGCCCGTTCACGGCTCGTCGCCTCCATTATAATTGTAATTTCTAATTCGTCGTTGCTCTAACGAGTGCTAATAAGTCACCCCCGGGGGGGATGGATAGATCGACGGGAATCGCAGTTGTTACGTCGGGAATTCGGGAATTCGAAACGAATCTGTACCGGTATAACCGCGATATGTTATAATTAAATTGTCTTCATTAAAAAGAATACTTTTCTCGGTTATTATAGGAATTGGAATTAGTTTAGCACAATTTCGAACGGTTCGACATGAACAAGAACTGTCTAGAGTAATTTTGGATTGGCTAGAACAATTTAGAACCGTTCAGGAATAATTAGAACTATTCAGAACGATTTAGAAATCATTACAATGAATTTTTAACAGCTTCAAACAATTTAGAACGCTTGAAGACGAATTGTAGAATCTTTAGAACTATTTTGAATAATACAGAACCTTTATGAACTAACCAGAACTATCCAGAACTCTTCAGAAAAATTTAGAACCATTCGGGACTAATTAGAACTATTCAGAACAATTTAGAAATCATTACAATGAATTTTTAACGGCTTCAAACAATTTGGAAAGTTTGTAGACGAATTGTAGAATCTTTAGAACTGTTTTGAATGATATAGAACGCTTCTAAACTAACCAGAACTATCAAGAACTCTTCAGAATAATTTAGAACCGTTCAGAACTAATTAGAACTATTCAGAACGATTTAGAAATCTTTACAATGAATTTTTAACTGCTTCAAACAATTTAGAATGTTTGAAGACGAGTTGTAGAATCTTTAGAACTGTTTTGAATGATTTAGAACGCTTCTAAACTAACCAGAACTATCCAGAACTCTTCAGAATAATTTAGAACCGTTCGGAACTAATTAGAATTATTCAGAACGATTTAGAAATCATTACAATGAATTTTTAACTGATTCAAACAATTTAGAAAGGTTGAAGACGAGTTGTAGAATCTTTAGAACTGTTTTGAATAATTTAGAACCCTTCTGAACTAACAATTGGACTAGTCGGAACAATTTAGAACCGTTCAGGACTAAATAAAACTATTGAGAACGGTTTAGAATGCTTTACAATGAATGTAGAACTGATTGAAAAACTTTAGAATGCTTGTGGAGGCATTATCGAATTTTAAGAACTATTTAGAACCCTTCTGAATTAACTATATAGACCTATCCAGAACAACTAACAACCTTTCAGGACTAATTAGAACTATTCACGAATGAACTGGAATTGTTCGGAATAAAACATCTTATAAAATTAGTCAATTTTCAACTGTACAAAATTTTCCATACTCAGTATACACTGATGAGAAATTCGGGCGTTGTTTCTCGACCGATCGAAAAATACACGAAGCCGATAGACAATTTATTGATAGGTCATCGATAGGGTATTTTTCGGCGTGTTCAATCGTGCAAGTGTATCAATCTAATCGACAATATATTTAGAAATACAATACGTGTCACGGGATACGGATAAAACCGTGACCGGAATGTAACGCAATAGTTTTATCGATCGCCCCGGACTCTGGCCGTTTTCTATACAGCTTCGACAGCCACCCGCACGTTGTACGAAATCCGATTGGAATTTTTGTATGTACCGATAACCCTCTCTTATGCTATTATTTCGTTGTAATGTATAGGCAAATGAATGTTTTTGTGATACCCTGAAGTTTTTACATTTTAGTTTTTTTGTAAAATTGTTAAATTAGTAGTGCAAAAAAGATACCAAACTTACTTCTAGCAATGTTACCAATCCTTTTCCCCTAAAATTTCGACTTTACAACATTTCGATTTAACAGGATACCAACCTTACTTGTAGCAATATTACCAATCATTTCCCCTAGATAATATTTGTTCGTATTTGCAATGTTTTTCAACAAATTGCAGCGGTAAATGATGAAGAAAAATTAGCGTGACAGCAACAGCTAATCCGAAATTTATCGGATTTCGTTCGTGGGTAACATTAAACGCCATTGTTAGGGGTACCATTGATCGCGAACCCCCCCGTTCGAGTCGCCACAAAGAAGCCAGAAGAGACGGGAAATTCGCAGGTATAAACGCCTTTAAAATAGTTACATGTACGAAATTCTAATCTAATAAAGGGCACAATGGGGGCCCTTAAGTACTCCATTCAAAAAGTATCGAATGTTTGCGACGGCTAAAGCGTTTTATTGCTTTGTATAGGAAACTTAAAATGTTACTAATAGACGCGTAAATAGCTGGTAATGCAAATATTTTGAGGATTTTTTTCTAAAGAATATAATTCTTTGTAGGTAAAAGGGAGGTTTAAATATTTCTTATTGTCGTTTGTACATACTCAAATATCGTTTCGTAGTTACCAGAAAATATTCTATGTGTAATTAAAAAGAAATGAGAATAAGGAAGAAAAATATATATATGAAAAAAAATCGATGTCCCCGACTGTTTCGGCTCCCCTATATAATATCTCCTGCAACCGTATAAGCTACTCAACTTAATTAAGTACGTATATATAGGTAGGAAATTGAAAAAAATCGGATGATGAAATCCCGCCGTAATCCGCTTAGTATCTGCCACACGTTACAAAAGTTACCCCGTCTCCTCTCCGGCTCTCTCTCTCTCCTCTAAGGCTTTAACTCGCGACTTATTTTCGGGGGATGAGAGTTTATTATTTTCTTTAAATAACGCCCGAAACACGAACGGGTTTGCCCGCATCGCTTTCTTCAATCATTTCATCGATTTGTCGCCGGTGAATTCGTACCTACGCCGGCTCGATTTTAATTTTCTATAAGAGGTAATTGGTTTTAAAGAAACTTTTTTTTTTCATGGATATTAGGCTGTTTTTTAATTTCGATATTTTGGGAAAATTATGCAGGAATCAAAAATATTCTCTCTAGGTCACTAAATAGGTAGAAAATCTACTAGGTAGGCAACCACAATCACAATAAAAACATTATATTGTCAGTATTAAAATTGGGCAGTAAAATGAACAAACTCATTAATATTAAGGATCAATTAAAGTACAAAAGGAAGATAATAAATAAAAAATAAACAGTAACAATGGTTTCCTATTAAATTTGATGTGTATGAGCAAAATGTCTTCTGGTTAACCGTTCGGTCGGTTTGTGGAAATAAAAAATCACATTTCCTCTTGATTTCTAGGAGGTCTCAGATAGGAATTCCTTTTTATGCAGTCTACTAGCCATCTAATTCCTTCGTCCACTCCGTCCCTACGAAAAGCCACTTTTAATTAGCTATAATGGGATAATATGGGTGGGTAGCTTACCCGGTTAAGGCCGAAACTGGCATGACCATGCAGTCTCTCTTGCCTATTAGATGGGAATTTTTATTGAATATCGGCTTGACCTCTCGTACTCCCATACATTCGGGTATGTCCTGCTTATTGGCCAATACTAACAATGGAATGCCTCTTAAATTTTCGCTTGCAATCATTTTATCTGGAATAATTTCGTTTAGAAACTGCAGTATGGGAAATGTTTAGATTGAATTTACCGAATATTTCTTTCGATTCGTCCATACGTTCTCTATCGGATGAATCGATTATGTAGATAATTGCATGGGATTCTTCATAATACTAAAAATAATATAAATAAGAAGTTGTTGGATATTAAATTATTATCATATTTACTTTGTCCCATAGAGATTGCAGTTCGTTTTGACCGCCCAAGTCCCAGAAGTTCAATCGTATTCCGGCTACATCCACTTTACCGATGTTCAGCCCGACTGTTGTGGTGATTTTGGAAGGATGGATGGAGTTGTAATTATTAGTTAGCTTTGTTTTGGCGGCTTCTAAATAGGTCTGAAAATTTTCCAAAATTTTTAATGGAATCGTTTGAAAAACATATAAAACTCACCGTTTTTCCAGCATTATCCAGGCCCAGGATGAGAACGCAATATTCGTCTTTTTGTACCATGTGCTTGTAAAAACCATAAATTAAAGAAAACATTCTCTTAAGCGGCTAGTTGAATTACATTTTAGTGTAAAAAACTCATTATTTTCATTTTTGTTAATAAAAATTCGTGTAAACGTCAAAATTTTGACGTTGACGTTGACTACAACTATTCGGATGTACGACTAATTAAAATCCATAATAAAAAAGAAGATCTAACTATGGCGCTATCTAGCGAATGATTTATTAAACTATTGATTGAAAAAAAGAGACTACTTTAATTAAAAATTATGTATTAACAGAAATCTATCTTAAAAACAAAATCAATAACTCGTCAACAAATTTAAAATGGACGACCAACCAATTGTTTGGAATTGTTTTGTTCCAACTTCAGAGCAAACAAAATTTCACGTAAACGGTGTTGCCTATATAGAAGGACCCATTGGGAATCATTTCTCATATGCATGTGGTGCGTTGTAACATATTCAAACCAATGAAAACGCGTTTGAAAGGTGAATAAGTTTATTTTTGGATCCATTGGATCATTACACAGGCATACCCGATGACTAAAATAATCATTCGGACGAAAAATAGAGGATGTAAACGGTCGAAACGTCGGCTTTTAATCGCTCGTTCTCTAATTAAATCGATTTAATTCGAACGTTTCGAAGCGTACATTTCATTCGGCAGTTCTAATCGAAAATTTGTTGATAATGCCAGCGGCAAGTACGTGAAAATTGCTTGTAAAAAATGGCATCGTTAAAGTGGAAAAAGGCGTTTTGCATCGCTTATTCCGGGTTTCTGTTCGTGAGTGAAATCCCATTCAACATTTTGATTGTATTTAATTTGTTTGTATTACAGTTTACGGGTGTATTGTTGATTGTGTTCTCGGCGATTTTGCTATACAGGATTTTCCACCACTACGATTTTATTACAAGCAGTACAACAGGACCACTGATTTTTCTAATAATATTAGGAAATTTGCATTTAATTTTAACATGGTTGGGCGTCAAAGCCACTACGAGGGAGCACAATTTCCACATTTACTTGGTGCGTACAATATTATTTTATACTTAACATTGCAAGTTTTTAATCGACTTGGCAACACAGCCTGCTACTATATCCAACAAAACACATCCCTTGGATATACCTCCAGTGACAACAGTGTTGTCAAGTTTAATAAATTAAAATCTTTGAATCTTCCAGTTTATGTTCTTCACATTAATGCTGCTGGTTAGCGAATTCACCATAGGCGTGTGGTCGATGGTGTTGTGGGACTCCGTCGGGGTGCCTTCCACTGATTTACTGACGCAAGTTTTCAATGGAGTGTTAAAGGAGGAAATTTACAGTAAATCGTGGTCTCAAGTGCAAAGCGATGTAAGTTAAAATAGGTAATGTAGAACGTTAGGTGGCTACGGCAGCGTGGCCGAGCGGTCTAAGGCGCTGGTTTTAGGCACCAGTCCGAAAGGGCGTGGGTTCGAATCCCACCGCTGTCAACCTTTTTTTCATCGTTAATTTTTTTTTTCGAAGTTTCTCGTTAATAAATGTATACAAATAAAAATAGTAAATAGTTAAAAAAATGTTTGTGATATAAATTTCCAGTTGCAATGTTGCGGTTTGCACGGTCCCCAAGACTACGAGCTATACCCAAAGGAAGGCGCCGTGCAATTGTCCTATTTATCCTGCAAAAATAACGAAGTCACCAATCCCAACGGGGAAATCGTCCCCTACAAGGATGGATGCGAGGACGTCTTCGTCGGATACGTGGAATTCATTCTAATAGAAAGCGCTATCATGGGTTTCCTGGCCGCGATATTTCAGGTAAACATTCATCCATTACCCAATCTTTTTAGTATCTATTGTTGCAGATAAAAAGTGTATGGGCTATTTAAATGATTCACCTAAAATTCGAGCAGTAATTGAAATAATTGCGCCATTAACATAGCGGAAGATGCAATTAATTTTATCATCCTGTCCCACATACTTTAATCCGCGTATTACTTGCTATACAGGGCGTCCCAAATAAGCACCATTTTTTTCAGGGATTCGGCTTGTTCGTGCTGGTCTCGTTCTACAGGACGTTGCGCGAGGAGCGAACCAGACGTTCGGCCAGAATGTCGGAATTGCAACGACAACTATCCGTGCAAAGCCAGGAAATGCTGCCGCCCGTCGCCGTGCACCAGCCGGTACTCGAGGCGCAGCCGGGCGTCGCGACGCCCCTGCACCCCGACACCCCCACTCACCCCCCTTCTTATGCTCCCAACGAAACGGAGAAAGTTTAAAAATTGTACCGCAATTTTCTTTTACCTCTGTACAGGGTGTAGCAGACACGCTGTATTAGTGTAAATACTATTTTTGTACTTAGTTTTTTTTAATTGTTGTTTGTTGAATATACCCGTATTTTTTTTTTGATAAATATATACTTTTATTAGCCTGTTTAGATACGCCTATGAGTTATAAGATTTATCAATAAAGTGCGCTAGGCACGCGAGGCTTTTAAACGCACGAGCATTTTAAATGGGACCTAATGAATTATGCAGATTATTTAATAGGTTTTAGTATTTATGTTTTTTTTCTGTAATGTTTTGTATACACAAACTTGTATTTATTTTTGTTGTTAGGGAAAAAGGGTGATGCATTTAATCAAATATTTGTAACAAATTTTGAGTGAAAAAAATTCTATTTTGTATTGAATATGAGGTTTTTTTAATATTATAATGTATGTAAGTGATAAAAAATTTCATGGAAACAGATGTGCCATTTTTTATATTATATAACAATTACATGACAATTTTATTATTACAATCAAAATTTAATAAATAGCTTCAATCGAGAATAGTCGATTAATTTTCCCCAACACCTACAACCCCTTGCACAACATTCAATATTTTCTTAACCGTCAATATTGACATTAAATTAAAAAAAATATATACAGTGTGTCTACTTAAGTTCGCACCATATGGAAAACTTTTTTATTATTAATTTTACGAAAAAAAGTTATTCTTCATAAAAAGTTCTGCATGTTTTAAAACCTAAAATACAATCATCAGATATCTAATTTTTTCAGTCGTATACGAGGTTTGTTAGAAAATATGAAATATTGGAAATTGTTATCTGTTATCTCTTTATTCGTTCAAAATTTGATTACATTTACATCTCTTAACCTCTATGTTGCATTAGTTCGATTATGCATTGAAATAAATGATAATAAAATAATTTATTTTACAAAAATTATCGACTACATAAAAACATTAAAAAATGTAATTTTTAGTCCTGATCAACTTTTCTTAATAACAATTTCCGATATTTTCAAAAATAAAGGTGCTTTACTCTTAAGCAAAAAACACATTTTTTTGACAAACCTCGTATACGGATTAAAAAAATTGTTATCTGATGGTTGTATTTTAGGTTTTAAAACATGCAGAACTTTTTATGAAGAATAACTTTTTTCGTCAAATTAATAATAAAAAAGTTTTCCATATGGTGCGAACTTAAGTAGACACACTGTATATACAGGATGCTTCTGCTTGCAATCGACCCGGAAAAGTAAGATAGAATCTCCCAAAACGCCCGCACGGTAACCTTCGCGAAACGCGCCCGATAGATACGAAATCCACTCTATTAACACGCCGCAGGTCCCGAGCCCTCGGAGCCCTTATCTCATCGGCCCCCCGACCCCCGGACCGTCTCGCAGACCGACCGGGCGACTTCTACTCGGAATGCGCGAGCCGAATGCGCCCGCCGTTCCCTCGCCACCGCCGGCGGCGGGCCAGTCGTTACCCGGATTTCGGCGGCGGTTCCGCGTCCACTCGATATCCCGGAGCGCTGCCATCCGGTGCCCCATCCAGACGTTCCGGTAGATGGTCGGGCCGTTGCGAGACCTCGCTGAGGATCGCTGGGCCAGTCCCGCCGGTGAATTCGCCACCAGGAGTCGATTCGGGGAATGCCCTCGGCGGATGTTCGAGTGCCTGGTGTTTGGTAAGTGTGTTGAGAGATTTTTTATTTATGCCAATTGAGTATCTATCTATCTCAGGGTGTTTGTTTTTACCACATTCATACACTACTTAAATACTCATATAATATGTTAAGCATGTAATCTGAGCGAAATTGGTCGTGTTTTAATTTATAAATCTGCGCGTTTATTTTATATTTGCGACATGAAACTTCGCTTTGTTTTCGCCGAGTTTTCCGGGATTAGCGTTGGTATTTATAATTGGCTGTTAGTCGTTAATTAGTGTCGGATTTTCGCGTTGTAAATCGAGGGCAATTAAAATTTATAAATCGATACTCGGGTCGATTTGTGTGTATAAATATTTAAGTACGTAATGAAAGTTATAAATTGATCGTGTTAATTCGAATTTTCCGACTGTGTACGGTGGAAAATTGCGCGTCTGAGAAGCGAAAAGTCCCCTTGAAAGGGACATGGAAATGCGAGAGAACACCCGATCGAACGTTGATGTTTATTTAGGAATTAATCGATAATTTCATTAAACCCTCCCTGTCGGGCGATAAAATTATACGTGCCACAGCCCGGATTTTATTTTAAATTTCATTAAATTATCAACGGAATTTTCCCGTTCCCATCTTTTGCTCGCTATTTTAATCAATCGCTCTAATTAAAAAAGGTCCATCTTTATTGAATAAACAATTCTCTACGACTAGTTTCTAATGCAATCCTTTATAAAACTCCAATTATCTCGAAAACTAATTGAGATAATAAAACGAAGTTTTTATCAGTTTATAGAAAAAACAATTCTCTACACCTTTTAGAGAATCAAAAATATTCAAAAACCACACAATTTCCGAGATATTTCGACTGTTTTATAATCATAATAGAGCCTCTCGCTTCATCAAAATCCGGCTCTAATTCTCTACAACCATCATCAATTTAAATGTCATTTTCTCTGATTGAATGGATTTTTTCAACACCTGCTAACATTTCTCTAACATTTCATTGGAATTGTTGTGGAAATTCCGGCATTTCCAACGGGAATTTGTGTTTTCCTCGTGTGTTATCGAGATCGGAGCGGCTCATTACGCGTTATTAAGGGGTGGAAATACGAAAAAAAAAGGGGTAAACATTTTATTTTTCGTTATCGCTTGGTAGCTCATAAAATATTGAAGTGACAAAGGGAAATGGTCGATTATTATAGAAGCACATTCTTACATCGAATAACGGGAAAATCTATAATAATTCTATTAAAAGTCCGGCAGTAAAAGTGGAAACATCATTCCCGTTTTACGAGTTCGTCCTGGAAAATTTTATTTAAATATATACGCCCATTCGAAACGGTGGAAGGTGAATAAAGTTTCATCTATTTTAGAAGTATAATGAAGCTAGACGATGATGATGGATTTTCGTTTACATGAATAATTCGAAAAACTTCTTGTAATTACGTAGTTACCTACATAAATTTATAAATAGACTAGTAGAAAACCAATCGATTTTTATTACAATGCTCCAGTGAATGTCTTCTTCTTTTATTTTCCGATTGTAATAACTCCATTTTATCACAAGTCGCCCGAGATGAGTAAGATAATCGATTCGCATATCGGCACGGAATTTTTCCGCCTAATTAATCCGTCTAATTAACCGGCTAATTAAAAACTTTTCCTCGCTCGCGCCAATTTACCGTTGGCTTTTTAATTAACCGACCGGACCCGTTTCCCCATCGAACTTTCCCCGAGATAAAAAACACACACACACGCACGCACGCCGAAAAAGAAACCAATATTGTTCGAATTCCCTCGACGCGGAAAATTCTATTCCCTTTTTTCCCGCTCGAATCAAATTTTCCTCCTTCTCCCCGGCTTCCTGCTCTGCCGAATCGATACGCGGACACTTCATCAAAGGATTTCATCAACCAACGACTTTTCCCACCGCTAACGTTCATTAAAGAGTTTCATTAACAATAATTTTTTTATGTTGTACATACGTGTTTCATTAAGACATTCGAATTTTGCATTATTGTTGGGGTTTCATTAAGAAATTGATAAAATAATGTCGAATTTGACCTTTATCTTGCGTTAATGTGGGGTGTTTCATTAAAACGGGGTTTCATCAACGAGTTTCATTAACAAGGAGGTTTTATTTGTATGTGTTTCATTAAGAAATTGATATAATGTCGAATTTGACCTTTATCTTGCGTTAATATGGGGTGTTTCATTAAAATGGGGTTTCATCAACGAGTTTCATTAACAAGGAGGTTTTATTTGTATGTGTTTCATTAGTAAATTGGTAAAATAATGTCGAATTTGACCTTTATCTTGCGATAATGTGGGGTGTTTCATTAAAACGGGGGTTCATCAACGAGTTTCATTAACAAGGAGGTTTCATTTGTATGTGTTTCATTAAGAAATTGATAAAATAATGTCGAATTTGACCTTTATCTTGCGTTAATGTGGGGTGTTTCATTAAAACGGGGTTTCATCAACGAGTTTCATTAACAAGGAGGTTTTATTTGTATGTGTTTCATTAAGAAATTGGTAAAATAATGTCGAATTAGCCGGTTAAATTATCTGATGGCATTTTCTAATGTGGAGTAGTGTTTCATTAAAATGGGGCCGGGAGTTTCGACGTAGAAACGTAAGTATGTCGGTTGGAGATCGTTATAAATTGGACGTGCAAGTGAAGGAAAAAGGAACGGAGCCCACGCGATAAAATTTACGAGCATCCCCTAATCAAGGGGCGGTCTCGATTCGAATCCTTTTGGCACGAACTTTGTGCGATGTTAAATTTGCGATTTCGATTTGCGTACGATTTTCTTCGAAGAATTTTACGGGGGTGAGTCGGGTAGGAAAATCTTTGATTACGTGTGGGGGTGAGTGTGTGTTTTTTTAATTCAAAAATTTGGTTTAATTTGGCATTTAAAAGTTCATTAAGAATCTTAGGAAATAAGGTTAATGTCTTGAGAATCTTAAGAAATATTTTTTAATTCATAAATTTAGTAATTTTGGTATTTAAAAGTTCTGTATGAATTTTAAGAAATAATTTTAATATCCTAAGAATCTTAAGAAATATTTTTGGATTTAAAAATTTAGTAATTTTGGCATTTAAAATTTCATTAAGAATCTTAAGAAATAATCTTAAAATCATAAGAATCTTAAGAAATATTTTTTAATTCATAAATTTAGTAATTTTGGCATTTAAAAGTTCATTAAGAATCTTAAGAAATAATCTTAAAATCATAAGAATCTTAAGAAATATTTTTTAATTCATAAATTTAGTAATTTTGGCATTTAAAAGTTCATTAAGAATCTTAAGAAATAATCTTAAAATCATAAGAATCTTAAGAAATATGTTTTAATTCATAAATTTAGTAATTTTGCATTTAAAAGTTCATTAAGAATCTTAAGAAATAATCTTAAAATCTTAAGAATCTTAAGAAATATTTTTTAATTCATAAATTTAGTAATTTTGGCATTTAAAAGTTCATTAAGAATCTTAAAAAATAATGTAAATATCTTGAGAATCTTAAGAAATACTTTTTAAATCATAAATTTAGTAATTTTGGCATTTAAAAGTTCATTAAGAATCTTAAGAAATAATCTTAAAATCATAAGAATCATAAGATATATTTTTTCATTCATAAATTTTGTAATTTTGGCATTTAAAAGTTCATTAAAAATCTTAAGATCTTTTAAGATTTAAGATCTTTTAAGAAATCCTACAAACTTGGTATACTTTCTGTTGAAATTCTCCTCCAAAACCTCCTCGAAGAGGATTCCCAAAAAACCCACCACATTCCCAAGAAATCATCCAAATATCCCAACAATACCCCACGAACCTCACAACCGCCACCTTCCAAAACCCCTTTCGAACACGCCGTCCAAACTCCCCCAGCTCAACCGCCCAAATCTCTTTTCGTTCCAGATCGACCGACCGCCCCCGCCGCCCCGCCATGTTGGCGCGCAGCACGTCCTCCCGCCGCCGGCGCGCCTCCCGCAGCGCCGCCTCCTCGCCGCAGACGCGCGGCGTCCTCGCCGCCACGCCGGCCGGCCGCCGCGCCAGCATCGCCGTGAGCCCCGCCGAGCCGGACCACCTCCGCGCCCGCCTGGCGCCCGACCCGGCGCGCAGCCCCCGCCACTCGCTCGCGCCCGATCCCGCCGACGGGCAGCCGCTCAAGGACCTCGGCAAGCCCGATCGCGGCGCCCCCCGCCTGGCGCCCGACTTCGACAGGAGCCCCAGGAACAGGTTTGTTGCCAACATAATTCTGTAGGCGTTAAATCGGGTTGCAGCGCGGGTCTTGGGTTTTTGAGGCAATTAGTTTAGTGGTTAAAATTAATTCTTTATAGGGGGTTTAATCGTAGAGTAGTAGAGGCTTTGTCTTCTGAAGATACACCTGGGTGTTTTGGAGTATGTTTTAACGCAGTATACGGAGTGTTTGCGATTAATTTGAGTAGATAAAGCAGTGGGTAAAGAGCCAGAATAAATTATCTTGGGGGTATCTTATGCAAAATAGCGGCGATTAAAAGGACTCCGGACGGTAGTTCATTTTCGAAGCGGCGCTTCCGAGCTGTTTAAAAGAGTTCTTTTCGAGCGCTCTCGACTGTGCCTCAAAGTCATTTAATCCGGGTTAATCTTTCGAGAGATTAGGCGGCGTTTTACAAGTGCGCGGTATTTGAATATTTGCCGGAACAAATGGCCGGAATCCGCTGTTGAAGTTCTCGAATCTTGGGAAAAATAATTTCGAATGCTCGGCTGGATTCCAGCGAACTTTCGGTTTGGGTTTGTTAATCTTTATGTCGCCTTTTTCGGGGTTATTCGATTAAGGAAAGGGCACCTGGATCCCTTCCGGTTTCAATTCGACGCCGGGCGGGTTCGAAATTGAGAGATTTCCTCGGATTTTCCGCGCTAAATAGGAAGATCAAGTGTTATATTGCTCGACGGGTTTTCTAAACCGGCTCTTAGGGTTTGAATGTAGCCCTTTAAATGGGAGATTATGAATTAACTGAACGGTATCTAGACGGCTGAAATGCCAAGGGATGCTTTCCTTGTGTTTGGAATTCGTGTAGAATATAATTTTTGATAGATACTTTCGAAATTGTTCTGAAATATCTTCGACAAAGTCGAGAGTAAAGTGATAGTAATAAAAATGCAGCGCTCTCGTATACCTATTGAATTTTCCGAAAAGGAAAAATGATATTGAAGTCGTGTTATATACTCTCGATTTGTCCCGAATCGAAAGGTTATCCGTTATTTATACGAATTTTCCGGCCCGCTTGCGATTTTCCGCGTCGATTTTTCCTCGGGAAAATGTAATTTCCTCCATCCAATAACCCCGTTGTAAATCGACTTCGACAGCGAATTTTCCCACCGTTAAATCTACAAAAATTATGCTCGCAATTATCAACCCTTTACGACCCCGTGTTCCGCTTTCCACAACCCCCGGGGCTTCCTGGATGTTAAACTTCTGCATTAGTCTTGGCAGAACAATTTCCCGCGATCGCGGCCGGAAAATGCGCCTATAATTTCACGAAACTTTCCCACAGCCTGGTGCCGGAGAGCCAGAAGAGCCCCCGGCACAGCCTCGTCCCCGGCGACTACCGCGAGTACCCCCTCAGCCCGCGGAACGGCGTCCCGACGCCCGAGTACAACCGCAGCCCGAGGAACAGCCTGGCGCCCGGCCACGACCGCAGCCCCAGGCACAGCCTGACGCCCGAATCGGGCGCCTACGCCTCCAAGTTGAGCGTCTCCGGCGAGTTCAACCGCAGCCCCAGGAACAGCCTGGTGCCCGAGAGCGTGCGCTCGTCCAGGCGGAGCCTCTCCGAGACGCCCCCGTGGAGGCCGGAGGATCGTAAGTGGATCTTCCGACGCGTGGATTTGGTAAATTGGGGGTTTGTTGCAGAGGGTTTGAGGGGCCACCGGCACCTGGTGGAGGCGCCGAAGAAGCTCCACGAGCACGGCTCGGAGGAGATCGAGCCGCGGGAGAATCGCAGCCCTCGCGGCAGCCTTGCCAGGACCAATGTGGAGGAGTGCGACAGGAGGAGCCCCCGCGGTAGCCTCACCTTGACCTTCCAGGAGCCCCTGGCTGTCGAGCGAAGGGCCAGCACGGACAATGCAGGTGAGATATATTTCGGGGTCATTTTTCCGAATAGATACACGCGCATTTCAACGCCCCGTTGAGGTCGTTTGAACGAGGAAATCGTCTCGTTAAATTGGAAAGGTATTGTTGTGGCTGTTGGAAGGAAATCCATTAAAGGGAAACGTTACAGGCGGATGGAGTTTTCCGATTCAAACGGCGCCCTTTGATACCGACAATTAGTCAAAGCGCTCCCTTAAGGGAAATTTAATAGCCGGCGTTTTCCTTTAGATGTCCCGACGTTCGCCAGAAATCGCAAAGCACAAAAACTACGCGCTTTTCCTGTATATGAAAATAAAGATCTCGAGTACGCGACACACCGGGCGTGCTAATGATGCGCTATTGTTCGCGCTTTTCCAGAATTTCCCTTCGAAACGAGCACCCTGCTCTATTAAAATATTGATGGCAACCAACGAGGAACTAACACTCGGGCCCTCTCGCGCCCGCCGCCGGATTATTGACCGGCTTTTCCGGACGCCGTGTTATAACTTTTCCGAATTTTCCAGGCGCCCGCGCCAGGAGCTCGTCGCCGTACAGGTCGAGGAGCACGGCCGGATACTCGGGAGGCTATGGATACGCCGAAAACGGGTCCAGGAGGGCCAGCAGCTCCGTCAGCCAGGTGAGTAGACGGGAAAATATCTGGATGGGAAATAGGGAATTCCGGGTGGAAGGAAAATCGGTGCGGGTAAAAGCGGGAAAATCAGTAAGGCAATTGTCGCTAAATCGGGTCGGTTAAGTGGATCAATGTAATCCGGTTAGAGAGATTAAATCCGCTCCGGGACGGGTGAATTTTTCATTTTCCCTTTGACGCAAATGGAAAGCGCCAGTTCCGTTCAGCGCTGACGGCGAAGCGACGGGGGACATGAAAAGCGCATTTGGATACGGGCTGAATACGTACATTATACGGGCCGGATAACCCGGAAAAACGGTCTGTACGAAGGATTTTACGGCGGTAATCGAATTTAAATAACGCCCCTTCGTTCGAGAGTGCTCCGAATTCGGAATATCTTCACCAATGAAAGAATCGAATAATCGCATTACTTTTCGACATCACCACGTATTAGTGGTGTTGCTTACGGTACAAACTTTATAGAACTTACCTCGTATGAATCTTATGGAATTTTTTGCGGCCTCTTCCTGTGCAGGTATCCGGCGACGAGCAGCGTCGTTTGTGCGTCGACCACAACAATACGGACGCGCAAAGCGTGAATTTAGCTCTAACTCTGACCACCTACGGCAGCGTCGCCTATCAACTCAAAGACGCGAATTTGGAGGCGAGCGGCACCTGCGACTTCGTCTGCAAGGCTTTGGACATCGTTAATAAGACTGGTGAGTTTCGTTTTTGTGGCTGTCATCTGTCATTTATTGAATTAAAATTCGGACGAGGGTGACTCGATTTAATTGGCGAAAAAGTTGACAAAATGACAGTTGAGGGTTTTGATAGAAATGAAAATATAGTGTAGTTACTTATAGTTTACTAGAATACGGTGTAATGAGTAAATGTGCATATACCATTGAGAGGAAAGTATAAGAAGTTCAGATGGAATCATAAGGTACAAAATTGATTGATTAGGTTTTGACAGGAGAAGGATAGCGATCATTTATATTTCACTCCCCTTTTCCACTCAATTGAATCTGTCAATTTTTACATTTTCCTTCGTTTTTTTTGGAATTTATTAAATTAAAAACCGATAAAAGTGAGCAATCTTGATGAACTGCTGGATAAGTCGAATTTAAATCAAAAATTATTTAAAAATTTTTTTAATGTCAAATAGCCTCCTGTCACAAACGTCATTTCTACAAGTTCTAATTAGAGAAGGATAGCGATAATTTATATTTCACTCCCTCAGAGAAAGAAAGTTTGGGTTCGAATTTGTTTGTGTTCACTTCCTTTTCAACTCAACTGAATCTTCTAATTTTTACATTTCTGCCGTTATTTTGGTAATTTATTATTTTAAAAACCGATAAAAATGACCAAATCTTTAAGAATTGCTGAAGAATATTATTTTTTTTATTTTGAAAATGTCAAATAGCCTCCTGTCAAAAACGTCATTGCTTTACAAATACTAATTAGAGAAGGACGACTATATAATATTATGAGAACCAATATTTAGCACACAACAAAATCAATCTACAAAAATAAATTTATGCGCGCTAACATACTAATTTTTCTTTTTTCTTTTCGCATGTTCCAGCTATAGTAACAATTACGCTGGTGTGTTTGGCCATTTTGCCGATACTTATGCTCATCATGGGTGAGTAACGACAGTCTAATTTGTATTCTAAAATCTAGGGAACGAGCCATTTAATCCGCAACGAAACACGGGAGAGTTTAGCAAGTCGAAAAGTTCCCTCGTAAACATTTTACTTTTAATCCTATTAGAATTCTCGCTCTGCTGTCGCTTTATCTCCGGCGGAATTTCTTCTGCTCGATTTTCCTAAATACAATTTCGCGCGGATGGAAATCGCGAGAAACGCCGAAAAACAGATGGAATTATATCTGGAAAAATCTCGCGACGTTTTTCCAGGCATCCAATTCCTGCGCGACTGCCCGAGGGAGCCCAACATCCCCATCTACATGATAGTGGGCGGCAGCGTGGGCAGCGTCAAGATGGCCCTGACTCTATGGTCGCAGTTCCACCAGAGGCCGCCCAATTCGGGCGTCCGCGACGCCACGACGACCGTCTCGAAGATCGCCTCCTGCTCGCTGACCGCCCTGCTGTTGGGCTGGTTCTCGCTGGGCAACTACTGGATCTTCAACGTTCTGTGGCCCGATTACGCGCCGACGCTGTTCGAGCCGAACAAATGGTGCCACAAGACGCTGTACGTGTTCGCCCTGGTCCATTTGGGCGTCGTGTACGCCCTGTTGGGCGCCGTCGCGGCGCTCGTCGTCGCCCTGGCCGCTTGTCAATTATTCGGGTGCGCCTGGCTGGGCCCGGCCAGGTACAAATAGCATCACCATCCGCCGGATTATTTCGAATTGTGGGACCTACCGAGGACTTATCACTGATTTGCTCAAAAACAAAAAAAAAGTCGTTAAACCTAAATATGTCGTATACAGGGTGTTTTGAGAAAAAAGATTACGCTTTTTTTAGGTGATATAGGTAGTAATAGAGTTGCTGGATGTTGGTTGATTGATTGAATGGTTGGTGATATTGGGAATTGGGTAAGTTTCATCATCAGGGTAGAGGAGGTTTGTATAGCGAATTTCGTCACGAAACGCCTTGTATATAATAAATATATTATATATCAGTAGGTGTGATATTACGGGAGTTCTGTACGATTTTGTTAGGTAAATAGAGCTTAAATTGTCAATGTAAGGCTTCTGATAGATCTTCGTAAAGCTTCTTAAATATATCGAACAGGATGTATACCTACTTAGAAGAAAAAAAATCATATTTTTTGCTGTAAAAACACGAGAACTCTCGTAATTTTGCCACCGTTTATATTAGAAATGGAGAAATATATATATGTATATAAATTGTGTTGCTTCCAATTTCTTTAAATTTTTACTATATTGTTTATAATCAAAAATATATTTTGCATTATGTATTTGCACATTGTGTATATCTATATTATATGAATAAATCGTATCAAACGCAAAACAAATCTTCTTTTATCGTGTAGTATTTCAAAGTGTTGAAAGTTAAAGCATATCAGCTGGCTTTTATATATCGCGAATTCTCTCCCAATTCGCCCATTGTAAATTCTCACACAGGGTATTCATATACAGTAAGGTAAGTTTAAAAAGTATACAAAACCACGAACATTACGTAACCGGAATTATGAAGTGGCTGAATAAAGGCAGGGCATTAGACACGCGCATTTCTCGACAAATAGAAGAATCTACTACGGTGGGCCCCGAAACAGATATTATTATATATGATCGCTTTTTTTCCGCGATTTTCGGGTGATTTTACGTTCGAATGCCTCCGGAGTGCCCCGGACCAGGTGTACCTTTTTTTTCCATCTATTATCGACGCCAACGAGAGTTTCCTTTGTGTTTAAGATAGGATAATGTATTGTAAAACATCCCGAAAGTCTATTGTATTCGTGTTTTGGCTATCGCCCGTTCGGTTTTTATTGCATTTCGGCTCGTTCGGTTCTCCTAAATGCCTTTTATCGCCGTTAATTTGACTGTTTTCTGCGTCTTTTCAATCGAATAAATCCATATATCTGTATATGGAAGTAAAAAGTTTATACAAAGCGAGCCAAATAAGTTCTCGCTAATATTAAACGAATCGAAATTATCCCAGATTATAGCGAAATTGGTATATAAAAAGACGTGAAAAGGCTCGGCATAAAAGGCATTGTTTAGGCTCGGGCGCATTTAACTAGACAAATGCCGGTTTAATCCGATTATAAGCTACTGTATATAAGGCGTATCAGAAACGGGAAAACGTATTTAATAACTGCATTGTGTCGCGAAAAATGAATGCGAAATATCCCCGAAATTCGGAAACCGAATATCGCAAAGCCGATAAGTAGAGGGTATTATATACGCGTACGTCCGCGTATTATTGACAGGTAAATTAGGGGTGAAAAGGGGACACATTAAATCCACGCTTCGCTGGTTTTTTTCTACCCCTCTTTACGAAAAAACAAATCCGCGTTATTACCCAAAACCACTGAAATACCCAAAGACCCGACAACACTGTAACGCATTTGCAATGTATTCAATTGAAAGAGTGTTAAAATAACTGTGATTAGAGTGAGAAAGTTGCAATCTAACAATATCACACTTTCTTTTACCTTCATATAAGTTTAACCTTCATATAGCCTTTATTGCAAACTGAAATGCATCAACCTGTATACAGAGTGCTCTGCATTGAATGAAGAATTATGTCAAGTTTTTAAATTATCGAGAAAATTGTGTGTTTTTTTTTTGGCTCTACTAAAAATTAATTTGGTTGGGGGGTTTTTGGTCGATTCGGAATTGAATTAGGGCTCGTTGGCGGACCGGAAGAGTTTCGAATTGGAAGGGATTCGTTCCGGATCGAAGCGTAACCGAATAACCGCGTTTTTGAGGCCATCGATGGCCTATCGACGGAAAGAAGAGGACGATAAACGTATTGATACACTCCGGCACGTGACCGGTAGAAACGGAAAAGCTGTTCGTTTTTGTGCCTTTTCATCGCCCGCGCAATTAAAGCGCTTATATTTTTAGACGCCCGTCTCGTCTAATTTATGTGTTTTTTTCCCACCGAGTTTCGTAAAGGGTTGTTGGTTCGGGATGGTTGTTGGTACAGGGCTAACTTCGCGCCGGTTTTGTGAGATTCGGGCGATCGAAAAACCGGTCGATAATAGCGACATATTCGGACAAAAGTCGCCGGGAATTTAATACAAACCGCCGTTTGTGCCGATTTCTAAAGGGCGCACTCGAGAAAAAAGGACGAAATTTTACAAATACTCCTACTATTCACATAATCGAGTGGATTTTACGACTTCTACCTGTCGATGAATACAAAAAAAAAACGTCAGGAATTCGCTAATATATTTTAAATGCCTCGCATTGTCCGACTCGAAGAAATCTTGAATGAAAGTCACTAGATTTTATTTTTTCATGAATGACTCTTTGTACACTTTGTACACAGGTGTGTCGGGTACCTACTTGAATGCTCGACAACGTTACGAATTACACCCATTCATCAAAATATATGCTATTCTAAATAACGCATAATGTCGCAATTATAATTTGGCGATTCTTTTAAACCGGCTGATTTATCTGCAGAACAACAAACACAAACGTTTCTAATACAATCCGAGCTAATTACGAAACATGTCCCGCGACGGATGACAAATTCGTCACAGGTACTCATTACCGACTATCATTTACATAACAATTACGCAACATTCGACGGGGACTTTGCGTTTCTCTTTCTCTTCGCCTCCCCGGAGACGTCCCCGCGACTACTGCGTTATTATTGCCGTTTCTCCCCGATTTAATCGACGCGGCAACGCCGAATTCCTACGAGGGAACGACGACAAATTCGATCCGCAATCGAATTCTCACGTAGTAGGTAATGAAATGATCGAGTGCGAGCCGCAGAAAAGAGACACTTTACACCAGTCCCATTGTTCCGCTGTTCGGAAAATCCATTTTGTACACTGCGACAAAACCGCGAACACTCCAAAACGACAATCGACAATCGCCTCTGGGGCGTTTGTCTATTGTTTGAATCGGGTTCATTCTTTCGTCCTGTTCCTTTTTTGTATCCTACAGAATTAATTGAGTAGTATTTTATAGTAGTAGTTTTCATCCATCCTGTATAAATACTATTGAATTAATCGGTTTATTGTATACATGTAAGGTCTATTGGTTACTTCTATTTGTCTCATATAAAGGAATAAGTAAGAATGATGATGATATTGTTGGATTGCAAATTTCTCTCTCTAACCACTGTTATTTGTTCAACTCATAGAATTGACCATATTGCAAACAAATTTGCTCTTATCTGTATGTATGATTCACTGTATAAGTACAGAGTATTTCACGTTGTAATAAGTGTGTTTTATTCACCCTGTATATATAGTCTGTTCTATTATTTGTTGATACATATTATTACAATGTTTTTTGATCTCTTCTATCTCGTTACAACATCACTTTTAGGGCAATCTGGTCTCTATTATGGCATTATTTTAGTCCCACCCCGAGCTAATGAGAGAAAGGGGTGCCTCATGGCCGGACGGCCAATGGGGAGGAGGCCGGTTATATTTTTTCGAAAAGGGTCCCCGTGCCTCGCATTGTCGGCGATTATTTTCAAAGATATCCGTTATAATAACATTTCGAATGTTGTCGGGTACTTCAACTGCTATTTGATTGTGTGCCCATTGTGTTCGGAGGAACACGGGATAAATGTATGTGATGTGTGTATAGGGATGAAAAATGGGAATGATAATTCGCGAAAAGGGGTCGTTGTGATGTCGACCGCACGTATTAATAACGATAATGAGGTAGTTGCGGAATTGTTAATGATGCAATTGCTGGGATGAAAGGAATAGACTATAATAGAATATATAGGAGAATAAAATGTTACAATTGATCAATTAGATGATTAGGTACATTAAATTCGTCATGGCACACTTTTACTAACATTTCTCGTTGTTCCTATTTCGAGTTACATGAGGATAATGATTCAATTTACTTTATCATTTGTCTTTTTGCAATAAATTTACATTTATCTGCCTAATGTACTTAAATCAAGTAGGCTATAATTATAACATTTACTAATCTGTCATTTAACGAATGTTGACAGAAAAGATTTTTTATAAATGTTGAGTACATAATAAACCGATAGGTAACTTTATTAATTAATCAACGATTGTATTTTATGAAATATATCATAAGTGTTTTATCGTTATTATACTTTATTGTTTCAATTTTATAGGAACAAATTTATTATTATTTTAAATGCATATTATTACAATTACCTATATTGATTTACTTAATCAAGCAGGCGGTCATTTGTACTTTTACTAATCTGTCATTTAAAGAATATTGACAGAAAAGATTGTTGAGTATAACATAAACGAATAGGTTCCTTTTTTATTAATTAGTCAACCAGTTGTATTTTATGAAATGTGTTTTCTCGCTATTTTGCTTTATTCGTTTTCTTTTAGGAACAAATTTATTATCATTTTCAATGCGTATTTTTACTATAATTTACCTACTTATTGTTTATCAAGTAGGCGGCTATTTTGACTTCTATTAATCTCGAGTGATTTAACGAACGTTGATAGAACATTATAAAAGATTTTTCTTACAATTTATTAACTACATAAACCAATATAGCTAACTATAGATATTAACTAACCATTTTTCAATTTTTAAATATAAATTCAACGTTATCGCAACATTCAATCGAAAGGGGCTCGACAAATTTTGTTTCCTCCAAACAAATTTTGATTGACGTTGACATTGACAGATCGGTCAATCAAAGATTTGCCGTTTCAATATGGTGAAATATGTAATGAAATTATTTTGTTATCAAAATACAGATTTTTGCTCATTTAAGCACACTTTCCTCACCAAAAATTGACAATCCATCACTTGGTAAGTGTTTTTTCCTCGTAACTCGTAATATATTATTTATTCGACAAGTAAAAGTTCTACTTTTGTTGTAAAACATTCGTAGATATCTAATTAATCTAAGAAATCTAGTTAATTATTTATTACCATGAAGTTAGTAAGGCTTTATTAACCACGTTTAATTACGATTAATATTTTTATCACCTTAAAATGTAAGGTGAGGCAAGAAAATTAATGAAGGAACTCTCCAAATTAAAGAAACAACTTAATTCAATAAAAAATACTATTTATTTCTTAATTTAAACATATTGCTTCAAATACTCGCTAATACAATAAATATAATACAATTTATAACTACCTAGATCTTTATACAAAAATTTACAAAAGTTATGAAATATACCCTTAACACTTCCATTTGCCAATTTCTACATTTCCACACAATGGATACGTTACTACAATTTCTTCAAATTTCGAACCCTATATACACAAAATTTCAATAAAAATAAAGCAAACGAAACTCACAAAAAGTCCCTCCAAAAAGACCGCTACGAAAACCGACGCTCCTCCTCCGTACCCGTGACATCGACGTCGGCGTCGTCGCAACCCGACGACGCCTTGGCGCCCCCGCAACCCTTGAAGCAACAGCACTTGCCCCGGTGCCCTTCCCCCGACGAACCGGGCGCCTCCTCCTTCTTGTGCTTCACCCGCCGGTTCTGGAACCAGATCTTCACCTGCTTCTCGGAGAGCCGCAGCGACGTGGCGATCTCGATGCGCCGCAACCGCGACAGGTACATATTCGCCGCGAATTCGCGCTCCAACTCCAGCAGCTGGGTGCTGGTGAAGGCGGTGCGAATCCTCTTGCTGGAGTCCTTGCTCGGCGGCGTCGGCGTGTCCTCCCTGCTGGCCGGCGATTTGGGGGACGCAGCGGGTTCCGGACTGGGCGCGAGCTTGTCTTCGATCGGAGCCAGCCTGGGCAGCGTCGCCAGAGGTCTGATGGGCTGCTGGTGGTGGTGGTGCTCGTTGAAGAAGAGCTGCTGCTGGTGTTGCTGCTGTTGCCTGGCCAGGCTGATGGAGAAGAGGTAACTGCTGATGTAGCTCGGCGGATAGGGGAACGTCGGATTGTCCATTATCCTGCATTGGGGCGGCGGTAGGTCCTTGGTGTGGCCGATCAGAGAGTCGACTAGGAACGAACGGGACATGTTCATTGTACGAGGGCGACGCGTAAACTAGCCGGTTGTTCGAGACGAAGATTCAGGGGGTTCGGTTATAATGCGCCCCCTCTCCAAACAAGCAACAAGGGTGCCTTTGCTTCTTCGGTCCTGTTAGAATGTTTGGGCATTGTCTGGTGGCTCCGCCTCGGTCGGCCCCTTTCGGCACTTCAACTTAACAGCAATAATTACCCGGTTATTTACTGTTAACGAAATGGAAAAAAAAATCGAAACAGCTGGTTGCGAAACGGGCATAATGGGATTGTTTACTTTCGTTTATTTACTATCGGTTGCTTTATAAGTTGTATAATGCTTGTTAATAACGTTTATTTTATGGTTGCGCAGGTATTATGATTTTGTTGATAATAAGTTTCTTCTTCCGGTGTTTTAACATTCAAAAATATTGTACATCAAGTTAATCCAAGCATTGACGTCAGAAAGCTGGTTTATTAAATACATGTAAATATTATGGCAAAGTAGTAAGTTGAATGAGGGAGGAAAAACTATACAATTTATTATTTTGTATTTATACAAGCATCTTTAACTTGACAGTTTTACATGGTTGTTACGGAGTAACTAAGGAGATGCTTTGAATTGACAGATTTACATTGTTGTTATAGAGTAACTAAGGAGAATCTCTAAATTGACAGATTTGCATGGTTGTTATGGAGTAACTAAGGACATTGTTTATGAGATTTTAAGCGATTAATTAACGTTAAAATAAAGTGCTAAATACGAACAAATCATATGAAAAACTCCCTTTATATAAAATATATGTATCTAATAATATACTTGAATTTTAATTGAAACTGTAAAAACTTCTTAATAGTAAAATTTATTGTGATTTTATTCAACAGCTTAGTAGGTAAATGGGTCGTTTGGAATACCATTAAAATTTTTCTATCACCTGGCCGAAGAGATGTCGAGAAGACGTTTCGGCGTCGAAAGTGACAAATTTTTAATAGCCCGTCCGCACAAAAGCCGGTATAATTTATCACCTCTGTCGAATTTTCCACTCGAGTAGAGTGCATTGGCATTGTTAAGAGGCTCATTCATGGTCAGCACAAGGGCCTGTTTTTCGAAAAAAAAAAAGTCACAAATACCTACCGAATTTGCCGGTTCTTAACGCAATACTGAGGATTTTCGTGTATACATGTATACCTAACGTCGTTTTCGGTTCGTTAGGTTTCTAAACGAACACGTGTAGGATGCCTAATAGGCCGCTTCTGCCTACCTAAATATCCTTAATAGGGTATTTTTTACACGAAATTTTTCAGTGTTATTGACAAGATCAAGAATGCTGAAATTTCGATAATAAATCAATATTGAAATTTCGAAGAAATCTAAATAGTTCCTTATTCTATAACTAAATAAAATATCCCGGATGATTCCAGTTTTTGATTTTTTATAAGAATAATAAGTAGCGCTGTTACTCATCATATATTTAACGTTTTTTTATACTTTTTTGGGACACATTGTATAAATTTAAATAATGTAACATCGCGAATAACGCGTCATTAAAATTTCAAAGAGATCGAATTTCTCATCTGAAATGAACAAAAAAGAAATCATCCCCTTAGTCCAGATACATCGCTTAATTATAAACAAATAACAGATATTACGGCTCTCTGCGTCCTCTCCCACGGGAGATAATTTCTGTAATTAATGATGTAATAAAGTGGTGCAATATTGAATGCGTTTAGGGTAGATTAATCTTTTAAGCAGCGCTGATGGGGTAGCGCGAACATAACGGGAGGGATTTCTATGAAGCATATGCGTATGTGTGTAGTTTGCTTGTTTGCACCGATTTGATTCCATCGGAAGAGATATGGCGAAAAATCGGACCGGCTAATGAAGGGCCATCGAAACTCACCGGGGGCGGAAAACGGGTACCGATTAATTTTTCTAACAAATCGAGCCGAAAACTGCACTGGAATGTCTCGAATAGACCCGGTATAATTCGTTTATTCGACGTGAAAGATCGACCGAAAGAGATTACCTCAAAGGGTACACATTTTCTTTTTATCTAGCGAATGTTTTGAGTTTATCTGAGGAAAAAAACCCGAAAGCTTTGTCTAAATTACGCCGTAAAAGATACCGAAAGATGTGGGTAAAGGGCTCGATTTCATCGATTTATCGAGGTATACAATACCGAACCAATTGTAATATAATCAATCGATAACACAGCGATCATAAAATAACAAATAGAAGTATACAGGGTGGATTTTTTGTAATAAAATGCGGAGTCGAGAGGGATTTACCGCGCAATATATTTTTATTCGTGTCATTCTGTTTGCTAATCTCACGCAGCGTTCACCGCAAACACAGCCGGGGAATACCCCGAAGGCGATTTGAATTAACCGGGTAAAAGTACACAAGTTTGCACGCCGCCGGTCTCCTTTAAATCGTTTAATCCCCTCTCTTTAAATTCTTCAAATTAGTTAATTCGAAACGAACGGCACCCCCGACTATGCGACAAAAAATAATATCAAATACATCCAGTGCATCATCGATGTCATTATAAGGTATAAATTGGAATTCCGATCGCGTTAGTTATTCGCGCGTACCGTGCCGAATCGAATGGGGACGGTTTTATTAAAACTTCCACCCTCTTTAAATTAAAATAGACAATGCGTAGTGCAGGACATATCCAAACATTGCAACCTGCCGTGAACGCGGGAGCTTTAGATAATCTTGGCGTGACGAAATCGACCGTATATATGTTATATTGTATTTACGATACGGGAAATTGTGCTACGAGTGTACATCTGCTTGCACGCTTTCACGCTCGTTTTTCCTAATGTTTTCTAATTTAAAAACCGTCCCGACTGTACAGGGTGGTCGCTTATAGACGATTCTTTAGCCTCGGTTATGTCACTAGTCAACAGACAGGTCTGATTGATTGGGAATTATAACTCCACCTTATAAATTCAAGAATTTTAATGTTGGTGAGGAAGTAGAGAGTAATTAGTGAAATTGAGGTTTTATTTGAGGGAAAATCGGGTGAATAAAGTTGAGTATATTGCGGTTCACCCTGTATATGTACAGGAGACCTCTTGAGGGCGCAATAAAACCCTTATTGCATTACGCGATTAATGTTGTATTATCGCGTAGGTTCGCTTTGTCATCGGCAAGCGCGAAGGGGTGAATTATTATTCAAATTCTTCCGTTTTTATTACCCTGTATAGGGATGATTCGAGCGTCGAAGGGTGGTGGACACGATACACGATGATTTTTCGAAATTACCCATCATTTCGTTTTAATTCCCGAAATCAGATTTAGCTAGATAGAAAGAAAGATAAATGGAAGAAGAATTCAGCGATAATCATTGAAAGGGTTTCTTTGGCGTAAACAATGTCCTTAGTTACTCCATAACAACAATGTAAAACTGTCAATTGAAAGAATCTCCCTAGTTACTCCATAACAACAATGTAAAACTGTCAAATTAGAGAGACTTTGTAATAGATTGTTTATAGTGTTTGAAATTAGTGCTTAATGCTGGAAGTTTTTATAAAAAAATAGAATAAAATACCGACATTCTCTATATTAAAACATTTACATTACAATACAATAAAACAACAATTTCTATAGTACACCAGTCCTCGGCATTTTTCCTAATAATCCAATTACATCGATCAATTATCAACAATATCTCGTTGTTAGCGATCGTAATCCCCTTGTTCTTGACGACCCCACGGACGCGCGATTTCCACGACTTCTCTCCGGCACACATTTCGAACCCGCGACCCTCGCAAATTGCATCCACCGATCGATACCGGCACACTTTCCTCGCGCAACATTTTAACTATGTATATTTCCAAAAGAAACCGCACGGTAAATCAACGCGCCATGATTTTTTCATGCTCCTTACAGCGAATTTTAATGCGGATAGATCGATAAATGTCTACTTAAATGCAATGCAATGAGAGATAGGAATATAGGTTATTTAGTACTACTAAAGGGTGTTTCAATAAGACCGCAAGATTTGAATTGCCTGTCAAGGTTTGACAGTTATAATAACACGTGATTATGACATGATAGATCGAAAGTTGACAGTTGGGAATTAGTAAATATGGAGCATTGGATCTGGATATGGATCTGGATATTGAAGATAATCGATAAAATATCGTCAAATGTATACAATAATGCTATTGAAAATGTTATCAAAAGAGTACGCTTGTGCCAGCAAATCCGTGGCGGCCATATACAAAATATTTTGTTATATATAATTCCTAAATCTACACATTATAAATTATTGTTTTAAATAATTATTGTGTATAAAACATTGTTTTATTGAACCTTAAAATCTTGCGCTCTTATTGAAACACCCTTTACATACAATGTGCATCAATTAGTACCATATCGAGCTTTATATAGAGCTAATTTTTCAATAAAGTAAAAGTTAAACAAGGGCGAAAGGAGACGAGTGTATATACGAGGGTGGTTCGAATAGAATATAGATAATATAGAGCCACTTTCGGGAATGGAGAAATAGCGCTGGACGTGTGGGAAACGTCAAACATTCGCGGCGGGGGGGCGGCCCAGCGGCCGAAGGGGGCGCACGGTCGGGGCACGCGGCCCTAACGAGGTCGCCGGGTACGGAGCGGAGCCCGGGCGCGTGCCGTTCGACGCCTAATTGGGCGTTCTGGCCGGCGTCCCGACGCGATTTTCCATTTACGGGACGATGCGCCGCTAATTCGGGATATATCGAACGTCAGAAACACGGAAACGCTGCGTTGTTGATGTTGGTATCGTGAATTGATTGGGTTTTGAATGGGGGACGCGGAGTGTAAAGGGTTTTGCTTTTTATTATTCCGGCGGTGCAAATAATAAGTGTAAAGGGTGGATGTTTTTGTATAATTTTGGGGATTCCCCGATGTGTGTGAATTGGTTTAGTATTAGTGTATATTTTTTACTTGTTAAAGAATTGTTTTCAATTGTATAGGGTCTCTCAAAAAGTGATTAAAATATTTTTCATAATATATGGAGATTCGAGTCCCAAAAAATTGTATAGAAATATATGAAATTTGCTTTATTGTAACACTATTATTTATGTAATAATTTAATTTTCCTTTTTTAACAATTGGTTTAAATATCTGGATCTTTATTGTACAGAACGTCCCAAAACTTTCTACATATTCGGGCCCAAAAATTTAAATTAAATACCTCTTACATTCAACCACCCTGTATCCGAAGTTATAAATAAACTATACAAATTATTAAATATAAAATTACTTAAAGTTCTTCTGATCCCTTTTGAAAAATATCAAGCTCTTTATTGTACAGTGTGTCCCAAAAATTTCTACCTATTTGGGCACCAAAATTCAAAATAAATACCCTATACATTCAACCACCCCGTATCAGAAGTTATAAATATACACCCATAGATTATTAAATATAAAATTATTTGCAGTTCTTCTGATCCCTTTTGATAAATATCCGGGCCTTTATTATACAGAGCGTCCCAAAAATTCGATAAAAACCGAAAGGTTCATAAGCCTTTGTTTGCTAATAATATTTCATATCGGGCCGGAACAATGCCTGCAGGCCCGTAGGCAGAGGCCATTGTTGGGCCGAAAATAAATAAATGCGAGATACATTTGTAACCGATGAAAATCCATTTCTCCATTAGTGTTTGCTTTTATTCTTATAAATGTACCGGTGAGTTATGAGCTCCGAAAAGTGAATTTACATTGCCCGGCGAAACTATGGGAACGAGAATATGTTGCGTAGTGGCTCATAATAATTTAATATACGAGGGTGAATCGTGTTTTTTAGCGCAAACAAAAGGATTAAATTCGTCCTGTCGATTAAATCGCCGGTGAAAAAGAAAAGGACTTTTGAGGACCTGCCATTCAACCGATTACTTCCGTTCGAAGTGTCGCGAATAGAGACGTCGAAAATGAAACTGGATAGAAAAGAAAAAAAAAAGTAAATAAAAGGTCGAAGACATTTGTAAAGGTCTCGGTTGCAATATTGAATCTAGCGGGCTTGTTCATTCGTGTAATTAGCCGGTTTTGTTGCGATTCCATCAATTACAATCAATCAGCGATGTGTCAACGGTTGTTTTGTACTTTTAAGTAGGTATAATGTATTCAAAATGCCTCTTAAAAGAAGGGATTATGAATTGTAACGAGCGACTTTTATTACGAGTGGGTTTCTTTTATTCATGCCTAAACTGTTTGTTTTGCTTTGCACCGGTATAATGAAGGGTGAAATTAATATGTCTTATTAACGTTGTGCAGTAGAAATTATTTATTTTTAGTTTATAAAGTTGTTGTAGATGAATTTTACGCTATTTTTTGTGTCGATTCAAATTGCTAATATTTCTACCGGAATCGTTTTTGTTCTATTGTAATACGATCGATAGGCGATTAATTGATTCTGAAATTACATATTCCCCCAGGACAGATGTGCGCAATATCTATCATTACCAGAAAAAAACTGCTAAAATCATTATTTATAATGGATTTTTTTATGCATAATTACTTGTAATTGATCACCTTATAAAATAGGGAGGGATGTTGTAAAAAAATTGCATTTTTAATTAAAATTAATTTCTACTTAATACAAAGTATGTACAAAATTATAGCTAAATTTTCAAACTATCGAATTGTCATAATATACATTCATATTCCTCCGCTGCAAATCCCTAATTTCCACGATATCGGTCTTCAGTCTGAGCTTCAGGATTTGCCTCCAAATGGCCTCCCGATGCACATCGTTCGTAATGCCCAATCTGAGCAACGAATTGTCGTTGATCCTCAACAAAGACCTGCCGGTGATGTCGTGTTGCGTGAAATTCTCCACGTACAATTGATAGTAATCGCTGCAGTGCCTTCGCAGCCACTTTTGCACGTCCAATACGTTCCAGGAGTACACGGATTTGGGGCGATTATTCGCCGCTTTTATCTTCAAAAATCCCGTCTAGTTAGATAATTTATCCGGAAATATTACAAATAAATACCTTTACGTTACTGCTGGCGTTCGTACCTTCTTCCACCATAGCTGTTTTTAATAATAAATTACAACGAAATGCAATTGTAAACAAAACATGAATCAGTTTGACATTTAGTGTCAATTAGTTCCTCTTCTTCTTCGCTGATAAAGTGGCCTTTGCTGCCGGAGCTATTCCGCCATGTCATTTTTTTGTATCAAAATTTTCTTCTTTTTAATATTTGCTGTAATTATAAACCGGAAAAGGCCAATCAAAGAATCGACCAAATTGACAGATGACATTGCAGTCATTAGACAGAACGTTTTTGAACGTTGTTTATTAAAAGTTTTGCAGTTTGCAGTTTATTAAAGGATTAATTGTATTTAAAGAAATAATAGTGCAATGACGTCCGCTTTGGCTTCATTAACAGCTACCTATACGGATTCCGAAGGTGAAGAAGATGGAAACGAGGAGCAAACCGAAACTACAAACAATCACGAAGGCGGCGTTGGTATAGTTGAGTCTCCCATAAATTCTCTATCGGATCATAAATCAAACGGTTCCTCGCAACCCGCCAGTCCCGCTCCCGTTAAAGTGACCACAAAAGTAGCGAAATTGGTGTCTTATCAAGATGATACATACGTATCGGATGAAGATGGTGAGTCCGAAGTCCCCCACGAGGTGATCATGCTGGGAGAAAACGACGCGCCCATTGAGCAGGCCGTGACCGACGACGTGGATAACATGATACCTCCGGAGCCACCGGGACATTGTTCCACCGAGTTGCAGGACAAAATCGCCAAGCTCCACGAGAAGATGCTCACGCAGCAAATGGACATGAACGCCGTGATTCAAAAGAGAAAGGACTTCAGGAATCCGAGCATATACGAGAAATTGATACAATTCTGTGATCTGAACGAATTAGGTAGGTTCCTGCGATCGGAGAGTGGCGTTTAAATAACTCGAGTATATGTTTTAGGAACGAATTACCCGCCTGCTATGTACGATCCGTTGAAGTGGAGCAAGGAGTCCTACTACGAGGAGCTGGCTAAGGTGCAGAAGGCCGAGATGGACAGGAGGGATAAGGAGCGTAAGAGCAAAGTGGAATTCGTGTCGGGCACAAAGAAGAACGAAGACGATAAGAAGAGGAAGAGCAAGTGGGATCAACCGGGCGGGGGCGGTACGGGAGCCCCGCCGAGCGTGAAACCGGCCGGGTTGATTCAACCTTCTTTAACTACATCTTCGACCGGTACCAAAGGAACTGTAATATCGGCGTTTGGTTCTTTACCTAAGAAACCCAAGCCGTAGGAAGTGTTTCGTATTTACTCTTGGAATTGGTTTGACTGGCCTCTTGCCTAGTAGCATAAATGTTGATCGAAGATGATTGAATTATTTTTGTAGACATAGGAGTTCATCATTTTTGATTAGCAGCGCAGAAACGGAGAATTTAAGTGATATTTTGTTATTTTATTTAGTATTTCAGCTGCGCTTACTCGGGATAACTTGTACATTTCTTAGCATAAGGCAAAAATAGTGAATAATTATTTTATGTATAAAATGATGGAAACTTTTGTTGATAATAATAATGTAATTTATTGATATATACTAGAAATTTCCTTCTCAAATATTTGTATTTTAGTATTTTACCCGTCTTCTTGTGCTAGGTAGCTGCGTAACTTGGCTGCGTATATACCAATAGTAAAAGACCAATCCCTAACTAAAGGTAGAAGAATGACTAGTTGTCATTAATTGACGTATGACATTAACTTTTTAATTCAAATGATAAATAGATAGATAAATAAATTGACTTTGTCTACGCTTATTACAGGTTAAAATGTAAAGCAAAATATCGTTCACAAACGCCTCCTCTCCATTTTCAATTGATAATTAATCGTTAAACGAAAAAAAATGTCCGCCGCGATGCTTACAGCGGAGTGGTTCCTGCTGGGTCTGGACTCCTACTACAGGTGATCATCTATTATAAACAATACCTCTTGTTCTATATGCTTGAGTGTTTTAGAAAATTCGAAATCTACTCGATGGCCTGGCAGAACGAGATCAACATCGAAAACTACGCGCTGTCCTGCGCCTCCTTCGGCGGCCCCATAGCGATTCGAAGGGACGATCAGAAGATAATCAAAGTACAGGGATCCGGACAGCCGATCATCATGATTTACTCGGGATCGGGCAAACTGATAGCCTCCTTCAAAGTAACCCGCACCGATATTTATTAACTCTATTAAATGATTTTGATTTGTGATGGTTTTAGTGGAGCAGACGCCCCATCGTCCACATGGGTTGGACCAATGACGAGGAACTGTTGTGCGTACAAGAGGACGGGATGGTGGTGAAACACGATATGTTCGGGAAGTACCTGCATACGTTTAGTATCGGCCAGAAGGTGCAGGATTCTAAAGTAATCGACGCCAAAATATTCACCAGTCCTCGTAATTTCACCGGCATCGCAGTCATGACGTCTAATTTCAAAATTTTCATCGTTAATAACATCAACGATCCCAAAACTAGACAGTTATCGGAGTTACCAAGTCAGTTTTTTCATATATAAAAATTAGTTTTCAACTTCATTTTTGTTCATTTTAGGATCAGGAATACAACCGACCAGTTGGGCAGTGGTTTCCGATGATGATAAAACGGAAGTTTTGATAGCGAGGAGTATAGAATTGTATCGATTGAAACAGGATGAGCATCATACTAGTTCGATGGTACGTTAGAACAATCCGTGGCCTTTGATTTATCGGTTATTTAGACGTGCTTTTTTTAGTTGGAGCCTGATATTACTAACAAGTACACCTCGATAATAAAGATGTCTGTATCTCTAAATGCTAGACATTTAGCTTTGTACACGGATTCCGGTTTTCTGTGGCTCGGTTCGACCGATTTACGAACCAAATATTGCGAAATAGACTGTGATTTCGTGTTTAGACCAAAACAACTACTCTGGTATAAATACACCATTAATTTTGTTAATATTTACTATTGATTTCATTGCATCGCAGGTGCGGAAACGAAGCAGTAGTTCTGTATTGGGAGAAAGACAATACATTTCTAATAGCCGGCAAGCACGGCCAGAAACTGACTCATTTCTACGACAGTTCCGTTCATCTCATTCCAGAAGTAGATGGTATTCGAATAGTATCGAATACGCAACACGAGATGCTGCAAAAGGTACCGGAAGTCGTTCAGAAGATATTCAGAATCAACAGCACCGATCCGGGCAGCTTTCTGCTGGAAGCCTCGAAACAATTCCAGGTAAATCCCCATCGAGAATTCGTTTCGTTTTTTTCATTCTTGTTATTAATTTTATTGCAGAAAGGCAGCCACAAAGCCAACGAGTACATTTGCTTGGTGAAAAACGATCTAGAAACGGCCGTTAATCAATGCATTGAAGCGGTCAGTTACGAATTTGATGTGGACGTGCAAAAGCTTCTACTAAGGGTAATACATAGTTTAATAAATTACTCGTTGTTCATATTTGGTTTATTATTTCAGGCAGCGCAGTTCGGTAAATGCTTCATACCCGACATGAGATCGGACAATTACGTGAACATGTGCAGGATTTTGAGAGTACTGAACAACGTGAGAGATCCCAAAGTCGGCATACCCATTACCATTACACAGTATCCTTTTTAGTTTTTTTTTTAACACTGAATATCACCCTTTATAACTAATTTCCTTAAGAAACGTTCGTCAAGATTGAACTGCATGAAGAGAAGAAAACAGGACATCCTCAAGCGATTGATAACGAGGAATTACTACTATTTGGCGTTGCAAATCGCCAAGTATCTGAAACTTCCCGAGCAAGAAGGCGCCAGTTACATACTTGTGCATTGGGCCAAATACAAAGTGAGCCAATCGCATTTAGATGAAGAAACCGTAGCCAGAGATATAGCCGATAAATTGGGCTATTCGTCCGGGATATCCTACAGCGAAATAGCCAGTACTGCCTCGGAATTCGGAAGGAAGAAACTGGCAATAAAAGTAAGCTAAATATGCATTTATCTTTTTTTCTAATACCAAGGCGTTTCTTTAGCTTTTAGATTATGAATCTAAAGCGAGCGATCAAGTGAAATTGTTATTGGAATTGGGCGAAAACGTGCCGGCTCTAATCAAAGCCATCGAAAGCGGCGATACCGATTTGGTCTACATGGTGATACTGAAATTGAGAGAAAACATGCCTTTAGGGGACTTCAAAGTAAGCACTTATATTATCTAATAATCGAATACACCTAATCAATTTATTTTAGATGACAATTAGGAACTTCCCCGTAGCTCAATCGTTGTTTATTAAATACTGCAAGGAGCACAACACTCAAGCCCTCAGCGAAATCTACATACAGGAGGACGATTTTAGCGCGCAGGCCGAAATGTTCATACTCGACAGTTTAGATGTTAAAGTAATTAATTACCATTACATAGAATAGTAGTAATCTATTGATTGTAGAAGAACCACATGAAAGACGCGCTCCTGACGTCCGCCCTGGAGGCCTACAAAAAAGGAAGAAAGGATCTTTACGTGTCGATTTGCGAGGAATCGATTAAATTGATGCGATTCCAACGAGACGTCGAAGACAAACTGGCCGAAGCCAAGAATAAATTGATCGGGAAATCGGTGCACGATACCTGCAAGATCCTGCTGGACATGAAGGAGACCAAACTGGCCGAGAAGTTCAAGAACGATTTCAAAATTCCCGATAAAAGGTTCGATAAACGTTGCTATTTTTTTAAACAAATTACACGGTTTTATCGCAGGTATTGGTGGTTGAAAATCAACAGCATGGCCGATCAGAACGATTGGATCGAGCTGGAGAAGTTTTCCAAAGCGAAAAAATCCCCGATCGGGTACGCGCCCTTCGTGGACGTTTGCCTGCGGCAGGACAAGCGGCAGGAGGCCCTCAAATACCTGCCCAAAGTCGGCGACGACATCAAAGTCAAATATTGCATCAAAGCCGGGTGAGTTAGAGGCAGGAATTGGACCAATTTGAATACATTTACGTACGTATTTACGATATTTAAGGTGCTTGGAAGAGGCCGCCGACATTGCTTATCATCAAAGGGACGTGCAAAGTTTGCTGTACGTTCAAGGGAAATGCGGTAATCAATTTTCCAACGTGCAATTGACCGAGAAAATTAGCGCGATGATCATGCAACTCGAATCCAAAAAGTAAAGACTGCGAACTTGTACATAACGATATTTATCTTTTAAATAGTGGCATTATTTAAGCATAATATAATTTTTTACTGTGAAATGTTATCCAAATCCGAAGTTAGTAGAATCAGAAAAAACAGAAATTAAGGGAACTTGCTATCTGCAAATTCAATCTGTACATGTTTGTTAAATAGTAAAATAGGAATTGTGAACGTACTTTATTTTACAGTTATAAAATTAGAAAGAACGATTTTATATACATAATAAATACTACACCTAGGCGATAAAATATAAGAAAAATTACCCCTTTACGTTACACAAAAAGGCTCTCATTGTGCCTCGCTTCATACAAAATAAATGCTTCTGTTTACTAATGAATGAAATTAATTTAAAACATTTTTGAATCGATGCAAAATAATTATTAGTTGCAGGAAGAGGTACAGACTTTCTCATCACAATATACCATTTATACTAACCCAATTAAATAAAAAAACTTGCGTACACAATGCACAATGTGCCTCGGAAATAATATAAAGCTTCCACAGTACGAATTGTCGAGAGACTGAATCAAATTGGATTTCTAAATGCAGTAGAAATCTAGAATTCTTTGAAATACTATTACATAAATTACTAGGACTCCTGACGCATTATAATCATTAATATCTTAATATCACGTTTTCCTCTAAAATTGCGGACTAGAATGGCTCTAAAAGAATTAATAAAATTGTTAATGGTACGCACGCACTTCGATCGTTCCAAATCGCGAAATTGATATTAAACATACAACACAACCCGTTACAAAACGCTCGCTCATTCGGCCTTGATTAATCTCTTGGAAAACTCCTCTTGCTGCCTCTCCTTCCACTCTTTCTTCGCTTTTACCCTCTTCAATTGCCCGTCCCTGCAATAAACCACCACCGTGATTATTATTCATCACGCGATTTAGAACAATTTCAGGTACTTACCACATTAAATCCACCAAACCTCCCTGTTTCGCGATCACGCTCTTCACTCTATTGGCGAAATCGATGGCAGTCTCCCCTTCGTTCTGGTACATCGGAGGCAAATACCAAACGTCGCACACTATGGCCCAGCTGGTCATCATCATGTAGAGGTACTGCAGCATCGAATACCTAAAAAAAAATAATAATTTAATAAGACAATTCGAGACGAATTCACTGAGGTCGCTCGCCTGCTGCTGTTCCAAAACGCATCTCCGAATCTCGGATCGTATTTAATGGCAACCGGGTAAATGACGCTTCCCACTTCGAAGCTACCTTTTTTGAACTGCATAACCGACGTGTTGTTGATGCAAGTACCTTCGGGGAATATCAAAATCGGGGGGTTCTTCGGATTGCTGACGTGCTCCTTTAATCTAACCGACAATAATTATTTAATATACAGTTTCTAACAGGTTATTCGAGTACCTGTTGGTGACGGCGTGCCTGTCTCTAGTCTCGGATCTTTCGAACCAAATGTGAGGCGAAGCCCTGGCGAGGGCGCGTTGAAATATCCCCAAGAAGCCGCCGTGCCGTTGGCCGATCTAAATTACATGGAATCGTTAAAATAAACTCCGCAAACGACCGGCGGAAAACGTACCAACGAATAGCAATTATCGCACATGAGTATAAGCACATCGATTGGGGACGTATGATTCGCGACGCATATGCCGTTTTTCGGTCGATTCTCCTCGTTGTGATACGTTATCACGGACGATATGGCCCTCGATAATATACCGAAGCACATGATGGACACGTACATGTTCAATTTCTGCTTGAATTCGCCCGGTTTCACGTAGCCCACCAAGGCGGTACACAGCGTAAGCCAAAATACCTGAAAGAAGCTTCGATGACAAAAACACACACAAGCTATCGGGACTTTATTTAGCGTTTATCGAACGTAATTGAGCGCAAAATAATGATAATCGAGGCTAATAGTAATGATGGAAACAATACGCATGTTGATTTGATTGTGTAATGGGTGGATAAGTGGAAGTTTGTATTCGTATGATACTCGAAGAAGAATAAGTGGAGAGGAGTATGACTTTTTTTTTAATTAGTTTAAAATTAGTACTGTAAATATCTAAAATTCTAAATTATTGTTTAGTAAAAATGGTAATGTGACATCATGACTTTGACTTTTTAAACTTGTCAAACTGTCAAATTAATAAAAACAAAAACTTAACCTCCAACTAAATCAACTTATACAATTTTAAAATGTCGCATCCGAAGGTAGTTAAACCCTCTTCAGTGCCGTTTTATAAAAATTCTTCATTGTATTCTAAAACACTGTTTATTTTGGCCCAATAAACTTAAAACAAAGAAATTACAATAACAACCCTCGATATGTAATCTGTCATTTGATGTTACATTTCACTTTTGTTCGTTTTGTGATTGATTCTGTGACTTTACACGTCACGTGTCAAAATTTTAAATTTAAAATGGCTATATTTCCTAAAATATTGAATATTTGCAGCAACTGAAAACTGCTTTGAGTTCTAATGTATATTAAACATCGTATATCCCACATCGTACTCCTCTCAGTGTTTGTTTTTCGTTGTGAAAACATTAACATAAAATAAAATAAATTTTCGTGCATGTCCATATCAAACAGAAGACAACATGTTGTTGTTGTTGACCTTCGAATTATGCTAATACAACCGAATATTAACTATAACTAAGGTCAAAAAACGAATCTCTGAAAAAAAATCGTTATAATTAAGCATCCTATCAAAAAAAGGATACGACAAAAACGATCACATCACTTTTATCTACCACCAACCCGACATCATAAGCTCATCGTAAAGTAACCAAACACTCAAACAAACACCTCCTCGTAAAGCATTAAATCAACACTCGACAAATCCCTCCATCGTACTACATTAAAGATCGAATTCCCAGCGACAAAAACTACACAAAAACCACCCCTATTCCTCCGGCACGGCCTCCTCCGACTCACCAACGAATAACAATTGTCAGTCGACAGAACCATCACGTCGATGGGTGACGTGTGATTGGCCACGCACACCGAACTCCTCGTCGGACGCCACTGCACGTTGTGCATGGTTATCTCGGCCGAAATCCCCTGGCCGATCACGCGAAAACCGATCTTGTAGCCCATCTCGTTCAGCCACCGTTTCGCGCTACCCTTCGGCAACAGCGACAAACTGAACGTCGATACGATCAAGAAACCTACCTACAAGCAAGGCGCTTTCGTTCAGCTCTTGGTTATTAATAGCTTAAGAGTGGATTAGTTCGAGACCGTTTTTCGAGACCATCGATCGATTCGGTACTTACCCCGAAGCAGCAGATGATGACGCGAAGGGGAAACAGGAAGAAATATCGCACGCAAAAGCCGCACATCCATATGAACGTTAATTTCCACGATATGAATTCGTGGCCTCTGTTGGTGCGTATCAATAAATTCCAGTTTTTTAATTCTTCGGCTTCGAAACGCGACGTCACGTCGTCTTCTATGATGGCCTCCACGCCAGCCTTTACGTACTCGTAGACTGTGGATAATTCGAAATCATTGTACTTCTCCTGCAAGAAAATTAGAATTAATTCATAAACACTCGGATAACTGGCTGTATCACTACTTTGTAAAAGTCATTTCTTTCGTTAGTCACCTTGTATATGCATAACAAAATTAATATAGCAATTTTATAGTTAAAAAAAAAAAACTTAGAGCAATTAGAGTAATGTAATGGAGTTGTTTGTTATCACGGAATAATAAAAAAAATAAGTGAACCTTTAACAAAACGTTAGTAATTTATTATGGAATAAAGAAATGCGTTTGTAGAAAACGCTTTTCAATTAAAATCTCGATTAAATATTAATTATTTATGTCCCAACAGAGACGATTCGTTGGTGAATTAAAAACGGAGGTATAATTTATTCCCATTTGACATTGGATTTAATGAACGATTGCAAATGATGAATTGAAAAAAAAAATGTACCTTTGGTTGTACGATGACATCGTTGGAAGGTTTCTCTTCGGTCTTGGTTTGCGGGGGCTCCGGCACGAATACTAAATTATCATCTTTATTTATTACAGTGTTGTTTCTACCATTGGCGACTCCGTTTGATACCGAATAATTTTCGTTATTTTTCTCGAGTGTTATTTCTTCGCTGTAACCTTCGTCTATGTCTTCGTTTTTCTCAGATTTTCTGTTATTCTTCAACGCCGTTTCGATATCTTTCCTACCGTACTAGAAAATAATTTATTAAGATTATATCATAAGTAGTGTGTAATGATTAAAAAGCAATTAAGGGAGATTAATTAATATCTCGAGTGTCTATTGTAGATGAAATAATAGTTTTTTTAGGCTACGATTTGGTAATTTTGCATCTAATTACTGAATTAACAAAAGTACAAAAGGCAATGACCTCATTTTCCAAGTATTCATGAGTAAACTTTAAAAAGTAGATGATTTTTTTTTGTGTGTATTTCCGCGATGAGTTGAATGATTTCGAATAAAGGAGTCAAACTGATTTCTAATCTGTATTTTTCCTTATCGTAAAAAACGTACTCAGAAAGTGCAAAGTTTAAAAATAGAAAAAATAACGATTAAATAGGATTAAAGATAAATCGAAAATAAATTAAGCAAAGTTCAAGTTCCAATACTAAACTGGTTATCAAATTGTTATTCTTTGCAGATCAACCGTTTCATTTTCATTGTATTTTACACAGGTAATAAATTTAAACCTGCTCCAATTCAATATTATCAACAGAACAAATTACTAATTACCACAAACTACGTGATTAACTATTATACAATCGCAACAAACGTTTCCAATCTAACAAATTACACACAAAAAAAACTTTTACACAATAATATAATCAAACAATATTTCATATACTTTTAATACGCGGTACTTAACAGATTACAATAGCTTTTATTGCGATTCAAAGGTAAAAAGCCGGGAGAAAATGCTTATGTACCTATCGGGATTCGAGATAACAAGATACACGAAATTAACGATGTATTTATTGACCTTTTCCGAAGATCACTATATTTGCAGAATAAACATTATGTTATTCACGTGCCGAATTATATTCTTTTAATGATAGGAAGAGCATGCAGTGTGATACAATTTTTTTTGAGATAAGTATCGTTCGGTAACTGATTTTATTAATAGATTTAGTGGAGTATCTTGGAGTAGTAATGGGGTATTTATTACATTTTGATAAGGGATCTGTAGATTCCTAAGTCTATCTATGCAGGTACTTCGTAATTAATTCGTAATTTTCTTATTAAAAGGAATTTGTGTGTTAATTCGGTACACTTTCACTTAGTGTGAATATTATTATAAAATTTGGAGTTTCAAAAACCTGTTTGCTTATCCGTTGTTAATATTCCGTTCGTAGGAAGTTAAAATTGGTGTTTTCCTTTAGCTATCAACTAATTACCTGTTAATTACTGTAGCACCAATTAATTTTTTTAACCACCTTCTCTTACGTATGTACTATTACAAACATTTAAATTACCGCGAATTTTAATTCTCCGTGGGAATAAATATTAATCGAAAAAATCTTAATTGAAAATTTAAATGGTACCTTTTCGAAACAGTTTAATCCGACATTTATTAGATGAAATATCACATATTCATGTATGATTGTTATTCAAATGGTACTTACCTCGAATATCATTAGTAAGGTTTTCACGTAGAGCCTTCTAACCCCTATGGATTTGCCGATAGACGCGAGAAATATAATGCAAACCAAAAGCATCAGAAAAGGCGTTAATAGAATTGAGCCACCGATTGATAGTATTGTTAATAGCATAGCCATTTTGACGGTCGCTAGACAAAAACTTATACGATGTAATAAAGGTACTCGAGTTTTTGTAACGAGTTCACCACATCTTGCTTATCGAAAATTGAACTGAAACACACACACGACAAACTCATATGTAAATGTATGTCGTTTTACGTTTATATTTGTATTCAAGGACGTTCGCATTTGACGTTTAAATGACATGTGATTGACGTATGACGTGTGTCAAATTGTAGGCATATTTTCGCGAACTCTTTTAGTTTAATCCATCATAAATCAATTAAAAATGATCTGAACCGTAGACTAATTAAATATAAGATATAAATTTCTCAATAAGATGCATTTTTATTCGAAATATAATAAATTTTAGTTTATATCATGGTTACCAACATAACAATGTTTTCCCCTACGTTAGTCAATGTCAACATTGTCAACGTCACTTTGCTGTCAATGTCAATGTTTATGTAATTCATTTTATCTTAATTCTTTCTGGAAAAAGCAAGAAGGAATTTAAATATTTCCATTTAAAATGTCTGCACTACCAGCTCCAGTTCGTGTTTCTCCACTAATTAAGGTGCGTACGCCTAAAACATTCTATAATCAATTACATAATTGCCCATAACCTAACAATTCATTTTTCAAAAATTCCACAATTCTTTTTATCAAAATAAGTAAGAAACACAATTCTAATTCTTAATATCATATATTATAACAATAATTATAACAATGAAATGTATTTTAGTTCGGAAGATGGAGCTTCTTAGGCTTAGGTGTATTGTACGGAGCCTTCCACCAAAACAGGCTCTCGAAGAAAGAGGCTGCCATTAGGGAGGTCGAGGCCAAATTAAAAGTGGAACGTGACGCGAAACTAGCCATAGAGAAGAAAGCTGCGGCCGAAAAAGAAATGGCGGAACTCGAAGCATTGGCCCGATAATTATTAAGTTTAAAATTTTGTCGAGGAATTTAGTGTAATACAGTGGATATTTTTTTGTTTTTCAAACAGTTTTTTTAAATCAACAATAAATATGTATTAGTTGATATTGTATACATCAATAGTAGTGTTAATATGAACATTTTTGTTTAATTTATTAGAAGGTTCGGGGAATTTAAGTATATTAATTAGTACACGAAAGATACCTGAGGAAGAAATGACACAAAAGTGTAATTATAAATGAAGCTTTAATAATATAAAACATAAATATAATTACTATATACTAATATAATTTAAAACCATGATAATACTAGAGGTATTAAAACTAAATAACAAAATTTCTACGAATTAATACAAGATCCGAATCATTCGGTTAAATTCTAATCTCAGCGCAATTCGACGCCACACAAAATATCACAAAATTATCACCTACCCCTTTCAAATTAAACTTTACACTCCCTGTACAAATCCTCCCAAAACTTAACCCTTTCGTTCTCCAAATTACCGGTAACACTAACAGTATGGTTAATATCGAATATATCGCCAATACCCTCGTCCCGAACTGGCTGCCAGACCACGTCGTTCAAGACCTCCAGTTTCTCGGGCGTCGGCGTACCGGACCTCGCGAAGCCCGTCCACGGCTTCACGAACTTCTGTATGTTCCTGTCCTCCTCGCTGCCGGGCGTGATCGTCGGCGAGAAGAACGTGCTGAACAAATAGAACAAATCGTCGGCGTGCGACACCCCTTCGATCTCCTTCACCGGCAGCTTCTCGCGCATGTTCTGGAACACGTTCTTCAGCGACGACCCGCCCGACAGTTTGGTCAGCAGCGTGAAGAATATCATCGTCTTGAAGTGCTTCACCTCGCAGAACTTCTTGAAGAAGTTCAACGAGCTCGTCACGCTCATCCTGTAGACGTACACGGGCGCCTTGCTGTGCTTCGTCAGCAGCGAGACCGTCTTCTGGATGCCGTGCACGAAGTGGATGTCGCCCACCATCTGGATTATCGATTAACAATTAATTAACCTGGAGATTGATTGTGGATTGTGTGCTTACCAAGTAGCGAGTGTTGATGTTCTTCTCGGATAAATCATTGTCTTTGTAATAGAATTGTTGCATCCTTTCGGCGATTTCCTTGGCCTGGGGGCTGCGTTCGGGGACCTTCAGGTCGTAGGGGATGTCTCTTTCCAGGTTTTCCGGCAGGTCGGCGTCCGTTCGGGTTTTCCGGATCACCTCGTACAATAACCCTTCTCTGGAATTGTAACCGATGATCACCGGTATCTGGTGGTTCTTCCCGGCTTTCATTATCTCCTCCGGGTCTTCGGTCAAAAAGGCGCCTTCGTGGGGGTACTCTATAACCGGACCGAGAGGTCTCACAAGGCTGGCGAAGAAAGACTGGAAATATTTGATTCGCGTTAAATTATATTCGAAGACTTCCTCTAGCGGTAACTTACATCTTCGATTTTGAATTGAGCAGCGACCAGGGTTCTGGCGCTCGCCCGGCAGAGCTTCTGGAAGAGCGTCTTCTCGTCCACGTCCTTGTAACCCATGGCTTTGGCGATGTCGGCGAAGTTCCTCCGGCCCCTCGCCCAGGGGTTGAAGGCGCAGCCGCTTTGCATGATGGCCTTGTGGAAGAGACCTTTGGTCGTCGGCGACAGGGTGAGGTAGTGCACGGAAGCGCTGCCGGCGCTTTCCCCGAATATCGTCACGTTGTCCGGATCCCCGCCGAAATTGTGGATGTTCTTCTGCACCCATTTCAAAGCCAGCGTTTGGTCCTTCAATCCGGCGTTTCCGGGCACGTTCAATGACTGGTCTTCCAGGCTAAGGAAGCCTGAAACAACCAACAAACCTTAGAGACTTTCGAAAATTGTAGTCTTACAGACCGATAGAAATAGCTGAAGATTCATGAGAGTATCTTGCTATTTCTGTACAAGATCTGTACAAGTACTTAATGGAGGAGTGTTCGCGAACATAAACAATTCATTTAAGTGTTTATAAACGATGCTAGAGCGAGGTTAATGGATTTAAATTAGTGTTAATTAGCGTTAATTGCATACCGAATACTCCTAGTCTGTAATTGATTGCGACGAATACGATATCTTCGGACATCAAGTAGTGAGGTCCGACGGCGGCGCTTTTGTTCGATCCGTACATGAATCCGCCGCCGTGGATGAACACCATGACGGGTTTCTTGAGGGCGTTTGCGCATTTCGGTAGCTGGAAATTAACGGGGGGTGTTAAATTTGTGAGCGGTAATTGGGGTTTGAACGGTTACCTCTTTGGTGTAAACGTTTAAATTGAGGCAGTTGTCTTCGTGTCCCACGTGGTAGCCGAAGAACATGTCCAATGAGGGGCACTCGAAGCCCTCCTTGGTGCCGTCTCTGACGCCTTCCCAGGGCTCGGCTGGTTGGGGAGCCTGGGCGATTTAAATAAGAAAAATATTAGTGGAAATAGTCGTTCTTTGTAAACGTATTTTCACGCTCAGTGAGGTTTTTTTTTCTACGGTAATTTAAATAATAATGCGTCGTTTTTTAGAATTGAAATGTTGTGTCGATATTTCGAAACAACAATGAAGGTTGCGGAGGATTCGTGTATAATAATAAAGACTCGGCGATGCAGAACCGACAATTTCCATCGAAAATTCCAATTAATTTTTTTCATTATTCAATCTAGTAAAATATGTAGGCATTTAAAAAAAATAAGAGGATTTAGTTCGTTTGTTCGATATTAAAAATTAAATTAACTACCGAAAATAAATCGATTTTTTTTAATTATTTTACAGGTAGTTTTGATGTAATCGTAATCGGACATATTTTTGTATATTTAGCGAATTATTTTCATTGTTCCAACGACGCAACAGCGACATTATATTTAAACCCGAAATACCACCAAACGGTCTTTATAAATAGATTTGACCCAAATCAAACAGTGCATTAAAATATAAAAAGAATTAAAGTGATTACACTCTAATGTTTATCTCCCAACCGACCGTTTCCCAATCGGCACGCGTTCTCTTTGTACAAATGCGAAATTAATTAAACCTTATCTTCTGCCTATTGTGCAAGATACAAATCGAATATCGCGCGATCGCTCGGACGTCATTAGTTTCCTATTAATATTATTATTATTATTAATTTGATTAAATCCTTTTTGTTTATATCGCCTTCAATGTCGGATTGTAAAAGCCGACCATTAAATCGTCATACAACTACTTACTAATTTTATTATTATCTATTAACGTTAAATATCATAAGTCACTTAAGAGAATTAAACGTGGAGAATTAAATATAATTGATAGGTGATATTTAATTCGGTTTTATCACCTCTATCGTTTGCTCCATTTCCGATTGCAACATGGTCATTTCTATGAGTAGAACAAAGAAAGATTATTAAAATGACAGTTGTCAAAGTAAAAAGTTGCAATGACACAAATGTCACTCTTTCCTTTTCCTTTGTAAGTGTCTAATGGAAGTTGTCTTTATCGCACCCATAGCCTATATAACCTATGTTGTGATCGAAAATGGAGCAACCTGTATACAATTCATTTGATTTGTTTGATATAATTTGAGTAACAGGATGTTTGTTAATCTTCATTGAATTTCCTGATCGTGTACATGCTCGCTTTACGAGCGAGGATATGCGGTGTACAAATTTATGCAAGTTCGTTTGTATCGAATTGGAAATGGTTTCTTGGTAAAATAGCGAAGGAAACGGGGCAATGTCACCTGGACTCGAAGTAGGTACTAAAAATTTAAAATCCTCCACGGAATTGCCTTGTTGCCTGACGTGAAATTTAATTGCACTTGCGACCTTAGCCTTGGAATGTCTACCTAAGGTAAATCTTGTGTTTGACAAAAATATTGACCGAGTGAATTAAAGGACACGAATTTTGGAGTTGTTAAAAAAATATATAATTTCAGCGATTTAAAATGGAGGCAAATAAATATTATAAAAAATATTTGTATACTTTTTTAAGGGGTAATTGAATAAATTGAAAGTTTGCGAGTGCAATTTTAAAGTTGTTTGTTAAATTTGCCCAATTAAAAGGAAAAATGGCCCTTAATTATATCGTAACGAGGCAGGTTCTCTAAATGCAATTAACTTTGTTCAAGCAGTAATTAAAGTAATGCACATTGCTGTATAACTTATTCTTTTAAAAATGCGTTTTTAATTGATTTGAATATTGATAATGCAATTAAATATTTTATGGTTAACGAGGTACCTATTTATTTTTTATTTTCTAATAAGAATTTATATAAAATTTATGTCTGTTTTTTATTTATTACTGGTTATAATAAAAGTTTTTCAAAGACGGTATAAATTTATACGGTAATTTATGTTTCTCTATACATTTTCAAAATAAATAGGTTAGATAAACTAGATAAGAGAGATATATCTTCATTGTTAGATAAAATATTTTAATAGATGTAAAATACCGAATTTTAACTTATAAAATCGTTTTCAAATATTTTTTTATGTATGCAGTGCAGTTGTAGGTTGATAATACAAGCTGATAAAAATGCACCTATTTCCATTTGTTGTAGAACACGAATAATCAGGTGCATGCTTATCGCAGAAACTTTTTATTTTTTTATTATTATTTTACTAAAAACCCATTAAAATTAACAATATATTTAAGCAATTAATTTAACAATATTGCACTTACCCTAAATCTGAGTTCCCCGATCGGCGCTTTAGCGTAAGGAATGCCACTGAAACTGAAAAATTTCCCACCGAGGTAATCCTTCTGCTGTTTCCCCCGGACTTTCCCGGTTTCCGTACAGGCCACAATCTCCTCGCTCATCTCTCTCTGCGAACTGGTTCCCCAAAATCAACCGAAATAATTTCAAACTCTCGCTGTTACGGGTCGACTTGATAACAGTTTTGTGCGGCTTCGGAATATCCACGCGTTGTATAAATACATTTCGGGCTAGAGCTGGTGCCTCCCAGCGGAACCGTTATCTCCGGTAACCCCCCAGCATCCCGTTTTTATCTTTTCGGTTTAGCGCGAATTTCTCGATGAAAAAAATCGCAATTATGTAATATTTTATCGCTTCTTTTTTCCGTAATAGTTTTTGTTTATTTACTAGAAATATCTAAATATTTACATACTAAATGACGTATATAGAGTGCTAAATATTATCTGTGTTTATACCAATCTAATAATCCTAATTAATCTCTAATAAACTTGTATACAATCAAGCGAGTATAGCTGAACAAGCGTCTACAGCTATTTCTAAAGTACTGTAGCTACTGTGGATGAAAAATAATGTTTTTCTGGATGCTCCATCTCCTTGCGAACGTGTTAATTGTCCCTTTGGAAATTTTTTTGTGGAAAAGTGCTCCTTGTGAGCCGGTTTAATTGGAAATCTGCATTTGACGCCTCTTATCGAGTACAATTAAGAGACATGAATTGATTGAGTATATCGTATATCGATGGGAAATGAGGCGAATCCTAAGCAAATACGGTGTGTTTTGTGGATTTTAAGGAGATTAATTAATTTGTGACGAATATTGTACGATTTAAATGATTAAGTGGAGTTTCTTTTGTGCTGTTTATTGCAAAGAAAACTCGGTTTTCGGTGGAACATACCGGGGGAATTCGATATGTTTATATAGAGATTTTCCGATAACTATTGATTGTTGTAGGTTAAAGGGTAATCTCCTGTAACTTACTTATCCCGGAGCGCATTTAATATGTGCATGTAAAAACAGGACATGCTTCAATAATGTTTAATTATTGCGTTAGTCATTTTTGATGTCCGTTATTTACCGATTCGAAATAACGATAAAAATTTCATCATTTATTCACAAAATGTTTTGTACAAAATTGCAATTACACAAAGACGGCGATTAGATCTGATTAATTCCGAGCTTTCGTCGATGTTTTAATTATACAACAAAAATCTAGCTCCATGTATAGCGCGGGCGAAAGCTCGTTTGTTAGAGAAGTAATTAATTTAGTTATCTACTCAATTATGGCTGTTAGTAGGTAATGAATTTTCGAATGATAATAGCAGCGGGTTATTCTCTCTCTAGTTTCCAATAGTCAAGCTCATATACATTCTGGCAGAATGCATATAATACGCTTTATATTCGAACACCGGGAGCTTCAGCTCTTTATTTCGATACATTTCAATATTCAATGAAACATCTCTCAAAACTCAAAAATCAAAACAATAAATAGTAGACATACACCTAATTATAGTATCAATAATAATTTTGTAATGTAACAAATATGTTAATTAATAGGCGTAAATATGTGTATATTAGTCGTTAAAAGTTTTGGATTCTACTTAATGAATTTATTGTATATGGATAAGTGCAAATTTGTTTGCAATATCGTTAATTCTACGAGTTGAATGAAGAAATATTATTAGAATAACAGTGGTTTGAGTGAGAATGAAAGCTCAAACGAGCATCCATATTGCTTGCAAATTTAGCGAGTGCTTTAAAAGCTTTCGAATATTGGTGCTCAAAAATGCTTCATTATCTAATAATTTCAATATAATTTCGGCGCATATTGGTGTAATTAGAAAATGCGGATCGAAAGCGGCTGTAGCCTTGGGGGTCAGATGTCAAACTTGTGTTTTATTTCCAGCGAAAAAACACCCTTTCTTCGATTTCGATAATGAATTATTTAATAGGTTAAGAAGTTGCATCAGAAAATCGAAGGCGGATTAGTTTGATTTTCGATAAGCTCCCATGTGCTCTCCATATTGCTTATTAGCTGATGTAACTAAAATTTCGAAAATCCCGAATTGCGAATAGAGATAAATTTTGATTATAGAAAAAAAAAATAACAACATAAATTGCTGCTAACTCTGATTTCTAATAGTGCACTGATTAGTGTGGTTTTTTATTGAAAATACCAAACATAATTTAGATATATCTGGATAATTATTTATTTATTTATTTATTTATTGTTGTTGTAATGAATATTTGAGGGTTCTTTCGTGTCGCGAAAAGTATTTCCTGTTAAAGTTGTTGTTGAATAAAACGGTTTTGTTTATAAAAATATATTATCCAAGTAATTGAATGGAGTAGGAAATAAAACATTTAAATTATATACATTTACGCAATGCGAGGAAATTACTAATAAACGATAAGAAATAAACTAATACGCTCCAATTTAATTAATCTCTCGATACAATTAGCGCCTAATTAAAAATACGAAGGGTTGAAAATATGTATTCTAGAACAGTAGGATAAATTCACTCTACTTTTTTTTAAATTGATTAGACTTTGATGACCTCTTATTACTATTTAAAAAAGCAGCGTGTAAATATTGACTATTACCAACACGTAATATTGTTTAAATGATTAACGCCAGACGAATTTTTCCGATTAAAACGATCGAATCAGTGCAGTTAGTTCGAGGTTCACTTTTATTTATATTCCAAACAACATCGTTAGATTTTTTATTTTGTTAATTTATTGTATAGTCCGTTCGCTATCAGGCAGAACCTTATATTCCATGCAAAAGACAGTTAGTTAATTATTTATAAAATTAATAATTTATTCTATAGTCCGTTTTTTGTATGCAATAGACACTTAATTAGTTATTTGTCAAATTATTATTAGTGCCTATTGCTTCAAGAATGTTTTTTATCACCTTCTGATAGCGAAAGGAGTATTAATACAGATAGTCCGGGTAGTGAAATAAACCAACCACAGTATATTTAAAATTTATTGTAGAAATAAGTGTAAAACAATTACTAAACGGTTGAATTTTTAATCCATTCTTCCACGGTTCCTTTGTATTTGCTCAACCAAGCGATGTTGTTCCTTACCGTTTCCAAAGCGCTAGCTCTGCTTGCAACCCCTGCTCCGGCTTCAGAATTTTCTTTGAAGAAAGCTTCCATCTAGCAAAAGCGAAATTAACATTTTGAACTTTCCAAATTTTCAATTAAATTACCTCCGCCAATTTTTCTTCAGTCGCGAATCGCGCCGTTATGGAGGGTATCAATCGCCCCAAGTTCCTGTCGTTTAGTGTGAATTTATCGACCAGATACTTCCAATTCGATCTGGATAGAAACAAATTTCAATGTTCGTTGAGGGAATATGATTTTTTTTAAATACCTGACCCAAGTCCAGACCAGCTCGGTGCCGTTGGGATTAGCAGAAATGTACTGCAATACGATAAAAACATCTTGGGATCTGATCACATCTTCGTCTTTGGTTTGCTCGAGCAATCTAAAAACGTATTTACCAATACTCTGAATATATTCTAATTAGCTATAAAATTGTACTTTTTCAACAATTCCTCGTTCTCAGTGCTCGCCAAGCCGTTCACCAGCTTCAGTTTCTCCGAAGCGTCGGTTTCCGCTTTGAACATCTCCAATAACTTATTCCAAGCGTCTTCGTTCGCTTTCTTCATCCCTAAAAACGCAACAGAAAAAAATTAAACACCGCCCGAAATCGCCCAGTTCTCTTACCGTAAGAGTAAACGAGGCCCCTCAAATCGGGCGATATCGCCCGACCAGTCTTCAACCAATCGTCGAATTTATCCCGAGCTTCGGCCAGGCAAGCTTCGTGACCAGCTGCACAAGCCATCGAGAGAACGGTGATTCTCGCCAATCTAAAATTTAGATACTAAAAATGCCCATCTCTAGACGTAAAAGCTTCATTTAATGATCCATGTAAAGGATCAAACTTTGCTGTATTACCTTTGAAGGTGAGTATCAGACTCGCTTTCGTTCCAGGTGTACCTGTTGTAAGCAGGAGTGGTGATATTGATGATGTACCTCTTAAATATAAATTTTGCAGTAGTTAATAGTGTTGAATTGTTCTATTAGCCTACCTTGAAGGAGGATTCTTGTTCGGAATTGGAACCCTTGAGGTACTTCAGTAGGGCGTTGAGTTTGGAATCGGCAACGTGCCAGGGAGTGTAGTCGAATTCTTCTATCAATTTTTTGGTGAGATCCAGCGGGATTTTGTAGTTCAATTGGTCCGCTTCGGCGATGCTGAAGGATTCTTCCAACAAATGCGTCCTGTCTGAGACGCTGAGGTCCTTGTAGTGGCTGATCAGGGATTCCCATTCGCTCGACGGGTAATTTACGCGGTAATAACCGATTTGATCGTAGTTGAATTTGATCCATTGGGCTCCTTCTGGTTTCCTTATGGTTACTGCAAATGGTGTTTAAGTTTGACGATTGAATCGAATGTGGATGGACTTACTGGAGTTTTCGTTGTATTTGAATAGAGCGAAACTTGAGGATTTTCCTAAGTTTGTTACATAAGTCACAGGGATCGACCATTTATATCTAGAAGTTTATAATACAATAAATAGTTAACCAATTTCAATTTTTTTGCCTATTTTGCTCACCTAAATTTGGAGTCAGTCTCGTTGTAAACGCTGCTGGGATCTTTCAGGAACCTCTTTTGCGTGAAGGTGTAACTATTTCCCGATACACTCGCAGTTAAAATAGGGTACCCCGTTTGGGCGGTGAAAGTTTCCATCAACTCCTTCACGTCCACCGCCGAAGAAATAGTTTTCTGTATCTCGTCGAGGAAATCCTTCGTGACGGCGTTCTTGTAAGCGTGCAAATTGAGGTAGTTCTTAACGCCTTGTTGGAAGTTCTTCTCACCCACAGTGTTCTCCAGCATCCTCAAAATAGAAGCGCCCTGGAAACGATCCGGTTAATGAAATATGCCTGGAAAAAGTGGAATTTCGCGTACTTTATTGTAGGAAATAACGTCGAAAATTTCCGTGATTTGATCGGGCGTCAGGACGGTTTGAACGATCGGATGCGAGCTCAACGTCGAATCGAATGAAAGGACGCCGTGCAAAGTCGATATCAAAAATTGATCGAGCTGTAGAAGAAAAAAATCGAAATAAAAAATTCGTAAATTTGGAGAATCGTCGATCACTCACCATTCCCCAATCGGGCTCGGCCGCCAAAACGCCTTTGTATTGTATGTAGGAAGCGAAGCCTTCGTTTAACCAAAGATCATTCCACCAATTCATTGTCACTGGAAATTTTTAGGTCATAGCTATTATTTATAAAGGATAATTCAAGAATGATATTTGGTGTAGTTCAAGAATAGTGAGAATATATAAGGATAATAGTGATAATTCAGAAATAGTTTCATGATAGTTGAAGGATAGTTCAAGAATAGTGAGAATATATAAGGATAATAGTGATAATACAGAAATAGTTTCATGATAGTTGAAGGATAGTTCAAGAATAGTGAGAATATATAAGGATAATAGTGATAATTCAGAAATAGTTTCATGATAGTTGAAGGATAGTTCAAGAATAGTGAGAATATATAAGGATAATAGTGATAATTCAGAAATAGTTTCATGATAGTTGAAGGATAGTTCAAGAATAGTGAGAATATATAAGGATAAAAGTGATAATTCAGAAATAGTTTCATGATAGTTGAAGGCTAGTTCAAGAATAGTGCGAATATACATATAAGGATAAAAGTAATAATTCAGAAATAGTTTCATGATAGTTTAAGGATAGTTCAAGAATAGTGAGAATATATAAGGATAATAGTGATAATTCAGAAATAGTTTCATGATAGTTGAAGGATAGTTCAATGATAGTTTAGGGATAATTCAAGGACAATTCAAGTACAATTCAAGGACAATTCAAGGACCATTCAAGGGCAATTCAAGGATAATTCAAGGGTAATTCCAGGATAATTTTTGGTTGAACATGTGGCAAGTTTACCTAAATTTCCGAACCAACTGTGAGCCAATTCGTGAGCCACCACCGAGGCGACTCGCTGCTTATTGGCCGAGGAATGGGTAGTGTTCGTGTAGAGCAGGGCTGTTTCCCTGTAGGTGACGAGGCCCCAATGCTCCATAGCGCCGGATACGAAATCGGGAATCGCCACCATATCTAAAATAACAAACATAATCTGTCGCGAAGTAACTACAGTTGGAAGACGGGTTACCTAGTTTCGGTAGGGGATAGGGTATTTGGAAATAATCCACGTAATATTCGATGCATTTCTTGCCCACCTCGCCGGCGTATTTGGTTTTCTCCAAATTGTCCGGACTGGCGTAGACTTTCAGAGGCACCGTCGAGGCGCCTTTATTCTCGAACGAAGTCTCGGTGTGCGCGAAATCGGAGACGATGAAGCAGGACAAGTAAGTCGACATCGAAACGGTTTCTTCGAATGTCACCAATTCGTTGTCATCATCGTACGCGGAAACGTCCTTGTAATACAAACATTTTTGCATCGAGTTCGAAAAGCGACACCCTGTGTAATACTTACGGATTGCGGGAAATTCGATAGGGCTATGTAGGAGCTGTCTTTGGGTTTCAACAGATGCACTTTGTACTTGGCTTTTAAATTGGGTTCGTCGAAGCACGGGTAAGCCTGCCTGGCGTATGTAGGTTCGAATTTCGATGTAGCTATTTTCCTAAAATATAAAAAAAATTAGGTACAGACCGACGGGAATAGCGAGAGACGCGAGGGTATGTGTATTTATTACCTAATCGTTCCGTCGCGACGTTTGTACGTACTCAAATAGAACCCTTTATTGCTCTTGGAAAAATTCGATTCGAATTCGATAAACAAATAATAAATTCCCGGCGTTATTAGTCGCTTAGTGGTGATGACCAGCACGTCGAATTCTTCGAATTTTTCGACGTTTACGATCCGATAGGATTCGCGCGAGTCGTCGAAAAGCGTAACGTTCGACACGATCAGATCTTTACTATGCAACACCACGTCTCTTCTACTACCGCTAACGGCAATAGTTATGTTAATTACGCCTTCGAACGCGTTCGACGTTAAATTGGGAAATAACGTTAGATCGTACGAAATCGGTTCCGTGTCGTTGGGCAGTTTCCAATACTCCGCGCGCGGCTTAGCCGCCCGATTATCATACGCGTTTCCATTACAAGCGTTATAACCGATGAATTTACCGATCAACACCAAAACCGTTAATAGACAAACGCACAAAGTCAACAAAAACACGCACAAACTGGCCAAACACACGACGGTTTTGCTACATTTCCGGCGCCTCTTCTCGTCATCGCCCGGCGACATCGTTACTTCTGCTTAAATACAACATTTCACTTCTTCGATATTGCTAAATCTCACCTAGATATTTAGCGCCTATCGAAACGTGGAGGTGGAATGTGCATTGTTGCCCGTTTGAAAAGCGATAGGGAATCGTGCAAAACGATCGACGGCCATCGAAAGCGATAGCGGACGGAATGCTCCACTTAAATCGAAAATAAAAGCGGAAAAAATTCGTCTATCAACATAAACTCACTTTATAAACTTGTCGAACGACTCTAACGGTAAACTAAACTATTTAAAACTAGTCGGACGGTATACTGAGCTATTTAAAACTAGTCGGACGGTAAACTGAGTTATTTAAAGCTAGTCGGACGGTAAACTGAGCTTTAAATTAAACTATAATGCATGAAAACTGTGATTACCTGTTTTGGCCGTTGGAGGATTTGTAGGAGCTGGTGTAGAGGCCGACGATTCGGTTTTTCATGTCGCCGTGGAATTCGATGTGCAAGTTTTCCAGGCCGGCGGTGAAATTGGAGCGATCGGTTTTCCTGATGGTGAGCAATTCGTGGGTTTTGTCGATGGTAGAGGTGGCTTTCTGTTCGCCCACGAGGACGTTGTCGATGTTCAGCGAGTGACTGTGCAGATTGATGGAGTCCGTGGGAGCTGAGATGTCCACGGATATGTTGACTTTTCCTAGATGATTTTTATGGTTTTGATTTTACGAGTTTGATTGGATATTAAGATTGTTTGTGGCTATAAAAAGTTTTATTGTGGCGATACCAATCAAATCGATGTTTATGTCGGATTGGTTTGTATACAGGATGAGCCATAATCAACTATTTAAAACTGTTGTAAATACAAATAGAGTTAACGTACCTTTGAATAAACCTGTCGTTAAATTAGGATACAAGTAAAGGTCGTACAAAATCGGTTTGACGACGTCCGGTAACCTGTATTTGCTCATTTTCTTGGAATTTTCCTCTTTCACGTCGAGAGCTTGAAGTTGTTTTCGCAGCTTCTTGTTTTGTATGTCTAAAACGATGGTGGAAATTGTTAGGGTCGTCGTGGCGATGATGAAGAATATCAACAATTTTTGCGCGCAATTTTGCGATAATTTCATCGTGATGAGAGTATAAAGCGAGCGTTGTCGTGTAGAGGATATTTGTTTATAACATTTGTACGTTGAAAGTTTTATGTTTAATAGTATTTGTAAAGGTGATAAAAGGAGATTTATCAGGGCCGGTTTTATCTGCTTACTGGCCTTCGTTAATTTTTTGTTTTTAAAAACTAATTGTAATATTTAGCTGATAAAAATTAGACGAATTAGAAAAGTAAAGTTGAGTGATTTTTGTTGAATTTAAGAATATAAGTATTTTTATTCCTAATATCACGCGTGTAATTATTTTAAATCTTAATAACATATAAAGCAAATTTATTCCAGATTTTAAAATTCCGGTGTTGCATTTTCCAAACCCAATTCCATACCACTAACGCCATCTACATTTCCAAGGCGTGAACAAAACTAATGATACGTCTCTGTGTTAAATGGATCAATTTATCTTTCAAAGCTTTTAATACTGTGTAATACTTTAATACTGTTCAATAAAAATAAGCACACATTTTATTATACGGAATTTTTATTTCGCAATCCCGGCGGATAATAAGCCTATTTACTTACAATCGACGACTCCCCTTTGTGAGGTTATGAAATTGCAATCGACACAACAACACTACAATCTACAATCTAAATTATCCTATCTGTAAAATCGACTCGAAATAGAACAGTGTTCACAAAATTCATAACGGAGATTATAGTAGTTGTGTGTTGTGCCAACAGATGGCGTTGGAGGAAACGTCATTCACGGAACATTCAGAAACGTCATTTGGAATTGTCACTTTTTAAGACTCTTCGTTTTGTAGTGTTTTGTAGGATATAAATTATTTTATGCGTTTGGTGTTTTTTTTAAAGGAAAAATAGAAACGCATAATCATACCGATATAATTTATTTATAATAGCTAATATCGCATCTAATTTCATAGTTTTTTTTTTATTTTACCTACCTATACTTAGTTACATTTCCAACAGAAGGATTCCAATAACACGAACAATAAAATCCGGGGGGAAAAACGAGTCGAATATAAAAAATACAAAATCGCAATATAATATTTGTAATATCTACGTATGTACAACGCCAGAGGAAACGTCGAATCCCGATTCGAGCTCAGATTTCTCCATAAAAATAAATATACGGGATATACAAGCACATCGAAACCCATAAAAAGTGAACACTCCTCCAACCGGCGACTTAATCATTTTTTAGTGACACATAAACGATTTTATCGCCCGGGCAAAAACCCGTTCTTCCGCTCGAAATCGAAACCCCACGTCCGATCGTTCGGCCGAAGACCACACAAATAACCTCACTTGGACGCGACGCTCACGATAGCGGTCTCGCAAGAACTCCCCATGCTCTCGCTGGCCGCGAGATCGAACGTTTGCGTGGTCTTATCTAACTTTCATAAATCCGGTATGGGCGCCTCGAACACCCGCATCTCCTGCGGCCCGTTGCACGACGGCTCCGGGCACGACGGGTGCGCGTACGATCGCGGCAGGGCGTGCAGCGAATTCGACGATAACGTCCTCTCCAGTATCTCGCCCCAATATTTCTCCGACAGCCCGTCGAAGTCGCAGCCCTGCGTGTGACCCGGCTCCATGTTGCTGCAGCAGTGCGGCTGGTGCTGGAACCCGCGGAAGGTGTCCTCCTGCTTTTGGTCCTTCGATTTTCTGCACAGGAACTGTAACACCGACGGAAAATTAAATAAAAAAATGACAGGGATTCATCAATCAAACAAGTCATATGTCATAAATGTGTCATTTTTATGTCACTAATTCTAAAAGGGGCCGAGCTAACAGCGATGGTTGCTAACGCTCTGAAGTTTGGAAATTTCAACGGGAAGGAATGTGGTTCAATCCGCAAGTGCGGGAATTTTTTTTTTCTTCTTTTTCCTTGGGTTTTTTAACGTTTTTGTCTAAAAAGAAATGTTAAATAGAAAGTTCAGACATCAATTACGTGTCAATTTTAATAACGTAAAATCTAGTAGGTACAGCCTTCAAATTAATGTCATATTTTCATTCTTGATAAAAAAACATTAAAAACGCCCAAAATAAAAGAAAAAAAAGAAAAAAAAAGAAAAAAAAAAAAGAAAAATTTTCTTCAGTGCGAGTATTGAACCACATACCTTCCCGTTTAAATTTTTCCATCAACCATTTAACCATCACTGTTAGCTCCGTCCCTTTGTACAATTATTAGATTTGACATAAAAGTGACACATTTATGACATTTGACATTTTCAACTTAATTATACATTTTTCTTATTAAACCAGAACGAATGTAAGAAAATGTCCATTTCGACTTATTTTTTGACGATCTTTTCAAATCTGTTATTATTTTTATGAACTATATTTGGTAAAAAAGTCAGCTTGCTTTTAACATTTTTGTAAATTGACACTTGTGAATTGACACTTTTATGACACTTTTGACAACTGTCTAGAGCCATTTAGAACTGTCCACAACGGTTATGAACGTTTCTGAACGAATTAGAACTGTCTGAGATAGAGTAAAAATGGTAAAGATAGTGCAAAATAGGTTTATATCGTCATACTATACTGACCTTATTAAACAGCATCTCCCTACTGATCCTCCTGAAGTGGTTGTTCAACAGCCAATAGAGGAACGGGTTCCAGAAACTGTTGCTGAGTGCCATCCAAGTGGCGAGGAAATCGAGAGCGGCGGGAGCCCTGGTTCCCGTACAAGCGGCCACCACTTCCTGTATGGTCCAAGGGGTGACCAGTACAATGAAACCCAAAGACATGGCCGCCATGGTTCTCGAAGCGGTGGTGCTCAATCGGCGCTCCTGGGTAATCAGCTGCAACGCAAACGAGCGGGAAATTAGCGCGGGACAATTTCCACGTCGCGGAAGAGGAGTGTGGATAGGAGAAAAATGAAAGGAGCGCCGGCGGCTCCGGCGCTGGCGATGGGAAACTTCGAAATTTCCCGCGGGCGGTGCGCTTTGCGCCGTTCCTCGTTGTCGCGACCTCTTACGCGGAGTGTAAACAACGACCCTTGTCAGTTGAAAAGGACGAAGAATAAACTTCCTGGATGTCCCGTCTATTGGATAAACAAAAGTAATGGGAAGCGAAAGGAGTTTCTCCGCCGTCGTACATTAAACTAAAAGTTTCCGTTCGGACTATTCATGTCGCTGAACGTATAAGTCTTTTATACAGATCTGTCCACCTACTATTTTTTTTAAAGGCCTAGTTTATATTATACAGGGTGGTTCTTCTAATAAACGAAAAATTTTGCAAAGGAATTTTTACCTTTATTCTCTAAATAATAACGTTGATATTACCTAATTGTTTCATATCGAATTACTCATTTTCTCGCTAAATGAAAAGTATCTTCCAAACGATTTTTCAGTCATCCTACATTTCTTAAATAAAAAATAATTAAAACCCTTTTAATTAGAAACTCCGCTGTAAAATGTATAGATAAAATTCCGCTCTGGTGCCCGCCAAAGGAGAACTCGAAATTTTTATCAACTATCTTATATCTATCCTGGCCCTTATACGCGCGTAACTCAATCTACTTGAAAAGCCCTTCTGCTCTCAATTAAAGGTTTCATTAAGGACTTTAGAAATTAGTTTAACTATCTTGATGTATCGGAAATTAAAACGCGTTTAGGCATCTCCAAGTTTACGTTGTTTTAATGATTTGTGATGTATGGGAGGTACAGAAACGAACGTCCCGATCGATTTTGATTTTACTCGACTAAATTTAGTTCGAAATTTCATTCAACCGGCTTTTAATAATCACGGTATTTTTTCCGCATTAACCTTTCCATCGAATAGGGTTTATAACGCGAGTACCTGTGCAGTACGTTAAACGGTTTAAGAGCTTCTAACGGTAATTACATTGTCAATTACATTAATGGGGTTATTAGATAAACGTCAACGCCTATTTCTGTCGGGCAAATGGCTATAGAAGCCTCTATAATGGAATTATCAATTTACCACATTCTCTAATAACAACACTTTTGTTGCTTACGAGGCGCATTACTCGATCGATATATTGGATTCCATATTAATAGCAAACTTCCAATTTATTTTTAATTAAGCAAGTAAACAATAGTATAGAAATTATTTACTTACTCTTAGTTATTTGTAATACCATTGGAATTGGTGCGAAATTAGGACAATTTATATTTATCTCATATAATATAAAATATGTAGTATGAGATGAGTATTATTGCTTTTATATAGATTATTTAATAAATCGTTCATCAAATTAACCAAGCGTGTAATATAAATTGATGTGCATTCGAAATGTATGTATGTATTATTAAGAGCGGAATTGGGCCAAAAAGGTAATTGAATTTCGGTTGAAATGGAAGCCAGAGAGTACCACAAAAAAATTATAAAAAACGTGTATTCGAGTTTTAATTCGGGAGATAAATTTTAAACGCTTGTATTTCGTGGTATTTATTATCACTGAAAAATGAAACTATTTATAACGGCTTGCGTTCGTAATTGGCTCGTGCGAGGGCATTCCTCATTAACAACAATACCGCAAATCAATTAGCCACATAATCCGCGTACGCCAGCGTAATAATAACGTTCTCGACACCTTTAATTTCCATCCAACTACAACAATCCGGCGCCGGTTAAAAGCCTCCGTTAAATTCCCCTCGCTCGATCGAAGAACGAACCGCAATCGAAAGTTTTTTTGATAGCCGAGCGCCGATTGCTTTTGACGAATTATTCATTACGTTTCCTCAAAGGCCCTCCAATTTGCCGAGTTCTCATTATTGCATTATGCTCTTATGCCCAATGGATCGCTCGAGCCGGGAAACTGTTTAAATAAAAGCGCCCCGAGTCTCTGCATGGAAATTTCGACTAGTCTTCTACGAACAATTTTTACCGCGAAATTCCTCCTTGCAGGAGATACTGCAAGTCAATCACCCGGTAGATGTTTATACAGGGCGTCGCAAGGAAATTGGGATGTGGTTAAAAAATCTTCCTCTTTAACAGCTTGAAACTTCTTCACTAAGCAATTTTGGATGCAGAAATATGTAGTTAAAAGAAAAATGTGTGATTTTTTTTGGGACGTCCTGTATGATATGCAAAGCGATCGTTCCTAACGAAAAGCAGTTCCTGATGCTAAAAAGCGATTTGCATTTTTATCGTCTCGACTTTCGGCCATTTATATCGCCAGTCTTGCGTTATTCCCGCTCGACAGCCGAAACCCCGACGTCGCTCTCTCCTCTTCCTCAACTCTTTTGTTGCCATTTCGTATATACACACACATTTCCCCCTTTTTGTACGTACAAAACACCCGACAAAAAACGCGATGTACTATATAAAAATTAATCACGTAACCCCGAGATAAACACGCGACTTCTACTGGAACTACGCCGATGAAAATCCGCGCGAGATAAAGCGAAATTATTCATATCGAATTAAAGGGGAATTTGGCGGGTCGTTTGCAAGTCGAGTTCGATGTGCAGACGCATCGGAAAAGCGCCGGCTAGTAATCGCTTTTCTCGTTTAACGGCAATAACAAATAACTCGGAAAAGACGGGGAACGGTCTAATACGAGCGCCGTAAAAATGGCGGGCTTCCGAGACGCTGTCTCGACGCCGGGGGATTCACATAAAACATCAGCTTTAAAATTTAAAATCTTTTGGTAAATTTTGAGTGCGTGGAGATGAATAAGTTCGTCTGAAATTGAGAGAGATATGTATTAAGAGGATATGAATTTGTGCCGCCCTGTATAACTTTTAACCGTCGATATTTATTCTTATGTGGATAGAATGCGTTTGAATTAAAAGCTTTGGTCTCTTTTGTGCCGGACAAAGGATCGGGGTTTATTCGGATTATTCGGTTTAAAAACGATAATTTATTTTAATAATCTGGAAAACGGCCAATAACTCGACGTCAATTAGTTTGAAATTCGAACGCGTCTCGTTTCAATAAAACATTCAATGCACAAAAATACTCGGAAAAAATCAACAAAAAAACTTTTCGGGCCAATATCGATTTTGCATAAAGCTTTACGACCGACTCAATTCGAAACTTCCGTGTATAAAAATACAAAATATACACCGAAATTAAATTACAAGTGTTGCACACACACGAACTATACATAAGTATATCGAATGTTACAAGTGGAAAATTAAGAAAACTCGCACGCTTTTCCCTCGACAATTATCTTTTAATTACGCGCCAAAGGAAATTCGAGCGAAATTCTCGCTAAACATAAATCCTTACAAAACGTCCATAAACACCTTACTCGCAAACGGGGTTTTATCAAAACCTCCCACCGTACATGCTATACAGACAAAGAGATACGTGATCACGTTCACAACAAAACTTACAAGCCTACAATTATTACTCTACATATATCGCACTAAAACTTTCTGTATATTATTTCCAAAGCAACATTCGCCGCTTCTCTATAACAAAGACATTCAGTGCTCCTTTTAAACGCTTATCAATCGTTTAAATAGTCTCTCTATAACGTAAATAATACTCCTTAGTTACTCCATAACAACAATGTAAATCTGTCAAGTGAAAGAATCTCCTTAGTTACTCCATAACAACAATGTAAAACTGTCAATTTGAAAGAATCTCCTTAGTTACTCCCACGGCCCTATATTTCTAAGGTCTGAAATCTCCCTTTATGCAATAGAGAATGTGTCCCGTTATTTGAGGACTTCACTTTTCCGCCGCAAGGTGGCGAACGATCGGAGGACCAACTTATCTCAGCCAATCAGCGTCGCGTTACATATCAAATCGCGGTTGTTGTGAAATGACAGTTCGAGCTGTCAAAACTTCAAAAATTATTATTTGACATTTCGACGAGAAAATGGAGAAGTACATTAACCGAAGATACGCGAGGAATGATGTTAACAACGAAATCATCGTCGATTTAGGTATATTTTTATATTTTCTATCTATTTTTAATTTCAATATAACCTTTCTTAATGCTAATTCTATATAATTCGTACGGAAAAAACCGTGGTCCTTTACAACATCGTCTCCTAGCGCCCGTTTTAGAAATCCTGTTTTATTCTCAAATAACGGGACAATTTTTCGATCCATGTTTCCAGACCTTAGAAATATAGGACCGTGGTTACTCCATAACAACAATGTAAATCTGTCAAATTGAATGAATCTCCTTAGTTACTCGGCCATTGCCGGCCTCTTACCAATCGGACAAACATAAAAACCGTTTACCTTCTCCGTGCTGGAACATCCCTCGTAATCCTCCCGGTGACGGCCGGACGCTCTGCTTCCGCCGGCCGATCGCCGCAGCCGGAGCTTGTTGACGTGGAACGCCGAGCCGTAGCAGTACATCAATATCATGGTGGTCGGAAAGTAGAAGCCGCAGGCGGCCAGTATCCTGACGGAGGCGCGCGAGTAGAACGGCTCGCAGGCCACCATCCCCGTCGGATTGAAGTAGAAACCGCCGCGCGGCAACACCAGCACCGAGAACAGCGCCACCGACATCACCCACGTCATGCTGATTAGCGCCACGCAGCCCTGCAACCGACGCGTGAAAATTAAATACACCGTTGGAAATTTAATTTCGCGTAATAGGGAAATCAATGTTAAATTCTTAGCCGTCTGAAATCCAGTCTACCAGTATACATTTCAATAGAACGAACGTCGCGATCAATTCTAATAAATTTAATTGTTCTACTGGACCGCACGCCGCGATTTGTAGAGGTACAAAGTTATTTGTGTTAGGTATGAGGTACAAAATTATTTAGAGACTACATTTAATAGGTTTTTTGGGGATATTTCAAAAAAATGTGTGTATCGGTAGGTACAGTTTTGAAACAGCAACAAATTTTATTGAAATAAGGGAAAAAATAGTTCAATTTTCAGCTAGAATTATACCTCAGCTCAGTAATATGAGATGACATCTGTATGACAGGTTTGGCTATAGTTTAGCAGAAAGCGGTGGACTATTTTTTAGAGTTCTTTTATTTTCTGTTTTAAAATAATCTTTAAGTTTATTTTTGGACTTTCCTTTTTATTATTTTCTTAGAATTTACTTTCTTTTTCAAGCCATTGTGGAAAAAGACATATCTACATAATTCTATTTAATTATTAGTGATATTTTTTCAATAAATTATCGTTTAATTCTCATTTCTTTTTAATCGACTCGACGTTCGTCCATCCGAACCCGTTTTGATACTGTCGAAGTGTCGAAACCGTCGAAATTATTTGATTTTTAATCTAACCGAACCAAATCGCGGTGTGAAGTCCAGTAGAACAATTAAATTTATTAGAATTGATCGCGACGTTCTATTGAAATGTACACTGGTAGACTGGATTTCAGACGGCTAAGATTTTAACATTGATTTCCCTATTATACGCGAATAATTTTCCAACGGTGTATACCTGCGTTATAATGGGGAACAGTGGTTTTTGTTCTATTGAGTTTTACAGCCGGTGCGAAACTATCTAAGGTAGATTTTAAACCGGTAATTGAATTATGCGTACAAGTGTAATATTGCTAACGTAATGAAAAATAAGTTCGCTCTTTGAAACAGCAATTGCGGCTTAAATCTGGCGGAAAATCCGGAGTTGCCGGTGAAAGGTGGGTATCCACAATCGCTCGGGGTTTATCTCTTTATTCGCCCGTGTACCTCTATGTATATCGCGTGGAGGTATTACAACCAGAAAGGGGAACGGGGGCGTGAAATCGAAACGGCCTCGTTTCTCGCGAATTATACTAAATCGTTCGGTAAATGTAATTTTATTAAATTCCGCACTCGCCCTTTGTACGCGCGCGATATCAAACGGTTTTTAGATATTTCCGTTTTACACTGCAATTTATTTCGCTGTGCTTTCTACATTTCCTCGCGCGATAAAAAATAAACTACCGGAACATGTTGCTGTCGTTTTATAACGCAGCTCCGACTAGCTTAAAGCGAATTATCGATTGTAATATTTCCTCCAAAAAAATATAAATCAAACGCGAGCTGCACGGAGTATCCTGTATACACCCCAATCCCTGCTAATAAAATAAACAACCCCACCAGAAACATCGCCGCGTCGGCGAACTTTATCTCCGAAAGTCGAAAGGAATAAAACGCGGAATGGAAAAACTATCCATCAAAACCCGTTTGCGGCATCGTCCTTCTGGGCGTGCGGATTTTTTTCCGCGCTTCTCCCTCGCAGGCTTTGACCGGTTTATCGGTCCTGATGACGGTTCCTTTTCGAGGGGTTTTTATGCGACTCGAACTGATCGTCGCCGGGAGAGATACCGCGCCCGGCTTTATTGCTTCCCGACGCACGATTGGAGAGATATATTCACGTATATTGCACCATCGTTATTATTGAATTCGCATTATTAGCATCGCTGTAATGGATTCAACTAAGGAAATGCTTCGAGAGCACTAGGTAAATTCAGTGCGAAGAATATAAGAGGAAATTTCAGTTATCCCGTTCTTCGGCGAATTTCGGGGGTAATTAATCTGCGCTGAGACTGCCAATTTTCCGCGGGAATTATCCGCAACAACCGATGCAGGAATAAACTTCTGTGGTTGCCGATGCTCGGAGGAAAAAGAGAATGAAATATCGGCAGTATTAGCGCTAGTTTTGACTAGACGCATATTAATCTCGAAGGGAAGTTCGCGGAGAGTTTCAAAGACAAATAGATCTTCGCGAGTAAACAAGTTCTCGGGGAGTTCTATAACGTATATTACTATATATAGAGCTGTTTTGGATCGTTCTTTAAAGTTAAACCGCGAAAATAGAGCGAATAAATCACCGAAAATAGGACACATATTGTGTGTATTACACGCATTCGATCCGCAATAATCCACCTAACGAACTATCCGGGGAAATTGCATTGCTTGTAAATCCGTTGCCTTTTAAAAGCGCATTATCGGCTCGTCGTGGAAAATTCCCCCGCGCGCTTTCCCCGCCCGTCGCGCGGCGTTTCGTCGAGTAATCGAAAAAAGCCGAGCCGCCGGTCCTTCCCGAGGGAAACTGACAATGGACGCGAAAAGTCATTTTTCTCTTGAGATTTTTTTGGCGATTGTAACACACTATCTGCGTCTAATGTTCTAATTTGGGCCAGAAGCGACCGCAAACGGCTCGAACGCCCTAAGATAAGCGGCCCGTAATTATCGAATTAAATTCCCCGACAGTCTCGACCAGATTACACGTTAATAACCCTACTATTTTTTCCTTCCATCTTTTTTTTTTCGGCTAGTCATAAATTTATTTATTCCTCTATTATTACTTATATCTCTACGCGATTCGACACTAAATAAATCCGATATTTGCAAACCATAATAATATCTATCCGCATCATCTATTATTTCCCATTAGGTTTTACGAGGGTATATTGTTAATAGAGAATTAGTTTATACAGTGAGGAGACTGGATGGCGCCCGAGCGTTCGGAGGTAGGAAAAAATCGGTTGTTTCTTTCCCGAAGCTCGAGGACGTCTTATGATTGATGTTCCATTTCCTATCGATAAAAACGTTACGGGGGCGCAGATAATGCGAAATAATTTCCCGCCGCGATTTTTCCCCGTACACGACCGGATCGAAAACGACGATGGTTCGCACGTAATTAAACCTTTCCCAGTCGTAAAATCCGCGTTCAATTAGCCGCCCGCCTCGTAAAGATACCCTTCAATTAATCCATTTCTAATTAAACCGAAAATCATAAAGACATTTTAAACTGTCTCTCTACCTTTAGAGCCATACTTTATACCCTTAATTCCCAATAACACAACCAATAACAGGCGAGTAGAAGAGCAGTAAAGAGTATTATAGAGCGGAGTTTTGGGGAATCCCAGCGAGGGATTTCTGCATGAGGTGGAGTTCAGGTGAATTCTGCGCGGAGTTCCGGCGAGGAAAGTAAACGCCAGGCGAAGGATCACGTAGCGTTTTTAGCTTGTATCGTAAATCTCCCGCAACGACCTTTCCAGTCGAAGGTGTCGAGTGATAAAAAGCGAAGCTAATGGATCCAACGTTTCGTGCCGAAAGGGATTCAAGGTCGCGCGGCGGATTGCTCGATCGGACAAATCGCGGAGTTTTCGGGGTGATAGATATAGAGCTGGCGTTGCGCCGGTTTTAATCATCGAAGGTCGGGGAGGTTAGAGGGATTTATTGGGCGGGATGTGTTCGGATCAATTTGTTAGTTGTAGTTGTAGATGAGGGAGTTGATTGTTTTTTACCTTTTTGCTGGAGTGCTTGTGGTATCTAGCTGGATATAACATGCATATGTATCTATCCATTGCCATACAGATTAATATCACAGCGCTTTGTTGACTGATTGCTCCTCTGAGAAGGGCCTGTAAAAAAAAGGGTGTTGTTTAATTAACATTTTTTTTTTATTTTTCTCTTCCTTAGCAATTAATTTTCGTTTCTTGTTTACTGTATAATAAGGCGCTCGTTTTACCCAACAATTTGCCTTTTTAATTGTTCGCTTAATATACTAAACATATTTTCTATATAACGTTTATAATAAAGGCGAGTGAGTTTCTTTGGTAAATTTAATCAAAATTAATGATTCGACTTATTTAACGGAGAAATACATCAAAGCAACGTATGAAAAATGATCCAGCAGCGGTCGTTTGAATTTATATTAAAAAAAAACCGTAATATATCATTAGCATAATCGCCGGAGAGAAATGTTCGCTCGGAAAAGCCAGCACGAGAGAATGCGAATTCTTTTTATTATAAATTAGAGTTACCTAGTTTACGGAGCCGTATTCGAACGAGATTTACCGAGTGCATTAAAAGCATAATGTATTTTCCTAAAATATTGACAATAGCGTCGGGAGAATTCCTTACAAACGCGATTTATATCCCGAAGAAAACGCCATGCATAACACGAATACATCAAAATACGTACGCGAAAATGGCCGACGCAGCGTACTTATACATATAAATGCAAAATAACTTTTTACTTCGCTAGCATCCATTTATCATCGAATCAAAAAACCCTTTACCAAAACAACTTCTTCCGTTCCCTCGACGACGCGACGCGTTATTAATACATTCCGTCCCGTCGAACGAACAATTCAACAAATTCTTCCATCGCAACGACAATTAATCAATTAATCTCCGCCAATTAGCCCTCCAACTACCCCGATCCGTCTTCGTTATCACCCACTTTAAAGAAACTTTCCTCGTCCCACCGATCGATCAACACCTATTGATAACGCGGAAATCGAGCGACGGGAAAAAACAAGAAAAACGAAGAAAAAAACCTCCATTACTCACCTGGATCTGACAGACCAGCTCCCCGTACGGCCAGCAATGCCTCAATGACGGAACAATAGCGAACGGCGTCACAAACAAACCCATCGCGAAATCATTGCTGGCCAAAGACGTCAGCAAATAGCGAGGCTGCAAAAACAAATTAGATAATCGATCGACTCTATTAGATAATCGATCGACTCTATTAGATAATCGATGGACTCTTTTAGAAAGTCGATTGACTCAAATAGATAATCGATCGACTCTATTAGATAATTAATCGACTCTATTAAATAGTACATCTATCGACTCGAAGAAACTGTAACTTGCATCTTCCAACAGTTTTATTTTAATCGTATTAAAAAACGAACATATTTTATTCCGCGAGCGAAAATCCGGATTCGTTTTAGCTTCCCTTTAAGGGAGGAATAAAAACCCGGGTCCCTTTCGCTCTAAAGGTCGCCCTATCATCGGATTCCAATTCGGCGAAGAGGAGAGAAAAAAATATATATCAGCCGCAAAAATACAAATGTAATCAGCGAGCCCCCGACAACCACTAAATTAACCGCAAACACGGGACCGTTTCGGTCTCGGTCCCGCTCTACATCAGCCCGAACGTCTTCACCGTCGGTAATGATTTCGCCGTCGGATTATTTGCTACGACTCCCCCGCCGTTATTCTCCAACTCTAACCGTTGTCCATTTCGCCCCGACGATGTTTGTCATATTAGCTCCGTGACAAGGGACGTTTAATCAACCGGATTACCCGGAAATATCGCTTCGATATACTGGAATCCAAGAGAAATTTATGCATATCTAATGGAGTCGATCGATTGTCTAATAGGGTCGATTAATTATCTAATAGCGTCGATAAAAATGATCAAGAAACGAGCATTTTTAGGAGAAACTGTCGAGGATTTTAATGAACCAAAGTACAAGGATCAAGGATCGAGGATCGAGGATCGAGGATCAAGGATCGAGGATCGAGGATCGAGGATCGAGGATCGAGGATCGAGGATCGAGGATCGAGGATCGAGGATCGAGGATCGAGGATCGAGGATCGAGGATCAAGGATCAAGGACCAAGGACCAAGGACCAAGGATCAAAGACGAATGAACGAGGATCAATGAGCTAAGATCAGTGCTGAAAGATCAAGTACCAAGAATACTTACTTGTGAATGGATGTACTTGGAGTATCTCCGGCTGTTGATGACGAGGATGAGCAGTAAATTGGCGCCGAGGACGCCGACGGTGACGAGGGCGACGAGGAAGGCTTGGAGAACGTCGCCGGGATGGAGGGCCGAGAGGAAGGTGGCCTGCAGGTAACGGGGATGGGAGCAGCTGCTGTTGGTCAGGGCCGGCGCTACCAGCATGGTGGTTTTGTGGTGCATTTTCGTGAACATGTGGCCCGAAGTCGTTTGGCTGGATCGAGTCGAGGAATTGCGTTCGCGATCGGCGTGAATTGGCGTATATACCGGCTGAATTATATCGGGCTTTGCATTCTACTATGATGTTTGTTGTTGAATTATTAATGGTAATGGCCGGCGATGTTTGCGTATCTCCATTATAACGTGAAATTTCGGTTGAATCGGCTGGATTTCGAGCGAGCATCCGTCCAGAAAATCATGCTTGTTATTTATCTGCAACAAGCAAAATAATTGTGAAATAATCGTATAATAGCGCGTGATTTATTGGCTCGTTTCTACTCTACTCATACTGTAGATATTTCGAGACTTTATCATAAAAAAAATTATAGTTTGGTATTGGTTTGGGGCGTGAGATATATTTTTTCTCGGTGACCAAATATCAACCGGCATTTCATATTCTTTAACGTCCCGGGTGATATATAATCTGGACGGTCTCCAAAAGCTGAGAGAAAAGTCACCTAATAAAGGTTGATTTAGTGAGTATCACGGTTACTATAATCTCGGTTTACTGCCTTTTTCTATCCCGTCCCGATTTCGCGCGTCTAACGAAGAAAAAAGTCGCGATAAATTTCTAAAGGAATTGCCATTTTTGTACCGGCTAATTTCTGCGTCGACTACGATCAAAATTCGAGCGCTTCGGGCACATGCCGCTTGAGTTATGAGGCCCCGTTCTTCTATTTACTTTCGACGGGAAGATTCCCACCGGCTCCGATACATTTTTTTATTATTTTTATTTAAAATTTATATGCAAATAGGAAAAGTTGGGCGGACGAGACCGTCGCTACCCGCTTCTTAAGCGAAAACTGATATTAAAAAGTTAGCCGGGGCAATTTTCGCAAACAAAGAAAAACGCCGGGCCGTTTTAATAACGACCGAGAACGCTGAATTTTCGAATTCGATTCAATTCAATTTCGAATGCTACAACGCTAAAATAACTAAAATAACAGATTACATTTCGCTGGTGTATCGGATGCGCCGGTTATTCAGCGAGATTGATGACTGGCGTCAGTCACTTTTCATTTTAAACGGAACTTTGTAGTTTACACGCCAACCGGGCCTCATTATTTATGCGTTATTAATTGCGCTATGGAGCGCCGAAAAATCCGGGATTTATGCGTGATGGATGGCGCGAAATTTTATCGAAAAAGTCGCACCGAATCGATTTTTTTTTAGCTTCGATCGAATCTACGCGAGCGATTTAATTTTACGGCGGCGTCTTAATCAATTTAGTGGCTAGCAATAAAACTGGTGGAGAAGCGCCCGTTAAGAGTTTCGTGACCTATACGGGAGCCATAACAATTTTTCGCGATTTTAACTGGGTCACCGGAACTAAACTTTCGGCGGTACGTTTCTAATGGTTGTTTATCATTTCCGCTGTGCGGCGTCGCGACGCCGATCCGACGGCTTTTTTACTTTCTAATTTATCCTATGCAAATAAGGGAACCGGCCAAAAATGAGGAGACTCGTTAGACATAAGGAAATTGATCGAAATTCGAAAATTGTCCAGTAGCAAGGGAACTGTTAAAAATGCAACAAACAGATTTCGGATGATTTCTGACTCGCTGAAAAATTATTATATTAAAAATAAATAAAACTTAACTACCCTAAATTTCCAGTTCCCCTGCATTCCCAGTTCCCTTCGAACATTTGCACATAAATAGCGAGCTTTTGCGGCTTTCTGAGAAACGAATAATTCGATTCCGATCCGAAAATATACGGGATATCGTCAAGAAACTCAATTATTCACAAGCTCATCCACGAAACAATAAATACCGCCCGGATATAAACTTCCAGCGCACGATCTTCCCGAACATCCTCCGCGGATTGTTAGTTATACGAAGGTTTTTTAAGGGCCGGTTGCTTCGCGTGATGGGCCCGCTTTCGTTATTCATTCGCGCTAATTTCGAATCGAAAATCGAACGTAACAACGCGCCAAATAACTCGAAAAAAAAAAATGGCGAAATTGAAATCGGTCGAGTGGCAATAATAACGAAACAAATGTAGCGGAGAATCCGGAATTCGGGTCGCCCCGAGAGGGAGGTCAGTGTCAGGTTTTATTCGTTTTTTCTCTGCGATATTAAATTTCGCGTTGATAGTACACACACAATCGAATCTCCGGTTTTATTTTCATCGCCGTACACCGAAGCTTTTATATTTTATTCAACCCTGACGGATATGGTTTTATTGGATGGCGTAGGGAGGGAATATCGGTTTAATTAGCGCAATTTTCATAAATCTGCTATCATTATTATCTTATATAATCCGCTCAGACCCCAATTTCAATGGTTAATGAATGAACATCGCACCGAAAACCGAGGGTTCCATTGCTAATGGACATGGAAATGTATCCGGATTAAAGTAGCTTCGTTAACTTACACCTAGACGGAATATTGTATGACACTCATATCAAAAATTTATAATCCTCGCGAGGGAACGAAAACTAAAAACTAAAAACTACACAAGAGACAATCTAGTTAGTATGTTAAAGTTTTTTTTTTGTTGTGAGTGGAGAGCTAGCGGGGCATTGAAATTATTATGGTTTCTAGGAGATGTTTTTATAGGCAGCGAGGGAACAATTCTGAGATTCGAAAACGACTCTAGTACAGTGCGGGAGAAGCGGCCGGGATGATCCCTTTCGATCTCGGGGTGTTATCCCGAAACTTCGGTATAATCCCGCGTTTCTAAACAGGCGCAAGTGTCGAATTAATTCTCTGAATAGATAAGATTCCCTCGACTTTGGGCAAGAGGGAGCGAACTCGCTCGACGGTCCGAACTAATAATTCGTTTTTCGCTTTTGCGGGATATTTCGACTTTTAAAAGGTCTTCGTGTTTACCTCCGGAAAGTTGGCTTAACTTCGAATTAATGTCGAATTGAATTCGCCCTCGCCCGAGCGACATCCTGCGAATATTGTTCCTAACGAGTTCGGGCCTCGCAAGCGGACTAAATAAGCCAAGTTTTCCTGTTTTTTTTTTTGTTGGAAATACACTCGCTACTTTCACCTACGAATCGAAATTATCGGTAACTGCAAATTGATTCATTCAATAGCTCAAATTGTGGCAATTTGCATGTGCATTTACGACCCCTACAACTTCGCAGAACTCGAATATATTCGAGTATTGATATGCTAATGTTTTGCGGAAATTATCACTCGGATTAAAAATTGTTTCATTTACTTTAGGTACGCGAAAAAGTAATAATTAGTATCCTTCGGTTCTTTTTGCTTAACGAGAAAACTTTGACTTCTTGCGTGGACGAGAAAGTTTCTTTTTAACGAATATTTAAAGACCGACGCGAATCCTCGCCTAATTGAATATCCTTTTAAAATTCTCCCTCGATCACAAAAATTATGATTGCTCTAATTAACTCGGCTGATGGATGTTTCGCGGCATTAATATTCGTTAATTAGTGGCGGAAGTAAGTATCGGATGCCAGTAGAAGAATCTAACGAGTCCCTAATGACCGGCATAAAAGCATCTTCGAACGTGCATATTGAAATTCAATACCGAAGAGCTCCGGTGGTAAATTACTCTAACAGTAATTTAGATGCACGGTGTAATTAAAGTAGAATTCGCGATAATATGTTTTAATGAAAAGGGGTTTCGTTAATGCTCCGACCGAAAACATTCTTTATTACGGTTCGTCATTACGAAAAAATTCAAAAAAAAAATATTATCTACCCCCTCGAAAAAGGAGTCGAAAACTTGTATAGGTACACAGTCGAAATTATGAATTTTTATCCGACATTAACTCCAACTAAACGACCGTTTTGTATGTAAATTACGTAAAACCCCACTTACCGAACTCCCTTTCGGCCCGTTCCGAACGGATTTCTCGCTCAATTCATGGCGATATTTCACGCGAAACTCGGAAATTTTTCACGCGATATCCCGCGATCGCCGACGGGGACGCTTCAGCTAGCCCGAGAACTGGCCGTTGCGCGAGCGGTGGCGGAGCGACTGCGACTTCTAACTTCCCGTTGTGATACAGATGCTATCCCGACGGCTCCCGCTTCGCATCCCGACGATCCCGAAGGCGCGCAACGCGCCCTCCTGTAACAGGAATTCTGTTAGATTAAAGTATACAGGGTTTTTCACTGTAGTTCCTGATGAATGCGAAAATTTGGGAGTAAAGTATAATCGATTTTAAACGCCCTGTATAAATGGAATGTGAAAACAGAGTTTAGTCTCATTTAATACTATGTCTGGACATTATTGATACCAAATTTGAAACTTCTAGGTGCATTATTAATACTGAAAATAAGTACACAGAATCCAAAAATTAAGGCAAAAATTTCTATTCGAAATAACGAAGTTGACTTCTAACTCCTGTAAAACCAGTAGTTTGGTATGGTTGAAAATATTTTAGAAAAACTCACAACAAATTTTCAGATTCATAACTCTTCAGGAACTCCTAAAAGTTCTAATGCACACATTGAAAAACACAGGGTTTTTCACTGTAGTTCCTGACTGCGAAAATTTGGGAGTAAAGTATAATCGATTTTAAACGCCCTGTATAAATGGAATGTGATAACACAGTTTAGTCTCATTTAGTACTATGTCTGGACATTGTCGATACCAAATTTCAAACTTCTAGGTGCATTATTAATACAGAAAATAGGTCAAAAAAATGAAGTCAAAAATTTCTATATGAAATAACGTTGACTTCTAATTCCTGTAAAACCAGTAGTTTGGTATGGTTGAAAATATTTTAGAAAAACTCACAACAAATTTTCAGAATCGTAACTCTTCAGGAACTCCTAAAAGTTCTAATGCATACAGTGAATAAAACCCTGTATACTGGTTGCATAATAACAAACGGCGAATATTCCGGGTTAAATGCCAAGAATTTAACTTGTATTTTTGACCCAATGGTGTATAAGAGGATAAAATGGTATATTGTACAAAATACCAGCAAAACGCGGAGATTTTGAGCCAAAAATCTGTACACGATTTGAATGCGAAAACATAATTTCAACATCTAATTATGCATTAGAATTTATGTACCTCTTTTATCGACGGATTTAATTTTTTTAATTAGATGTTACTAGACTTGTTCCAGCGCTAGCACGCCTTTGAAAATTTTTGGCGAGTATTTTGAATTGTAAAACAGCTACCCATGATTCGTAAAAAATTGGGTTACGGTCAACTAATAAACGAATATTAAACAGCCTTTTTTTCATTCTTGTATATAAGTGTATTTAAAAATTAATAAAAATCGCGAATAATCAGGTTTTTCAATGCATAGGTAATGCAATAACAAGTTCGGGTATTAACACCTGTAATTAAATATTAAGACAGATTCAATGTGAGTGTTGTAATGGTTGTAAATCAGATTGATGTACGCGAACTTGTTCGATTATAAGCATTGTTTCGAGGACGCATTAATTTTACTAAAAAAAGTCGAACAGCGCCGGATTTTTCGAGAATTCGCATCGAAATTGATAAAAACGGGCCTAAAATAATTCATAAAGAAACCACTTTTCGAAAGAAAAAAAGTTAGCTAAAAGTTAGTGCAATTTCTGAAGTTTCTAAATTTACACTTATAGAAGAAAAATACAACTTTCATTAAAATTCGACCGCTCGATTTCCACCGGTATTCAAAAAAAAGTTTCACAAAATTCTTTTAATATCGCGAATGCCCTCGATCCACCAGCCCTGCATTCGACCAACGACGATTCCAACGTTGCATCTGCAACCGACAGAAGTATCACGCCCTAACCCAGACCTTCAACATTCACAGGGAAAGCGGTTCGCATTCGGCTCTCCGCCCGGTTCAAAAATTTCGCAACACACCAATCCGCTATAAAAATCCAACGATCCAACCCGACCAGCACCAGTCGTCCGACATCAACCAAACAATGCCGTTCAAAGTAAGACTAATCCATCAACTAATTTTTCTCGTTACTCACCAGACATTCCGATTCCAGCTACTCGTTATCGCCGCCGCATTGGCCTGCGCCAACGCCGGCTTCATCGGCGCCCCGGTCGCTTACTCAGCCGCCCCCGACGTCAGCGGAGCCTACATTCACCACGCTCCCGTCGCCTACGCCGCCCCCCAGGTCGCCGTCCACGCCCCCGCCTACGGCTCCACGCACCAGAGCGTCGAGCGCTCCTTGGGCGGCGCCCAATCCGTCTCGCACTACTCCAAAGCCATCGACAGCGCCTTCTCCAGCGTCAGAAAATACGACACTCGGATCACCAACGACGCTCTGACCTACGCCCCGGCTCCTGCTGTGACTTACTCTTCTGGACCTCTGTTAGCTAAAGCTGTAGCTCCTGCTGTGACCTACTCTTCTGGACCTCTGTTAGCTAAAGCTGTGGCTCCTGCTGTGGCTTACTCATCTGGACCTCTGTTAGCTAAAGCTGTGGCTCCTGCTGTGGCTTACTCTTCTGGACCTCTGTTAGCTAAAGCTGTGGCTCCTGCTGTGGCTTACTCTTCTGGACCTCTGTTAGCTAAAGCTGTGGCTCCTGCTGTGGCTTACCCTTCGGGACCTCTGTTAGCTAAAGCAGTCGCTCCTGCTGTGGCTTATTCTCCTGCTACTGTTGTGGCTCATACTAGTTTCTCGGGTTTCGGTACCGCTTATGAGTGGTAGATTGATTCGATGGATTTTTTTTTGTATATATTTGATTGAATGTTGGAAATTATTTATTGATGTAGACGGTGAAATAAAGAACGGTTTTTGAGGATTTTTTTGTAGATGTTATTGGCTTGTTTGAGAAATTCGTTTTAACGAGTATTCGCGAGGAGAGCAATGGAATATTAAAGTTCCGATATCTGGGATGAAACAGTCGTAAGGAAAGTTTACTTTAAATTGTATGTGTTATTGAAACTCTGTGCATTTTCGTTTGAAAATTTGTTGCCGGCATGTCTAGGTATACATCGAATGCAAATTGAATCTCAGAAAAACAAAATACCTTTATTTCTCTCAAGTATTTCGATATTCTATGGATATTGATCAATCAAAAGTTTGAGATTTTTGGTAAATAATATCTACCATTTATTCAAAAATTTTTCGTAGTATTTATGGTTATAATTTAAGCACATATTCTTTATTGTAATCTAAAAGATTACAAACTTGGCAATACAAAAGATAAGAAAATAAGGTTTTAAAATCTTATAAAACTTTATACAATGGTTTTAAAACCATAAAACCTTTTGCTTTAAAACAACGGCAGGGTCCTCGAAGCAAAACTTCTCTTCCTTCCCTCTTTTTAAGCATATACCTTGAAGCAACTCCTTCATTTTTTGAAGCAAAAGGTTATTCTTCTTTCTCGGCCTAATATCTCTTTAAAAAATCCATTATAGAAACCTTCAAACTTCTTACTAAACTGCTCCACAAAAGTTAAGGAAGTTCGCAAAATTTGCGTTTATTTTAAAAGTTACAGACTTTTTGATTACCAAATTTTTAAATATGAGAAATTAAATGTTTTCTCTCACATCTGAGTGGATTTTTTGTCCCTACCTCTACAATCATACTAAATTTGGCGATCAAAAAACCTGCAACTTTTAAATTAATCTCAATATTTGGGAACTTCCTTAACTTTTGTGGAGCAGTATATTATATCAATGCATATTCTTATTGTTTTTACAACAAAAATTATACAAAAAAACACAAAAAATCTAATCTCAAATTCTTTTATTCACACAAATCAATAAATAAAGGACAAGAAACTCAAACTATATTCTATTCCTGCATCTAGTAAGCGGAAATAATGGGCGCAGAGGCCGCGTAGCTGGACACTATCGGAGCACCGTGGGCCGAATAAGCCAAAGGAGCGGCGTGAGCCGAGTAAGCCAAAGGAGCCGAGTAGCTCAAAGGAGCACCCAAAGTTTTAGCCACAACAGGAGCAGAGTAGGCCAAAGGAGACGAGTAGCTCAAAGGAGCACCCAAAGTTTTAGCCACAACAGGAGCAGAGTAGGCCAAAGGAGACGAGTAGCTCAAAGGAGCCGAGTAACTCAAAGGACCGGCCAAAGATTTAGCCACAACAGGAGCAGAGTAGGCCAATGGAGCGGGGATCGCTTTGGTCAAAAGAGGAGCGGAGTAGGTCAAAGGAGACGAGTAGGTCAATGGAGCGGAGTAGGTCAGAGGCGCGGGGATGGCTTTGGCTACGAGGGGAGCGGAGTAGCTGGAGACGATCGGAGCAGGAGCTAGGGTTTTGGTTAGGATTGGCGCCGGTGCTGCGTAGGAAGAGATCACTGGCGAGTGGCTGGTGTAGGTGCTGACCAACGATTTGGAAATGGCCGGCGCGATGACGGGCGAAGAGTACGCCAATGGTGATCCATAGGAGGATACCACTGGAGAGGCTAAGGGAAGTTCGCCGATACTTCCATAGGCGCAGGCCAGGGTGGCAGCGAAAACTACGAACTAGAAAAAAAATAATAAATTATTCATTGTTATAACCCTTTAATTTTGTCTTATTTTGAGGTAAGTCTTTGGACCCATTTAAATAGTAACTTGCTCTATTAATGCAATAAAAAAATTGTAGACTTACTTTGAAAGCCATTGTTGCAGTTTTAATGGTGTGCGTATTCAGTTGATCGAAAGACTGATACAATTTCGGATGTTTTAATGGCTTTTATAGTCGGAATCACTTTCATTTTTTCAAATTCGCGAAGGTCTAGGTTGTGATTTATGAGTTAACGAACGTCTCGTTTTGTCACCGTCTCGCTTAATATACCTACATTAATAAATTTTTAATAACGTAACGTTTACGCCTGCATGTTACGTTATAGTTTATTGGATGAGTTGGTAACTATTGTTGCACAAGTGTATTCATTTTGAAAGTTAATTTAAATCAAAGGGTTGGCAATTCGCAAAGAAATTCGTTTAATTAGTGTACACTAATTCATAAAAATAATCAAGAACACAGTGATACTTCAAACGTTATTTATATCCAGCTCTTAGGAGTTGTAGACCTAAAAATAAATACAAGCATCATTAATGGTATTGTATTGCGAATTTTCCTTATTATTTTTATGCCGTCGTACGCTTTCTGATTATTGAGCAGTTTAGAGAGGGTCTAGATTGTTTTTACTCAATTACTTTAAGTGGATTATTGTTCCTCCTCCCTTTGTTTACTGTATATTCCGGGATTGCTTACCCGGCTTTCCAGCAAATAGGTTCCACTAATCCTAGCGTTTCTTGGTTCCTCTGACCTCTAATAAAACAATAATTTATACATTATTTATGTCTTTAGGAAATGGTCGGATGTTAATTATATAATCATCGACGATTTACCTTCTGGGTGACCTCGGTCCAGATATTATTGTCTTCTGTGTGATCTGCCTTTAACGTGTATATTCAATTAATGTTGAATCAATGAATAAATCGATTTCCTCACCTGGCTCTCGAAATCCTTGATGATATTGCCGAGAGCTTACTGAAATTATTACAATTAAAAAATGTAAGAAATTAATTTAAAAAAAAATACAAATTTACCGTGCTGGTGATCTATTCGTTGAGATTCTGGGGACTTCCGGAGTTCTTGACAAAAATCGATACAAATAAATTACTTTTGATTAAAATGTGATAGAAATTTAAAACTGGTGTACCTTGAAGGATATAAGCGGCTGTTTGTTGGGGGTGGTCTGTAAAAGAAAATAAGGGTAGTAAAGGCTCTATCGAAATATTAACTTTTATATCAAATTCAGCTTAAAAAAATTGTGCATATTAAAGCTCCTTGAGGGGGTGATTAGATTTTCCTCAAATTTAATTATCACCGTAAAAATATCAATTATAGATTGTTTAATAGCATCGAAATTCAATTAAACTCGCCTCGTAATCCCCCTCGTAATCGAAACTCGTACACAAATCGTTCCGAATACGATTTGAATGTTTAATCCATTGTCAAAACCGGATCATTATAGGCGGTTCGCCTATTTTTCACTCCGCGAACAGGTTTCGCGTTAAACACGCGAAATTAATCGCCAACAAAAATTCATTGAATAACAACTTCCTGCGGCTCTTACGAAACGCCACAATGACGAAACTCCTGCAATCGGCCTTTTACCAATCAGCCCCCGTATTAATCTCGCTCGCCGCGCGAGCTCGACCGGTTAAATCCGCCTCCTTATTATCCTCTAAACGAATCAATCGAGCGGCACTTTGCCGCTCAAAAGACGTTCGATTATGTCGCACGCCGAAAGGCCGGCTTTAATGTAGTAATGAAATTAAACAGTCAATCATATTAGCTCGACGAGTGTGCGAAACGTTTCCCGGCGAATCGGGATGGGTTCGATCAATTGTGCGTGGAATCGGATATTGTCTCTAACGTATGGGTTTCGGAAATTATGCTTAAGATTCTAACGCATGGGAGTCGAGCGAGTGTGAAGAGGATAGTGTAATAGAACAGGAGAGAATGGTGTTACAACTCAATACTCGTTCTGGATAGTTTAGTACCGTTCGGAATCGTTTTAGAAGTGGTTAGGATCGTTTGTGATAGTTCAGGACGATGATAGAATTGTTTAAAATAGTCCAAAAACACTTTTAGGAAGGTTTAAAATTTACATGAAAAGGCTTAAACTATTTAGAAAGCTTTCAGGATTTGTGGACTGCTCCACAAAAGTTAAGGAAGTTCGCATAATTTGCGATTATTTTAAAAGTTACAGACTTTTTAATCACTAAATTTTCAAATATGCGAAATTAAATGTTTTCTCTCATATCTGAGTGGATCTACAACTAATACTAAATTTGGCGATGAAAAAAACCTGCAACTTTAAAATTAATCTCAATATTTGTAAACTTCCTTAACTTTTGTGGAGCAGTATATTTATAATTAATAAGAATATACAATAGTATTAATAATCCATCTGCCTACCTTGGAGGTGGTGGTATTCGATGCGGAGGACTCTCCCTGTAATAGAAATAATTTCATAACGCAAAATACAAAAAAAAAATAATAATATCGTATACCTGGGGGAAGTGGGGCCGGTCCAAGACGACGTAGTCGGTCGTTCGAAGGGCGCAGGTGGCGTCGTTTCTTCTAATTGTATTTCTGGCGGCGTCCTAAAAAGCCCGTTAGGCAGTTACCTAACCTTGTCGAATGCGGAAAACTGATTTTTCAAACGGGATTTTTCACTCACCCCGAGGTCGGAGAAGCCCAGGCGTTGTCCACGTGCAGCAATCCGTTCCTTCGGAAAAACACCTCGTACTTGATTTGGTTATATACAAGGTGAGTCGAGGAAAGATTGTATTAGGGCGTATCGCCCTGTATAAGAACTTACCTGGATGATATCGATGATAATTCCACGTCGTATTGTCGATAGTAATTTACTAATTTCAGTGTTACTGGTGCCAGTGCGATGAAGATGATTAGTATCGAGAAGCAAGAAAATGCTATGGCGTTCTAAAAGTGAGAGAAAATTAAAAAAAATCCCAACCGTTTATAAACCAGAAATAATAAATCATTCGCCACAATCGCCCGCTACCAATAAGATCCCTTTTTTTTACAACAAATTTCCCCTCTAAAAAAACCCGGAGAGAAAATAAACAACAATCCGCGATTTTTGCATTAGGATTCGAATTTCCTCGTTCGAAAGTAATTTCCTCGTCCCTTACCACCGGATCCACGATTAATCGGCAAACGTAAAATCGAGCGGCGCGAAAAATCTCCCACAGCGGCCGGCATTTTCCTATTTCCCTCGTCGCCTTGTCGCTGACGTAAGCGAATAACTCGTCCAGGTAGGTCCTCAATCGGTCCACGAACCGCCTTCTCACCTACCACAAAACAATCCCATTATCCCCCGTAATTTACACAATTTTCCACGCACCATCCGAGCTATCCCTGTTCCGTTATTATCCAAAACGAATTGTACATTCTTCAAGCTCCCCAACGATCGATCCACTTTTTTGTTTAGAGGCGGCAGCAGGACCTCCAAGGCGGTTATCCTGTACGCGATCGAGTGCCTGATATCCCGGATCTTCTTCAGCTCGTTCTGGACGATTTTCCTGGCCAGGAAAGCGATATTGTCGATTTTCCTGGCGGTCGCGGCGTCGCTCAATTGCCGGGCCACGGTGTTCAGTTGCTCCGCGAAGGAGTCGAGGTCCTTTTTGAGCGGAGGCCCGGCCGCCTCCAGTCTGTACGAGGTGAGATTGATGGACGAGGCGCTGGATAAACCCTGCAGTGGGATTTATTGGGGGTTTTAAAGGGGTTGTATTTAGCTCACCTGCAAGGTTATCTGCAACGAAGGGCTGAGTATTTCCAGCGGGAATTCTTGCTCGGTGAAATTCGAGAAGAGCTCGTTCAGATCATCCCAAACTTTGTAGTTTACTATTCGATTTATGTCGATGGTGTTGTTCAAGCGGAACGTTCGGTAAGCTGTGGAGTATCGTTGGCATTGCCTGGAAGAGTAAGCGCGGAAAAAATATTAATATCTTAATTCGTTTTGATCTTATTTTGCGCGGAATGGAGCGGAAATATCCGAAGTATGTGGAGATGTTGTACGCGAAAGATAAAATCGAAATTAATTCCGAATTAATTACAAAGCGCGTTTGCATAATAAATTGGAATTTTCATACTTTCTGTTTGAACTCTAAAATATTTCGCGTATCGCGTTTATTCGGCAAAGTAAAAGTATACATCAACAGTATTATAATTTAGATTAGGAGGATTTGTTCCGGCGTTTTAATTAATGTAGAAAGTAAGAGGAGACGTAAAAATTTCAAAGGGTGCTGAGATATTCTACATGCGCTTTATAATTCGAATAAGCGGAATGCGGCATAGTATATTACAACCCCGAAAATTTCTTATCTACATAAATTCTTATCAAAATTTAACCGGATCATTAGCCCGGATAATTTCATTAAAATACGGCAAGGAAGTTGCCACGCGTTTGTCAGTCGCGAATGATTAATTGATACGCCGGGCCGATTTTGTTGCAGCCCTTTAACGAATTTATAGATGAATAGCCTCGCCTAAACGATATTGTAATTATGTCACGGAAACCCAATTCTCGCGTACGATGCGTTTTGCGACTTACTCACAATGTTTCTACGGCTTCACAACCTTCAGGAAGTTTACCCTAATTATTCACCCGGTTTTTGCTCGACTAAAACTCAAGCGGAAATACACACAAGCGATACAGCGGCAGTCGCAAAATAAATGCGAATTATCAAAGAATCTCACTTCAACACCGCGCTAAGTGGAACCGTGTTGTTTCCGTAGGAGAACTCGCCGAAAATTCCATCTTCGTAAATTGCTCCGCCGGAATCGAATAATTCGCTTAGCGTTTCGTAGGACGGAGCTTCGTGCAAAGGATTGCACAGGAACGCTTGTCCGTGTCCTCCGAGCAGCGCCGATAGCGATCCCAGCGCCCAAACGAACAGCGAAGTCAACGAAGCGATGATTGTGCCTTTTAAATTGTTATAACATAAAAAATTTATCGTGATCGCTTTATCGAAGGATTTTACCCGATAGTAACAGAGTAATTGTCCTGGATGTGGCGCCGCATCCGCAAGGAGCGCCGCACAATACGATGCTCCACGATAAGGCCGCGAACGATGTTATCGCTGGAATAGTAAATGAATAGTAAAGGAATAGTAGATAAAGGATAATTTTAAACAGTTCTAAAGGATTGTGAAATATTGTAAATGATTTTGGAGCATTCCAAATAGTTCTAAAACGGTCTTAATGGGTTAAGACAGTTCTAAAGTATTCTGAAGTGTTCTAAATAATTTTAAACAGTTCTAAATGATTGTGATAGTAAAGTGATGATAGTAAATGAATGTAGAGCCATCGAAATAGCGCCGGGATTTAATCGATGATTTACAGCGTGTTCGAAAAAACGGAAACGTATCCTTGACGCCGCATTGCACTCGTTTCCGTCGATTGAACGGCCGCGATGCGGAAGAATTATCGCGTATACTAACCCAACACGACCGCCCATCTCCAAAAATCCCAATTAGCGGCCAACCGGGCGATCTTCGCGTTGGCGTCGCGCCGGGCCCGCAGCGCCCCCGACAGCGACCTGGCGAGCACGTCCAGACCGCGGACCGATTTGTACACATCGGTCCTCTTCCTGCTCAGCGCGTTTCTTGCCTCTGGAAAACGTTACATTTTTTTTTTTAGTTTAGCATCTAACCCCGGCTCTTTCGCGTTTCTAACGCTTAAATGTAGCGTGCATACGTTTCGTATTACTCGAGACGTTCGAACGTGAATGGATTTATCCGAGCGAAAGAGCCTTATTGTTGTGTATAAGGAAGTATATTTTTTTTATATTTGTTTCGTACGTTATTGCGATAAGACGTCGCGTTTCGGTCGTTATGAAATTTTGTTATAAAATTGGTTGGAAAAAATGCTTTATTCCATTCACTTCAAACGTGCCAAAGGTTGTCAAACGTCAAACGTCAAACGTCAAACGTCAAACGTCAAACGCCAAACGTCAAACGTCAAACGTCAAACGTCAAACGTCAAACGTCAAACGTCAAACGTCAAACGTCAAACGTCAAACGTCAAACGTCAAACGTCGAACGTCGACCGTCAAACGTCGCTGATGTAATATACGTGTAAAGGGTTTGTACCTGTTACAAAGGAGGCGGTTTCCAGGGAAACTCGTCGGGGAATGCCGGAGAAAGTTTTCCGTGCCGCGTCGACGGTGCCATTGAAACCCGCTTCTCGGGCCAGGGTGTCCAGATGTCTGATTTTCGGATCGTTCGTCAGCTGGAAAGCGAAAACGTATACAATGAAACCGGGATCGGTCGAAAATGTGGGTTTGTATGACGGGTTCGAAACGAATATGTTCCGGCGCGTGGGTTATATGTAGTTCGGAAAAGTTCGGCAATGAGTCCTTGATGTCAAAATCGGCGAACCGCGCCTGTGGGTTTCATTCGTTAGTTCATTATTTCAAAATACTAAAACGCCCGAATTATTCCGAAGTTTCTACTGTACCCAATCTCACAATCGTATTTCAGAAATTCCAACGAACGCTTTAAATCAATTCGCTTTAAGCAAGGACGAAAACTCCCTTAAATAATCATTAACCCGGCAGTCGCGACTGCGAGTTCAGTTAATTGATTCTATCCAGAATCGTCCGGTAAATTCAGCGCTCTGTCTCTGCGTTATTACAGTTGCATATAGCGGTAATAATCGCGGTGCGCCGGGTAATATTTAATCGTTCGCCGAGGCTTTCCTTATCTCCAAACGCAATTAGAAGCAATTAGAAATTAGAATTAATTAGAAATTAATTAATACCGCGCGACTTTCCCCACGATTTACTTGTTACACGAAATTTTTACTCACGTCCTCGAACGCGGCCACTTCGACGCCGGTGTACTGCAAGGTGTAGCACAACGGTCTGTCCTTCACGTTGCATTGCTGCTTCGCCACGGTAAGCTGACGGGATATGTCCTGCAGTTTATCCTCCAGCAGGATCCCAGCGACTTTAGCCGACGTGCAATCGACCAGCAGATCCGATACAGTCGATAGAACGGCTCCTGCGGCTTCGGTTTAGCGATTATTTCGGCGCGTTGGCGCGTTAAAAGTAACTTACATAATCTCAATTCGTCTAATTCTATTAGAGCCAGGTCTATACCGGCTTCAACTGCTAGTTCCTGTTGCATGGGCTCGCCCAAAAGCACCTCGATTTCTTCGAAAATTATACCAAAGTTTAGTATGCTTAATCTCGCTCGTTGCGCAAGCTCACCTTCCAGATCCTTCCGGATGCTTTCGACGGTAACATCAGTCGACGAGGAGACGACAAAAGACATTTGCATGTGAGTGTTTCTAACGAAAGCGTCCAAATCGCCGTAGATGATATCGTTGACCAGCGGAGCTCTGGATATCGATCTGGCGATTTGCTCGTTGCCGGCCAAAGCGAGGACGACGGGCGGGCTGCAAGCGATGTATGTAGAAAGGACGAAGCCGGTGATGCCATGCATCGACTTACATTAGGAGAAACAGGAGAGCGTGAAGTAAATATCCCGAGAATCTTTCCGTGCATTTCGAGGAGGAGCGGAACGGGCCGATGGAGTAGTCGTCGTCGAGACGCTCGGCGCCGTCTGGACAACACAGCTGGCCGGCCAGGACCATCGGAAAGCATAATGACACTACGGCCCAAATTATTATCCAGACTACGACGGTTAGGTCCGCTTTGAGGGCCTATAAAGATAATAATGAATGAATCGTGACGACGTTACGAGGAGCGGGCTATTTTTGTTTATGTATACATGATGTTTCGATGGATATAGAAGATAGGAATATCGATCGATTCGGAGTAGAATAAATGATACTTCTTGGAGCGTTTTTAGGTGTAATTATTGGGATTTTTTTTCTGAGCAATTGACTCCGAGTTCCGTCGATGTTCCTCTTAGGATAGGAAATTACCCCGTCAGTCAAATGGAGTGACTGATGGAACGAATATTTTTTTTATTCTTTGTCTTCTAAAGTCGAGAGAAACGATCCGGATTTTCGGATCGTTTTATCCGGAGGGAATTAAAATTACCTGTATAACGAGCAGATAGAGCGGAAGCCGATTTCTCACCACGTCTCTTATAATATCTGGAAAAATAACGGTTACAATCAAAACATCGAATGGAGGCAAGATTTATTTTCGTCGGGGCCGATAATTTTTAATTTGCCCTCGCGAAATCGAAATCGCATCCGTACAATTCGGTTTTCTTTCAGGGAAAAAGGGACGTTCGAAGTAAGTCTAAGTGACACGTTTTCGGAAAAGCATTGTGCTCGGTATTTTCCGCGATTTCACAATACTCATAAATGTTATTCGTGGAAATTTAATAACCGAGAATCGTATCGAGATTCTCCGGTCGCTGGATGTCACTTTACTTCCCTCCCGTTCTTGTTACACATCGACAATAAACGGAGTGTATTTCCCAGAAAAATCGAATGACATTTTTTTCCTCGGAAAAATCTCATTTAATTTCCAACGTTTCGCCTGTTACGTGGAAAAACATCTCGTTCCTTTTAGGACAAATACATCTATTATGGATTGTTAATAAACCCTTACAAAATTGACCCAAATAGTTCCATTAAAGAGTCTAATAGAACCATTATAGAATCAGATTTCTTTACTGTTTCATAATATAGAACCTTTGATCAGTTGAATACCCTTTAGTTGTTTAGAAATAATCTGGATAAGAAAACATACAACTTGGAATCAAATTAAATTGCTCGACTCCACTCGAAATGAAATTGCCACAAGGTGGAGAGAATAAGGCAATTAAAAGAAAACGAAACGAAACAATCCGGCGATTCGATTGATCGTTGTAGCTCTACCTGCCGGAAATCCGGTCGGTTGTAAGAATCCCATTAGCGTGGAGAACGCTCCGAATATCGAGTACTCCTCGTCGAGGCGCAATTCCTGGAGGCGCGGATCGTCTCCTTTGGGAACGTCGATGAACGACAGGCCGGAATTTCTCGCAGACGGCTCGGCGATATTTCTGTATTCGAATGTCTGGCTGTCGATGGAGGATGATGGCTCCGCATCTGTTGCATTCGATCCGGTCGGAGTGGAAGCGCTGGAAACATGTCAAAGCTCTGGGATAATTCCGTTTTATTTACGCTCCAGACTGTTTTTCGTTTTATGCTACTTTATGCTCGGGATTTTATGATTTTCGTTTTCGCATTTATGCATTCTCGAGGAATCTTTGAGTGGGTTGTTAATACGAAATTCGTTGGGTGGAAGAATTAATTTAGGGTTTAATAAAGAAGCGGATTCTTAATCGAATTATAACGGAATTTAATTCTACTGAGCGCAAATCCAAAAATCTTACTTTATTGGAAACCGTTCGGTGGAAATTTTTACTGTGCAGTTCTCGACACAAACGGGGCTGTTTTTTACACCTAAAAACAAGTTATTAAATTTCTGGAATTAACCGAAACATATCTTAACTTACCGGACGCAATTGCAAATTCGCAGCATCCGAACAAAATGCACGAAATGAATAACTTCATGGTGATGTCGAGGAGGAATTTTAACAACTAAAACTCTAGTACTAAAAACTTCATTGGATATCCTGGTTCGGTTTCTCTACGGCTTCAATTAGTTGGATACAAAGTATGTAGTCGGATTTAAAATCCTGTAGTAGACATTAACCTCATTTCGTTTAATTCTATAAGTTGATATTTTGCCGGAACAAATAACGTAAAATTGCGAGTTTTTTAATGAGTATTAACAAATTATTGTTGGTAAAACTAGGTTAGTAAATGGTGTTAACCGGGCGAAATTCAATTTATTTCGTCCTATAGAAAATATACACTTGATTTTATTAAATCCGAGCTGAATCCGAATTCCTCGGCGATATTATTAATTAATCGAATATAGCGAACGGTTTTAAAATTAGAATCTCTTGATTACGTTCGGGGAGGAATCGAGGCGACGGAGAGTTTTTTTCTGATTTCGTTGGAATCGAAATTTTACATAATTTATTCGGCATCATCAGCGGATATTGCCAATATTAGATTTGATTAAATTTTTATAGTCGACGGTTACGGTCGTTGCTGTTTCGCCGGGGCCTTCGGTAGATATAAGAAATAAAAAAAAGAAGGTAAGTTAATCCCGATGAAAATGTAACTGTTTAAATTGAAAATATATCGGAATTGAATTCGAGCGTAATCAAATCGGCGGCAACTTCTTTTGTTCCCCTTGTTTTCCAATAAACACGAAACCAATATTTGTTATCCTGATCAATAATTATTTAGAACTGGTCACAAAAACTTCGCGCAAGTGTACAAACAAAACCCAGAACTACTCCGAACATAACTGATGTAATTTCACGAAATGAAGTAACGTCAACCAAATTGATATAATCCAAATTTTCGTTTATCTTACCGAAGAAATAATCCACGAGATGTCCAAACAACGCCTGTTCATTCTAGAATTCTTCATCAGCAAAATAAAAATCGATAAATCCGCCTTACCAGTACCATCTTTCAGAAGCATCGGCATCAACTTATCCAGCCCGCCTTTTCTCAACACCACAATCAAAACCGAAGAATTCGACGGAGGCAAAGGTGAAACAACTCGATTAAAAACCTACCAGAATCACCATCCTATTTGTCGTAGACGTGCAAGCCTCGAACGGCGAATTCAAAACCGAAATCGGCAAGAACGTCCTCTTCCCCAGCAGGCACAAAGACCTCGCCAACCACATGCACGACAAACCCCTCAAAATCAACCTCCTGGTGTCCAACAAACACTCCGCCGTCGGCGAGTTCCCCTGGCGCAAGGACTTCCTCGACACGGTGAAGCTCTCCGAAACGGTGGACGTGGTGAAGAGCGTCAGCTTCGCCGACGACTTCGCCATACTCAACGCCAAGTTCAAGAAAGCCGGGTTTATTTCCATGACCATCAAGCTGAGCTGCATCGGCGACAAGACCGAGACCTACCTCAACCTACAAGGCCCCAGTCCGGTGTTCATCAACGCCGATAACTTGCAGCAAATCAAATGCGACAAGTAGGTGTTCGCCATTGCTCGCTGCCTCGTCGAATTTCGATTCTTCCGCAGGTACAATTTCGGCGACGATAAGATCCACCCGGTGTCGCAGTTGTACAGCGTGGAGGCGGCCGAAGATGAGGGCGCCGTGATGAAGTACTCTTGGGGCCAGCTGGTGGGCAACAAAGCCGATGTGAAGAGTTTAGCGCCCGATGCTGATGCGACGACGATGAGTGAGTACTCGTTGAGAGCGTTGTTTAGTGGAATCGATTGGGGAATTTGGGATTTTAGTCGGTCCGTCGGTGTCGCGACAGAAGCACATTGACATGGCGAGTCGAATCAGCGAAACGGCTTCGCTGGTACACCGGCCGCCCGAGAAGAAATTCTTCGATTTCATCAACATGATGGCGGTGGATATGGACTCGAGGCCCGACGAGACCGTCGTGAACATAGCCTTCGATAGGAAGAAGCAGAATTTGGTGAGATTCGCTCGATGGGAGTTGTAAGATGTTGGTGTGTTTTGTGCGCAGGGCGTCATGGACGCGGCGACGAGGATGAAAATTAAAATGGGTTCGTTGCTGTCGGTGGACGGGGAGTTGACCGAAGACCGATTGTGCAGGAAATTGTGCAGGAAATGCGATTGCGAGGGGTTGCAGAAATTTCACGAGCACGGTTTGGGGCCGAGGTATCGCGAATCTGGTAGGTATTTGAACAATCGCTTCTTAGTTATAAGTTTGTTCGGTTTTTTTAAAGGATTGGGGAAGTTTTACGAAATATGCGAACCATCTACAACCTATGGTATGTACAACGTATTCGAGGATTTATCCCGTTACGGTCCCCAGAATTTCTACAGACGTCCTAAAGATCCTTACCAAAAATTTTGCAGACCTGGTAAGATCATTCACATCCCGCCACAGATTCTTTAATACTATTATTAACTTTAGCTAGTAGATTCCATGGACCTCAAAGGATTAAAAAGAACGATTTGTGCTATTGCCCGCCTTTGCCCGATAAGGCGATGAGAGGCGAAGAATTATGTTGTTGTTGTCCGGTGCACGTTGAACTGGAACCGAAAAAAAGGTTGAGAGGCGGTTGCGACGCAGAAAACTCCACGAATAAACGTAATTATTCGATATTATGTTACTGCCATTTGATTAATATGTTTTTTTATCGTAGAACGAACGCCGTTGCGACTCAGAGGCGGCGGGATTATAGAAAAAAGCGATGAAGAAATTTCGTTCAAACCGTGGCATCCGAGCATTACGGATATAATAAAGAAAATCGTCGATCAAGCTTCGTTGTAACGTTTAATGAATTGTATTCGAATTGTGTATGAACAATAAATTATTCGCCTAGATATTTGAAAATTTCCCTAGCGAATTTATTGAGCTGTTTATGCGTAATCCTGCAATTGGTGAAATTGTTCCGGCACGTGCCGGCGTTTTGCTCGGCTTTCAGGGCAGGATACAAAGGAGTGTCGGAGAATCGCTCGAGCAGCCATTCATTAGACGATAATCCGTCGATTATTTTATCAAAGCTGCTGCCGTTTCCGCGAAGAACGTTCGTCCTGGATGTTCCCACTAAAGAACACACGGCTTTTTGTATGCAAGACGTCGTGTCCAAGTCGTTTTCCAGCAGCAAATCGTCCAATCGGGTTAAATAGTTCCACACAATCGACGAGTCTTTGTCGACACCTGAAAAATACGTTTCTTTAATAGCCGAGTTGTTCAAGCGAGTATGATTAGTGGACATCTTTTCGAACAGACGTCATTAAAAAAATTGCCGATGAAATAAATCAACAACGATTTAATTAATCAGTATCAAATTGTCAGTCATGTTTTGACGCGGCGCATTTTTTTTTGGTATATTTTCCATTGAAATTTTCGTACGAGAACGTTCCCGAAGCGTTCCTCTTTTGGAAAATGTCCAATAAATTATTTCTGTGGGAATTTCTAATCTCGAAGATTAAATTCGATCTGAATGTTTTGTCCGTACCCACCTATGGTAGTATCAGTTTCAAAATAAACACCAGCCACCAGACCACAGACATCAAAGCCGACGAGTGCCCTTTGGAAGGAGTTCCGCCAGGTAACACCCTTAAACTAAACAACCCCTAAATCACCTAAAATTCGTACCGCAGATTTCCGACCTGGCGATGGGGAGTTCGTCGTGCAGATGGGCAAGACCACCTTGTTCTCCGCCACGGCGGAGGAACTGCAAATCAACTTGAAGGGCAACTCTTTGCTGATGGACGTGCTCGTGCTCAACAAGAAAGTAGCTTCCTTCACGCGCAAATGGCCCGCGGCTATTTTGGAATTCGTAAAGCAAGTCGCCAGCAGCGGAAGGACCACCGAGAGCTTCGTCTACGACAAGACCTTCGACTTCGCCAACGCCGACGAGAAGAAAATTGTATTCGTAGATATGAAGATCAAACTGGTGTTCGTCGGAGAGAACATAGAAACGTACTTCTCCTTCAGGCACCACGAGCCCATCTTCATGAATCCCAAATCCCGCGTGGCGTTCTCTTGCAACAAGTAAATAAATAATTCTTCATGCACAAGTTGTTGAAGAGCGCGGATCTTTCAGAGATGTAGCTGCGGAAGGTGTGCCGAGCTTCATGCCGATGGCGCCGTTTCAGGACGACGATAAGGTATCCTGGATTGGTATATTCGAGAGACCCATGCCACCGGACGCGATCAGCGTGGCCCCATTTGGAGGAGACGGCTTGAGCCGCGCCAGCGCTTACTGGGACAAGATTTCCGTGAAATTCAAACCCGACGACAACAAGTTTATCGATACTCTCAAAACCAGCAAAAGAACGGTAACAGGTCTATTGCAATCTCTTAGATTTGTGTACAATGTTTTGTTGCTATAGAAATTCGCCCAACCTCCAGAAGGTGAAAAGGAAGGTACCGAATTAACCTCGGAGAAAATCATGCGAAAACTCTGCAAGAACCCCGCCTGTCCGGCCGCCAAGAAATTCAAAGACTACGGATTGGGTCCTCTAGCCACCGGAGCAGGTAATCCCTATAACCATCCGCATCCAAATACCTATTTGTAACAACCTCCAGGTCTCGGTACGATGTACAAGAAAGTCCAACCGACGAAAACCTACCGGTTGAGCAACACCTACGGCGTGTTCACCAACTACGGTCCCTACGGCGTCTTCGCCAAGTCGAAGCTGCCGTTCTTTCCTCCGCAGGAAATCCCCACCGATTCCTGTCCCGTCGATTTCCCCTGCGCGTCCGACGACGAGCCGGCCATCGACTGCTCCTGCCCCTCGTTGGAGGAGCAACCGCCGTCGATCAGGAAGAGCAGCTGCAGCTGCAGGAAGAGCAGCAGCCGCCGGCTGAGGGGCGGCGAAGAGGGGAAAATCTTCGACGACGATCGCTTCGCGGAGGTGCCGTTGAGATTGCGCGGCGGTAGCGCAATGGAGGCCGAGTACCCGCTCGAGGCGTTCGAGTACGAGTTTGCTTTGTACAAATCGTTGGATTCCGATGGGACGGATTTGACCGATTTGGCTAGTACGTTGAATGAGTTTGGCGGTTTTGTTTTGGATAATTCGGAGTCGTGGCGTTTGAGAGGCGGCGGTAAGAAAGTGAAAACTTCCTCCAAATGCGAGGACGAGGAAAAACCTCCGATGAAATCGCCTATGGTAATTACGCTTAAAATATCCCTAAAATGTTAGTATAAGTATAATTTCGGTTGCAGGAAGAATGTAAATCGGTGATGATTCAATTCGACGAGATTCTCACCAAGTACAAGAACGCTTTGGGGCCTTGCGGAGAGGCCACGTGTCCTTTTTCGCAGAACGTGTGCGACCAATATTGCAAAAAAATCTGCAAAGCCAACGAGGATCCTTGTCCCTGCGTGCAGAAGGACAGCTGCATCGAGAAACCCTGCGACATCGACGAATGTCCTTTTAAAGAGAAACCCCCTGGAAAATTGAAAGGCGGCTGCGGCAGTCCCAAGTGCCCCTACGCCCAATACAAATTAGGCAATTTTGAATAGACAAAATAATAAAATAAATGCGTAAATTGTACATTTTTTTTAGGGCTCGTTACCGACGATGCCGAGCTCGAACTGGCCTATCTGCCTCCGCCGATTCGTGGAAAATGCGGCGATCCGAAATGCGAGTATCCCCCGCAATTTCTCGCCCTGCCGCCCATCCACTGGGACTGTCCGGATCCCCTGCCGCAGGGCTCCTGCAAAAATCCCAACTGTCCTCATCAACCGGCAGGTCTGAGAGAACTGAAAGTGCCGCCGCCGTCGGCGCCGTGCGGCAGCGCTTGCTGCCCCTACGCTCTGCCGCCCCCCTGCGATTTGCCCAGTTGTCCTTTCAAAGAGAAACCGTGTCCTTTTAGGCGGCGAAAAAAAGCAGGTAAATTGAGATTGTATTTAAAAAAAAGGGAAATATGCGCGTTGGTAATTCCGGCGGTTTGTTTAACTTTTGATTTTTTTTAAAGGTGAAGCAAATCCTACATGTTCTTCGTCGGAATCGGAAGACGACGATGGTGCTTGTTGTAATCCAGAATGTCCATTCAGCGGTGGTAAACAAAAAAAGCCCAGTAAACCCAAATGTCCACCACCTCCTGGTTGTTGTCCACCGCCACCTGGTTGTTGTCCCCCACCTCCAGGTTGTTGTCCCCCACCTCCAGGTTGTTGTCCACCACCTCCTGGTTGTTGTCCACCACCTCCTGGTTGTTGTCCATCACCTCCAGGTTGTTGTCCATCACCTCCAGGTTGTTGTACACCGCCACGTTGTTGTCCACCATCTCCTGGTTGTTGTCCAAAACCTCCTGGTTGTCCACCACCTCCAGGTTGTTGTCCACCACCTCCTGGTTGTTGTCCAAAACCTCCTGGTTGTTGTCCGAAACCTCCTGGTTGTCCCCCACCTCCTGGTTGTTGTCCGAAACCTCCTGGTTGTCCACCGCCTCCTGGTTGTTGTCCGAAACCTCCTGGTTGTCCTCCACCTCCTGGTTGTTGTCCGAAACCTCCTGGTTGTCCACCACCTCCGGGTTGTAAACCTCCAAAGGGTTGCAAACCCAAACCTATACCTTCTGGTTGCAGCGTACCCTGCTGCCCGGAGAAGAAAAAGCCTGGTATGTTGACAATAAATTTCTCGATATACAAGATATCCAGAACAAATTCTTAACCTAATTTTTAGGTTGTTGTTGTGAGAAGGATAACGATTCGGAGGAGAGTTTTTGCGACAGCCCTGAATGCCCGTTGAATGTCGCCAAACGTCCCAAAGGCACCGGCTGTTTGCCCAAGCCGACGTCCTGCGAGAACCCCGAATGTCCTTCGAGGGCCTACCAGCGACACAAAAAAAAGGGTGCGAAAAATATCCACCGAAGCAATCGAAATTTCTGATTCATTTTCCTAACAGATTCCGACGACGAATTGATCTGCGACAACGACGATTGTCCTTACAGGGAAGGAATGGGAAATAGGGACGACGACGATGTTTGCGCGAATCCTTTGTGTCCTTACAACGACGCGCCAAAGAAGAACCAGAAATGCGCCAATCCGAATTGCCCTTTTGCCGGTGCCGAAGGTAGTTATTTTTATTTTTTTCCAATTACTATCATCAGTAATTTTGATTGATTTTAGACGGTGATTTCGATGATTTCGATGAAAATTACGATGGAAGCATCTGCTCGAACGCGGATTGTCCTTTTCAGGCGTACAAAAACAAGAAGAAAAGCGATGCTTGCGATAATCCCTGTTGTCCGCAAAAGGGGAAACTATCCAAAGAAACCGAAGAAGTTTGTAACGATTGTAAGCGCACAAATTCCTCTTTAAACTCCCCTTTTTGTTTCTATTTTTATTCTTAAAAAATAGGCACTGATTTGCTGTGTAATAACCCGGATTGTCCGAATTTCAAACCGCCCACAAAATCCTCCGGTCCGCAATACTGCGACAATCCGGTATGTCCTTTCTCCAAAGAATACCAAACGTCCGTTTGCGTGGATCCGTTTTGTCCCTACGCCCAGCCCTTGCCCTCCTGCGGCATCCCGAACTGTCCCTACGAGAAGAAACCCATCATGTTCTGTCCCAGTCCCATCTGCCCGTCCAAGTTCCCCAAGACCCCGGTGGAATCGGAGGCCGAGGACAAACCTCCGGCCAAACCCTCTCCGAACGCTGAAGGTTACAACTATTACGATATTGTTAATACCGTCGATTGGTAAGTTTGAACTTTGCAGACAAGAAGAAGAAGGAAAGGCGGGATTCCGGCACGTCGGAAAAACAACAACCGGCGGTCAAATCCATCGGCACCGACACGAAATCGAAGAAAGGCAAAAGCTCTTACGCCTACGAGCTGGGCGACCAATGGCCCGGCGTGAAAATCGGCCACAAGGAGTGCCTGTTGCCCTACTTCAGGGTGCCCCAGAAGATGGGCTGGATGTGGTGCCTGCAACAGCCGTACTTCCGTTGCAAGGTACAACAACTCCCTTTAATAAAACCACCAAACCTCAACTGCTTCGGTTCAGTTTAGGCGAGGCTGGCGGCCGGGGTGCATCTCCAAGATCGTGGCGGCCATCATCAAGGCGCACCGCGAACAGAAGGGCCTCGGCATACTCAACGTGCCGGTGTTCGGCTCGAAGGGCGGCGCCGGAAAGAGCTCGGAGGGCTCCAACGTCAACGTCAAACCCAAACCGACCTTGCACATCACCAAGAAAGACGGCGTCTTCAACATCATCATGAATCCTCTCAAGGATCCCAACACCCTCGCCGAAACCGAGGATCCCTACATGGAGTGCACGCCCATGCAGTTCAAGATCACCAAGAACAAACTGCAAGGAGGAGGCGAGCGCGCTCGACGCTATTTTCTTGTGATCTTCTAATTCTTCGTTGGTTGCAGGAGACGACGATTTCTGCCATTGCAACGATCCACCGGACGACAGCGACGACAGCGAGCTGGACATCGAGTTCACGCCGCCGGCGGGAATCATCCATCCGGACAGGTTCAAGAGGAAGAAGAACGTCATCCACATCGAGACGCAGTACAATCCGGCGGATTTCGCCGACAAGAAGAAGGCGAAGAAGCCGCCGACGAAGAAGGACAAGGCGAAGAAGGGCGGCGGCGGCAAGAAGAAGAAGGAGAAGAAGAAGTACGTGGATCCCGGTTACTGTTAGATGTTTGTAGATGTTTGTTTGTGTCGAATAAAATTGTGTTTTTTTCAAAAAAAAGGGGGTGTTACTTACGTTTGTAGGTTGGGTTGATTCCGTCGCGGTATGGGTGTAGTTTTTTGTCGAAGAATCCTACGATTGTTGGTAGGATTACGGCTGATACGAACACCATTAATCCGGTTAAAATCAACGAAGGTATGTTGATATTGGCGACGAAATTAGTAGCATAATTCATTGATTTCTTCACCGGTAATTGTAAAAAAGGAATGCTAAACTCCAAATCGAGCTGGAGAATATTAACAATTACTAAACCATCCTTCTCAAGTGTTATAAATAACTTACTTTTAAGTCATCATTGGTGGCATCGAAGCTTATTAATCTCGAGGTTTTAGTGTTGAACAAATCTCTTTTGTATCGGAGAAGATTTTCGGTGAAATTCCAGCACTTCGCGAAATGAAATAGCGCACAAACTATTATAAAGATGATGGTTTTTTTGAGAATATCGGACGACATGCCTCTTTCAATCGACAGGCTTCTACTAGTCGAAAATTATAATGCACTTAGCAATTTAACAATGCACTTTAGTGTGAAAGTAAATTATCAATTATATAAGAATTATTAACGATTTTGACGAATTAAGTGCTTAGGAAATGTGTCGCGAATTTCATAAGACGGTAAATGGTTTGAAGATTTATTTATTTTTAATTATCCTTTAGGAAGTGACGATGAATTCTATTATTCAGCGATTATTGTGTAACACGGTAAAATAACTGCTGGATTCAATTAAATTTGTGTAAAAATTATAGAAAATAATGATTTCATTACAATAGTAAATTTATGTAGAAATATCTGATTTTAAAAATAGACTAAGTTTGATCGAAGTAACAAACAAATCAACCGCATTGATATTTTGTAGGTGGATAATTTCTGTTATTTTTCAATAGATAAAATGTGAAACCGCATTTTTATTTATTCACACGATTTTTTTTGGATGAGAATTTCGAAAATTGGCCTGCTTTCTAATAGCCCAAAAGACCAATTTCGTTTCTCATTTTCTCTGCAAAAACCCCCCAGTTAAGTGTCGATTCCTAACAGGCTTATTACTTCACGCAAACAATAAAATTACATTATGAAATAGTTACATCAAATGGCAGCAAGAACTGAAAAAAAAGAAAGTGATGATTTTCTTATATGCATTGTCGATTGTTTTTGCTCAAAAGCTGTATCAACTGTTTCATATAAATTATTATATTTTTGTCACACCACATTCACAATTCCACGACAGTTCAAATCGGCAACACTCCTCTCCGACGAACCGCTTCGATGTTTCCGAAAATGAAAAATTCATTTTCCATCGTCCTCGCGCTTTTCGCCTGCGAAGTACTGTGCGTACCCAAAGTCTACGAATCCCGCGACGGGTAAGATCCAACAACGAAACAATTCCACCCACAAACGCAGCCTAAAAAATTCTCGAAATTCCAGCGGCTTCGAACCCAGCCACAGGTACTACGAATCCAATCTGCCCGACTACCACCAGAAGCAGCAAAACTACTCCTCCAAACCGGAGAGAAAGGACTCCAAGGAGTCCCGATTCGGCATCATCCCCATCTCCACCACCTCCTACGGCTCCTCCAGCAACGGCGTCCAAGGCGGCGGCTACGGCAACGTCGGGCTCGCCTTCAAGCCCATGAACCTCGACATCGGGGGCGTCGCCCTGGGGGCTATACTCGGAATCGGCCTCGTCCTCATCGTACCCAAAATCGCCAACATCGTCGGCGGCGGATACGGCGGCTACAGAAGTAATTTATCTATTTGCATACTCTCTATACTTCATCCATCCAACCAACGGAGTAACTAAAACAAGTTTAGACGCTGGATCAACGCGTGATGATCAGTGATTGGTCAGCGTAAGGAGGCTTTTTTATTTTACCCAATAGATGAAAACGTGCATGATGGTCCAGCGTCTAAACTTGTTTTGGTTACTCCGTTGGTACAATGGATGAAGTATAGTTGTTTAAATCGCTCGTTTCTGAAGGTTTGGACGGGGAAATGTCGGAGTTTTCGGACGTCCTGGCGAGGATCGACGACTCCTTGGTGCAGAACAACATCGACAGCACGTCCTGCATACAAAGGACGGTTTGTTCGTACGTGAACAGCGCGCAGAAGAACATGAAATCGGGCGAGGCGACGGGCTTGGATGAGCTGGTGGCTTCTCTGGCTAAGTAAATACAATGCTAATTGTTGAGGATGCTTTCGCTAATTCGCAAACAACGCGTGTAATGGCTGCGTTAAAGCCTGATCGTTCATCGTAACGAAATCTAAGGGAATATAAAAGAATTACGGTTGTTTGGGATTGAATGCGACAGGCGCTCGTTAATTTATTTACACGGTCTGTTAATAATAATTGTTATTTTTTTGTAGCAACAAATTGATCACGCACTTGCTGGATGGATCGTCGGTGAAGCAAGCCGTGGAAATGGGGAAAAGCGGTGATGTGGAGCAGTGTTCGGCGAATTTTCCGAAATGTCCGTTGAGCAAAGAGAGCCTGTTGAAGGTGTTGGGGAGTTTACTGCCAGCTTAATTGATTTGTTGTGTAATATCGTGTGTTCAAATATGTCGAGTAGGTAGATAAAATAATTTATGTAAATTTACGTGTGTTAATAAATTATTTGAAATGGTTTATTGTATATTTCTAGAGTCTATTTTTTTTTATAGAAAAGTGCTATTATTTCAAAGTATTTGTTGTTTTTAATTTCATCGAAACCACATCCTGCGAATTTTTCGATACATACAATTGTACAAAATAACCTTTATCGCACATTCAACCGCATATACCCGATTTTTTTTCCTATAAAAGCCGAATTTTTTTTTGGAAGAAATCAGTACGGTTTCGCCACCAGCCGTTGAACACTCCTCTCTCATCCAAAGGGTAAGAAACATATTCTCTCTACTATACCATACACTCTACTATTTTCGCCGTTTCTCCAGTTTTCCAAATTCTCATACCAAACCAACATGTCGGGTGCCACCAAACAGAACATCCTCAAGCTCTTCGACAGACCCAAGGAGCTGGTGATCCAACCCAAAGGGCGAGACAACACCGTATTCGACGTACCACCCTCGTACATCGTAAGTTCCCGGCGATCCCTCGTCCGTTCGATATTAACGAATTTTCGCAGCCCGACCAATACAAGAATGTCGGCAACCAAATCGTCAGCCGCTTCGGCGAGGAGGCCGAAGGCAAAGTGCCGGTCAACACCATTTCCATCCCACCGCTGGGCGAAATTTTGGAATTGCGCCGCGACGAAAACTTCTCGCTGTTCATCCCCAAGCACCGCCGCATCGCCGGTCAGTTGATCAACATTTACTTGGGTAAGCGCGTGGGAATCTCTCGACATTCTCCATTACTGATGTTCGTTTAGGTATGCGCACCGTCGACGATCTGCTCTCCGTGGCCGTTTACACCAGAGACAGGGTCAATCCCTATTTGTTCAACTACTGTTTGAGCGTTGCTCTGCTGCATCGCCCGGACACTCAAGACATCGATCTGCCGTCTTTCATCAGCGCTTTTCCGGATAAATACGTCGACAGCAAGGTGTTCGCTAAAGCCAGAGAGGAAGCCAACATCGTCCCAGTAGGATCGAGGGTATGTAAATAAATACCGCACAATCAGAAATTTACATCGCGGTAAATTTCCAGATGCCCATTGAGATATCCAAAGACTACACAGCCTCCGATTTGGAGCCGGAACATCGGTTGGCCTACTTCAGAGAGGACTTGGGCATCAACCTTCACCATTGGCACTGGCATCTGGTCTATCCCTTCGAAGCCGCGATGGAGGTAGTCAACAAAAACCGTCGAGGAGAGCTCTTCTACTACATGCACCAGCAGATCATCGCTAGGTACAACTTCGAGCGATTGTCCAACGGTTTGAAGAGAGTGGAGCGCTTCATCGATTGGAGACAACCGATAGCTGAAGCCTATTTCCCGAAGCTCGACAGCTTGGTGGCGAGCCGGCCTTATCCCGCCCGCGTGGCTAATCAGAAATTGAGCAATCTCAGGCGAGAGGTCGACCAAATCACCCAGGATATCGACGATATGGAAAGGTGGAGGGACAGGATCTTCAATGCTATCAGCTCCGGTAGTGTCAGAAATGTACGTTTGTATTTGTAAGTTTGATCGTTTGGTGCATAATACGTGTGCATTATAGGAAAATAGAGAAGAAATCCAACTGACTGAAATGGAAGGTATCGATATATTAGGTAACATGATTGAATCGAGTATTTTGTCGCCGAATCGAAACTACTACGGTGATTTGCATAATATGGGACACGTCATGATTTCTTACATACACGATCCCGATCACAGACATTTGGTAAGTTATTTATACAAATCAATTATTCGCTTTCATAACATATTACGATTTTAGGAATCATTCAGTGTGATGGGCGATTCGTCCACGGCTATGCGCGATCCAATTTTCTACAAATGGCACGCTTACATCGACGATATCTTCCAGCAACACAAATCCGGATTACCCAGATACAGCGAAAACCAGGTAAAACGAATTTCTCGCAACGCTGCAGCAAACGCCGCTCACCTTTTTATCTGCAGTTGAATTACACCGGCATCACCGTGGAAGGCGTCGCCGTGGAGTCCGGCCAACAACAGAACACTTTCAACACCTTCTGGCAACAATCCGACGTCGATCTGTCGAGAGGAATGGACTTCCAGCCGCGCGGGAGCGTCTTCGTGAGATTCACGCACTTGAACCACCAGCCGTTCTCCTACCGCATCACCGTCAACAACTCGACGGGAGCGCCCCGAGTGGGCACCTGCAGGATCTTCATGGCGCCCAAGTTCGACGAGAGGGGCAACCCTTGGTTGTTCAGGGACCAGAAGAACATGTTCATCGAACTCGATAAATTCAGAGTGAATCGTAAGTGACATTTAAGAAACGTAAACTAGATGGAAATGTATTAACGGATTGGTTTTCAATCAGTGAGAGCCGGCCAGAACACGATCACCCGAAACTCCACCGACTCTTCGGTGACGATTCCGTTCGAGAGGACGTTCCGCGACTTGGACACCTCCAGGCCGCAGGGCGGCGACGCCTTGGCCCAGTTCAACTTCTGCGGCTGCGGCTGGCCCCAGCACATGCTCATCCCCAAGGGCACCAGCGACTCGCCCGGCCTCAGGGCCGAACTGTTCGTCATGATTTCCAACTACGACGATGACAGGGTAAGTAACACAACCGCCCTATAAATAATAATAAATAAATGTGTCTCCGGCTCGTTGCAGGTGGAGCAAGACGTGTCTGGGGTGTGCAACGATGCGGACAGTTTCTGCGGTATCAAGGACAGGTTGTATCCGGACCGTCGGTCGATGGGATATCCGTTCGATCGCCAGCCCAGGACCGGTGTGGACACCTTGAGGCAATTCCTGACTCCCAACATGCGAGTGCAAGATGTCAACATCAGGTTTACCAACAGGACTTTCAGACCGAGGACAAGGAACTAAGGCTCTCTGGTGGATGTTCGATTCGATTTGTGGCTTCGACTGCGATTTTATTAGTGCTTTTATCTGTTGTTTTGATGATGTTTTCTTTTTGTTTATTTGTTAGCTCAAAAGTAAATGTATCTCTTTAAATGTAGCTTGTTAACTTGAAGTTTTTAATTGATAATAAATAAATGAATATGAGTTTGAAATTTTCGTGTATTAATTCAAATAAATTACAATTTTTTTAACATCAACATATAACTGTAAAAAAAATTACTTCTACTTTAAGGGTAGAGTTTTTCGTTTTCTTTAATAGGCAATGATTCCCAGAAATCATGTTTTCCCAGAGAATTCATTTCGATCATTGCAATTTCATCGGGCGATTCGATTTTTAAAACGTTCAACATTTCATCGTTCGGCTCCAACGGTTTCCATTCGACGTTATTAATCGATGGTGTGCTGTAAAATTGGTATTGATGGACGGATAAAAAATATAGCAGGAAGAAGAATTTACCTGTTTTTAGCGTAGTTCGCAATGAATTCCGTGAAAAGTTTCATCATAGTTTCGTCGGTGGGATCGAGTTTAGGGGCCGAACCGAACGTTTTTAGATACAACCCGGCATCATCTCCGTGTGAAACACCTTTTAAAAAAATATATGTAGAAAATTTAACGCAATTTATTTACAATTAGTAGGATTTACCCCGTTTGAATCCAAAAGTGGGTATGATAGGTTTTCTCAACAGATACGTGAAAAAATAGTAATAAACAGGACTTCTGTTAGCTTTCGCTTGCATTCTCATCGCTTTTTCGCCGTCGATCATAAAAAATCTATCATTAAACAACTAAAAAATAAAGTATTTAACACCATAAAAATCTCGATAGATTAATTATCTTACGTGAACCATCGTGTAAAGATTATCATCGGAAACCGGCTCTCCTTCGTAATAAAACGCTTTGATTTTCATCAACACATCCATCAAATCGCTTTCATCAACTGTATCGTACAAATCCAGAAGATACGGCATTATATCGTTCCATTTCGCTTCAATTTCCCCCATTAAATTATTCATCACGAAAACTACAAAGCAAATCGAATTATTCGTAACAAAACATTAAAAAAAAAATATCCTCACAAGCCGACGGGAACAATCCTTCGTCCTTGACATTCGACGCTATCCAGGGTACGTCATATACATTACCCTCCTTCAACATTTTGTAAGGACTGTCGGGCAGAAAAGGATCCTTCCCATGTTCTATAACCGGTCCGAATATGATCAGAGGTACGCTGTCGAAATAAAGAAGCAACGTTCTCATGGCGTTGATGACATCGTTAGCGCCCTTCTGTCTCATACAATCCACCATAGTTTCGGTGGAATTCGTCGGGCAAGCCAGCGCATTCGCCACCGTTTTGGCCTTCTCCAGCGGCTTTTCTACGATGGCCCACGATTGTAAAGCGGTACCGCTTTGGGAGAGACCCCTGTGGAACAATCCTGAAACAACTCATCAATTTTGCGACATCAAACAAGCGAGTGTAATCGTTACCTCGGGATAAAGGAGAGAAATAGTGCAGATGAACGCTAGCGCTACCGGCGGACATTCCCGTCAAAGTCACCGAATCGGGATTCCCGCCGAAGTATTTGATGTTCTCTTTGATCCATCGAAGGGCCATGGTTTGGTCTTTCAGCCCGTTGTTGCCCGATACGACGTCGTCTTCGGTGCTCAAGAAACCCATTATGGCTAATCGGTAATTGAATGAAACGTACACGACGTCTTTGTCCATCAAATAATTCGGCCCCGCCATGTAACTGGGCGCTCCTATCATGAAGGCTCCGCCGTGAATGTGCACCACAACGTCCAGGTTTTCTTCTCCCGTTATTTTCTTTAAAGGTACATACACGTAAACGTACAAGCAATCCTCGGAACCTGTGAGAAATTTTGATGTTAAGAGAATGTGGGGTTAGTTAGGAAATAGTTACCTTTGATCCCTCGAAGGCCTGGAATGAAGAAGTAACAGAGGCAACTGTAGGTTCTATTAGCTCTCAAGATTCCGTCCCATTTTTCCGGGATTTGTGGTTGCTGGAATTTTATCCGGAGTTTATCTGTTGGTTCTGGACTGGATTTGTGGGACTTACCGCGAATCGCAGGTCTCCCACCGGCGGTTTGGCGTAGGGGATGCCCTCGAAGGCGGTGTAAATTCGACCGCCGTAGGATTCGCGGAAATCCCCTTGCATCTTCCCTTGAGGTATTTCGAGTATAGCGGGTGTCTCGTCGTCGCATTTCACCGCTATAAAAATTGGACGAAATATGAAATATTTGCGATACATCGTCGGCGCAAATGACTTACTTGTAAAGGTGTAAAAGATTGCTAAAATTATATCAAAACGCATCTCGTTTGGAGTTTATTTTTTGACAACCGAACCGTTGAAAATCGAACTACCGATTGACGTTCAATTCATTCACAGAACACCGAAAATATACCATTCGTTTGTCTAATAATTACCTTGTTACTACAACTGTTATTATTTTTTTCATCGTTATTTATACTAAGGTTAAGAAGCTTCCCGTACAATTTACGGTCAATTACAGAGCAATGGGCAATATTAATAAAATTTATTTTTAATTTAATTGACATTCGGCATACTAATATACGATGTTACATACTGTGAAGATTAAAATCTCATTTTATGCAAAACGTTAATTTTAAATTGATTAGGAAGCAGCATTTTTCTATGCTTCAAGAAAATATGTAATTAAGTAGAAAATTTAATTAATAACTGCATAAATGTCCAGGAAAACAATTATCTACCGAGCCTAATTACATTTTCAGTAGTTGCTTACTGTTGTAATTATGTCTGATGATGAAAAAAAACCGAAACGTACTTTACTTTACACTTTGTAATAAAATAAATGCA